>CM046878.1:0-2400000 GCA_025667525.1 Glebionis coronaria | reverse complement strand
TCAAGTGACGTGGCAAAGGATTTGATCAGATTTATTCATTACCAATATGAGAAGGTTTGTAAGATTCCTCCTAGTCCTTAATGCTTATTTAGAAACTTGATCATAAGAGTGGATATCAAGTTTAGGGGAGGATTGTTGGGAATAAATTAAGGCCAGATCACTTGAGCGCTGACAAGAGTAAAACAAGCGTTGACAAGAACAAAAAGCTGACAGCTCAAGCGTTGACAAGATAAAGTCAAGCATTGACACATTGAAGACAAGCACTGATGGAAGATATACTCTACGCGTTTATTGTATTCTAGAATACTTCTAGTAAAGATAGGAACGATAATGTATTCTCTATATTTATCTTTACCTAGAATAGCTGATACGTAGATTATTGTACAAGGCTTCTTATGTCTATAAAAGAAGACCTTTAGGTTAATGTTTGATATAAGTTTTCATTCGTAAACTACTTTCATTGTAAGCAAGTTTGATATTGATAATCAAAAGTGAAAGTTTGTTTATATAATTGTGTGTTCTTGTTTAAGTGTTAAATTCCGCATAACACTTAGCTTCATAAACATATACAAAGGTTTCTCTAAGTGTATTACTTGATCTAATCTCGTATACATAAAGCTAAATCGATCTAAGTTTGGGATCAACAAAACAAACGTCCATCTCATGAAACAAACGTGATCCCGTGAAAAGTGAATAACTTCCAAGTGATCTCGTAATATAGTCTTAATCTCGTGATGATGCAGTCAACCTTGTAAGAGCTTGTTTTTTAATATAGTTGTTTTATACATTTGGTTTAGAGTGGTTCATCGTCACTCTCATGTAATTAAACGTTATGTTTTATTTAATTCTATTTACCGGCTGATATCGAAACCACGATACAATCCAAATATTACAACAACATAATACAACCAGAAATCGAACCCTAGAAAATCTCCTAACTACATCATTAACGATTTAACTCCAAAATTTTGTGGCCCATCCGAAAATCAGCCCAACTTACTTGCATCCTAAACATCACATTTGCATAATAGCCCATGAATATTAATCCCAATACCCTCCTGTATATATAACACATTAACATTAGTGTTGTAAAAAAACTGTTCATGAACCGAACCGAAAAAACAAAAACTGTTCTAAAGTGGTTGTTTTGAAACCGGTTTCTCACAAACCAAATTGACGGTTTCATAACCAGTTTCACAAAAACCCCAAACCGGTTTGTAAACTGACAAAAACCAAACTAGTTAACAGACTTGTTTAAAACAAGTATTTAATGGATTGTGTATCAAACATTGGCATGTGATAATACAGTTTTCTGAAACTGGCAACCATAAGCACGTTATTTTGCATCCTAATGTGGCAGATTTTGTACTAGCATTGAATTTGTATACCAGTATTAGCATTAAATTTTTTGTAATACTTATCATTTAATTTTCATACTATCATTAAACTATACATGTATACTCTGTGGCATTAAATTTTTGTACTAGCATTGAACTATACATGTATATTAGCATTGAATTTGTGTACTGTTGTGGCGGGTTTTTTGCATGCATTTAATAACTCAAACTAATTTCTAGGGGTGGTAATATTGGTACCCCTCCTGGCTCACTAAGGGGCAGTTTGGTTCGCATTATGTTTTGAAAGGAATTGTAATCTATTAAAGGAATTTTATGTGAGTGAATTGTAATTTAAATAATAGGAATGTGTTGTAATTGTCATGTAATGTAATTGTAATTGATGTAATATATTAAAATGTTCGGTTAGAACTCAACGTAATGTAATCCTATTATTTTAATGAAGTAATGTTTATAATAATAATAATAATAATAATAATAATAATAATAATAATAAATAAAAAATAATAAAATAAATAAAAAAATAAAAAATAAAAAAATAAAAAAAATAAAAATAAAAAAAATAAAAAAAATAAAAAATAAAAAATAAAAAATAAAAAATAATAACAATAATAATAATAATAAATTAAAAAATATAATTATCAAAATTAAAAATAATATAATTATCCAAGTTAAAAATAATAATAAATTAATAAATAATAATTGTTATTATTGTTAAAAAAATTAATGATAATAACAAATTAAAAAATAAATTTTAAACAAATTAAAAATTAAAAATAAAAAACAAAAAATAAAAACTATAAATTATAAATTTAAATAAAAAATATATAATAATTATAAATATTATTATTATTATTATTATAATAGATAAATATGAATAAGTAATTAAATTTTGGGCAGACTAATGTCTTTATTTTATATGATTTTTTTCCTTTCAAGATTTTAAGCCCACTTACTATTTAAATTTTAAAAGGTAGAAAGATATTCAGGTTCAATACGATAATAAGTAATTAAATTTTGGATAGACTAATGTCTTTTATTTATATGATTTTTGTAATAATGATTGCATATATGTCAAAAACCTTAATATTATATGTTTGACAGCAAATAAGATTGGAAGAAAATGCTATTGCCTAAATTCCTACTGAAATGTTTGACACCTACCTTCATGAATTGTGACCAGAACAACCTTCAATGCCACTTAATAAAATTTTAGATAGCGAGGAAGTTGGCTTCATGTATTGATAGTGAACCGGATTTCATTTAGGGAATACACATACATCTTTTTTAAATTTGGTAGGTAAAACTCATCAGAACATCACATCACAAAGCATAATGAGGTCACATATGATATTTGATATTTTACCCGAATTGTATATGAAAATTTTGGATTGCTTATTTGTGTCAACAAATTGAAGCCTTGATGTAGTCAACCTTGTAAGAATTGTAAACCTAAATACAATGGTAATCCAAATAATTATACAAAAATTTAACCAACACAACCTAACATCTGCCAACCATAAAAATAATAACTCCAAAAGTTTGTGACCCATACTAAAATAAGCCTAACTTCAACTATATATAGGAGTACAAACCCTACACATATGTTACTTAAAGCCACCAAAGAAACATCTCTCTTATCTTTCTTTTTGTATTTTGTGTTTTTTCTAGCAGCCATGGATTTTGGCTATGTGTGGCATGTTTCATGACAATTATTTTGTAAGCTTTGTTGAAATAGATGGTCTCAAAAGTATAACCTAACATGTAAATCTATGACACTAGTTATTTGGTTCTTTTATTAGTTTTAGGCCACTTAGTTGCCAATAAACTCTTTTCATATAATGAAGATAGTGAGTTTCTTTATAAAACTTTCATTCTCCTTATACTTTTTGTTATTTTGTAGTTTGGTTGGTGTGGAGGGGACGCTAAATCTTCTCCCGAGACAAGACATCATGCCTTCTAAAGCCTACTTCTTTTCATTGAGTCTTTTATCCTGCTCTCCACCTTGTAAGTTACATATTGTATTCAAAGATACGATTGTGGTTTTAATCTCTCTATTTTTTTATCATTTTTATCTATGTGCATCTGTTTTGTGAAAGGATGAGTGTGCGTAGAATCATAGATGAATAAGACGCGATCATAGTGGTATACTTGATTTTGTTGTGTCATAGGAAATAACGACTCAACTTTCGTGATTTCACATGACTATGTTTGTCGTTGGTATCTTATATTTCTGCTCGATGAACAAGCTCTTTTTATGTCTCAATGGGTCTAAAACAAATCTGCATACCTTGCACGCTAATATATACATGTGTTAAGGTTTGATATCGTTGTTCTTGTTTCATAACCACTTTGATTGTCTTTTTGTGTCATCTGGTCATTTAGCCATATATAGTTGATATTGTTGCAACTTTTTCTAAAACTTTTTGTCGATTTACTTGACGTTGATATTAAATGAGATCTAAGCACTAATATTAGCAATGTAGTTGATGTATTCATGTTCTTTGAAGAACTCAATACACATACACCAATACTTAGCTTGTTGTATTCGTTTTTAACTATGCAAGTTGTTCTTGTCCTACAAGAGGCATGCTACTTTTTATATAAGGAAGTATTTTCTTTTGACCTTGTGTTCTTTGAATAGATTTTACTTGTTTCATTATTAAAAATGTTGTGTTCTCTCTCACAAGCGCTAATAATGGAAGTATGATTACATTCTCATTTTAGTTGGCCACCAACTACCGCAAAAGCGCAGTTGACTAAGTCAAGCGAAAGGCCGAGGGTTCAAATTCGGGCCCAGGCTTGGTCAGCATAGGTAATCGGGATATGACTTCTTTGTTGGGTGGGAGGCTCGGTACTAAAAAGGTACACGAACTTAAGATAGTTCCGCTAAATACTATTTTTTCACATTTTGGTGAATTGCACATATTATATCTTGGTCATTGGAGAAACTTAAATTTGGTTTTTGTTCTTTTTTGTCAGGGGTTGATGGAGTGATGAGTGATTTTGCAATGATGAAGAACAAGGACAAGAAGGTACGATCTAGTTCGAGTTGGTGGTCATGCTAGTGCCAACGTAACTTTTTGGGAGTCTATGGTCCATTTTCACAAGTCAAATGATGGTTTAACCATCCACATGAGCCGATACTAGGAACTCGTCGTGTTGAGTAGTTAAGGAATGAAGTTCAAAATTCAAGAATATGAAGGAGGGGGAGCAAAAAAAAACTAGCTCTTGATAATAGAAATGATCTCGTGGCTAGTTTGACGAGCGGATGGTTACATATTGAAGATAAAAGAATTTATTCAAGAAGAAGCATATGCCAAAAAGATGTGCATGAACTTACGGATATGTCTCAGCCCCGACACCCTTCATCGCTACGTAAGCACGCGGCGAAAAGGTTCTTCTGTATCGGCTTAAGCCAAATTTATTTTTCAGACGATTTGTTTCCCAAAAGAAAATCCCATATTATAAGTGTATTTTTTCATATAAAAACATATGAATTAATCGTCATTTTCAAAGCTTAGTATCTTTGTGGTAAGCAATCAAGTTTATAAAAAGTGCATTCAAGCATTTTTTTTTGTTATTATTCTTAGCAGATGGTTACATTACATAAAATGGAAAACCTCGTGGTTTGTTTGATCATGTTAGGATATTGGAATTTGGTCCTCTAAATTATTAATTCTTCACTAGCGAAGTTCGAGTTATTCGAGAATGACTTGAAAAATCTTGAAATAAAACCGAGCTGTGGTCGAGATCGACCAGCTTGAGTAAAGTTTTGAGTCAAGCTTGGGTATTAAAATATTTGGCTAGTAAATGTTGCGTAACTTATCAAGCTTGTTTGTTACTTTTTTTTCGTCCATAGATGTTAATCTGAGTTTTTGAAAATCAACTCGCAGTCACTAACATATCGTTTTCACTAATTGTTTGATTAAGTAAATGATATAAAAAAAATAATAGTATTATATATAGGTTAATGGAAGAACATTTTTACCTATTTTACTATTATATATAAAAGTGAATGAATCAATAATGTCATTCATATTGCTATAAAAAATTAAGGGTCCTTTTGGTTTGAATTCGGGGTTTTACTTTAGGTGAGTTTATAAAGTGGGTGGTTTATGATTGGGTTTGTATTGGTTATGAATTAAATGAAGAGAGAGAAAAATAATACTCGTCCTTAAATAAATGTCCACTTTAATTTTTCGGTCTTTTTTGATCAATTTTGACCGTAAATATTTATAACATTATTAAATGTAAAAATAAAATTTTTAAATAAAAATAATTGAAAGAAATGGTTGAGAGAGAAAACCTACCATTTGTATTAACTTTTCTTTTTTGGAAACAGCAAATAATTAAACGGAAGCCTACTCGCAATATTTCAACAAGCACCCCGAGTTCGAGCACCGCATAGCGGGCAAACCCAGCCCCCAAAGGGGTTTCCAGGGAGAATTCCCCACGTGTGCCCGTGTAAGGTATGAGTTAAATTTATGCATAATGCGACAACCACAAGGATCAAACTCACAACCTGCATCCCACAGTGGATGTAAACCCAGTGCATCGCGCCAGCTGGGCTGGAGGTCATTTGCTGTATTAACTTTTCTACACCCCACTATCATCGGCATGAGCCCATCATTAAATGTTATACTTGCTTACCAAACATGCAAACTTTGGTTTCAAGTTCAACCTTAACTATTGATACAAAAATCATAAACCAAACGAGCCCTAAGTGACGTATAGCCAAACTCTATACACGTTAGTCAAATGTACGAACTTGTTTTGAGAAAAAAATTATAAAAGTTTCACAAATATTTTGAAAATATGAATATGTTGCCATTTTTACCCATAGTTGACTGTATAGTAATGATTTAAAACTTACAAGTATTGTCAAACCTTGTACTACGATCTCTCCAAAAACAATGACAGTAAACCTCGTTAAAATCTTGTAAAACAACAATCTCTTGAGAGGGTTTGATCGAAAACATTTGTGTGACTTAAACTTGCACTAAAAATTGAAGATAATCCGAATCAAAGCACATGTACACATCCTATTATGCTCAAGCAAGTAATCTTTGTGAGACAAAAAACCAACTCAACCATTGAAGTCAAATAAGTACACGATATCGCAAAAACTTCAACCAACCAAGTGACCAATATCTCAATCTCGTGAGATCTCGAGAAATAACTTCAATATAATCTCTTAATTAATCTTATCTCGAGATATAGTTAAAATAATAAAAATGAAGATTTTAAATTATACCTTTTATTACTTATTTTTACAAATGTCTTAATAATATATTTAAATGAATTAAATTAAAATAGTTTTATAATATTTAAAAGGGTTTTAGCAGGTTACCTAACATAGTATTAATATAGCGTCATAATACGTTTCTACCATAATTAATAGTAGAACATTAATACATTAAAAAGAATTATAAGAAGACCAGACTTATCAGTTAATATGCGTACATAATTTCAGAAATAAAATAAATAAATGAGAAGTCGATAAGATCAGTAAATTTAATAAAGATCAGATAACTTATTCGCGTATATTATTGTAGCTTCCGTGAAGCCCGAGTAGAGTTCGTTCAGTCTTCTTTCAGTCAGTTACTGGACAAAAGGTACGGATTTACCGTCCTTTCAGTAAGGACTTCCTTTTGTGCATGATTAGGATTTCCCGTCTGCAGCCAAATGTCTTCCCCAGTGCATGTTATAAATTATATGAAATTATTTTAATAACTAAGATATTGCCTGAGCCTTATATACAAGCATGACCAGTCAGTAGTACTAGCTACGGAGGTACCGTAACCATGACACTTGAGGCACCGGTGTCATGACTCACCTGCGGGAGAGTGATATCCCGCAGCGTCCCACTCAGTTTAGCTTGGCTATTTTATTAGTATTATTAGTGGGGCGTATGGATGCATCCTAGGCTTATCAGTTTACAGTTATCAAGTGAATATGGTGTGTGCTCTACATCCTTCACATTGGAGGTGATCCCTCCACCCAACACGGTAATTAGAGGTCACCCCTCTACAGCATGACGAGGTCACTCCTCTATTTATTCATGCAGCAATTGTTACAGCTCATTGGCCTATATGAGCTCTTGCCAATTAAAATACAGTAAATACATGTTTTCAGATTTAGCAGATAACAGTTCAGCTGTATTATTTATGAATCAGGCTTTTCAGATTATACTCAGACTTCCGCTGCAACTTTACTTATCAGTTTTACAACTTCAGTATTTTATCATCTACATCATTTCAGTATTTCTTATCATGCTTTATATCTGTTCACTGACCGTTATGCTCAGCCGTAGTTCTTTTTATGTTCTAATGGCAGGTACACTAGGACGCTCTTAGGATTCTGAGAGTATGTGCATTTGGAAGGAAGCTATCTAGACTTTTGAATTTATGCACTTCTTACATTATTCTGCTTATTTGGACATTGTTTAGTCATTTCTTTCAGTATTTACTTTTCATATTTCGAGCTTATGTTTGGATTACCAATGTTTGATTCTGGTATTTCCTTTATGGTTAGTTAATGTTTTAGGACATTTACCTTATGCTTTGATAACACGCCATAAATACACGTAACGGTCCACTTATCCAAGTGGGGTGTTACAAAACCAAACTCCTTCTTTGATGTGACAGTACCGACGCTCTATCATGTGACCCAACAACCATCACCTCCGACTTCATTTGCTTTGCTTACGTTCAGTCCCATCACGTGGAATAGACGCCTTGGACACCCAAGTGAAGATGTATTTCGTCGTTTAGAGTCTTCTCAATTTATTTCAGGTAATAAATCAAAGTTGTCCGCTTTGTGTCATGCGTGTCAATTATGCTAACACACTAAGCTTTCTTTTTACAGTTCTGCGTCAAATGTTGTGTTTGTGTTTGACACTGTTCACTCGGATATGTGGACATCCCTCATATCTAGTGAAAGTGGCATTAAATACTATGCTATTTTTTGTATCATTTCTCGCATTATGTTTGGGTATATACTTTTCTTAAAAAATCCGACTTATTCGATACCTTTGTTACCTTTCGTGCATATATGAACAAACAGTTTAATGTTGATATTAAAGCCTTGCAATGTGACCATGGAGGTGAGTTTAACAACACCCGCGTCCACACTTTTTTTCCGCGTAAATGGCATATAGTTTCGATTTTTATGTCCCAGAACATCTCAACAAAATGGCAAATCAGAACGTATGTTACGTACACTTAATAACATTACCCGCACCTTGCTTTTCCAAGAACACATACCTCCCTCATATTAGGTAGAAGCCCTTAACATGGCCGCTCACCTTTTAAATATCCTTTCATCCACCGCCATCAATAGTGAGATATCGTTTACTAAACTTTATAAAACACGACCCACATGTGATCATTTGCGAATTTTTGGATGCCTTTGCTATCCTCGCATCTTCTTTGATCATAAACTTCAACCCCGGTCTACCGCATGTGTCTTTCTTGGTTATCCGACTCTACACCATGGGTATCGATGCCTTGACCTTTCCACTAATAAGATTATCATTTCTCGGCATGTTAATTTTGAAGAAGACCAATTCCCTTTTGGATCCATGACACCTGATACACCTCATTCCAATGAATCTTTACTACTACCTAAAGCACCCGTTCATATTACCCACACACCCTAAAATGCCCCTGCCATTGCTCCTACACAACAACCTGCACACCCATTTCCCAACACATATACCATCGAGCACCCTCACTAGCACACTCCTTTACCTTTACCAGTCAATCATCGTATCCATGCTCCTATCCCAACACCTGCCGAACAACCAATTTACCTCCACCGACATCGCCACAAGCTCAAACAACACCACCACCTAATTACATTCCCATACAACAACACCCCCATACGCCTACTATTCCACAAACACAAATACCACCTAAGGTAACAAGTAGCTCTCAAATATTAAGTAATACTCCCCGTAATACATACCACATCGTCATGCGTGCAAAAACAGGAATTTCCAAACCTATCCAAAAAATGAATTTTCATGTCACCACTACCTCACCGCTCCCTCACTCCCACTCACATGCCCACAGTGACCCCAATTGGAAAGATGCTATGGTTGATGAATATAATGCTTTGATTTCTAACGGAACATGGGTTCTTGTGTCACGTCTAGCTAATGTTAATGTTGTTCATTCCATGTGGTTTTTTAGGCATAAGTTTAATGTGGATGGTTCTTTAAGAAGGTATAAAGCTTGGTTGGTTGCAAATGGTCGTAGTCAATAACAGGGGATTGATTGTGATGAGTCTTTTAGTCCGGTTGTTAAACCGGCCACGATTCATACCGTACTAAGTCTTACAGTATCACGCGATTAGCCTATTCATCAGCTTGATGTGAAGAATGCTTTTCTTCAGGGCCACTTATCTTAGACAGTTTACATGCATCAACCACCAGGATTTGTTGAGTCTACTCACCCTGTATATGTCTGCCATTTACAGCGTTCACTATATGGGCTTAAATAAGCACCTCGCACATGGTTTTAACGTTTTTCTAGCATTATCACACACGTTGGTTTTCAGCACATCAAAACCGATAAGTCTTTATTTATCTTTCATCGGGTTTCGGATATTGCTTATTTGTTGTTATATGGGGATGACATTGTACTCACCGCTTCATTTGCAGCTCTTTTACAACGTGTTATTACATTACTTCACAGTGAGTTTGCTATGACTTTTCTTGGCTCTCTCAATTACTTCCTCGGCATATCTACACAACGCTTTAAGTCTGGGATGTTCTTATCTCAACCCAAACTTGCAGAGGAAATTATTGAGCGAGCGCACATGTAATATTGTAACCCATGCAGGACCCCTATAGACACTGAGTCCAAGATTGGTTCTGAGGGTGACCCCGTCAGTGAACCTACTTTATATCGCAGTTTCGTACGTGCTCTTTAGTATTTGACATTCACTCGACTGGATATATCTTATGCTACGTAACAGGATTATCTTTACATGCATGATCCTCATGTGCCTCATTTCACCGCGTTGAAGCGCATTATGCGTTATGCTCGTGGCACTATTGATCATGGCCTCTAGTTTCATGTTTCCTCTACTACTCAACTTACTTCGTACACTGATGTTGATTAGGCTGATTTTCTTGTTACTTGTAGGTCTACTTCAGGGTATTGTATTTTTCTTGGTGATAATAGTCTATCATGGTCTGCCAAGCGGCAGGTTACCTTGTCTCAGTCTAGTGTTGAGGCAGAATATCGTGGAGTTGCAAATATTGTTGCTGAGACTGCTTGGATTAGGTTTGCTACTTGAGCTGCATGCTCCGCATGCTACTGCTACTCTTGTTTACTATGATAACGTTAGTGCAGTGTATTTGTCTACTAATCCTGTTTAGCATCAGTGAACTAAACACATTGATATTGATCGGGTGCTTCATGTTCCATCTTGTTTTCAGTATGCAGATGTATTTACCAAGGGTCTCCCAAGTTCTTCGTTTCTTGAGCTTCGTACCAGTTTGAACGTTTGAAGACCTCCATGCCAACTTCGGGGAGTATTAGCCGTATTATTTATCTAGTCCCAAGACCTTTGTATCTTATCTATCTAGGCCCGACATCTATATTGTATTTATATTCAAAAATCATGGTTTAAGATTTATGAAGATTATTCATTTTAATGCCAATCACCGAAACATTATTTACTTATGAATGTGTCAATTTTAGTTGTGTTTTTATCTAAAATGGGTAAAAAGTTGATGATAATTTGTCATCAAAGAGTGATACTTTATTTTATTTGAGACGAGGCTTGAATACACCCGTGTGATGCACCATGGTTGATTCTGGATATTTATCACGAATTTTTACATGCGTATATTTGAAGTTTAGACGTGGATTAGTCGGCCAATGAGTCGAGAATCACGGTTACAAAAAAAAAGAAGTTTAGAAGCTATAAACAAAATAAAGAGATATTCCCTCATTTTATGACGTATTTTACAATTATTCGTAATTATTTCTTATGACCTTTGTTTTTTTAATTTACAAAATTAACATTATATTGTTATGTACTGAAAAAAATAAAATCACACAACAAACATGTGAATGGAGATCGAGAAACTCAAACTCTTATTTTTTGCATGTTGCCTTGTGATGAACTTTTAATTGAAATTATACTATGCAATATATTCTGTTAATATTGTACATGAAACAAAGTCATCATCGTTAACTTAAATCATCTACATAAATCCACAAAGTTCTTGTTTAACAAATGACCAACTTGGCCTTAGAAATATGATCGAGTTCTGAATACCCCTTTTCACCTCTTTAGCCATGATTAGAATAGAATTCAAAATTATGAAAACATATGTACCTCTACCGTTATTGATCGAGTCGTCAACATTAGTGGCTAGTGACGTCATGCAAAACATATGGTTATACGCCCTTACATTGTCGATAAAATGGGATCTTTATACGGATGTTTAATATATTCCAATTATTCTGTCGGTGATCATACAAAGACTCGCCCCACAAAGCAACACTTGTGATACTAATTTCATGTGGTTCTTGAAAATTCGTAAGCTTTTCCGTCCCATAACAACACACCACAATGTTGACAAAGCCGGTATATGAGCCCAATTAGACATGTTCTAGTGATGTTTATGCGAAACTAAAATGAAAGAACTATATGTTCACAATATGAGCGGACATATGCCAATATCAAATTAAAACAATTAAAGCATTAATAATTTCTTACTTTGGCACATCGGTCCAACTTGTTTGTCGGATTCAGGTTGGCTATTAGGTCGTGTATTTGATGTCTGACCAATATATGTGCGTCCTCTAAAAATGAAGGTACAAACTTTAGATGTGGTGTAACGATAAAAAGAGCAAAATGTTGGTGCCATGCTTACGTTCAGGGGCAGGATGCCGACGTTTTTTATTCGTGTTTCTAGAAGTATTACTTGCTCCTGTGCTGACATAACACAATGAACTATTTGAGGTTCGAATACTTGAAGATGTAAACATAAAGAATAACGCTATCAAAAACAATTATACTTATTGTGCGGCGATTCTCGTAGTACATACCATATTCTATATGGGATAAAGGCCACATCATGTTGCCCGTAATTCGTGTCTCCATAAACCATAATTGTTGGATGGTCATCGTCACACCTGCATTAGCCATATTTCTACAATCGATACTATTTAAAACATCTAAACATGGTAAATCGAGTAAAAACATTATCAAAGACGCGTACATGTGCTATGAGGAAGTTCGGCAAATACCGCGTAGAGTACCAATGTGTTTTGAAATAGCGTTATGGTTAGGACTGGTCAGACACAACCGATGCCTATATTCTCAAAAGATAATAATTTTGAAACCTAAATAATCATTTCTAACTAACACACTAAATAATAAACAATGATATAAAAAGATGTAACAACAAACTAACATAAAACATGAAAACCTTTTTACGAAGCAATGATACGCTTTTATGAAGCCTAACAACAATCCTCTGTTTGCAACCAATTATAGCTTTTCCTCAATCAAACAATCAATCAGAATCTTCAAAATCTCACCTTTTTAAAATTTAACGAAAACTTGATAACAATGGGTAAAACCAATGAAAGTAAAGCCTTACAAACTTGGTTATTTAAGTCAATGCTCGCCTTAAATAATTCTTAAAAGCTTTGGCCCCGGTTCCATTGTGGTGGTAACAACATAAATCAAATCAATATTGTAACTCCAATTTGCTGTTGAAAAGTAGAATATGAAGTCAAATCGAAGAAAAACACTTCATATTTATCTTCTTTCATCAATATTGTAACTCCATGGACCCTTCATCTTCAGGAAGGAAAACACTTCATATTTATCTTCCTTCATCAATATTGTAACTCCATGGACCCTTCATCTTCAAGTTGATGCTAAACTTGAGTCGTTGCATTGATTTAATTCATCATTAATACTTCACACTTAATATAGGGACTCAATCTTATAGTATAATAGATTGTTATAGTAATTATCGAATTATATTGTTGTTAAGATCATAAAACATGTATTCAATATTTATTTGAATTTAAATAAAAACTTTAGAAACTGAAGGAAAAACAAGTTGCATTATATAAAACCAAAATGGTAATCACTATTTTAAAAACGTAATGTCAATGAGTAAGATTCATTTCTACTTGTTGGAACTTTGAAGTGACTAGAAAAATATACTATTAAAAATGGACATTATTGTTTCGAAATGGAATTTGGTTTTTGCTTCATATCTTAGGGCTTGTTTGATTGATTTAAGTCCTATTAATATAATTAATGAATTATTTATTACACACAACCTTAGTTTAATAACTTAATATTTACATCTTACTATGTTAAGTCACAAAACAAACAAATTTTCTATAACTTAATAAATTCAATTTTTTTCATATTAAGTCATTTAAGTCTTTATGAAACACCACATTAGTTTTTATGGCCAAGTTATTTTTTATTTTTTGTCTTTTATCATGTGACAAATAAGATTAAAAGTTTTAAAATAAACAGCAAAAATACAAATAAACCATAAGCCTTGGGCTATATATAAGCTTGTTATATTTTTTTCTTCTCTATTGTAACTACTTGTTCGGTTTCGAGTTTTCGATCTATTATATTTTTGCCTATTATTGCTTAGTCCCAAATTTTGTTACCCACTAATGGTTAGTTGTAGTGATCCGCGTTTCCACTCCTAAACTGGATAATGTGATATTGTTACCAATGTTCAAGCATGAAAACAAGTTGAGATTGAGAGTGATTATTACGTTTCTAAGTTCGAGGTTGGATAAGAACGCTGATATTAGGTTAACCTCAAGATAATTTTTGAACTCAAGGTGTTCATCTATGACGTTGTATACAATGGGCTTAAATATGAGCATGCCTTTTTTACGGAAAATGAGTTAGAGTAGCATTATAAAATATTCAATTCGCACCCTTGTCAAGTCAATTAAATTGATAAATGAGATGTAAACTAACATCAACTTTTCTAGATAATAGATAACATCAACTTTTAAAGACAATAGCTGATGTTAAACATAGAACTATTACAAAAACATTTTTTATTAGGGTTAAGCATCGGGCCAGGACCAGATTGGGACGACTAAGACCAGACCTGAGGACCAAAGTGGTCTGAAACCCCAGACCAAGACCGGACCAAAATAGTTAGGTCCGGTCCGGTTCAGTCATCGGTCTGGTCCTATTAGGCAAAAGTGACGTGGTTTTTGGTAAAACCGAACCGGACCGGATCAGACTGGGCCAAGGACCGAAATGGTTCAAAACCCCGGACTGATGACCAGAACAAAATTGTACGGTCGGTTCGGGTAGGACTGGTCCGGTTTTCTGGTCCGAGTCGGTTTTAGGTCTGCCATTCTCAACCCTCTTTTTATATAGTAAAACAATTTGTTATATCAAACTAGAACAACGACATCTCTTTAAAGCTAGGTTTGTTCATCTCACGGGCAAACAAACCTTGTATATATTCGACCTAGTCGAGCTTGAATACATATCTACATGTATCAGTGTATCACATCCGATTACCCTTTAATTGGAGTTTCTATTGTCAAATTAGATTATGAAAATATTAAAGACAAAAGGGTTTATCAGAAAAATAACATGACCCATGAGTAAACGTTGGTAAATATATACTTGTAAATGCGGTAATTTATTTCTATGAAAAAAGTTGTGAGGTTTGTGTAAAAGTGAGTCATAAATGTCTACTTAATATGGGTAGATGTACTTGTTTTTATTTAAGTGAGGGTAAAAATGTGAATATATGGTTAGGTATTAAATGATAGAAGAAAACGTGGTTAGCTTGTTGCTTTTTTGATGTATATTGTTGCTTCGTGCAATAAATTTTTTATGTTAAAATCCTTTTATTAATTTTGATGAGGTTATATCTAATTTTCTTTTAGCCATAAGCCTGCCACTAAATTTCTTGAAATTTAATTTACTAGCACACCGCATATATATATACTTTTTAACAATTTTAATGTATCAGCCCATGTTATTAACATAAACATAAGTAGAACTTGCACGTCTTTTGTACAATTCTATTACAAAAGTCGTGTTCTTTAATCATTTGAGTCACCTGACACTAGAACAATAAAATTTAAATCATTATTCAATCAGTTTAGTATTAGTTCAATTAGGGAGGATCCATACACTTTGTGATAAGATAAGTAATCTTAACGTCCTTTTTTAAGCGTAGTAAATTATTTGTACAATTTTATATCTACACTGACCTAAATATTATGTTACATATGTAAACAAAATATATGTTAAGTTAGTTAACCACAATCATGGGTGGAGACTATGGGGACACAAGGTGTATGTGGCTCTCTACAAAAAAATCTGAAGTGTAAATTTTGAAAATATATAATTAAATGTTTTTTCTCAAGACAAGCTTTCCGGCTCCATCCTCAACCATAATGTAAAAGAATATTACTTGATAAAAATCCTTTTTATATACCATTTAACTTGTAAAAGTAAATAACTTACGAATTACATTAAAATACTATCAAAAACTAAATTAGAAAAAATAAACACGTATACAAACTATAGACTTAAATTCGACGGTAATCCATATACTTATAAGAAAAATCAGCCCATCTTTTATATATCCATCAAAAATTAATAAGTCTAATATTTTGTGACCCATACTAAAATGGGCCCAAACTTTTGTATATACTACATATGACACTTGTATATAAGACTACAAACCCTACTACATATGTTACTTGCAGCCACCAAAACATCACTCTTCTCTTTCTTTTTGTATTTTGAGTTTGTACCAGATGCCATGAATTTTAGTCATGTGTGGCATGTTTCATGGCTATTAATGTATTTTGTAAACTTTTGTTGAAATAGGTGGTCTCGGAAGTATAATCTCACAGGTAGATCTATGGCATCTACTTATTTGGTGGTTTTATTAGTTTTTTTACACTTAGTTTTAAATTTTCATTCTCCTGATGATCTTTTTCGTTATTTTGCAGTGTCATGAGTGCAAAGGGGGAAATGAAGCTTCTCAAAGACAAACACATGGTCATAAGCTTCCGCGTGAAATAATCATCCACTCAGTCTTTTCCTTTGCTTTCTACGTTACCTCCAATTTATTTGTTTGATTTTATGTTTTTCCGATAACTTATATACTATATTTAAAGATGTGGTTTCAAATTCTTTTATTTCATCTTTGTATATATGCATCTTTTATCATACAATTGTTTTTTCAAAGGGAAAACGTACGTAGATGAATGAGACGCCATGCGAATATTTTGTGTCATAGGCAATAGCGATCAAACTTTCACATGATTATGTGTGCTGCTGTTATCTTTTATTTGTTGCTTGTTGAACCAGCCCTTTTTATGTGTCAGTGGACTAAAATAAATTTATATACCTTACACACTAAGAGTGTGTTTGTTATTGCGTTATGAGGGTGACTATTAGATTATTTCATTTCCAAAACTCAAAAAGTTGTTTTGAGTGTTTGGCAAAACTTGTTTGCAGAGTGATTATGTGCGTTTTTGTCCTAAAAAAATAGAGTTTTGTGGCTGTTACTAGAGGGCCACTTTTTGAAAACGTGATTTTGTTTATTTCTTAAAATGACATATTTGTCATCAGTATCTACCATATTAATTGTAAGTTGCTTTTTATATCATTCCTGTTTTTGTCATTTTGCTTATAATTTAATTTTCTCAAAAATTTAAAATTTTGATTATTTATCAAACAATATAATCTAATTCTAATACTACATTTTAAAATCATGTTTTGTAAAAGCTAATTATCTGATTATTCATTTTCAAAACACATAATCTATTTTAGATAAGCAATCCCAAACACTCCTAAGATATACATATGCCACTGGTGTGTTTGTATTATGCGTTGATTTATTGACCATGGCCTATCCCGAACTCTCACTTGGCGAGTTTCGTGTACTTATTCTCGTCCACACATCGTAACCCCTTGACTGTATCTTTTTGTTCTGGTGTCGATGTGTCTGGTCATTTAGTGATATATAGTTGATATCGTTTCAACTTTTTAGGAAACTTGATGTTGATATTAAACGAGACCTAAACAAAGATATTAACAATGTAAATACGTAATGTTCGTTGTAGAACTTGATACACATAACAATACATAGCTTGTTGTGTTCGTTTCTAACTCTGTTACTCAACTTGGTATTTGCCTTTGCATGTGTTGAACATGACAGATAATTGAATGTCGCCATAGGTTCAATACACAAAACTGCACCATCAAGCTACAGGAAGAAGATTGCATCCACAAGCTCTAAGGGAGAAGAGCATCACTTGATTTTTGTTAGTGAAATCACTAGAAAGATAAATGTGGCGGTTTAATATAAAAGATACTTGTTGTAAGTAAGATGCATTTAAAAAGTGTCAACTGTTTGTGTACACCTTACTAGGGGGTGTTTGTATCGGCTTGTAGTCGGCTTATGGCTTATTTGGTTTTGGGCGTATGATTCATAAGTCCTATATTTTTAGGTTATTTTAAACTTTTTGGCTTATTTAAGATTATTACAAAATACACATGACACGATCCCTCCATCTTAAGCAACATTTTTCTTCCTGGATTTAATCCCTTATTATCTCAGTATCTTGATCATTTGAATGTTTTTTTTGTTAACAGTGACCATTTAACATTTGGGCTTCACAAAATCACCCAAGCCACATCTTATATTATCATACTAATTCCTTTCATGTACATGTTTTTCTCCTACGATGGGTATGATTTATCAATTTATTTGTTATACGGTCGCCAAGTTTGTTTAGATTTGTGTAGGCCCAAATTATAGACGTGAAAAAGATGTTGACTATCTAAAATTCTCTTATGATTACACCTCTTTACTATCTCTCTCTGACATAAGCTAGGTTTAACAATTGAAGTATATGGTGAAGCTGGTAATATGTCTAAACCTCTTGATGTAATAAATGTTCAATCTTAAGAGAAAATTTTGGAATACATCTCGAAATACATTGACCTCGTAGCTTAAAGTAGAGACAACCTCTTGAGAACATCTTGTACTAGGATCTCTTAAATAATCCCGTTAGAAGCTTGTAAAACAACAATCTCTTGAGGAGGTTTAATCAGAAACATTCTTGTGATTAAACTTGCACTAAGAAATTGACTAGAATCCAAGTCCAAGCACGTGTACTTTATGCTCAAGCAAGTAATTTTCATGAGATAACCAATCAACTCGACTTTTGAAATCAATAGGTAAACAGTATTGCAAAAACTAACCAGTTGACCACAATTTCTCAAACTCGTGAAGCATATGTGATCTCACGAAACAAACGTCCATCTCATGAAAAAAACGTGATCCCGTGAAAAGTGAATAACTTCCAAGTGATCTCGTAATATAGTCTTAATCTCGTGATGATGCAGTCAACCTTGTAAGAGCTTGTTTGTTAATATAGTTTTTTTATACATTTGGTTTAGAGTGGTTCATCGTCACTCTCATGTAATTAAACGTTATGTTTTATTTAATTCTATTTACTGGCTGATATCGAAACCACGATACAATCCAAATATTACAACAACATAATACAACCAGAAATCGAACCCTAGAAAATCTCCTAACTACATCATTAACGATTTAACTCCAAAATTTTGTGGCCCATCCGAAAATCAGCCCAACTTCACTTGCATCCTAAACATCACATTTGCATAATAGCCCATGAATATTAATCCCAATACCCTCTTGTATATATAACACATTAACATTAGTGTTGTAAAAAAACTGTTCATGAACCGAACCGAAAAAACAAAAACTGTTCTAAAGTGGTTGTTTTGAAACCGGTTTCTCACAAACCGAATTGACGGTTTCATAACCCGTTTCACGAAAACCCCAACCCGGTTTGTAAACTGACAAAAACCAAACTAGTTAACAGACCGGTTTAAAACAAGTATTTAATGGATTGTGTATCAATCATTGGCATGTGATAATGCAGTTTTTCTGGCAACCATGCATCTACAATGCACAAGTCTTTCAAAGGCTTGATGCATTCAATGCATTAGAGATTTAGCGACAGTAGCTTTTGTAAAAGACCTGAAGTCTTCCAAGTTTTTGCAAAAAGCTTTTAATATAATCGCAAAAACACCTATCAAACACTTTTAGAATAATGAAAAACTTTTTGTAGCTTGACCCATTGTGGGTGCTCTAAGCACGTTATTTTGCAGTGTTTTTGCATCCTAATGTGGCAGATTTTGTACTAGCTTTTAATTTGTATACCAGTATTAGCATTAAATTTTTTGTAATACTTATCGTTTAATTTTCATACTATCATTGAACTATACATGTATACTTAGTCGCATTAAATTTTGTACTACCATTGAACTATACATGTATATTAGCATTGAATTTGTGTACTGTTGTGGCAGGTTTTTTGCATGCATTTAGTAACTCAAACTAATTTCTAGGGGTGGTACTATTGGCACCCCTGGCTCACTAAGAAGTTACCAAATAGTATCATCCACTTGCACTTGTCTCCTTTCAGTGCATCTTTTATCAATTTTTGTTCTATGTTTTTGCAATTTAAATACTTTTAACCTGTTAAACTTTATAATTTTTATTATGTATTTTTAGTTTTTCAGTTTTTTAACAAAAAAAAATTATAAAAATAAAAAATATTTAATAAAACTAAAAAAAATTGAAAAAAAAGAGGGTATAGATTGCTTTTTTAGGAGGTCTTAATAACCTCACCCTAACACAATGTGTGACAGATTTTTTGCATGCATTTACTAATTCAAAATAAGTCCAACACAATGCTTATGATTTAGGTTTGTCCGACGAGTTCTCAGACTATGTTTCTCTTAAAGTTGCTAGCTTTAACGCTACTTTCGACGGTATGTTTCAATTTTATTTAAATGAATATGCCTCAATTGTTTCACCTATTAATTTTATGCATCAAGAAGCGTGTTCGAGTTCTAATGGTTCTAACATGTGAATGCAAATGTATAATCTTTTAGTTAATTAGGATAGTAAATGAGCTCAAAAGTATGGAGCATCCATCTTTCTGGAGTAAACCAGCATTACATAGTTTAATAATTTAAATGTCTTGGGTTGGTGGAAAGCACGGGCTACGCAATTTTTGGTTCTAGCCGCCATGGCCCTTATAATCTCGGTTCAAGTAAGTACGGTAGATGGGAGGGTTATATAAGAACAAACTCACTTTGGATTCGGTCGAATTTTGCATTTGTCTCAAAGACCACCTTGATGGCATGGAGCGAATTCAACACATATGACCACTTGAGGGCGAATTTGACTGGGTTGATGAATATATACATGTGGAAGAAATAACGATGCGTATTATCGAACCTATTTACGAAGACGAGATCAAACCAAAGGAATAATCCAAGAAGACGTTATTTTTATTATGTATTTCTTTTATGTATTTCGTATTTTGGTTTACGTATTCAATATTCCCGTTTATTTAATCAAGAAGACATAATTGATGTTTAGAGTGAGTGCAATTTAACTACGTTTGTTTGGATTTATTTATGAAATATGTTTTGTAGCGTATTTTGATACTACAAACTTGCAATATACCAATTACGTTTTCAGTTAATATTTTATCACACATTCAATATTTTTCTTAATCAAGTATAAATAATAAACAAAAGATCACATTAATACTCGTCCGCTAGCGGACTGTTCACAAAGCTAGTATATTTATATATTTCTCTATATACCTTAAAAAAGTTACGTATATAGTTCAAAAAATAAAATACATCAAGATAGTGCTTCACATATTCACTTACTTATCACAATCATCACAAAATTAATGACATCTACTAAGGGTTACTAAAAGTATAAATTCTTATCAATTTTAGTTAAAAAAGTTACTAAATGTCTATTCTTACTTCAATAAGGAAAAGAGTAAGACTTTGTGACTCTTTTTTTAGTATGCAAAAAGATGTGGGTTTCTTTTTCCTACTTTTATACTTAATGTGTTTTAGTAAGAAAAATTTATAATAACATAAATGATTATGTCATTAAAAGTATACGCTTGTTAATTTCTAACAAAAAGAGTAACTAAAGTTATTTTGATCAACTCCCTACTAAAAAAAATAGAGATGAAGATTAAAAGTCTATTTTTACTTCACTAGAAAAGGAAAAGAGTAAACTTTTAGTGAATCTTTATTTTAATATGGAAAAGATGGGAAGGTATAGAAGACAAAATAACACCACACTTATTTTTTTTCCTTTCAGGTTTTTAAACCCACTTACTATTTAAATTTTAAAAGGTAGAAAAAATCTTCAAGTTCAATACAAGAATAAGTAATGAAATTTTGGGTAGATTAATGTCTTTGCTTTATATGATTTTTTTCCTTTCAGGATCTTAAGCCCACTTACTATTTAAATTTTAAAAGATAGAAAAGTATTCAGGTTCAATACGAAAATATGTAATTAAATTTTGGATAGACTAATGTCTTTTCTTTATATGATTTTGTAATAATGATTGCATATATGTCTAATACCTTAATATTATATGTTTGAGAGCAAATAAGATTGAAAGAAAATGCTATTGCCTAAATTCCTACTAAAACGTTTGGCACCTACCTTCATGAATTGTGACCAGAACAACCTTCAATGCCACTTAATAAAATATTAGGTAGCGAGGAAATTGGAATACACATACATCTTTTTTATATTTGGTAGGTAAAACTCATCAGAACATCACATCACAAAGCATAATGAGGTCACGTATGATATTTGTTGTTTTACGGAATTGTATATGAAAATTTTGGATTGCTTATTTGTGTCAAAGAATTGAAGCCTTGATGCAGTCAACCTTGTAAGAACTCTAAACCTAAATACAACGGTAATCCAAATTATTGTACAAAAATTTAGCGAACACAACCTACCAACCATAAAAATAATGACTCTAAAATTTTGTGACCCATATTGAAATAAGCCTAACTTCAACTATATATAAGAGTACAAACCCTACACATATGTTACTTGCAGCCACCAAAGAAACATCTCTCTTATCTTTCTTTTTGTATTTTGTGTTTTTTCTAGCAGCCATGGATTTTGGCTATGTGTGGCATGTTTTATGGAAATTATCTTGTAAGCTTTGTTTAAATATATGATCTCGGAAGTATAACCTAATAGGTAAATTTATGACACTAGTTATTTGGTTCTTTTTTTAGTGTTAGGCCACTTTGCGAATAAAATCTTTCATATAAAGAAGATAGTGAGTTTCTTTATAGAACTTTCATGCTCCTTATACTTTTTGTTATTTTGTAGTTTGGTTGGTGTGGAGGGGACACTCAATCTTCTCCCGAGACAAGACATCATTATTAAAAAATTTGTGTTCTCTCTCACAAGCGATAATAATGGAAGTATGATTACATTCTCATTTTAGTTGGCCACCAACTACCGCAAAAATGCGCAGTTGACTAAGTGAAGCAAAAGGCTGAGGGTTCAAATCCGGCCCCGGCTTGGTCAGCCTTGGTAATTTACTGGGATATGCCTTCTTTGCTAGGTGGGGGGCTCGGTACCAAAAAGGTACACGGACTTAAGATAGTTACGCTAAATACTAATTTTTTTTCTCATTTTGGTGAATTGCACATATTATATCTTGGTCATTGGAGAAACTTAAATTTGGTTTTTGTTCTTTTTGGTCAGGGGTTGATGGAGCGATGGGTGATCTTGCAATGATGAAGAACAAGGACAAGAAGGTACGATCTAGTTCGAGTTGGTGGTCATGATAGTGCCAACGTAACTTTTTGTGAGTCTATGGTCTATTTTCACAAGTCAAATGATGGTTTAACCATTCACATGAGCCGATACTAGGAACTCGTCGTGTTGAGTAGTTTAGGAATGAAGTTAAAAATTCAAGAATATGAAAGAGGGGGTGCAAAAAAATAAACTAGCTCTTCATAATGGAAATGATCTCGTGGCTAGTTTGACGAGCAAATGGTTACATATTGAAGACAAGAGAATTTATTCAAGAAGAAGCATATGCCAAAAAGATGTGCGTGAACTTACGGATATGTCTCAGCCCTGACAACCCAGGGACGAAGCCATGACGAAATATGACCGGGTGCACAAAAGTTTTTGAACCATAATATGACACGTCTACAAATTGAATTAAAACTAATGGTAGAAACACTTTCCGATTGACTGGGTGCATTTAAGATGCATTTAGAAAAAATCGATGTTTTCTATACAATTTAACACTACACAGAAAAATTTTATAGGGGTCACGGGCACCCACGGAAACCCCCTAGCTCCGTCCCTGCCTTTTGTCGCTACGTAATCACGCGGCGTAAAGGTTCTTCTGTATCGGCTTAAGCCAAATTTATTTTTCAGACGGTTTGTTTCTCAAAAGAAAATCCCATATTATAAGTGTATTTTTTCATATAAAAACATATGAATTAATCGTCATTTTCAAAGCTTAGTATCTTTGTGGTAAGCAATCAAGTTTATAAAAAGTGCATTCAAGCATTTTTTTTTGGTTATTATTCTTAGCAGATGGTTACATTACATAAAATGAAAAACCTCGTGGTTTGTTTGATCATGTTAGGATATTGGAATTTGGTCCTCTAAATTATTAATTCGTCACTAGCGAAGTTCGAGTTATTCGAGAATGACTTGAAAAATCTTGAAATAAAACCGAGCTGTGGTCGAGATCGACCAGCTTGAGTAAAGTTTTGAGTCAAGCTCGGGTATTAAAATATTTGGCTAGTAAATGTTGCGTAACTTATCAAGCTTGTTTGTTACTTTTTTTTTCGTCCATAGATGTTAATCTCAGTTTTTGAAAATTAACTCGCAATCACTAACATATCGTTTTCACTAATTGTTTGATTAAGTAAATGATATAAAAAATAATGGTATTATACATAGGTTAATGGAAGAACATTTTTACCTATTTTTCTATTATATATGAAAGTGAGTGAATCAATAATGTCAATCATATCGCTATCAAAAATTATGGGTCCGTTTGGTTTGAATTCGGGTTTTTACTTTAGGTGGGTTTATAAAGTGGGTAGTTTAGGATTGTGTTAGTTTGGTTATGAATTAAATGAAGAGAGAGAAAAATAATACTCGTCCCTAAATAAATGTCCACTTTAATTTTTCGGTCTTTTTTTGTTCAATTTTGACCATAAATATTTATAACATTATTAACTGCAAAAATAAAAAATTTAAATAAAAATAATGGAAAGTAATGGTTGAGAGAGAAAACCTACCATTTGTATTAACTTTTCTACACCCCACTATCATGGGCATGAGCCCACCATTAAATGTTATACTTGCTTACCAAACATGCAAACTTTGGTTTCAAGTTCAACCTTAACCACTGATACAAAAACCATAAACCAAACGAGCATGAAGTGACATATAGCCAAACTCTATACACGTTAGTCAAATGTACGAACTTGTTTTGAAAAAAAAAATTATAAAAGTTTCACAAATATTTTGAAAATATGAATATGTTGCCTTTTATACCCATAGGTGAATGTATAGTAATGATTTAAAACTTACAAGTATTGTCAAATCTTGTACTACGATCTCTCCAAAAACAATGACAGTAAACCTCGTTAAAATCTTTTAAAACAACAATCTCTTGAGGGGGTTTGATCGAAAACATTCGCGTGACTTAAACTTGCACTAAAAATTGAAGATAATCTGAATCCAAGCACATGTAGACATCGTATTATGCTCAAGCAAGTAATCTTTGTGAGACAAAAAACCAACTCAACCATTGAAGTCAAATAAGTACACGATATCGCAAAAACTTTAACCAACCAAGTGACCAGTATCTCAATCTCGTGAGATCTCGAGAAATAACTTCAATATAATCTCTTAATTAATCTTATCTCGTTATGTCACTATGAACCATTAACTATATAATTACAACCATAATAATCATACAAAAATTGAGCCAAAATAACCTTGTATCAACCCAAATATAAATTAAAATGTCTAAATTTTCGTGGCTCATACAAAGATGAGCCCATTTCATAACATCTGAATCCTAATATAATATATCATTAGTTACCCTAAAATCTCACTTGTAGCCGCCAATACCAAAACTATCAGATCTCTTTATTCTCTTTCTTTCTAAAACAAACAACCAAATACCCGCGTAAAATCTTTTAACAGAACTAATTATTAAACACAAAAATACTTGATTGATAGAATGATACTATAGATTGTTTAGTAACCATTGAAAAATAATTCTATGATTTTTTAAGAGAAGAGCACGACAAAAAGTACAAGCTTACTAACTCGATGCAAAATGCATATTATAGAAAGACCGTGTACAAAACCATTATCGTCTATTCGGTTTATATACAACTATGATTTATTTTCATATAATTTATCATATGTAACTTTGATGAACTAGTATTTGTTAATGTTTGCAGTGTGCATAAATCCATGTTAAATCGAAGCCTACATAAAGCTAGAACAGTAGACCAAAAATAAACCTTACAAAATAGGTTTGTCACCGCCTCACGTAACATTTAGTTTTATACTCCTTGTTATAGAACTATTACAAAAATGTTTTTTATATAGTAGAAAAATTAGCTTTTTGGGACAATATAGAACAACGGAGTTGCTTAAAGCTAGGTCTGTTCATCTCACGGGCAAACAATCCTTGTATATATTTGACCTTAGTCGAGGTCGAATAGGTAGCTACACATGTCTACGCTTCTGATCCGATTACACCTACAGTTTATTTTGTCAAATTAGATTATGAAAACATCAAATAAAAAAGTGTTTATAATAAAATTAAATGTGTCTTTGTTACCAAATAACATGGTTCGTGAGTAAATGTGGTAAATAAATATTTGTAAATGCGGTAATTTATTACTCATGAAAAAGCTATAAGGTTTATTTAAATATGAGTTATAAATGTGGACTTGAGGTTACTTCACATGAGTAAATGTGGCTAGATATGTATTTGTTTTTGTTTAAGTCAGGGTAGTAAATGTGGCTATATGGTTAGGTAATGAATGAGAAAACAAAGACTTTGTTAACTTGTTACTCTTTTGATATAAGTTGTTGCTTGGTGAAATTATTTTCTTATATCAAAAATTGTTTGTTTTATATCAATATCAATGAATTTAATGACTCATTAATAAAAAACACATACTATATGAAGTTCAATAAACATACACGATTTATCTCAAAAACACATGCATAACATTTCAAAAAACTCACGTTTTGCATCAAGGGTCAAACCAAAACCATGATTTCGGAAGTATAATAAATCTTATTATACACATCGATTTGCAAGCGTATTTATTTACCTTAATTACTAAGCTTTTAAAAGATATGGTAGCATTAGACTAATGAGTTTTAGTCGACCTTCCTAAATCCTAAGAATAAAAGAATGAGCTATTAAAAGTGAAAGTTCTTTAAAGACTTGATATTGCGGATGGTCTAAGCAAACAAGTTGGTAGTGGATAGTGTTGAGGTGTAATTTGCTGATTTGGAGTTGTCGTTATGCAACAATTTGTTTTTCTTGTCGTTTGAAAAATTATGACTTGTTAAGCATTCTCGTATAAAATGAATAGTAATCGGAATATGGGTTATTATAAGTATACAAAAAATAGACTATTTCTTACTAACAAAGGTTGACCAGCATTTATTTCAAACCAAATTTATGAACCATCATAATTGTGCATTTATAGAAAAGAGTGTTTATTATGAAAAAGTTGGAGGGAACTAGTCGTTAGGATGAAAAAATATGTTGTTCAAACTTAGAATATAAGCCGATTACCAGACTAATTTATTTACGTATATCTTCTGTCGGATTTATAAACATAACTATCTCATCGTTAACCCATTGGTAGTTACTGATAGGTGTGTAAACACCCATCCTTTTACCACTTAATTCTGGCTAAAACAAGACCAAAACACGTATTTAATATCATTTGTTTGGAATTATGCGTGGTTTTTGTGTTTATTGTGTTTTCAGAGCCAACCGGATGGATATTGGAGAAAACATGGGATTGCACGGGATTTATCGAAGAAAAAGACTCAAGATGAAGTCTATTGTCCAAGAGATGCAAAAGATTTGAAGTCACTGGGCCTATTCGAAGATTTATCGAAGAAAAGGACCAAAGATGTAAGATTTATATAAGTCGAAGAAACTCAAGTCTATTAAACGAAGAAATTAAAAGACGAGTTGAATTTAATCGACGACAAATCCCGAATCAGAATCGAAAACGTCAACTTTTCTGAAAAGACGAGAAGACAAGAAGAACGGGAGAAAGCCCACTCACCAACCAAAAGACAAGCCTATAAATAGGCCACCCCTCACACATTTAGGCAGTTAGTTTTTAGTTTTTCCTCTCCTCCCCTTTTTTCTCCCTTTTAGTTCGTATCATCACCAACACCACTAGGGTGTTTGGTGATCTTGATCTTTGATTTTTAATCTTGTAATTTTAATCTTTGTTTGATCTTGTTAAAACATCAATCATCAATACAAGTTCTTGTTTAATCTTTCCAGTTCATCTTGTTCATCATCATCTTTTATTTCAAGTTTTCAAGTTTTTATTTGATTGATTTGATCTTCAAAAGTTGTTGGGTTTTGTGTTTGTGTTGATGGGATTTGTAGTTTATGGTTAGTAGATGCTTTGTGATTAGTTTATTTAAGTTTTTGGTGAAAAACTTGGTGATTTTTGGATCAAAATTGGTTTTCCCTGTTCTTCGGGATAGTTACTATATCTGGGTTTCCCAGACTTCCGAATGAACCAAAAACTTCCGAATGAACCAAAAACTTCCGAATGAGCTAATAACTTCCGGATGAACATAAGTTCCGTATGAGTTGATAGCTCCGAATGAATATGTTCTTTAAAAGTTCCGAATGAATTTTTGTCTAAAAGTTCCGAATGAGTAAAAAAAGTTCCGAATGAGTCTTTTGTCTAAAAGTTCCGAATGAATTAAAAAGTTCCGGATGAATACTTAAGTTCCGAATCAACTTCTTTATCAAAAGTTCCGAATGAGTTTCTAAGTTCCGAATAAACTTCTTTTCCAAAAAGTTCCGAATCAGTCCAAAGTTCCGGATGAACCTAAGTTCCGAATGAAGCAAAACTTCCGGATGAGCAGCTAAATCTTCCGAATGAGTTTATGTTAAGAAAACTTCCGAATGAAACCAATCTTCCGAGTGAGAAGTTCTGGATGAGCAAAGTTCCGAATCAAGGTTGAAACTCCCGATTCAGTCATCTTTTGAGTATTATTAATTATTACTGTTTCTGTTTCTGTTCCTCCATTTTTATTTCATATTTTACTTTCAATTGCAATTTTAATTTTAATTCAAGTCTTTATAAATTGTCATTAAAAATTGTCATTAAAGTAACTGTTTTTGATTTAAATTTTCATTTTAGTCCATTTAAACTTTTTATTAGATTAGAAAACCAAACCCTTTTATTTAGTAACCAAGAACAATCATTCCACTTAAGGCCGAGATCAATTCGAGAGGACCGAGAGATTAAATTGAACCCCATACAAGAACCATGTATCAGTTACCCCCACAGTGTCATAAAGATCACTTTAAAAATTAGGTAAACATGTTGGATGAGTCGAGAAAATTATGGAAACGATCATAGGTTTACCGGCTAAGTCGTGTACTCAAAACTAATAAACTTAACTTTCCCTTGCAACTTGATAAGAATCTTTTTTCATTATTAGTCTCTAATCGAAACCCTCTTAATGAATGTATGCTAAACACGTGAAAACACCACTAACTATGATCATGATATACCATCAGGCATCGACTACTACCAAATACGATTAAAAGGAAATGTTATAGCCTAAAAAAAATTCGCATTAAAGATTAAGATGGTTTAATAGTTGAACCATGCAATTTACTAAAACGTTTGACTCCTACCTTGTTGAATTTTATCATAGTGACTTTCAATGCCATTTAAAGTTTTAAGTAGTGAAGTAGTTGGCTTCATTTATTGATGTTGCACATGTTTCATTTAATGAATACACGTTAATGTTTATTAAATTTGGTAGATAAGACTCGCATCATAATATCGTGTCCTAGTCCTTAAAAAATTAAGTAGGTTACTTTCATATATATTCAACTTAAACTCTATATGTTATATTTGTCTAACTAAAAATCATAATAACATATATATATATATATCCAATTTAAACAAGAAATTTTTCATATTCACCCATTTTATTATTAACTTAATTTAAACTATATTTTTATTATTAACTTTCTATTATACCCTTTATACAAAAACAATTCCAAAACGCTTCATTTATAATATCGTACAAAATTTGCATTTCTCAAAATTTTCCTTTAAAAAACCACTTGACATATGTTTTTTACACTACAAAACATTTATCAAACATATAGATAATAACTCATATATAGTTTCAGTCTATGTAATTACTTATATAAATAGAAATCGACCAGCGAACCCGTAAATACTATACGTCAAAACACAATACAAATAGTTATTGTGTGCGTAAATCACACCATTTAGTCACCCCAATGTAAAACACTAGCAAACGTAAATATCATACTGTTATCATTGTAAGTGAATCATTTATCATGGATACATACTTGTATGTTGGTAACATATATAACAATTAATGTTCTATACAACAAAACTAATAAATTGTGACAGAAATATATCTGAAAGGCCAAACATACTTGTGTGTTGGTATCATATATTACAATTAATGTACTATACAACAAGACTAATCCAAATAAATATTTATTTTATTTTTTAAATATAAATTTTATAAATTGTTATTTAACATTATACTTATTCGGGTTGATGTGTACTCGTATAAACATGTCATGTTTTGATCTACTTGACTTTGACTAACCCAAGTTCAAATATGTGTCGGGTTCAAAATATGTTTTTTAAGCATTGACAAAAATTTGATTCAAACCCAACCAACCTAACTCGACTAATACCCTTACGTATAAACCATTAAAAAATAACTAGTAATCAATTTATCAATAAAAACATACAAAGATATTCTCACACTCCAAATAAATAGGAGAAAAGAGATGAGTTACTTTCCATCCTTTTTTTTTACTACAATTCAAGGGACAAATCGCCATCTTCCATTTTTTTTATCTAATGGTGTAGATTAACCTAAGATTTAAAAAAAATACGGAGGGTCCATTGCCAAAATGTCCAAAAGTTGTAAAAATTAGCGGATGTATTAAAGTTGTAAATATGACGAAATAATAATTTATCACTAGTGATATTTCACTAGCGAAAAGCAATCAAATATCACTATGTTGATCCCAAACTTAGATCGATTTAGCTTTGTGTTAACGAGATTAAATCAAGTTTAACACGTAGAGAAACTTTGTTGTATTAAACAAACTAAGTGTTATGCGGAATTTAACACTTAGAACAAAGAACAAAACAATGTAAACCAAACTTTCACTTTTATTAATAATATCAATGAATGATTACAATGAAAGTGTTATGAGATATGTAGAAGATGTATGTGAAAAAGATGTGTCTTATGTCTAACCCTAAGGCCTCCTTTTATAGGTTTAAGGAGCCTTGTACAAAAAGCTAAGATCAACTATTTTAGGAAGAGACATAAGATAAACATACTCAAATAACATATTGACTAAATCTTTTTAAACATTAAGAATATATTCTGAATTCTTATCTTCATATTTTGTCAACCAACTTAAAGAATTCATTATTGGAAGATTTAGTCCTTGCCTTCGTGTTAAGAATCTTCTTGTCAACGCCTTGATAATTCTTATCAACGTCTCATCTGTCAGCGCCTCGTTTACTCTTGTCAGCGTCCAATTTCCTCTTGTCAGCGTTCCAGTGACTTAGCTAATTTTATTCCCAACAATCCTCTCCTAAACTTGATATCTACTCTAGTAATCAAGTTTCTGAATAAAATAAAACATACAGAGAGGATTCTTACAAACATACTTATCCCTGAATTTGAGTAATAATAAATCTCGAAAAGTCAATCACTCAAATCCCTTGTATAGTCAGCCTTCACTTGGTCTTAATCATCTTCAGTACCTTTTGAGTCTTTGGAGTTTCTTTATTACTTTTGTCACTCAAATTTGATTGCTCCTCCCCTTTTTAAGACTCCTCTCCAAGATCAATATACAAGGAAGGAACCAAGAACGTCCTCCTTGCATTAGCTTCCAAAACAACAAGTCTATCAGTTCAAAACAGTGATCCTTGACAATTTGTACCAATTCTGTATTATTCTTTTACAAGCTAATACAGATTTTCGTCAATTCCATTAATGTCAAAGGTTTCATATTGTCCTCATCCATATTCGGGAAATGAATCCTCAATGTTGATTCATAGAACATGGGGATGGACTTACTGATGATAAGACTGACTTGACCTGCATCTAAGCTAGTGCCAATAGTCTCAGCCATCTCCATAACACTATACAGCCTTGTGAAAGTGATCTCTGCTGCTACTAGATGTCAATCACTAGGAAAAACATCTCAATGATCATTAGGCTTCCGGATATCCAAAAAAAATTTGAAAAATGAAAGGGTGATGAAACGTTTTGGGTCTTATAAAGAAGTTTATAAATGACACCACCTAAGATGTCATAACATAAAATGGACTTGAGAATATAGAAAACTTTAGTTAGAACATAAACAAAGATAATAATCCTAAGGAAATTAACTAGACTCTAATAAGCAAGAGTGACAAACATTGTTCATGCATACACTCATGCAAAATCATGATAGACACACATGAACTCTAGAGTCCTTTGTTCACAAATGCCCCAAAGAGAAAGTTAACTCATATAAAACCTTTGCAACTCCCCAAGTAACCCAAAAATATAACTACCCCAAGTCACCCATACAACCACACCCAATTCTAGGCCAAAAGTCTTGGCAACATGCATGCAAAATAAACTACGTGCATGCTATAGTGCCTCGAGGTTTAGAAATTCCAACAATTTCACAAGGAAAGAGCCTTCATTATTTCTAACCCCCACTCACCAGTGGACACAATCTAGAATTATGCAAGATTGCTCTAAGAGTACCCAAAACCTAGAGGTTTACCTCCCCTTAACCGAAGCATACGAATCATTATATATGAAGAAGCAAAATTTTATCTCAAGATAGGAATGTAAACACTCCAACCATCATAAATAAATTTTGCAACTTTGTATCCATCCAAATGTAGCTCCATTTTTCTGCATAGTTAGACAAAAACCACAAAAACACACACCAACAGAGGCTACCCTTTCCCACAATAATGAGTAGAGATAACATGTCAGTGGATAAAAATAATATCAGTAGAAAGACCAACAATGCATGTTCCTTGAGCATCCACTATCCCAATATCCTTGATCATTAACCTGCTTTTGGATAGGCTGCTCAAAAAGAAAACAAATTAGTTTTCTTTGGAGATCCAAGCCTTGTCAGACTTGGATCTGTCTAGTTGTTCAACTAGAGTGGTCTTATTCTTTACCACAAATCCCTGTTCATCACTTTTTGCCCTGAGTACCCAATTTGTTCCAATGAGTCCAGTAATGACCTTCTCAAGATATTTAAATCTATTGCAAGTCATTGAGATACCATTAAAATTGGAGTTTTGCTCTTGTTTAGGTTTCCAAGTTAAATGGGATGATGCTTTAGACCCTTGAACCTTATTAACCAAGTATCTTTATTTATATGGTCTAAAATAAGGTCTCATACCTAACTTGGAGCTATCAGCGCTGCATTTGTGTCTGTCAGCGTTGAATTTGTTCCTGTCAGCACTGAATTTGTTCTTGTCGGCGCTGAATTTGTTCTTGTCAGCGCCCAAACTAGGGTTTGCTACAGGAACATATTGTCTATTTGACCAAGTGTTGGTCTTTTGAAAGGGCCTTTGTCCATGAGTATTAGCCGCCTTAGAGAAGAAAGGAGCTGGTCTAGTAGCCTGTGGTCTAGTGTGGACAAAAGGTCTATGGTTGACATTGGATGACCTATTGTCAGCGAATGGATTGTATTCACTCACACAATTATTTGCCAAATGTGAGAAGCTCCCACATGAGTAACAAGACTTTTTGGACACAGACTTAGGCTTAGACTGATAAAACCCTATCCCATTAACACTTGCTTGGCTTTTGAGTGACCTAGGTTTTCTATACATTTCAGCATATTTAACACTAGGTTGTTTCTTAATTGGGGAGCCAAGATTAACAGCTTTTCCAGTGATAGGATTGGTCACAGTGATAGGTGTAGATACTACTGGACTCTCAATGGGTGTAGGCACATATGGACTCTCACTAAGCATCCCACCCTTAACAAACAAAGTAGGGTTGGCCTTCTTCCACTCTTCTAGGTCAATAACCTTTTGTTGATATTCCTCAACTGGAGAGAGAACTCTAGGTGGAGGAATAAATTCCTCTTCTTGGAGTTCTGGAATACCAGTCCAAGAGAGATCCTTTCTATGGACACCATAGAAGTTCCCAGCAGGTGGTGGAACAGCCACATATTCTTTCAACCCAATCCCAGACATATCCCTAGAATCCCTTTGTTCACTAACACATTTTTCTAGGGTTTGTGAGGCTTTATCAAATCTCTGAATTTTAAGGTCTACATTATCCTTATTTTTTATAGCCTCATCTAACTTAGCCTGTAATTCAGCATTGACTCTCTCCATGATGTTTCTAATATCCATACTAGAATTTAAATCATGTTTTAAAATATTGATTTGATCTTTTAAGTCAAATTCCATTTTCTTGTACTCAGAAACTGTCTTCTCAGTTTGAGTGAGAGGAATTTGATAGTTAGACAATTTGCATCTCTCAATACTCACATCATCTAACAATCTTAAAATTTCTTTCTTAAGTTTTTCAGTATTTAACCTACAAGAAGAATCATCACATACCTCATTATCAGATGACGAAGATGAGTTGGAACTTGAAGTAGACTTGGCCTTGACTGAAAACATCATCAGATTCTTCTTCACCTTCTTCCTTAGCCTGGTTCACCTCACGGTATTGGATCTCGTTCTTCAGATCAAAGTTTCTCAACAAGATCTGATACCACTTGTTGATCCCAAACTTAAATCGATTTAGCTTTGTGTTAACGAGATTAAATCAAGTTTAACACGTAGAGAAACTTTGTTGTATTGAACAAACTAAGTGTTATGTGGAATTTAACACTTAGAACAAAGAAAAAAACAATGTAAACCAAACTTTCACTTTGATTAATAATATCAATGAATGATTACAATGAAAGTGTTATAAGATATGTGGAAGATGTATGTGAAAAGGATGTGTCTTATGTCTAACCCTAAGGCCTCCTTTTATAGGTTTAAGGAGCCTTGTACAAAAAGCTAAGATCAACTATTTTAGGAAGAGACATAAGATAAACATACTCAAATAACATATTGACTAAATCTTTTTAAACATTAAGAATATATTCTGAATTCTTATCTTCATATTTTGTCCACCAGCTTAAAGAATTCATCATTGGCAGATTTAGTCCTTGTCTTCGTGTTAAGGTTCTTCTTGTCAACGCCTTGATAATTCTTATCAACGTCTCATCTGTCAGCGCCTCGTTTACTCTTGTCAGCGTCCAATTTCCTCTTGTCAGCGTTCCAGTGACTTAGCTAATTTTATTCCCAACACACTACTTATAAAGTAATGAAATATCACTGGAACTATGTTAATAAAATATCACTGGAACTATGTTAATGAAATATCACTAGTGATGTTTCATTGATTTATCACTAGTTGAATATCACTTGTGATCATCATTTTTTGTCATATTTACAATTTATTTCTTCCGCCGTTTTTTACAACTTTTAGACATTTTGGCAAAAATGGTCCATCCGTGTTTTTTAATGTTAGATAATAGATAGCTAGAATTTGTCTTTTCGGGTTTTTTTAAATATGTAAATTTTACGTATTTGCAATGAAGTTTTTATTTTTTCATATTATATTTGTTGGTAAATAATTTATATTTTCAATATACGGAAGTTTTATGGTTTTTATATATAATTTTTGCTAATTATTAAAAATATGAAGAAAATTTTTTTTTTTTAGAAAACCGGGTTGACCCGGAGCCGGTGGCTCGACCGGGTCGATTCAAAAACCGGATTTTAAAACATTGCTTATTTGATTTTCGTATCATGTCTTAGTTTTTGTGGATGCATTTTTTTTAACTATTTGTCTTGTGATATCAAAATAAGCTTAAAAGTTTTAAAATAAGCCGCAAAAAACCAAGTTAGACGTAAGCCTTGCGCTATATATAAGCTTGTTGTATGTTTTTTCTCTACTTTTGCCTACTTGTTCGATTTTGAGTTTTCAATCTATTATATTTTTGCCTATAGATGCTTAGTTTCCGGCTTTGTTACCCACTTGTCATATATACTGGTTAGTCGCACTAGGGTGACTTTAGTGATCTGCGCTTCCACTCCTAAAGCGGATAATGTGATATTGTTACCAATGTTTAAGCACTGACAAGCGTATAGATATGCAATTGGAACCATTATCTTACGGAATTATTCAAACTTGAACCATGGACTCATGGAGAACAAGATAAAGAATCCCATGAGTCCATTGAGTTGCTTTAAACTTATGTATCATTTAGGATTTGGATTTGTACACGAAGTTTGTTTGGTTTAGCTAGGAAATCAAGTTTGATTTGTCGCTACGATGTTATAACAATGGGCTTAAATATCAGCAAGCATTTTTGCGGCAAATGAGTTAGAGTAACTTCAATACAATATTTAGTTTGCACTCATGTCAAGTTAATTAAGATGATAAATGATAGACGTACACTAACATCAACTTTTGTAGATAATAAATAAAGTAAGAGCACTCATGTATAAAAATAAATTTGATAAAAAAATGTTTGTTTAATATCAATATCAATGAATGTAATGACTCAAGGCTGGTCGCATCGGTAGAGATTTGCACTCAGTTGATCGATTGTTCAACTCGATCGTCCAGATAGAGATTGAGATTCGTCGTTAAAATGGAAATGGTCGCACTCGCAGGTACAACCGAGTTGTGGAGCTAGGAAAAAGCCAAATTTTATAAATGAAAAGGTGGTCGTCTTTATGTGGAAAAAAGTATCCTCTATGTCGTGGAGAGAGAAAGATAAAGTGGCGGAGTATTTGGGGGATGACCGAATACTAATGCAAGCTGCCTAAGAAAAAACACATACTATATGAATTTCAATAGACACACACAATGCATTTTTAAAAGCACATGCTTAGCATTTAAAAAAACTCACGCTTTGCATCAAGGATCGAACCGTAATCACGATGTCGCACATATAATTATTCTTGTCATAACGGTCGTTTTCACGTGTATTTACTTTTTGTATGTGTTTTTCTAATATGGCGTTGTCATTATGCGATAATTTGTTTTTCTTGCAGTTGAAAAAATTTTAATTTGTTAAAGATTCTCATATAGAAGGAATAGATAATAAGAATATGGGTTGTTACAAATATACACAAAAATACACTATTACTTACTGACAAAGGTTGCCTAGTACTCATTTCAAACCAAAGTTATGAACCATCATAGTCCTGCTTTTATGAGTACACAAATCAACTCTTCATATTTAAAGTCACATATAGTACCGTCACATGTCAAAATAAATTCTCTATCAAACTATCAAACCAATGGTTAGTGGTGTTTACGAAAATTATCTTATAAAAGTTAGATGTTTTATTTTGGGTAATCATTGTTTTGATATTTTGCGGGTTAGTTTATGGGGTTTGAACTCTGTGTCACACTGATTCCAAACACGTAAAGTCTTTTCTTTTTATGGGTTCAAGTTACTAGCTAAAGTGACATAACCAATTATTTAAAACAAAAAGATTTGATTGTTGTAATAATACAATGGATTACGGAGTAGTTATTAACTATTAAAAAATAATACCATGTGTTTTAAGGAAGAAGAGCACAACCTGAGTTTCAACCTTACTAACTTGAGGCCAAATGCATATTATAGAAAATCGTACAAAATCGTTATTGATCTATTCTGTTTATATACAACCATGATTTGTTTGGATGAAGTTAAAGTTAGCATTGTCCATAATCTGTGTTTAAATTAAAGCCTACACAAAAGCTGGAATAATATACCAAAGAAGTTTATTACCACATTAGCTAACGTTTAATTGTATACCGCTTTTCATAAAACTATTAAAAATGTTTTTTGTACAGCAAAAAATCAGTTTTTTGGACCATATCAAACAAAAAAAAAAACATGTCGTGAACAAAGGTTTGTTCATTTCACCAGCAAACAAGTCGTGTGTTTATTTGCTCATATTCGACCTCGAATAGATATATACATATCCGATCTGATATTTTGTCAAATTACATTACAAAAACATTTAAGAAAAAAAAGGGTTTATAACAAAATTAAATGTGTCTTTTTATAATAAATAACATAACTCTCGAATAAATGTTGGTAGATATATACTTGTAAATGTAATAATTTATTGCTCATGAAAAAGTTGTAAGGTTTGTTTGAATGTGGGTAGTAAATGTGGATTTGATGTTACATCAGACGAGTAAATGTGGGTAGATATGTACGGATTTTTGAATAAGTGATGGTTATAATTGTGAACATATGGTTAGATATTTAACGAGGGTACAAAAATATGGTTAGCTTGTTGTTCTTTTTATGTCTTTTCTTGTTTTGTGCGATTAATTTCTTACATTGTATCTTCATGAGAAGTTGGAGGCAACTATTAAATTGTCTAGTTTTCGTATTTCTCTTAGAACTTACATGCTTCCTTGGTTCCTTACGTGTAAGATGCCCAAACCACATTTTCTACTTAGGGGGTGTTTAGGAAATTTAGTGGCTACATTTTAGGCATTTAATTAGCCTCTTAGTAGAGAAATATTATTTTTAATAGTCGCTCTCATTAAGAGAACACAGAAGTGGGTCCGCTTATTAAGTGGTGCCAAAAGTTAAAAAAACAGATTATCGATAAGCCCTGCGTTGTATATAGTAGCTTGTTGTATGTTTTTTTCTCTATTTTGCTTACTTGTTCCGTTTTGATTTTTCAATCTGTTGTATTTTTGCCTATTGTTGCTTAGTTTACGGTTTTGTTACCCACTAATGGTTAGTCATAGTTGGGGTGAATTTAGGGATCTGCATTCCAATCCTAAAGTAGATAATGTGATAATGTTATCAATGTTCAAGCATTAAAATTCAAGTTGAGCTTGAGAGTATTTAGTACGTCGCTGCTCGAGGTTGGACAAGAAAGTTGATATTATGTTGATCTCGATTTTTCGAACTCAACGGTGTTCGACAAGTCAATTTCCTTGATAGTTCATGAATTTCACCATATAGATATGCAATCGGACCCATTATCTTACGTATTTATACAAACTTGATCATAGACTCAAGAAGTTCAATCATATAAAGAATCCCATGAGCCATTGGCGAAGTTTCTTTGGTTTAGCTTAGAAATTAAGTTTGATGTGTCATTGTGACCTAACATTAACTTTTGTAGATAATAAATAAAGTAATATATTAAAAAACACAGTATGTATCAAAGTTAATCAACATACATGACGTATTTAAAAAATACACGCTTAGCATTTCAAACTCACGCTTTGTATTAATCAGAATCATGATTCTGCAAATATAATTATTGTTATTATACACGTTGCTTTGCGCGCGTATTTATTTAGTGTATTACAAAGATTTAAAAATATTTGGTGCCGATGGAACTAATGACTTTTACATAACCGTCCTAAATCCTAATAATGAAAGGACGAGTTATTAAAAGTGAAGAGCCTAAGTTTGTAAAGAATTGACATTGTGAATGTTCTAAGAAAACAAGTTGGTATGGGATAATTTTCGGATGTGCTTTTTTGATTTGGAGTTGTGATTATGAGATAATTTGTTTTTTGCGGTTTTAATAAAGATACTTGGAGATGGTTCGAAATGATCTTTTCAAAGATCACAAGGTGTTGAATTTTCTGATTTGTTAAAGATTCAAACATAAAATGAATAGATAATCAATATATGAGTTGGTACAAGTATACACAAGAAATACTATCATTCCTTACTCACAAAGGCTACTAGTTTTAAACCAAAGGTATGATCCATCATATTCACGATGTTGCTTTCTAGAGTTACATAAATCAACTATTTACATTTTAAGTGACATATAGTAATTTTATAAATCAAAATAAATGCTCTTTGAAACTATGAAACGATTGGTTGTTTATATTTACAAAAAGTGAAACATAAGTCGTTAATCTAGTTATTATAAAATTTAGGTATTTTCTTTTGGGTAACAATTGTTTTGATCTTTCGTCGGCTAGTTTATTGGGTTCGAACCTAGTGTCACACACATCCAAACAGTTCTTTTTAGTGGTTTAAATTACTTCTAAAGTAAGAAAACTTATTAATAAACATAAAGACGTGAAATATAGAATAATAAACTGGATTATTGCGTAACTATTGAGAAATTATACCATGGGTTTTAAATAAAAAGGGTACGACAAAACGTTCAAGCTTATTAACTTGAGGGAAGTGTACAAAATCATTATTGATCTATTCGGTGTGTATACAATAATACTTGTTTCATATAATTTATCATATATAACTTTGATGAAGTGGTATTTGTTAAAGTTTGAAATGTTGAAAAAAAACGTGTTAAACTGGAGCCTATACAAAAGTTGGAACAATAGACCAAAATAAACCTTACAGACCACCTAAAGTAACGTTTAGTTTTATACTGCTTTTTGTAGAAGTATTACAAAAGCGTTTTTATATAATAAAAATCAGTTGTTGAACGATATTAAACTAGAACAAAAGCTTTTCTTGAAGCAAGCTCAAATATTGAAAGTCCCAAAATATGACAATTGTTGATAAACTATAACTCTTGTAACCACGAAACACAATGAAATACTTTTCAAACGCGTAATGCTTTATTAAGTATTATAAACAAAGTATTACAAAGTGCTATGAATACACTCATTGAATGACAACAAGATATGAACCCTAGAAACAAGTAAACAAGATTCGAGACTCAAGTTTACAAGGGAACCAATGAGACGCTGGTAGACAGCTGGGGGCTCAGCGGTTCCAAGGTGAGAAAGAACGTAGATAAATTATCCAAGCACAAGGGTTGAGTTAATTCTTCTTTCTCACTCCTATTTATAGTGTACGATGTTGGTTCCTTAGTGGGAGTAGTTGATACGTGTCACCTTCTGAATGGAAGAGTACAACGTATTAAATGCATGTCCAAATCGAGACATACCTTTAAACAACTTTAGGTGAACAGTTCTGCCAACTGTTCACCTATTGTCCCACTAGGTCGTACTAGGCTTTATCTTGAATCTCTTGTTTTGTCCCGCTCAAAACACTTGGTAGATTCTCCCGCCTAAACTATAAAGGATTGGATAAGCTTTGCTTATCCCAGACTTCTAGGGTTCTTAAGTGATCTCTGAGTGTAGTCAACTCAGAGATCCTTGAACACCAGTACATTCCTTCAACATCCCAGCTATCCATAATCGCTGGTGAGTTTGACTTCAGATTGTCTTCGACTTCTCTGACGTTGTCTTTGACTTGAATGTTCCTGGTGTGCCAGCTGAGGCTTTGCCTTCCACTGGTCTAGTCTCTGTCGCTGGTCCTCTCAGCGATCAGTAAGCACTTAGTCTAATTAAACAAATCTAGACTGTGCCATAGTTAAAACTTTCATTGGCCCAACAATCTCCCCCTATTTGTTTATAAATTATACTAAGTCTAAAATTATTGTAAATGAGTACACAGCTTCTTCTTACACATAATTTAACAAACATACCTCAGAGTTTTATTAAACATAAAGAACCTAGTCTATTACAAGAACACCCAGAGGTGTAAACATAAACAAAAAGTAAAAAGGTTCTTCAGCGATCGAGGCCTTGATCACAGATTCTCTGGGCTTCAACTTTGTCACTTCTGGAGTTGATGACTAGCTCAACTTCAAACTCAAAATTCTTAGCTGTTTTGCAATTCCTTAGGATGTCCTGTTTGAGTCTGATGAGCTGGATTGTTGATGCCAGATGTAGTTCATTCATCCGTTGAAAGCAATACTCACAATTACCATTCATAAAGACCATACCTGTCTCTGGTTCTGAGTATACTTAGCCCCCTACTGGTTTAGTGATCTCTTTGGGCAGAACCAAGTTTCTGTGCATCCCATCAACAACAACGTTTTTAGTGACCAACCTCTCCACCAGAGGCCCCATTGGGGTTTTTCTTTTCCTTTGTCCTTGAGAAGGTTGTTGTTGTGAAAGTTGAGGAGGCAGAGGTACCTTCAGCTTCTTTGCCGTGTCTCTTACCCAATTCAGCTTTGCTTGAATGTTCTTCATCATTTGGGCAGCACCAGGCCCAGTCTTCTTTTAGGCAAGAGACAGCATTTCTAACCATTCAGAGAGGCCCAGATCTCTGAGTTTAAAGTCACTGGATACTTTGTAGTTGGTTAGTTGGTTCTCTCTATAAAGGGTCATCACCACCTTTTTGTTCTTGTCAGTGTAACATGCATACTTGGTGATTTGACTAGGTTCAGCTCTTTGGTTTACAAGTCTTTCATATTCTTTTAGAAGGTTGTTCCTTTTAACCTCCAGTTCTTTGAGCTTAACCAGCTGAGCTTCCTTTACAGGAGGAGAGAGTTTGTTCAGAGCTTCTTTGCTCTTGAGTTCAGCTTCCCTGATGTTTGCCAGCCTTTGGTGTTCCAAGATTTGAGCCTTTGCCTGCTCAGGGGTAAGTGGTGGTTCATCAGCGCTCTTGAATTTGTTTAGGTCAGAGTCTTTGGAGAGCTTGGCTGTAGATCCGCCTTCTTCTTGGAGAGAGTGCAGGGTTATTTTAGGCTGTTCAATAGCAATTCCTTTTCCCTTGTCCTTAATTGCATCAGTGCTAGGGTTGAAGGATCTAAGAGGTTTAGGTGTAGGAATCCCTGTTGAAGGTTTTGGGTGTTTAAGTGACTGCTCCCCCTTAGGTGAAGCAGCGTCTTCTTCTTCTTCAGAGGTAGAGGTTGCTGAATTCTCCCCCTCAGGCATAGCGCCGGCAGTAGCTGTGCCTGATCCAGGCTTGAGGAACTTAACGAATTCTTGATGAACAAATAAGCATATCTCTTTAAGTTCCTCTTGCAACAGCTCTTGAAGAAGTTTTCTTGAAGGCTCAGACGCCTTAGCAATAGCTGCAACATTTGCTTTGACAGCTGATGTGAGGACAGATGGTATGTATTGCTGAAGGCTCTGGTCGAGAACTGCTGGGAGGTGAGCTTGCAAGGCATTTCCCAATAGTTGTGGAAGCAAGGCAGTCATAGAGGACTCCACAAATGAAGTTAGTGAAGTCTCTAGTGTGGTGGTGAGTTCCTCAGCAGCATGGGTTAGTATTTGTAATTCAGAGAGGATGACATCATTTGTGACTTTGGGCTTGGTTTTACTAATGTCACCCCTCTTAACCCAGAGAGCCTCAGTAGCGAGTTCCTGAACATCTTTCATTCGAGGAACATGGACAGGCTTGAGTTGTTGTAAATGTTCTAAGTGTTGCTTGGCCCCAAGTTCCATGACATTCGGTAAGGTTGGGAAGGTAACTAGGGTTGGTGTACAGAGCCTCTGGTCCAATATTCGCTTAGCAGCCAGTTCTTGCACATTGGGCAATGATGGGAAGGAGATGGGTTTCAACTCTGATGTAACTTGGTCATCATCAGCATCCATATCAGCATAATCTGAAATGGTCAAGTCCTCTTCAATAATGAGACGTCATCCTCTGGCATGGAATCAATGTCTGACATGGCATCAAGATCTATGTGGGGGACTTCAGCATTCTCATCACCAGCAATAGAATAGGTATCATCATTATGCTGTTCTTCATGAAGATTATGAGCCTGTTATGACATTTGTTATTAACCAATTGTGAAAAGATATGAAGTTATAGATCGCCATTCGCTGCCCCTAGGAAAGCTGGGTGTGATTATCCAGCCGCCCCTAAGGATTTCTCCTTGGGACTCTTTGAAGTGTGAAATAGTTATGTTGAAGGGTCGCCATTTGCTGCCCCTAGGATAGCTGGGTGTGATTATCCAGCTCCCCCATAAGGATTACTCCTTAGGACTCTTTTGAGTTGTGAAAATTATGTGGTGAATGGTCGCCGTTCGCTGCCCCTAGGATAGCTGGGTGTGATTATCCAGCTCCCCCTGAAGGATTTCTCCTTGGGACTCTTTCAGTTGTGAATTCTTGGAAGTTAAAGGTCGCCATTTATCGCTGCCCCTAGGAAGACTGAGGGTGATTATTCAGCCCCCCCAAAAGAATAAATTCTTTGGGACTCTTTTAGTTTTGAATTATTAGAAGGTAATGGTCGCCTTTTATCGCTGCCCCTAGGAGGACTGAGGGTGATTATTCAGTCCCCCCAAAAGAATGAATTCTTTGGGACATTTTTCAAATGAGGGGACCCAGAGACTGCGTGAAGTGTAGAGACTCTGGGTCGGGACCTATCGCATTTTCAAGTTGGTATGGACAAGAGCACAGTCCAGAGGGTAAAGGATCATCGGGGTGCGTTATGAGCACAAATGAATCATATCCTTGTGTTAAGACGGAGTGTACAGATAATCCTAAGAGTTCTAGGTGCTGACACAGACACTCTATGGGTTGAGGCAAACCCTAAGTCTTCATCACTCTCTCCTACAGAATGTTGAGAGTGATTGTATGTGAACCTCCAATAGAATAAAATGGCAAACTAATACCTGAGAGATATCAGCGTTGAGAAGGTTCTTAGTCATCTCTGATGACTGGGAGACGCTAGACTCAGGTTGTTTGTCAGCGGTAGGCTCTTCAACCACATCCACCAGAGAAGGGGATGGGTTCTTCTTAGTCTTCTTGGACTTGGAAGGATTAACAGAAGGGGTTTCAGAGGAAAGGGGGATGTCTTTCCTCTTCTTCTTCTTTTCCTTGGGCACCTTGGGCTGAGAAGAAGACTGCACAGAGGTCTTTAACAGAGACTTGTCAGTTGCTCTTTCAGCATTCACCTCATTGTGAGGGATCAAGGGCTCTCCATCAGCAAGCAGTAGCCCAGCGACCTGCATCATGTGCCTGCTGAGAGGCACTTCGTCTTCCAAAGGATTCTTTAATGATGCAGCAGTGATGTGATAAGGAGAGAATGAGAGAAGTTCATCATTAGTGTAGCCTTCACCCAGCATATCTTCTAAGAGAAGAGAGAGATATCTTGTGTAGCAGATGGTGGCCAGTCTGTTCTTCTTCCCTTTATTTTCTAGCTTAGCAATGAGGTCAGAGTAAAGTATGTTGGTGATCCCAATATCTTGCCCCCAAATTAAGTTGTAGGCAATAGCTTGCTGGGCTCCATTAAGTTGATCATGAGACCCTTGGTTTCCACCCAGACATTTCACAATGTATAACATCAGCGTCCTCCAAATACGTGAGAAGTAGTTCACTTTGATCAGGGATTTTTTCTAGAAACCTTGTGTGGTGAAGGGTTTATTATTGTCGTCATGAGGAAGAAGGGTAGCCAGAGCCTTCTTCACCGTGGCGCTGGCAGGCACAGCGGACATGCCTTCAATGACTGGAAGTCCAATGACTTTGGCAAAGGTATAAAGATCAAAGGTGAGAGGTTGGGGATGTGTGGAAAGGTTGAAGGTGATGTGTGAAGAGGTTTGATCAACTTCCACGCTTTACCAGAACTCCTTCAAATATTGGTGGTAGCATGTGGAGGGTACTCTGGTTATGGCTTCAAAAATGGTGGAGTTTTTTAGGAAGGAGAACAAAGGTTGGTAGAGTGAGTTTGTGTGTTCCAGAGAGCTACACAATTGTTTAAGGCAATTTTGCCATCGTGTATCCCAAAATCAACGTTTGAGGCGGCCAGGACGGTGAAAGCGGTGTTAGATGATGAAGACGCCATTGTTGAAGTGAGGAAGAAATGAAGGTTTTTAGGAAGATGAATAGTATGTGTGTGTGAAAGTTATGAGTAATGTGAGTTTTGAAAAGTGAGTCAAGGGTTTTGATAAAAGGGTTAGCCGTTTTACAATTAAAGAACTTAATGCAAAAAATTACCTTTTAGGAAAAGTGGGACCCCTTGACTCTTCATGTGATATTTCTGTCCCTTGGAAAGCGGGAAAGTTGTTGACAATAAAGGTTAATCATTTGAATTAAATATGGGAATATATTAAGTCCCATTGGAATGTAACTACCTCGTTACATTCAATTCCCTTTAATGCCCAGAGACAGAGGTCAGAGATCATTTATCAGATTTGTTTATCAATATTGAGCATACCCAGCTCAGCAACCAACCTAGTAAAACTTGGCTCAGCCAGAGGTTTAGTGAATATATCAGCGAGCTGGTATTCAGTGGGTATAAAATGAAGCTCAATATCACCTTTTAAAATATGGTCTCTGATAAAGTGATACCTGATGTCAATATGCTTAGTTCTGGAATGAAGTACCGGATTATTTGAGATGGCTATAGCACTTGTGTTGTCACAGAATATGTGAACCTTTTCATAAATGATCCCATAATCAGCCAGCTGACTTTTCATCCAGATAACTTGAGCACAACAACCAGCGGCCGCTACGTATTCAGCTTCAGCTGATGACATGGCCACAGAGTTTTGTTTCTTGGCGCTCCAGCATACTAACTTTCCACCAAGGATTTGACAACTCCTAGAGGTGCTCTTTCTATCAAGACAGCACCTAGCGTAGTCAGAGTCTGAGTAGGATTTGAGGTCGAAGCCTGATCCATTAGGATACCAGAGACCCAATGTGGGAGATCCTCTTAAGTACCTGAAAATTCTTTTGACAGCTACAAGGTGGGATTCCTTTGGGTTAGCTTGGTACCTAGCACAGAGACATGTGGCAAATTGTATGTCAGGTCTGCTTGCTGTGAGGTACATCAGTGACCCAATCATGCCTCTATATAAGGTCTCATTAACAGAGACCCCTGAGTCATCAGCTCCCAAGTTGTTGGGAGGAAGCATGGGGCATTTCACTGATGCATAATCAGACAGATCATACTTCTTGAACAAATCCTTAACATATTTTTCTTGACAAATGGAAATTCCTTTTGAATTTTGTTTAATTTGAAAACCCAAGAAAAAAGTTAATTCCCCCATCATGCTCATTTCATATTTTTTGGTCATTAATTTGGCAAACTGTTTGCTCAGTGTAATATTGGTTGAACCAAAAATTATATCATCCACATAAATCTGTACTAAAATGACATCACCCTTGGACCTATAAGTGAACAGGGTTTGATCAATGGTACCTCTGACAAATTTATTTTCAAGTAAGAATTTTGATAGGGTTTCATACCAGGCTCTAGGCGCTTGTTTCAGCCCATAGAGTGCTTTGTGAAGTCTGCAGACGTGATCAGGATACTCACTGCTTTCAAACACTAGGGGTTGATAGACATATACTTCCTCTGCAAGCTTCCCATTGAGGAAAGCACTCTTCACATCCATCTGGTATACAGTAAACCCCATATAAGCTGCAAAGGCTAGGAAGATTCTGATAGCTTCCAATCTGGCTACTGGTGCAAACGTTTCATCATAGTCAATCCCCTCAGATTGATTATATCCTAGCACCACAAGCCTAGCCTTGTTTTTGACAATCATGCCAGCTTCATCCCTCTTGTTTCTGTAGAACCATTTAGTTCCAACCACTTGCTTCCCAACTGGAGCTTTTACCAGAGTCCTCACCTTTTTCCTCTTGATCTGATTCAACTCATCTTGCATTGCAACAACCCACCCTTCATCTAGAAGCGCAGCAGCCACATTCATAGGTTCATCCTCAGAGAGAAAATCAGCGAAAAGGCATTCATTCACTGAGGGGGTTTCCAGAGATCTCAATTTGCCTCTGGTAGTGACTCCCTCAGAGGGTTCACCAAGAATATTCACCAGAAGAATATCTTGGTTCCTACTCCATTTGGATTGAGGAGCAGGAGTATATGTGGGTTCAGGAGTCAAAGCAGGTTTAATGAATGCTGAGGGTTCTTCACAAATTATTTCTTCATCCATAATCTCTTCATCAAGAGGGGAGATTGGTTCGATGAGATCATCATTCACAGTAGTGGGTGGAGTGATTTGTTCAGCATTTTCAACTTCTGGAGTGATGTCAGAGATTGAATGAGGATCAAATGCATGAACATAAGGCAAGTCCTTGTGACCGCCCTTGGATGATTCCTTGGGATGTGAGAAATCATCCATTGGATAAGATTTAACTTCATTGAAGTCAATGTCACATTCTTCTGAGTTGGTGTGGTTGATGACAGCATCTGCTTCATTGAAGGTGACATGGATGGATTCTTCTAATTCTTGTCTGTGGATGTTGAACACTCTGTAAGCTCTGGAGGTGAGAGAGTAACTAATGAAGAATCCATCATCAGACTTTTCATCAAATTTTCCCAGGTGATCTCTGTAGTTGTGAATGAAAATAGGGCAACCAAAGACATGGAAGTAGCTTACATCAGGGGCTCTCTTCCTATATACTTCATAAGAGGTCTTGCCATGTCTCTTCACAATAATGGATCTGTTTTGTGTATGACAAGCTGTGTTCACAGCTTCACCCCAAAATTGTTTAGGAAGTCTTGATTCGCTGAGCATTGTTCTAGCAGCCTCTATGAGGGTTATGTTTCTTCTTTTAGCGATACCATTTTGCTCAGGGGTGCATGGGTTAGAAAAGTTATGTGATATTCCCTTTTCATCACAAAAGGCTTCCATGGCATGATTCTTGATTTCAGTGCTATTGTCACTTCTGATAGCCTTAACTCTGCAGTCATTGAGATTCTCTATGTCTCTGATGAAGGACATTATTCTTTCAGCAGCATCACTCTTTCTTTTGAGAAAGAATACCCAAGTGAATCTGGAGAATTCATCTACAATGACTAGTGTATACTTGTTGTGATTAAGGGATTGAGGTTTTACTGGTCCAAATAAGTCCATGTGAAGGAGATGGAGGCACTTATTTATGGAGAATGATTGTTTAGTCTTGAATGAGGCTCTGTGGTGCTTCCCTTTCTCGTACGCTGAGCAGGGTCTGTCTTTGGTGAAGGTCAGAGAGGGAAGCCCAGCTACTAAATCATTCTTGGCCAGTTTGTTAATGTTTTTGAAGTTGAGATGGGAGAGTCTCTTATGCCATAGCCAATTTTCACTATCAGATGCTTTGGCATAGAGACAAGTGTTTGTCCCTTCTAGACAAGATGTCATGTCGATGACATACACATCCCTTCTCCTGGGTGAAATAAGAACAACATCATCATTTTGATTGAAGATTGTTCCTTGGGTCTTGGTGAATAGAACTTTGAAGCCAGCATCGCAGAGTTGACTAATGCTGATTAGGTTGTGCTTCAGTCCATTGACATAAGCGACCCTTGTGAAGGTTATTCCATTACAATCTATGAGCCATAACCCTCAGTAGCCCCTGAGGAATCATCTCCAAAGACTACTTTAGGACCAGACTCCTTTTTATATCTATGCAGATATTGTTTAACCCCTGTCATATGTCTGGAGCACCCGCTATCCAGATACCAAACAGATTTCTTTAGATATTCCTGCATAGATATAACAAATCCAGATTAGTTTATATGATGAACCCACTTTCTAGTGGGTCCATGATGTCGCTGACCAGCGACATTATTTCTTCTCTGGTTACCTCCCCCTCTTTGGTTGCAATCCCCGGGTTCATGACGCATGCTTCCACAAGTGTCACATCCAGGATAATGCTCCCACTCATTAGAGTGATGGTCGAAGAAACCACAGTACTTGCAGGGGGGTTAGGTCTGTAACCCTGAGAGTTATCTCTGGGTTTAGGCTCAGCCTATCTTGAGGGTCGATGAGGAGTTTTAGATCTCATTTGAGTTCTGGTTCTTTGAACCGCAATGACCTCCTCATGCTCTCTAGATGTGTGTTCAGTGGACTCGCATGTGATACATTTTGGTTTCTTAGAGCAATCCTCGGATGAGTGATTCTTGAAACCGCAATGCTTGTAAGGTCTGAACAAAGCTCTCCCCTTGGAGCTACTGGAACCTTCACCAAGAGAGTTAACAGATGGACTATTAACTCTGGGTTTGATTTGTTCTTTCAACCCTTTTAGCTCTTCCATCAGGGTGAGGAGAAGTTGTTTGGTGGGAGAAAGCTCTTCAGGGGGAGGAGTGGGTTTGTTGGAGTCCTTTGCCACAAAAACCTTTTTATTCGCTTTGTCAGCGACTTTAAGAATTGAATTTCCAGGGGTTTTAGTTTGAGGTTTTGGGCCAAGCAAGGAATCAGGTGGGTTGGCACCAGTGAGTCTTGGAGGGGCGGGTACCTCTGATTCTTTGTCAGAGTTCTTCTCATCCACAGAGGTGGAAGAAGGAGAAGAGACATCTGAAGGGACAAATTTGACATTGGGGACAGGGATATGTTTTTTTTATCTACCCTTTACCCCAATAGCCTGAACCACATCACCAGGTATGGATTCAGCGACTATTTCTTCCACTGTGGATTGAGCCAAATTCCATTTCTCAATGGTTTTTCTAAGTTCAGAATTTTCATCAGACAAAGACTCATTTTCAATGGAAAATTTGCTCACTTCATTTTGAAGTTGATTTGCAAGATTCACAAATGTTTTAAGATTTGTTAATTCAGATTGGCAAAGATTTAACTCTGTTTTAAGACTATGAAATTTGTTTAACAGGTTTTTTCTTTGCTCTTCCACAAAGTGGAGGTCAACCAAGGTATAATCACTGACATGGTCTCTATCAGGACCTTCAGCCATAGATAACATTCTTTGTACCTTTTTCATGGTGATATTCACCCATTGACCAGATCTTGCTTCACGTTTACCCACAGCGGGTTCTTCATCAGAGACAGCCATAAAGGCTCTGACGGTGGTGGTACCTTCATCCTCAGAAGTGAGAGGTTCATCATCCCAGTAGAATGAGGCAGCGATCAGACCTTTTTCAGTCTTCTTAACATCCCTTTTCTTTGCTGCATCATCGGCTTTCTGATTGAGTTTTAGCAACTCAGCTTTCAAGGCTTTGTATTTGACTTTGTAGTCCTTCTTCCCTTCTGAGTCAGAGAGAGAGGTTTGCTTGAAAGGTGAGGTGGAAAACTTCTTCTTGCTGTTGTTGTTGTTGGATGAAGGGAAGCTTGGAGAGGAGGTTTTGTTTGACCAGCAATCCTTTTGATAGTGACCAGTCTTTCCACAATTGTAGCATGACACCTTGGATTTATCAACCTTTGCAGCTCCAACTCTACCAGATCTCTTGTAGTACCTCTTTTGATCAGCTAAAAGAGCTCTGTCATGGAACTCAACATGTAATTCATCAAGAAATTCTTGACTACTTCTGGTGTCCTCTTTAATGTCAGAGTCGCTGTCCTGAAAGGAATGGTTAGCAACAAGAGCTTTTGAACCAGTGATACTGGTGGTAAATCTGTCAGTCTCTGATTTATAAATGGAGTCAATTAGCCCTTCTTCATAGTTATATCTACCAAAAAATTGGGCTAAAGTATCATTCTTTATAGCATTGTTAGCTCTTAAGGTCTGATTTTGGCTAAGCCATTTTCTAGGTAAACTATTGACAAAAGTAGCATTAACCTCAGCCTTAGGTAGAATAACTCCATTGTTTCCCAAATCATTCAACAAAATCTTAAGCCTAGTATAAGTTTGTGCAACAATTTCAGTTTCCAAAGCTTTAAAAGCATTAAACTTAAGTCTAAGGGCTTGGATTTTGGTTTCTTTTGTTTCCTTTGGACCTTCATACCCTAGAACCAATTCAGTCCACATCTCCTTAGCAGAGTTGCATTTAATGATGTACTTCATAATGTTCTTGGGTAGGCAAGATACTGTGATACTTTTGAGTCTCTTGTCCTGGTTAGCCAGACGTCTATCCGCTGGAGACCATTGCTTAACAGGTTTCTTAATGGGTCTCTCAGGGGTAGAGAAAATGGCCAGTGGTACATATGGACCATTTTCTAAGATTTCTATCAAGAAGGGTTCTAAGCCATCTAAATATATAAGAAATTCACTTTTCCAACTTGAGAAATCCTCTTTAGCGAATGCTGGTACATTGGACACATGTGACCCCCCTCGAACATCAAGTAGTTGGGGAAGGTCATCATCATTATTACCAGTGCTTACAACTGGTGTAGGCATGGTAGTAGATGTGGTGGCCGGTATGGTGGTCGAAATTGTTGTTAAACTATAACTCTTGTAACCATGAAACATAATGAAATACTTTTCAAACGCGTAATGCTTTATTAAGTATTATAAACAAAGTATTACAAAGTGCTATGAATACACTCGTTGAATGACAATAAGATATGAACCCTAGAAACAAGTAAACTAGATTCGAGACTCAAGTTTACAAGGGAACCAATGAGACGTTGGTAGACAGCTGGGGGCTCAACGGTTCCAAGGTGAGAAAGAACTTAGATAAATTATCCAAGCACAAGGGTTGAGTTAATTCTTCTTTCTCACTCCTATTTATAGTGTGCGAGGTTGCTTCCTTAGTGGGAGTAGTTGATACGTGTCACCTTCTGAATGGAAGAGTACAACGTATTAAATGCATGTCCAAATCGAGACATACCTTTAAACAACTTTAGGTGAACAGTTCTGCCAACTGTTCACCTTTTGTCCCACTAGGTCGTACTAGGCTTTATCTTGAATCTCTTGTTTTGTCCTGCTAAAAACACTTGGTAGATTCTCCCGCCTAAACTATAAAGAATTAGGTAAGCTTTGCTTATCCCAGACTTCTAGGGTTCTTAAGTGATCTCTGAGTGTTGTCAACTCAGAGATCCTTGAACACCAGTACATTCCTTCAACATCCCAGCTATCCAAAATCGCTGGTGAGTTTGACTTCAGATTGTCTTCAACTTCTCTGACGTTGTCTTTGACTTGAATGTTCCTGGTGTGCCAGCTGAGTCTTTGCCTTCCACTGGTCTAGTCTCTGTCGCTGGTCCTCTCAGCCATCAGTAAGCACTTAGTCTAATTAAACAAATCTAGACTGGGCCATAGTTAAAACTTTCATTGGCCCAACAAATAGGTATCTATATAAAAAATGGTTTCTAATAAAATTTAATGTGTTTTTAATAGCAAATAACATGACTCGTGAGTAAATGTTGGTAGATACATACATCTAAATGCGGTAATTTAATGCTTATGAAAAAGTTGTAAGGTTTGTCAAATATGGGCAGTAAATATGGACTTGAGGTTACTTTACATAAGTAAATGTGAGTAGATATGTATGTGTTTTTGTTCAAGTAAGGGTAGTAAATGTGAAAATATGGTTTGGTATTGAATGAAGGATCAAAAACTTGGTTAACTTGTTTCTCGTTTAATGTATATTGTTGCTTGGTGAAATTAATTTCTTATATTGGTTACTCCTTTTGTCTTATCTTATTGTCCACATTTATGTTTTTGGATGTCTTAAGTTTATTCTACTACTAAACTAGATAGGCAAGTTTGATCAAATTTAATATATTACCCTTGACTAACATTATTTTTTTAAATGTAATAATTAGCTAAGAATTGTTGATCCCAAACTCAGATCTTAAACCTTAGCTTGTTTAAGGGTTGTGATAGAGAGAATAGATTCAATCTAACACTAGAGAAACTTTGTAATACAAAGTAACTAAACAAGATGCGGAATGTAATGTTTAGCACAAGAACAAATGGTTAAAGAAAACGTTAAACATTAATATATCAAAGATATACGAATACCCAATAATGGTATTAGGGTTACAAAAACCTTAAAGTATGAAATGAAAGACAATGGAGAAAGACAAACTTTGCATGACAACCTAGTGGGTCCTTTTATAGTGTAAGGACTCACGTACAAGATTACTACTAACAAAATTGGAAAGTATCTCGGAGTAGTAACTGAAACGCGTTATAATCTATTGCAAGTTTATCTCTATTAGCAGGGTCTTTGACTTCAGCAGGGGAACCAATCCCCCTGCCTTTGTTATTTAGCAGGGGAACTTACTCTAGCAGGGGAACCTTTGACCAACTAGCAGGGGTAACTAATACACTTATATTTATTCCCAACAATCCTCCCCTAAACTTGTGCTTTCACCTAAAGACAAGTTTCTGAATATATACTAGTTGATGAGGATGCTTACAAAGTTCCTGGCCAAAGCTGACTGTACATCATCCTTACCAGATCATAAGAAACAGGTGCTTTAGCATCTACAATCAAGTCAGCCTGTGCCAATTTCTTCAATGTCTCTTGATTAAAAGGATAATAACGATGATTAACCAAGTAAACACTTACCCCTTCCATGACTATCTCATACACCCTAGAATTGGTAAATAGCTTCCAATACAACAAATTTCCCCCATTTACTGCATCAAATATGGGATCAAACAGTTCATGTGCATACATCCTATGCATGCATTCCTAGATCACCCAATCCTTCTCTACACCATCCACAGTGGGAGGTTTTGCAGCAAAGGTCTTCTTCAAAATCTTCCACAGATCATCTAAGTCCTCACTATCCAAAGTTTGAAACATGATATCTATGCTTAGAAATGTCTGTGCTGTATTGTCAGCTCTTGTAAGCTTCCACCAAGTCATCCCCTTGTGTTCATAAACAACATACTCCACTATGGCAAACTTCTTCCCAAAATCACTAGGTGAGATTTCATCATTTTCTTGCATAATTAGTTGCTCGTCTATTTCTTCATTTGAGGGACGGTGAGTCTCCTTTGTAAATATACCAACTTTTTCCATCCTCTTGAGTCTTTTTGCTGCTCTTTGTGCATTGAGTACAGATCTCTCAATTGCTGGAAAACTTGCACCTGCTTCAGTTGATGCACCTGCTTGTGTTGTTTCCACTGTTGTTCCTTCAGCCTTTCTTGTTCTGGATTCCCTAGCTCTCTGTAACACTTCATTTTGCCTCCTAAGATACTCAGCTTCCTTAGGAGTGTTGATAGCTATGAAGTCTTCCACATTTAACTCTCTTAGAACTGGTCTGACTACCTTCTCTATATCCCCAAAAGTCATGTCTCTGAAATGACCATCAGTCCACTTCTTGTGTCTTTTGAGCAAAACTTTGTAGTGTGCCAGCCTCCCCTTCTCAGATCTCAAATACTTTTCCTTCTGCATCTGATTTGCCCTTCTTTCCAGATACTCATTTTGATACTTGTTAACTAAACAAGTCGATTCATACCTGTCTTCCAAACGAGCATTTACTAACTCCTTTTCCCATTGATCTAGAAATTCTTGAACATGAGGCACCCTGTCATCCAACTCTCTATGCATGATTTCAATCTGCTTAAGCATCTCTTTGGGCCTCATCTTTTGCATTCTCTGATCCTGCATATCAATCTCTTCTTGTTGAAGTCTGAGAGCTACCTGTTCATCATATTCTTCTTGAGCCCTTTGCTGTTCAGGAGTTCTGTGCTTGTATTTTCTCTTGGGCTGTTCAACCATGATCCCCTTTCCCTTGTCTTTTGGATCCACTGCTGGTAATGGTTTTGCTTTTGGTGCAGGTTCTCCAATTTTTATCCTTTTCTGAGCTGGTTGCTTTCTGTTCTTCCTAACAAATGTTTGAGTAACAGGTTTAGTAGAGGAAGAACTTACAGCAGGGGGATTAGTTATAGCAAGGGAAACTTTTGAATCAAGGGCTTCTTCTTGATTGCCCATAGTCAACAATGTTTGAGCAATCTCTTTTGTGGCACTCCCCTTGTCACTTCCTTTCTCAGCACTTCCTTTCTCAGTCCCTTTCTCAGTACTTGCTACCTTTCCTTTTTCAATATCCTGTTCACCAGGATATGCATAACACTAAGTAGATTCATCTATGTTAGGGACTTCCTCCCCTTTGGAAGCATCCTCATATGTATATATGATAAGCTTAGGCTTTCTCCTCCCCTCAAGTGTAGCAAGTCTGGTTTCCAAATTATTGATAACCAGACCTTACTTTTTGACATTTTGTACAAGTTGTGAATTTTGCTTTTTCAAGCTAATGCACAAATTCGTTAATTCCAAGATGGACAAAGGTGGCATTCTGCTCTCAACCCTAGAAGGGGATTGCTCCCCTTTTTGAGTATCACTGAGTGAGGGATAGGACTTACTGATGGTGTCACTATCCTGCTCACCCCTTGAGGATGAGACAGTAGTGGCAGCCAAACCCTCAGTGTGCTCAAACCTTTTGGAGGCTCTCCTCTTTGCTACTTGTGAAGATTCACCAGGCAATAGAGACCTGGCAAACCTGGATTTAGTCCTCCTTTCATGTTTTGGATCAGTAGGGGTAGAGTACTGGCAGGGGGTAGAGGCTTGGCAGGGGAATCAGATGGTTTGTATGTAGCTACTTTTGTTTTAACTGCTTCTTGTCTGATTGGCTTCATCATGATGGAAGTGAGTGGAACAACCCTGCCAGAAAATTGTGGAGATGGTGCAAGAAGTGTGGTAAACAGTTTGGTAGAGTGTTTGGTGGCTGAAAAATAGTTTTTGTGTTTGATAGGACCATGTTCACTCATATTTAGCAAAAGTTGTGTAAACCTTGGGTACATAAAAATTTTAGTATTGCTTGTAACATTTTTAACCATTCCTTTGAATATCATTTGAGAAAAATAGTACTTCCTCCCTGTTGCTAAGCAAATCAGGGCAGAAGCAACTTCACTACCAAATTCATTAAAAGCAGTGGTTTTAGGTGACAAACATTGCAAAATTATATGAATCAAATATTTCCAATGTGGGGCAAACTGACCTTTAGCAAACTTACATTTTTGATCATCAGAAAGAGTGTACCCCAATTTAACAAGACCCTCAAAGATTTCAGCATCAGGTAGGTTGGTTATCCCATCCTCATCATCCAGAACAAGCTTGTCTCTGATGGAGGCAAGTGTAATCACTTTGGGATGACCATCTACTATGCTTTGAATTATTACCTCTCCATCCACTGTTTTGGTCATTGATTTAGACCAAAACTACTGGATGTGTGAGGTGTAAGTCCTAGGATTGATGAAAAGAGCCACTCTAAAATACGAAGATTTTAGAAAAGCCACTGCATCAACGAATTCTGTTGGTTCATCATGTAAAAGAGCAATTTGATTGTGATTAGCAGCAATTTTGAGAGACGTGATAAATGTTGAAAACGTTTGAAGGTTTATAATGGTGAGAGTTAGGTGGGATTTAGTCGAGGGAGAGAGATGGACCTGCTGGTTAAGGGAATTAAGTTTTTATAGGCGAATTGAAGAGCTGTGATTGGACCAAATTTTCAAATTGCAAAAATATCAAAGATAAATCTTGGTAAAAAAGTAATTTGTTTGAAATAATAAAGAAAAGATTACCAATCAGCAAAGAAAGCGCCTTAAATATCTTTTGAAAAGAATAAAATATTTCCTGACCAAAACTTTTGCAGGCAGGCCCAACGGCTATAAGCAGGGTAACGGCATTATCGGTCAACGGTCAAACAGGGGGATGTTGATCAAGCAGGGGAATCAAAGTTGAAAGCAAGGGAAACTTTCCTAGGGGTATTAGACAAATCATGAAGAGACCAATTCTAAATAGCTCTGCTCTAATGCACACCCTTGTAACTACAAGGTAGATACACAGAAACTCAAGAGTCCTCCATTCAGCAAAGTTCTAAACACAAAGAGTTAACACATAAGTAACCCTGCACCAGGTCAACCCAAGAAAATAAGCTTACCCTAGTCACCATCCCTACCTTTCCCTTACCTATGGTCAGTTAGTCTTGGCAATATGTACTAAACATCTGAATCTAGACAGCAAGTTGTGTAAGTACACATTACAGTGCCTCAAGGCTCCAAAATTCTAACAAGCTTTGCAGCAAGTTTTCATCATTCTGAACCCTTACTCACCAGTGGATATGATCTAAAATAATATACGAGTATCCTAAGGATACCCCTACATCCTAAAGGTGTGACCTAACCTCCCCTAAAACATAGAGCATATACCTGATTCTCCCATGAGTGTAGCATGCACTATTTTGAATCTCTGCATTGTTAGTCTAAAACCACATATAACCACTTTTAAAAAGATTAAACCCAGCTTATGAGAAGAACTCTTAGCAGGGGAATGAACCCCAGTAGGGGAATCTTTGTTCAAAGACAGTGGAATGAAAAGTGATGGAAAAAATGACTAACATATATACAACAACAGCAATAAAGCAATCTTAGGTATACAATCTAAAATAAACATCAATTTTTAGGGAGAAACCATTCCAATACTTGCAACCAAGTACTGAAACCTCCCTACTTCAAAAGCTTTTATCAAAAGATCAGCAACATTAAGTTCTGTATCAATTGTCTCTGGGACACTCAACCCTTTTTCAAAACAATCTCTAATAAAATGATGTCTTATTTCAATATGTTTAGTCTTGCTATGAAAGACATGATTCTTAATAATACAAATGGTGTTGTTATTGTCAATAAATATCTTGGTTTTAAGAAAATTGTACCCATAATCAAGCAGCTGGTTCTGAACCCAAAGAACTTGACCACAGCATGCAGCAGCTGCTACATACTCAACTTCAGTTGTGGATGTGGCCAGAATAGTCTGCTTCTTACACTGCCAAGATATGAGCCTGCTCCCCAAAAACCGGCATCCACCTGTTGTAGACTTCCTATCATTGTTGTCACTAGCATAATCACTATCTGAGTAGGAAATCATCTCAAAAGGTGACTCCTTGGTATACCAGAATCCTAAAGTTGGATGACACTTTAGATACCTAAAATTCTCTTCACAACAAATAGATGACACTCAATGGGTGCCACTTGGTATCTTGCACATAAACAGACTGCAAACATGATGTCATGTCTTGAAGCTGTAAGGTACATGAGAGATCCAATCATAGACCTGTAATTCTTGACATCAATAAGCTTTCCAAGACCATCATTGCCCCAAGGATGATACTTGTCCATTGGAGTGGAAACCTTCTTGCCTTCACACATGCCAAACTTCTTCAGAATTTCAGCCATATATTTATCTTGTGAGATGAATATCCCATCTTTCCTCTGCTGAACTTGTAACCCCAAAAAGAAGTTGAGTTCAACTTTGCAAAGATGATGTCATCAACTTGGAAAACTCTTTGCTAAGCATAGAGTTTGTGGATCCAAAGATGATGTCATCAACATAGACTTGCACCAAAAGAAAGTCACCATTTTGTTTCTTGATAAACAAGGTCTGGTTAATTTTCCCTCTGTTGAAGCCATTATCTAACAGATATTTAGAAAGAGTTCCATACCAGGCCCTAGGAGCTTGGTGAAGTCCATACATAGTCTTCTTCACCGTGTACACTTTGTCTGGGTGTTCTGGGTCTTCAAACCATGGAGGTTGCATAACATAGACTTCTTCATCAATGGTGCCATATAAGAAGGCACTCTTAACATCCATTTGGTACACTGTGAAGTCCATAAATGAGGCATAAGCAAGAAACAATCTAATGGCTTTAATCCTGGCTACTGGAGCAAGACTTCCTCATAATCAATTCCTTCTTCCTGTGTATATCCTTGTGCCACCAGTCTTGCTTTGTTTCTAACTACAATACCCCTCTGATCCTTTTTGTTCCTGAGCACCCACTTTGTCCCAATAGGCCTTGCCCATTTTGGACAATCTACCAGAATCCAAACTTCTTGAATGTCAAACTGTAAGAGCTCCTCTTGCATAGCTTCAACCCAACTTGGATCATTTAAAGCCTGAAAAATCTTCTTTGGCTCTTCTTGTGACAAAAATGCAGTAAACAGACAACATTGCATGTTGTCATGATTAAACTTCATGGTGATGTTTGCAATGAAGCTGTGTTCCTTTGCTGAATACCTTGTATGTCTAGGAGCTTCAGGATCACCAATGATTTGTGATAAGGGGTGATCCTTATTGATTCTGTAGGTAGGCTACATGCTCATGATTACTTTTGTTTCATCCTCTTCCAAATCAGAATTGATGGGGCTATCTTGATTGGGAAAGAACTCCTCAAAAGAGCTTCCAAATGATACTGCATGACCTAAAGATGGATGCTGATGAGCTGAATGTAGCTCTGAATAACTTGGACCTCTACTCCTAATTATTCTGCTTCCACTACTGGACATGAGTGGACCACCAGAGATAGGTGAAGATGAGGAAATGAGTGGGGATTCTCTTTCTTCATCATTAACATCATTGACAGTTGGATCCTTGGTAGCAGGGGAATCAATTGATCTAGCAGGGAAATCCTGGATTCCACTACTTTCAGCCATTCCACTGCTTTCAGAAGTGGACTTAGCAGGGGAAGAGACTGGTTGTTCTTTCCTTTGAGATGTATCATCTTATTCACCTTTTTTGGAACATCTTCAATGGGAAAAAGTGAGGGTACATTCATATACCTCAATGGTGGCTTCTCCACATCAGTTGGTTCTTTAGTACCTGTAATGTTAGCATTTTGCAAAGCAACAGGTACATAATTCATAGACTTTGAAAGAACCTCAATATCAAAGAACCAATCAGTACCTGTTTGTACATCAAAAGGCTTGTCTTCAAGAAAATCCACATGAAGATTTTCTGTCACTTTGCTTGTCTTCTTGTTGAAGACCCTATATCCCTTGCTGTTTAATGAATAACCAACAAAGTACCCATCATCCCCCTTTTCACTGAACTTGTCTAGATTGTCAATTGTGTTCAAAATGATCACATGACATCCAAATGGTCTAAAGAAGTCAATTAAAGGAGGTCTTCCATTAAACAGCTGATAAGGGGTCTTGTTGTGTTCCTTAACCACCAAGGCCCTGTTTTGAACATAACAAGAAGTGGCTACAGCCTTAGCCCAAAAGATAACTGGAAGCTTGGAATCAGATAGCATAGTCCTTGCAGCTTCAATAAGTGTCATATTCCTTCTTTCTGCAACTCCATTTTGTTGAGGTGTTCTTGCTATACTGAATTCCCTCTTTATTCCTTTGTTTATGTAGAAAGTGTCCAGTTTCTTATTTCTGAATTCACCACCATTGTCTGATCTCATGGTCATTACCCTCATACTTTTGGAAAGTTCAATCTGATTGATGAACCCAATGAGTACATCAGCTGCGTCACTCTTTTCAAAGAGAAAGAATGTCCATGTGAATCTTGAAAAATCATTAGTAATCACTAAGTAGTACCATTTCTTCATTATGCTTGCCACAGAAGTAGGACCAAAAAGATCCATATGCAGTAATTCCAATGGCTTGGTAGTGGACATACTTATTTTTGATTTGCAAGATGCTCTATGTTGCTTCCCTTTCAGACAAGCAACACAAGTATGATCATTGGCAAAGGACTTGGAAGGAAGACCATGAACCAGATTATATTTTACCAATTTGTTCATGTTCTTAAAATTAAGATGACCAAGTCTTCTATGCCATTTCTTATATTCATCAACTGAGGCTTTGGCAATAAAACAGGTTTCATTGTCTTGAAGAGAGATGTCCTTGAGATCAATTGTGTACATATTCTTTTATCTTGGTGTTCTGAGTACAATATGAGTGTTGGGTGGTAAGAAAAACTCCTTCCCTAACACCAGACATTCAATATCTATAAACAAGACAAAATTCTTGTTATCAGTCATTTGTGACACACTGAAGAGATTGTACTTGAGCTCTTTCACCAAATAAACATTGTCAAAGGTCATCCCATTAGTGACAATAGTTCCTTTTCCTGTGATTGTTCCATGCCCATCTCAAAAAGAAACACCATCATTGTCATGCAGGGGAAAAAAGTTAGACAGATAAGATTTATGTCCAGTCATGCTCCTTGAGCATCCACTGTCCCAATATGCTTTATAATCCCTGGTCTTCTTTGTCACCTGCAAAAAGAAAAACAATTTAGTTTTTCTTGGGGACCCAAGCTATTACAGACTTGGATCTACCTCGTGTATCAATATAGGATAGCTTATCAAAGACTAGAGATACACCATTGGACTAAGCACCCCTTTTGGGTACCCAAACCCAACGAGCTGAGGATTTTACAGCTTTTCCCCATCTGCCCATGTTCCTAGAGGGCAAAACTTTACTAGCAGGGGATACCCCAGATTTAGCAGGGGAATCCCTATGCTTGGCAGAGGGAACCCATCTTTTGTTTTGGCCTCTATTGATGTGTTGGTAAGGTCTAGAGACAGATTTATACGCATTATGAGGTGCTAGGTTGTTCATGGAAGAGCTGGTCTTGGGATATGCATCATTCACCTTCCTTAGAGCAGGAACGACATACTTATCAATTACCTTGTTTCTCAAGGCAGGGGCAACATACTTGGTAGGGGAAAAGGATCTTTCCCCTGTATTCAGAAGAATGGCTTTTGGTTGCATGTCCTTTAAAGGATTTGCAGCCACCACTTCCATTGGTGCCTGACAGTCTTGATAAGTGTGATCAAAACTGCCATATGTGAAACAAGGTTTGGTGTTTATCACAAAGTCCTCTCCTAATTTATGACACTTTTGGTCATTCCAATTTCACTGATTACCTCTAACAGACCTATACCTACCAACATATTTAACAGTGGACTTAGAGGACTTTGATCCTGTTTTAGATTTGGGTGAACTACTCTTAGAACTAGAATCGCTACCAAAAAGTCCTTCTTTTGAAAAGAGAAAAAGGTTATCAATTTTCCATTGTTTTAAAGCAATTTGTTCCTTTTCAAAGTCCCTAACAGCACTGGTTTTTACTAGTGGTTCATCTGTTTCTAAATTATTAGGTATGTATGCACTTAAGTCAAATTCAATATCTTCCTGCTTCTTGAAACAAGAGAGACCAGTCCAAGACAAATCTTTTCCAGGAAAAGGTGCATGAATATTAGCAGGTGGTGGTGGTATAGCAGCATGCTCATTTTTTACACCAAAACCTGTTTTGTCCCTAGGAGACTGTCCAATTTCAACTGCTTTAGTTAAATCTTTATAAGCTTTTCCAAATTTTTCAACAGTTTCTTCATCTATCCTTTTATTAGCTCTACAAACTTCTAGTTCAGCAGTTAATTCCTTAATGGAATCATTATTTTCTTTAGCATCTCTTTCTAAAACTACAATGTGGTCTCTATAATCACATTCTCTTTGTTTATACTCTGTTATGGTGGAATCTAGCTGTTCTAAAGCACGTTTGTAGTTATCAAGGTCATTGTCACAATTAATGTAATCAACTTTTATCTTTCTTATTTGATCATTCAATGACTCAATATTTTTTCTACAGGCTTTAGTACAATATGAATCGTCATATACCTCATTGTCTGAGTTGGAGCTTGACATGGCCATAATAGCAAACTCTTCCTCTTTTTCCTTAGCAACCAAGGCTTGATTTCTTTCAACACTCTCTGTCATGGCACTCCAATCCATCCACCTGCTCCATCTATCCCCTACATGGCTACCATAGCCTTAGCACCAGAATCATCATCCCTGTTTTCCTTCCAATAGTTGTTCCCTGTCTTAGGTCCTCTACATTCCCTAGCAAAATGACCTTTCTTGCCACAGTTGTAGCATTCAACCTTTGTTTTGTCAAATCCAGCTACATCAGAAGGATTGATGGAGATCTTCTTCCCATACTTCTTGTAAAACATGTTGGCTCTCATACTAAGTAGAGCCATGTTCCACTTAATGTCCATCTCCTCCAGTCCTTGCTTACTGACTTGACTCAGATCTTCATGTAACATAGTAGATCCATGTGTCCCTTGGGATGCTATGAAAGTACAAGCAGTGTCAAGGCTGAATGTTGTAGGCCTTTCTTCATCATAAGATGATCCAGATCTAGTAGCAGGGGAATGGGTAGCAGGGCTAACTTCGATTCCACTGCCTTTGGAGATTCCACTGTTGTGAGATATGAAAGCCATGTTAGCAAGGGAATCAGTATATCCACTTGAATTGGTGGGGATGGTTCCTAATGACTTCATATCATTGACCACTGGCTCAAAAACTTTCAAGTTATTGTATATGTCATCAATGTTCTTGTCATCTATGTCATCTCTATTCTGCCAAATAGCTTTGTAGACGAACCATTCTTTCTGAAGACTGATAAAAAATCTGGTATTCACCTGTTCTCTTGTTACTTCAATTTCAAAGAACTCCAACTGAGCAACCATATCTTGAATCCTATGTAGATAGCACCAATTGCTTCATCACTAATTGCTTTGAAAGAAGCAAATTGATCAAGCATTTGATTCTTCTTTTTCTTCTTTGTGGTTTCATTTCCTCCAAAGGTTTTGCCTATTGCTTCCCAGAGTTACATAGCTGTTTTGTACTTTCTGAATCTTAGCTGATGTCTATCAGGTGGGGCCAAAAGCAAGGAACTATGAGCCCTGGCATCATGCATTCTTGCCAGTATTTCCTTGTCAGCAAGAGCAGCAGACTTCTTCTTGGTTTCACCTTTGGAGCTTTCACCTTTTTCTTATCCCTTATCCTTTTCTTCAACCTGTACAGTCTATGGAAATTGGTCACCAAATTCTATGATTTCCCATAGAACATAGTGTTCCATTTTGAGGTATTGTTGAATCCTGAATTCCCATAGTTCAAAGTTTTCAGGATCCAGAATGGGTAGTTTGAGAGCATTGTTGTTGGTTGAGGATGAATGAGAATCTGAAGACATGATTGATGTTGATTGTGAGAGACGTTTTGTTCTTGGTTTAATCAAAGTTTCTCAACAAGCTCTGATACCACTTGTTGATCCCAAACTCAGATCTTAAACCTTAACTTGTTTAAGGGTTGTGATAGAGAGAATAGATTCAATCTAACACTAGAGAAACTTTGCAATACAAAGTAACTAAACAAGATGCGGAATGTAATGTTTAGCACAAGAACAAATGGTTAAAGCAAACGTTAAAATTTAATATATCAAAGATATACGAATACCCAATAATGGTAGGGTTACAAAAACCTTAAAGTATGAAATGAAAGACAATGGAGAAAGACACACTTTGCATGACAACCTAGTGGGTCCTTTTATAGTACAAGGACTCACGTACAAGATTACTACTAACAAACTTAGAAAGTATCTCGGAGTAGTAACTGAAACGCGTTATAATCTATTCCAAGTTTATCTCTATCAGCAGGGTCTTTGACTTTAGCAGGGGAACCAATCCCCCTGCTTTTGTTATTTGGTAGGGGAAACTTAGTCTAGCAGGGGAATCTTTGACCAACTAGCAGGGGTAACTAATACACTTATATGTATTCCCAACAAGAATAAAACCATCATTATGTAAAAAGACAAAAAATGAGAGCACTAATAAATGCATTTTTCTTAAATTGTATATTTTTTATCGATGGACAATAACTTTGAGAAGAAGATAGTATTTTTTTAATGAACAAGTTGAAGGTAACTGGTAAACTATATCTTGTTAGGATGATAATATATGTTGTTAGAAGTTACAATATAATCCGGCATCCAGTTAATTTATTTGCGTATATTTTCTGTCGAAATTATAACCATAACTACTCGACGTTAACCTAGTGGTAGTTACCCCAGTTTCATAGAAAATCTCTTCAAAATCAGGTAAACATGTGGGATGAGCCAAGAAAATTCTGGAAACAATCATAGGTTTACCGGCTAAGACGTGTGTACTCAAAATAAATAAACTTAACTTTCCCTTACAATTTGATAAGATTCCTTTTTCATTACGAGTCTCTTATCAAAAACCTCTTAATGAATGCATCCTAAGCACGTGAAAACACCACTAACTATGATCATGATATACCATCGGCTACTACCAAACATGGTTAGAAGGAATTGCTATAGCGTAAAAAATTCCACGTTAAAGATTAAGACGGTTAAATAGTTGTACCATGCATCCTACTGAAACTTTTGATACCTACCTTCATTAATCCTGTAAAACCCGCATTAAAATACCATGAATAGTAAACATGAACAGCGAATACACGAAAATACGATAAAATTAAAACTTTCCATTTATAATATACTACACGTGTCACGACATTAAATAACATGTATTTACGTATATTATAAATGTGACGTGTTCACGATATATTTAATTCACGACAATTAAACACGAACATACACGAGTATTTACTTAACTAGAAAAGACTATGGGTATTCCTCGTGGGCTCCATGTAGGTCGCGGCTATGGACAAAAAAAAGAGGATGGGCCTTTTGGCCCATGACCCATAATAAACTAATAATAAGAAAACACAGGGAAACTTTATCATAATATTAGGTTACAAAAAAAATAAGAAACCCTTGCCTCCTTCCTCTTCTTGCCGCCGGTTGTAGATCACCACAAGGGGTGTTCGGGACGATTTTGCTCTTTGATTTTGGTTGTACGTGTTTGTGTTATTAATCCCTTTTCTTTCACGTATCGGTATTATCTGTCAAGGCAGAGAAGGTTCTTCAGCGTTTCTGTTAGCTTCTATCGGACACAAGGTACGGATTTGCCGTCCTTCAGTAAGAACAATCTCTTCCTTTATTAGGATTTCCCGTATGCAGCCAACTGTTTTCCCAGTAGTTACAGATTTAAATGCTTATGTTTTATTGGTTACCTTAGCCCTATACATGCATGCCAGTTTCACCTAGTTATGGAGGTACCATAACCATAACACTAGAGGCACTAGTGTTATGACTTCACCAAGGCGGAGTGATAGCTCGTAGCGTCCCTTTCAGTTTATTTGGCCTTTATTATTATTTATTATCATGTGGGGCGTATGGGTGCATCCTATTTACAGTGTCAGTCAGGATTTCATGGTAAATGTGGTGTGTGCCTTGCATCCTTAACAAGGAGCTGATCCCTCTTACCCATTACCATATTAATTAGAGGCATCCCATCTAATTTCATGACGAGGTCACCCCTCCAAGTATTCATGCACGTTGTTGACCTCATTACCTATATTGGCTTTTGGTACATTAAACTAATACAGATTTTCATAAGTAAACATAAGCTATGTTTTCGGAACTAAAACCAGTAAACATGTTATACATCTAGGCTTCCCAGGACTTATTCATTTCCGCTGCCTTTCATGCTTTATATGCTCTTATTATGCTTTCATTATTCTATGCTTTCCATGCTTTATTGTATATCTGTGCACTAGGTGTTATACTCATCCGTTTTCCATTTCCATGTTCCCAAATGACAGGTACCCAAGGTCGCAAGTAGGATCTCAAGAGTATGTGCATTCGGATGGAAGCTATCCAGCCTTCTATATCTTATGCATTTATCTTACTCTATTTCATGTTGGACATTGTTTAGTCCTTTTCCTTTACAGTACTTATATTTGCTTGTGTTGAGTTACTAGGACTAACGATGTTTGTTTCCGGTATTTCCATTTATGGTCATGAATGTTTAGACATTTACCTTGCATGCTTTGATGACACGCCGTATATTACTCTGATATTCCATTTTAATAAATGGGGTGTTACAAATCCATAACGACCTTCAATGCCAATTCAATAAATTTTTAGATAGTGAAGAAGTTAGCTTCATTTATTGATATTGCACAAGTTTCATTTAGTGAAAACACGTACATGTGTACTAAATTGGGTAGGTAAGACTCAAATCATATTATCACATCACAAAGTACAATAGGGTAAAAGGTTCAAATCTCGTTAGGTGTGTATACTTAAGGTTTGACACAGAGGTTCGCCTGCGACGTCTTTGAACTATTCAAAGGATAACCGCTTTGGGATTAATCGGCTCGCAATATCGAGTCGAAAACAACTGTATTAAAAAGGTATGATGAATTCACGTATGATGATCTTGTCAAATGACGTTTACCGAATTGTTTATCAATTCTTTAGACGCATGTTGGTCATTTACTACTCGTTAAATTAATTATATATAATGAAACTTTTATCTTACTTTTTTTGGTTTTCAATTTTTTCTCAATTATAATTTTTGTTTTTATTGAATGATAAAATATATAATTAGATAAATATACTTAAAAAACAAAAATAGTGGGTCAAAAAAATAGTGTTATTTGGTGCTATGATAAGATGATTTTTTTTGATGTCGCGTTAAGGTGAAGTAGTGTTGAGGTGGATTTCACATGAATGAATATTTTTTGTGTTAACACCTGACCCTCTTAAACGAGTATTTTTAACCATTCGAGTATGCAAATACAAAACAATAACAATCTAAATCACCATTAATGATTTAAGTGTAAGTTCAATTGGTTTGGATGCATATCCTTTTTTATAAGATAAATAACTTGAATATCGTGTTTTTTTTAATAACTTGAATATCATGTTTTTTATAAGATAATATAAATAACTCATGTATCTTTATAAGTTTAGTGACCTAATATTATGTCTCACATGTATTCAAATCACTATTGAGTTAGCAAAATAAACAAAAATAAATAAATATTACCCTTTAATTAAATTCATCAATTACCCTAATCGTCAGAGCGGGTTATTGTCACTTTTTCAGGTAACCATTCTTCATTTATTATATTTATCAGATTTCAGTGGCGAATCTAGAACTTCATTTATTCTATTTATCGAATATTAAGAGGCGAAGCTAGAATTTTATCGCACAGTGAGGCAATACAATAAATAATGATTTCGAGAGAAAGTACATGTATGAATTATAAATACTTAAACAACAAATATCAATATTTAACGTTATTATAACCCTAAGTTTTATAAATTATGATGCTTAACAATTACTATCCAATGTTTAATCTCTTTTCATTACTCCAACTTCTTAATGTTTAAATTTTGACAAAGATATTTAAATTCAAAGTTAACAAAAAGAGAGATGTACAAAATACATCCTTGTGGTTTACAAAAAGTATGGATTACATCCCTAATCAGTACTTCAGATATAATACATCCAACCGTTAAATACTTTGTGCACGATACATCCCTTGGACGGATGATGCAGATATTTTTTCGTTAATTACTAACGAGGATTTATAAAGATTGACATTTTTATCCTTTTTATTATAGAGGGATGTATTTTGCACTAAACTCAAAAAAAAATAAAAATTTGAAACATTTTTTATTAAAAAAAGTTTTTTTTTAAAAGTGGTAATTTTTTTTCGAAAAAAGAAGTTTAATTTTTTCGAAACCATTTTTCTGAAACAATTTAAAATTACACTTTCTTCGGGAATTTTTTTTATATTTTCCAAAAAAGTAATTATTTAAAAAAAATTTAAAAAATATTAAGTTTTGTACTATATACAAATTTTGAAATTTTTTTCGAAAAACTAATTTTAATTTTTTCCAAATATTTTTTTTCAAAATTCCAAATATTTTTAAAAAATATATTTAAAAAGAATGTTGAATTTTTTTTTCAAAATTCCAAATATTTAAAAAAATATATTTTTTCAAACATATTTGGAAAAAAAATAAAATTACTTCGAAAAGATTTCAAATTTTGTATATAACTAAAAAAACTTAATATCTTTTAACTTTTTTTTTTAAATAATTAACGTTTTGGAAAATATAAAAAAAAATTCCTGAAGAAAGTGTAATTTTAAATTTTAAAAAAATGGTTTCGAAAAAATTAAACTTCTTTTTTCGAAAAAAAAGTATACTTTCTTTTGAAAAAATTAAAATTACTTTTTTTTAATAAAAAATGTTTCAGGAAAAATAATATAGTTTTGTGTTTAGTACAAAATACATCCCTCTATACTAAAAAAGGTAAAAATATCATTCTTTATAAACCCTCGTTAGTACTTAACGAAAAATATTGCATCATCCGTCCAAGGGATGTATTATGCACAAAGTATGTATTATGTCCAAAGTATTGACGAGGAACGTAATCCACACTTTTTGTAAACCACTAGGATGTATTTTGTACTTCTCTCTAACAAAAAAAAGACGCAAAAAATCAAAACTAAACAAATAGTTTGAGATGAAAATAACATAATGTTAACGGGATAGTGTTAGCAATTTCATCTAATGTAGTAAAAGTTTTACTACCTAACAAACCAATATAATAGTATCTCACTCCATGCCGATCAAACTTTATAATTTACATTTTCCACGAGATTGCGATAAATAGCCATAATAAGCAATATTTTTAACGGAAAATAAAATAATGGTGTTTGTTTGAATAATATGAATTGGATATATAATTGGTATTCTCATATTTGTTTGTTTTTTTCTTTCGTGTCTAATTTTCTTAATATATAATCACTTGCAATAACTGACATGCTTTTTTTTATATCTTTTCTTATAGAAATACAATCCCTGATTAAAGGATTTGTGTAAATTTTATAACTTACATAGAAAAACTTTTCTTTCCCAATATGTATTTACCTTTATATGAAGTATAATTGTTGTAAAAACATGAAAATTGTTCTAAAACTTTGTTAAAATTTGAAACGTATCGTAGTAACAGAGCTTTTTTAAGCTAAGTAAAAATTTGATACCTAACCTATATTTGTCATTCTATCTTATTTTCAATCCGATATCATGACATCAAACCAAATGCACCTAAATAAAATAAACATATAGATAATCATATCCATTGCCATTCTGTCTTATTTTCAATCTGAAACCGATTATGAGTCGTGACATCAAACCAAACGCATCTAAATTAAATAAACATATGATACTATCACAATCTATTTGCATGACACTAGTAACTAAAATCTTTTTTGGGTGAGCTTTAGCCAACCTGATACACAATACAATTAGGTCCTTAGGAAATGGAAACCCTTTAAAATAAATGAAATCTTGGTACTATTACAAGCCAAAGTACAAATGTTACAAATATAAAACCTTCGAACAAATCGGTCACACGTGGTCAATGACGGTTGATAGTGGTCAAACTTGTCGAAAGCTTGCAAACCTTTCTGAAATTACTTTGAACTCAACAAACTTGTTTTGATCACTTATATTAAATTATATTAAATGTTATCTTGAATTTGGATTATTCTTTAAAATACAATACCAAAACCTCATCATAAATACTCAAAACTTGCCGAATTAACCAAGTTTTACAAAAATATCAATCCAATTAATTAATTCGTCTAAACCAATTACAAACTACAAAAGATCGACCACCCGACTATCGTTCTCTATTTTGGGAACATTGCTAAATAGATACAACCATAATGCCATCCTAATAAGAGCAAAACGAATGGTAACGCCGTGGGTGTTTTTTGGCCTACGTGGGTAGGCATGACCACACCGCCGTTAACGGCGTGGAGGACGGCGTCCCCTCACCCACGGCCGTGGAAGACTTTGTATATTTTCATTTTATCCCCGTTTTGTATTTTACAAACCCCCCAACCAAATTAACCCTAAAACTTTTAAATTTTGGAGCCAAAATTTTTTTTGAATTTTTGTTGTAAAAATTATTCTAGCCACGGCTAGTTTTGAAACTTATAAATAATTTTTTTTTGAATTTTCAAATCTTCCAACGGCTACTTTTACCCCTTTGTTTTTCATTATTATCGAAACACCCCCACCCCCTAACGGCTATATTTACAAAGGCTAAATTTTTGATTTTTTTTAAATAATTTGTAGCCAACGGCTACTTTTTTACAGACAACTTTATAAATACCACATTTTGACAGACAATTTTCAATAATCTCACATTTCATAAATAAAAAATGGCACACTCTTTCCCACACAACGATGACGAGATTAATGCTATGATTCAGAAACAAATAAGTAAACAACATCGTCGTTACGATAAGCTTACGTGGTTAGCTAAAGTTTTCGAAGTCGTGTCCGAAGAAAATTCGAAATTGCGCATAACAAGTGCCGAAGGCACTGATCTTTCCGCACAAAAACGTCATTTAATCGGCATGTATCTAAGTACACAATCTGATGTCGATTTCAACATTCAAAGATCTTTGTTTAGAAAGTCGATAAAACTTGAGGCTAGAATTGAAGAAAATACTGAATGGCTGAATAAGTTGGGTTCTTCATCCCAAACTCATATCGGTTCTTCGTCACAACAACACCGAAGCCAAGATTTGTCTCCCGATCTACCCTTTCCAATTCCAAACGACTCAAATGGCTTACTTACTGATAAAGAGGTGTATCAACTATACCTATATCAATAAGTGTTGAGAGAAAGTCTGGAAGAAGAAGAAAGGGAACGAAGGGAGTTGGAGGCCCAAATTATGGCCGAAGAAGATGAAGAAGAAACAAGTTGGGAATTTTAGTATTTTCATGTCGTATTGTATTCGAATTTTAGTATTTTCATGTTTTAGTATGGAATAAATGTTTTAATTTTGGAATAAAAGTGTTTACGTTTACGTTGTTATACGTTTTTAATTTACGAAGTTAAATAATTAAAATAAAAATAAATTAAGGTTTAAATTTTAAATTATATGTAATGTTTTTTTATGTATAAAGTAAGTTAGGTTTTAAATAAATTAATTGTTGAGGGTAGTTTTTGAAAAAAAATTAAAAAATTGTTAAATTGGTATGGAAATGATGTGATGATAAGAGGTTGTTTTTTGTGCGGATGTGGTGTTTGTCTGGTGGTGTGACCACTTCTTTTCCTCTAAGTACTAACCTAACACAACCCAACTATACATTAATAAGTACAAATAGATATGGCCCATACGGAAGTTAGCCCAGCTTCAACTCTAGTAGCCACTTGTATATAAGAGTACTAACCCTAATTGCAGCCACACTAACATTTCTTTTCTCTTCCTACAAAAATTTCATATTCTAACCAGCCGCCATGGATTTTGGCCGCGAGTGGCGTGTTGCATGGGAAAATCTTATCTCTGTTGAAATAGGTGGTCTCGGAAGTATAACACAAAAGGTAGATCTATAGCATCTGGTGATTTGTTGTTTTTTAGTTTCATGGAATGATCTGTCTTGTCATATAAAGATACCAGAAACTTTATTCTCATGATCTTTTTTGTTATTTTGCAGGCTGATGAGTAAGATAAGTGTATGCATCTGATCCAGAGCCCATCGTGTAATAAAGGTTGAGTCAACGTAGATGAATTGTTGAAATAGGTTGTTTTGGAAGTAATACCTGTAGATCTATGGCAACTAGTGATTTGTTGATTTGTGTAGGGAAAAAATAAAATAAAAATAAACGCGCACATATCAAATTCTATCACGAGAAATAAGCAAGATAAGTGTATGCCAATACAAACAAGGAACTACACAAGCGTTCTGGTTTCAAAATTCTAGTTATTTGTGTAATAGAAGATTGCAAATTAGTCACCGTAGGGAGATTGTTGTATATATGAGTTACGCACACACCTACAACAAACAAAGTTTGAAGATCTATATCTATATATCTAATGCGCTATCATTCTTTCATTATTTTTTCTTCAGATTATGTCGTACCACCATGTCGGACGCTCAAGATGGATATCGTCTTTGGAGCGTGTGGAAGACGACACTCAAGATGGGAGCTTGTCTTGGGAGCTTACGGAAGACTACGTATCCAATTTAAAAACTACTATTTAATTACATACATCGGTGCTATTTTTAAATTCTCAGATATAACGCATGAATGACCCAATTCATGTGCCAAAAACCCAGAACAACCAAAATCAGAATACAGACACCAATAACCAAATTCAGAAAAGCTTCAACGCTAGATGGAGCTTCTGCAGGTTCCAACAAAAAGCCTTCTTGGCTGTGCGTGTCATGTCAAGGCGAAATCTTATAACCTTTGTTGTGTTGAAATAGGTGGTCTTGGAAATATAACCTAAAAGGTAATAGATGTATGGCATCTAGTGATTTGGTGGTAGTTTTGCTAGTTTTATGACACTTAGGTACTAATAATCTCTCTTGTTATGTAAAGATACGGAAATTGTTCTAAATTGTCTTTTAAACTTTTATTCTCATGTTCTTTTTTGGTGGTTTTGTTAGTTTTACCGTCTTACTTGCATATTGTATTCAAATGTTGTATCAAATTGTTTTAAATTATCTCTGTATGTATGCATTCTTACAACAAAAGCTGTCCATGTGATATTTTTATTTCAAAGGGTAAGTGGTCAATGAATAAGACTCGATTAAAGTGGTATACGTGATTTTGCTGCGTCATAGGCAATAAAGATTATGTGTGTTTCTGGTATCTTGGAGAGAAATACCCCAAGTCCCGTCTTATCCGGTAATAGGTAAAGCCGTGTTTGCTAATGGCTGTTTGAATTGGTTGGTCAGTCATTCAGACATCAAAACCGATGGTTGAAAAGAAGTAATATGGTTTGATATGAACAAAGTGGAATATGGGGAGATTTATCCTCCAAAAACAATCTGTGATTTATGGAGACCCTATAGTTGTTATTACTATCAGTTGTTTGATCTGAATTGTGAAGTTGGACCATGGAGGTTTGGATACTGAGTAAGCATAAAGAATGGGTGCCACACTGTCGGTTTAAAGAAGAAATTGTTCCTTTTGGCTTAATGGATGTTATGGGGTGTTGGAATAAAGACGGGGACATTTTGATAAAAAAATAGAAACAGGGGAAGGTATGTATTCTTCGTTTACAACCTGAAAGATTGTGCTTTACGTAAAACGAACATTGTTGGTTCTTTGAAAGGTTTCACCCCAAACATTATTATGTATCCCAATGACCTCTTATCAATCCACGGCATCAACACAAATCAGAACGGATGTGAAAAAAGCATTGCTGTTTATTGCAGTTTGCTCTTTCCTCATTTAATACTGTATGTTCATTTAATAGCTTTAACCTGATGTGTGCGCCATAAACCACCACTAAATTAAATGGCCAATTGGTACGACACCGAACCCTTGTACGCTTACTGGTTACACATTTGGGGGTGGCCAGGAAAAGGATCGGAAATGGTGAATGGGCATTCGACTCAAAACTCTCCCTCCTCGGCTAACCTGAACAGGGAAACACCTCATCGGGTTGCCCTGGTGTGTGTGCCATACTGAAACGGGAACAATAAAACAGAATAAGGGCTGTAATGTGGTTGAACCAGTATTATGTTCAATATACAGTATTGATTGGTCCCAAATTGGATATATCTTTCAAGATCAAGTTATTATGTATCAGACTTGGTTATATTGTACCCATCAACCCTTTCCTTTGTGCAGAAGAGAAAAAACCAGCAACAGAAGTGTTATTACTTGGGCAAAATGTCATTTATATCACAGTTGGTTTCACATTTGGCCCAAATAAAAAAAAAACAAGTCTCGTGGTTTGGGTCAAAATTGAAACACCCGTTTCGGGATTGGCATAAATTTTGGAAAAATAGATCAAAACTGAAACTTTTGGACTAAACTCAAAACTTATTGAAATTTATAACTAAAATTGCACTTCTTCAAAAATAATATAGTTAAAAGATCGGCAGTTCGAATAATGTTTTTTTTCTTGTCAAAATTAATTTTTTTACTGCTAATTATTTTATAATTAGGTGTTTCTTTAATGAAATTTGTGTTTATATGATTTTTTTCTATTCTGTAAAAAAAGTGAATTATGGTTTTTGTGTGGGGTAACCATTGTGCAAAGTCCTCTTTTTTTAAAAAGGTTGGTGTGATCACTTAGAACTTGTTTGGTACATCTTATGAACCAGCGGATATCGCAACTTGTATGTCTTTTTTCGATTGGGTCACCCCACTGGGGTAAACGTGACGTGACTATTTTATTTGCCAAGTCGTTTGGAGGGTTATCGTTTTGGGTATGTTTGGCGAATTTAGCTCGAGCTTGAGCTTTAGGGGCTGGACCTTGTAAGATCTGTTGCTTTTGTTATCAGATGTCTTCCAAGATGTATATCCGAGAGACCGAGACAAAGATAATTTGTTTTATTGAGGTATCCATATTGTCAAAATATATCGAGATGAAGACGGTTACACGGGATTGGGTATCGTTGATTTGATTTTCACATTATATAGGGAATAGTAAATCTGTTTTCTGTTTATGATTTGATTTGATGCTATTTAGGCTTTTGGAATCTGACCTTGTATGTCTTTATAGGATCCTGTTAAAGGTGGTGCTTAATACAAATTCCAAATGATTCATAACTCGTGCAACCAAATAGCATCAATAAGCATTTCATATACATAGCCTGCTTTCCTGTTTAAGTACGAATTTTATTGTTTAATACGTAGTATCACTCTAATGGTAGTTTTTTTAATCAAACAGGTCCATCATGGATCGAATACCTTCAAGCATCATGTTCGACATCTTCTCAAGAGTACCAGCTAGATGTTTGATTCGATCCCGGTGCGTATCAAAAGTTTGGTGTAGCTACATTGATGATCGTTACCTAACGATCATTCATGACCAACGAGCTGTAGAAGAACCAACACCCATCCTATACCATCATCAAATGAGAACCACTCATCCTAGCCTATGTTTCCATGTCACTGAATTTAAACAAGTTGGAACAACTCATCTTGTCTTCAAGCCGAAAGAGGGCGTGCATTTGGAGTTGTTACGTAATAGGAGGTTCGGCGGAGATTCAGAAAGAATTGAAGCCCGAGGTTCTTGCAATGGCCTGCTTTTATTATCACATGGTCAATATACGATCACCTCATTGGCTGTGATACATCCTCTAAGAAAAGAATATTATGAGCTTCCAGCTTTTCCGTTGCATTTTACGAACATGCGCAGAGAGTCATGTGGCCTTGGTTATGATGCTTTCACCAACACTTGGAAGTTGGTGTGTGTTTTGGTAAAAGGATATACGCCACCTGATAAGCCTAATACGGCGAGGCAAAATCTATGCACAATGGTGCATGTATTTGGCACAAGCACATGGCGAGAAATACCACAAGTCCCGTCGTATCCAGTAACAGGTATAGCCGTATTTGCTAATGGTTGTCTGCATTGGTTGGCCAGTAATATTGACATGAAAATCAAAGATGGTGGAAGAGACGTAATTTGGTGTAATGTAAACGAGGAGGAATTTGGGTTGATTAAACGTCCGAAAAGAATGTGTGATGATTCGGGTTATTATTATTGTGATTATTTGGTTGATCTAAATGGTGAAGTTGGATATGTGTCCGTGTGTAGTAGAACAATGGAGGTTTGGGTATTGAAGCAAAAAGAATGGGTGCCACACTGCTGGTTTAAAAAACATATTATTCCTGATGGATACAAAGACTTTTTGGGGTGTTGGAATAAAGATGGGGATATATTAATAAGAAACATAACCGGTACAAGTTATGCATTTTTTGTATACAATCTGAAAAGTGGTGTTTTACATAACACCAACGTTGCTGGTCCAGTGGGTGGACCCAGTCCCAGTCCAGGTATTTTTATGTATCCGAATTCACTGTCTTCGATCCGTGGCATCAAGGCAAATTCTTTGTCCATGAGAAAAATTGGTGTGACGGAAAGCTGTCACAATAGATATACAACATAAAAATCTCACATTCCTAAGCAGGACTTGAAGGCGAGCTAGCTTCTCACACAACAAGGAGTATCATTAGGACACAAGCCCGTTGGTGGTGGACAAGATATACTATATCTTTTTATTAGGTAGCGATGTTTAGATTTATTGTTGCTTTGAATGAATCTTGTTACTTCTACTTTTCTTTGTATAACATGTGACTGTGAGTGGTTGAGACTTGAGACCAAGAATGTCTGTCAAGTAGTATTTTGTTCAAACTGGACGATATATCAGGATGAATTGGTAAATTACAATATTTTGCAGGCTGTAGTGATAGATATGGTTGAAATGGTATTATGTTAAGTATATTCATGATCAAGTTATTATGTCTCCGAATTGGCTATTTTTGTTTACTTAGCTACTGAACACGTAAATAGATGACTCATCAACAAAAAGATGATTGTAAAATAGCCATCGGAAGTAGTTTTTCGATTTTTTGGTGTACAATATAATCTCAGCTTGTCTACGTTTAAGGAAAAGCCTTTAAAAGAGGGAAACCCTTTCAACCAAATGGTCGAAATGGTCGCATATTTGAGTCATGCTCGGTACATCTGGGATAGATTTATGTTGGATTGTGATATCGTAGTTAATGCCGTTAGAAAAAAATCGTACTTTACAATAAATAGACCAAATTTGACATTTTGGGAGTCATGAAAATTTCAAGGATTACATGTTTCGCTAAACAATCATGTTTTGTTTTGCGAAAACCAAAGTATTATGTTCTATGTTGTTACGTAAGTATTAACCACTTAACCACTCGATAACAAAATAGATAAACATCGAGCCAAAAAGAAGCAAGTAAAAAATAAAAGTTTAAAGATTAAAATGATAAATCAACGAGGAACAAGTAACCGAAAAGTATACATCGTGCCATAAGTGTCATCGTCACTTAGCCTAACCATTGTAACAAATTGAAAGTATAGTTCAAACCTGCAATATGATAAGGATGTTTAAATCTATTTTCTAATACATAATGCAGTAGAGTTCAGCGGGTCAATAACAACCTGTTACCATCACCAAGGTGCACAAATCACAAATACACATCAAACAGTCATATATGTAGCTCCATATCAAAACTATACTTCATAGCACTAAATAGTAAAAACCGTCTCAGATTAAATAGAGAAATCGTGGTGTCTCATCACATAAGAAACATTACACAAAGTATATGATTAAAATTCAAATTCACAAATTCGGTCTCATTTCAAAGCTTCACTAATCACAACCTTCATAAGTGGGACACAAACCTCAAGTCCTCAGTAAGCCTGCAAATAAAACAGTACAAAACCTTCAAATTCCTAAACGAGCAAAATAAATTTAAAAACCGCTTCAAAAGACAAAACTCAACAGAACTTGTGGACTGTTTAGGTACTTACGGCCCTAACGTGCATGTCGAAACTCAAATGCCACATTTGAATTTCTGATAGCGTGCTCTCCACCCTCTTGCAGATCTCGATGTGGGACAGAGGTTCCATCCATCTGCGCAAATTAGATGCATAAGTAAAAGTTTCACTATGTACCAACAAACCAAACCTCAGATTGCAGATCTCGAACAATTAATATCAGTAACAAACACTGACCAACTTTAGAGGGATTTACACATATCTGATACTACTAGTGTTTATACATAAATATATTTGCTAGGTCATTTTGGTGATAGTTTCTGAATTATAACCATCCAACACAAAAAAGTCTAATTTAAGATAATATCTATTATATGAAGAAATTAGAAGGTCACGTGCCATATCCTGACAACAGTAATGAGCGTAATATAACAGGGGTGATATAACAGGGGTGCAGCTAAACGATAGATAAATACCTGAGAATAGTGTAATGAGCATCCAGGATGGTTAGGAAGACCATCATACTTGACCTATTTTACCAAAGGACGATAGTACACAAATTCAACAATCTTATGTGCCTTATCCTGATAACAGTCACAAGACACTCATATACAACAGGGAAATAGCATAATACATTCTTTAGACCAAAAAATGCACTTCAAATGAATCTGAAACTTCTATAGACCGAAACAAATGTTTGCATTTATGATATAGGTATGTATAATATAGTACCTATTGCTTCTCGACACGTAAAGCCATTGTCTTGATTCTGCCTAAACAGGTCCAACGATAAAGATGCAAGCCCGGAACCTTCTATATTTTGAGCAGAGCAAAAGCGACTTCAAGATCCTAAAGAAACACCTCGCTAATCATCCAACCAGATGGACAATATTACTCTGCAGTCATAAGAACAAAAAAAAGATGATAAAATTTCAATATATGTATAAAAAAACTGTTTAATAGTATAAAATTTCAAAGTCTGATATTGTGGAGAAGTTAAGATGACAAAGCATTGCTTTGAAGATTCATTTTGATAGTGTTACCAAAATGAATTGATTATCTAGACCCCATCGCGGTCCTGCCTCTTATTTTGCCATATCTCAAACGTGTTAAGAAACCTCATTTGCAAGTCTTCTTGCTTCTTAATCGCGCCCCTCATCAATTTCCCAAAAACTCCGCCCCATCGCTGTCCTGCTTCTTCTTGCTTCCACACGATTGAATCTGATACTATTACTAATCATGTTTTGAAGGCAAAAAATAAGGTCCCGGTTTTTGAGTTTGAGGTCAATAAATTACCCTACGAAACTTGTTACACCAAATTTCTAGGTTCTTGCAACGGGCTTGTCTTAATCGAGAATCGTGATAAGAGTGATTATGATATGCCCACTTACACTGTGATTCATCCTATAAACAAACAATTTTACGTGTTGCCAAAGTTACCGTATACATGTGATGAGCAAGTGTCATTTGGGCTTGGTTTCGATTCCTCTACCAACACTTTTAAGATGTTGTGTGTATATGGCAACCCAAACCCCCCATTTGATTATTGGAACATAGTGCATGTATTTGGCACTAACTCATGACGATATATACCCGCAGCACCATCTTATGATATATCATATGGTGGAGCTATATATTCTAATGGTTGTTTGCATTGGTTGGTTGACTACGAATTTGGCAGAGATGGTACACAACATGTAATATGGTTTGATGTTAAAAATGAGGAGTTTGGGTTGATTAGGCCTCCTAAGACAAAAAGTAAGCCTACCAAAAGGAAATATAACTATCATTCATACGATCACTTGGTAGATCTAGACGGCCAAGTTGGATATTTTCATAATAACACAACTGAGGTTTGGGTATTGAACCACAAGAAAGAATGGATGCTACGCTGTAATTTTGAAGACAATGAATTTCCGCATGACAGCATTATAATGGTTCTAGGCTGTCTAAACAAAGACGGGGACATATTAATTAAAGTGAACACGGGTAGAGGCAGAGGAAAGGATTTGTTCTACATTTACAACCTCAAAAATAGAGTAATACACGAAGCACGCATCGATGGGTTTGATTTAGAAGATGTATGTGCAATGAAGATAGTTAATGTTCCTAATAGCCTGTGTGACATCATCACAAATTCCAATTTGTTCATAAAAAGAGCTTGAAGAAAACATGGAGCATTTTTGGCAGAGATCAGCATCGAGTTTTAAATCCGAAGTCTAAGATTGGTATTGGTCTCGTATAACTTTTTTGGTTGCTTAGTTTATAATTTGTGCTTTCTTTGTTTACAACAATAACTCGTATTCTGGAAAACAGATGTTTTTGTTTCATCCAATTTTCTCCCACTTATCTTAAAGTGTTTACTTTTCCAGTAAGTTGTTAATTGATTGTTCCGACTATCATTACTTTTATTGTAAAATAAGTGAATCCAAACACTGTTCTCTATATTATTTCATGATGGCGACATAAAGGTAACGGTTTTAGGGTGTCTGAACAATGCCGGAGAAATCAACTGTTTCTGTGCCCCCTCATGCTTACTTTATTGTCAAACATGAAACTACCCAACACACTTTGTGTGCCTATATCTTGAAACTTTTCGGCTTGCCTAAACTTATGACATACCAAACTTACATAAGCCGGAAAGTTTCAAAATATGGCAGAAAAAGTGAGGTTAGGAAACACAAGCCCAAAACTAAAGTAAGCCATAAGCAAAGACCAGCAAACCGGATAAAAGACACTGAAGCCTTGCCAACGAGTCAGTGTTCTATTCACAATCAATGCTAATTACCGGAACAAAAAAAGGTGATGCCCTTTTACGATAGGTATAAGTAGTTTAGTTCTAGGTTAAAATAGATAAATTAGCCGCAAAAGATTTAGATATAGACACACAAAATCAACTCTGTGTTCGAACCAAGAACTAAAAAGAAGCAATTGAATTATACAAGTCAAGACTTTCATTAACTTAAGAGTAACATATGATCAAAAACAACAATTGCAGTCAAAAGGACATACTCGGGTACCTCCGGCATCTGGATTGCCTTAAAGCTGTTTTCCTCTGGTGGAGTCCTGTTCTTAACATTGAGAAGTAACTTCATAATTTTCCACTCTTTTTGTTCATATGGAGACAGCACTTCTTCATCGTCTTTGTTCAACAAGGCACCAAAGTACTGGTAATCTTCTGGCTTCATAAGAGGCAAACCATCTGGCATCTCTATACATCTGATTCCAATTTTCTTCGGGAATCGAATAGAGCGGCGTTCCGGAGTCGGTGTAGCAAGAGGCTTTATACCAGGTGTTTTGATAGGAACACACGAAGGTGGTGGATCCAAAATCTTGTACCCTTGTTGAGGAAACATTACATCGAGCTCTTCGTCAGTCAACGCACGATTCCTATCTTCAATATCTTTCTCGTGTCTTGCCAAATTTTATCTGCTCGGGGGTCATAGCAGCATGCATTTGTATAGCACCTGGGGTTGGAGTGGCTAGATCAACTGCACCAAACGGGACTATATGCTGCTGCTGGTGTAGCCCCAACAAGTGTCGCGCTACCCGTAGTTGCTGGTGTCTAGTCCCACTTTGAGCTATGACGTTTTGGAGTCGGTGAAGCCATACCAGACAACTTAGGTGTGGCGTCCCATACCATAAGCTGGCGTAGCACCCGGTGTGACACCGCCTGCTGGTGTGGCATCTGAATCAGTGACACGACCTTGCATCCCCCGTTCTTCCAGGTGTGGGGTAGCATCCCACATTCCAATCCCGGGAGTGGAGTCTGGCATATCCCAATCAGACCCTGACTTTTCTTTCTTTGCACCCGGCTCTTTTATCCTGAGACTGATCCCATCTGTTCCGCCTCTTTTGAGCAGGCTGTACCAAACCCCAACTCTTCTTCTGAGTATATCACTAGTCCAACTGCAGTTTTCTTCTTGGGTCTAGCTGTTTTTTCGCTTTCAAACATATCCACATTAGACCCTCCACTTTTACTTAGTTTCTCCCTTCGGGGCACTGACTCGTTATCTTTTGAATGTTTCCGCATTCTTTTATCTGGTTTTTTGGTCTTTTGCTGCTCAGCTTTCTTTCTTATTTTAGAAAATATATCATCGATTTCCTGTCCGTTGGTTTTGGTGTCGGAGATGTTTTTGCCTTCACAGGGGCCGGTTTCTTTAGCGTTGGTTTTGGTGGCTTAGATGAACTCTTTTTTGGCATGTCCCAAGTAGCCACATCAGGGTTCTGAAGCCCTGATTTTGATGTCTTAGATGAACTCTTTTTGGGCATTTTCTGGATCTCAAATTCGGAGTTCTGCAAACACATGGACAAATCGTGAGAAACGATGGCTACTTTTTGCTTCACTGCTCGTAAACTGTATTAAGAAGACATGATCTCATTCTTAGATGAGCAAATCACAATGCAGTATTAATTGAGATATAAGAATACTCAAAGTGACTAACTTCTAAGTTAGAATTCATAACTGAAGCACAAGCTTGGTCTCCATAAGAAACCAATTTGACAATAAACGAGTGACTAATACTTGAGACTACATAAGTAATATACAAATTTAATTCAGGACTTCGACATATCGTTTCTAAACTGACCCTGAAAGACGAGAGGTGGCAAAACGGGCAGGTCGGGCAAATGGGAACGGGTCGAAACGAGCAAACTTATAACTTGGGTCAAATCAGGATCGGGTCAAACAGTCCATCTTAAAGAAAACACTAAATGACCAAATTACTAAAACATTTCCTAAACCAAACACCCCCTTAATGTATAGATAAACTAGATAATGGACTAACAAACATTAAAGTCTAAAACAACTACATATACAGCAATAATTCAATGATTCCCCTTGTATACTTGTAAATATGTAATCAATAATTAGCTTTACAATAAGCTTGTTTACATATAAATTATGAACTGGGCTTTTCCAACCTAACTAAAAGCATTCTGAAAATAAGGGAGAAGTAATTATCAGAGTGAAGTGCACGTTTTCGATATATGTTTGTCAATCTTGCACGCAAGTCACAAAAAGGATATTTATTTCTCATGCGTGCGGGATATGTATGATCATGGACTATTTTTTTTCTTCGCCCTCGAGTATTTCTAGTAAACTACATTTGCATATATTTGGCATAAATATTAGTAACCGTAGAAAGAGCTTTTAGGTACTGTTTCGGAAGAACTATATGTGGTCATCAATAAAACACTTCATTTCGAATCAGAGTCTGCAGTTGTGACATCATATCTGCAATCAAATGCTCCTCGAACACCCCTCTAATTCAGCTATTAAAACAGTCCCCATATAGTCCTAAGGGCTATTGGTACTATATAGAAAGTTTTGACTCATTTAGATGGCCAGATTAGTGCTTTTCTGTGATCAACATGAAATATTTGGGTGATTAGATAGTAATAAAATTTGGAGCTTCTTGTTTAGTTTGTTTAGAATCTAACTATATTGGAGGTGCGTGGTACTTCATCTTTCGCTGAAATCCAGCCAGTTTTCACTATGGAAAAGAGGTGCACGTGCACTCTGGATGGGATGTTCTTCGAAGGGAATGCCATGTTGAGAAGTATCTTCTCATTTTTTAGTTTTGATAAAGTTAGTATCGAAGAAACGCAATTAAGATTTTGATTCTTCGATTATAGGTGATGAGCTTTTTATAGATGGTGTATGAATACTAGTTCAGTAGTATAGTTAGATTGTGGTTTTTATCTGGTTATAACTGTATTGATGGGACTGTATTTACTTAGTTTTGGTTTGGTTCAAATTGATCTCTGAACAGGATGGCTTGATAGGTACGTAGGCAAGTCCTTGCTTATAGGCTGCACTGAAACATTTCGTCTTGCTAATCCAACGTCTTCTACATGATCTTAAAAGCATAAGGAGGACGGTGTGCACAATAGTAGATAAGGTTTTAGTTACTATTGGATGGAAAACCTTTGTTCGACATCTTATCAAAACTGCCATTAAAATCTTTGCTTCGTTTTCGTTGTATATCAAAACTATGGCGTGAGTATATCGCCATAGTTACTTTGTCTCCGTCCATGACAAACAAGTTACCGACAATTCCACCCCAATAGTATTCTATCAAAACTATGGCGTGATTTTGGCCTTATATAACTTGTCAACTTAAGACATGTCATGGTAGTAGTACATCACCATTTTCGGCTTTTTTGGTTTTGGCCTTATCGTTCATAAGATCACTTTGTGTGCTTATCTTGAAACTTTTTGGCTTACATAAACTTATTATGATAAAATTATATAAGCCGAAAACTTTTAAAATAAACCATGAAAAGTGAGCTTAGGAAACATAAGCCCAAAACTAAAGTAAGACATAAGCAAAAGACCAGCAAACCAGATAAAAGAACATCGAAGCTTTGCCAACGAGTCGGTGTTCGATTCACAGTCAATGCTTACTGGAAAAAAAAAAGATGATGCCTTTTTGCGATAGGAATAAGTAGTTTAGTAATAAGTTAAAATAGATAAACTAGCCGCAAAAGATTTAGATATAGACACACAAAGCAACTTCACGTTCAGAACCAAGAACTAAAAGTAAGAAAATTGCAGAATCAGTTGAATTCTGCAAGTTAGAACTGTGGTTATATTAATGTCTCAGTTTAACATATGATCAGTTTTCTTCTTGGGTCTAGCTGGTTTTTCGCTTTCAAACATATCCACATTACCCTCCAGTCTTGCTCAGTTTCTCCCTTCGGGGTGCTCAATATCTTTCGAATCTTTACACGTTCGTTTGTCCAATTTGCCAGTCTTTTGCTGCTCAGGTTTCTTTCGATTCTTAGAAAATATATCATCGATTTCCTGTCCAAATGATTTTTGCGTCGAAGATGGTTTTTCCTTCACTGGAGTCGATTTCTTTAGCATTGGTTTGGGTGGCTTAGATTAACTCTTTTTTGGCATGTCCCAAGTAGCTACATCAGGGTTCTGAAGCCCTGGTTTTGATGTCTTAGATAAACTCTTTTTGGGCATTTTCTCAATCACAGCTTCAGAGTTCTGCAAACACATGGACAAACCGTGAGAAACGATGGATACTTTTTGCTTCATTGCTCGTAAACTGTATTAAAAAGACATGATTTCATTCTTAGATGAGCAAATCGCAATGCAGCATTAATTGAGATATATGAATACTCAAAGTGAGTAACTTCCAACTTAGAATTCGTAACTGAAGCACAAGTTTGGCCTGCATAAGGAACCAATTTGACAATAATAAACGGGTGATTAATACTTGGGAGTTGGGACTACACAAGTAATATACAAATTTAATTCAAGGCTTCGACATATAATTTCTAAACCGACCCTAAAAGACGAGCGGTGGCAAAATGGGCGGGTTGGGTAAACGAGCACGGGTCTAAACCAGCAAGCTTATAAGTTGGTCAAACATGCCATCTTAAAGAAAACACCAAATGACCAAATTACTAAAAACATTTCTAAACCAAACATTGAAGTCTAAAACAACTACATATACAACAACATGAAAGTATAAACTCTGTTTCCAATATAGCAGACTACTAGCAAAGTAGCAATATTCAATGATTCACCCTTGTATACTTGTAATCAATAATTAGCTTTACAATAAGCTTGTTTACATACAAATTATGAACTAGGCTTTTCCAACCTAACTAAAAGCATTCTGAAAACAAGGGAGAAGTACTTGTCAGAGTCAAGTGCATGTTTTCGATATTTTTTTGTCAATCTTGCACGCAAGTCACAAAAAGAATATATATTTCTCATGTATGTGGGATATATATGATCATGGACTATTTTTTTCTTCGCCCTCAAGTATTTCTAGTAAACTACATTTGCATATATTTGGCATTAATATCAGTAACCATAGAAGAGCTTTTGGAATCTGTTTCATAAGAACTATATGGGGTCATCAATAAAACACTTCATTTCGAATCAGAGTCTGCAATTGCGACATCATATCCGTAATCAAATGTTCCTCGAACACTCCTGACTCCTCTAATTCAGCATTTAAAACAGTCATAAACACCCCTCTAATTCAGCTACTAAAACAGTCTCAAATTGTCCCAAACACCCATTTAAATCAGCTATTATAACAATCCAACATACCTTTTAATTTACGTATAAGAAAAACACAAACACCCATAATAATTAAAGATATATATCGATTAATTTGACTAAGCATAAGAAATTAAAAACAAATAAATGATACATTGATAAGTTGATACTTGATTAGTTGATTCTGAGAATTGGATTCAAAACAGAACGAGATAAATATTTAGGGCAAAAAGTGCCAAAACGCCCAGAAATTACAGTTTGAGCAAAATCTGCCACCTAAAGTCTTAAGCTTAAACTTACACCTTAACCTAGACAAAAAGAAATATTAATGGGTAGTCTAAAAGTACGTCATACAGCTGGCATTTTTCCTTCAATGTTAAAATTTTCAAAATCACCAGATATAACTACTAACAGATCCAAAAGATGGACCTATGGACGAAAGAAGTGAATATAATTCTCATCTAGGAACAAAGTGAAATAATACTAAAAAGGAAGAGAATTATAAGATGCAAGTAAAAGAGAATCTTTCAAAGATCAATCCCGTCATTTTTCAAAACAAAATGTAACTAAATTTACTTCCACTTTTGGATTATTTTTTTGCCATTCACTTCACATCATCTGTTTAACGGCTTCTAGAGTTTTGCTCCCCATTCATACAGAACTACGACAATTATTAAGCCTAGACAGTAGACACATCACGCAAGCCTAATGACCAAAAGTTGTCAGCAAATGTCCAAATTAATAGCAGAATGCAGAATGCAGATACATATATCGCAAAAGCAAATATGTGGTGGTTCCTAACACAATGCTAATGTCCTCGAAATCTCGAATGCAGAAGAAACGAGAAAGACTCCATATTAGTGAAACCAAACATCAATCATCATTCTAGAATCATAAGTCTCTTTATCAAGTTACATATATACTTGTGAACACAACCCATAACTTACAATGGCTGAGTAAGTCGAAACCAAGCAGCCCTATGAGTTACTCATGTGCTAGCTCATCTAGTGTGACAGTAACTGTGACAATTTTCGTAGGTGAAGTGTCGCTGCTCACCTGGCAAGCGAGTGAGAACCAGAAGAATGCTCTACTTATGATGCTTTATTTTATTTTAAAATTAAGGAAACACAGATAAAAGACAATGTCATGGCCATAACGGTTAACTATCTGCTAATGGTCGAAACGTTTGAATATTATAAACACGTTTTATCAGACTATTAAGTTTATGGGTTAAAAAGGTATACCGTCCTTTCGACCATTCACAAAAAGTAAGAAAATGTCGCTATCCATCCTTTTTTGTACCGTACTTTCTTTTTGGTTAAAAAGGTATACCGTACTTTCTTTTGACAGAGCTTATATTGGTTAGATGATTTAATTACGAGCTTTATAAGGCAGTTCAACATATGAGAAGACATATAAAGCTACATAAAATATGTTAACTAGATAATGAAGGAACGACCACCTCAATATAATGATTATACACTAAAATATTAGCAATGGGTTCAATCAATTCAAATAGCCACTATATAAGTCCGCCTTAAAAGAACCTTTTAGTCATGTGAGTTTGGTCATTCCAGAACTTTTTCCTTTCGATTACAGGAGTTCGCAAAACAGCCAAATAAAAGATATAACAGATCGACCATATTGAAAAGAAAGAAAAAACTTTCAAAAAGAAAAATTTAGCCAAAGATCAGCTGTACAAATCCAAGACTTTGGGTCAACCCAAGCTGGCCCATACAAAAAAGTGTTTGTTTCGACCTGTCACTCAAGTTAACTTAGAGTATCAACTAATGAAAAGGAATAAGTAAGTAGTATGAGTTAGCATACCTTTGACATATAAGCACCTAAAGTTCGTTTAGAGAGCATTGAGCCCATCTACTTCCTGTGTTGATCTAAGTTGTCTGGTCCAGGCCCAATTGAAGGATAAGCCCGGAGGCAGAGACAAGCTGATGGGCCAGGTCCAACACTGAGCGAGACAGGGGATGCGGATGTAGTCTAGTGATCAACGAAGGCAGGGGTTTATTAAGGTGGTTACGGGCAGATTGATGGACATCTATTACGTGCTTGTCGCTAAAATACAAACAAACCCTATTTCATCATTGGTTAGGTTGAGTCGTCCAAGGCCAAGCGCACATCTGCTTCCATAGTAGGCATCACCACCTAATTCAAGGTCATTAAAAGTACGAAAATGAGTACTTCTTAACATAGTTCACATCCATATCTGACATACACAATCCTAATTGGAAACATACTTTGCCCATTTCGCAAACAATAATTGGTTGTGACTTTAATAATCTTAATTTTATCACAAAAACATACCATGACAAAAACTGGTGGTTCGGTTTTAAGAAGAACCCCCCCCCCCCCCCACCCCCCCCCCCCCCCCCCGGCAAAACGCAACAGTTGTTGATATACGACAAACACAACTTTTTAGTAGGTATCTTGAATGGGTAAACATTGAATTGTGTCAAATTGGTCACTCCTAAAACATCTAGCAATGGCACTAAAAAAGTAATGTTAAAAGTTTTCATTTGTGTTTATGGAGTGTTAGTTGACAAACGTGTGTAGACTCAGATAGAAACAAAGACACTCCTCTCGTGGAGCTTGAGTGCTAGAGTTATCAGGTCAACTTAATTAGCAGATCCAAAAGCACCTCTAGTATAAGCTACAACATAATTACATTAATGTCCTAATGGTTTATAAGATGTATCGAACAACTCTCAAATTTTCAAAAAATCAGTTGAATACCAATTTTCGCATTAAACCTTGGTACACTACAAAAGGTAACGTGGCATTTCAATTCGAAACCTAATCAAGTTCATATCCACAACAATGTTTTAAGAAATTAACAGTGCAAAATCATCTATAATTGGGTCAAGCATTTCATCATACACATATGATTTCAGCAATGTAAGACAAATAAGCATAAATTTAGCGATTTTACCTTATAGGGGCTTGGTGTTTGATGAATTTCACAGGAATTAAGTTATAAATGCAAATCCATAAGCAAAAAGAAGCTCAAAATTACACTGGAGAGAGCGAGTTTTTTTTGTTTTCCTTTTTGAGTGCAAAATCATCTATAATTCGGTCAAGCATTTCATCAAACAGTTGGTATACATATTGATGTGTTATATGTTTACTTCTCTTTCTAGATAAAATAGATAGTCATGGGCAAATAACTTTTTGAGTTTTTTTTAAAAGGCTTGATAAAATAGAATAAGAATGTAAAGCAATTTCTCCACATGTATGAGGATGGGGTGAGAAATGAAAATGGTAGATACAATCAAGGCATTTCTGGCTTTTTTGTAATCTTTAACTAACTAGTACTTTTTGCGTCTTAAAAGTAAAATGTGAACAATAAAAATGAGATAGAGGGATTATGTTTTTAGACAAATGCAATAAAAAAATATGAATAGCTAATTTTTAAAAGTTTTATTTAAAGAAAGTGGTACAAAAAAGAACTTGTTTATTAGCAAATCTGTGATAATTTTATTTAGAGAAAAGAAATATTCAATTTTAACTTCTTATAATACCTTTTCAAGATTTTTTCTCTAAATTTTTTGCATGTTTTATTATGTTAGCCGTTATTCATCTCAACTTTAAATGCATAAAAATGTTCTTTAAGTAAAATTCAAGCCATTTATATTTATTTTTATTGTGGTTAATTATTTTCAACTTGACAACATCTGCTTCCTTGATATAAAACATACAATCTTTTACGGAGTAACATTTTTGTAAAATCCTAAAACCCAAAATGATTTTTCTTATCGACAAGTTATCCTTTATCATATTTATATTCCCTAAACCCTTTCACACAAGCCTTTCATTTCATTTCTTGTCTTTTCTTTCTCACTTCCTCGGCAAGACCTCAAATGGAGAGCCGTATTGATGTGGTGGCGAGCCAACGACAAGTGTGGCGAGGTGTCACGTCGAAAACGACCAACCAAGCCACCACACCCCTTACTCTAAAACCCACAAGCATGGGTGAGGATTCAAAATTGGGACAAAAACATATACTTAGTCTAAATAAAATATATTCTTTTAGGCTTATTTTTATTGTTCATGTCTTTTTAGGATGTTTTAACTTAATTGTTCACTATTAAAAATAATTATGAGAGTTTGGTTAAGTTTACCAATAATAACATGGTTCGGTTCAGTTCGGTACGATTTTTTTCGGTTAGTTTTTTTGTTGAAAACCAACACCAAATCAAATTTTTTGGGTTTTGAGAAAGCAGAAACGAAACGACTGGCTTCTAGTTCGGTCAGTTTTTTTGGTTCAGCTTGTTTAATTTTCGATTTTGTTCTTCACCCTTACGACAACACAAAAACCCAGTTGAAAACTAAAAAATAAAGAGATCTTCCTCCACAAACTAAAACCTAAAAGCAATAAAGAAATATATCCGCACAACCAACAAAACCCATGTCCATAACTAAAAAAATCAATAAAAATTTTTTTTAGTATAAATTCAATAAAACAATTTTTGTTATCCGTTTTTCATATAACTAAAAAAATAAATAAAAAGTAACCTTTTTATTTTTAAAGAAAAAATTAATGACTAAATTCATTATAATATTTTTAGTAAATTTTAAATCTATATTAATCTCAATTCATACTAAGGGCATCCACAACCCAACGTGTAAAGAACAGTGCAATACACCTGGCGTACGTTTAATCGATTGTGGTAGTGCCATGTCATGCGTAGATATAATCCTCGTTTCTTTCTGAACAACCGGTTATTATACTATAAAGTCTGGCCCACAATATATTATATAAAATACACTTTGATGAGTTGCCCACAACAAATCGTGGGAAAAAGTCAAAAATGAAGGCTAAGAATACAGTTATGTATTTGATGCATGGCTTATGTTTCAATTTGTTAAGATAATATTTTAAACTTATACTCGCATATTGATTAACTGTCAATTAGTTCTATTTTTATTATTTAATAAGTAATAAATGTCCAAAATCAATACTGGTTACCGGTAAAAATGAGTTATGATTTCTTAACTGGCGATTTACAGCCACCAATCATCATAATAATATCTCAGTTTTATCATATTTTCTAAACATTTTGTATGTTATATGTAAAGTATATGTTTTTATAAAATGTTTTTATTAGTTTATCAAAATTTGGTTATTAGAAAAAAGTTAAATGATGTGGTAATCCATTAAACTATGTTAAGTTCAATGCATTGTAAAGGTTTTTGTATGAAAGTTGGTATGTTGATGTGGCGATGACGTGGAAGCTTATTAAACTGTGTATCGCACTATGGGTTGGAGATGCCCTAACAAACTTATCTATTATCCTATTTTCTAAAAAAAAAATCACACAGGAAAGAACTAAAAAGAAATTAAAAAAGAAAAAAAAACAAAACGTCTCTTAAATTAAAAGATTCTAGAAGACGACCCTGTATTACACAAAAGAAAACAATAAAAAAATTCAGGGAATGAACCTCCTGAACCCGTGTCACTGAACATTCTGAACCTTGTCACTAAACTACCTGAACTGCGGTTAATGAACCCCCTGAACCCGTGTCACTGAACATTCTGAACCCCTGCAATGAAACTTTACACCCGGATAGCTATCATGGGATGCACTTTGGACCGCTGGATTATGTGTATATCAATATCAATATAAAATATATACGTATTATTAAAAAAAATTAATAGAATTTATATAAAACTTAAATTAAAAAAGAAAATTATTCGGGTCAATCAGGTTAATTCGAACCCTCAATTTCGAATTACCCGACTAACTTAAATTAAAATTTCAACCCGAATATGCTCGGGTCAGGTTCGAGTTCGGATGTCAAAAATATTGACACCTCTAATTACAACAATCAAAAATAGGTTCATTTTATGAAAAGAATAATAAATAGTGTTGTAGTCTGGAGAGAAAAAGCATTCAGTTGACGTCAAACACTCGAGTATCATACCTTGCAGACATTTTACCTTTTTTTTCATTCATACCTGTCTTTTTGTTTTTTACTTTTTTTTAATGCAACTTTATTTTATCAAAAGCGATACTAACTAACATAAGTACATAATTTGTTTTTTTAAAGTAACTTTTATAAACTTTTTTATTTGTAGGAATTGTGAGAGTACAACAATTGGTATGAAGGGTGGTAGTCATCAAAGCAACGGTGACAACAAGAGAAATAACAGCAGTAAGGATAATGGTTGTGGTAACGGGTCGGGAGGGTCGTCCGAGAATGATAAGAAAACGTCGAATGAGATGATGGTTTGGCCGCCTAAATTTGTATCGGGTTAACGAATAAAGAGAAAGAAGAGGATTTCTTAGCGATAAAATGGTCTAAACTTCCTCAAAGGCCGAAAACACGCCAAGTTCATCCAACGAACCATCAATGTACGTTTTTACTGTACTATCTTTCTGGCAAGTTTTAGGTGAACTTTCTTAGTAGAGTATTAATGTCGTGACAATGCATTCTTTATTATTTCGCATTCCATTGTCCTAGTAGTAACGCGTTTATATGCTTGATTAAGTTGCCATGTTTTTCGCTAACACGAAAGTGACCACATTCCTTTTGTTGTGTGAATCAGTTTGATAAACCAGAGTTATGACTCATTGTTTGTTTTATATGTGCCAACAGTTGGTTTGCCCCGGTGGGTGGCTTTGCGACCTAACATTGGAACGATACGAAGTTAGAGAGAAAAAGATCACAAAGAAGGTATATTTAGTCTACGATTGTCTCGTTTACGCAAAATGCAGATACGGGTTGTTAATATTCTATACTTTGCTTACAGAGACCGAGAGGATTAAAAGCGATGGGAGGCATGGAATCGGAATCGGAATAAAGTGTATGTGAGTGGCTTCTGTTTTACTGTACTATGTATACACAATGGAAACAAATGTCTTGTTGATTTGGTAAGCTACTTACATAAGTTATTAGGCATTTGTTTTTTAAGGTAAGTAGTACTAGGAGGAGATTATATGAGTTTTGTATTTAGACAAGCCGAGATTATATTGCACACCAGAAAATCGAAAATGTACTTTCGTTCTTTTTTTCCCGGTTTCTTTGCTGCGCAACTCTGGTTGATGGGTCGAGTTACAAAATAACCAGCTGGATACATAATAACAGGATCTTGAAGGAATTCATACTATATACTGAACACAATACCATCATGGCATCATATATGTCACTACAGGAGTCGAGTTACAAACAAACTATAAATGACAACCAGTTCGGTTCCAAAATAATGTGATTTACGACATATCATCCAGTTTGAACAAAATACTAAACAAAAATTCAAGGTCTCAACCATTCTCAGTCACATGTTATATCAAAGCAAAACGGAAGAAACAAGATTTATTGAAAGCAACAATAGCCTAAACTTTGATACCGAACAAAAAGATAGTATATCTCTCGTCAACCAAGAATATATTCTTTGTGACAGTTTTTCCTTGTTTTTTTCATGGAGAAGGAATTTGCGTTGATGCCATGGATTGAGGACAGGGAATTCAGATACATAAAAATACCTGGACTTTCTTCTTCTTCTTCATCCGTTGAACCACCAACGTTGGTTGTATGTAAAACACCACTTTTCAGATTGTATACAAAAAATGAACTACTATCATAGATTGTGTTTCTTATCAATATATCCCCGTCTTTATTCCAACACCCCAAAACCTCTGTGTAGCCATAAGGCATGATATGTTTTTCCAAACGGCAGTGTGGCACCCATTCTTTTTGTTTCAATACCCAAACCTCCACAGTTCTATCACACACACGCACATATCCAACTTCACCATTTGTATCAACCAACTGACTGCACCCGAACCTATCAGACATGCTTTTCGGACATTTAATTAACCCAAATTCCTCCTTGTTTACATTAAACCAGATTACGTCTCTTCCGCCATGTTCGATTTTCTTGTCAATATCAATGGCCAACCAATGCAGACAACCATTAGCAAATATCGCTATACCTGTTACTGGATACGACGGGACTTGGGGTATTTCTCGCCATGTGCTTGTGCCAAATACATGCACCATTGTGCATAGATTTCTCTTCACCATATCTGGCTTATTTGGTTGCGTATATTCATTTAGCAAAACACACACCAACTTCCAAGTGCTGGTGAAAGCATCATAACCAAGGCCACATGACTCTCTGCCCATGTTCGTAAAGTTCAACGGAAAAGGTGGAAGCTCATAATATTCTTTTCTTAGAGGATGTATCACAGCCAACGAGGTAATCGCATAACGATCATGTTGTGATAATAAAATCAGGCCATTGCAAGAACCTCGGACTTCAATTCTGTCTACATACTCTCCGCGGAACTTCCTATTGCGTAAAAACTCCAAAAACACGCCCTTTTTCGGCTCGAAGACAAGATGAGTTTTTCCAATTTGTTTAAATTCACCGACATGGAAACATAGCCTTACATGAGTTCTTCCCATTTGTTGATGGTATAGGATGGGTGTTGGTTCTTCTACAGCTCGTTGGTCATGAATGATCGTTAGGTACCGGTCATCAATGCACTTGCACCATACTTTTGATACACACCGGGATCGAGCCAAACATCTAGCGGGTACTCTTGAGAAGATGTCGAACATGATGTTTGAAGGTATTCGATCCATGATGGACCTGTTTGATTAAAAAAAACTATGATAAGAGTGAACATATTAAACAGTACAATTCAATTCGTATTTGAACAGGACAGCAGGCTATGTCCGATTTACAAAAAAAGGAGTTAGCGAGTATGACTATGTATATGAAATGCCTGTTGATGCGATTTCGTATTTTAACAAGTGCAGGTTTCAAAAGCCGATCGTTGTGAGTCATATATCATCAAAGAAACATAATTCTCTTTTTACAGTCGTTTGTCAAAAATCATAACAGAACAAATCAACGATACCCAATCCCGTCTTCATCCATATATATTGTGACAATATTGATTACTTAACAAAAAAAATTATCATCGTATCAGCAGATATACATCTTGAAAGACATCTAATAACAAAAGCTACGGCTCTTACAGGGTCAATCCCCTAAAGCTCAAGCTCGAGCTAGTTTCACCAAACATACGCATCTGAATTATTAAACGATGGTCTCCAAACGACTTTGCAAATAATTCTCTTTTTTACAGAATAGACAAAAATCATATAAACGCAAACTTCATCAAAAGAACAACTAAATATAAAATAATAAGCAGCGTCATAAAATCAAATTTGACAAGAACAAAACCTTATTCGAAGAGGCGATCTTTCAATGTTTTAGGGTTTAAGGTTGTCTCAAAAGAGACTAATTTGACAAGAACAAAACCTTACCTCACCGTCGAGGCGGGATTGGGTATCTATTGTTGTTGTTGTTGTATGTTTAAAGCATTGCAATTTTTTTAATTTCGCTGGTTACCGGTTCAAATTATTTTCAGTGTAAATTTCAAAAAGTCTCGGGTTTAGTCCATAATTGAAATACCCGTTTCAGTTTTGATTCAAATTTCCAATTCTGTAGATCGACTTTCTTTAACCGTTAAATAGCCGGACGTATTATTTAACCGATTAAACTACTGGTCAACGAAAATTTACACCATACCCGAAAGGGGTGTTTCACTTTTTACCCATAAACTCCAACACTATCCGAAAAAGAAATACAAGTCAAGCTTTGTTAGTACCATATGGGTCAGTTCAAGTTATAAATGGGTAGCTTATGTTAACAGGTCACCCACGTGAAACCACCCTTAGCTCCAGAAGTGATTCCGCGTCAGCACTCCCGTTCGAGTTACAGTTACAGTTACTAATCTATCTATCTATCCGAGATGTGGTCAACAAGGAATAATAAATATGGCAGTTGTAATATCAAACTAGCAATAATCAAGTAGTAACAAATAAGTAGCTTCTAATCTTCTACGATAGGCATAGCAGTATTAATATCCTTATCAAGACTTTCATTACTCATCAGTATCAGGCCTCATCACAATAAGATTACGACTAAGCAGAAGATAATGACACTACTTATCATAATCACAATAATCCAAGACTACCTAGTAAACAAAAATCGGTAATGTTTAGCATTTGCATGACAATAGACACGTACATCTCTCTACATGGTTTGAGTTACATAAGGGACCTTAAACATTTGAGTTAAGCAATTTACCAAACGCATGCCATGCCGTTTAATGTAAATAGAATAGGCAAACAACGCTTATGACATCAAAATGAAGAAACTGATTCTACGGATATTTAACATCCAATTTGACGAATTTGACGGGTATTTAGCATCTAAAACCGAAATATAAGATAACGTCTGAATTCGGCTCGAGCTCTACTTACACTAAAACTGAAAGGGAAGCATAGCTTGTGAGAATCGAACTCATTGTTGTTAATGTTACAAAATGAAGCAAAGACGATCGTCTAATAAAAGGATGCAATTAAGTTCGAAAAGATACATAGCAACATCTTTTATTTCAAACTTTAAATAGCATACATATAATTTTGCAATATATCCTAATTTACCGTACAAAGATAGTACAAGTTACAGCTTAACTTGTCCACCCGCTACCGAATGCAAAGTCGAGTTACTGATAGAATGCAAAGTCGAGCTACTCGATCCTCATAGCTTGTGAGTGAATCAAACCCATTGTTGGGTTCATGTCACAGTAGTTACAAATAGAAACAAAGTCGCTCCTCTAATAGAGGTTGAGTGGTCGAGTTAGCAGCCAGTTGATGAGCGGTAAAAAACTTAAATTGCAATTTGATACTGAATTGTATTTTAGTTAAATTTACTACAGTATGAAACTCTTTGGGGCTATGTTAATTAACTTTTTATCAGAAACATAAGCTCCTCAACCTGACTTTAAACTTAAATATCGCCTTCTATCTTTATTACCACGTTTGGTTTTTATACCTCTCTCCCACTCATTCAATATTGCTTTCTATGCAATCTGCATGGGAGATGAATGTGTAACATTCCCTCTTCATAAAAAGAGACGGCTTTCGCCACTAGACAAGCCTATGAACTTATCCATTCAGTATTATGAAAAGGACTGTTAGAGTTTGAAATGACAACAGCAAAAGTGGTTAGCAAGTCCGAGAAGATACATACAAGTATCTTATATTTCAAACTTTACATAGAACACATATACTTTTGCAATATATCAACGTAGATTGCATAGGAGGCAACATTTAATGAGTCACAGTTTTAAGTGGTCAACTAAATTGAAGGAGCATCTTTGTTTCTCGAGTAAGCATTTGTTACAAGGAAACATCGTCCCTGAACCGAAGTCATTGTCCCTTTCACGCCACAACAGTTATTGGTACACCACAAACACAAATGAAAAACTGCAATGTTACATTTTAGTAGGTATTTTGAATGGGTCAAAATTGAATTGTGTCAAATGGGTCACTCCTGAATAATCTAACATTGGCACTAAAAGGTAATGTTAGAAGTTTTCATTTGTGTTTATGGAGTGTTAGTCATGAACAAGGTTCCCTTCTGACAAATGTGTGTACACTGAGATAGAAACAAAGACGCTCCTCTGATGGAGCTTGAATGCTGGAGTTATCAGCAGATCCAAAAGCACCTCAAGTATAAGCTAAATGGTGTAGGTTTTGAAGAGTATAGAAGCTTTTGATACAAATATCTTAATTTTAACACTCTTTTATGTCATTTTATATTTATAAGTGTGAAGCTACTTTACCAAACATATCTCAAAACAAAGCTAAAGCGCTTACAAGGTCCGGCCCTAAAGCTCCAACTGTAGCTAGTCTCGCCAAACATACCCATATAAGGGGATGTTTGTTTCGGCTTATATGTGGGCTTATGAGCTTAGTTGGTTCTGGCTTATTTTAAGACTTATGGGCTTATGAAATATAATCCGAAATCAAATAAGCTGATAAGCCAAAACAAACACCCCCTAAACAATAAGCCTTTAAACAGATTCGCAAAGAAAATAGTCAGTTTTAGCCCTATGGCATGACCCAATCCAAAAAAGAGACACAAGGCAAGATGTATGGAACAACTCTTAAGTTGTGACGCAAACTTTTCCAAAATGAGTTGACAACCTATTTTCGCACTAGACCTTCTTAATAGGTAACACGTCATTAGAATTGGAAACCTATGAAAGTTGATATCCACAACAATAGTATATAAAACTAACAGCGCAAAATCATTTATAATTCAGTGAAGCATTTGATCAAACAGTTGGTGTACACATACTTACTATTCAGCAATCAAAGACAAATAATTCAGAGATTTTACCTTTTTTGTTGACGTAAATCATGTGGAGTAGACTACCTAGTAAGCGGGGAGCCTTCGCCAACAAGCATTGTTAGAGTTTCTTATCTTTTGACAGAATCATAGCCAAATGCACATTCCACGGTCATGGTTCTTTTTTTTGACAGGGTAGATGAACCCATTGATTATTTGCGAGCTTTTCTCAAAACGATCTGTATCATATACACACGTAACATACTATCCCTCATAATACACTACATGAGCCAATAGAATGATTATACTAAGAATTTAGCAAATGGGTTCCATCAGTCATAATATGGTCATACAAAGACTCTCTCCTTTCGACTTCCAGAGTTTCCAAACAGCCAAATAAAAAATCTAATAAATAAATTCCCCATCTATGAAGTGAAACAAAACTAAGGGCTACAAATCTAAGACAGTAAATTGGTTCTAAAAGCAAGCCGAAAACGTCAGTGTGTCCAGCAAAATGTAACATGGCATTTACCTAGTTATTTTCGCATTAAACCTTAGTACACCAGAAAAGGCATTTAGATTCAATTATTCAAAACCTATTTAAGTTGATATCAACAACAATAGTTTATAAAACTAACAACGCAAAATCAATTTTAAGTGAGTCAGGCATTTTATCGAGCACTTGGCTTACACATATGATTTACTAGCAATAAAGAAAGACAAATAAGCATAAATTCAGCGATTTTACCTTATAGGGTTTCGTGTTTGATGAATTTCACAGTAATAGAAAAAGGGTATAAACAAGGTATTGTCACAAGGCTAGCATTTAAGTTACCATGTCTTTCGTTAACACGATAAGTGCCCACATTCCATTCCTTTAGTTTTTTATGTGTGAATAGTTGGTTTGCCCTGGTGGTTGGCTTTGTGATCACAAACAAGGTATTGTCAGTCTATGATTGTCATATTTACTCAAAATGTAGATCATTGTAACAAACGGGTAAATGACGGGGTTGTTAATATTCTATACTTTGCTTACAGAGACCGAGAGGATTAAAAGCGATGGGAGGCATGGAATCGGAATTGGAGTAAAGTGTATGTGAGTGGCTTCTGTTTTACTATGTATACAAAACAAATGTCCTGTTGATTTGGTATGCTATCTACATAAGTTATTAGACATTTGTTTTTTAGGAGGAGATCAATTGAGCTTTGTATTTACACAAGCTGAGATTACATTGCACACCAGAAAATCTAAAAAGTACTTTCGTTCTTTTTTTCCCGCAATTTTTTTGCTGGTTTCTTAGCTGCACAACTCTGGTTGATGGGTCGAGTTACAAAATAACCAGCTGGATACATAATAACTGGATCTTGAAGGAATTCATACTATTACTGAACACAATACCATCATATATGCCACTACAGGAGTCGAGTTACAAACAAAATATAAATGACAACCAGTTCGGCTCCAAAATAATGTGATTTACCAATTCATCCTGATATATCGTTCAGTTTGAACAAAATACGCTTAACAGAAATTCAAGGTCTCAACCGTTCTCAGTCACATGTTATATCAAAGCAAAACGGAAGAAACAAGATTTATTGAAAGCAACAATAGTCTAAACTTCGATACCGAACAAAAAGATACTAGTATATCTCGTCAACCAAGAATATATTCTTTGTGACAGTTTTTCCTAGTTTTTTTCATGGAGAAGGAATTTGCATTGATGCCATGGATTGAGGACAGGGAATTCGGATACATAAAAATACCTGGACTTTCTTCTTCTTCTTCATCCGTTGAACCAGCAACATTGGTTGTATGTAAAACACCACTTTTCAGATTGTATACAAAAAATGAACTTCTATCATAGATTGTGTTTCTTATCAATATATCCCCGTCTTTATTCCAACACCCCAAAACCTCTGTGTAGCCATAAGGCATGATATGTTTTTCCAAACGGCAGTGTGGCACCCATTCTTTTTGTTTCAATACCCAAACCTCCACAGTTCTATCACACACACGCACATATCCAACTTCACCATTTGTATCAACCAACTGACTGCACCCGAACCTATCAGACATGCTTTTCGGACATTTAATTAACCCAAATTCCTCCTTGTTTACATTAAACCAGATTACGTCTCTTCCGCCATGTTCGATTTTCTTGTCAATATCAATGGCCAACCAATGCAGACAACCATTAGCAAATACGGCTATACCTGTTACTGGATACGACGGGACTTGGGGTATTTCTCGCCATGTGCTTGTGCCAAATACATGCACCATTGTGCATAGATTTCTCTTCACCATATCTGGCTTATTTGGTGGCGTATATTCATTTAGCAAAACACACACCAACTTCCAAGTGTTGGTGACAGCATCATAACCAAGGCCACATGACTCTCTGCCCATGTTCGTAAAATTCAACGGAAAAGGTGGAAGCTCATAACATTCTTTTCTTAGAGGATGTATCACAGCCAACGAGGTAATCGCATAACGATCATGTTGTGATAATAAAATCAGGCCATTGCAAGAACCTCGGGCTTCAATTCTGTCTACAGACTCTTCGCAGCACTTCCTATTGCGTAAAAACTCCAAAAACACGCCCTTTTTCGGCTCGAAGACAAGATGAGTTTTTCCAATTTGTTTAAATTCACCGACATGGAAACATAGGCTTACATGAGTTCTTCCCATTTGTTGATGGTATAGGATGGGTGTTGGTTCTTCTACAGCTCGTTGGTCATGAATGATTGTTAGGTACCGGTCATCAATGCACTTGCACCATACTTTTGATACGCACCGGGATCGAGCCAAACATCTAGCGGGTACTCTTGAGAAGATGTCGAACATGATGTTTGAAGGTATTCGATCCATGATGGACCTGTTTGATTAAAAAAACTATGATAAGAGTGAACATATTAAACAGTACAATTCAATTCGTATTTGAACAGGACAGCAGGCTATGTCCGATTTATAAAAAAAAGGAGTTAGCGAGTATGACTATGTATATGAAATGCCTGTTGATGCGATTTCGTATTTTAACAAGTGCAGGTTTCAAAAGCCGATCGTTGTGAGTCATATATCATCAAAGAAACATAATTCTCTTTTTATAGTATAGGCTAGTAAGTGGGTCGTTTGTCAAAAATCATAACAGAACAAATCAAAGATACCCAATCCCGTCTTCATCCATATATATTGTGACAATATTGATTACTTAACAAAACAAATTATCATCGTATCAGCAGATATACATCTTGAAAGACATCTAATAACAAAAGCTACAGCTCTTACAGGGTCAAGCCCCTAAAGCTCAAGCTCTAGCTAGTTTCGCCAAACATACGCATATGAATTATTAAACGATAACCTCTAAACAACTTTGCAAATAATTAGCTTTTTTATAGAGTAGACAAAAATTATAAACGCAAAATTCATCAAAAGAACAACTAAATATAAAATAATAAGCAGCGTCATAAAATCAAAATTGACAAGAACAAAACCTTATTCAAAGAGGCGATCATTCAATGTTTTAGGGTTTAAGGTTGTCTCAACAAAAGAGACGAATTATGAAAACAATTTTAAGACTTAACTATACTTTTGGTACTTGTGGTAGCCATCTTTTAAAAAGAAACTCTTTTTTGGGGGTACTTTATGTTTGAAGAATTGCTCTTCATACCAAGGACAGGGGTATGATCTGTCTACCGCTTACCTCCCTCGTATCCTTTCGAGGCGAGAATGGGTATCTATTGTTGTTGTTGTTGTATGTTTAAAGCATTGCAATTTTTTTAATTTGGTTGTTTGTCGGGTTCTACTACTGGATGTATTATTTTAACCTGTTAAGTAGCTGGTCAACGAAAATTTTGTAGATCGACTTTGTTTAACCCTTAAATAGCTGGACGTATTATTTAACCGGTTAAACTACTGGTCAACGAAAATTTACACCATACCCAAAAGGGGTGTTTCACTTTTGACCCAAACCCGAGACCTTTTTAGAATTTAGACCGAATTTGAAATAACCGGGTAAATCATAAGGACCAAAAGTTTAGCCTGTAAATGAAAGCATTTGTTAAAGGAAAGCCTAGCTTTTCAGTGAGTCAAACGTGTTGTTCAGTTCATGTCAAGTTAGTTATAGATAGAAACAAAGACACTCATCTAATAGAGGTTGAGTGCTCCGGTTATCAGCCACTTGATGAGCGGTCGAAAACATTAATTGTAATTTGAAACTGAAATGTAATTTTTTTAAAAGAAAATAGTAATTGTTACCCAGACCCTGGATCTCCTAAGCAGTAGGCTGGTTTGTCAACACATGAACAGTATTTCTAATACCATCCGAAAAAACATACAAGTACCTTCTAATCTTCTATGATAGCCATCGGTCATCAGTATCAGGCCTCATCACAATAAGATAAGACTGACCAGAAGATAACGCCATTACTTATAATAATCACAATAAGCCATGAACCTTAAGCAAAGACTCGCGTCTAAACTTAAATTGATGAGCGGTCGAGTTATCAGCCACTTGATGAGCGGTGGAAAATTTAAATTGTATCTTAGTTAAATTTACTATAGTATGATATAACAGTAGTAGTCGAATAAGCCCAAAACAAAAATCAGTTAAGAAAAATTCATCCACCATTCCTAAATTATTAGCGACTATACATATGTAGTTAACAACTTATTTTCGCACTAAACCTTTTTAGTACACTAATAGGTAACGCGGCATTCAAATTCGAAACCTTTTCAACTTCATATTAACAGCAATAGTTTACAAAACGAACAGCGTCAAACTGAAATGGAGGAGTATCTTTGTTTTTGAGTAAGCATTTGTTACAAGGAAACATTGTCCCTGAACCAAAGTCATTGTCCCTTTCAGGTCACAACAATCATTGGTACACCACAAACACAAATGAAAAACTGCAATGTTACATTTTAGTAGGTATTTTGAATGGGTCAAAATTGAGTTGTGTCAAATGGGTCACTCCTGAATAATCTAACATTGGCACTAAAAGGTAATGTTAAAAGTTAATTCTGACAAATGTGTGTACACTGAGATAGAAACAAAAACGCTCCTCTGATGGAGCTTGAGTGCTGGAGTTATCAGCGGATCCAAAAGCACCTCTAGTATAAGCTAAATGGTGTAGCTTTTGAAGAATATAGAAGCTTTTGATACAAATATCTTAATTTCAATACTATGTCATTGTACCCTCATAAGTGTGAAGCTACTTTGCCAAACATATATCAAAACAAAAGCTAAAGCGCTTACAAGGTCCGGCCCTAAAGCTCCAACTGTAGCTAGTCTCGCCAAACATACCCGAGGCGGTGTTTGTTTCGGCTTATATGTGGGCTTATGAACTTAATTGGTTTTGGCTTATTTTAAGACTTATGGGCTTATGAAATATAATCCGAAATCAAGTAAGCTGATAAGCCAAAACAAACACCCCCTAAACAATAAGCCTCTAAACGGCTTCGCAAAGAAAATAGTCACTACTATTCAGAAAAGAGACACAAGGCAAGATGTATGGAACAACTCTTAAGTGGTGACGCGAACTTTTCCAAAATCAGTTGACAACCTATTTTCGCACTAGACCTTCTTAATAGGTAACACGTCATTAGAATTGGAAACCTATGAAAGTTGATATCCACAACAATAGTATATAAAACTAACAGCGCAAAAACATTTATAATTCAGTCAAGCATTTCATCAAACAGTTGGTGTACACATACTTACTATTCAGCAATCAAAGACAAATAATTCAGAGATTTTACCTTTTTTGTTGTTTAGTAACCTCCGTTAACTGGTTGGAAATTCAAATCCAAATAAGCTGAAATAAGCTCAATTAATATTAATGGTGGATCATACCGTTGTTCTTTTTTTTAACTTTGTGATATTTGGAGTAATGTTTTAACTTTGTTATTAAAATATTTGGTTTAAAGTTTAAACTTGGGTGGGTCCGGTCGGTTGAACAGGTTGGGTGCCTGGAGGTCGGGTTTAACTATCGGTTGAACAGGTTGGGTTGAACTATTGGTGAAATCGTGATTAGGTGGCTCAATCAATCAGGTTCTAAAACATTTTGGAGTAGGGGTGTCATTTTTTCCGACCCTACCCGAGCCTATTCGGGTCGGATTTGTCGGGTTGAAATTTCAATTCGGATTAGTCAGGTCAACCCGACTAACCCGAATTAGAAATCGGGTCGGGCATCGGGTATAATATTTATGTCTAATTCGGGTTTGGGTCAATCCGACTAACCCGAGTTCGAATTTTTTAATTTTTTTTCATTTTTAAAATTTTAATTTAATATAAATTGTATTAAAACAAGTAAAAAAAATGTTTTTTTTTTTTATAATTTACTCGAATTCGGGTTGACCCGACTAGACCCGACCCGAATAGACACGAACCCGACTAACTCGAGTTCAAATCGGGTCGGGTTCGGGTAAACTATTTTTAGCCTTGACCCGACTTCGACCCGACTCGAATAACCCGAACCCGACCAACCCGACCCGATTCCCACCCCTAGTTTGGAGTACGAGTGAGCATTGGACCGTCGGAAAAATCAAACCAGACTAGATCGAGTAAATTCGGTCCGATCCTCGGTCCGTGATTTCGGACCATTTTGGTTCTCGGTCCGTGATTTTGGGATTGCCAGTTAAACTAGTTATCTGAGTATTCAAATAACTAGTTTGAATAAGCACATTATCAACTACCAGTAAACGCGATAATCATATAATCATCCACAACAACAGAAAACCATAATTCCAATAACTCAATAAGCACACACTCACTTGAGTAGCAACACCTTGCACACTCCTCCAAACGGAATACTCCAAATAATCACTCGTAACACTCTCCGGATACCCTTCAGGCAACATCAACCTCATAAAAACCTCCCTACACTCACCCCATTTTGAACCCTCGCAAACCCGATAAAAACGACAACTCGCCTCCCTCCACAACAAACTCATCACTCAACTCATCAACATAAAGCTTGGTTTTTCTACCACCCTTTACCTTAAAAACAACACCCTTATCATTTTCTTGAACATTCGCGTAGGCTTTGTAGCAGTATTGGAAAACTAAAGTTAGTAGTACACATAGTAAGAAGCCTTTTATGTTGGAATTTGGGTTCTCATCGTTGTTGTTATCAAACCATCTGTCCCATCAGTTGTTTGGGCCAGACCCACCACCACCGGAACTGCTGCCACCACCGCCGGCGTTGGAGGAGGTGAGGAAGGTGGGGATGAAAAAGTGGGAAGTGGGGTTCACCGGTGGCGGAGAGTGGAGAAGTTGGTGGTGGTGTAGGGGAGGAGGGAGGGTGGTGGGACGGTTGTTGATGACGGTGACAGGGAGAAGAGCATGGTGGTGGTTGGTGGTTGGTGGTTGAAATGTTGTATCAGTCAAAATAGGAAGTGAAATGGGGTTGTCACTTTATTTTATGATTAAACTAGCTAAAAGACCCGTGAAATTCACGGGTATATATTATACAATGCGTATTATGAAGCTGTTAGATAAAAAATCACATATGGAATATGGATAAAGAACGTACAATAAACTAATAATTGTGATCATACAAAAGTCACATGAAACACAATGATAAATCACAAAAAAGCACCATGAACTTTTTGTCGGGATGCATGAACTTTTTGCCAACCATTTAAAAGATATATTATATTTAAAAATCATGTACCAAAAATTGGATTAGTTGAGGTTATATATCATCAAATATAGCACTTTTATGTGAACCACATTTGTTATGTTATTCGTGTTATTACTTTCTTCCCCACATATAACTATCGTGAATCCCTCTTTAGGCTTAACACGAAACACCACAACATATATTTCGTAAACTATTTTTCTTGCGATAGCAATAAGTGACGTGCTTAGAAAATTTTGTTTTATTATAATTGTAAATTGTTTGTAAGCCTTATTTTCAGGATTGTGTTTAGTTAAAACGATAAAAAGCTAACTAAAGATGGATCGTGTCTCATTCGTTATTTGTTTTTTGAACGATAAAAGCTAATAAAAGATGGACCGTGTCTCATTCGTTATTTGGTTTTTGAACTTAAAACGATAAAAACACTTTTACAAACCTATGTGCAAGCTTCATTAGACTTAAAAAAACGTTGCATTAATTTTGATTTTTTTATTATTTTTTATTTTTGTCAAAAAACATTTCATTGAATTGATAAATTCAGGGGATAAAGTGGATTCATCAATTGTAGCACCACGTTCACTATTTTCGATGATGTCGCAACTCAAGTACCCCCCAATTCTTCTTTAGGAAAGTTTTCTAATAACTTTTCGTTTATAGTGTCTACAACTTCATTAGTCGGTGATATACTAAGAAGTAAATGTTCATATTAAAAAAACATAAATCGGTTCTGTTAATGGATGAAAGTATGTAACTAAAAGACCTTGTAGTACTTTAGCGTTGTTTTCAAGTATTTTAGTGAGAGAAACGAAGAGAAACGGCAAAAATGAAAAGAAAAAAGAGGAGATAAATAACATTTTAATTTTGTGTATCATGTTTTTAAGTTAGAAAAGAAAAAAAAGATAATCAGTGATTTTATAATGATACTCTTTGTTATCATTTTTATTTATAATAATTATTTATAATAATTATTTATAATAATTATTTATAAAAAATCGTGTTTTAACTTTTTTTTATAAACACTATATTTACCATCAGTTTAGAATTATTTGTTTTTATAAAATCTATTTAAACTATTTTTTTTACTAAATTCGCACAGCTCATATTTATAACTTTTTTTTGATAATTTTTTGACTAAATCTTTGTTCAATAATATTTTGTAAATTTTTTTTCATTCCCGAATCTTTTTTTAAAACTTTCTTTAAAAACTCTTATTTTTGGAAATGCTTTTAATAGCCATTTAATTTTGTTGCATTATGTCCTTGTACATTTAGGCTAATTTAGGAAATGTTGCATTATGTTCTTGTACATTTAGGCTAATTTTGTTGCATTATATTCTTGCATTATTTTTGGAAATGCTTTTAATAGCCATTTAATTTTCTATTATTAAAAGGTAAAATAATAAATGTGTTTATATGCCACGTGTCAAACTGAGAGGCTTAGTTATCTTTGAAAAAATTTATTACATTGCTGCTTTAATAGTTGTACAATCGCTGCTTTAAAAAATTGTACAAAACTATGTTATATTAGATATAATAGATTCATTTTTAATGTGTAAGTTTTAAAAATTTTGTAAAAAAAGTAAAGTCAAACACACCTTCTTCACATATCACTAATTTAGGGGTGTGATTCGGGTTGACCCGGTCGGGTTTGGGTCAACTCGGGTCGGGTCAAGTCAGGTTGAGAGAAAAAAAATCATACCCGAACCCGAGCCTAATTAGAACTCGGGTAATTCGGGTTCGAGTCAATTCGGGTTGGGTCAACTCGGGTTCGGGTCAACCCGAGTTTAAGGAAAATGTGTAAAAAAGTTGCTCAATTAAGTACTAATACAATGTAAAAAGTGTAAGTTTAGTCGGTTTGGTCGGGTTCGGGTCAAGTCGGATCGGGTCATGTCGGGTCAAGGGTAAAAAATATATAACCCGAACCCGAGCCTAATTAGAACTCGGGTCAATTCGGATCAACGCGAATTAACCCGAATACACTTTTGGACCCGAGTGACCTGACCCGAATATGATTATTCGGGTTCAGCAAGTTCGAGTCGGGTCAACTTTTTCGACACCTCTAATCACTATAGTAATAACTACATTTCCCATAACAATACCAGTCCACAGACTATGTCATTTCATCAGAGAATAAACATAAAATGCAGTATTAACTCTTCACCAATACTAAAAACTCACATGTAGAGACTACATTTCCTTAATGAATGCAACTCTATATCTAACTACAACATCATCCTCACGAGTTTGTTAGCTAATAAGGCCCGTTGACTCGACCCACTTGTTTACGATCGTTTGGTACGGTTTTGTATTTGTAGTTTCTATTTAAGCATATGTAATCTTAGTTATTAGTTGAATTTGATAATATAATTTTTAGTATGCTTTTTTTTTATTTCTACAGAGTTATGATTGGCATCATCATTCTGAAAAGGAGCTTGTTATTTCACTCTATCCTCTCACACCTCAGTTTAAATGTTCCAGTCTATTTGTTATCTATGGGGTGTTTGGAAAATGTCAACAGCCTTTTAAGGATTTGCTTGTATTTTTTTTAAAGTATAGAATGTAACATTTAAAAATAAAAAGATAAGTTAGTTAAACTTTTTTTTTTAAATAAACTATTCTGAAAAAGAAGAAAAATTACATCACAAAGCAGCCATCAAGTGACCCTACCAAAAAAATAAAAGGTTTTTCTTGCGTAGTTCATAAACAGGTTCAAGAAAGAAGAGGTCAGTTCAGTTCAAATTTCCTACCCGGCCTGGCTTAACTTAACTGGTCCCGTCATAAAATGGACCACTACACCGCCACCAGTGGACCACACTCTCCCCCACCCTCACTTTCTCAGGTGGCATCTCCGGCGGAAATAGTGGGTCCGGTTTTGATAATGTATGTAGCTTGTGGGCAATTAAGTGATGCACACCAACTGTTCGATGTAATGTCTAAGAGGGATTTTAATTTGTGGGTGATTCTAATTGCGGGGTATGCGGAGAATGGCGAGTGTGAGGAAGTGGTGCAGTTGTTTATAGATTCACATTTCCAATATGTGCTTTTTAGTTGCAATAGTTTGTCGGTTAGTTGGATTATGGTGTGTGTGCCTAAGGCGTGCGGAGAAACGATGAATGTGGAGCTAGGGGAGCAAGTTCATGGGTGGTTGATGAAGTCGGGGTATTTGGATGATTTATGTGTAGGGAGTTTATTGATTAGTTTTTATGAGAAGATTCGGTGTTTTGAAGATGGGATATGGTTTTTGATCATATTGGTTCCAGGAGAAATGTCGCTCTCTGTACGGCTAGGATTATTAATCATTGTAAGGAGGAATGTTTCGTGAGGTTTTTGAGGTTCATGCTAATGCGATTAAGTTAAGATTGGCTTCGAAGAGCTATGTGCAGTATGCGTTGGTTAATATGCATGGGAAGTTCGGCTTGATGAATGATGCAAAAAGGGTCTTTAATATGAATGAAAGTAAGAGGAATCGCGCGTGTTAGAACGCTATGTTGACTAGTATTGTACAAAACGGGTGTGTTTTTTAACAGATAAGGGATGCTGGTGTCAGTGGTGTGCAGCCTCAGGAATTGTGGCTGAATAGATTAAGGTCGTTGTGTGGGAGTGTAATTCTTGAACCAAGTAGTGCTTAAGATGTTTAGTCACATTTCTCTGCTGTTAACCAACTTTCTGAAGCTTCAACATCGAAGTACTAATACATATTACCGTGAGCTGGATTGCCAGAAAGGTCAAGTATCTCAACTCCGGTGTGCTTACATTTGTGTATATATGTGCATTTTTCTTCTTTCTATGAGCAAGTCATGGTAATATCACTTGATTAGGAATGCGGTGCACACAATGACAATAAGAAAATATTAGCTTCTAATCGTACAACTAATAACTTTATATATTATTGCAAGTTGGCTAATGATACACAACTAGACATGTGGTTATTGATGGTCAAACCAATAAGATATATAGATATGTTACCTGCATGCTGTATAACACATGTTAACAAGGATTGTAGGAATCACATGCCAACATTTATTTGTGTTTTCATATTCTTAAATTAAGCCACAAGTCATATTCGAGTTATGTTATCCTTGAGTGGTTATTTAACGATGACTTTTGACATTTAAACGATTTTGTGTCAAATATACACTTAACGATGAGTCTTGAGTTGTTTTTGTAACTAGGATCAAATGAAGAAATAGCGAACAAAGAGTTCACCATGATATATTCACGATGGACAAAAAGTGAAAAGCTAGCTTTTCCACTTTTAGCATGCTCATTCGATATGCCGAGTTTTAACAATGCGAGTTTTCACTTGTTAAGTTTGTATTTGTATAGCATTTTGACCAAGTGTTTTGCTAGCTTTTTGTGCAAGACGTCGATTTTAGCCAAAAACGATAAAGTGGCATATTCGCGAAGACCCCCATTTTGTAGAAGTTCTCCAAGCTCATCAAATAATTAAGCAGTCCTCCTACAGCCTACCTCATCATTTTGGAGCTTTTGGTAAAAGGGTTCTGGTTGTTTAATGCTCCTAAATATATATTAGATGATAGTTGGTTCAAACTTAGTTTGTCGGTCTCGGTCTGTTAATTTTTTTTTTAATATGATGCTCTATAAATATTTTATAAATACTTGATAAGTAAATATAATACTTTAGGGGTTTTAATGTCTTACATGATACGAGTCGATTGATGTTGTTATTTTTATTATGTTAATTTTTATTCTCGTTTACTTTATTATTTAATTCGAACTTTTCTATTTTTGTCGCTCGAACTATAAAGAAAGTATTAGATAATAGTTGGTCAAAACCCGACTTGTTGGTTCAAATCCAATAAAGTTTTTGGGTATACCGTTGGTATGTATACATAACATATTACGGTATTGTCTATAATTCAACATAAAACACCATTTTACTTCCTTTTTTTTATGGACAAATTAGTTGCAACCTTTATATACTCTATTAATCATCTTTACTTTTTACCAAATGTCTCTTATTACAGCGGTATGTGAGTGGTCATTTAATTTAAAGGTTATGTGTTGAGGTCTTGATGAAAGCATGTGAGATAAAATTTGTAAGATATTTTATATGAATTATAAAAAATTACCGTTCAAAAAATCATTCATTCTTTTATTATTTACTTTCTTTTTTAAAATATTTTAATTTAATTATTTATTATTAAAAAATATCAAAAACTTTGATCAAAGTTATTATATTATTTTTATTTAAAATTAAAACATTATAATAAAAGATTTAAAAACATTATATTAAAAAAATATAGAAGACTTCGATTCGATGTCAACAATGATATTGGACTGGACCAGAGTTTATTGATTGTTATAAGTGAAGTAGTCCAATTAGCCAAGTCGGTTAGGTGTGAACTGAAGTACTTATTCCAGTCCATTAACTTGTGATGTTAGTTCAAAATGAACCTTTTCACTCAAATGAATTTTAATAGCTAAGCTCACGTTTTCGTTCTCCATCAAGAAATCACGATGGGCGAAAGTGCTAATTCTATACTTTTCACGTTAATTTGTGCTAAATTGTCAAGATGCATGAAAGAGTCATTCATTTTTTTTTATCAATTAAAAATATAGCCACATTTTTTTGAACTTTTTTCATGTCTTTGATTTGTTTGAACATAGTTTCTTTAATAACGAGTGCCACATGTTAATTTTTTTTACTACTACTTTTCTGTGTAAGACACCGAGTCTAGCCGAAAAGGATGAAACTATTACTAATAGATAAACCGAAATTGTTTTAGACCAATAAGGCCATTTGAAAGAGCTATAGAATCAAACGTTCATGGTGATCCATGAAATTAAAAGCAATTTAAGAATAAAGGTGAACATTTATTTTAAAACGAAAAGAATAGTAAAAACAAAGAGGGTGCCTTTTTTGACCCATTTAAAAAATTTAGGTTCCAAATCAATCCCTTTGAATAGTTAAGCTTAATTAGGTACAGTACAAGATAGCAAGGAAACCATCGGTATTCGTTGAGGTTTATCGAGTTATTACAAACTGTTCGAAAAGTGACTTAAACTCTCAAGGGGCGTTTGGAATTTGGTATTCGGATATTTGAATTTGAAGACAAAGATTCGTTTATTTTGAAGGTTCGTATGAAGTTGAACTTACGGTGGAGATTGTTGGAAAGTGAGTTAAACTTTAGGGTTTGTTTAGTAAATTTGTTTGGCTTGTCCTACAAGATTTGTTATTGTTAGTATATTTTTGTTTGGTAAGTTTTAGGTCATTGGTTCCCTATAAATAGAGGCCAATGTCATTAGTTTTCTTGTAGCTTTCAAATTATAATTTAGGGTTTTGAATAAAAGCTTCCGCTTCGTTTGTTTGATCTTGTTTGTTCGTTTGAATTATCCAACAAGTGGTATCAGAGGTTGATCCGTAATCATGAAGAAGAAAAAGAAAAAAAAATTGTTCGAGTTTTCGATCGGTTTTGGGTTCGATCGATTTGCGATTTAAAATAATCGTTTTTTTTGGGTTGTTTTCGGTGGAGCATAAATCAGATTTAAGAATTAGCTGATATTGGTTAATTTGTTTTTTTTTGTTGATTCGTTAGTGGATTGAATTTGATTGGAGGATTCTTTGTAGTGGGTCGGTGGCTATGATGAATTTGTTTTTAGTGAACTCTTGGATTTGTTGGTTAGTAAAAAAAACCGATTGGGTATTTAGGGACAAGTTTGGTATTATGATTTTTGTTAGAAGACTTGCTAGTTTTAGATTTGTTGGTTACGGTTGGCGTAATTAATTGTTAGATCGTTTGAAAATTTGGGATCTTCGTTCGTCGGGTTTTTAAAGTTGGTTGCTCGGAAGTGTTAGTCTTTGGTGAAGATTGTTTGGGGCGATTTGTAATTTGGTTGATCGTTTTTAGTTCGATCGTTTGTTTGGTTGACCGTTTTCAGGTTTCGTCGTTAGTTAGTTGATCGTTTTCATGTTCGATCATTTGTTTGTTTGTTTGGATCGTTTTCAGGTTCGATCATTTGTTTGTTTGTTTGGATCGTTTTCAAGTTCGATCATTTGTTTGTTTGTTTGAGATCGTTTTCAGGTTCGATTATTTGTTTGTTTGTTTGAGATCGTTTTCAGATTCGATCGTTTGTTTGTTTGTTTGTTTGAGATCGTTTTCAGGTTCGATCATTTGTTTGTTTGTTTGAGATCGTTTTCAGATTCGATCGTTTGTTTGTTTGTTTGTTTGTTTGTTTGTTTGATTCGATCGTTTATTCGTTCGTTCGTTTGGAATTCCGAATTAAAGCGGAATGTTCGTTTGGTTTGATGTTTCGAATAAAGTTGAAGTCACGGTGGAGATTGTTCGAAAAGTGACTTAAACTCTCAAGGGGCGTTTGGAATTTGGTATTCGGATATTAGAATTTGAAGACAAAGATTCGTTTATTTTGAAGTTTCGTATGAAGTTGAACTTACGGTGGAGATTGTTGGAAAGTGAGTTAAACTTTAGGGTTTGTTTAGTAAATTTGTTTGGTTTTTCCTACAAGATTTGTTATTGTTAGTATATTTTTGTTTGGTAAGTTTTAGGTCATTGGTTCCCTATAAATAGAGGCCAATGTCATTAGTTTTCTTGTAGCTTTCAAATTGTAATTTAGGTTTTTGAATAAAAGCTTCCGCTTCGTTTGTTTGATCTTGTTTGTTCGTTTGAATTATCCAACACAAACAACAGTGACATCATCAATGTGAATAACATCTTCATTTGGAAGCTTCGTAATCGTATTATTATTTTTGTCGAGATCCCTCCTAAACGCTCGGAGACTTTTAACGATATAGTTCTTTGTACGTTTAATTGGTGTATTAATCGTACTAGTAGAAAGTTTTCTTTTTCTTGGCTAGATTAGTTAAAAAAATCCTCATCTTATTTCATTGTATTTTTTCTAGCTCCTTGCTAGTTTAATGAAATTTACCGTTCAAAAAAATTGTGTAACCAAATGTGGAAAAGAAATGATAAGAGAAAGAGAGTGATTTAGGGGGTGTTTGGAATTGCTTATCAAAAACACATGATCCATTTTGCAAATGAATAATCAGATAATCATCATTTTGAAAATTTCATTCTAGGAAATAGCGTTTGGATTTGATTATCCTGTTTGCAATCGCAATAATCTGATAATCAGTTTTTTAAGTGCTTGAAAAATTTGATGATTTGATCATTTGATAAGTAAAATAAACAAAATAGACTCCATTTTAGAAGCATACTTTTTCAAAACTTCATTTTAAAAATAGAATAAGTAGCTCTCCACTTACTTTTTCAAAATTCTATTTTGGAAGCTTTTAAACGCAAATAATTATTTTTCTCCATTTATAATCCAAACACTCATTTTAGCTTATCTTCATTTTAAAAATGAAATAAATAGATAATCTAGTTGCAAACGTAATCACAAACACCCACTTAATAATAGCGACGGTGAGTGAACCGAAATGTCATAATATATACTATTATGTACTCCGTAATAGACAAGGAATCCTCATTACAGTCCTTTAACTTGTGATGTTGTATCAAAATGAACCCTATAGATAAAGGGTTTTAAAACAACCTTTATAAATAAATGAGAAAAGTATTTAAAGGACGCCATCCATAAGCAAATAGCCTTGTAAATAAAAGAGAAAAATATCAAAAGGATGTCATCTATAGGTAATAACATGAACCTTTAGATTGCTGTGAGCGGTTGGCACTAGAAAGTGGTGCCAAAGCTGCCACATAAGATTTTGGGGTTTTGGCATTAGAAACCCTTTGGCACCACAGTTACGAAGAAGTAGCTGACACGAGAAAAATTGGTACCAGAGGGGTATAATGGGCCTACAAATACCTCTTTATTACTAAAAAGAGTGAAAAACTCTTTGGCACCGGATGATAGGGTTGGCGCGAGACCCTTTGGCACCAGCCAAGGAGTGATGCACTAATGACAAGGTGGCGCTAAAAGCTACCAGTCCAGCCAACAGCCAACAACCATCAGCTATCCTTGCTCTTGTCAAATGTTGAACTGATCACAGGACCTCTCACATAATGATATTGATTGTCGTCCTTTATGTTACATTCTTTTGAAATGAGCCTTCCAATTATATAAAAACTTTTATAATACAAATATTACATAACATAAAAAATTTAATGTATAGTCAAAGTTGAAGAGAAAAGACTTGAAAAATATAAAGTGGACAAATAAATTGGGACGGAGGGAGTACTTTTCTCAATTTAAATTTGATTATTTTTATAAAAATACGTTTTAAAAAAACATAATCATAAACTATTTTTTATTTTTTGCAAAGTGACACTCGTAAGAAACTAATTAACGTTCTGAATAAAATATATATTTTGAGTATAATTAGGTGTAATACGATAAACTTATTATATTTCAAAAAGAACACTAATTTTAAAACAACCCAAGATGACTTTTTTTCAGTTTTTGCAAATTTAGAACGAAGAAAATAGTTTGTTGTGACTTCCATCTCGATTTAGGTTGACACATGAACCAAAAGTTAAACTAGTTACACTTGGAAAGAGGAAATCGTGGTTCTAGTCTTTTAAATTGTGATATTGGTTTCAAATGAACCATCTGGTTTTAATAGTCTAGAAAAATCCTTTGGAATTTGGTTTGTTATGTAAAGTATTATGAACTGTGAGAGTCGAATTAATTCGACGTTAACTACGCACGGAGTTAGTTTACCAATTTTGTATTAGTTCATCAACATAACCATTAACTTTTGTGTTTGCTTATGCAAAATTTATAAAGCGTGATACCCGAGTTACTAACCTTGAGAAATAAACGCAATACTTAGGTTAATATACCTATAAAATCACTAGTTTTTACAATTAATTTTGTTAGTTTCATCGGAAAATGTATCATGTACATGTCATGTGAGAAGAGAAGGAATCATTTTTTCACCTCTATAGTGTACCATGGTCTTAGGTTGATATTCTAGATCCAGGAGTGAATATGCTTCTGCTCAGATATTTTCTATTTAAAGGCGAAGTTGCTCGGTATGTTACAGAAAAAAAAACTTATGTTTCAGTTCTTTTTTGTATGAAACTGCATTTGATATCGTTAGAGTTATAAGGGACTTAATCAACATAGAATATTCAGGTGTACTTCAATACATCTACGCATAGGGTTCTTTGCACTATAGTCCAATCTGTATAACTATAACAACTAGTATAACTTGAATTGTTGAAAGGTGGATGTACGTTTCTATAAGTGGCAAATCTTGCCCATTTTGTTAATTATTATTATTTTTTGTTTTTAAAGTAGGGGACACTTTTTGCCCACCCATTATTATTGATGGGCTCAATAGGCACATGTAAGACAATACATGAGCTCTAATGAGCGTATGTAGAACACTAAATTGGTCACTCAGTGGATCTTTTATATTTAATGTTTTTTCCTCGAATTTTCAACAAGTATTATTGTTTTTTTTATTTTTACGTTTTTATATGTTTTTTGTCCGTTTTAACCTGCGCCCGTTTTGTGCCCCTTTAGCCCGCCGCCCTTGATGCCCCCCCCCCCATTTTTCCATCTCTACACGTTTCTTATAATTAATTATGTATCCTCAGTTAGTCTAAGAGACTAGTGCTCCATGTTGCGATAGATCTTTATGGTTCAAATACTTTGAGAAAAAAATACAAGAATTTTTTTTACTGAATTAACATTCTGTTCCTGAGTTTTTGAAATAAAAGAAAAGAAGAGAATAGTTAAAAATGGACAGAAAAGAAGAGAAGGTGAACAGAATTTAATGTTTTATATCGTGTTCCCGAGTTAGGAGAGAAAAGAAGTTATGAATAATGATTTTACATTTATGCCCTTAATTATATAAAAAGTTATGCTATAAATAAGGTCATTTAAGTAATTATATTTATTGAAAGCTTCCTAATATAACTTCTCTCCAAATCATCTCACTTTTGGGAAGAAAGTTTTGAAGAGAAGTTTAGGCAAAATTATTCTCCTCTTCTTTTCTCTTCTCTCATAAAAAAAACTCTTGGAACACAAATTTATTTTGTTTTCTTCTCACTTCTTTTCTCTTCTTTCAAAAATAAATCTCGGGAACACAGCGTAAGGAGTGTGTATTATCAGATGAAATAGAGAATTTGGTGTGTTGTTTAAGATTAAGCATCTGCAGATGTACTCTATGAATCATATGTTTTTTCTGAAAATCTATGGATGACATATGCAATGACGATTTTGAATTTTAAATCGTGTTATATGAAGTGATGGATACTTAATTGTTTTTAATTTATGATCTATGATTAATTATAAACAAAGTCTATATTATATTATACCGTACTTCTAAAAAAGAAGGTGTGAAAATGATGGAATTTGAATTTTTCATACTTTCGCTAAAAAAACAAAAGAGGAACTTGATATTCTATTTCATTTGTATGGGTTTGATAACTTGTCACTATCTGTATATAATAAAAAGAGAAATTTTAACTTCCTCATTTCATAAATGACAAATGAGCTGTTAGGAACTATATGAAAGATAGAGTTTAATAACAATTGATTGTAAAACTTGCAAATTGGAAGAAGAAATTTAGCCACTGTTCTACTGTAATTAACTAAACTATAAATTTATAGATAAAATAACATGTCTACATAGCAACTTGGTTTTCTTAATATTTTAGTTACAGGTTAAGTTAAGTGTCTTTATCTTTATAAAATAAAAAAAGAAATTTCATCATCAACATTTTCATAAATGACAAAGGAGTTGCCAGGAACATTACAAAACATACAAAACCATTAGCATCTAATGACACACAATTAATGTATTTCATTCATAATTGGCGGTTTTTATAATGTTTATCAACAATTCATTATAAACTCGTATACATGTTGTTGTGTTTGTTCATCTGTTCATTTATATGACTAAATGGAAAGACGACTTTTTATTCATTGTTCTAAAGTAATTAACTGCACATTAAGTGATTTGTTGAAATGAGAATTAGCCAAGAAAATACCACTTCATGATCTTGTGCTCTTGTTGTTTTCAGTTAGTTTATGATGACATTTTATATCGACCAATTCCAGTTTTCCATTACTAAAATAAAATCCTTGAACATTTGGTTATCATCCAGTGAATGTCACGTAATTAATGAAAACTTCTACAATGATCTTGTGGCTTTCCGTGTAAAATGTTTGTAGTGTGACTAACATCATCACATCTAACTCAGTGCCACAATCACTTTTTCACTCAACCACTAACATCATCCTCAATACTGTTGACTAGGTTGAGTAACATTTCATATAAATATAATATAACATATGCATGGGAGATACAGGAAAATAAGAAACACCTATACGCGAAAGGGTTAGAGATTTGTGCTTGAATCACTAACAAGCATTTGGTATATCCCAAATAGATATTCGTGATACCAATACATTAGGGACGACTAGTTTACTTTGGAATTTATAACACGATTGTGATATCCGGTAACAAGCATTTGTTTTGGAATTTATAACACGTTTGAAGTTTATAACACGATGGATTAGCATACCCTGGTTGGGACGAATAAACACCAACAATGCTTAAATCTAACCTTTTTGTTATAATTTTTCTCTGGAAATTAAGTTTGATTAATTTATATTCAAGCAAGATTAAGATTAGATTTAGGGTTGTAGATATCTTCTTAATATAATAGTATAAATAAAAAGATGTGAAGCAAATTTGAAATTTACAGAACATATAGAGGGATTAAGCCGTACAATAGCAACGTACTTTCACAAATGTACTATCTTGGTACGGGTGAACTATTTTTTGTTTCACTCAATGTAACGTACTTTCAGATTTTGTGTCGATTTGCACACTAAAACTTGTTTTACCGGGAATATTACATTTTTTTCTTTATTTCTTATTTTTTTTATTTTTTTTACAAAATCACTTTTTAACTAAAAAAGGTTTTTCTTTGAAACTTTTTTTTAAAATTTCTATTAATAACTAAACGTTTTTCTTCAAGAAAAAATTAAAATCTAACACTTTTACACATTATTATCTTTTCTATAAGTAAAACTAAAGCTTTTTCAAAAAACTTTAAAAGTTTTAAATTTTACTTTTGTTTTAAGAAAACATAAAAAGTTTTAAAAATTTCTAAAAATTTTATTTTCTTTTGAAAATCTTTTTTCTTAACTTTCTGATAGTTTAAATTTTTTCGGGAATATCCTTTTTATAAAAAATTTAATTTTTAAATTTTTTAAATTTTTTCTCAAAATTACTTATAGTTCCTTTTCTAAAAATCCATCCCTTATGTATTTAAAGAAATTTTAAAAAAACTCAACTTTTTAAACTTGTTTTTAATTATTCATTCTTTTATGTTAAAAAAAGCTTGCAAATTTTTATAAGTATAAAATATTTATAAAGAAAATTTGTAATTTTAAAATTTTGGTTTATATTATAAATGACTATAAAAGAATTCGTAGTTTTAACCAAGGACTTTTTTTACCTTTTCTCGTAATTAATAAATGTTTATAATTTTTTTTTCATTTTAAATCTTTTAAAGTTTTTCGTAATTTCTCGTAATTAAAAAAAAGTTCGCGTACCAGATCGGTACGTTTGAAAAAGTTCGTTGCTATTATACGACCTAATCCTTTTAAAATATATGCCTTATGGAATCTTTTTCCAGATTCTAAAATTTTTAACCGGTAGCCTGTAAAAGTTGGTGCAAATCAACACATAATATGAAGGTACGTTATATTGAGTGAAAAAAAATAGTTCACATACTAAAATGATACATTTTCGAAAGTATGTTGCTATTATGTAGCTTAATCCCTTATATAGATATTGATTTTAATTCATTTTTAGGAGTTTAATAGCTTGTCACTATCGGTATATAATATTACTCAAATGACAAATGAGTTGTTATAAAGTATATGAAAGATGCAAAAATCCAGAAGCAAGTGACACAAGCGATTGAAAAGAGATAATGAATATTTTTTCATTTCCTAGTGGGTAAATTTAATATCATTTGATTATAAAATTTGTTCACATGCTAATGAACAACATATTTCGATACTAATCGGCCAATTTATTTATAAATGATTGATAAAATATGTTCACATGCTAGTGAGTAAATTTGCTAGTTGGACAATTTAATAACAATTGATTGTAAAACTTGTTCACATGCTAATGAACATATTTCGATACCAGTTAGACAGTTTAGTAACAAGAGAGATTTACATGTGAAAATGTTCACATGCACATGCATGAATTTTTCTAAATGGAAAAGAGACTTTTGGATCTTCATGGGAACCCTCGATATCACAGCAATTTGTGCTATATCAGATGATGCAACAACTTTAAAACCTGCTGACTTGAGTCTTAAAGATTCAACTATTACCCTAGAAATCTCAACACTTGTCCGGTTAGTATTTTGAAAGATGTAAGCTTCCTTTATTGGCACGCAAATTAAATTTGTACTGTATTTGTTTAAGCCTCAAAAAGATTATAGGACTAGTAAAGTTATGTTAATTTGTGATCTAACCACTACTACAAAAAAGTGGATAGAGCCCGGTGGAAAAGCTTCATAGTTCCCGGTTTTGCTTGAGGGCTTAAAGGGGGAGGGGCTTTATGACAAATCCTCATAGATCCCGGTTTGAAAAACGGGCTCTTTAATGTATAATAGAGCCCGGTTCTTTAATAGTTAACCTTGCTCTATCCTATTAAAAAAAGTATTTTCGCAGTAGTATAGAGCCCGTTTTACTGCTTAAAAAACATGGTTTTATAATTTTTTTTATTTTTTTTTTACTTTTCACTAAATTCCATAATGTATTTTCAGATTTTCACTTCCATATAATAGCAAATAAATCAATACCAAAACAATTTAAAAAAAAAACAACCATGAATATAAATATCTAACACCAGCATTCCAGATACACTTCTTGATATAACAAAACATGTTATACTAAAACCTATGGATTGAAGATCCAAGTTCAGTTTCACAACTTCTTAACAATGTCAGTATCCAGTAGCTTAATTAAACAAGACGACAAATCCAGAAACAAGTTTTTTATTGAGCGGGAAAATGAGATATACAAAAAGACATGGTCACATGAATTAAATGCCGCACACAGAAATGCAAGAGCTCACAATGTCGTCCAACTCCTTGGTAGTGAAAGGCTTCTTATCATTCCACGGCATCTATAAAAAAATATACATGAATTCTATGTGAGATAAAACAAAACATAATGTGATATAAAGCTACAAGTCTTGGATGTCATATTTAAACGAAATAGAAAAACAACTGTACTCGTTGTGCCTATTTCCATTGTCACCTAGTGATTTCGACCATGGGTTAACATTTAAGCTAGTGGCTGATATAACAGATGTTATCATATTTGACTAGTTTTTACAATAATCTAGAGCAAAACCAAAACCTGCTGCACATTAAGTTCTTGCAGCAAAACCAAAACCTATGGACAATAGTCTAACGTCTAACAACAACATCAACTTTCTTAGTTCTAACCCATCAATAATAATCGGACTAAACTAAGCAAGCAGTTGCAGCAAAACCAAAACCTATGGACAATAGTCTAACGTCTAACACATACACAAACTCGATTTCCAACTTTACAAACCAATCTATATGGCAAACAAAACTATCACAAAGAAAAAAACAGTATATTCACCTATAATAAAGCTTTTAAAAGTTACTTACTGTCTTGGGGAATGAATGCTGTTGATGAGTTACAAATTGATGAATCCACTTCATCACATAGTATCCGCATTCCCAATAATGACCTTGTTGATTACACTACAAAAATTGTAATAATTTTGTAAGCATTAAACAAAAATATATATATATATACATACATACATGCATAGAATGGGATTATTTACCTCAACAAAATTCCATTTTATATTGCCAAACGCCCTAAAAGAAATTAAAGAATGGTAGAGTTGTGTCAATGTTGATAGACATAAAAGTGAATTTTACGCTAATGCAAAATATTCTTACTTGTTTACAACATTGGTAAATCCATAGGTATCCTCATTCTTTCCTTCCATATCTGAATCCAAAATGAACCCGATGTTTTGTTGAGGTACAATTATGAATAGATTCCAGTGTTTCCTGATCATATACGACATTTTAGTATAAATAATTTACTTATGTCATAAAGAAATGAAAGATATAGTCGCATATCGTACCTTTCAACATATGGTGCAAGAAAAAACGACTTATGTTGGTTTTGGTCCATCGCTTGCAATAAATACTTTTCGACACGTAAGCTGTCAAACATGCACAAAGAGTCTTGAATCGCATACGGGTTCAGGAAACCACATTTGTTAGATTGCGTCTGCACCTTCTGCAAAATCTTATATATGGACCTAGAAACATGACAATATATAAAATGTAAAATAGCAAAATATCACAAATACATTAAATAAAATATGGCAAGTGTGTATGTACTTACGTTGCAAACAAAGTTATAATGGAAGAGTCAAGTGACCCATTCGTAAAAAGCAACATAAGATCCCCTGAGGTAACCGAAACTTTAAAAGACTCTGATTGTCCAAAAACACGAGGCTCCACGTCAACGTGTATAGAACGAGTAGGATCTGCATTTCGCATCCAACGTTCATAAGTACTTCGAACACACGCTCTCTTTTGAATTTGACCTCGATAGCTGTTCATTCTCTTTATTAGCTCTTGTTTTTCCTTGCTAACCTACACAAGAATGATATGTATGATTATTGTTAAGAATCTTTAAGTTCTATATGCGCTACCTGCATTTTCAACACATCCCACTTAGAACTATGCTACATAACAACCTTAAGATCGTTACTTGTAATCCAAACTGGATTTCGCTGGGACCGGGATACAAAATTACAAGAAAATGTCACATGTATGACGACAATTTACAAAGAAAAGTAAAGAAAATTGTATATGAATCTGTTTCCCCTAAATACCTACATAACCTTAGAGTCGAAACATCATCTACCTTTCCTTATCTTTTATTGGGTGTTTGAGACTTTAACATTGCTTACTCAAATTGCTTATCCAGCTGGTTGTATTATGATTCAACATTAAGCCGTTTTGAGGTTGTCTGATATTGTGCTTATCGAAAGATTTAAGTTATTTGCAAGTGAAATCAACTGTTCTAAATATGTTGAACAGGCAACCCTAAATGTTCCTTGGTAGGCGTCTTGATTGTAGATAAGCAGTTCTAAAAGGTAATCCGAAACACCCTCCCAAAATTCTTAAGTAACTAATTCAGATTCTATACATGCATGTCTAATAAACTCTACCGCAGTAACCAGTAACCACAACAATCATCAAGATAATAAACAACTATTCTAAATCTTTTTAACAGACATACCTAAATTCTGCTTAGTAGGGGTCTTGATTGTAGATAATCAGTCCTAAAAGGTAATCCGAAACACCCTCCTAAAGCCCTACGCAACTAACTTCGATTCTATACATGATAAACTCTAAACCAGTAACCACAACACAACAATCAACTACAAGCTAAAAGAAAATTTTCTAACACTAGTAAAACATGTGAAGTATTAATAAGATGGTAAACATTATGTTCAACCCGTTCACACTATAAAAGTTTAGACTCAAACCAGAACATACAAAGCATAAACACAAACGATTGTACGTACCAAATTGAGTGGACGTGCACTATTGATCAGCGCAACTGCTGTATGCTTGGGGCCCTCCATCCTAGACAAAGTTGGCGATGTTTTTTTCTTAGTAGAAGATTCTTTATTTGTTTCTGCAATTTTGTTGGTTACAGTTTGGGTGGCGGTATTTGTTGCCACGGTTTTCTTGTTTATTGTTTGGTTGGAGGCCTGTTATCAAAGTACAGTTATTATAGTGACTAATTACTACCACACATTATAAAACAAAGTATTATATAGATCAAATTTACCTTAGTGAGTTCAATAAACTTCTTAGGCCATTGAATAAAGCTAAATAGAGCTTCTCCAATTTTACTGAACTCTTCGGTTGGGACCGGAAGATGGTAGTCCTTGTAATTAGATTCAACCTTGTCTACCTGCACCTTCGCATGCCCTTGTAGCACCGACTGTCCATGTACTTGCTTAGCCGGATAGACCATCCCAATAGCACAAAGAATCTTCTGGGTCCCGTAGGGGAGAAGCAACTGGCATTTGCAAGCCTCCTACAAGACATTGTTATTAGAAAATATATACTACACCAATTCGTTAAGTGTTCAATAGATTACTCAAAATTTATTTGCATATTAAGTACATGTACCTGAATATTGTCAAATACATCAAAGTTAGATGCTGAGTCGCAACTACTTTTCCTCATTTGTGGGCTCTCAGGGTTTTCATTTTCTTGCCTAGACTTCATTTCATTTATAGCTCTTGCATGCTCAGCCTTAATTTCTGCAAGTTCCGCTGCGTGCTCAGCCTTCATTTCTGCAAGCGCCTCCTTTATTTTCTCATTTACAATTGCTGTTACCTCTGCTCTGTCACGATACCTTCTCCTCTTTGCAACATACCCTTCTATCCCCTGCTTGAAGCCTACAAGGTGTCCCAACCCCCGAGTTCGACCGCCATGCTCCCGTCCTTCCACAATAATTAGTGCATCTATACCCTCTTCAACTTCAGCACTATTTGCTAACTGTGTGTGTGCCTCAATCTGTAAATTAATGCAAGTAATACAATACTCAGAAATAATTAAAAAGTAACCACCTATTAGGAATAAAGGTCGAAGCTATCAATGCCTTACCAACTTGTCCGCAATAATTTGCATTTCCGGCGATAATGATAATCCTTTTACTTTATCATGTACTCTTCTTGCCAAGCAATAATTTCTCCCATGGCGATCAGGTATCTTATGGACATCTGTGCAAAGCTTTTCATCTGCTCTCTCTTTTTCCCATTGTTCTATGTTTCCCCGATATCCTTTTGGGCCCAATCGTGGAGGATTTTTCTTGAGTTTGGCCCACTTCTTCCCAGCAGCATGCTTCGCCTTGACATAGGAATAAAAAGCCATGCTAGTTTTATTAGTGTATAACAACATAAACAAATGGGCTGCAATAAAGTTTTATTGTTGTCAAATTTCACTATACTATTATAAATAATCCAAAAACATTTTTATTGTTATTGCAGCTAATAATTTATATATAATACAATATAAAGTAAAACAAACCATTTTTTCAGGGGTACTTTCCAGCTTCACAAACTCTTCCCAGATAGCAGGTTCAATAAAGGTATACTTATCACAAGGACGTCTATTCTTGTACATGAACTTTGTACGAAGTTCCTTTTTAAAACTTTTACAGGAATGGTTGCACTGTTTGAGCACTTGTACTTTGTTGTCATTATTCTTAAGTCTGCAATGCTTCTGATTATTGTACAAAAGAAACTCATAAGATGTTAATAAACATAAAAAAATTGTGACAATCTAACTAATGATGTTAAGATAACATACCTTGATTTCCCTCCATAGTTGTATTTTATCATCCTTAGGTACTTTTCTCCAATCATCTATAAGGATAGAAATCCGTGTCTTTGTTACAGCCCCTATGTAAAGTCCAAAAGGAGATTGGCTCTTTCCAATAGCAAAGCCAAACTCATCAAAGGTAACATCATTAAGTAGTTTACGATTCTTCTTTTTTAAGCTATATATTCCTCTTGTTTTCCTTTGAGGTTGTGGTGCTGGTTGTTCATTCATATGTTGCTCATTCATATCTTGTGCAACCACAATCTGCCCAGGAATATCATGCTCATCCATGTGCTCGTCAATGTGCTCGTCCATTTGCTAAGCTCATAAGCCAAAAAAAAGTCAGGTGAACTTTTCAAACTATACATAAACTCATAAGCCTACTTAATATGCTAAGACAAACATCCGTTAATTACTCAAAAATGTTGTTACTTTATACTTCTGATGAAGTTTTATGCCAACATAATACACAGGGAACAAATAAAATGGGCAAGAGGAAATCAAGGATCAACGTATGCCAGCAAGTACTTTACAGTTTACACTGTTCATAAGACAACCAGCATATGAAAACATAAAACAACTAGCATTTGAATGACCCTTTCAATTATCTGTTACGGAGTATAAAAGATGACATGCAAGAAAAAGAGGTGTAATGAAACTAATTATCTAGACATGGGTCATTGTAATGGAGATTACAAGAGCTAATAACGCGACGCAAGTCTGGGTTTTCTATCCAGGTACATATACAATCTCTCTGTTGATTTAATTCGGCACAACATTTCTGGCTTGGCAACACATATACAATCTCTATACAGATATGAGACTTTGTTGTGCCTGTGATATATATAGACCATCAGTTGAAAAATGTGTTTAAATTTTGTGTAATTAATGAGGATTGTAACTGAACGTGATGTAACGTACGTAAATTACTTTAATCTAATTTAATTACTATTTTCTAATACATAATTATTTCCGTTTATTACAGATACTCTAAGAAATCCAATCAAATCAAATCAAACGCTATGACTTCTGGTACAAATCTTATTGGTTTATTTTGAAATCTATTTTAAAAAAAATACTCCGTAACGCGGTCGGATGGTGATCATACAATAATGGTTCATGATAATTCTAGTCTCCTCTCTTACTTTCTTTATTTTAGATAACTAAGGATCAGGAAAACATATGATGCATTATGAAATCTATTATACGACAAGTATTTGCGCATAGCGTGAGAATCTACTCCTCCTGATTCTTTCTTGGTTCTGTAGTCCACCCGACCCGACAACAAACTGATTAAGACCCTAACCCGACCCTATAAAGCATAACCCGACCCAATAAAAAATTACCAATATACCCTCAAAACACACAATTTTTATTCTTAAACTTGTAAGAGTAGCACACATAGATTTAGAAATATAACGTACTGGCATCGGAATCACAAAGATATATCTATGTGTTTTAACTGTCAATATATAAAAAATTTGGTTTGTCTAATGCAGGGACATATATATTTTTATAACAGTTGATGATTGTGCACCATCGTAAGAACATGATAAGTAGTCGCTAACGTCAAAAAGGAGAAATGGGCAAGAAGGGTTAATCACATTGTGTAAAAACATTCAAAAATAATGTTGTAACTGAACGTATATACTGTATAGGTCTATCATGTATGTAAGTTTTTGCTGTATATAAGTTTTTGCTGCATAACGTAATATTTTGTTGCATAACAGTAGCATGCTAGTGAACATAACAAATCATAGAAACAAACTAACTTGTACTAGTAACACTTAATGTATTTGATACATGAAAACAAAACACTAGAGCCTAGATGCTTAGTTAGTCAAATATGATGCAATATAGGGAATGTTTATTATCCTTTAATACTGATACTGATACAAGCAAAAATGAACACATAATGGAACCACTTGTTTAGCTTTGAAAATCACATATGAAATATAAAAAAAAAATCTGTCCATGAGAGCTTAATATTCTACATACAATAACAACTAAGCGAAACGATTATTTCACTACTGCACTCAAATATTTTTCAATTGAAAGTGTGTCTCTGTTGGCTGTATGGTCTTCATGCAAATCGGAAAATGCACCACTCATTATTAAGACATGTAATTTGGATCATATATTCTTGTTTTTTGCCTATCAAATTACAATCAGTTTCGTGCAATTAGATATTGTGTATAGGAGGCATTAGTGAAACATCTATTTTATATCTTTACACATGGTGTAGGTAATTTATGATAAGCAATAAACATACGCTGCCATGCTTGGATTAAATAGAGTGTAAGTATCGTTTAGTATATAATGTATATATAGTTTCAAAGGTATATTAGTAATTTTGTTAATTTCCTTATCATTTCCTCTTATTTAAAAATACAAACTTAAGAACACAAATAACTATAACAATTACCCTTCCCATTCCATCCCCTTCCATTCATTAAAAATTAGACTCGAGAACAGAGAGTTAAGAACACCATTTTTTAAGATTTCCCTTTCTATCCTCTTCCATTCCTTTTAAAAATCTCGAGACCACAGTGTTAACAAATAAGACGCACAAAATCACTTGTTTATTTTAAAAAACATGCTTGTAACTCCTATGTTGGACTTAATTATCAGACAAGATAAAACCCACAAAAAAACCCAAATTATGAACCATAAATTTTGACAATAAGCTTCAATAAAAAACAATAAATCGAGCAATAACATTATTAAAATTCAACAACATCTACACAATTAAAAGAAGTTTCATTGAATAAGACACAATTAAAAAAAGGTTAATTGAACAATAAGACACAATTAAAAAAAGGTTAATTGAACAATAAGACACAATTAAAAGAAGATAAATTGACATGAATTTTAGAGATTTTATACCTCTTAATCGATTATCTCTTGATGTTTTCTTGTGTGATGATTGACGAATACACCCTCCTCTTAATCGATTTTTGCTGTTTTGTTGTGTGCTGATAGATGTGTGTGTGAGAGAGAGAGATAGATGTCTGTGTGATATATGTGTGTGATAGATGAGTTAGGGTTTGTGAAGATGGGGGGAAAATTTTAGGGTTCTTGAAATTTTGGGGAAATTTTGGGGATGAAAAGAAAGCGGGCTTGTGTTTTGGTTTCGCGGCTATACTTATTTATACATAGTAGCCTCACCTTATTTTTATTCATAAAAACTTAAAACTGAAATTAAATCATAAAAACCTGAAACTGAAATTTATCAATAAAAACTTAAAACATAAATTTATTCAATTATATTGAAAAACTGTCTAAAATAAGGTGAGGCTAATAACAATCATGCGTCTTAGGATGTACGAGCAGAGACGAAGACCGACTAATATGTGAAATCGACAAGTAAAATGTATGTTAAAATATGAGAATCAAGATAATAACACAGATCTATCACCCAACCAACCTCCCCTTGGTGAATATTATTAATGAAGTCAAGTACAAAACAAATTAGTCCTCAAACGAGTGCTAATCAACAAATACAAAAGAAAGATAAAGTGAGATCGTCCCAACTAGGTTGATCTGATCTCCTCACTACATAAACACTCACACTCAAATGATTACAAAATGAAAATCCTCCCACGAGATAAAGCCTCAAACGGATATCATAAGAATACAAGAAAGCACCAACTAGCGTATATTACGCAACCAAGACATATAGGGAAATGATGGGCTCCAATGGCTAGATAAGATACGTGGCTGCACAATAAAACAATTATATTAGTATGTTTACTTTATACTGATTACAAAATTATAAATAATATTGTATTTACCTTTATTCAGTGGGAGTATTCAACAAAGAATACCTTCATCGTGGTCGGATCTTAAATAAGTGGTGTCATCGATAACATCATTGGAAGATGAAGCACTGATAGGGAACGGGGGCAACTCATCAAACTGGTCATATTCCTCTTCGTCGACAACATTCTCAACACCAACTATACGTCGTTTACCATTAATAACAACATGCCATCTAGAATCACTTGGGTCCTCGACATAGAATATTTGGTTTGCTTGTTTTGCTAGGATGAATGGTTCGGATGCATAGCCGTTTGTGGAGAGATTGACACTTGTAAAACCATAATCGTCAACTTTAACTCCTCCGTTGTTATTGACCCACTTACACTTCAGCATAGGTATAGTGAAAGAAATTTAATCGAGTTCCCATATTTCTTCAATGACACCATAATATGAATTTTTTGCAATCGTCAACCTTGCTTCATGATCACCAACTGAGAACTCAGGCGTAGCAGCAATTAACGTCACTCCACTATTCTGCAATGTACTCTTTTCATCTTGTTGTTTGGTGTAAAATGTATAACCATTGATATCATAACCTTGGTATTTTGTCACGTATCGCGGACCAAAACCCAGTCGTTCCACCGTCCTAACTACATTTTCTTGTGTATTAATTCTCACCGTGTTCTTCAACCAATCTGGAAATGTCCTGTAATGCTCGGTAGCTAACCATGCTTGTGTCTTGTTCCTATTTTTTGCTACCAACATTGCTTTGTGCTCATTTATATATGGAGCAACACAAGTCATGTGTTCTAAAACAGTAAAATGTGCCCGATATAAATCAGATGGATTTGTTGGTTCCATATTCCTCCCAATAGTACCAACCCCTTGAATTCTACCCTCGTGTCGAGATTGTGGGATGCCAATATTTGGTACATCTTTCATATAGTTTGTACAAAACTCAAGTACCTCCTCGGTGACATATCCTTGAATAATACTCGCCTCTGGTCGATAACGGTTCCTAACATATCCTTTCAAGAAACCCATGTATCTATCGAATGGATACATGTCTCGTAGAAACACTGGACCACAAGCCTTTATTTCTGCAACAATATGAGTTACCAAATGAACCATAACATCAAAAAACGAAGGAGGAAAATACATCTCAAGTTCGTAAATGGTGAGAATAATATCTCTTTGCCATTCATCTAACACTTCTGGGTCGATCACTTTTGAATGAATCATCTTAAAAAACAAGCAAAGCTTAGTGATCGTGTGTCGAATGCGGTCTGGCAATATTCCACGAATTGCGATTGGAATAAGTTGTGTTATTAAAATATGACAATCATGCGACTTCATACCGAGTAACTTCAAGTCATGCATCGACACCAGCTTCTTGATATTTGAAGAATATCCGGATGGAACCTTAACACCATGCAAACATTGACAAAAATTGGTTTTCTCGGCCTTTGACATCGTATAACAAGCTGTCGGGAGATACATACGACTTCCTTCTCTTTCAACCGGAGCAAGCTCTGGTCTTATTCCCATTTCAACCATATCCTTTCGAACATTAACCCCATCTTTTGTTTTCCATAAAATATTCAGCAACAATCCTATTAAGCTATCACATACATTTTTCTCAATATGCATAACGTCAAGACAATGCCGAACTTGCAAGAGCTTCCAATATGGCAAATAAAAAAAATAGACTTCTTTTTCCATATGTTGGTTGAATTGGTCCTCTTTCGTTTTCCAAACACATTGTTTACATCTTGAACTCGGGATAGGACAACTTCTCCATCCAATGGCTTTCGTAAGACTCCTAGCTCATTGTTTCCATCAAACAACTCTTTTCGTCTACGGTATGGGTGATTCCTTCGAAGCGATCTTCGATGTCCCATTTATACCATCTTCCTACAGTTTGGCAACCACTTTGAGTGGGTATCATCTTCACAAACAGGACATGCCTTGTATCCTTTTGTTCCATATCCAGATAAGTTACCGTATGCAGGGAAATCACTTATGGTGCAAAAAATCATGGCTCGCAATAGAAAATGTTCTTTCTTGTATGCATCAAATACTTGAACGCCTGGATTCCACAAGGTTTTCATGTCTTCAATCAGTGGTTCTAAATACACATCGATGTCATTTCCCGGTTGTTTTGGACCTTGAATTAACAATGACATCATGATGTACTTTCGTTTCATGCATAACCAAGGTGGAAGATTGTAGACACATAAAAGAACCGGCCATGTGCTGTGACGACTACTCATGTTTCCAAATGGGTTTATTCCGTCTGAGCTAAGTCCAAATCGTATATTTCTAATTTCATCTCCAAAGTTTTCAATACTATCGACATTTCTCCATTGAGGCGAGTCAGCCACATGTCGTAACTTTCCATCTTTTTTACGCTCTTCGGCGTGCCAATGAAACAATTTTGCATCTTTAGAATTAGCAAATAATCATTTCAACCTAGGTATAATGGGCAAATACCATAATATTTTAGCAGGGGGGCCATTCTTCGTCACATCACAATTGAGTTCCTTTTCAGTTGTTTCCTTATACCTTGATAGATTACAAACAGGACACTGATGTAGGTCTTTTTTGTCATTTGTATACAATACACAATCATTCAGACATGCGTGTATTCTTTTGATTTCCAATCCCATTGGACAAATCAATTTTTTTGCTTTGTACACTGAAATAGGCAACTCATTATCTTCCGGGAGAAAATCATGCACATCCTCTAAAATATCTGTAAAACATTTATCACTCATACCGTTAGCTGCCTTTACGTCAAACAATCTCAACAATGCACTTAGTTTGCTAAACTTTTTACACCCGGCATATAACGGTTTTTCTGCATCAACAAACAATTCTTGAAACTTGGCATGATTATCGTCATCTATTTCACCCTCCAAATCATGTAGCATGTCGTCTAAGTTATCCTGGCCGCTATCGTACGAGTCAGCGCCATCGTCCTCGCTAGCATCTGAATCAACCGGGTCATCCTCGGATAATAATTCACCATGCCTTGACCAACAAGTATACCGTTCCACAAAGCCATTTGATATCAAATGTCCTAATATTTCATTAGAGTCACTATACGTAAATATATTGTTGCACTCTTCACACGGACAAGGTATTGTTGATTTTCCTTTATTTTCTCGATCATTCTCAGCAACTCTTATAAACTCATACAAATTGGTTATATATTCCTCTGAATTTCGATCTATCTTGTACATCCATTTACTTCGATCCATCTAGAATTTCGACATTATATATATATATTTTTTGTTGTTTTATAAATTAATAACAAAAGAAAAATAATCCCGACAAAGAAAATTCGATTAATAAACACAAAATAATAACGAAAACAAAAATATTTTTGGTGTCACTTGAGTTCAAGTGACTTTTTGACGTTTTTCAAATTCTTTTTGAGTTTTTATAATATATTTAAATAAAAAAATAACTTAAAAAAATGAAACGATATTTAAATAAATATACCATGTGATCAAACAACTACTCCTAAATCAGAGGTAATATATAATTTTAAAAAGAAATCCTAACTCATACTTAAAAAAAAATCATAAAAAGACAACTTACTTGCACGAGTCAATAAAGCTAGTCGCATGGTTCGTGTGACAACATGATTTCCGAAAACGATCCTACAAATATAAACAAGTTATACGTTAATAAAGGTCAAATAGTACATAAAATCGTATCTCATATCGTAATGAACTTTTTGAGGGTTCGGGTTAACCCGACCGATCGGATAAGATATCTTTTATAGTTTATAACACTTTATATACTTTATATAGTATTTTTTATAGTTTATAACACTTTATATACTTTAATACTTTATATAGTATTTTTTTTTATAGTTTATAACACTTTATATACTTTATATACTTTATATATTTAAAGTGGATCAAACACACACACACACACACTAAAACTGGATCTTACACACACTCATATTCATCTACATCATAAATCTAACCAAGATTCAATCAAAATGCTTCAAGACTTTTCCATGTTCAAGTAATTTTCTTCCCTTTCAATGTTTTTATTTTATGTTTTTGGTTTAATTTTAGCCTTTTCTGAAATGGGTAGGATTAAAAATGTGATTTTGTTGTATTATTTAGTATTTAGTTTGATGCTATGTGAATTGGGTATGATTTGATGCTATGTTTAATTAAAAAGTCGGCTGTAATTCATATATTTGTAGATGCAGGGCCGACCCTGACCTTTCTGCTACCCTGGGCGAAACAAATTTTGATGCCCCAAACATGACTATTAAAAATTGGGTACATTGTAAGATTATCTGTTAAGAGGTTAATATGAGGTTAATTGGGTACATAGTAAGAGGTTAATTTTGATGCCACAAACCAATTTATCTTAAGAGGTTAAACAAGTCAAAATTGATCTTTGACACACTCAGGCTTAGCTCGAGCTTTGGCTTAAAGTTAGAGGCCACGTATTAGGAGTTAATGAAAGCCCAACAGGTTCTTTGACTTGTTTCCAGATATTAGTTAATCGTTAGTAAGACTGCTTAGAAGTTAACAAACTTGCTTAACTTAATCATTAGTTAAACGAACGCTAATCCTTCTTCCACATCACTGTCCAATTAAATTATAGCATACAATTAATCTGATTCATTGCTTTTTTTTAATCTATGAAAGCTATACACCTTGCTTCTAGTGTAAAATTTCTATCCCGGGAAATAAGTAAGATTATTCAATTATTTCATTTGCTTTAAATTGTTTAAGTCCCGATTATTAGACGGCAATTATGACACCTTTTGACTGCAAAGTTATGCACATGAACTTTCGACTAGACATATATGTGTAGTATGGTAGTATTATAGAATAAAGGTAGCGTTCTAGCTAATTTAAAAACTGTGTTGTTATTAAATCCATCACCGATGGCCCATGAGATGAGCTGCTAGTGATGGCACGGGGCTAAATATGGGTTGCGAGAGATGGTTGTGGTGGTGAGAAGTTAGATATATGGAGTGTGATTGTGATTAATTACATATCACTCTGAGAGAGTCATTAGTTATATCGGAGGTTGGATATAATATGTGTCTTTGGATTACAAATCATATACTCCAGTGAATCAATGAGTATTTGTATGCTTAAGGAGAAGAGTAAATGATCATTTACAGAATTTTAATTTTTAGGCAAAGGTACCAACTCCATAAGTTGTCATAAAAGCATGGATCGCCTGTGTCACAACCATTATAGTTGACGTAAATCTATGTTAAAAAAAATTAAGTATACGGTAAAGCTAGAAAAATAAAACATATAGTGATTCAAGAAAGATAGAAAAATCCTTTGCCTCGCTTAAGGCAAATGATTATTTGATTGTATTGTAATTTCTGAAAACACATCGACTGTATCTTTCGTGTCAATCTGACATGGATTTTGATGATTTATATTAAAGTATATACATACAGTTCTGAATTTGCAGAAAGATTTAGATCTTAGATGCTTACAAGAGCCCGATATTCATATGGAATTCTGATTCTTGCAATTAGCTTGAGACTTGGTGCGGGGAGAGTTTAAGCAAAAGTTATTCTACAGTAGACTTATTCTAAACTCTGAATAATACATTGGCACTGTATGAATTTGATTCTGGATGAAAGTAATATGTTTGACAATTGTTACGGTACTGAACTGAATAATATAAAATTACATATTTAACCTTGCGTAGTATATGATTAATTTTTATTGTTTTTTTAGAAAATACACATCTTGTGTACTATATAATGAATTTTTATTGTTTTTTTAGAAAATACACATTATAAAGTGTTTAAATTAATCTACGTAGTCACGTTTGAGATTTTGAGATCTTTGATTATCACTTTTGCATGATACGAATGATTGACGCGTAGAGAACGAGTTACAAATGTTCGTCTACATAAACTAGTTATTATTATTAATTAGAAAAAACACCAATTAACCACTTGTGAGTTAAACAAAATACGTATTGATAAAATAGGCATCATAGAAAACAAAATGTCTTCGGTCGACGCTTTTATAAAAAAGACACGAGACCAATATACTTTTAGAAATAAGTAAATACGTAGTAATGATTTTTTTAAGTAGTATAGACAAAAGGATCCATGGGTGAAGTGTTAGTGCTGAGTGATTTAGGGACCCTACCTAAGCATAATCATTCAGTAGTCAAATGAATAATTCAGTGGTGTTAATTTTTTTATCAAACATACAAGTCGCTGACCGATTAGGTAATTGCCTCTGGATTGATCCATTAAGTTTCAATCAAACAACCTCTAAATGAGTTTTCTATTACTTTGTCATTACTGATTTTTGTAGAATTACAGATACTACTACCTAACTACCTTACCGCGTGTGCACCATCTAAGGAATTGATGAAGCAAGCGAGAAACCGGCTCAAGTTTTTTTTTTTCGAACTAAGCGTTTAGCGAATGTATTAATTGAATTTAGATATGCAGAATATATGTAACTGACTTCTTGGTTATATTTACTGAGTTTTTTCTTATGTTTTTGGTATCATTTATGATGATGTATGACAATAAGAAGTAAAATAAATGTTACATACCTTTACATATCAGTAGATCATTTAAAGCTTCATTTATTGAAGGTAATTTGAATAATAAAGAGGGTATAAAGAAATATGCAGGAAGGATGTGTTTAAAAATGTGCAGGTAGGCCAAATATGGTAAGAAATGAAGAACTTGATGTTTTAGCCCGTTAGTGTGTCCTGATTGGGTATTGGCCGTTTGAGGCTATAATAGTGCCCGGTTTTATGTGTGGGAAAGAGGCTCTATTACCTTTGCCCTGTTTTATGAATAGATCCCGGTTTTTAAAGGCCACATGGGTCTATAGGGGTTACTCAAATAGAGCCCGGTTCCATAATTAAAAACATGGCTCTATTACTTTAGAAAAGAAGGGGAATCCCTTTAGAGCCCATTTTTCTCAAAGAAGGGGTTTTATTAAGGGGGCTTTATACCCATTTGTGTAGTAGTGAACATTTAAATCCAATCTGGTCATTAAGTAGCACACAATTCTAATGGCAAAAGTTAAAGCATGGTCATTCAGTTACCACCGCTTCATGAATTGCACTGGCTGTTTCTTTTTTGGTCAATGTCCTTTTTAATAACAATCTTATCTTTTTCATTCATTCAAATATTTAATTATATAGATGTAGAAGGCAAGCGAGCAACAAATTGCGTCGCACGTTTTTTTGAATTGAAAAGTTAATTCTATGAAAAACTACATTTATAGATTTAAGTGTTATACGTTGCTATTCATAACGAGCTGAATTTTCTTCAGAAGCTCAACCGCTTCAAGTGCATCAAATGTTGTGATAATACATACATTTTTTGATAGTTTTTTCTTAGAATGCAGACACTGGTAATCAAGAATATGGTCAAGTTACTTGAATAGTATACAAGTTGGTCACATTACGTTGGATTCTATTGACTTTGTTTTGGTGGAAGATTTGGTTATTAGGGAGTTAAATCGGAAAAATTAGTAGCTCAGATTATGGTTTAAGACGTCATAATGGTGATTAGAAGTTGATTTATATTTTATGCTAATAGATCGTAAGGTTCATATGTGTTTATTGGCTTGTGAGAGTTGAGTTTTATACACTTATGATGACTCTTTGATTGTTGATGCGAGGTGTTCTGGAATTTCTAAGATAATCTTGTTATCTGCTCTTAAGAAGAGCCTGTACACCAAATATCGTCATATGCGTTTGATATCACAGTCTTAAAAATATTGAAAATCAAATATTATATGAAACTATATCTTGTTATCACATTTGTTCAGAGTTTTCACTAATCTTAACCTACAAAAGTGTCCAGATTCTATCTTTGAGAATCTTTAGAGGTGTAATCAGTGACAGTAATTCTACTGGAATAGGTAACTTAGATAACTTTCATCGATTCTCATGATAGAACCTTACAGTAAACTATTTTTTTGTTCCTTTGATGCCATGTGAATAGTACTATATGCCATTATTCTTTACCTTTTCAGAGCACAACTATCCATATGATTGGCGAACAAAAAAGCCTGGAATTTTTAGGCCAACAGGACACTGGTTTGCTACTGTTATAAACTTAGAGAGGCTGCTATGAATGCGATTAACCAAGTAATATAGACAATACCTCACGTGACTAGTATTAAGTATATATAACTAGTACATAACATTTCATATTTTCATTGATCTTCCAAACTTGAGATTGCTCACGTGTAGTCTTTGAGTAAATTTAAAAACTGTTTGCCACAACATTAGTCTTTAATTCGGGTAGAATATGTCTGTTATATAATTAAGTAAGTTTTTTTTGTTGGGTAAAGGGGTTTCAACACCGTAAAATGTATTACACCAAAAAATCGTTGAGGATTCCAAACCAAAGTGCAACAACCTAATTAAGAATAAAATGCCACTCTTATAACTTAAATAAGGAGGAACACTATAACAAACCATATTTAACTATTAAACGACCAAGGATTCCAATTTAACTTTCAACTCTTGGAAATTGCATGATGCATGTAACTGACCATTAAAAGATCACTACTGCATCCGTAGAAACGTTTCTTAGTGTAAGAATGCTGGACATAGACGCAAAATATTACAAGGACCATTAGATCAGCCCTACTTCCAAGATAATATCATCATCCTTGATAAACAAGTGATGATATAACCTGAAGAGATACATGTCACGAGCAATTCGTCACAAGGGAACATTAACAGCTCCTTAGGACATGATAAGCAACTTTAAGCCCCACTCCATGCATGATCCTTCACGCAACTGATAAGCCAAAAAACCCACCATGAAGAGTATTGTGGATAACCACATACTACGTCCATTGTGGTCAAATAAATGACCACAAAACTACAATAACAGCTACTTCATAATACGAGTCGTGTCCCTTGTAATATATCATGAACACGGACATACACGACTGTAGCATGTTACGAGGGACTATAGGACAAATCTCCAAACAACCCTTACTTCCAATACTCTAAACAAGTAGCCAAAGCGCTTCCCATAAGAAACACAACACCACTACCAACTAGATCATTCCATATAATTAAGTTAACTTTGCTTGTTCATAGTGATAAAAGTAAACTATGATTAGTTGATTTTCTTTCAGTTGTGCCTTAAGTTTTACAAGGTTGGGTAATGGATTGAAACAGGTTTGACTTTAAATAGGTTGGTAATTTTTGTTAGTAGATGAAACCAGCCATCTCAGGTTGACGGGTTGGGTAGATTGCCAAAATCATATTAGTACACTGAATAATCAAAATTTTGAATAAAAATGATTTACTGTATAATGTGAACATTAAAAGTACTATAAGTCTATAAGCAACATTCAAAACAGTTGACAATCCCGATAAGCTATATTTTTTATCTACTCGTTGTAATCGTAAGCCAAATCGACACATTCATTAGTATATGCTTCACAGATCGTGTCCAAGCATGTGCGAAAGAATGAGGTTAGTTCTATGATACTTTGTGCAATTAAATAATGTAAAAAAGCAGCACTTTTATATGTCAATTCCTACAACATTAGAGAGAAAAATAGGAAAGTTTTACTAAGCACTTTTTGTATACATGCAGCTTCAGTGCCTTCTCTATTTGCTAATTTTGGATTTTCTTTTGACTTCCAGTCAGGTATTTCCCCTGATCAAGTGGATTATGTGAACGCCCATGCTACTTCTACACCTCTTGGTATATCAATTTGATTCATAATTCTCTTAGGTCCGTCAATCAGTATTAGCATGTAAAGTTGAAATTGTTAGGTCATTAGGTGACACGGTAGAGGCTCTTGTAATTAAAACTCTGTTTTCTGATCATGCCACATCTGGTGCCTTGGCTTTTTCATCTACAAAGGTAAAGTCGTTAAGATGCTTCAAACAAGAAATCCTTTTTTCTCATAGCAAAGATAATGTAATTAGATCACAAAATCGATTTTTGATTTGTCGTTGGCAAAATGGGCGAGTCCGGGTAAAAAATTTGAATGGATCGGGTGGTTGACCCAAAACTCTTTTTGTCCAAAAAAAGTTGTTTCAGGACCCCCACCCTCCGCACACACTAGGCTCTACTTATTCATAAAAAACGAATCAAAATTTTAATGTCTAGTTTATAGTACTGAAGCACACATTATTGCAGTGGAATATAGCCTTTTAAGTTTTGATAATATATCATTTACATTTGTTCATTGATGATTATGTAGGTTGAGATTGTTTCTACCTTGGAGGAAAATAATTTGATTCACAGAGAGAGAAAAATATGGATGGAAGTTTCAGTTGCAGAGGTTTAAAATGTGAACTTCTCGACTCAAGTTGGTTCTTTTCTTGACCGTTCTCATAGTGACACAAATAATTTACATCTCTAATGGGCAAATCTGGTTAACTAAAAGAGTTGGCTTAGAACAAAATGGGTCGGAAACTGGCTGAAAGCCTCCCACAGACCCAAAATGTCGCTTTAATGCAAACTTTATAAATAAGTTTATTAGTAAAATCAGGATTATATTTATTGTAACGGAATAAGATTGGGGATTATTGATGCACAAATACAGTTTTCTTAATCATAGTCACACTAGTTATCCATAAAATTCTAGAATTTTTGACAAAAACAATGTTACGGATTGACCCGGGAGCCTGTTCCAACCCTAACACATTACACAGCCTGTGCATTTTTTCACCTCTATAGTGTACCATGTTCTTCTGTCGATATTCTAAACCTAGGAGTGAACATACTTCTGGTCAAAATATTTCTATTTAAAGATGGAGGTGCTCGATATGTTACAGCTATTTTTTTTTTTTGTATATTTCTGCATTTGATATCGTTAGAGTTATAAGAAACGTGCAGTGTTGAAATGTTTAAAGGTGGATGCACGTTTTTATAAATAATGTATCCTCAGTTAGTCCTTTCATCAATTATATATATGATGCTGTTGGAATTTAGGAGTAAACTTAAATATAGTTTAGGGACTTAAGTGTACTTTGTAATATAGATTAGGAATAAACTTGTATTAGGAAGGTGCCTACCCCCTCATCTCTATAAATAGGGATGAGGGGGATCCTAGTTCATTGTATTCTTCTTCCCAATGTAATCTTTATTAGGGTTATTAATAAAGGGGTAGTTGGGGTATACCGTGTGCATATACTATTGTCGGTTCTTTGTAGTCTCTCGTGTTCGCTGCTTGTGCTCGATACAACTCGTGATCTAGCGGTTCCGCGATATCGATCTTCGGGTTGTTGTCGGTTTCGTACAACAAGTGGTATCAGAGCTCACGGTTATTGTGGTCTCACGAAGGTCGAGTGCTAGATCGAGGTTACGAGTTGGTTAAAAGATCGAGGTATCCAAGTTCGGCTTCGGTTTCGGGTTTTGCGAATCGTTGAAGTTGGCGATCGCCGATTTGGGTATCAAATCGATTAGTTGGCTAAACTTAGGTTCGATTACGGTTTTTCAAATCGGTTTTGGTCGATTGTCGCAATAGCGATCGGTAATACATGTGAGGGATAGTCTTGCATTAAAGGTAACATAATTCAAATATTATTAATCTAATATTGAATCTCACGTGGAAGAAAGAAACTACAAAGGTGACAAAAGGTTTTTCCATGTTTATGATATCCAAAAGTCAACGATTGGCTTTGGTTTAATAAATACCACTTCAAGTTTGACGTTTTAATGTTTTTTTCTTCCAAAACGTTGGTAATTAATCTAGGTTATCTAGATTGAGTGAACTTGAAGGGTTTCGTTGTTGCGGGTATTTCTTGTGGTACAAGTTTTCGATCGTGGTTTGCTTTGGTTTTCAAGTTGGCGGTCGGGTTTGCTTGTTCGGAATCGAGGGCTTAGGGTTTCTAATAAATTCGATTTGCAAGAAGGTTTTTTTCTTGTGGTTCAAGTTTGATCGTGGTTCGCTTGGGTATTCAAGTTTACGATCGGGTTGCTTGTTCATGATCGAGGGTTTAGAGGTTTTCTAATAAATTCGATTTGCAAGAAAAGGTTTTAGCAACAACGGGTATATTGCACACGGCTTGTGAGGCTTGTCGGTAAAGTTGGTTAAGAAACAACTTGACAAGGTTTGTAGCAAGGTTAAAGAAGATTCAAGACTTGTCGAGGTTGCAAGATTTCTTATGTTATTAGAAATCGGTTTTGCAAAATTAAAAGTACGACAAGGGTTACTTCAAAAGAAGTCAGGTACTTTCTTGATTCAAGGGTTGTCGATTTGTTGGATAGGTTAATTTCCAAGGCTCAATCGATATTTGAGTAAGAAAGGGTGTTCTTTTGAAGGGTTACTTGGTTTGATCGATTTCTAAGAAGGTTTCTCTTAGGGTTATATCGATAAAGCAAGGGTTTTTCTTTATAAACGGGGACTTCGTATTCGTGATTGTGAGGTTTAATATATCACAAGGTTTAGCGAATTATCGAAGACACTTTGTCGGTTTGTGATTGTGAGGTTATTCACAAGGTTTAGCAAACAACAAAAGGATAAAGAAAAAAATGGCTAGTTCTATAACTAGGTTTAACATCGAGAAATTCGATGGATTTAATGTACATAAGCATGGAGGTTCAAAACAAGTTCGGTTCAAACAACTTGGTCCTGGTGTTAAAACAGGAGTCCATGGAGTACATGTTTATAAACGTGTTTGGTTTGAGGTGGAACTGCAGGGAGCTCAGGGGGATCGTGAAGCTAAGGATTTTCAGGTTAGTAACGATCATGCTGTAGTGGCTCAAAGACGGTTTGAGGTAGAACTGCAGGGAGCTCAAGGGGATCGTGAAGCTGAGGTTTTTCAGGTGAGTAACGATCATGCTGCAGTGGCTCAAAGATGGTTGAAAGACAAACAACCTGAAGAAAAGACAAACACGTGCTGCTTGGTAAATGAGCAGGAAAAGGTACACCTTGGTATAAAGGTGGGGGCAAACATTACGGTAACCGGAGTACCTGGTCAAGAGGGTGCGGAGGGTAATGTTGCTGAGAAGAAGAACGTGAAGGAGTTTATAGAAGCTAATCTAGGGAAATTACAGAAGTACAATGCCTGGTCGACAAGGTGGTTCCCGGTTCGAGGTTCCAACACCGGTTAAGGGTGTTGAGTATCGGTTATGTTTAAGTGTTACTCCTAAGGTGGAAATTGTTGGAATTTAGGAGTAAACTTAAATATAGTTTAGGGACTTAAGTGTACTTTGTAATATAGATTAGGAATAAACTTGTATTAGGAAGGTGCCTACCCCCTCATCTCTATAAATAGGGATGAGGGGGATCCTAGTTCATTGTATTCTTCTTCCCAATGTAATCTTTATTAGGGTTATTAATAAAGGGGTAGTTGGGGTATACCGTGTGCATATACTATTGTCGGTTCTTTGTAGTCTCTCGTGTTCGCTGCTTGTGCTCGATACAACTCGTGATCTAGCGGTTCCGCGATATCGATCTTCGGGTTGTTGTCGGTTTCGTACAACAGATGCCATATATGTAATCGAAGAGACAAGTGTTCCATGTTGCAATATTATGGTTGAGAGATATATATGCGACTGATTCTGAGGAGAGACTTTGAGAACAAAAAATACAAGAGAATGTTTTGACTGAATTAAGGAGAGGATTATCGGATGAAATAGAGAATTCGATGTGCTGTTTTAGATCAAGCATCCGTAGATGTACTCTTAAGAACTACAGTATGTTTTCTTCTGAATTTTTTTATAGATGACATATGCATAAGGATGAGCATTTCGACCCGAATCTCGAAACCGAACCGGAGCCGTCTCGGAACCGACCGTACCGATTCCCGTTCGGGACGGTACCGGGACTACAAAATATGGTGAAAAGAAATTCGGGACGGGACCGGAACCAAATCGGGAAATTCCCGGAAAAACGGGAAAAACCCGATTTCTCGGTACCGGTACCGATACCCGAATCCCGTTCGGTACAATACCGATACCACTAATTTATGCTCGGGAAATATTCGGTACCACTAATTCGGGACGGGTTCGGGACAATACCGATACGTGCTCATCCCTACATATGCATGACGAGTTTTGAATTTTGATATGCGTTATATGAAGTGATTGATGCTTAATTATTTTTTAATTTTTAACTAATAGTCTATGATTAATTATAAACAAAGTCTATTTCATTTTCATGTGTTTGATAGCTTGTCACTATCTGTATATAATAAAAAAAAATTATGTTCGTCACTTCATAAATGACAAATGAGTTGTTAGGGACTATATGAAAGAATAAAAGATACAAAACCCCAAAAAGCAAATGGCCAACTTAATAAAACTAGCAAATGGGAAGAAGAAATGTTCTACTAAAAAAACTTGTCTACGTAACAACTTGGTTTTCTTAATATTTTAGTCATGGGCCGGTTTATAAAATAAAAAAAATATTTTCATCATCAACATTTACAAAGGAGTTGGTAGGAATACGAAAGATACAGTTTAATAACAATTTATTATAAAACTAGCAAATGGGAAGTAGAAATTTAGCCAATGTTCCATTGTAATTAAGTTAACTATGAATATTTAATATTTGGAAATTTATAGATAAAATAAATGCCTACATAACAACTTGGTTTTCTTAATATTTTAGTTACAGGTAGGTTAAGTGTCTTTATCTTTATAAAATTAAAAAAGAAATTTCATCGTCAACATTTCATAAATGACAATGGAGTTGTTAGAAACTTTACAAAACATACAAAACCATTAGCATCTAATGACACACAATTAATATATTTCGTTCATAATTGGCCATTTTTATAACCTTTATCAACAATCAATTATTACACTTGTATTCATGTTTGTTGTATGTGTTTGTTCACATGTTCATTTATTTGACTAAATGAATAGAAGACTTTTTAGCCCATGTTCTACAGTAACCAGATGCACATTTAGTGATTTTGACATGAAAATTAGCCAAGAAAATGTCACTTTATGATCTTGAGCTCTTGTTGTCTTTAGTTTATGTTAATGTTTTGTTTCAACCAATTCCAGTTTTTATTACCAAAACAAAATCCTTGAACATTTCGTTATCATCTAGTGAATGTTACGTAATTATTGAAAAATTCTACAATGATCTTGTGGCTTCGTGTATAATATGTGTGTAGTGCGACTAACATCACATTCAAATTAGTTTTGCGTCACTTTTTCACTCAACTACTAACATCATATCGTTGTGAACAAAGTGTGATAAAACAACCAAATTCACACACACATAATACCCGCAACTTTGTTTACCAACAAACCAAGTTCTCCCATAAAACCTAGACCGATGCGTGGGTGGGGTAGTGGCGGAAGCTGGAAATAGAGAGGACGGGGCCCAAAACATTTCTTTTGATAAAACTTATGCACACTAATATTTAGACAAAGATACAAGCTTTCTACATTGTTTGTCGTCAATAGGGGTGTGGGGGGGGGGGGATTTGAGTTTGTGAGGGGGTGCACTTTAATGAAGGGCAATCCAATTGTATTTGACGAATCATGGAGGGCAGGCCCCATAATTTTTATGTACATCCGCCAGTCAGTGAGGGGTGACCGTTTTAAGGTCCATGAGTATAACACTAAAATCTTGTCCTAATACCTTATTAAATTCGGTCTTATATTGATGAAGCATGAGATTATGTGACGGTGGATTTTTGGTTCGGTTCAGTTCTATTCACTCGTTACATACTAAACATGAAGCGGCCATGAGAAATTCTAAGGAGGGACTTTGAGAAACAAATACAAGAAAGGTTTTGACCAATTTAAGGAGTGTGGATTATCGGAAAATACAGAATTCGGTGTGTTTGTTGTTTCAGATTAAGCATCTTTAGATGTAGTCTAAGAATTATGTTTTTTTGTGAAAATTTTTATTGATGACATATGCGATGACGAGCTTTGAATTTTGATACGTAACGTGTTATATGAAGTGATAGGATGCTTAATTATATTTAATTTATGGTCTATGATTACTTATAAATAAGTCTATATTATATTATAACCGTACTTATAAAAAGTGTGTGAAAATGATGCAGTTTGAAATTTTCATACTTTGGCTAAAATTTTCTTATGTTTGATAACATGTCACAATCTGTATGACTGCAAAAAAATAAAAAAAAGAAATTTCATCTTCATTATTTCACAAATGACATATCATATGGGATGGCTAAAATGATTCATTATCGTCACTAATCATCATGCTTATGTTTGTTTATCAATTCATGTTTCGGAAACATATCGAAAAGAATTCAGTATCATCAATGGACCCTTTCATGTTTCGGAAACGTATGGAATAGGATCCATGAGAAATTCTAAAGAGTTGGTGTTTTGCATGATTATCGTGTTTAAATCTCGAATAAAATTTGTGTAATTTCGGAATTGAAGTTTGTCTATTTCAGTTGGTTCAATTGGTTAGTAAAGAAATTTGTATGGATTAAATTAAGAATAGATGATTATATGCTTTGTTTACGAAAATGACAGAGTTAGAATATTTTGACAATTTATAGATCAAATAATATATTCACAACTTGGTTTTCTAATTCTTCAGGAATATATTAGTCATTTGTTCGTTATGTGTCTTTATCTCTATAAAATAGAAAAAGAAATTTCATCGTCAACATTTTCATAAATGACAAAGGCGTTGTTAGAAACTTTACATAAAATACAAAACCATTAGCATCTAATGACACATAATTAATACTAATTGGCCATTTTTGCTACGTTTATCAACAATTAATTATATAAACCAATATTTTTCTATTATTAAACTGGTATACATGTTGTTGTGTTTGTTCACCTGTTCATTTAAGGGCTAATTCTTGAAATGCCCCAAAATGTTACCTTGTTTCCCTTTTTGCACCCATCAAATGAAAATTTCCCAAAATGTCTTATGCAACTTATGCGACTTATGCGACTTTTCCGAATAGAAAAAAAAATTCAAAAATTTTCCAAAATTTTCCCAAAATTTTACCATTTTTGGAAAAGTCGCATAAGTTGCATAGGTTGCATAAGTTGCATAAGATATTTTGGGAAATTTTCATTTGTTGGGTGCAAAAAGGGAAACAAGGTAACATTTTGGGGCATTTCAAGAATTAGCCCTTCATTTAATTGACTAAATAGAAAACAAGACATTTTAGCCAATGTTCTAACGTAACTAGATGCACATTTAGTGATTTTTTGACATGAAAATTAGTCAAGAAAATATCACTTCATGATCTTGTGCTCTTGTTGTTTTCAGTTTATGCTAACGTTTTATTTTAACCACTTCCAGTTTTTTGACCAAGACGAAATCCTTGAACATTTCGTTATTATCCTGTGAATGTTACGTAATTATTAGAAACTAATGATATTGTGGCTTCCAGTTTAAGATGGGTATAATGCGATTAACTTCATCAAAGTTATTACTAAGATCGCCGTCAACAAAGTCTGATAAAACAACCAAATTAACAGCTTAGACATAGCTTTCTTAAACAAAATATACCATGAAAAAAAAATCAAATCCACAAACACCTGTAACTCTGTTTACCAACCAACCATGTTCTCCCATAAAATCTAGACCCACACGCGCGGTGACCGTTTTAGGGTGACACATCTAACATCAACAAAATCGCGTCCGTAATACCTTATCACACTCGGTCTTATATTGATGGTTTAGTTACATATTCAGATTGTGTATTTTCTGTTTTCTTATATTTTATTCAGACTTTCAAAGTTTCAGTTACAAGGAAGTTTCCTTGATGGTCAAAAAATTAATGGTCTATTAAATATGTTATTTTATCACTACGTGTTACAACAACGCAAAATCCGGAATTTTATCCATTATATAATACTACTCGGTAACGCAACACACACATATTCACAATTTCACACAAACCATCTGCAACCCCGACACTACTCAAACGCCCTTTTTTGTTCAGACAAACAAACAAACAGATACATACATGATGTCTTCAGTCAATCATGATGACTTTGCTCACTTAAAAATCCCCCTTCAAAATATACTAACCGCCACCAACAACTTTGATGAAGAAAATTTCTGGGGAGAAACTGATTTTGGAAATCATTACAAGGGACAGCTCTTGTTGTCCGGTGAGTTGATTGACATCCATGTTCAGAGATGGAATAAAGAATGGGATGAAAAAGAACAACAGTTTTGGATAGAGATTTCCATGCTTTCAAGTCTCAGGCATAAAAATCTAGAAACTCTTGTTGGATTTTGTGATGAGAATGGTGAGAAAATCATCATTGTCAAGCTGGAAATCTACGGAAGTCTTGACAACTATTTAAGTCACACGATGATGTTGCCGTGGGTGCAAAGATTGGAGATATGTGTGGGCCTTGCGCATGCATTGAGTTACATTCATTATGACGAGTCACGTGATTTTAGCGTTATACATCGAAACATTGACAGTGAGACAGTTCTATTAAATGATAACTGGGAACCCAAGATATGTGAATTTAGACTTTCCATGAAGATTGAAGCATCTCAGAGGCGTCATTCTTTCCATGTTGATAAAGTATGGGATAGGGAGGGCTATACAGACCCGACATATGTAGAGACAAAAAGCGTGAGCCAAAAGTCAGATATTTACTCCTTTGGGGTAGTTATGTTTGAACTATTGTGTGGCAGGAAATCAGTAATAGCCAACGACACTAACAAGTATCTCGCTCCGATGGCCATTACCCATTACAGAGAGAAAAGACTGGAAGATATAATTGATTGGGATCTATGGCAACAAATGGGCTCTGAATCATTCAAAATTTTTGCTGAAACGACGTACGACTGCTTGAACGAAGAACGGTCGCAGCGCCCAAATATTGATGAGATTGTCACGAGGCTTGAGAAAGCGTTGGAACTTCAACTCGAGCATCAAAAAGCGGTAAGACGTTTTTTCTTCTTCCATCTTTCTATTTGTTTGAGTGTGCTGTTATTAACCCTCGCTCCATCAGTTTATACTTTAGCTAGACCCATAAAACTGATTATACATAATTAGTGGCCCTTTAATATCATTGCTGCTCGCTTCATATTTCTCGAATCAACCCGGGTTATTGGTTAGACCGACATGTCAATCCTATTTTCCATAGAAGTATATTGCCATACCTCTTCTGCTAATCAAACATCTATTAAATTTTTTAATACCAATCACATACATAGGTTTACAAAATATATATTGTACAATACCAAGAGCATATAAATTCAACAAGAATACAAATTTTAAACTTAAAAACATCATCCATTACATGGTTGACCTGGATCACATGAAACTCGGCGGGTCAAACTCGGCTTTCATGCCTCGAAGAACCGGTTTATTTTGCCCCATTTCGAACAAAAAATGTTCAACCGTCGAGGTCGAACCGGGTTTTAAAACAGTGCTATGATATGATATACAAAAACAAATGCTAAATTTGTGCTATAAACACGCTTAATTAATCGGTAAAACTAATAACGTATATTGAAAGTTTAGAATACTAATTTCATTAATGTAATGTAATACTATTTGAATCAAACTTACAACAACACACGTTTTATATCCACAATCTACTTACAATAACGTTCCTTACGAAAGGAGCAAAAACAAACTCATCTATAACCTACTAAATGTAAAAATGAGAAAGCTCATGACGAGCAACTTCTAAGATAAGACGTCTACTAGGGGCGGATGTATTCCTTAGGAATGGGGTGGCAGCTACCTAATAGCTAGCCGAAAAATACGAGATTTTATTATAAAAAATTTTATAATTTTGATCTTTTTTCGAAAGTGCCCCACCCAAAACTCATATTGCCCCCACTCACATATTAAAATCCAAAATTCAACTCTCTTAAACCTCATAAACTCTTGATATATAGATTAAAATACTTGATTTATCGTTACCAACATAGTTTTTTCCTCCACATTTTATTGTTTTTGTAAAAAAAAAAAAATTGCCCCCCACATCCTACTTTTTTCCCAACAAAATGCAAATTAGCCAAGGTGCATCACACAAACCCATCACAAAGCCAACAACAAAAGAGAAACGCATAAGCTTATCATATACATGATTCTCTTACACCCCATGCATCCACATCACATGAGAATACTTCATATGAGATTCTGGTTTAGTTTACCATACATTGAGTGTCATTGAACACTCTCGTATCAAACATTACACTTTGACTCTCTAATCTCTCTAGTTAGTTGGAGCAGGTTAGATTAGCATTAGGTACTAGAGCTTCATTTGGTACTGGGTAACCTGATGGATTCAATCAACAGATATGTAATCAATCAATATAATTACTCAACAATCAGCAATCAGCAAGCAATAAAATCAATCCACTTTTTTACCTAGTTGACTCAGTTAGCACGACATTAAGCAACAAGCAGAATTCTATGCATCTAGATTCAAGCAGTTTTAAAAAGACTTGGGAAATCAAACATTTCAAGCAAGCGGCTTTTTTTATAGCAATTTGAATACCTAAACAAATGTAATATGTCTCAGATCCATAGATTACTTACTTGGGCCTACTACAAGTAAACGGGATAAAATGCCTATAACATGTTAGGAATATGTTGCACACTTCTAATTTCCACAACTGCCTTTGTCAAGATAAAGTAGTCCCATCCCAGACCAAATCTTTCCAACATGCTCATGTGTCTCCGTTCTCTCCAATTTGATTCACAGGTTGGACAGTCATCTTGATATTCAACTTGTCAACCATTGCATACATCTCAAACTATACCTGAACTATACATCTTGTATACTATACCAACTAGAATTAATCATCTTAGAATGTTCACTCTTAAGCAAATGCCATAGTACAAAAGTTCCTACAACCAAGGATTTCCTTAAGCATCTTGAACACTTTTCTGGTGTGTATCAAAGCCTTATACAAGTGGTGCTCGTCTTTCTATCTTTAAACTACAGTCGCTCGACTGATTAATGCTGCTATAGACTATTAAACTATAGACTATCAGACTCGCAGTTCATACAACTTGGTTGCAATATGGTATAACCACCTTAGACCATAAAAACACTCGTCAAACTGATAAGCTTAATTGACAATTATAGAAACTGCGGCAGGCCTATATTGAAATGGAAAACTATGCCTACATGGTTTACTTTGGCCAGGTTCAACCAAATTCTTACTAAGGAGATTGTTTTCAAGATGCCATCAAATACTATTACGTCCTAATGAACTTACATCAATCTTACAGAGGTGATTTACCGTGATTGGTTCTTCTTTTATTAGAAAGAGTACTTCCTCTTTATCAACTTATCTTGAGTATCCAATCCATTTTATTACTTTTGGTTTTGAGCAAAGTCTATCTTATCTTATCTTATCTTATTATATTATAAAGCATTTAAGACTTTTTATCTTATCTTATCTTACTATATTATAAAGCATTTAGGACTTTTTATTTTAAGAAAGTCTGAAAATTCAGACATATCTGCTTACTTCATATGGAAAGATTGGTGTTGATGAATTGATGTCTTTCTAACCACCGCCGTCCTTATCCCTGTTGTCCACCACCGCTGTCTTCACCACCCCATTATAGTCACCACCGTCGTCCTCCACAACTGTGTATAATGACAAATCGAAAATAAGACGAAAACATGCAGGTTGAGTTTTGTTGAAAATAAGATTATAATAGTTGGGGAAGACGAAACATAAAGAGAGAGAAAGAAGATTAGAAGACTTTTATTTTTCTCAATATGTGGAGTAGTTTACTTCCACGTTGATGTAGTCACGTGAGCGGTTGGGCTATCCTTTTTAACCAAAGCAATATTTTTCTATTTTTTGAAAACAAAATTTACCAATGAAATGGGAGAGTAATACACTATTTATTAAATGGTTTTTGACTAATTTCAATATTTGCAACATTAAATCTTACTATATTTGTAATATTTGCAATATTAAATTATTATATTATTTTTTCTAAATATATTATAAAGTATTTAAGATATTTTTGTTTCTAGAAATTATGAAATTAAAACATTTAAAATTGATTTTTATGAAAACATTTATTTTATAATTCATCATCCATCTCTTTTTGTAATAAAATATAAAAAAATCATATTTATTTTTATATTAAAATATTTTTTCATTTAATTATTTTTTCATAATATATTTTTATAATATTTTTTAAAATGTTATGTTTTTTATTTAATATCCATTTTGATATATTTTAATTGACTTTTAATATTTCTCATTTTTGAATATTTTTCTTTTAACGGCAAGTTAGTAGTTAGTGATTCGAGTTTAGGATGATATCCAATTGGGCAGTATGGCAGCTTCGAACCTTCTACTTAGAGGATAAACCTCACTCCTTATTTTATTTAATTCGGTCCCATGAATGATCTTGGTGAGACTCGAACTCGAGACCTTTTCAAGAATACCTCCCCAAGGTTACCCTTGGTGACCAACTGAGCTAGCTCAGTTGGTTGAGGATTTATATTATTTTGATTTAACTTTTTAAAATTTAAGTTTTTAATAAAAATTTAACAAGTAAAAATATTTGTTACCTTAAAAATCATCAGGTGTCCGCCGCCGCATTGCGCGGGCACCATACTAGTATATCTTTAAGCATTAAAAACACCTCAGGAGCAAATAATAAAGTAGATATATACAGACTTAGATTAACAGATAATGTCTTCGCCCTTTTTCTGACATGGTTGAGGAATTTTATCAAACAGTTTGTAGGCATAATTATTCTCCCTATTTTCTCACTAACATTGTTTACTTGATTAACAGATCCTGTCTTCGACCAACAACCAATTTGCTTACCTCAAACTCCCCCTTCAAAGTATCATATCTGCCACCAGCAACTTCGATGAACAAAATGCCTCCAGGGACAGTGGATTTGCAAAGGAATACAAGGGACAGCTCTTGTGGTCGGGTGAGTTGATTGATATCTCTGCTAAGAGGTTTAATAAAGAAAGGAGTGATCGAGAACAAATGTTTTGGATGGAGATTTCAATGCTTTCTAGTCTCGAGCATAAAAATGTTGTTTCTCTAATTGGGTTGTGTGATGAAAATGATGAAAAGATCATCATTATCAGGCATGAGACCAGGGGAATGCTCTATGACTATCTAAGTGACCCGGTGATGTTGACATGGGTGCGAAGATTGGAGATATGTGTGGGTCTTGCACATGCATTGAGCTATATTCATTACGATGGGCCACGTGATTTTAGCGTAATACACCGGTATATAGACAGCTCTAGAGTTCTATTATATGATGAATGGGAACCCAAGTTAGGTTATTTTGAATATTCCATGAAGATTAAAGCTTCTCAAAGGCAACATTCATTTCATACGAATAGAGTTCAGTATGTGGAAGGGTATGGAGACCCAACATATATTGAGACAAAGAGAGTTAGCCACAAGTCAGACATGTACTGTTTTGGGATAGTAATGTTTGAACTACTTTGTGGCCGGAAATCAATAATTGACAACAATGATTTGGCTCCCCTGGCCATTACCCATTATAGAGAGAAAAGACTCCATGAAATAATTGATTGGGATCTATGGAAACATATGGACTCGCAGTCTTTCAATATTTTCGCAAAAACCGCGTATGACTGTTTGGACGAAGAACCATCGCAGCGCCCAAATATTGACGTGATTGTCATGAGACTTGAGAAAGCGTTGGAACATCAACTCGAACATCAAAATGCGGTAAGACGATATTGCTTCTCTACGATTGTGTTTGGGATAGGGCTTATTGGGGCTTCAGCTTTTAAAATAAGTCGGCTTATAAAATAAGGCTCGTTTGTCACGCGGGCTTATGAAAGGGTTTATAATTCATAAGTATTTATAAGGTACAACCCCAAAAAAGGGGCTAAAAACTTTAGCCCGGGCTTTTGACCCATAAATTAATTAGTTATCCACAAAAATATCTAAAATATACTAAAAACACATTTGATTGTGTCCTTTTTGGTAATTTTACGATAATAAGCCCCAACCCCAACCCATTTACTAAAGAAGTTTACAAAGATACAAATTTTAATTTCGACCTATTATAATATAAGCCCTAGCCTCGACCAAACCCCACTCGTTTCGCCAAACATGCCCTACATTTTTATGTCATAGGAAATACTACTGTCTTTTTGTTTTAGTGTATACCTTGACTCCATCACTTACAGCTTAGCTAAACCCATAGAACTGATTTTACATAATTAGTGCCCCTTTGATATCATTGTTGGACCTCGTTTCATATGTCTCAAATCAACCCAGTCGAGTCATTGGTTCAACTGGTTAGACCGACTGGTCAACCCGGTTTTCCATTTAAACATATTGTAATATTTCAGATAACCAAACACGTATAGAACCTATAATACTTGATACCAAACGTACATAAAGCCTAAAAAATTCAATACCAAATTACCAATCACATAATAATGTATCATACAATACAAAACACATATAAGAACACAAACTTTAAACTTAAAGACAACATTATCATCACCATAATCAATCCAAACTTATCATAAATTATCAACACGGCCCATTTTGGTGAGCCGGTTGACCCGGGTCACATGAAACTCGGTGATTCAAATTCGGCTTTCAAGCCTTGAAGAACCGGTTTATTTGCTCGTTTTCGACGAAAAATGGTTCAACCATTCAGGTCGAATCATGTTTCAAAGCATTGCTATCATATGATATTAAAAAACACAAATGCTCAATTTGTGCTATAACCACATTTGAAATCCGGTAAAACTAATAATAATGTATATTAAAAACTAAAAATACTAATTCCATTAATATAGTTAAATACTATTTGAAACAAACTTACAACACGTTTTATGACCATAATATACCTACAATAACATTTTTGACTAATTTCAATATTTGCAACATTAAATCTTACTATATTTGTAATATTTGCAATATTAAATTATTATATTATTTTTTCTAAATATATTATAAAGTATTTAAGATATTTTTATTTCTAGAAAATATGAAATTAAAACATTTGAAATTGATTTTTATGAAAACATTTATTTTATAATTCATCATCCATCTCTTTTTGTAATAAAATATAAAAAAAATCATATTTATTTTTTATATTAAAATATCTTTTCATTTAATTATTTTTTCATAATATATTTTTATAATATTTTTTAAAATGTTATGTTTTTTATTTAATATCCATTTTGATATATTTTAATTGACTTTTAATATTTCTCATTTTTGAATATTTTTCTTTTAACGGCAAGTTAGTAGTTAGTGATTCGAGTTTAGGATGATATCCAATTGGGCAGTATGGCAGCTTCGAACCTTCTACTTAGAGGATAAACCTCACTCCTTATTTTATTTAATTCGGTCCCATGAATGTTCTTGGTGAGACTCGAACTCGAGACCTTTTCAAGAATACCTCCCCAAGGTTACCCTTGGTGACCAACTGAACTAGCTCAGTTGGTTGAGGATTTATATTATTTTGATTTAATTTTTTTACAATTTAAGTTTTTAATAAAAATTTAACAAGTAAAAATATTTGTTACCTTAAAAATCATCAGGTGTCCGCCGCCGCATTGCGCGGGCACCATACTAGTATATCTTTAAGCATTAAAAACACCTCAGGAGCAAATAATAAAGTAGATATATGCAGACTTAGATTAACAGATAATGTCTTCGCCCTTTTTCTGACATGGTTGAGGAATTTTATCAAACAGTTTGTAGGCATAATTATTCTCCCTATTTTCTCACTAACATTGTTTACTTGATTAACAGATCCTGTCTTCGCCCAACAACCAATTTGCTTACCTCAAACTCCCCCTTCAAAGTATCATATCTGCCACCAGCAACTTCGATGAACAAAATGCCTTCACGGACAGTGGATTTGCAAAGGAATACAAGGGACAGCTCTTGTGGTCGGGTGAGTTGATTGATATCTCTGCTAAGAGGTTTAATAAAGAAAGGAGTGATCGAGAACAAATGTTTTGGATGGAGATTTCAATGCTTTCTAGTCTCGAGCATAAAAATGTTGTTTCTCTAATTGGGTTGTGTGATGAAAATGATGAAAAGATCATCATTATCAGGCATGAGACCAGGGAAATGCTCTATGACTATCTAAGTGACCCGGTGATGTTGACATGGGTGCGAAGATTGGAGATATGTGTGGGTCTTGCACATGCATTGAGCTATATTCATTACGATGGGCCACGTGATTTTAGCGTAATACACCGGTATATAGACAGCTCTAGAGTTCTATTATATGATGAATGGGAACCCAAGTTAGGTTATTTTGAATATTCCATGAAGATTAAAGCTTCTCAAAGGCACCATTCATTTCATACGAATAGAGTTCAGTATGTGGAAGGGTATGGAGACCCAACATATATCGAGACAAAGAGAGTTAGCCACAAGTCAGACATGTACTGTTTTGGGATAGTAATGTTTGAACTACTTTGTGGCCGGAAATCAATAATTGACAACAATGATTTGGCTCCCCTGGCCATTACCCATTATAGAGAGAAAAGACTCCATGAAATAATTGATTGGGATCTATGGAAACATATGGACTCGCAGTCATTCAATATTTTCGCAAAAACCGCGTATGACTGTTTGGACGAAGAACCATCGCAGCGCCCAAATATTGACGTGATTGTCATGAGACTTGAGAAAGCGTTGGAACATCAACTCGAACATCAAAATGCGGTAAGACGATATTGCTTCTCTACGATTGTGTTTGGGATAGGGCTTATTGGGGCTTCAGCTTTTAAAATAAGTCGGCTTATAAAATAAGGCTCGTTTGTCATGCGGGCTTATGAAAGGGTTTATAATTCATAAGTATTTATAAGGTACAACCCCAAAAAAGGGGCTAAAAACTTTAGCCCGGGCTTTTGACCCATAAATTAATTAGTTATCCACAAAAATATCTAAAATATACTAAAAACACATTTGATTGTGTCCTTTTTGGTAATTTTACGATAATAAGCCCCAACCCCAACCCATTTACTAAAGAAGTTTACAAAGATACAAATTTTAATTTCGACCTATTATAATATAAGCCCTAGCCTCGACTAAACCCCACTCGTTTCGCCAAACATGCCCTACATTTTTATGTCATAGGAAATACTACTGTCTTTTTGTTTTAGTGTATACCTTGACTCCATCACTTACAGCTTAGCTAAACCCATAGAACTGATTTTACATAATTAGTGCCCCTTTGATATCATTGTTGGACCTCGTTTCATATGTCTCAAATCAACCCAGTCGAGTCATTGGTTCAACTGGTTAGACCGACTGGTCAACCCGGTTTTCCATTTAAACATATTGTAATATTTCAGATAACCAAACACGTATAGAACCTATAATACTTGATACCAAACGTACATAAAGCCTAAAAAATTCAATACCAAATTACCAATCACATAATAATGTATCATACAATACAAAACACATATAACTGAGCAAGAACACAAACTTTAAACTTAAAGACAACATTATCATCACCATAATCAATCCAAACTTATCATAAATTATCAACACGGCCCATTTTGGTGAGCCGGTTGACCCGGGTCACATGAAACTCGGTGATTCAAATTCGGCTTTCAAGCCTTGAAGAACCGGTTTATTTGCTCGTTTTCGATGAAAAATGGTTCAACCATTCAGGTCGAATCATGTTTCAAAGCATTGCTATCATATGATATTAAAAAACACAAATGCTCAATTTGTGCTATAACCACATTTGAAATCCGGTAAAACTAATAATAATGTATATTAAAAACTAAAAATACTAATTCCATTAATATAGTTAAATACTATTTGAAACAAACTTACAACACGTTTTATGACCATAATATACCTACAATAACATTTTTGACTAATTTCAATATTTGCAACATTAAATCTTACTATATTTGTAATATTTGCAATATTAAATTATTATATTATTTTTTCTAAATATATTATAAAGTATTTAAGATATTTTTATTTCTAGAAAATATGAAATTAAAACATTTGAAATTGATTTTTATGAAAACATTTATTTTATAATTCATCATCCATCTCTTTTTGTAATAAAATATAAAAAAATCATATTTATTTTTTATATTAAAATATCTATTCATTTAATTATTTTTTCATAATATATTTTTATAATATTTTTTAAAATGTTATGTTTTTTATTTAATATCCATTTTGATATATTTTAATTGACTTTTAATATTTCTCATTTTTGAATATTTTTCTTTTAACGGCAAGTTAGTAGTTAGTGATTCGAGTTTAGGATGATATCCAATTGGGCAGTATGGCAGCTTCGAACCTTCTACTTAGAGGATAAACCTCACTCCTTATTTTATTTAATTCGGTCCCATGAATGTTCTTGGTGAGACTCGAACTCGAGACCTTTTCAAGAATACCTCCCCAAGGTTACCCTTGGTGACCAACTGAACTAGCTCAGTTGGTTGAGGATTTATATTATTTTGATTTAATTTTTTTACTATTTAAGTTTTTAATAAAAATTTAACAAGTAAAAATATTTGTTACCTTAAAAATCATCAGGTGTCCGCCGCCGCATTGCGCGGGCACCATACTAGTATATCTTTAAGCATTAAAAACACCTCAGGAGCAAATAATAAAGTAGATATATGCAGACTTAGATTAACAGATAATGTCTTCGCCCTTTTTCTGACATGGTTGAGGAATTTTATCAAACAGTTTGTAGGCATAATTATTCTCCCTATTTTCTCACTAACATTGTTTACTTGATTAACAGATCCTGTCTTCGCCCAACAACCAATTTGCTTACCTCAAACTCCCCCTTCAAAGTATCATATCTGCCACCAGCAACTTCGATGAACAAAATGCCTTCACGGACAGTGGATTTGCAAAGGAATACAAGGGACAGCTCTTGTGGTCGGGTGAGTTGATTGATATCTCTGCTAAGAGGTTTAATAAAGAAAGGAGTGATCGAGAACAAATGTTTTGGATGGAGATTTCAATGCTTTCTAGTCTCGAGCATAAAAATGTTGTTTCTCTAATTGGGTTGTGTGATGAAAATGATGAAAAGATCATCATTATCAGGCATGAGACCAGGGGAATGCTCTATGACTATCTAAGTGACCCGGTGATGTTGACATGGGTGCGAAGATTGGAGATATGTGTGGGTCTTGCACATGCATTGAGCTATATTCATTACGATGGGCCACGTGATTTTAGCGTAATACACCGGTATATAGACAGCTCTAGAGTTCTATTATATGATGAATGGGAACCCAAGTTAGGTTATTTTGAATATTCCATGAAGATTAAAGCTTCTCAAAGGCACCATTCATTTCATACGAATAGAGTTCAGTATGTGGAAGGGTATGGAGACCCAACATATATTGAGACAAAGAGAGTTAGCCACAAGTCAGACATGTACTGTTTTGGGATAGTAATGTTTGAACTACTTTGTGGCCGGAAATCAATAATTGACAACAATGATTTGGCTCCCCTGGCCATTACCCATTATAGAGAGAAAAGACTCCATGAAATAATTGATTGGGATCTATGGAAACATATGGACTCGCAGTCATTCAATATTTTCGCAAAAACCGCGTATGACTGTTTGGACGAAGAACCATCGCAGCGCCCAAATATTGACGTGATTGTCATGAGACTTGAGAAAGCGTTGGAACATCAACTCGAACATCAAAATGCGGTAAGACGATATTGCTTCTCTACGATTGTGTTTGGGATAGGGCTTATTGGGGCTTCAGCTTTTAAAATAAGTCGGCTTATAAAATAAGGCTCGTTTGTCACGCGGGCTTATGAAAGGGTTTATAATTCATAAGTATTTATAAGGTACAACCCCAAAAAAGGGGCTAAAAACTTTAGCCCGGGCTTTTGACCCATAAATTAATTAGTTATCCACAAAAATATCTAAAATATACTAAAAACACATTTGATTGTGTCCTTTTTGGTAATTTTACGATAATAAGCCCCAACCCCAACCCATTTACTAAAGAAGTTTACAAAGATACAAATTTTAATTTCGACCTATTATAATATAAGCCCTAGCCTCGACCAAACCCCACTCGTTTCGCCAAACATGCCCTACATTTTTATGTCATAGGAAGTACTACTGTCTTTTTGTTTTAGTGTATACCTTGACTCCATCACTTACAGTTTAGCTAAACCCATAGAACTGATTTTACATAATTAGTGCCCCTTTGATATCATTGTTGGACCTCGTTTCATATGTCTCAAATCAACCCAGTCGAGTCACTGGTTCAACTGGTTAGACCGACTGGTCAACCCGGTTTTCCATTTAAACATATTGTAATATTTCAGATAACCAAACACGTATAGAACCTATAATACTTGATACCAAACGTACATAAAGCCTAAAAAATTCAATACCAAATTACCAATCACATAATAATGTATCATACAATACAAAACACATATAACTGAGCAAGAACACAAACTTTAAACTTAAAGACAACATTATCATCACCATAATCAATCCAAACTTATCATAAATTATCAACACGGCCCATTTTGGTGAGCCGGTTGACCCGGGTCACATGAAACTCGGTGATTCAAATTCGGCTTTCAAGCCTTGAAGAACCGGTTTATTTGCTCGTTTTCGACGAAAAATGGTTCAACCATTCAGGTCGAATCATGTTTCAAAGCATTGCTATCATATGATATTAAAAAACACAAATGCTCAATTTGTGCTATAACCACATTTGAAATCCGGTAAAACTAATAATAATGTATATTAAAAACTAAAAATACTAATTCCATTAATATAGTTAAATACTATTTGAAACAAACTTACAACACGTTTTATGACCATAATATACCTACAATAACATTCTTGACAAAAAGAAGCAAAAACAAACTCATCTATAACCTGCTAATGTAAAAATGAGAAAGCTCCTGACGATCAACTTCTGAGATAAGACGTCTTCTTTCATGCTATTGCTGTTGCATCCAAGTAATACTAGCTGCGTCATATCATCTAGTCTTTGACACCCATTTGTCAACATTTTACTGAAACTAAATAAATGATTGAAATTACCAAATAACATTTCCTCCAATAGAATTGCAAAAAGTATATTGACTACGCTTAGGGAGTTGCTCAATACCAGAATTGCAAACTACACTTAGGTTAACTAGTAAAACTTGATGAGTAGCAAAACTGGTAACATAACTGCAATGTCAGTTGAAATAACATGTCCAAATATGCATATTTGGAAACAGCTAGCAACCAATAAGTAAAATAGAGAAGCGCTGAGAAGATATATGACAATGTGATACAATTGTTCATGGTTAAATGAGCATGAGCAGACAAGAGATCATACATTTTCCATTGGCTTTACTTTCAGTCTTAATACGAGTATTTCCGATGCAACAACACCAGCTACAAGGTGTTAGAAATATGTGAGTACCTGAAAAATGAACCTAAGATGATGATAGAATCAAATTTCGTCAAGATAATGATCGAGATATAGTGAATCCGGTTAAAAAATATTACCCCAATATTACGAGTTTATCAGTATTTCATCCAGTTAGTTACTGAACTTGAGTATTAGTTGAAATTGCCCACTGATTTTGGAAAATGATTTTTAATTCTATTCCTCATCAACATCAACCCTGCAAAGTGATACTATTGACCCGAGAATAAAAAACTCCTAGTACTTTAGTAGCCTCTGATCAAGTTTCACAGTAAGCCAATTCGACTTGCATATAATATCAGGCTCATTCTCTGTTTAACATACTTATAGTCTCATTTAGAGTTGTAACTCTTAGGGCATATATACCTATCCAAACAGTAGTATGTAACTGCTATGAAGAACAATATACAAACCTTTAAAGGTATTTAATTAGGAATCGTTGTAATAAAAACAACATACAAACATGCACTTGCTGCATGAAAAAACAGTTGCTGTAAAACACTTTGTTGGAACGGCATATAAAAGATGTAAATGATTTCCAAATAAAGAGCATGTCATTTCTGCCAAAACCTTGTTTTGAAACAGCCATGTATAGGCTATGTCCAAACAACATATAAAATCTGTTATAACACCATATAAGCTTGTCCAAAATGCTAATTTTTCTGCTGTCCAAATAGCATATAGAAAGTGTTTAAAACAGCATAAAACCCTGTCCAAACAGCTTTCAAAGCCTTAAAAACTTATAAAAAGCAATGTGGAACAGATATAAAAGATTTAATTGGAATTCTAGAAACGGGTAAAACCGAGCAGGTAACACTGGGTTTTGAATTCTTAAAATCGGTTTCTTTTGACCCGTTATCTAAGCGGGAAGTGGTTCAACCTGTTGAACCAGCCTAGCCGAACAGGGTTTCAAAACATTGAAAAAAATGAAAAGTTGTATAAAAAAAAATAAATAAATAAAAAAATTAAAAAAAAAAAAAAAAAAAAAAAAAAAAGTATGCGATGATGTCTACAAATAATTGTGAACTATGACCACCCAATCGATATTTTGATAGGACCTACCTTTATATGAAACTGTAGTCTCCCCGGTAAAGGATTAAAATTAGGGGATTGCTGAGTTACAAAGTAAAATAAATTTTAAATGGGGTATAGTTCTAGAATCTACCTGTAGTTTATCATGTTCATTACGAGATACACAAGGTAGTTTATATGGCCTTGCACTGTAGCTGTAGCTTGTCCTAGCTGTAGATCAAAGCTAATTTTCTTCAAAATTACATGTAAGCTACGATGAGTTGTCCATCCCCTTTATTTTTTGTCTCTTTAACCTTAAAACTTAACCTTTTAGGGTCTCTGAAAGTAACCATAAATATTAACAGACTTATGACGCTGACTGGAAAAGAACTTCCTTATATGGGTTCAACTCAGTTACTTGTAAATCTGTCAGTCCAGGTTATGATTTGTCTCTATGTGGTGATAAAAAAACTAATACGGTAACTCATAAGAAAGGTGTTAAAATCCTTGTAATCTGATATTCAAAAGTTACAAGGACTTACTTGTCTTTTCTCTTATTTTCAGGGACTAAACATGGACAAGTGAAGGGAAGTTTATCTAGCTAGCCGTTGGACTTATTGGGCTCTCGGGTTGAAGGCCCAAGTGTGTTTGGGTGAACGTTGCTATGTTTTGGTTATAATACCCTAACTCATTTGGAGTTAGGGTTAAGTCGGGGTGTGTGTGTTTTCTCTTGTGCAGCCATCAATGGCGACACACATAACTTGCTTCATCTCTGGGTTTTTCATCTAGTATTTTTAGTTTGTTTAATTTGTAAAACTATTATCAGGTTAGATAATAGATCCATACCAGTTTATACTGTGGTGGATTTTGATTCTTATAAACTCTCTCGTTCCTTTGATTGTTTGAAGTGAATGAAAGTGTTGTTAAATCATCTAGCCTTTTTTTTCTACATGGTATCAGAGCCAGGTTATCAAACCTGATTCTGTTATTGTGAAAAGTTTTGTTTTCAAAAAGTTTTTATGGTTCTTTGTTCATACAAAGGTATAAAGTGTTTTTTCTGGTTAATCTGCTATTACAATAGCATTATACTCTCTCGATTTACAAAACCCCTAATTTTTTGAAAAAAATTAGGGTTTGACTTTTTTTGGGGATCTTTTGATTCCTTGGTTCCGGTGACTTATTGTTGCGATTATTGTTACTCTGGTTATATTATCTAACTCATAAGTGGTAAATCCCCAATTTTTTCAAAAATTAGGGTTTACTGTTTGTGATTAGATCTTGTGTTGTTTGTTCCTTGTGTCTCATAGGTGGCTTATTGGAGGGTTTCTCTTGCGGAAATTGATTTTCCCTTTTTTCCCTTGAAGGAAAATTAGGGTTGGTCAATTGGAGGTTCTGATATCATCTAGACTAAGTGAATCTAGATATATCAGATCGATTGTGCTTGGTTTGCTATCACTGTAACACCTCTTATCTCTCTCCTTACTTGCTACCTGTTTTTTGTTTGTTTGTGCTCTTGGGTTGGTTGTCCTTTTTATTTTCTGACCCATTATATTGGATCCTCACTCATTGCTTGCCCTTGACCTGCCACCCTTGAGTGGTTTGGAAGCCTGGGAACTTTGTTTGCAGTGTTGTGAGTTTGTTTATACCCTTTTTTTGACCCTTCACCATGACTGATCATGAGAATGAGTCAGTCCATGGTGATGATGAGACCTTGAGTGTGACAGATCCTGTCACACTCATTAGCAAGTTGGACTTGAGTGACCCTTTGCATTTACACCCTAATGATACTGCTGTGTTGACTGTTGTGAGTGTTAAACTTAAGGGTACTGAAAATTATCAAGTTTGGGCCAATGCCATGTTGTTGGCATTGGAAGGAAAAAACAAAATTGGTTTTATAGATGGTTCTTGTAAAAGGTCTTTAACTGATGAAGTTTTGGGAAAACAATGGGATAGAGTCAATGCTGTGGTTCTTGGATGGATTCTGAACTCTATTTCTGAGGAATTATTCCTTGGACAAATTTTTTCTAAAAAGGCTAAGTATGTTTGGAATGAATTGAGAGAAACTTACCATAAAGTGGATGGTTCTGTCATTTTTAACCTACATCACAAGATTAACACTCTCAAACAAAATGGGTCTAACTTATCTGATTATTACCATAAATTGAATGCTTATTGGAAACAGTATGATGCTATGATTGAGTTACCTAATTGTGTGTGTACTGCTTCTGGTGAATTTAAAAGACATAATCAGTTGTTGAAGCTTATGCAATTTTTGATGGGGTTGGATGATTCTTATATGAGCATTAGAAGTTCTATTCTCTCTAGAGAGACCTTGCCTGATGTGAAAGGTGCCTATGCCATAATTTCCAGTGAGGAATCTCATAGGTTGGCATCTGGTACCCTTGCTAGTTCCTCTCAGAGGACTCAGACCTCTGCTTTCTTTTCTAATGGGCCTGCTAGAAATAATAATACTCAAAGAAATCAGTCCAATAACCAAGGGAATTATAATGGTGGTAACTTTAGACCCAACTTTAATTTTGGCAACAATGGGGGTTTCAGACCTAACACTCCCACCACTGGATTTAGACCTAATGTTCCTAACAATTCTGGTCCTAGACCTTTTGGTATTAGTAATTCTGAGTTGATTTGTGAAAATTGTGGGTATAATGGGCACACTATTGATAGGTGCTTCAAGATTATTGGGTATCCTCCTGATTTTGGTAAGAAAAAAGGAGGACAAGGTAACAAGGGAAAAAATGTTTCCAACAATTCTGTTGGAACATCCTCTTCATCTGGATTTAGTGATGAGCAACTTGCTACCTTACTTTCTATGTTTAAAGATAACAAAGGGACCACTAGTGACTCTGGGAATGTTCATGCCAATATGGCAGGTACTTACTTTAACAATAGTAAGATTTTTAATGACAATTTTGAGAAGTTTTTTTGTTCTAACACAAACATCAAGTCCAAAATTGGGAACAATGGGAAGGTTGTTGATTCTGGGGCTAATCAACATATGACCAATAATGATTCTGAATTAGAAAATGTTTTTGATATTTCTCACCTTAATATTAAAGTTGCTCATCCCAATGGGACTGAAGCCATCATCTCCAAAATTGGAAATCTTAAACTCTCTAATGGACTTGTGTTGTTTGATGTTCTTGTTATTCCTGATTATTGTGTGACTTTGGTGTCTGTTCATAAATTAGCTAAGGATAACAAAATCTTAGTGGTGTTTGATGAAAATAAATGTTTCTTTGTTAATCAGGATTTCAATCTCAAAAAAATCTTGGGGACTGGTAGACAGTGTGGTGGTTTGTACTATTTAGATGTAGAAGGTAACAAATGTGTTAATGATTCTCATGTGATTACTTGTTCTTTGTCCAAACATGACTGGCATTGTAGATTGGGTCACCCTGCTGACCCAGCCCTAAATGTTCTAAAAGATTCTTTAAAAATTAGTTGCATTGATCAACATGAGTTTTGTGAAATTTGTCAAAGAGCTAAACAAGTGAGAGAACCATTTCCTCTAAGTGAACACAAAACTAGAACTCTTGGTGAACTTGTTCATTTGGATGTTTGGGGTCCTTATAGGGTGACTAGTCATACTGGCCATAGATTTTTCTTGACCATTGTGGATGATTACACAAGAGCTGTTTGGGTTTATTTGTTAAAAACCAAAGATGAAGTTGGCAAATCTATTGAGATTTTTTACAATTTGTTAAAAAAACCAATTTCAAAAAGATGTTAAAATTTTCAGAAGTGACAATGGGACTGAGTTTGTTAACCATACTTTTCAGACATTCTGTAATAACAAAGGTATTATACATCAAACCTCTTGTGCTTATACTCCACAACAAAATGGGGTTGTTGAAAGGAAACACAGGCATCTCCTTAATGTGACCAGATGCCTTATGTTTCAGGGGGGAATACCCTTAAGATTTTGGACTGAATGCATTCTAACTGCTACTTATCTTATCAACAGATTGCCTTCTTCTGTTCTAAATGGTAGATCTCCTTATGAGATGATGTATAACACATCTCCTAATCTCTCTCATATTAGGACCTTTGGTTGTCTTTGTTTTGCTACTATTTTGAATAGTCATGATAAACTTACCAGCAGATCTGAAAAATGTGTTATGATGGGTTTTTCTAATTTGCAAAAGGGTTATAAACTTTATAGTCTTGATAGACATCAGTTCTTTGTTTCCAGAGATGTTAAGTTCTTTGAGTCTATTTTTCCTTTTAAGGATACTGTTTTGAATAAAAAGAATAAGGACCAAGATTTTGATGTTTCTCAAAATGACAAAGTTTTAACCTTTTTTGATTTGGAAAACCCTGAGCTTCCTAATGATGATGAGAGAGTTATTAATGTTCATAATGGTGACAGTAAGTCACCAAGTGCTGGTAGCCCAGACTTGGGTCTAGGTGACAATGGATACATTGCTTCTAGCAAGGATACCATTGATGCCAGTCCAAGTGTTGAGGCTGCTACACTTGATGAAACACAAATATCTGAAGGAAACTTAGAATTTCACCCAAGCCTTCCTTTACATGGACATGACTTGGGTGGTATCTCTAATACTAATGCTCAGGGTAATCAGGGTGTGAGAAGGTCTTCTAGACCTTCTGTTTTTCCAAAAAATTACAATGATTTTGTTGTGGATTCCAAAGTTAAGTATGGGATTGAAAAATTTGTTGGTTATTCCAAACTTAAGGGAGATGTGTTATGCTTTGTTACTCAATTGAATAAGAGTAGTGAACCTAGGAGTTTTTTTGAGGCTTGTCAAAGTCCTGAATGGGTAGATGCTATGAATGTTGAATTTGCTGCTTTGCTTGAAAATGACACTTGGGACTTAGTTGAATTGCCTCCTGATAGGACTGCCTTAAATTCTAAATGGGTTTGGAAACTTAAGTTTAAATCCAGTGGTGAGATTGAGAGGTATAAGGCCAGATTGGTTGCCATGGGTTGTGGTCAAAAGGAGGGAATTGATTATGAGGAAACTTTCTCTCCTGTTGTTAAAATGGTTACCATTAGATGCTTGATCAATCTTGCTGTTAACCAATGTTGGCCTATTTACCAATTAGATATAAACAATGCTTTCTTGTATGGTGAATTGGATGAGACTGTTTACATGAAACCCTCACAAGGTTTTTACTCTGGTAATCCTAAGCTTGTTTGTAAGCTTAAAAAGTCTATTTATGGTCTGAAACAGTCCCCTAGACAATGGAATGCTAAGCTCACTTCTGTCTTAATTGAGAATGGGTTTCTGCAAAGCAAGTCTGATTACTCCTTGTATACTAAGGATTGCCATAAGTGTTTTATTGCTGTGCTTGTTTATGTTGATGATATTATAATTACTGGGAACAACAAAAAGGAGATTGACAACTTCAAACTTTTTTTGAAAAGTAATTTCAAAATAAAAGATTTGGGAAAACTGCAATATTTTTTGGGAATTGAAGTTGTTGATACTAAAGATGGAATATGTTTGAATCAAAGAAAGTATGTTCTTGATGTTTTATCTGAATATGGTATGCTTGCTTGCAAACCCTCCAAGACACCTTTACCTTCCAAACTGACCATTTCTAATCAACCTTGTGATGATGATCCCTTGTTGGAAAACATTGTGGATTACCAAAAGCTTATGGGCAAGCTGATATATCTGACCAATACCAGACCTGATATTTCCTATGCTGTTCATTGTCTTAGTCAGTTTATGCACTCACCCTTGAGGTCTCACTTGAGGACTGCTTTTAAGATTCTTAGATACTTAAAGGGTGCTCCAGGTTTGGGTATTCATGTTAAGAATCACACAGGTATGACTCTTAAAGCTTTTTCTGATGCTGATTGGGCTAAGTGTATTGTCACTAGGAAATCAGTTACTGGGTATTGTGTGTTTGTGAATGATAACCTTGTGTCTTGGAAAAGCAAAAAACAAATTACTCTCTCTAAGTCATCTGCTGAGGCTGAGTATAGAGCTCTAGCCTCAGTGACTAGTGAAGTCATTTGGATCCTAAAAATTTTAAAAGATTTAAAATGTAACAATCTTTTGCCAGTGGATCTTTATTGTGACAGTAACTCAGCAATCAAAATTGCTGCCAACCCAGTGTTTCATGAGAGAACTAAACACCTTGAAATTGACCTACATTTTGTGAGGGAAAAGATCTTGAATGGGGTGGTTAGGACTCAAAAGGTAGAGTCTGCAAATCAAATTGCAGACATCTTTACCAAAGGGTTGGATACACCTCAGCATGCATACCTGGTTGGAAAACTGGGAATGCTTGACCTATATAGAATATCAGATTAAGGGGGGATGTTAAAATCCTTGTAATCTGATATTCAAAAGTTACAAGGACTTACTTGTCTTTTCTCTTATTTTCAGGGACTAAACATGGACAAGTGAAGGGAAGTTTATCTAGCTAGCCGTTGGACTTATTGGGCTCTCGGGTTGAAGGCCCAAGTGTGTTTGGGTGAACGTTGCTATGTTTTGGTTATAATACCCTAACTCATTTGGAGTTAGGGTTAAGTCGGGGTGTGTGTGTTTTCTCTTGTGCAGCCATCAATGGCGACACACATAACTTGCTTCATCTCTGGGTTTTTCATCTAGTATTTTTAGTTTGTTTAATTTGTAAAACTATTATCAGGTTAGATAATAGATCCATACCAGTTTATACTGTGGTGGATTTTGATTCTTATAAACTCTCTCGTTCCTTTGATTGTTTGAAGTGAATGAAAGTGTTGTTAAATCATCTAGCCTTTTTTTTCTACAAAAGGTCAATTAGTGAATAAAACTTTCTATATCCTTTTTCTATTAGTTTTTCTTAGACAAATTTAGTCAACCCAGCCTGACACTCTGACACACACTGAAGTTAATGTAAGATATTAAAGACAACATGCCTAGTAACCTCAGCCAATATAAGCAACATCAATATCCCATAAGCACCATGAAACACCAAAAACCGACATGTTAAAAGGACGAAAAAGGTAGCGAAATGATGGCCAATAAACAAAACATCACGAAAATGAAAGAACTACTTCTCAATATTACCCATAATAATCCTTTTGGCCTTAGTTATCTTAGCCTTCAGTTTTGACAGTATACTTATTTAATATGATCCCTTGGCATCTATATTTCGCCTAATAGAGACGCAAATGGAAAATATAAGACACAAATTAGTTTCAGAACTCAACGAACTAATGTATGACACCTAAACTCAACACACAACCGAACTCCTTATCAATATTGTATACAAGCAATGGGTAACAAGTAACAACCTTTTGGGATTGCTGATCTGCTTTCAAAGTTGAAAAATGCAACGGGTAATGGGTAATAACTTCTAAATTCAGCTTTTAGTCCTTTACTGTATTGAATAAGCGGTTATCAGTCGAGTTTTCGGGATTGTTGATCTCTTTTTGAAACATTACCTTGCCACGTTTGAAGGATTTCTATATATAGTCCTTCAATTGTTCCTTGGTATTACGAGTCCCCTTCCCATGCACTTTGGAAAAATCATTTTGTGCCTGAAACAAGAATGAGTAGTATATTAGAAGTGGAATGAATGCAACATCGTTTTATTTCAAAAAAGTCTATAGAAAGATTACTCAAAATCGACAAATTTGATATTTCCCTACAAGATAAAGATGGTCAAGGAAAAAATCATTCATACATGAGTTCCATAGATCTCGAACTCATACAAGATCTTGATCTTCCTCAACAGTTTCATATAAGTTTCTATTTTTCAGATTCATCAGTCTGTCATTTGACACTATGGCCTATGAGTCTATGACTTTATAAGATGGACATAACTTAAGTATATACCAGTTATATGGGATGAACAAATCTCAAAGTATGAGGTGAGCATCATCAACATAGAACAAATCAAATGCTTTAATAACATCACTTTTCATGTAATGTCGAAACCTATCTAGCGTATAATTAACACAATATTATGTATACAGTTTTAGACTCGATATTACATTGAAACCAAAATGTATAGCACGACATGACCTAGAAAAGGTTCAGGAATTTCATCCAACACTTTGTAGGCATCCTTTTGAAAACATACAGTCATACATTATGCAGAATTACACCTAAAATGTTTTAGATATGGTTCGGGAATTTTATCAAACCCTTTGTAGGCATTATTATACTACCTTTTTCTCACTCACATTTTTACTTGACTAACAGATATCAATGTCTTCGCCGAGCAACCAATTTGCTCACCTCAAACTCCCCCTTCAAAGTATCCTATCCGTCACCAACAACTTCGATGAAGAAAATGCCGTCAGAGAATATGGGCATGCAAAAGAATACAAGGGACAGCTCTTGTGGTCGGGTGAGTTGATTGATATCTCTGCTCGGAGGTTCAATAAAGATAGGAATGATCGAGAACAGCTGTTTTGGACGGAGATTTCAATGCTTTCTAGTCTCAAGCATAAAAATCTTGTTTCTCTTGTTGGGTTTTGTGATGAAAATGATGAGAAGATCATCATTATCAGGGATGAGACCAGGGGAATGCTAAAAGATTATCTAAGTGACTCCATGTTATTGACATGGGTGCGGAGATTGGAGATATCTGTGGGTATTGCGCACGCATTGAGCTATATTCATTATGATGAGCCACGTGATTTTAGGGTAATACACCGGTACATCGACAAATCTAGAGTTCTATTAAATGATGAATGGGAACCCATGTTATGTGATTTTCAAAGTTCCATGAAGATTAAAGCATCTCAAAGGCACCATTCATTTCATACTAATACACCTATATATGTCACTGGGTATGGAGACCCAACATATCTTGAGACAAAAACAGTGAGCCACAAGTCAGACATGTACTCTTTTGGGATACTAATGTTTGAACTACTGTGTGGTAGGGAATCAGTAAGCAAGCATCCAGATAATAAGTATTTGGGTCCGGTGGTCATTTTTCATTATAAAAAGAAAACGCTAGATGAAATCATTGATCCAGTTCTATGGAAACAAATGAATCGGCAATCATTCAATGTTTTCGCAGAAATAGCGTTTGATTGCTTAAATGAAGAACAATCACAACGCCCAAATATAGATGAGCTTTTCACAAGACTCGAAAGCGCGTTGAAACTTCAAATGGAACGTCAAAATATTGTAAGACGTTTTCTTTTTCATCTTTCTTATATAATAACTTCTCTCTATTTATTGCTTATGTGTGAAATTATAGGAACAGTCAGTAGTTGCGGCTGAAATTGGAAGTACGTCATCCAATCATGAAAAGGTAATGAAATCTTAGAAAAGTGACCTCCATATATACACGTGTCATTTTGGAAACACCTGGTAATATTGTTTTGTTTGGTACATATAGGTACCAATGACCTCCATATCTATACGTGTTGAGTCTCATGTCAGCAAAGAGACAAAGTCTTTCCTCATAGATCTTTCTCACTTAAAACTCAGCTGGCAAGATATAAAATCAGCAACCAACAATTTTGCTCAAGAAAATTTCATTGGAACATTTAGGTTTGTAATAATTCACAAAGGCCTTCTCTTACATTCTGAGCAATTCATCGATGTTATTGTAAAGAGGTTCTATACAAAATATGTAAAAGATGAGAGCAAACAGTTTTGGACTGAGGTTTCGATGCTTTCTAGTCTCCAACACAAGAATATAGCATCTCTTATTGGGTTTTTTGAAGATGAGGACGATAAGATTATCATATACAAGAAGGAGGCCAACGAAAGTCTTGCAAAATATCTAGGTGACCAGACCCTCACATGGATGCAAAGGTTGAAGATTTGTATTGGTGTTGCACATGCACTAAGCTTCATCCATTATGATCCTGGACGAGATTTTAGTGTCATACATTGCAACATCAGTAGCTCCAATATTTTACTAGATGAAAAATGGGAACCCAAGTTATCGGGGTTTGAACTTTCATTGAAAAATACAGTAGCTCGTAGGCAACATCTTCTACTTACTCGTGATATTGTTAAAAATGCATACCTAGACCCAAAATATAAAAAGACTGGAGGCGTGACTCACAAGTCAGATGTGTATTCCTTAGGTGTTGTATTATTTGAAGTGTTGTGCGGAAGGAGCGCAGTAGATGAAGATGAAGATGAGCTGGGAGAGGGGTTATTAAGTCAACTGGAAAAATCTCATTTGGATGATATGGTAGATCCACATTTACGAAAACAGATGGACCCAGAATCATTCAGAATCTTCTCAGAGATAGCAAACTACTGCTTACAAGAGGAACGAGCAAAGCGTCCCTATATGGACCAGGTTGTCAAAAGACTTGATAAAGCGTTGGAACTTCAGTGGAAGCATGAAAATCCAGTAAGACAATCAACTTGTTTATCAATTATTTGCAATAATAACTGTTCTAACCATCAACCTTATGTAATAATAACTGTTATATTATCAACTGACAGGAACTTCCAAAGAGTGCAGTTGATGGTACTTTATTTAATCACTTGAAGGTAATTATTTTCTTTAGTTGTAGTTTAAGGCTGGTCTATAAACTAAAGAGTTACTCATATTCATAGCCCTGTCAGTCTAAAACAACGCCTGTTTACAAATTTTATCCATACACCTTTCAATCTCCTTCCAGCCATCATTGACCTGACATTGTTGCACTCACAAATCACAAATCAGTTTTAAACCGTTAATGGTATATATTGAAGTTTAAGGATTCCATTAGCTAAGGATAAATTGGGGACTAAGAGTTTGCTGTCATAACTAACATCAAAATTAGTAAAAATTTCGAATTTTGTTATCATCAGTATGTTCACATATTCTATAGATTTCTTTGAGGGAGTGTTATCTTACTAGTTTATGTTTTTAATGTTGCAGTGGAAGAACTTAGAACACTTGAAGATTGGACTTTTTGAGATCGAGATGGCAACAGAGAAGTTTGCTGACAAATATTGCATTGGGTCAGGAGGATATGGTATGGTATACAAGGCACAACTCGAATATTTTGATAGCAGCAAATCATCATCGATAGATGGGGAGAATAAATGTGATCTTCCCAAGAAACGAAACACTGTAGCAATAAAACGAATCTTCAATACACATGGAGAACAAGGGTTCTTTGCAGAAATTGAAACGCTGACTAGCTGTAAACATGAGAATATCATCTCTCTTCTTGGTTTTTGTGATGAAGATCGTGATCACCTGATCCTTGTCTATGAGCTTGCTTCTAAAGGAAGTCTGGAGGATTATTTGGGAAACAGTGATAAAATGACTAATCTTTCTTGGATGCAACGCTTGAAAATATGTCTTGATATCGCACATGGCTTGAATTACATTCACACCAACACAGATCAAGACAAACGAAAGATAATACACCGCGACATCAAGAGCGCGAATATTCTATTGGGCGATAATTGGAAGGCTAAGATTGCTGATTTTGGGCTCTCCAAAATTCACCCAGCAGATCAAGAGGCCAGTACTTTCAATGTGAGTACGATTGCAGGTACACCTATGTACTTCGATCCAGAATATGAGAAGTCTGGCAAGCTAAATAAGAAATCAGACATTTACTCTTTCGGAGTCGTGTTATTTGAGATATTGACTGGGAGGTTGACCCATGATTTTGATAAGGGGATTGCGCCCATTGCACGACATCATTTTGAGAAGCGAACACTAATGGAAATTGTTGATCACAAGATAAAGGAAGAAACCGATGAACATGTATTTTCTCTAACTAAAGGACCCAATAACGAGTCTTTGGACGTATTTTCAAAAATCGCATATCAGTGTCTGGAAGAAACTCAAGCGCAACGTCCAACAATCGAAGTTGTCATCGACAAACTCCAAAAAGCATTAAGCTTTCAGGTAAGATAATGATTTAGAGATACATTTTGAGTATATTACACATATGATCAATGTGGTATACACCAAACAACAGATAACAACCTTTTTGTGTTTATGTCATATTAGTAGTTTCTCTTTTTTTTTACTTATCAAATGAACTGACTGTCCATTATTTACAGGAAAATCACAAGGACAACCTCAAACTGTCACTTCAAAACATAAAGTTGGCCACACAAGCCTTCAGTCAAGAGAATATTATTGGACATGGAGGTTTTTGGAACGTATACAAAGGAGTTACTCAAGCTCACGGACCTAACATCATTGCTGCAAAGCGGTTGGAAAGGAAGTCTACTGAACGAGAAGCTGAGTTTATGACAGAGCTGCAAATCCTTATGGAGTGTAAACATGAAAATGTTGTTGGTCTTGTTGGCTATTGTGATGAAGAGGATGAGAAAATTATTGTATATAAGTACGCATCCAGAGGTAGTCTTGATAAGTACTTGAGCGATGATAGTCTTACGTGGGTGATGCGGCTTAAGATATGCATAGATATTGCAATGGGGTTGGAGTTTCTTCATGGAACTGTTTCAAGTCCAGAAATGGTAATACACAGGGACATCAGCAGCAACAACATTCTACTATGTGATGACTGGAAAGCAAAAATAAGCGGTTTTGGACTTTCCTTAGTGTGTCCAACAAATCAGAATGTAGACTATGTCATCGACAATGTTACAGGCACAATCGGCTATTGTGACCCACTACACTCGAAAACAGGCTTCTTAACTAAAGAGTCTGATATTTTCTCACTTGGTGCAGTTTTATTTGACATATTGTGTGGGAAATTATCATCCGAAAATCTAGATGAAGAGTATCTTTATTTACCCTTTTTGGCTAAACAACACTATTATGTTGGAAAACTTGATAAGTTGGTGTTTGAGGGTATCAAAGAACAAATTGTGCCAGAGTCATATACTACATTTACAGAGATTGCCCTTCGATGCTTACATCACAGGAGAGAAAGACGGCCAACAGCTCAAGAAGTGGTCATACAGCTTCAGAAAGCGTTGGAATTTCAGGTAAGATGTAATATTTTGACAAAACTGACTAACTTTGAATCATATATATCTAAACTATGGCCTTTAAATGTTTTATAAACTGAATGAAGCATGAGTTCATTAATTGGTTAATGTATATACAGGAGGATCATGAGAAATGGGAACCCAAATTGCCAAAAGACTACAAAGAAATAATTCAGATGTCAAAGTGCCCTGAAATATATTCTACCATCAAGAAAGAGGATCTTTACAACATTTTCTCAAAGGGAATTCTCCCTCGACAAGAGAAAGTGGTAATCAATTCATTCTCATATCTCGGTTATGTTGTATTTCTGATGTTCTATGCATGTTTTACCTTTAGAAGCATAGTTCATTGAGTCTATTTTTTTGTATATATATTTTTGTGTAGAAGTTGATGCCATTCGATGGTGATGGAGAAAGAAATGAAATGGTGTCATCGACAATGTTTTCTTACCTTGGAAGTTGTCCACATGATTGGGAATATCTTCCGGAGTCAAGGTTATTCTCTATACCTCATCTCTAACTTTGTTAGTATTAAGTCATAAACATACATATTCCAGTGTCATAGAAGTCTATTCTTGTTACTCAACCATTTAATGAATGAAAAATTGTTTTCAGACATTATATAATTATAAGTATGATCAAACTTAAGAACCCCTTTGACAGTTCACGATTTGCCACTGTGGCCCAAAGCATATTCTGCTAGATTTTAATACTCACTACATGAGATTTGTGTTGTACAATAAGTTCTAATATATAATTTGAACTCTCGTTCCAAAAATAACGAAATTCAATAGCAGAAGTGTATGGGAATAAAGGCTAAGACTGATTTAGACTTGAATGTTTATACTATGCGCAGGTTTGGGACAGTGGTGAAGATGTTAGATATTTCCGACTTGTTCATCGAAATCAAGACAAGAGCTCAATTTTTATCTCCTGATGTTGTTTATGGGGTCTTTTTAGTTTTCAAATTTTGTGATTCAATAAACTTTGCAAGTAAACCCATGTATGTTGACCTCAATTATACAAAGGGGCACGAAAGTCTTAATGCATATTTTGCAACATGGAGAGACAACGACTGGATGATGATTGAGTTGCACCGATTCTTGAATAAGAACGAAGATGTTGGTTTTGAGTTTCTACTAGAGTGCTTTTCATCGTCCCACTGTGGAGATGGTGCAATTTATGTTGAAGGCATTGAATTTCGAGCCATTGAGAAGGTATTTTTAATAATATTCTTTTGTTTATGTTGTATAAAAGGGGGTGTATGCATTAACATGATTTGTTTGCAGGTGAAACATGAAATAGGAAAGGTTGAGGAAGGTAACCAAGTCTTGAAAACAAACTTCGTGGATAAGGTGCTAGAACTACCGACTAACTTTGAAGAAATATTTAAGATATCCCGAAACTATCACGAGTTGTTCTGGTTGGGTGAAGTAAACGGAAAGAAACTTCTTATGCTTTCGGCCAAGGAAGCTTTATACAAATTTTCTAATGTGAATCTTTTTACTTCAAGGCCATCAGCACATTCCAGGTTTGCTTTTTCTAAACTATCCTTGTTGCATTTTCCTTCAATTCGACCTTGTTACATTTTCCTTCAATTGGCCAGTAAGTTATTGGGAACAATGTATTGATGGTTAACAAAAGTTGGATTTGATTCTGTTTCAAATATCGAGTTTCAAATATCGAGTAACTGTATACTAGTAATATATGTCGTACATGCAGATTTCAAGAGGTGATTGAGCTTTTACCACAAAGAGTATTTCATATCAACTGCACGATCAAAAGTCAAATGCTGTCATTAGATACAGAATACGTGTGCTACCTGCTATTCAAGCTTTCAGAAAACTGCCAAGGAATGCATTGTCCAGTGAAAGTACGAGATGTACTCCACCAAGAAAACAACGAGGCCGAATTTTTCTGTTTTAGTACCCCAAGCCGAGTTAATATACATGATATTACTCGGGTTCCAAAACAAAGGGACGATGGATGGATGGAGATTCAGCTGTGGCAATTTAACTCGGCTCATGCATTCAAGGATGACTCTCTTTCTATCAATATGAAATTTGCAAGTCTTGAAGGAACTATGTCTGGTCTCATTGTATGTGGCCTCGAGTTTCGGCCATTGTAGAAGAACTATTTAGTCTATTTGTTGCATCGGATAATTATTTAAACTATGTTTGAATCCACCGGCACACAAACTACCTCCCTTTTCAGGAGATTAGTGCGTTCACTTTATGGTTGTTCTATCATATGAAGCTCTTGATTTATACAAAGAGAAAGTTTAGCTCCCTCTTGATTTGTACTAAACTCATCCTTTGGGCGTTCGTACCGGCTGCTCTCTAGATGCAAAATATCTCATCATTGTGTACCATAACACTCATATATTTAGATACCGCAGGCTGTTCAATGCTTTTCCAACCAACTGTTCAATGCTTGCATGGCAATAGCCTCCATAGGTACTGCTGTGGTGCCATACGTTTATGTTACGACAAAGAACTAGCCCTAGATTTATTGAAGAGCGTATGGATATCAGCTGTTGTGAGGAAACCCCTTCCGTTCAGATCTAGACATTTGAATAAATATGTTATACCCTCTGGACTATCTTTGTTCTCTAGCGCTAGGAGAAAGTCGAGGAAACTCTCAAAGTCCATCTCCCGAGCATTAGCATTTTCAGACTTTCCACGGCGCAAATGCTCATCAAAAGCTATGAGAAAATACAAAACAAGAGAGCATTTCAGAAATAAAATTACACCGTAACTAAGAGTGCCACATTGCAGATGGAATATGCATAGGATAATCTAACCACAATAAATTTCTAGAGTTTGTAGGTATATATGAATTGGAATTTCAAATTGATGCTATAGGAAGTATAGACAAAAGACAGTGACATGGCCATAACGGTTAACTATCTGTGAATGGTCGAAACGTCGAATTTATAAACACGTCTTATCAGACTATTAAGTTTGTGGATTAAAAAGCTATGCCGTCCTTTTGACCATTAACAAAAACTAAAAAAATGACATTATAAATCCTTCCTTGTAAATTCAATTGAAAACAGAATTTAATCTTAACACAAAATAAAAGGAAGCATTTTTAGGCTTTTAGCTCTCATGCAGCGTGGCCATATACCAAATGCACATTTTTAGCTCTCCTACAGAGTGGCCATAGCCAAATGCACATTCCAAGGTTCATAGTCATTGTCGTAGATCATCGTTTGTAGAGTAGACTACCTAGTCACGGGGGAACCTTCGCCAACAAGCATTGTCACGGTTTCTTTCTTTTGACAGAACCATAGCCAAATGCACATTCCAGGTCCATAATAATTAAAAAAACTTATATAAGTCCACAAGTCTCAAATTAAGCCGAAAAGTGGGGCTTATGAAATATAAGCCAAATGAAATAAGCTGATACGCCAAAAAAAAAGCGTCCTAAAGAATAAGCCTTTAAACAGCTTCACAAAGAAAATAGTCAGTTTTAGCCCTATGGGATGACCCAATCAAAAAAGACACACAAGTCAAGATTGTTGCAAATCCGGTGGTTCATAACAACTCTTAAGTGGTGATGCTAACTTTTCCAAAAATCAGTTAACAGCCCTTATTTTGGCATTAAACCTTGTTAGTACACTACAAAAGGTAACACGAAATTTAATCTCAAAACCTATACAAATTCACATCCGCAACAATAGTTTATGAAACAAAAAGCGCAAGATCAATTTTAAGTGAGTCAGGCATTTTATCGAACACTTGGTGTACACATATGATTTACTAGCAATGAAAGAAATAAGCATAAATTCAGCAATTTTACCTTATAGGGGTTTCGTGTTTGATGAATTCCACAGGAATTAAGTTACAAATGCAGATCCAAAATAAGCACAAAAAAGCTGGAAAAATAAGCTCAGCATAACACAGGAGAGTGAGTTTCTTTCTCGTTTTTTCTTATCTTTGATATTCGGTTTTTAAAAACCATCAAGCCTGCCGGTCGAATGAAAACCGGTTTTGACTCAAAACCCGGTTAAACCGTCGTCAATAAACCATGACTCCATTGGGTCACTTAAAAACACCGGTTAGTAAAACACTGGTTTAGAGCTGAAAGAATTACTCAACGGTAAACTTTTTGAGTTTTTTTTTTTTTTTTTTTTTTTTTTTTTTTTTTTTTTTGTGTTTAGAAAAGTTATTGAAAGAATTAGGCCCTGTTTAGTTGTTGAAAATTTTCCCATTTTTCTAGAAAATTTTTCATTTGAAAACTAAAAAACAGAAAAGCTGTTTAGTAGCATCATTTTCCGAAAATTTTCTAAAATTTCAAAATTTTCATTTTCCAAATTTATATAGAAAATTGGAAAACCCCATATTACCCTTTTCTAAATTTTCAACTTTTTTATAAAAAAAGAAAACTCCCCTCTTTTCTAGAAATTTGGAAACAGAAAAATATGAAAATTTTTCCACAACTAAACACACCCTTACTTTTTAAAGATTTTTTCTAATTTTTTTTGCATTTTATTAAGAATATTATATAGACCTATTTTTTCCATAGATTTTAACATTTACTAATTACTTGATGAACATTCTTTTTTTTCAAATTTAATGATAAAAATAAAACACGAAAAAATTTCTACAATGAAACACATCTCAAAACTCTAATAAAATTTTGCTGTATTATATAAGTTATCAATATTTGATACACTGATTACTTAACAAATATTTGAAGCTCGAGACAAAAAGTGTTTCGGTTCACAACTCACAACTCGACCCACACCAAAAAGTTCTTGTTTCTGCCAGTTACTCAACTTCAAACGACAAGAGAATCATCATTAAATATACAAGGAGAAGGGGAAACGCAAAGCATATTTTTTACAAAATCACATTGTAAAAAGCTGAAGCCATCCATCAATGGCGCGTGAGCGTCAAATGGAGAAGAAAGAAACGCTCCATTGACTATAATTCTATTCCTATCATGACCATAAGGAGGTAACAATCTGTTGATGTTGCCTTAAGGGGACTCTTAACACATGGAAAACGTAATAACTGAGCAAACACAAAATAGGAGCACTAGGTTTATGTATATGTTGATTTAACTTGAAGAGTAATAAACCATACTTGATCACTTTCATCCAAGAATGTCGTGAGTTCATCTAGTAGCAACACTTGACATTCTTCAACCAACGCACCAGCGATTGCAACCCTTTGTTTCTGAACCCCACGGAGAGTTTGCACTGGTCTCTGAAAACATTAAGCATTTGAGATTTAGTATATAAAAGTGCAATTTGGTATGAAAAATAAATGTAATTACTTAATTACCAAGCACTGCAGGAACTAAAAATTGGCAAGTGTAACTAATAAGCCTAGCAAGGAGCTCGGGAGAAGAAGTTACACGGGGAGGTTAAGAACAGATTCAGGTAAACGTCCCTATGCGGTCCTTTCGATGTGAGGACCACATCATACCGGATCCGCCAAGAGAAATATTAACCTTTCAGGTTAGAAGTTTTTACGGGTAAAAGTAAGTGATAAGTAAGTAGTATGAGCTAGCATACCTTTGAAAGAGAAGCACCTAAAAGTCGTTCAGAGAGCATTAAACTCGCCTTCTTTCTAGTAGGATCTAAGCTGTCTGGCCCAGGCACGGGTCCAATCGAACATAAGCAAGGAAGCAGAGGCAAGCTGAAGGGGTACATCGTAGACGGGCCAGGCCAAAACTTTGAGCGAGACAGGCGGGACTGGAAGTAGTCTCGTGATAAATGAAGGCAGAAGTTCATTAAGGTAGCATGGCCAGAATCGTGGGGAGGGGTGAGGGAATTCAGTCACAAACAGGGGGTCAGATTCAAGACGAAAGAAGCACAGGGAGGAAGTACAAAACCAGCTGTCAATAACCATCTTCCTATTGAATCGATCATTTTTTAAGTTAGTAAATTGTATATCTATTATGTACGTATCTTTAAAATACAAACGAAACCTTATGTTTAAGAAAACAAGACATGTTGATCTGTTACCTACAAATAATCATACATGTCCACAACAGTCAATGCCTTTCCGACTCTGAGTTTTGTTTCATCATTGGTCAGGTTGAATCGTCCAAGGCCAGACGTCACATCTACTTCCACAGTAGGCATCACCACCTAAATCGAGACCATTAAAAGTATGAATATCAGTACCCTTAACAGTTAACATAGATTACGTGCCTATTTCACAGTATTCCCAACACCATCCGAAAAGACATACAAGTCAAGCTTTGTAAGTACCATATGGGTCAATTCAAGTTATAAATGGGTATCTTATGTTAACAGGTGACCCCACGTGAAAGCACCCTTAACTACTGAAGTGACTTAAAAATGAATTACTTATAACAATAACAATAAGCCACGAGTACCTAGTATCAGGCCTAATCACAATAAGATAAGACTAACCAGAAGATAAATGACATTACTTATAACAATAACATTAAGCCACGACTACCTAGTTTGAGTGACATAAGGGACCTTAGACATTTGAGTTGAGCGTTTATCAAACACACGCAATGCCCCTTAATGTAATAGAATAGGCAAACAACCCTTATGACATCAAAATGAAGAAACTAATTGGATGGATATTTAGCATCTAAAACTGAAATGTAAGATAAGATACGAATTTGGGTTAAGCTTTACTTACACTTACACTAACAGAAGCAAAGACGCTCGCCTAATAAAACTGAAAAGAAAATAGTCAGTTTTAGCCCTATGGCATGACCCAATCCAAAAAAGACACACAAGTCAAGATTGTTAAAAAATGGGGTTTATCGAACAAGTCTTAAGTTCCAAAATCAGTTGACAACCTATTTTGGCACTAAACCTTAGTACATTACAAAATACATTTATAAGTGAGTGAGGCATTATATCAAACACTTGGCTTACACATATTATTTACTAGCAATGAAAGACAAATAAGCATAAATTTAATGAATTTGACAGGAATTAAGTTACAAATGCAAAATCGAAAATAAGCTAAAAAATAAGCTCAAAATTAGTGGTGGAATTAAGTTACAAATGCAAAATCGAAAATAAGCTGAAAAATAAGTTACAAATGCAAAATCCAAAAAATTAGTGTGACTGATATTTTGGGGGTTTTTCTTTGGTCTTTTTTAAATGGGATTTAAATATGTTGTCTTTTGGTTCGGTTCGGTTTAAACTCAGTCCGGTTCATTCTTAAACAGAACCGATAATTCAGCTTTTTGGATTGAATCAAATCAAACCGAACTTTGGACTGATTATTTTGGTCTGATCCCCAATTTATTGGTTAGGACAAAGTCAAATTTTGGTTTGATTAAAAAAGTTCATGTTTACTTTTTGAGGTTTGTTTATGTGTTTCAAAAAGGTTTTTGCAAGTTAAGCACAAAGAAGCTGAAAAATTAGCTCAACATTGAGACTTTGCGTGTTGGTTTTTTTATCTTTTTTTTTTATCTTTTGTATTGGGTTTAAGTTACTTGTAACAGCGACTTAGTGCGACTTTGATTTTTCAGCTCGCGATCTAGTGCGACTTATTTACCACAACAAAGCGAACTATTTTAATTTTTAATATAAATATTTTTTTCAAATAATTTTTTAAATAAAAACATTACAATAATATTATACTTACATATCGTTAAAGAAATAATTAAAAAAAGACATAATTAAAAATAAAGGGGATTTAAATATTGTCAAATTAATATATTTTGTGAGAAATTAAACAAAGCTTAATATATTAAAATTTGGATTTTTTTTTTAAAAGCTTTACCTAATTGAAACTTAATTAAACTAATATAATTTTTTCAAAAAAATATGTAAAAAGAAAAAAAAGAAGAAAGAAAAGACAAGACCAAAGTGTGTAAACAGGTCGTGTGTACGAACGAATTGAGGGAGTCGATTTCGCCGACCTGGTCGCCGCAACGGACCGACCGGAAGACGACTCGGTCGCGACTTACACCGTTGCGAGTAGCCTTATGTTTATAGAGGGTTTTTATAATTTTAAAAAACAGAAAAAAGAAAGTGCGAGGTGAAATAAAATAAGCAAGTTTAACCGGCAAAGTATTGTTGTTTCTTTCTTCCACAACTTTTGCTTTATTTAATTTATTTTATCTTTTTTATATTCTCTAAAAAATGTACAAAATTTAATTTGAAAAGAAAAATAATTTTTCTCGTATGTTTGTGTCCGTTTAACTGGTAAAAAGTGTATTCCAAATTACGTTGTTCGTTGTTTTTCCTAAATTTTTTTACTTGGAAAAAAAATCCATACGTGGTAAACAAAACTTAGAGTAAACTACGCTTTTGGTATTTATAGTTTGACAAGTATAACGATTTTGGTTTAAAAGTTTGAAAAATAATGTAGTTCGGAACATGACGACCTGTAACACTTTTCATCCTAATTTGGGACCAAAACCGTTTTACCTAGCAAACCATAAGGACCAAACCTGTTAATTGGGGCCAAAAGTGTTACGGGTCGTCGGCTTTAGGACTAAATTCGTTACTTTCAAAATGTTTTTTTTTTTTTTTTTTTTTTTTTTGGTAACTGTGATTTCCGACACATTGGCCGACTAATCCACGGGGTTTGAGCCCACCACCACACATACTCAAACCAGGTAGAGCCCTCCCTTTTCAGAAGGTTGGCGTGGCTACTTCAAGGTTGTTTGCACCTAGCAGGAATTGACCAAAACCGTTATATCCAGGAGACCATATAGACTAAAAATATAGTTAAAAGTAAATTTTTACATTTTTCGCGCTATCAACATTAATTTTTGAGTTAACTGCACTTTTGGTCCTTGTGGTTTGGTTCCTTTTCACTTTTGGTCCAAAAATTCAAATAGTTTCGATTTTGGTCCAAAAGTAAACTATTTCTTCACTTTTGGTCCAAAAATGAAGAAATAGCTTATCAAAAGTGGACCGAAAGTGGAAAAATAGTTTCGATTTTGGACCAAAGTGGAGAAATAGTTTCAAATTGGACCAAAAGTGGAAAAATAGTTTACCTTTTAGACCAAAAGCGAAACTATTTGAGTTTTTGGATCAAAAGTGAAAACGGAACCAAACCACAAGGACCAAAAATGTAGTTAACTTCATCCATCCGTTCAAAGACGTATCAAAACAAAAAGAGTAAATTACACGGTTCGTCTTTATGGTTTTTGTTGATCGACGTCGTTCGTCCTTTGACCAAAAAAATTGCACCGTTCGACCTTAACTTTGAAACCTCTTCCGGCGTTTGTCCCTGGCTTTAACTGGCCCACATTTAATTGTCTACATATTCTTAATTAAATGTTGTCATCATCTTCACCTTTGAACCATCACCACCCTCCGCCGCAACTCTCATCATCTGACCAAACCTCATTCATCATGATCTTAAAAAAAACTCGCTGAAATTTTATAAAGCCATCTCTAAATACGAAAACGTAAACCTATCAAAAAGATCCTTCAATTCTTTTTAGATACCAAACCCACCACCGACCATCACATACTTCCATAGATATTTCGTATCCCCACCATATGCATCAAATCTTTTCATTTCCTTTACACTACTTAACTAAATCAAATTGGATACTAGTATTTGTAAGGCTGAACAGAAAAAAATTAGAAAAAAGACAGCTAATAATTGGGTGTTATTAAAGTGTTTAATTATTATGTTTTGTGTGTGGTGTGTTCCACGACAACAACAACCAAAAACAAGATAAAGTAGGTATTAAAAGTGTTTTGTTCTTGGCATCAGTAAAGGAAAAAAGAGAATTAATTCTCTTGTTTCAATTTACACTTGCTTGTAGAAAATCTTCGAGAAAAGTGATAGCTTCGATGGTACCAGATGGTGTTGCATAACTAAAAAAAAACGCCTTCTATAACATAATCGAGTTGTGCGATTATGATTCGACTGGACTTTCTTCTAAAGTTTGAATCCAGTCTTCGAGATGTGCGGATATGATTTGACTGTCGGCGAATTGGAAGCTTGAAACTACCCATCCAAGTATCCAACCAATAAGAGAGCACATGGTACGGGGCGTTTTCGCCCCGCGCTTTCCCACGGCGCCATACCAAAACGCGAGAGCCACACCCCTGTTGGCGTTTTCGTGTCTCGAGACGCGAGACACGAAAACGTGAGACCGTACCCGGTCTCGCGTTTTCGTGTATAAATTATTTTTATTTTTTTTTATTTTTAAGAAAAGTGGGCCCAATTTTTTCCCCATGGCTCAAGCCAACCAGGGAGCGTGAAATGTGGTGTTTTCGTGTTTGTGTTGTGGGGGATCATTTAACCACCACTTACCATACTCCCTCAAAATTCTGGTGTTTTCCCACAGCTCAGCACGAAAACACCAAACCATACCCTGTGCTCTAAGGCAACTACCACCATACACGTCCGCACACCTTCCAAACACGACCGCTGGTCGTCGTCACTCACCCTTGCTGCCACTCACTGCTGCCATATGTGCTTGAAGAAAAAGATAAAAGATGATGTTTTGTGGAAATACTATTTTTTAATTTAGGTTCAATTTAGAAAATAATTTCGATTTCCCAAAATAAAATGAAAAGGGGGATTGCCTTGATTTGTATCTGTAGATACTATCTACTATCTTTATATAGTTGGGTTTGTTTGCTAAAAAATCTCTAGGAAAATATCTAATCAGTTGTCATGTGTAATTGCTCTTTTTCACAACCGTTGGATCAAAAAACTGTCATAATTTTTTTGTTACATTTTACATACCGTACTTTTAAACAAAACCTTTGTAACTAAACCTTTCAAACATGAATCCACGATCCATCTTCACACCACACTTAATAAAAAAACAATTATTACACCACAATCTTTAGACCTTTCTGGGTTTCGATTAAATCAAAAACACGTCTACGAGATTGTTTTGCAGATCCATCGAGGACTTGAGGTTTGTGTTGGAAATACGTTTATAACGTATATTAGAAGGATCGGTCACTCCAACAATATTATTAAACGTTAGTCAGTTCGTAATTAAAATTTAGTTACTTTGTTATAACTAACCTAACCCATGGGCTTGTCATGGGTAGGAGGCCCAAGTCCATTAAGGACTTGGGTATATAAACCCTTTCCTTCCAAGGAAAGGGTGTTGGTTGTTGTTTATTTTTCACTTTAATAAAAGTTTATTCTCTCATCTCTCTCTCTAGTTTCTCTCTCTAGAAACATCAACCCTCTTGATAGAATCAAAGATTATCATATTTCTACAATTGGTATCAAGAGCCATAGGGTGAAATAAAGTTTTTGTTGTGTTAGTTTCTAGTTTTATGCTCATATATCAAGATATATCCGGGTTTTCAAATTTTTTTTGTGTTTTTCACCACAAATTTTTCTTACAAATTGCCTACATAGTTGTGGTAGGGATTTGGGTTCTCTATTTTGGTGATTTTCATAAAAAAATTGGTAGTTTTGGATTGATTAGTGGGTATATTAGAAGGTTTATTATCCGTATTCTTAGAGTTACCAAAAGTCGGCTACATTCAGGATAAGCAAGTAAAAACCCCTTTTCCGGATAAGCTCTACATTCAGGATAACAAGTTCAGAAACAGCATTCCGGATAAGAGTTATAAGTTGTTTTCCGGATAAGCATTACAAGTTGTTTTCCGGATAAGTGGTTTACGTTGTATTCCAGATAAGAGGTCAGAAACGGCTTTCCGGATAAGTATTATAAGTTGGATTACGGATAAGCATTATAACCTATATTACGGATAAGAGGTCAAAGTTGTTTTCCGGATAAGCATTAGAAGTTGTTTTCCGGATAAGTGGTTTAATTTGTATTCCGGATAAGTGATCAGAAGTTGTTTTCCGGATAACACCCAGAAGCTGTTTTCCGGATAATACCCAGAAGTTTTTTTCCGATAACACCCAGAAACTTGTTTTCCGAATAATACCAGAAGTCGTATTCCAGATAATTCCCAGAAGTTGTTTTCCGGATAACACCCAGAAGCTGTTTTCCGGATAGTATCCAGAAGTCGTTTTCAGGATTAGTTATTTTGCGTTTTTCGGATAAGCATTATCATTGTGTTTTCCGGATAAGTGTTATAATCTGTATTCCGGATAAGCTTCAGATTTCTACACATACACAACAAAATTCACAATTTATTTCATTGCTCGATCAAAAGATAATCTTTTTTCTTTCAGGTGATAAAAATGAATCCACATTCGTTTATGCCAATGATGCCGTCGTTCACATCACTTACGGATATTTCCATCATTTCGGGTACCGATACCCATCCACCGTTGCTCATCAAAGATCTATTTGAAGCATGGCAAGAGCGCATGATATCCTATATCATGGATCGCCCAAATGGACGTCTTATGGTCAAGTCCATTCAAGAAGGACCACTTGATTATGGAACCGTTACGATCGATAATGTGACAAGACCAAGAGACTTTGCTGAGCTAACACCTGCAGAACAAATCATTGCTGAGGCGGATGTACGCGCGACTAAGACTATCAGGCAAGCTCTTCCTCCAGATATTTTTCGGATGGTAAGTAACATTACGGTGGCAAAGGCATTATGGGAGCTGTTGGAGGTTTTGCTACAAGTGTAACAACTCGAATTTCCGCGTCTTATATATTATAATAGAAACGTGTTCGTTATTGAACGTTTACGCCTTAACTGTTTACGCCGGTTATGAATGTTACTAAATTCTTCGAGAATACACGTATCCATCCTTACTTAAGTTATGAGTTGAGATTGTATTAAGTTGTCCATGTGGTTAAGTATCCGCGTCTAAACTATGTCATTTGATAAACCCTTGCTGGGCCACTTACTACAAACTAAATTAACACATCAGTGAATAAATATCAAACTTAGTAAACTTCTATTCAGAATTTCAAACTTGCTAAACTCAGTCAACCTAAGTCAAACCCACAATATACTAAGTTATTTTATGTTTTCCCACTCACCACAAAAGTCCAGCACACATGCCTAGTTTACCCAAAATGGGTACATCACAAGACCTCCATTTCCAGATTTAGACTAACCCTAAGCAAGTATTACAAGTTAAATACTATCCAAATTATTCACTGTCCAAACACAAAACAAAACACATCCACAGTCCAAATATTACAAGTTTGTTCCTGCTGTCATCCAAGCAGTTTTAAATACAAGTTCTGGGTAAAAACATAAGGAGTAGTGACAAGGCCTTGAACCAGCCGAGCCGTTCCTTTCTTGTCCGAACACCAAACCGGAAACAAAACCCTCGTTGTGAGTCTTTTAACCACCTTCTTTTATTTTCTGCATACGTCTTAGTTGTGCTCGTCAATTTTAACACAACCTGCGAAACAAAGCAAAGTAATTAGTCTTTTAAAAACTATTCGGCCTAAACAATAAAATGTAATAATGTTGGTATTGTGCTATCAAATTGGACCTTGACCCACAAACCGCAACCCCTCATTTGTTTCTGCCGAGACCATACCAAGACCCCCCTTTACATTTTTTTGTTGTTATTTTGTATAAAATTATTAGAAACTAGTAATAATAACAGTAGCCAACAACACCACTCGAATGACTTATATTTCTGCCGAAACCCTAGTTACTCAAAAATTAACCATAATATAAAATTTACACAATTCCTTTTTACAGAAACATTACTTAATCACAATTAAACCCTCGAGTATGAAAACCCCCAAATTTATATAAACCCTAATTTTTAATATATTGATTTTAAACACTAATTAGACCTAATCTAAACACGAATTAACTAGTTAATTAGATTAAAACCGAAATATGAACAAACCCCCAATTTGACCGAAACCCTAATTTTACAAATCGGATTATTTGATGAAATTGACAAGTTTTTATGTTAGAAAACACTAATTAATTATTATTAAACATTAGATTTATCAAAACCCCTAATTATTCGAAACCCTAATTTTCGAAAACTCATTTTAATTTACTAATTAACATCAAGAGACTTATGAAAACATTAATTAATTGTAATAAAACCCTAGATTTGGAAAACCCCCAATATTTCGAAAACCCTAATTTGGTTTTATTTAATCCGAAAATCTCTTATTTATATTTTTAAAAGACAAATGATTTTGAACCAATGAACTTTTATTTTCGAAGATATAAAACAAAAATCAGTTGAACCATTTAATTAGAAGGAAAAAGGGATTAAAACTTATCTTTTGTGAAGAAACCATCATCGAAACCCCCTGGAAAACATCTCGAAAATGGATTAGATTTGATGTGGGGATGAAACCCCACATCCCACGCATGATTGTTCACCCTAAGATTTCATGGTGATTGATGTTTATAAACCTGAAATGTTATTTTGGCCATGGGAGGGGTGTTAGATCCGGTTTGAGAGGAGAGAGAGAGAAATGAGGCGACTGGAGTTATTATCGAGAGAAAGTATGTGTCTGTGTGTTTTGGGGAAAGCAAAACTAATATACGCCCCCACTCCTTTTTTCCTTGTTTATATCGCCACTGGGCCGGGTTGGGTAACATATACATGGGCCGAAATTTATTAAAGGTTGAAAATGGTGTATTTGTTTTGGGCCATTCGTTTGTATTGGGTTTATTTAAGGCCCAAACCGAAATGTTAATAAAAAGTGTAATATTAAGCCCAAAACCCCATTTGTTAATTAATCGAGTTTTAATTGTCGTGTTTTCCGTAAACGAAAAATACCGTCAAGCACAACTAGGATGTCATGCTTTTATTTAGTGTAACTTTAGATGTCGTAACACGGTCCTTATATTCAAATAGGTCGCGGATAGCGTAACCGTATTCTCGAGCTACATTCATATTTCCATTACTTTGCTGATTTAACGAGGTGAGTTTATAGCCCCACTTTTTAACTGCTTTTACTGCTTTTTGGGGTGAGACATTGCTTGATTTAACGTATGAACACAAGTGTATTTACTGATTTATATACTAGTCTAAGTCCCACTAAAAACCCAGTTGCTTTGGCCCGTGAATCGTGAACCGTTAATTACTTTGTGTAAGCGCGAATGTTATGGATAGATCTATCGGGGTTGACGCCCATGCCTGTCTTGGTCCAACAAGGGACAAGCGGGCACAGTTTCATTTGAGTCTGAGATAGGATGTCGTGGGTTTAGGCATCCAGTTGGGCTACATTATATGATTATACTACCGGTGTTGTTAACGTTTCGGTGTCACGAGCTTAGACTGTAATAAATGCTTTTATGATGACTTTGTATTTGTTATATTGTCATCACGTTTGGGAAAATCTTGTGGTTCATTAAACACTTCAAATTAACTAAACCTATGAACTCACCAACTTTATGTTGACGCTTTAGCAATGGTTTTCTCAGGTATTAAGAAGGAAGATGCTATGTGAGGTCTATGCACTGCCGTCATTTCTATTGAAAACAAAGATCATTTGTACTAATTGGAAACTATGTTTTTGTATCTGTGACCAGTATTATGCTTCCGCACTATGTTAAAACTATTTATTTTATCAAATGCAAGTGATCAATTTTCCGAACGTCTCATTTAGAGGTCGTTCTTTGTAACTGTGTGTGTATGATAATCATGACGTCACCACTCCCTTGTTGCCATTATACTCTGATATTTTGGGATGTGACAGATTGGTATCAGTTGCATTTAGTAACTCTAGACTATAACTGTTATGTGTTTAGTTGATTATCATACGGATTGTAAGTATTAAGTATATATATATATACATGGATATATATATATATGTAATAAATGGGATACATGTGATTTAACAATTACGAGATATATTATAGTAGTATTATACAAACAAAAAAATCTAACATAATGCTGACATGACAGTCTTGTTTAACTTCAACATAACAAGCAGTTCTAAAGCTAATTAACTATTGTTTAACTTCAATATGGGATGATTTGTCAGATTAAAGACGAAAAAAACAGGGAGTAAAAGCCCAGGTGTCAACGACCCAAATATCCAACCAAAAGTGAGTGTTTCTAAATCAAACAACATGAACTGATGCACCATTTCGTTTTTATACCATTAGAAAAACACCTAACCACAATCAAAAGCACACGCTAAAATTACTGCTATAAATAAGCACTTTAGTTAAACTGTCCTGCTTAATGTTGCAAACTTTCAAGAAGTGTTCAAAGTATGCATATTCTAGTGACGTGACACATATCCCCAAAGTGCATACCCCCAAAATGTGACATGTGTCACTATTCTTATGTGACACGTGTCACTATTCTTATGTGACATGTCAACAAAATGTGCAGAAGCAATTTTGGAAGTTCGTAACATTAAATGGGATATTTTTTTAGCTTGGGTACTCTCATCTGTGGCCTAGTTTTTTAGTGAACAAGGGCGCGTGATTTTATAGCAGAACAAAACTAGAATTTTATTCACATAAAATGAAAAGACAGATTGAGTGCTATCCCGTCAAAATGGCCCAAACTTATTTAATTAAGACTTTCTGCATATCTAAAGTTTTCAGACATGTGTAAAGAGTTACCTGCTGAACAGCTTCCTCGGTGAACGGGTACCAGTAACACATTGCAACATCGACATTAGCTGGTACCTTCTTTGCTTCAAGTGCCATTTTTAAAGCATCAGCCTGCAGCAACGAGCAGAGATGATGTTATGAAATGCAACATCGAAACACATAAAACTGCATGTTAGTTATCAAAATCTCAACAGAAACCAAGGATTGGACACAACCATAAGCCATAAAATCAGAAGAATTGGTGAGGCGAAGTCATGAGTATTTAGCAAGCTTAGTGTATATCGATCAGTATGAGAGATACATGCTTAATTGCTAGTAGTTTTTAAGCTGCTTTACAGCCACCTGTATCTTTGAAATAATGTAAACGCTTGTGACCTGTTTGGGAGCTCATTTTTCTATGACGAAATGAGTCCATGACATACATGAACGATAACAAAAAATTTCAACATGTTATACATATCGTACCTGTTCATCGGTTATTTTCGCAGTGGTGAACCACCTCCAATGGAAGCAAAGCCTTCTTTGCTTTTGGGAGCTCTGAGCGTTGAAATGAGTTTAGCTAAGGGTCGCTGTAGGAACCGAAACGACCTTGGAAGACGAATGATATCCTGCCATGATACATCATCATTTTAAGTACAACACATAATAACATCATCACATTAAATATATGGAATTGCTTATAATAATTAACATACCGGATCAGCAAATAGATTGTACAAAAAGGGCTGAACATCATTTATTCTTCCGACGTCCAAGATTCAAAAGAAGTACTCCAACTTTCTCCTCCTCGATGTGTGCATGAGATTCAGTACCACTTATAGCATGTGTCCACACCCCTGCAGAGCAAAGCGTTTTTCCAGCAAAACTTCTACTCTCAAGGGCGTACGCAGTTGCAAGTTTGTGATGGCACTTCCAGCTGTATTACCGTTCCAAGATGATTGACACGTTATTTGGCGTACATGGCTGAAACAGGAACTTAAAGTTCAGTTCTAAGAACCAATGCGAAGAAATTTGGGATAAAGTCATGTTATCATTTATCACGTGTCCCACAGAGTTACTCTACTGTGCAGTAAAGTACGAAAACAGTGAATTAGTAGAAAAGAAGATGGTTATATCTGCCCAAAAGAAAAACACTTGGTATAACTTAGCTACTAACTACTAAGGGTGTTTGCCATAGCTTAACTGAAAAGCACGCCATGAGCTGATCAACTTGACTTTATTTAAGCTACAATATAATGATGAGCTCACAAGCCATTAGAAACGATCTTATGGGCTTATTAAACTCTCAATAAGCTCGCCAAGTAAGCTAAAACAAATACCCCTAAAATTCAAGTTAGAATTTCCAACTGATGCACAAGTTTGGCCTGCATCATTTGACAATAATTTCTAAACCGACCATATTCTATAATACTGTCCATACACAACAATTAAATCACATTATATAGATTTAAGGTTAAAACTTACACTCTTAACCTAGACTAAAAGGAAATTTACTGTCTTGAAATATTAATCTTGGGCACTAGGTAGTCTAAAAGCACGCCATAGCCCTAGCATTTTTCCTTCAATGTTTAAATTTTTAAAATAACCAGATAAAAAGAACATTGGATCCAAAAGTAGGACATGCGGACGAAAGAACATAATAGGATTCTCATCTACGAACAAAGTGAAATAAAACTAAAGAGAGAGAATTATAAGATGCAAGTAAAAGAGAATCACTTAAATATCAATCCCGTCATTTTTGAAATCAAAATTTCACTACATACTTCCACTTTTGGACTATTTATTTGTCATTCACATCACATTATCACTAGTTTAACAGCTTCTAGAGTTATGCTCACCATTCGTACAGAATTAACATAATTATAAAGCCTAGACAGTAGACAAATCACACAAGCCTAATGACCAAAAATTGTCAACAAATATCCAAGTGAATAGCAGAATGCAGATGCGATCGATCTCCTACACTTGCAAATTTGCAATCTATCATGATTCGCGGCCTGAAATTATCCATGGTGCATATATCGCAAAAGCAAAGATGTGGTGTTTCCTAACACAATGCTAATGTCCTCGAATGCAGCAGAAACCAGAAAGACTCCATACTAGTGAAACCACACATCAATATTAATCCTAGGGTCATAAGTCTCTTTATCAAGTTAGATATCTACTTGCGCCCGCAAACCATAATTTACAATGGCTGAGTAAGACGAAACCAAGCAGCCCTATGAGTTGTTCTCATCTAGTGTAACAATATGTTATACTTAGTAATGGCAGGGATGTGCACATATGAATCGCACTAACTTTAGAGGCATATTTAACATATGAAAGTGCTCATATAACTGATGCATATTTTCTTTTTGTGATGTATAGTGTAAGTTGCGACAAAAGAAATGATCCATGACAGTTATCGTTGGTAAAGGCTCCCTCATTATGTGCCAAATGAGTCGGATCCAGGGATACTCCCTCATTTATGCTGTTTGACTTTAACAGCTATGAACCTGTGAAGTGTGCATTCGCTTATGGCCTCAGACCTATTACTATATGTTTGTACTTGGGTTGAACTTCAGAACATTGATAATGTTCTGCTATTACAAGAGAAATGCTTGACTGGTCATGACAGCGCACGGAGCTTGGGGTGGTTGTGAGGGTCGCGTGGGTCAAAAGTCGACCTTGATGTATTTTACAGCAATCAGGACATTTTTAATAAAATTTGCTGTAGTATTTAAGTTATCAATATTTGATAATACTGATTACTTAACAAATATTGAAGCTTGGGACAAAAAGTGTTTCGGTTCACAACTCACAACTTGACCCATACCAAAAAGTTCTTGTTTCTACCAGTTACTCATCTAACACATTTAGCTAACTCAACTTCAAACGATAAGAGTATCATCATAAAATATACAAGGAGAAGGGGAAACGCAAAGCATACTTTTTACAAAATCACATTGGAAAAAGCTGAAGCCATCCATCAATGGCGCGTGAGCGTCAAATAGAGAAGAAAGAAACGCTCCATTGACTATAATTCTATTCCTATCATGATCATAAGGAGGTAACAATCTGTTGATGTTGCCTTAAGGGGACTCCTAACACATGGAAATCGTAATAACCGAGCAAATACAAAATAGGAGCACTAGGAGTATGTATATGTTGATTTAACTTGAAGAGTAATAAACCATACCTGATCACTTTCATCCAAGAATGTCTTGAGTTCGTCTAGTAGCAATACTTGACATTCTTCAACCAACGCACCAGCGATTCCAACCCTTTGTTTCTGACCCCCACTGAGAGTTTGCACTGGTCTCTGAACACATTAAGCATTTGAGATTTAGTATATTTAACTGCAATTTGGTATGAAAAATAAACGTAATTACTTACTTACCAAGCACTGCAGGAACTAAAAATTGGCAAGTGTAACTTATTAAGCCTAGCAAGGAGCTCGGGACAAGAAGTTACACGGAGAGGTTATGAACAGATTCAGGTAAACGTCCCTATGTGACCACATCATACCGGATCCGCTAAGAAATAGATTAACCTTTCAGGTTAGAAGTTTTTAGGGGTCAGAGTAAGGGATAAGTGAGTAGTATGAGCTAGCATACCTTTGACAGAGAAGCACCTAAAAGTCGTTCAGAGAGCATTAAGCTCGCCTTCTTTCTAGTAGGATCTAACTTGTCTGGCCCAGGCCCGGGTCCAATCGAACATAAGCAAGGAAGCAGAGGCAAGCTGAAGGGGTACATCGTAGACGGGCCAGGCCAAAACATTGAGCGAGACAGGCGGGACTGGAAGTAGTCTCGTGATAAATGAAGGCAGAAGTTCATTAAGGTAGCATGGGCAGAATCGTGGGGAGGGGTGAGGGAGTTCAATCACAAACAGGGGTTGATTTGTTCAAGACGAAAGAAGCACAGGGAGGAAGTACAAAACCAGGTGTCAATAACCATCTTCCTATTGAAGCGATCATTTTTTAAGATTGTATATTATGTATCTATTATGTACATATCTTTAAAATACAAACGTAACCTTATGTTTAAAAAAAACAAGACATGTTGATCTGTTACCTACAAATAATCGTACTTCGTACATGCCCACAGCAGTCAATGCCTTTGCGACTCTGAGTTTTGTTTCATCATTGGTCAGGTTGAATCGTCCAAGGCCAGACGTCATCTACTCCCACAGTAGGCATCACCACCTAAATCGAGACCATTAAAAGTATGAATATGAGTACTCTTAACAGTTAACATATATCACGTCCCTATTTCACAGTATTTCCAACACCATCCGCAAAAGACATACAAGTCAAGCTTTGTAAGTACCATATGGGTCAATTCAAGTTATAAATGGGTATCTTATGTTAACAGGTCACCCCACGTGAAAGCACCCTTAACTACTGAAGTGACTTAAAAATGAATTACTTATAACAATAACAATAAGCCACGAGTACATAGTATCAGGCCTAATCACAATAAGATAAGACTAACCAGAAGATAAATGACATTACTTATAACAATAACAATAAGCCACGACTACCTAGTTTGAGTGACATAAGGGACCTTAGACATTTGAGTTGAGCGTTTATCAAACACACGCAATGCCCCTTAATGTAATAGAATAGGCAAACAACCCTTATGGCATCAAAATAAAGAAATTAATTTGACGGGTATTTAGCATCTAAAACTGAAACGTAAGATAAGATACGAATTTGGCTAGAGCCTTACTTACACTTACACTAAAAGAAGCAAAGACGCTCGACTAAAACTTAAAAGAAAATGGTTACTTTTACCCCCTATGGTATGACCCAGTCAAGATTGTTGCAAAATGGGGTTTATCGAACAACTCTTAAGTGGCGACGACAAAACAAATCAGTTGACAACCTATTTTCACAATAAACATATCATTAGAATTGGAAACCTATTCAAGTTGATATCCACAAAACAAATTCATTTATAAGTCAGTGAGGCATTTTATCGAACACTTGGCTTACACATATGAATTACTAGCAATGAAAGACAAATTAAGCATAAATTCAGCGATTTTACCTTAGAAATAATTCGGGTTTGATGAATGTCACAAGAATTAAGTTACAAAACCAAAATCGAAAATAAGCAGAAAAAAGCTTGAAAAATAAGCTCAAAATTAGTGGTGGATCATACCTGAGAGAGTGTGACTGATATTTTTGGGTTGTTTTTTTTTGTCTTTGGTCTTTTTTAAATATGTTGTCTTTTGGTTCGGTTCGGTTTAAACTCAGTCCGGTTCATTCTTATACAGAACGGATGATTCAGCTTTTTGGAATGAACCAAATCAAACCGAACTTGGACTGATTATTTTGGTCTGATCCCCAATTTATTGGTTAGGACAAAGTCAAATTTTGGTTTGGTTCAGTGTTCGGTTTTTGCTAGTTAAGCAAAAAGATGCTGAAAATGAGTGTGAGATTTTTTTTTTTTTTTTTTTTTTTTTTTTTTTTTTTTTTTTTTTTTTTAATCTTTTTACAAAATTTAATTTGAAAAGAAAAAAGAAATTTTTCTCATATGTTTTCTTTCCGTTTGTACGTTGTTTTTCATAAATGATTTTACATGGAAAAAAAATCCATACGTTCTATTCTTGGTAAAAACCAGATTAATTACATTTGTGATCTTTATAGTTTTTCGGGTATGATGGTTTTTGTACAAAGGTTCAACTTTTATGAATGATAGAAAGAAAAATCTAAAGGTGTTTGCAATTTATTTATTCAAAGTAAAAATGATTTTGGTTAATGTATAATTTAAAAGGGATAATAAATTAAAATTTTATCTAACTTGTTAACTTTTTGTCATTGTGTGTACTTTTTTTTCGTTAAAACACAAACAATTCCAAAACATACCTTTCTATGTACTCAGTGACTTGCTTGACTGGTCAGTCCTACGTGGAGCCAGTTGGTAGCCATGTCTTTTTTTTGTTAGTAGTCTTATGGATAACGTGGGGCAACCAGGGTAACCCAAAAGAATTCAAGGCAGCTCAACAACCGAGCAACTTCAAGAAGATTTTAACACTTGTCGAGTTGCCCTATGGACAACATGGGGCAACTAGGCAACATAATATAGTTTCAACAACCATAAAAAATAACACCAAAAAAACTTGCAATAACTATGAGAATACCAGTATGATTGCATACTTTAAATCAGTTGTAGCATACCCAAAACACACACTGATATAAGAAATGTATATCAAACTTGCGGAAAATGACTCAAATGACAATATCCTTTAAATATTGAAGGAAAGGACGAGTGCTCCTAATTCCTAAAGTTCTTTAACGTACTTGTGTATATTTTTAATAATGGGGAACTTAGGCTTAAAGGAATGGTGAGCTAAAAACCCACTGTCATATTAACTTTCTCTATCCACTCACCCAATCCACTTTACAATCTTACTGACGGTGAAAAATGCACCGTCACGTCATTCTCAATAAATACCCAACTCACTCACAAAGTATTAAAAAAACTAAAAAGAATTAAAAGAAAAAGAGAAGCCCCACATATATGTAACTCACTCACGTGAGTTTTCCACCTCTATAACTCTAACTCACGTGTGAGTTCTATGGTGAGGGTTGGCAACTCACGCATGAGTTTACCACTCACATTACAAACTCACCTCCATTCCGTCTAGCCTTAATGTAACATGTATGTAAAAGTCTTTTAGTTTCGGAGATTAATAATCACATTTTCTTAAGTTAAACTAACTGCACGTCAATCATTTTAATAAAATTTCAATATTGGGGAACTTAATTTTATTCTGTAATATACTCACATAAATGTTTTTGTTATTGATGTAGAATTGCAGAATACTTTCGTTGCTTTTAATCATCGAAAGAAAGCAACTTTGATGCCTTTATTCACACCTGACCTGACTCGTTTCGAGTTACACTAAAAAAATATTATTGCTCGCAACTCTTTAAAAATTAACGCCACACATTGTAAATAATTCGCTCCATCCATGTTAGCTACATTGGATTCCGTCTCCCCTCCAAGCGTCCACTTCTAGGCTGCCCTTTGGTCCTTAGAAACACAAACCCCATCTATTTGCCTCTTCCTCCGGGCTGATTCTTCAATCAGGGACGGTCCTGAGTTTTCGGATGCCCTGGGCGAAGCAGTAGAAAAATGCCCCTCATAAGCAAATAACACACTGTCATTTTACACCATCCATTCTTACGCCAATTTTTCATAATAAGAAAATGTTAAGCCATATACGATATATACTTCGAATTACAATTTTCTATGTGATTTGTTAAATCTGTTTTTCATAATAAGAAAATGTTAAGAAAATGCTACTAGATGAACTCACGACATTCTTGGATGAAAGCGATCAAATATGGCTTATTACTCGTCACATTAAACCAAATGGAACAATGCTTTTATTTTTCTATTTTTGAGATTCATGTGAAATCTATGGACGGCTTCAACATTTTCTATGTGATTTGTTAAATCTGTTTTAAAATTCCCCGCCTTGTAGTTTCCTTATTTCATGCATTTCATTTTCATTTTTTCATTTTTTTCAAATCTTCTTCATTAGTTGATACTCTAAGTTGAGTTAGCAAAATGGGTGAGTTGAGTAATGGGTCAAAACAAGCACTCTTTTGTATGGGTCAGTTGGGTTGACCAAAGTCCCGGACAATTTTTGTCCAAATTTTAAATTTCATAAATAATCAGTATGTCAAAAATTAATAACTATAATCAAAAAGTTAGAGTCAATCGATTTGAGTTCTTATTAGTATAAAATACATTAAGGATGACTTTTACCATAAGTAAATGCGGAGAATGTTTAACCTGCTTAAGTGGTTTTAGTATACAAACTTTCAGCTTTGGTTGATAAAGCCGTGAAGAACACATTAAGCAGTTCTCAAGATGTAACCGCATTATGGGCAACTCACCAATTAGAAGAACTAGATTATGCAGATGGTGTTGTGTATATGGAAGACAAAAGAGTCGTGATGCATGGTGAAGCATCGCCCATTATGGACTCTATAGAAGCTAGAAAATCCTCTTACACCAACACTATCAACTAAACCATCACCAAATGGCCTAGTGGTAAGGTCATTGGATCTCAAACAAGAGGTCAAGGGTTCAAACCTCACTACATTTGGGGGTGGCCACGTAGGTTCACCTGCGACGACTCCGAGCTATCCAAAGGGGTGGATTAGTCAGCTCACAATGTCGATTCGGAACCCAGGTATATATACCCAAAAATCAACTATTGAAAAGTGTTAATCCAATAATGTAACATATCACATCCTAAAATATTTTCCTTTGAATAGTTTGTGTCAGATTTCATTTTTAGTTGTCATATGTTTTATCTATGTTTATGCATTTCCTACAGTAAATGATGATTCAAATTTATGATTATAAGGTGCTAAAGAACACATTACAAGGGATTTGCTTTTTGAAAACACATTGTCTAGATTGGCTTAAAATCCAATATTATTTTAAAAGAATATATTGTAGATGAATACACTTCATGTAACATTGTAGGACAGTAGCTAAGGCTTGAGCATTGTAAGTAAGTGTAATAGTGATGAACATCACTACCGTTGCGACACATCGCCTTTTCACTCCATCACCTACGAAGTGTAATACAACAAGTTTTCAAATTAACTTTCATGATGAATATTTGCAACAAAATTGATGATTTTTGTCAATCAATTAACAGTTGCAAAAAGTTAGAAAGAAAAACAGAAAATTCTTGTTTCCAAATGCCCACTTTCACTATAAAGGTTAAAACCATAGGTGCACCTCATCACACATCATCAATTCATCAGATCAGCTTAGATCGATCCAGAAACTAAATGCGTATAACTGTATAAGTTTTAACATCTTGCTTCATGCCACTCTACAAAAAATGCTGCTTGAGGTCATGATACATTTTGGTGGAACTGGATGAATGGAGAATGGAGAGTTGTGAGCCTCAGTCAATAAGGCTTCTATGAGTGTAAGATCATATGGAACACATAGCTTGGTACCCTGTCATACAATGCCATCGTCGTCTATACGGAACTCTTTATGTTGATCAATATTCTGAATAATCGCCCATATCTCATTGTCGTCCTTCTGAGGTACCTTGATCCGAGAGATTAAGTCTGACTCAATTCTCAGATTAGCCTAGTAACCATGTTGTCCACGTACAAGGAACTCAATGTCTAACGCTCTAGATCCCGAATAATCTCTTCTTCCATCTTTATGCCAGCATTCATGCCTGATTTCCTGCTGAGAGCATCGGCCACCACATTTGCTTTACCCAGATGGTACTGAATGTTGGTGTCATAATCCTTGAGTATCTCTAACCACCGTCTCTGTCTCATGTTGAGTTCACGCTGAGTGAATATGTATTTGAGGCTCTTGTGATCAGTGAATATGTCACATGACTCACCGTAAAGATAATGCCTCCAGATTTTGAGTGCAAAAAGAACTGCTGCTAGTTCCAGATCATGAGTGGGATAGTTTTCTTCATATGGTTTAAGCTAACGTGATTCATAAGCAATCACCTTCCCATGTTGCATGAGTACACAACCAAGTCCTTTTCTCGAAGCATCACTATAAATCTGAAATCCACCTTTGCCAGATGAGAGAGTAAGAATAAGTGCAGAAACCAAACGTTGCTTAAGTTTTGCAAAGCCCTTCTCCCGCTCATCATTCTAGACGAATTTCTCTCCCTTGCGCATCAGCTTGGTCAAAGGAAAGGCTAACCCTGAAAAGTTCTCCACAAATCTGAGATAATATCCAGCTAAACCTAGAAAACTACGAACCTTTGATGTAGATGTCAGTCTTAGCCATTTTGTGATGGCTTCAACCTTCGCAGGATCCATGGTGATCCCCTATGCGGAAATAATGTGGCCTAGAAACGCCACCTTACTTAACCAAAATTCACACTTGGATTATTTTATATGCAGTTGCTTATAGCGAAGAATCCGTAGTACCGTACGAAGATGTTCCTCGTGTTCTTCCTTGGATTTTGAGAAGATCAGAATTTCATCAATAAATACAATGACAAACTTGTCAAGAAACTCATGAAAAACGCGGTTCATCAAGTCTATGAATACCGCTGGAGCGTTTGTGAGTCTGAAAGGCATGACTATGAACTCATAATGACCATATCGTGTGCGAAAAGCAGTCTTGGAAACATCCTACTCCTTCACTTGCAGCTGATGGTATCCTGATCGTAGATCAATCTCGGAGAAGTGCTTGGCACCTCGTAGTTGGTCGAACAGATCATCAATACGTGGTAATGGATAACGGTTTATGATCGTGATCTTGTTTAGCTCACGGTAATCAATGCACAGTCGCATGCTGTCGTCCTTCTTCTTAACGAAAAGAACCGATGCACCCCATGGTGATACACTCGAGTGAATGAAACCCCAATCCAGTAACTCCTGCAGCTGGTCTTTCAACTCCTTGAGCTTTATGGGAGCCATGCGATAAGGAGCCTTGGAGATAGGCTCAACTCCTGGAATGAGCTCAATGCCAAACTCCACTTCACGGATAGGTGGTATACCCAGAAGTTCTTCTGGAAACACATCTGGGAATTCTGAGACAATAGGCTGATCATGAATAGGTGGAGTTTCAGTAGCCGTGTCATGAACAAAGGCTAAGAAAGCTTCGCAGCCATGTGCTAGTAAGGCACGTGCTTGCATAGCCGAAATGATTTATATAGACTTTCCTGGTATAAAACAATTATGAATGTATTATGGATCTTGAACATTACGAATATGACTCGATATGTATGGCAATCAATCGTGGCGTGGTGTTTTGCTAACCAGTCCATGCCTAAAATCATATCAAAATCGCACATCTCCAAAGGAAGTGCGTCGGTAAAACGAATCTTGTCATGAAATTCTAAGGGAAGGTCTCTGTACACATGGGTAATGCGTACATAGTCTCTCATTTGCGTAGATATATTTAACACAGTCTAAAGTGGTGACGCCAACTTTTCGAAAATCGGTTAACAACCTTAAATTCGCATTAAACCTTAGAACACTACAAAAGGTAACGCGTAATTTCAATTCGAAACCTATCCAAGTTGATATCCACACAAATGTTTATAAAAAAAACAGCACAACATAATTTTCAAGTCAGTCAGGCATTTCATCAAATACTTGGTGTACACATACTATTCAGCAATAAAAGACAAATAAACATAAATTTATTTTACCTTTAGTAACCTCCGTTAACTGGTTGGAAATTCAAATCCAAAATAAGCAGAAAGAAAGAAGCTGAAAATAAGCTCAGTACTAATGGTGGATCATACCTATACCTAAGAGAGAGAGTATGTGTATCTTTTTCCCCATTTTTTGAACTTTGATATTTGGTGTTTTAACTTTGTTATTAAAACATTGGTTTAAAGTGTAAACTCGGCTAGACCCGGTTGGTTAGACTTACTGGGTGATTGAAAGCCGGTTTTGGCAAAAATCCGATTGAACTGTCGGTTAAATTCTGATTTGGTGGCTCGATTGGGTTAATTAAAAAATGTTTAACAAAACATTGGTTGTTTATAGTATTGTAAAACACGGGTTGCTCCGATTGTAAAAATGTGAACCGTTAATTGGTCTTGTGATCATGTGATTCGGTCGGATCAATTTGAAAACCGGTTATAAAAACATTGGTTTGGAGCAGAAAGAATTACGATAAAAGGAGTTGTACATGTTTACTTTTTGAGGGTTTTTTATTTGTTTAGAAAAGTTTTATAAGCAATTTCTTGACATGTACGAGGGCGGGAGTGAGAAACAAAGATGGGGACGGTAGATACGATCTCGATATTCTCGGCTCGTTGCCATCCTTTATACTTAACGAGGCCTCGATATAAAAGATACGTGTTTGTAGAAACTAGAAGGGGGGGGGGGGGGGGGGGTTGAATAGTTTCTAATCGGTTTATCTCCTAATTAAAATTCCTTTCAATTAGGTGAGTGCTAAAAATATCTTTTACTTGAAAGCTAGTTTGATAATGATTAGGTTCAATTCTAATGCATTAACAATATGTGGTAAGTGTAATAATAATGAATGTAAGTAAAGAGTAAGGAAAGAAACAACCTAGTAGGAATACACCAAGATTTATAGTGGTTCGGGTACGATGCTCTATCCTTGTTCCTCTCCACTCCTCGAGTACACTTTACTCGAGATTTCCACTATATCCACAAGCTCACTTCTTGGCGGAGAAAACTTTACAACGTCGCTTACATTATTTTCCGACACTAAGCTAAATGTTGAGACCCAATCTTAGCTAGGACCAATCTATACAACGTCGCCCACTTCACCATTTTACGACACAAGGCTAGATGTCGAGTTCTAATCGAAAGCTAGAACCAATATTCACAACGTTTCCTACTTCACCATTTTCCGACACAAGGCTAGATGTCGAGTTCTAATAGAAATCTAGAACCAATCTTCATGACTCTTCACTTTGAAGCTAAGTGAGAACTTTACACAACACAACTTCACATCACTTTATAGTTTAGTGAGAACTCATGATGACGTATAGTCCCCAGTCGGGTCATGAACCCGGCCCATGGGTACTACCCGCATCCAGCCCATCACGAATGGGTGAGAATAATGTTATTTGAGCTTATGGGCTTGGATGAACAGTAACCGCACACACGTGTGTGGCCCTCGGCCCGGCATGCCCGGTGTAGGGTTAGACAGAATCATACTCCTACTATAGTTAGGATTTATCCCAAAGGAGAGGATATTCACTCACCATAATTAGAAGATAACAATCAATCTAAATCTGGTAATTATCCTTTCCTTGGGGCCGAAGCATCAGTGACAGCCCATTAGGGTTTCACTGCCTATATAAGGAACCCCCAAGGGTTCTACAAAGGTATTACATTCTACACACGCACATCTCATCCTATTCCTATAACCCTAACCGATTACTTACTCTCACGCCGGAGTCTAATCGTGGGAAACATTCCCACGGTAAGCCTAACGCGTGTTGTTTTAGTGTGCAGGATCCCAACCAGATAATTCACTTGGTGCAGGAGCCGGAGTCCAGCCAACCCGAATTAAGCCTAATTCGGGTCTAGCAAGGATCACCCAAATTTTGTATCAACAAGTTAGCGCCATCCGTGGGACCATTACACTAAGCTAGAGCAAAATCTCATCTCGATTTCTCAATGACGAAGGGGCATCCGCAAGGAAACCCCAGGAACAGAAATCCTAGGAATCGGAAGTCCCCAGAGTAAGGGATACTCATTCCCAATTGATCCCCTAGCAACCAAGCCGGCGGACCAAACAACCGAAGTGGTCTTCAGTCCATGGGTATGACAAGCACGTTCTCTGTCACCCCACCACCTACTTCGACCTTGGATAACCCTGATCCAGGGAGTGCGCCCAACCCCCCTAAGAAGGAGCCGCGCAGACCATCGACTGAGGAAGAAGTAGAGGTCGAACCACTCAGTGAGGAAGATCTCACTCGAGGTCTCACGCAGAACTTCGAGAGGATCGTCCCAGGAATCGCATCAAGGTTGAACCTAGGGAGGGACCTCCAATCTAGGCTCAACTTTGGCAACGCCGGACCAGGCACCTCTTCTCAAACTCAAAGGAAGCGAAGGACATGACCTCAGGAGCGGAACCTATTTGAGGAAACTCCCCAACCCAGGAATGTGTTCGAACGTATAGGGGATCGTCTCATGCAGGAACTAATACAATCCCGTGAGGAGGGAGAGAGGTCCGACGGTTCACCCGAACGACCAGATCTGGAGCTAACCAGAATTAATCGCAGCACAAGCGTGTGGGATAGGATGAATACCGGGAAGAAAGCTCCAAGATTTTCTCACAAGAGCGGTCCTCACCAAAAGGATGGGGCACCGCCCCTTCTCCCGGTCCATCAGGAGAGGACTCGGATGACCATCCACCCAAGCGTCGCCGACCTAGGCGTACTCCTCCACCGCCACCAGACAATGAAGGGTACTATGGAGGCCCCTATTATCGAGAGGCGGAAGCGGAAGATCTTTTCCCGCCCGTGGTGTGACCCTAATCTCACCCGTCCATGGGCTGATCCCAGGGAAGATCCTTTCACTCTCCGCATACGGAATTACTCCGAGGATACAAAGCGTCGCATGCCGGCGTGTGTCAAGACTTATGATGGGACTGGTGATCCGGATGATCACCTAAAGATATTTGACATGCAGGCGAAAATTGAACGATGTCCCATGCCTATATGGTGCCAAATGTTCAATTCAACCTTGATCGGCAATGCTCGTGATTGGTTTGAGGGACTTCCTCCCCGAAGCATTGATAGCTTCACTAAACTACGTAATGCGTTCAAGAACAATTATACTCAGCGAAAGAAGTATAATAGGGACCCGGTCTCATTGGCAACCGTCAAGAAACGACCGGGGGAATCTACGGAGGCCTTCACTGAATGCTTCAATGACGAGTGCACACGCACAAAGACAATGCCGGAACTTCTGAAAATTTCTGATTATATGCACGCCATAACAGACAGGGAATTAGCCAGACGTCTCAATGACAAACGTCCGGAGAGGTATGACGACCTTATGGAAAGGGTCAGAAACTTCATAGAGGGAGAAACCGCGGTAGCCGCGGCTTACCCTTCAAAAGGAAACAGCTATCGATCGAACGACCAGTCCAGGAGACAGTCGGGCGGTCAAAACAACCAGAGCAGTGGAAGGGGCTCAGATTAGAAGAGCCAAAACAAAGGAGGACGGTCGGAGGACAAATTTACCCCTCTAAAGATATCCTACCGGGAGATCTTGCTGACAGAAGGGGCCAACTTCCCGAGACCTCCCCCAATGACGACTCCGCTAGACCGTCGTCAAGGAAATCGCTTCTGCGAATTCCACAACGACAAGGGCCACGACATGGAGGAATGTATCCAGCTCAAGAAGCACATTGAGTCACTGATCAAGTCAGGAAAACTCAAGCATTTGGTCAAGGACTGGAAGGATGGAAAAGACAACAAGAAGTATGACAAGAAGGATCCCCAAAAGGACAAACCTTCAACTATATACATGATCCAATCCAGGCAGCGCCGCACAAGGCAGAAAATTAGTCAAAAATTTTCACGCGACAGAGAAATCTCATTCCCTCCCATCACGGCAAGTGATGTGATTGATGCGCCTCTCACTATTGAGATAAGCATTGGAACACACAATGTCCGCCATATGTATGTGGATGGAGGGTCATCCGCAGAAGTACTATATGAACACTGTTTCGTATAGTTACGACCAGAAATAAGAAGCCAATTAGTACTGGCTACGGCGCCGCTCATCGGTTTTAGTGGAGACACCATCTGGCCAATAGGAAAGCTGCGTCTGCTTGTAACCATTGGGAATGAAGAGCACTCTACCACGGCGTGGATGAACTTTATGGTGATTCGCTCACACTCTCCATACAATGGGATCATAGGCAGACTAGGTATCCTAGCCATACGGGCAGTACCCTCCACGGCACACGGGATGATTAAATTCCCTGTGGAAGGAGGATTTGTCACTATCTATAACACAATCATACCAGCATCCGAGTGTCATGCCGTGACAACACCGGTTCCACCTGTTTCCCCCAAGGATGGGTCACCACCTCCCAATTGGAAGGTGGCAATCCATCCTGATTATCTGGAACAAGAGGTATCCATAGGGGGAACACTCTCGGATAGCGGCAAGAGGACCATGTGCTCTCTCCTGAAAGCAAAGTTAGATGTATTCGCATGGGAGCCCAAGCATATGACGGGCGTACCGCGTGCGATAGCAGAATATAAGCTCCAAATCCACCAGGGATATCCTCCTGTTAAGCAAAAGAAGCGCGGTCAGGCACCCGAACGCAGCCAAGTAATATTGGATGAAGTACGGAAATTGGTGGATGCAGGTATCATGCGCGAGGTATACTACCACGAGTGGTTATCCAACCCAGTCATGGTCAAAAAGCATGATGGGAGCTGGCGCATGTGCGTGGATTTCACGGATCTGAACAAAGCCTGTCCGTAGGACTGCTACCCGTTACCGGAGATTGATTGGAAGGTGGAATCCCTATGTGGATATCCCTTTAAGTGCTTCTTAGATGCATATAAAGGATACCACCAGATCCAGATGGCGGAAGAGGACGCAGAGAAGACGGCGTTCCATACTAGTCAAGGCGTATACTGTTATACAAAAATGCCATTCAGACTAAAGAACGCCGGGGCAACATATCAGCGGCTGGTTGACAAAGCCTTCGACTCACATATAGGCCGCAACCTGGAGGTCTATGTTGATGATTTAGTCATCAAAAGTCATACGGAGGATGCACTTATCCGAGACGTCCAAGAGACGTTTGACACATTGAGGAGGATTAATATAAAACTAAATACAAAGAAATGCACGTTTGGGGCAACTGAAGGAATGTTCCTTGGAAATATGATTGATCCAAATGGCATCAAGCCTTGCCCGGAAAAGACGGACGCAGTGATACAGTTACCATCTCCTCAGACACGGAAAGAGGTGCAATCCTTAAATGGGAAGTTGGCCGGGCTAAATAGGTTCTTATCAAAGTCCGCGGAGAAGTCACTCCCCCTATTCAAAACGCTCAAGAAGTGCATCAAGAAGGGAGACTTCTGGTGGACAAAGGAAGTTGAGGAAGCCTTTGGTCAACTCAAGCAACACCTTGCATCTCTCCCCATGCTAGTGGCCCCTGACCCAAAGAGGAGCTCATAATGTATCTGTCAGCCACACATGGAGCAATAAGTGCGGTACTCATGACGGATAGGGACACAGTCCAAAATCCGGTCTACTTTATAAGTAGAACACTACAAGGGCCGGAGCTGAATTATTCTTCCATGGAGAAATTGGTTCTGACATTAGTGTTTGCTACGAAACGGTTACGCCGGTACTTTCAGGCGCACCCAATTGTAGTGATCACTGATCAACCAATAAAACAACTCATCTCCAGACCAGATGTGGCCGGTAGGCTACAGAAGTGGAGCATTCTATTGGGAGAACATAACATATCTTATAGACCAAGGACGTCTGTTAAAGGTCAAATCTTGGCAGATTTCTTGATAGAGAAGCCGGACGAGGAGGGATCAATCGTACAACAAGAGGAAACTCCAGCAGAACCATGGGTATTATTTACGGACGGATCTTCATGCACGGATGGATCAGGAGCTGGTCTCATCCTTACGAATCCAGAAGCAATGGAGTTTACGTACGCCCTGCGCTTTGAGTTCACAGCCACCAACAATGAGGCAGAATATGAGGCGTTGATTGCGGGTTTAAAAATCGCCGCTAGAATGGGAGTCCGCAACCTTGAGGCGTACGTGGACTCACGGCTTGTCGCAAACCACATTCTGGAAGGATACGTAGCTAAGGAGGATAACATGGTTCGATACTTGGAGAAAGTCAAGTCACTATGTAACACCCAATTTTGACAATGGAAATGTCACGTGCAATTATGGCGTGTCATCAAAGCATACAAGGAAAAATGTCTAAACATTACTTGACCATAAAAGGAAAATACCGGAATCAAACATCGGTAGTCCAAAAGTAAAGCTCATCACACACAAACATAAGTATAGTAAAGAAAAGGTCTAAACAATGTCCATAGCAAATGTATCATAGGAAAAGAAATGCATAAAGTATAGAAGGCTAGACAACTTTCAGTCCATATGCACGTACTCTTAGTATCTACGAGCGTCCTTGAGTACCTGCCGTTTTGGGAACATAGAAAAAGGAAAACGGCTGAGCAAATACGCTCAGTGCACGGATGTACAATAAAGCATGAATAAGATAAGCATATAACATATAACAGCAAAAGAAAACTAAGTCCCGAGTAACCTGGTTAAGTCTTGATAAAACTGGTTTTATAGTTTGAAAGTCTTATGTTTATCTTATAAAAACTGTTTGTCATATTTTACCATTAGCCAATATAGGTCATGAAAATCCACCGTGCATGTATACTTGGAGGGGTGACCTCATCATGCAAATTAGAGGGGCTGCCTCTAAATTAATATACTGGTTTTTTTGGGTAGGAGGGATCAGCTCCTTGTGAAGGATGCAAGGCACACACCACATTCACCATGAATTCCTGACTGAAAACATGTAACTAGGATGCACCCATACGCCCCACATGATAAATATAATATAAATGGCCAAAAGCTGAAGGGACGCCACGAGCAATCACTCCGCCGTGGTGAAGTCATAACATCAGTGCCTCTAATGTTATGGTTATGGTACCTCCATAACTAGGTGAAACTGGTCATGCATGTATATGGCTATAGGTATTCTTAATTAAACATAAGCAATCAAACACGTAACTTATACTACGGGAAAACAGTTGGCTGCATACGGGGAATCCTAATAAGGAAAGAATGTCCATATTGAAAGGACGGGAATCCATACCTTATGTCCAGTGAACGAAGAAGATGAACTGAGCGAAATCCTACTTCTGTATCACTAGTGCTACAAAAATACATACATGAATAAGTATCTGCTTACTAAATACGTAGCTGGTTTTATGTCATGTCTTAGCTTATTTTATGTGTTCTTACCATGTTTTACTGTTTTTAAGCCTTAAACCGTGTTAATCTTATATTCTTTTTAATCTGATTAAGTATTTCTAGTATTTCATGTGTTATTATACTTACTATGTAATAATAAGTAACTTTCTAAAAATAGCAGGTTTCCTAAAATAGAAAGTTTCCAAAAATAGAAAGTTTCCAAAAATAGAAAGTTACCAAAAATAGAAAGTTTCCAAACATAGAAAGTTTCCAAAATTAGATAGTTTCAAAAAAAAGAAAGTTTCCAAAAATAGAATGTTTCCAAAAATAGAAAGTTTCCAAAAATAGAATTACTGCTTAAAATAGATAAGTTTCTAAAAATAGAAAGTTTCCATAAATAGATTAGCTGCCTTATTTAATTAAGTGTTTAAAAATAGAAAGTTTCCATAATTAGAAATAAGCTGGTTAAATAAGCTAAGTATATAAGCCTAAGTGTTTTCATGATTATTTTCTAAGTCATATGATATAAGGTATAGTTTAATAATTATTTCATGTAATTAAATTAAACTATAGGTTAAAATATTTAATTAAAGTATAACATGTTTTTAATTAAATAAAGTTAAATACTTAGGTTAAAACATGTATTATTATATATTAATAATATAACCTAAGTCATGTTAATTAATTAATTATAATCATGGTTTTTAAATAATTAATTAATTATAAGTCTAAAATATAAAATACTTAGGTTAATTAATTTCATGATCATTAATAATGAAGATAACCTAAGTCATGTTATTAAATTAATCATGTCATTTTATTAATTTAATTTTAACATAAGATCATAAAACATAAAAAAACTAAACATACACCATGAACCGGATCTAGACTAAAAATCATGAACCGGACATGAAATCGACACCGTACCCCGAACTAAATCGGGGTACCCCCGTGTCTTGATGCTGCCGTGGGACCCACACCCACCAACCGGAACCATATGGTCTCGGTGGTGGTCGGATGGCCAAACCGAAACCCCCCCTTGGGTTCGATGTAGGCCGCGGCTAAAACAAACACCCCTTAAAGCCATACTTTTGATTTTATTAAATCCAATTCATGTTAGATCCATGTTTATTTATTAGGTTTTTGTAAAAAAAACATATCATGTTCTTGATTTATAAAAGATCAAACCAAAAGAAAAGGTTTAAAAAGTATTTACCGAATTCGTGGATCAAAAGGACGAAGAACAAACACGATCACCAACTAATATTCCAAGATCCAAGATCAACAAACACCCCCTTGTGGTGTTCTTAGGGTGGCGGCCAAAAAGAGGAGAATGAGGAGGGTTTTAGGTTTTTGCTAAAAATCTTCTGTAAAGTAAAATGAGTAGTGTAAAAATCTTTAACCCCCTTTAGTAAAATTAACAAATGGGCTTGGCCCATTTGTCCCTTGTAGCCGCGGGTAGGGGGCCCCACTTGGGGTACCCGTACCTTTTTCCGTGTCTCGATGTTACGTTATACGTTCGTGATTATTTGTGTTCACGTTTTAAGTGTTCTCGTTACGTAAATATCGTGATCTAATATATTTAATTACGCTCGTAATAAATATATATACGTAATTAATAATAGTTCGTGTTTTAATTACGTTCATGATTTCATGATTGCATGTTCGTGATTAATTATTGTCAAATAATTATTACGTGCTCGTGCGTAGTAAATACCTATCGTGTTCTAACACGTACGTAATACGTAAAATCCTAACACGTAATCGTAATCATGCTATATTAGGAAAGTTTAAATCTATTACGTACGATCTTAAGGGTACTATTCATGGTAAAAGCATGCGGGTTTTACAACTCTTCCCCCCTAAAAAGAATAATTCGTCCCCGAATTATAGATAAAGTAAACTGGAAAAGAAGAACATACCCGAAGTCAAAATATGAAATGAGGGTAAGAAGCCCGGATAGACTCCTCTGTTTCCCAAGTGGCTTCCCGCTCGGTATGATCCCTCTATAGAATTTTGACGAATGGAATCGTCTTCTTTCTCATGACTCGTTCTTGTCTGTCAAGAACTCGTTCGGGTTCTTCTATAAAAGCGAGATCTTCACGTATCTGTTCCACTGGACACTAAACCATGTGAAGGGGATGATACTGGTACTCTCTGAGTAAGGACACATGAAACACATTGTGCACATGCGAAAGCTGCGGAGGTAACGCCAATCGGTAAGATACTTCACCGACTCGTTCAATGATATCAAACGGTCCGATGAAACGAGGACTGAGCTTCCCATTAATCCCGAAGCGTCTAACACCACGTGTCGGCGAAACCTTAAGGAAGACGTGATCTCCTACGTTAAAGTGTATGTCCCTACGATGCTTATCGGCGTAACTCTTCTGACGTGACCGTGCTTCCTGAATTTTCTGCTTAGCTACTGCGATCTTCTCATTGGTCATCTCTATGATTTCCGGTCCTTCAAGTGTTCGCTCACCAACCTGATCCCAACAGATTGGGGCGCGACACTTTCTGCCATACAACATCTCAAATGGAGCACACTTGATACTTGCGTGCCAACTGTTGTTGTATGCAAATTCCACCAAACAGATGTAATCGTCCTAATCACCCGTCCATTCCAACGCACATGACCTCAACATATCTTCCAATGTCTGAATGGTTCGCTCCGACTGTCCGTCCGTTTGAGGATGAAAAGCTGTGCTAAGCTTAAGTTGTGTACCCCAAGCTTTCTGCAGACTTTTCCAAAAGCGCGAAGTGAATCGAGGATCTCTGTCTGAGACGATGCTGGATGGTGCACCGTAGAGTCTCATGATCTCTCTTCTATACGTATCTGCGAGTTTACTTACCGAATCTTCCTTGCGGATCGGTAAGAAATGAGCTGATTTGGTAAGTCGATCAACGATAACCCAAATTGCATCGTGCTTCCTCTTGGTAGGCGGAAGATCAGTAACAAAATCCATGGTGATTTTGTCCCACTTCCACTCTGGGATATCTAACGGTTGAAGGAGACCGCCAGATCGCTGATGCTCGATCTTAACCTGCTGGCAGGTAAGACATTTGGAGACGTAAGTGGCCACATCCTGTTTCATACCACTCCACCAAAAGTACTGCTTGATGTCATGGTACATCTTAGTCGAACCAGGATGTATAGAGAATGGGGAGCTATGAGCTTTAGCTAACAAAGCTTCCCGGAGTTCTTGGTCATCAGGGACACAAAGTCTCGTGCCCTGCCATACGATACCATCTGCATCTACTCTAAATTCTGTCTGCTTCTCTAAATTTTGTACTATCGCCCAGATTTCTCCGTCATCCTTCTGAGCTTCCTTGATCTTAGATAGTAACTCGGGTTCTACTCTAAAATTAGCCCAGTAACCGTGCTGTCCACGTACCATGTACTTGATGTCTAGTCGCTCCAAGTCTCTTATGATTTCCTCTTCGATTCTAATGCCGTTGATCATTCCGGACTTCCTGCTAAGAGCATCTACTACTACATTTGCCTTTCCGGGATGATACTGTAGATTAATGTCATAATCCTTCAACAGCTCTAACCATCTCCTCCGCCTCATGTTCAATTCACGCTGAGTGAAGATATACTTCAAGCTCTTGTCGTCCGTGAAAATGTCACATGATTCTCCGTATAAGTGGTGCCTCCATATCTTCAATGCAAACACGACTGCAGCAAGTTCCAGGTCATGCGTGGGGTAATTTTCTTCATAAGGCTTAAGCTGCCGTGAAGCGTACGCGATCACTTTCCCATGTTGCATGAGAACACAGCCAAGTCCCTTCCCCGATGCATCGCTGTAGATTTGAAATCCACCCGTACCAGATGGTAGAGTAAGAATAGGTGCAGATACTAGCTTCTGCTTCAGGTCTTCAAAGCTCTTCTCTCGATCTTCAGTCCAGACGAATTTCTCCCGTTTTCGCATCAGTTTGGTCAATGGTAGTGCTAGGCGGGAAAAGTTCTCCACGAACCTACGGTAATAGCCAGCTAAGCCTAAGAAACTGCGGACTTCCATCGCTGATGTCGGCCTTGGCCTCAACCTTCGCTGGATCCATAGTGATTCCTTCTGCTGATACAATGTGACCCAAGAATGCCACCTTGTCTAACCAGAACTCACACTTGGAGAATTTAGCATACAGCTGCTTCTGGCGAAGAATCTGTAGTACTGTACGAAGATGGTCTTTGTGTTCCTCCTCGGACTTTGAGAAAATCAGGATGTCATCGATGAAGACAATGACGAACTTGTCCAGAAATTCATGGAAGATTCTATTCATCAAATCCATGAACACTGCTGGAGCATTTGTCATGCCAAATGGAATAACTACAAACTCGTAGTGGCCATAACGGGTACGAAAGGCAGTCTTTACGATGTCCTGCTCCTTGACCCGTAGCTGATGATAGCCTGACCTAAGATCAATCTTGGAGAAGTGTTTTGCCCCTTGGAGTTGGTCAAACAGATCGTCAATGCGTGGCAGTGGATATCTATTCCGAATGGTAATCTTGTTGAGCTCGCGATAGTCTGTGCAAAGACGCATACTGTCGTCTTTCTTCTTAACAAACAAGACCGGTGCGCCCCATGGAGATGCGCTCAGTCGAATGAAACCTCGTTCAAGAAGTTCTTGCAGTTGATCCTTCAGCTCCTTCAGCTCTATGGGAGCCATGCGATAAGGAGCCTTGGAGATTGGTTCAGCTCCTGGAACCAGCTCGATACTGAATTCCACTTCTCGTGCAGGTGGTATGCCCGGAAGTTCTGCTGGAAAAACATCTTAGAATTCCGACACGATAGGTTGATCCTGAATTGATGGGGATTCAGCATCCATGTCGTGAACCATAGCTAGATAACCCTCACAGCCATGTGACAGTAGTGCACGCGCTTGTAGGGTATATGATTTGTACAGACCGTCCGGGTATGAACCCATTATGAATGTACTTTGGTGCATTAACATCACCGAAGATAACTCGATATGAATGGTAGTCTATGGTAGCATGATGCTTGGATAGCCAATCCATGCCCAAAATCATGTCGAAGTCATTCATGTCCAGCGGAAGTGCGTCGACAAGTCGAACCTTATCGTCAAATTCTAGGGGAAGACTCTTTTATACATGGGTGATTAATACAGAGTCCCTCAAAGGCGTGGAAATAGTAAGCCTATTTTCTAGTGGCATGGGGAGCATCCTAATGTTCTTAGCATAAGCAGTAGAAATAACAGAGTGAGTAGCACCCGTATCGAAAAGAACACATGCAGCTTGACCATACATATACAAGATTCCAGTGATGGTACCTGTAGACTTGTTGGCCTGGTCTCGAGATGTCTTGTATACACGCCCGGTAGTAGGAGGCGGCTTGGTATCAGCATGTCCTGATGTACCCTCCATCTCGCCCTTACGACAATCCTTCATAATATGGCCATGAAGACCACACTTGAAGCACGCATCAGTATTACGGCGACATGGTCCTGGGTGCCTACGGTTGCAAGTAGAGCAAAGAGGATGAGTGTATCCTCCAGCAGGTGCTCTGGCTGGCTGAGAACCTGATAAAACATTTTACATAAGACATGATAGTTGGGTACAAAGGACAAAGCGGATAATCGTAAGATTAAATACCAGTGATAGCTGGACGGCTAGGCTGCGAACCTCTCTAGTTCTGGTCCCTACCGTTTCCATGGTTCCTGGTAGAAGTTTTGCTAAAGTGCCAGAATATGAGTTATAACATGAAATCATAAGGAAATGCGTAAGTATTAGGACCTGCTGCTGTTGGAGTGCCCAGCGTTGTTACGGTAATTATCATTACCGCCACGCCTATCCGTAGCAGAACAGTCGTTAGTCTGATCGTTTCCCTTGGGCTGATGAGGCTGCTGCTGAGTAGCCGGGTGAAACCGGTCCCCAGTTTTATGCCTGGAAGATACATTTAAAGAGATGAATAATTGACATATGGAAAGTATACAGATTGGTCACCGCTTGAACACGAATGTTTACCTCTTGTCGGGTCTTTCAGCTTCCCTGAACTCATCTCTCTCCTGCAGCATCTCTAGTTTACGTGCTGCATCGGCCACTTGTGCTACAGTGTTGAACGTAGCACACACCAGATTGTTTGCGACCGATGTGCGAAGAGCCCATCTAAAGTGATGTGCCTGCTATTCAGGAGTACCTGCTGCCGCACCAAGGAAGCCAGCTAAGCGAAGAAAGCGCTGCATAAACTCGTTGCTATTCTCCCCAGCTCTCTGTCGGATCCCATGGTAGTCTCTCATGAGCTTGTCCTGCTCAGCCTTAGGAAAGAACTGCTCCATCACCCTGTCCTTGAACTGAGCCCAAGTCAAACCAGCAACCCACTCGTCACCACCTTCAGACTGCATCAATGCTAACCACCAATTGAGTACATCGCCTTCGAAACGATAGCATGCCAACCTCGCCTTGTATGCGGGGTCACAGCCCATAGCATTGAAAATCTTCTCGATGCGAGCCAACCAGCTTTCAGCATTGCCGGGGCTATTTGTCTTCTCAAAAGCTCGAGGGCGGAGCTTGTTGAATCTCTCCACCCATACTGCTAATGTCACTGGAGGAGGAGGAGGAGGTGCCTGATTATGCTGCTGATTGTTGGCAGCTAACTTCAGCCCTGATGTCATTCCTCAGTTGAGGAAGCAAAGCTTGCATAGCAGCCTGAATTGCAGCATTGAGCTGCTCCTGTTCACGTGTGAGAACCATATGACAGTTTAAATAAAACATATGATTAAACAGATCAAAACATAAAATATATATATACATGAAAAAAATTATACTAAAATTTCACGAGAAAAATTTTATGCCAGAAAATTTTGTGTATGAATGCATGATGTAGTTTTATGAAAACTTTTGTATGCTCGAGAGTGAACGCCTCTGGTCAGTTCACCAAAAAAAAAAGACATAGCGAGGGGACGCCTATGGGTCGGTCCCAAATTTAAAAGTTTTGATAAAACACATGCGACTAAATAGGGCCAGTCCTGTACCAACCATTACTTAGTCAAAAATCTGTGACAATGACATGTATATGTATGCTTAAAAATGATGAATGCATGAAAACAACTGTCAGTTCTAGGAAGACCGTAGTGACTACCCACTAATCACAGGTCATATTTGAGAGCCTACAGGTCGAAGCCTTGGCTCTGATACCCTAATTGTAACACCCCATTTTGACAATGGAAATGTCACGTGCAATTATGGCGTGTCATCAAAGCATACAAGAAAAAATGTCTAAACATTACTTGACCATAAAAGGAAAATACCGGAATCAAACATCGGTAGTCCAAAGTAAAGCTCATCACACACAAACATAAGTATAGTAAAGGAAAGGACTAAACAATGTCCATAGCAAATGTATCATAGGAAAAGAAATGCATAAAGTAAAGAAGGCTAGACAGCTTCTAGTCCATATGCACGTACTCTTAGTATCTACGAGCGTCCCTGAGTACTTACCGTTTTGGGAACATAGAAAAAGGAAAACGGCTGAGCAAATACGCTCAGTGCACGGATGTACAATAAAGCATGAATAGGATAAGCATATAACATATAACAGCGGAACAAAACTAAGTCCCGAGTAACCTGGTTAAGTCTTGATGAAACTGGTTTTATAATTTGAAAGTCTTATGTTTATCTTATAAAAATGTTTGTCATATTTTACCATTAGCCAATATAGGTCATGAAAATCCACCGTGCATGAATACTTGGAGGGGTGACCTCATCATGCAAATTAGAGGGGCTGCCTCTAATTTAATATACTGGTTTTTTTGGGTAGGAGGGATCAACTCCTTGTGAAGGATGCAAGGCACACACCACATTCACCATGAAATCCTGACTGAAAACATGTAACTAGGATGCACCCATAAGCCCCACATGATAAATATAATATAAATGGCCAAAAGCTGAAGGGACGCCATGAGCAATCACTCTGCCGTGGTGAAGTCATAACATCAGTGCCTCTAATGTTATGGTTATGGTACCTCCATAACTAGGTGAAACTGGTCATGCATGTATATGGCTATAGGTATTCTTAATTAAACATAAGCAATCAAACACGTAACTTATACTACGGGAAAACAGTTGGCTGCATACGGGGAATCCTAATAAGGAAAGAATGTCCATACTGAAAGGACGGGAATCCGTACCTTATGTCCAGTGAACGAAGAAGATGAACTGAGCGAAATCCTACTTCCGTATCACTAGTGCTACATAAATACATACATGAATAAGTATCTGCTTACTAAATACGTAGCTGGCTTTATGTCATGTCTTAGCTTATTTTATGTGTTCTTACCATGTTTTACTGTTTTTAAGCCTTAAACCGTGTTTATCTTATATTCTGTTTAATCTGATTAAGTATTTCTAGTATTTCATGTGTTATTATACTTACTGTGTAATAATAAGTAACTTTCCAAAAATAGCAGGTTTCCTAAAATAGAAAGTTTCCAAAAATAGAAAGTTTCCAAAAATAGAAAGTTACCAAAAATAGAAAGTTTCCAAAAATAGAAAGTTTCCAAAAATAGAAAGTTTCCAAAAATAGAAAGTTTCCAAAAATAGAATTACTGCTTAAAATAGATAAGTTTCTAAAAATAGAAAGTTTCCATAAATAGATTAGCTGCCTTATTTAATTAAGTTTCTAAAAATAGAAAGTTTCCATAATTAGAAATAAGCTGGTTAAATAAGCTAAGTATATAAGCCTAAGTGTTTTCATGATTATTTTCTAAGTCATATGATATAAGGTATAGTTTAATAATTATTTCATGTAATTAAATTAAACTATAGGTTAAAATATTTAATTAAAGTATAACATATTTTTAATTAAATAAAGTTAAATACTTAGGTTAAAACATGTATTATTATATATTAATAATATAACCTAAGTCATGTTAATTAATTAATTATAATCATGGTTTTTAAATAAATAATTAATTATAAGTCTAAAATATAAAATACTTAGGTTAATTAATTTCATGATCATTAATAATTAAGATAACCTAAGTCATGTTATTAAATTAATCATGTCATTTTATTAATTTAATTTTAACATAAGATCATAAAACATAAAAAACTAAACATACACCATGAACCGGATCTAGACTAAAAATCATGAACCGGACATGAAATCGACACCGTACCCCGAACCAAATCGGGGTACCCCGTGTCTTGATGCTGCCGTGGGACCCACACCCACCAACCGGAACCATATGGTCTCAGTGGTGGTTGGATGGCCAAACCGAAACCCCCCCCTTGGGTTCGGTGTAGGCCGCGGCTAAAACAAACACCCCTTAAAACCATACTTTTGATTTTATTAAATCCAATTCATGTTAGATCCATGTTTATTTATTAGGTTTTTGTAAGAAAAACATATCATGTTCTTGATTTATAAAAGATCAAAACAAAAGAAAAGGTTTAAAAAGTATTTACCGAATTCGTGGATCAAAAGGACGAAGAACAAACACGATCACCAACTAATATTCCAAGATCCAAGATCAACAAACAGCCCCTTGTGGTGTTCTTAGGGTGGCGGCCAAAAAGAGGAAAAGGAGGAGGGTTTTAGGTTTTTGCTAAAAATCTTCTGTAAAGTAAAATGAGCAGTGTAAAAATCTTTAACCCCCTTTAGTAAAATTTACAAATGGGCTTGGCCCATTTGTCCCTTGTAGCCACGGGTAGGGGGCCCCACTTGGGGTACCCCGTACCTTTTTCCGTGTGTCGATGTTACGTTATACGTTCGTGATTATTTGTGTTCGCGTTTTAAGTGTTCTCGTTACGTAAATAGCGTGATCTAATATATTTAATTACGCTCGTAATAAATATATATACGTAATTAATAATAGTTCGTGTTTTAATTACGTTCATGATTTCATGATTGCATGTTCGTGATTAATTATTGTCAAATAATTATTACGTGCTCGTGTGTAGTAAATACCTATCGTGTTCTAACATGTACGTAATATATAAAATCCTAACACGTAATCGTAATCATGCTATATTAGGAAAGTTTAAATCTATTACGTACAATCTTAAGGGTACTATTCATGGTAAAAGCATGCGGGTTTTATACACTCATCGCGGCTTTCAGCAAGTTTTCTATCAAGCAGGTACCAAGAGGTGAAAACAAGAAGGCGGACGCTCTTAGCAAGATCGCGTCTACAAGTTTCGCCCACTTATCCAAGCAAGTCTTGGTGGAAATACTAAAGGAAAAGTCCATAACGGAAGGGGAAGTCGCAGCTATAGTTGAGGAAGATGAACCTACATGGATGACCCCGATCATCAACTGTTTGACTAATGAAACCCTCCCAGACGAGGAAAAGGCGGCACGACGCATCAGAAGGAAGTCATCACTTCGAGCTTCGAGAAGGTATTCTTTACAAGCGCTCTTTCTTACAGCCGTGGTTGCGGTGTGTTGGGCCACGCCAGGCTACTTATGTGATCAGTGAGATACATGAAGGGTTATGCGGCATGCACGCGGGCCCCCGATCCGTAGTAGCCCGAGCTCTACGCACAGGATATTATTGGCCTACCATGCATAAGGATGCACGCGACATGATTCGCAAGTGCAGTGATTGCCAAGTGCACAGACCAGTACCACGACATCCGCAGCAGGAACTTACACCCATTACATCCCCATGGCCATTCTATAAGTGGGGAATCGATATTGAAGGACCTTTTCCCGTAGCTGCAGGGGGAGTTAAGTTCTTGATTGTCGCAATGGACTACTTTACACGTTGGATAGAGGCCAAGGCAGTCAAATCCATCACAGGTAAACAAGTTAAAAAGTTTGTTTGGGAGAACATCGTGTGTCGTTTTGGCTTACCAGGAGAAATCATCTCGGACAACGGGAAGCATTTCGCAGATAATCCATTCAAGGACTGGTGCGCAACATTGAATATCAAACGGCGCTTCGCATCTGTTAAACATCCGCAGACAAATGGTCTTGTGGAACGAGCGAATAAAAGCTTGGGTGAAGGCATCAAGGCACGCCTGGATGAACGAAGTGCCAAATGGGTGGATGAACTGCCACATGTTCTATGGGCACATAGTACTATGATCAAAACAGCCAACGGGGACACCTCATTCGCATTGGCCTACGGCACTGAAGCTGTTATACCAGCAGAAATAGGAATGCCTACCATCCGCACAACGGAGGTTAATGTCGTCACAAACGACGAGCAGCTCCGGATCAATCTGGATATGTTGGAGGAAAAAGGGAGATAACGGCTATCATTCCCTAAGGATCTTTCTTGGTACGTCCGGGGAGCATCTTGATAGTCTAGAGGTTACGCCTACGGCTGTAACAACTAGACTGGGGGGACATGATGACGTATAGTCCCCAGCCTGGTCATGAACCCGGCCCATGGGTACTACCCGCATCAGGCCCATCACGAATGGGTGAGAATAATGTTATTTGAGCTTATGGGCTTAGATGAACAGTAACCGCACACACGTGTGCGGCTCACGGCCCGACATGCCCGGTGCAGGGTTAGACATAATCATACTCCTACTATGATTAGGATTTATCCCAAAGGAGAGGATATTCACTCACCATAATTAGAAGATAACAATCAATCTAAATCTGGTAATTATCCTTTTCTTGGGGCCGAAGCATCAGTGACAGCCCATTAAGGTTTCATTGCCTATGTAAGGAACCCCCAAGGGTTCCACAAAGGTATTACATTCTACACACTCACATCTCATCCGATTCCTATAACCCTAACCGATTACTTACTCTCACGTTGGAGTCTAATCGTGGGAAACATTCCCACGGTAAGCCTAACGTGTGTTGTTTTAGTTTGCAGGATCCCAACCAGATAATTCACTTGGTGCAGGAGCCGGAGTCTAGCCAACCCGATTTAAGCCTAATTCAGGTCTAGCAAGGATCACCCAACTTTTGTATCAACAACTCACAAGACACAACCACATCACTTTATAGTTTAGTGAGAACTAATACAACTTATTACAACTCAATTAAACATATCCAAGTACACACATGTAACTTGGATCTACACAACACAAATCCAAGCATACAGATATGCAAAGGATTTACACAACTCTAATCCAAGTATGCACACATAGCTTGGATGAACACAACTAGTCCAAGTATTCACAAATACATTGGATCTACACAAGACACAAATAAACAAATGATGAATATGACTAGATCTTTAGAAGAAGGTGATCTTCATCAATGCTTCATCTTTAATCACATCACAAGTGTGTGAGTGATCTTCTCTTTGGACAAGGTAAAGAAGGGGATCAAGAGGATAATCATAAGTAAACATACTTAACACATAATCATAAAACAAATATTAACCAAACAATGGCAGCGGCGGCTACCCCTAGGATCACCATTATCTATCTCTGATCTACTACCATTCGTCCATTCATGTGTCTAAAGAACCTGTCGTCTTGTGAGTATCGTCTTTGTGATTGATCTCAGGGAACGAGCTTCTTTATTCGCTAGTAATCTGGAGCCATAGGGATTGTGATAGTTTTTGGTGGATCTGTTATTTTTTTGCCCTGCTTGACTGTGATTTACAAAGCCTGGGTGTTAATTGTTTCTGATCTTGTCTTTCCTCCATTCACTTTATAAACCTTGATTATTGTGATTATCATTGAGTGTGGTTGGTTCTTGTGTGGCTAATTCAACGTAGTCGAAGAGTTTGGGGTCTCAATTCTTTGAATTGATTCCGTAATCTGGTTCGATACTCATTGGTCGTGCTTGTTTTTAATCACCACTCTTTGTTATGTCTTCTAATCCTGGTTTATCGAGGATCGACGAGGAAATTAAGAAAGGTCCTAATTGCAGCTAGGGTTTCGAAATCCATTTTTTAGGGTTTTCTGTTTCGTTTCTCTCTCCTACGCATTATGGGAGACTCTGATTGGGTGAATGTTAATCGCAAAAAGCAACGTACGGTTTTTGATCGGCTTCAATTTCCTTGTGGTAAAGCTTTGTCTTCAGATGATCTAGCTAAGATTTCAATCTCAGTGTACGTTTCCAATTTTCCTTCGCACCTCACTATGCGTGAACTATGGAACATATGTGGTAAAGTTGGAACCCTTGCTGATGTTTTTATTGCGAACCGGAAGAATAAATTAGGGCAAGCGTATGCGTTCTGCTGCTACATTAAAGTGGACAATACAACATCTCTTATTGCTTCTCTTTGCAAAATTCTAATTGGGAAACTCCGTTTGTATGCTAACGTTGCTAGATTTGCTAGGAACAATGTTGTTAAGGAGGGTATAAAATGTGAGGGTCTAAAAGGTGTTTTTAATCATTCCAATGTTGGTGCCACTAAAGTTACCAGCGTTAAAGATTCCTCGTACGCTGATGTTGCCAAGGGCTCTCTTGTTGGAGACGTTATGAGTTCTAAATCGGTTCATACGCAAGCTGAGCATTCTCCTTTATCCATTTCTCTGGACCATGTTCAACCTAATGCTTTTCCTCTGGCTGTTTTGGGATGCTATAAAGATTTTAGGGCTATTTCCAACGCACAGGTTATGTGTCGCAGTGAAGGATTTTTGAATGTATCTTTTAAATACCTAGGTGGCCTTTGGGTTTTGTTTGACATCCAATCTATTGAAGCCCGTGATAAGTTTCTTAAACATGATGGAATTTTGACTTGGTTCTCTTCTCTTAAAGTATGGCATGATGATTTTGCCATTGACGAAAGGCTCGTTTGGTTGAAAATTGAAGGTGTTCTGCTTAGGGCTTGGGAATATGAGGTTTTTGAAAAAATATGTGCCAAGTGGGGTGAAATGACGATTCTGACAATTGCAATAGGCTTAGCAAGCGGGTGTGTATTAAATCATCACACCACCTTTTGGTTTTTGCCACTATCATGGTGACACTTGATGATGTTGTTTACTCTATCCGTGTTAGGGAGCTATGTAGTTGGACTCCCACTTTCACGAATGATAGTATGGAACATGTGGATGAAAGCAAGTTTAATGATCAAGAGGATGATCTTTTGGACAATTCAGTAAATGATGAAGGTTCTGAGGGGGGTCTCAGAGGATGGTCGTAGTGTTGAGAATGATGAGCCTATTCTTAACACAACTGGTCTTTCTAATGACGTGGAGTGTGAACCAGTTGTTGCTCCCACTACTCGGGAGGAAGAAGCTGTTGGAGAAAAGATGGTCCCTGATAGTGATCCTTTTGGTTTGGCTGACCATATTGAGAAAAGTAGCAAACGCAAAGTGGACGTGGGTGTTGCTCGCCCAATGGTACCTGATCTTGGTCCATTAACTAATATGGAAGATTCTGTTTTTAAATGTGATCCCCTATCTCAGTGTTCTTCTTCTTCTTATGTAAATAAGGAGAACAACAATGGTACATACACGGGTTTTTTTGATGGTTGTGAGGCTTCAAGAGACTATTAAAGTTGGTTTGGAACTCGGACTTGATATGGCTGGTTGTGAAGATACTTTGAAGGCATTGATTGCTGGAAATGGAGATGTCAAGGTGAATAAATGAATTCGCTCTCTTTAAATATTCAAGGTTTTGTTGACTCTAATAAAAGGAGATGGGTGAGCAGTTTGTGTAATAGATTTAGGGTTAATTTTTTAGCTCTTGAAGAAACAAAAATGATGCAGCTTGATTTGTGGAAGGTTCGTCAGGTTTGGGGAAATTCTCAATTTGATTTTGCTGCTTCTTCGTCTCGAGGGCTTTCAGGTGGTATTCTGTGTGTCTGGAATAATGTGTTATTTCACAAGTAAAAAATAAGTAGTCACGAAAATTTTGTTGTTGTTGAGGGCCTTTGGACTCCTACGGATGTTCGTCTCATGTGGATTGTTGTGTACGCTCCACAAGATTTGGTACAAAAAATCTCCTTATGGTCCTCTCTTACAAACCTTATGTCTGGATGGGTTGGGAGTATTATAATAATGGGGGATTTCAATGAAGTGCGTGACGCTGCTGAGAGATTTGGCTCGGTCTTTAACATTAGGCAAGCTGATGTTTTTAATGATTTTATTTGCAACTCCCTTCTTACTGATGTTCTGCTGGGTGGTTACTCTTTTAATTGGTCTGATAAGAGGGGGACTAAGATGAGTAAGCTTGATTATTTTTTGGTTTCTGATGGTCTTCTGGAAGCTTTCCCTAACGTTAGTGGTGTTGTCTTAGAGAAAGGGGTTCCTGATCATCGTCCCATTCTTCTTAAAGTCTCGGAGGTTGATTATGGTCCTACTCCTTTTAGATTTTTTCACTCATGGCTTGAGCTTGAGGGGTTCCGTGAGTTAGTTTCTAATGCTTGGAGTAAGTCTGAAATTGAGGAGGTTAATGGGATTCTTTTGTTTAAGAGGAAACTTCAACACCTCAAGCGTGCTATCAGGGAATGGGTTGCTAATTACAAAGTGAAGTCCTCGAAAATTAAGCAGGATCATCAAGCAAAGCTCTCTGATATTGACATTCGAATTGACCAAGGGTGTGCTTCTGAAGAGGATTTTATTCAGCGACGTGAATCCTGTAAGTTTTTATATGATATTGATAAAATCGAGTCCAAAGACATTATCCAGAAAGCAAAGGTTAGGTGGGTTGTTGAAGGGGATGAGAACACTAAGTTTTTTCACGGCATGTTGAAGAAAAAACGTCATCAACAAGCCATCAAAGGGGTCCTCATTAATGGTGATTAGGTAGAAGACCCTACTAAGGTTAAGGAGGAATTTTATTCTCACTTCAGTAAGCGGTTTAGTCAGGATAATTATATGTCGGTTCTCCTTGATGGCGATATGCCTAAAGTTCTCCCTAATGATCTTAGGGAATTTGTTGAGAGGCATGTTTCCAATGAAGAAATTAAGCGGGCTATTTGGGATTGTGGAGGTGACCGCACTCCTGGACCAGACGGGTACACCTTATACTTCTTTACTACCTTTTGGGATATCATTGAAGATGATGTTTATCGTTTTGTGCATGATTTTTTCCATTATGGTGCTTTTCCAAAGGGTTGTAATTCCTCCTTTATTGCATTGATTCCGAAGCTTTCCAATGCAAGGTTTGTCTCGGACTTTCGACCTATTAGTCTTATCGGTTGTCAATATAAGATAATTGGCAAAATTCTTGCAAATAGGCTAAGCTTGGTCATTGATCATTGTGTGAGTCTGGAGCAAACTTCCTTCATCAAAGGACGAAATATTCTTGATGGTCCGCTCATTTTAAATGAGGTTATAGCTTGGTATAGAAAGCATAAGAAAGATCTTATGGCTTTTAAAGTTGATTGACTATTTAGATTCGGTCATGATGAAGCTTGGTTTTGGTTCTAAGTGGCGAAGTTGGATTCTTGGATGCTTTAGGAATGCTAAATCTTCAGTTCTTGTTAATGGTTCCCATACTAAGGAATTTGATCTTCAAAAAGGGATTCGTCAAGGTGATTTGTTATCCCGTTTTCTTTTCATATTGGCTATGGAGGGTCTTCATGTGCTTCCTTGCAAAGCAAAGTCTTGTCGTTTGTTTAAAGGGGTCTCTCTTGGGGATAATCTAGTAATATCGCATCTTATGTTTGCGGACGATGTCATTTTCCTTGGGGAATGGTCATGTGAGGGTGCTACTAACTTGTTGTGTATGTTGCGTTGCTTCTATCTCATCTCGGGACTTAAGATTAATGTCAACAAAAGCAGTATCTTTGGTATTGGCAAGACAGAGGAAGAGGTTTCTGACTTCGCTCTTTCTCTTGGTTGTGCGACGGCCAAAGATCCCTTTAAGTACCTTGGGGTTCCTATTGGTGGTAGTATGAGTCGCCGTTCCAGTTGGGAGGATATTATCAAAAAATTTTGTACCACCTTGTCTCCATGGAAAGTGCGTCTTCTGTCGGTTGGTGGCAGATTGTCTCTCATCAAATCGGTTCTTGGTAGCCTGCCTATATACTATATGTCGATTTATATGATGCCCGTTTCCGTCCAAAATGAGTTGGAGTCTTTGAGAAGGAATTTCTTTAATGGTGGTGACATCGACGTCCGAAAAATGAGTTGGGTTAAATGGAAGAAATGTCTTGCATCCAAGGACTTGGGGGGTCAAGGCACGATCTCGGCATTGGTAGTTTATACGGGCTTAATATTGGTCTTCTCTTTAAATGGGTTTGTAGGTTCTTGTGTGGCTCTTCTGATCTGTGGGTTAAGTTCATCAAACGTATATATGGGGATCAAGGGGGCATCTCTGGTGGATCATCTCGAAACCAATTTACTTGGGGTGCGATTATATCTGCGACCCGTAAGCTTAATAAGAAATGTATTGATTTGTTCTCTTTATGTACCCGTAAATTAGGAGATGGTATGTATTGTAGGTTCTGGGAAGATGTCTGGATTGGTTCATCCTCCCTTAAAAATCTCTTCCCACATATCTTTTATTTGGATATGGATAGAAGCTGTGTGGTGGCGGACCGTTTTTCTGTTCATGGCTGGTCCCCCTTGCTTAGACGTCAACCTAGAGGAGGTGTTGAGGAATCTCAATTTAACGATCTTTGGGTCATGATCCAGGATGTTGTTTTAACGGGTTCGTGCGACTCTTGGACTTGGTCTTTAAATCCCTCCAAAGGTTTCTCGGTTGCGTCAGTGTGAGGCCTTGTTGATTCTCATCTCTTGGTCACTTCTTCTGTAGCTACGAGATGGAATAAATTCCTGCCCATTAAGATCAATGTTTTCGTTTGGAGGTTGGCCCTTAATAAACTTCCCTCAAGGGTTAATTTAGATAGGAAGGGTATTGATCTGGATTCGACTCTTTATCCTTTATGTATGGAGGATGTCGAAACTGTCAATCACATTTTCTTTACTTGTGAGTTGGCAGTCGTTCTTTGGGGAAAGTTTGCCTCTTGGTGGGAGCTTGATATTCCGGTTTGTTCTTCTGTCAATGATTGGTTTGGTTGGCTTGATTCCTTGCACGTTTCACATGTCTCTAAGTCCGTCATAGAAGCTGCAGAAGGCACGCTCCTTTGGTGAATTTGGAAGTTCAGGAATGAGGTTCTTTTCTCGCATACTATGCCGAAGAAATCATGTTTATGGGATTCGATTCTTTCGTTTTCGTACCTTTGGATTTCTTCTCGAAATCGTATTTGTAAGTTTAGATGGGATTGTTGGCTGCGTAAGCCTTTAGACTCTTTTTCTCATATGTAATGTTTTTTAGCCTTTGGCTAGTTAATAAAATTGCCGTTAAAAAAACATAGTTAACACATTAAGTGATCATTTACAAATGACTAGGATTAGAAATAAGAAAGAAGACTGAAAAGATGTCCAAAAAGGGTTGATGAAAGTGCATATTTGATTCATTATTTATAGGAGACAAGATCCCAACGGCTACCTGGGCCCGGTCCCTTAGCTGCCCAGGCGGTTCCTTATCGATAGGGAACCGCATAGGCACTTAAGCAACCACGGAGAGTAGACTCCGCTCCTTTTTGTCTTTTAGTGAATTTGAAATATCTGAGGCTTTTTAAACCTTCAAATGATATTCTTATGGCATTTGGAATATGCCATATTCAAATTTGCATTTTCATTTTTAATAAAACATTTTCTTAAAAATAAAGTTTACTAAAAAATCTTTTATTATATTTGACAAAAGTAATTTTTATGGCTAATCACTTTTATGATCACTAAGCATGATTAAGATATGTTAGTGTAATGATTATTACCTTGATGATAATGTTTGTTATATAATTCGTTTTATGATTGTGTTTGACAATAAATGTCTTTGTAATTTGTCGTGATCAAAACTAAAAAAGATTAATTGGTGCTATCAATGTTTTTAGGCATTGCTTTGCATTAACAATCTTCCCCTTTTTTATTACGACAAACTATAAACTCATTTACGTAAATATCACTATCATTTCTCCCCCTTTGTCGAAGCAAAAAGGTTAGCACAAGTCTTTGAAGGAGAAAAGAACCGGACTTTTCTAGTAGGTCCCCCTTGGTGCTTACTCTCCCTTGCTTCGGGGGCACCAAATAAGTGAGCTAAGGTGACATGCTACACAAAGGTTAGAAGAAATAAAAGAAACACAAATGTATATATGTGCACTACCTACTAACTAACTTGAGAGGGAGCAGGAAAAATAATCTTAAATTAGAAGCAAGCATTTGCTAAGTATGTCCAAAGAGTGTGAGTTGACAACATCATAGTTTAATTGGTGGAATAAAGAAAGAAAAGAAACATCCAAACCAATCAAAGATGACATAAATTGTCAATGGGTTAAAATTTAGAATTTATGGAATCTCCCATAATTAATTTTAAGTTTTAACCATGATCAACTCTTTAATAAGTGTGTGAAAAAGAATTAGTGGGAAAGATAACACAGAAAACACTCATATTACACAAATATGAAATAACATACAAGAGAAATATTCATACACACAATATGAATATTTTAAAGCAAAAGATATGGAAAAATAAACCACAAAGCATAAAGTACACTAATAGTGATAATCTTCCAAGATAGCTTAAGCTTTATTGACTCAAATAACAAAAGTACACAATGTGCTTTAGTTAGAAAAGGAAGACGACGAGGCATCATTCGAAGTTTTGTTCACGGGAACGAAAACTTTGAGAGGAAGTCGAGTGAGTAGGAATTCAAGAAAATTTAGCTTGTCATAAATATGAGCAAGTTCAATTTGTTGAAATCGACAACAAGCACACAAGGAACCATGATGCAAAACAAAGTCGTTAGATGGGGGAGGTCCTTCAAGATTAGAGTTTGGTGGAGAGGGAGATAATGGATAAGAGATGTTTTCAAAATGTCTAGTGAGATTAGGGAAAGAAGATAGGTCATTGAGTTGAGGAGAGTTGAAAGGTTTAGGTGGTGGTGGAAGAATTTCCTTTTCTCTGGTAATTGTATTTATAGAGTAAGTCTCATTCCAATATTTGATCGAAGAAAAAGAAGAATTCTTGGAAGGTTTTGGAGAAGAGGATTCTTGTTCTTCTTGATCCAAATAGGTCGAACCGAGAGTTTCGGTTTCTTTGAAAGCTTAGAAGAAGAAGCTTTATGTTGAGAATATTGTGACAAAAAAATGTGAAGGTTAGGAATGGAAGAATTAGGCATTATGAGGGGTGAAGAGAAGAACTCCCAAAAGGGAAGAATTTAAAGAAAATAGATAAGGAAACGATTTGAAATGAAAACAAAGGTTTTAGAAAATGTTTTTCCAAATTGGGTAAACAAGGAATCTTAACCAAGACAGTGGTCAAAGAAGAAAGACAAAAAATAAGCAAAGAACGGCTTTCCTGTATGCGGTTCATTAAAGGAGCCCGCGGTTCCATATCGATATGGAGCCGCCTGGGGGCTAAGGAGCCGTGTCCAGTGGACATCAAACCATGATTTTCAAAAGTTTTGGAGAAAAATAAGACTTTTTCAAAATTTTGCAAATCTTGGATTTTTACCTCTTTTAACACTAGAGTATGCTAGGGTTGCAAAAAAGCAACACACTCACAAAGAATGTCTTGACAAAGGGTGACAAAATATTTAGATAACATTTTGATCCAATTTTAAGTCAAGTTTTTAGAGGTTGTAATAGATTTAGGTTCAGTTTTAAATAAATTGAAGTTGATTATGGTGACCACATATGTTGAAACACATAAAACTAAATCCATAGATCATCTTCATGAAGAGCTCACAAAGGAAAGGAAATACAAGAAATGAAATGACAATAAACTAGAACAAAGATAGATTAATCTAGATCTTGAATGCATAGTCCTCTTTGGCTTGATCTACTTTAAAAACATTTAATTTTTAAAAACCATCATTCATCTCCTAGGAGGAGGAGGCATGGAGAACAAGGCAAGCAAGAAATTATGCAACCTTCTATGAAGTCCAAGCATTTTCAACCTTAGGTTTTGAATGATGTAGTTATTATAGAGACAACATGGGCAATTTGCACCATGAGCTTCTAGAAACCCAAAGAAGTAAGGACCACCCATGAAGTGTGGAATAGGAATGCCTAAAATAGGATAATTAGTGTTTAAGGGAGGAGGAGGTGGTGGAGCCATAGTGTCCAAGGGTGATATGGGAGAATTTGGTGGAGTGGAAGGAGAGGTAATCAAAGGCTCAAGGTCAAAGGGAATGCTTTGTAGTGGTTGAAGTTGATTATTCCCATCCAAAGGAGGACTAGGAGTGAAAGGTGAAGAAAGCTCACTCATTCTTGATTGGAATGAAGAGGAGGTAGAACCATGTGAATGGTTAGTACCATGGGTTGATTTTGTCTTGCATGGAGAAAGAGGTGGTAAGGGTGAAGAGGAAATGAGGATAGGAGAAATCTCATTTTTGGGAGTGTGAAATGATGAAGAACCAATGTTAGGTAGCTTAATCTTAATTTTAAGGCTTCTTTTAGAAGAGGAAGTTTGGGAAGAATTGGATGTTATACTGGACACCATGTTAGTGTGTTGAGGTTTAGAGAAGAGTTGAAGGGATGAAGAACACAATCAACAATGGGGGGTTAAAGAAGAGAAGTGGATGATCCAAACTAGTAACAGGTTAAAATCATTTTATGTGAATAATGAAATTAGGTAGCCTAGTTTAGGAAATGTGCAGGTTTTTGCAAAAGTTTTATCAAAGTTTTACACAGATTAATGAAAATAGTGTAAATCAAAGATTCTGTTGAAACAGTACTAGGCGATTCCTTACGTATGGTCGCAGTTCGTTATCTCTAAGGAATCGTGGGTTCGATATGGAACCGCGACCAGTGTTGTCAAAATTATGCACTTCCTCAAACTTTTGCTAGCCCAGATTTTATACCAGGGTTTATTATGCCAAAGTGAACTATTAATCAAGAATTGGGAGGCTATCTAACACACAAAATGCATAAAGCTATGTAAATCAAAAGATCGATTACATAAGAAAATAGGATTAAAATACTAAGTAATCAAAACACAAAGTATTAGTTAGCAAACACAATAGCCTAAAAAAGAAAGAGAAAATAATAAAAAAAATTGTTTCAACTATTCAAACATGTATTCAAACATGTTAACCTTGATAAATCAAAGCTTCATTTCTTCTTCTTGCCAAGTCCCTTGATCAACTTACTTATGTTCTTGAACGATCCTCTTGACTCCACTCGATGATCATACAACTCGCCTTGGGTTTTGAGATTGGCACGGTAGACATCCTCAAGACCAAAGTTCTCCGGAAGTCTACTTGTGGCATGGTGAGGAGGGGGGTTAATTTCTTCTAACCCGTCCATGAAAGTGTCCATGGATGAGTGGGAGTTACTCGAAGAGCCAACTTGAGCACTTGTGCCTATGCCACCACCATCACTTGGTGACATATCAAAGTCCTCATCGTTGGACTCTTGTGGATCATATTTTCTTGAAACTCAATCACTTCTCGCCTTTCTTGGTTGTACCTTTTGAATAGGTATCATAAATCGTTTGACCGAGCGAAAGCGAGTAATGTCAATGTCGGGATAATCTTCACCAACGTTTTTAAGAAGGCGAATAAGGAGCATGACATAGGGTAGGTTTGTTTTAGGTTTGGAAAGAGCATAGGTGATTCGTCGAGCGATAAAGTATGCTAGATTGTACTTGGTGTTAGTAGCGATGCAACATAACATATGCGGCATACACACCGAAATATGATCCCGGTTTCCGCCAAGACAAAAAAAATTCCTCCTAAGGATGTCAGCCCAACGGACCATACAAACATTAAGGTCTCTTAAGAGAACCTCATAGCGTTTTATCTGACGCTTGGTATAGTGGATGCTTCTTATAACTTTTCCACTACGCTCTTTACAAATGACATCAAGAATGAAGTCAAGGTCAATCTCTTCATTTTCATCTGGGGCACAGTCGAATGGTTCAAGGAGATAATCAAGTTTCCATTTATCAGTAAATTGACAAGTGCCCTCAAATGGAACACGAAGAGCTTGACCAAAGTCTTCAAGAGAGAGTTTGATGTGTCTACCTTCAAGGGTGAACCTAACATATACTCTACCATTATCATAAATGAGAAGTATGTGCTAAAGAGTTTTAAGAGAAATTCAGGATATATATCCTCTTTGATGTCCAACAAACAATCAAACCCAATTTGTTCGAACATCGATCGAGTATATATATATCCCTCAATATCCCTTTCGACAACTCTACTCTCGTGAAAGCAACGTTTTTGGAGTGAGGAATATGTGTTTATAAGTTGAGGGGAGGCATAAATTTCGAAAAGGCTTGTCATGTATTGTCTAGTGTGTTGGTGGTCTTGTTGATATTCCGAAGGCATGATTAGTACCTAAATGAACATAAAAATATTTCCTCAATCACTTATATGTTAAAAAAAAATCAAAAAAATGAGAATGTGTTTTATCAATTACTTGACAAACAAAGGTTTAATCATTATCATTCTAATACGCACAATGTACCTAGTTCACTATTGACAATAACATATTTACTATGTAAGATCAACAATGAACTCGAACATTGGTTTTTCAAAACAATGTTTTTAGGTAAGCATTTGATAATGTCATTACCAACTTGTTCAAGGGTTCATATCAGTTCCATCAATTAACCAAAATTATTTAGTCAAAATTCAGATTTGTTCTACAAGTGGGTTTTAGTGAAATCTCAATGAATATAAACCTACGGAATCATAGCAACAATACTATGTCAACTCTTATTCAATGTCAATTTTAAAAATCCCCAATTATGAATGTATGAACCCTAGAACAAATTAGATGAAATTGAAAGAAATAACTTACAATTAATTGATCTTGGATGATGGAGGAGTGAAACCCACAAATTTGAATCAATTAATTTGAGTGATTGAAGGTTTTTGAAGGTCCAACAATGGAGGAAAAACTGAAACCCGTCGCTATGTTGGAGAAGAAAGAGAGTGTTTTTGAAAAATGATTTCAATAAAAGGATCTGGTACTTTTAGATGCAAGTACTGGTCGTGGTTCCTTATTGATAAGGAACCGCATATATGAGCCGCGTCTGATAAAGAACCGCCTACAGTGGTAGGTTTTTATCAAAGAAAAATAAAGAATTTTTGAAAACCAATTTTTTTAAATTACTTAAAAATATATCTTAAACCTTTTAGGATATCATTGAACCACCACAACACTAGGTAATAATGCCTTGTTGAAGGATTATGAGTTGAATCGAGATAGGAAAAGACCGAAACAAACAAACGACTACTCGTAGCAAAAGGACAAAGAGGAGAGAAGTGAAGAGGATTGAATCAAGACCAAGAACAATACTCAAGAGACAAATGACATTCTTCAAATCGAGAGGACGAAGAGCTTGTGTCATATATAGTGGTATAAGACGTGCTGATAGGTGTGTAAACACCCATCTTTTCTACCACTTAATTACAATAATACCAAAACGTGTATTTTATGTCTTTTATGTCGGAATTATGCGTGGTTTGTGTTTTTGTTGTGATTTAGGACGAAAAGGTGAAAAGTGGAGAAAACACGGACATTCACGGGCATTTACGGACTTTTATTGAAGAAAAGGATGAAAGACGAAGTCAAGTAGTCAAGAGTGCAAAAAGAACGGAAGTCCACGACCAATTCTGAAGATTTATCGAAGAAAAAGTCAAAAGACGGAAGTTTATCAAAAGCCGAAGAATTCAAGTCTATTTTATTGAAGAATTTAAAGACGAGTTCGAAGAAATCCCGAAGCCAAAAGTCCCTTAAGTCCAAGTTTAAAGAAGATTAGAAGAAAAGGACTAATGACGCAATTAATGAAGAATTAAGAAGAAAGGGACTTAATCTTGCAATTAAAAAGAAAGGAAGGAGGGGAGGAAGCTTCCTTAATCCTCCCCTATATATAGATTAGGATGGTTATCATTTACTCTTGTTGCCTAATAGTGACAATTAGACCTTCCACCATTTACTTATCTTGTCATTTACATTACTTGTCAATTTAAATTCATGTTATGCACCTTAATTACCATTTAATTCCAAGTAAGTTTTCATTTTAATTCTTGTCAAATCTTTACTTTATTTTGTTAATCTATCATCTACCTTTCTTTATCTTTGATTTGTTGTGTTTATGTTTATGTTCATGTTCATGCTTTTATTTTGATCCAAATTGGTTTTTGATTATTACGGTAAAAGTTGTTTGATTTCGTGTTTTTAATTGTTTGTTGATGTTACCGTTGATTCGTTACTCTTTTTATTGAATTGTTTGTGTTTGATTTGGGTTAGTTTTTGTTTAGATCTGCCGTTACTGTATCTCCTTGTTCTTCGGGAGTGTTTGCTTTGTTTCTGATCTTTCCAGGTAAAGTTCCAAACCAAGAAGGAGGGAAAGTGCTCATTCGGAACTTCCAAAGTTCCGAATCAAGGTTTCATCCGGAAGATTTTTGGGTCAGCAAAACTTCCGAGTCAAGCTTGTTCATCCGGAACTTTCAAAGTTCCGGACGAAGCCAAAACTTCCGACTCAAGAGTATTCATTCGGAACTCCAAAGTTCCGAACCAAAGGTTTCATCCGGAACTTCTCAAAAGTTCCGGATCAACTCAAAGTTCCGAATCAAGGGGTAAACTTCCGAATCAAGGCCTTTCATTCGGAAGTCATAAACTTCCGGATCAAGCTTCATTCGGAACTTAAAAGTTCCGAATAAACTTCCGGATCAAGGGGTAAGTTCCGACTCAAGAAAGGTTCATTCGGAAGTTCTATACTTCCGAACCAAGGGGCTTCATTCGGAAACTTCCGAATCAAGGGTGACAGAATACTTCCGAATCAAGGCAAGATTTAGAGTTCCGAATCAGTAAAGTTCCGAACGAAGCATTGTTTTGGATAAGTGACATATTCAAACCAATTTGTTCCGGATCAAGGATTTTGGTAATATTCCAAGTGAAGAAGAATCATTTCAACCGAAGGTGACATTTAGGACGAGTGATTGTTCCAAACGAAGGATACTTCCGAATGAGCTGTATTCAGGTTCTTATTAGCTTTTGTCTTTGATTTTTATTTTCAAGCTTTATTTTTTTTCCCGCCTTTTATTTAATTGCACTTTAAGATTATTTGCCTTAGTTTTAGTCGCGTTTTAAGTTTGCCTTAGTTAGATTTAAGTTTGCGTCATTTACTTTAGTGCCTTTTAATTTCAGTCACGTTTTTAAATACTTGCACCTTTACTTTAATTAGACTTAGATTTACGTTAAGAGCACTTTTACTTTAATTGTTTTGCACATTTTATTTTAAACACTACAACGACACATCTTTGTTCCACCAAAATAAAACGAAGTCACATAGAGAACTAAGATCAATTCGATTAGAACAACACAACGAATTTAATATTTTTATACGGGTAAAAGCCAGTTATCAAATGGCGCCGCTGCCGGCTCTTTTCGTTAAGATTGACGGTTTTCTGTGAAAGACACGTTGTTTTTTGGGATCCGCTCACTTGTGAACGTTATTTTTCTTGCATAAAAAAATTCAAAAAATCATAAAAAATTAAAAATCGATACAAAACCATAAAAATTAATAATTTCAAAAATCCAAAAAGATTTTATCTTTATTGTGTATATATATTGTCTTTGTGTTTGGTTTTGTTTTCTTTTGCATTTTCAGGTGTATGCGTACTAGATCTTCTAATTATCAAGAGCCCGAGCCTCAAGAAGATTTAGATATGGCAGGTGTTAACAACAACAACATTCCACCGCACCTCAATAATAATAATAATAACAACAATGCTCTTCCACAGCCTGATCTTCGGACCATGGAAGAACTTTGTCAACCAACAATGTTTGGACGAGGAGGACCGATTGCGCCGTTGCAAATCAACGCTCCTGAGTTTTCGTTGAAGCACCACATGATTCAGCAAGTACAAACAAACCCTTTTAGAGGATTGCCTGATGATGATGCCAACAAACACCTCGACAAGTTCATTACAATCACCCAAAGCATGAAGTTGCCTGGTGCCATAATTGATGTTCTTCGCCTACAACTCTTCCCACATACTCTATCGCATCATGCCGAAAAATGGTTTGATCGTCTCCCGAAGAATTCTATTCACACTTGGGATAATATGACTCAACACTTTCTATCGCGCTACTTTCCACCATCCATGGTCACAAGCCTTCGCAATCAGATCAGCGGTTTCATGCAAGATCCCGATGAATCTCTTTTTGACGCTTGGGAGAGATATAATGTCTTGATCGACCGTTGTCCAAACCACAACATGCTTCCCGTCACATTGATTGATACTTTCTACAACGGTTTGACTTTTCGAGATCGTGATACGATCAATGCAGCCGCCGGTGGCACATTCATGAAAAGGAGACCCGAGGAGTGTAGAGAGTTAATTGAGAACATGACTACTCACCACAAGAACTGGGATTCCTCTGCTTCTTCAAGGAACAACCCGAGAGTCAATGTTTCCTCAACCTCAGCAAACCCTGAGATGACCGAACTCACCCGCATGATGGCTGAAATGAGCAAAAGTATTACGCTTCTCGCTTCAAACCAACAACAACAACAAGTTAAAGCAGTTGTTAATCCTTGTGAAACATGTGGCGGTCCTCACTCATACACCGATTGTCCTTCGACACAAGGAAATCCGGAAAATGTGTATGCTGCTTACGGTAATTATTCACTGGAAAATTACCAAGCTAGATAACAAGGGGATAGAAATCTGCTGAGCTACCGTTCCAACAACTACCTTTCACCCGGTTTTTCTCCTCAAAACCAAAATCCCGCCAAAAACTACAATAGAAGTAACCAAATCCTACCTCGTGCTTCTAACCCTTATCAACCACCCACCCAACAACACCCACCCATTAACACCGATGTTGATGCCATCATGAGAACTCAAGGTGAGCAAATCAAGAATCTACAGAGCCAAATAATTAATTTGAAAGGAGATATCTTGAAGCAAGGAAATGACATCAGAACCGAGGTTCGTGATAATCTTCAATCCTCCTTCATCACTCAAACAACTGAATTAAAGAATCTGTTGGCTAGTTTCTTGCCCGAAGCTCAACCTTCTTCTTCTTCGGGTTCTCTACCTTCAAACACCGTCACTAATCCGCGAGCTAATGTGAGTGCTATAACTACGCATAGTGGAATTACCATTGTCAATCCACCTGACCCACCACCATCATCTACACCTCCTCCACCACCATGTATCCCTACTCCTCCTACACCTAGTAGTAGTACACCATTACCGTCTCCGCCTCGTCATGATGATGTATCTCGAAAGGACCCTTCAACATCACAACCTTCACCAACTACACCTTCACCTAACCCCTATCAACCCAGAATCACATACCCTTCTCGCATAGGCAAAACCAACGAGCTAACCAAGAATGACTGTCAAGTATCGAAATATGTGGATATGCTATCTATAATGACCATCAACATTAGCCTTGTTAAAGCACTTTGCCACATGCCGAAATTTGTCAAAGCATTCAAGGAATTGCTTAGCAAGAAAGAGAAGCTGATTGAACTCGCCAACACACGATTAAATGAAAACTGCTCTGCAGTCCTTCTTAGAGAACTTCCGGAAAAGCTTGGAGATCCCGGTCGTTTTGTGTTGCCTTGCGTGTTCAACAAAACTGAAGAATTTACTGCCCTTGCTGATCTCGGGGCTAGTATTAATTTGATGCCACTGAGTGTTTGGAAAACACTATCATTGCCCGATCTCATTCCAACAAAGATGACTCTCGAACTTGCAAATCGCACTCTCGCTTACCCCGTTGGTATAGCCGAAGACGTGTTTATCAAAGTTGGCACATTTACTTTCCCGGTCGATTTTGTCGTAGTTGATTATGAAATGGACCCTCGTATTCCTTTAATACTTGGTCGGCCATTCTTGAGAACCGGACGAGCTTTAATAGATGTGGCCGAAGGTGAGTTAATCTTACGAGTCGGGGATGATTCTAAAGTTTTTAAAATGGGGAAGCTTACAGGAAAATCCTTTGGAGGCCGAGAATCAGTGAATATGATTAATGTGCTCGATGACTTTACCGTCTATGACAATCCTCTATTCGAGTCTTCCACTGATAATCCACTCTTTGAAGATAATGTGGATGATTCTCTCCCTACTTTGGACACTTCTCCCATTTATGATTCTCCATCGGTCTTCGATGCTTATGATGATGATGATTCTAGCTCAGATTCAGATGATTTTGATTGTACTTCTGAGTATCCCGAGCTGCCTAATTTCGATGATTTTGATGAGGCTGATACTCTTTCGAGCGACTCTTCACACAATGAAGATCCTCTGCTATTACTCGATCCTACTTTGGACGATTACTCATTTGAGGAAGATTTCTCTGAATTTCTCAACACATACTTCCCTCATGAGAGTGATGCTCCTCCTTATGACTTTGAAAATTATCGTCTTGATCTTACTTTGGATTTGAAGAGCATTTTGTCAAAGGAGAAGAAACCGATCGACACCGAAATCCGTTGCACATACGATTTGACACCTCTTTGTCCTTCTTCTGAGGACGAGGTTGTGCTTCTTTGCGGATCTTCTTCACACTCGGTAGAGCCTGAGTGCTATTTTCCCCTAAAGGAAAAGGTGTTCGACCCCGGTATTGAAGTCTTTACGCCATCTCAGTATCCACCTGATGAAATAAAAGGAAAAATCTTTGGAAATTTTGAAGACATGCTTGCACTTCACCCTTGCTTCCACCGTGCTCCATCGCTGGTTAAGGGAACCCTGCCACTTCTTCTTTGGCTTGCCTTGTTTGCCTTAAGCTCTTGCTTATTGATGGATGAAAACTATATCTTTGATCCTGGTGGATATGTTTCATGCTTCTTCCGTTGATAATCAAGGTCGAGTCAGGCTCACGACTCGGTAACAAAAACAAGCGCTTCTTGGGAGGCAACCCATGCATCTATCTTTTCGCTTTCTTTACCATAAGTGTAGGGGGGACCCTTTGGTTTGCTATTTCCTCTCCTCACTTCTTAATCAGGGATTCGAGCTTCACTGATCTACTCTTGATGATTCTTGACGACCCGTGATTCCGTGTTCCATTCTCCCGGTTCTATCCTAAACTCTTTTCGATTCACTATTTTATATTTTCTCAATATTCAAATAGGAATCTCTTTAGTTGTCCTTTCCTTAGCAAGATTTAAACAAAGTGCACAATGTCCTAAGTGTAGGGGAGTTTACTCCCACATGCTTAAACATTGAGGACAATGTTTATCTTAGGTGTAGGGGGGACTTCTATCGAAGTTAAGTGATCTTTTCCTTGTAATTGTCTTAATTTTAACCGGAAAATCAATTTTTCGACATTTTTCAAAATTTTTGATCTATTTTGGCCCATTAGTTTTACCCTTTGTATAGTTATTTTCTCTCCTTGTTAGAATAAATGTTTAATAAGTGGTTTTAATTTTCAAACGTTGTGAATCTTTTGACTCAACCCGAGTTTACTCTAGCTAGTATCCTTAACGTGTTTAAGTCAAGTTTTGCTAGGCTTTTATATAGGGAGCTATAAAACGCGAAAGTCTTAACTCTTATGGGTTAAGAACAAGAACTTTTCGCAAGTTCCTATAATTGATCCTAGAGAGTCGTTTATCAAGGGAACTTTAAAATGCGATTTCTAAAACTTGAAAAAGTCTAAGAATTTGCAAGATCCTATAGGCGACTCGAAAACCCAAAACTTTGATTTAATAGGCTAAGCATCCACGAGTCTCATTACTTGAGATTTTGAACTGTGGAGAACGAGAGATGATAGAGCCAATTATAAGTCCGGTATTCTTTCGTGAATTTATGTGAGTTAATTATGAGCCTATTCTCCCATCGCTTGCTAATAAATTTATCTGCTAATAAATAAGGTTTTACGATTTGAAAAGTTACTTAGCTTCTAGCCCCAGATCGTTTAAAAGTTGCTCGGTATAGATTAGAGTTCATAGCCAAGGCATAACTTATTGAAGCGGGACGCGAAGATTGGCGAGTCCGAAAAGGCCCTAACAAGGCATGAGGGCTATGTTTTGTTGCTAAAGATCCAAAGTGATGTGAAGAATCATTTATCGAAAATCAATATGAAGGATCGAGACACACGACGTAAAGCAAAAACTCCCCAAAAGTCATGGAGAAGTGTATCCGAAAAGACCCTAGCAAGGTATGAGGATAAATAGATCCAAGTCAATAAAGGAGGCGGATCGTTGTATATCAAAGTCCAAAATAATGATTGGAGAAAAATGAAGAAGTCGTGGTCCAAGTTTGAATCTCTCAAAACTTCAAGTGAAGAAATTCCATTATGAAGAGAAGACCATTATTTCATGAACGTCTCTCAAGATTTGAAGTATGAAGTCGCTGCCAAATATCGGTCCGAGAAAGGTCTCAAATTGCGAAGCGAGTTATGCCAAGATATGAACTTTATGAGGTCCCGAGAAGCAGTTTTAAAAGATTTGGTCCTTTAGCTAACTATTGATTAAATCGTTCACTTTATTTTCAGACTAAATAACTATCGAAATAAGTCAAACAATGCATCCTCGTGATCATTAAGACAATAATAAAATATAAGAGATACACCTAGGAATAAGGGAGTCTAAGTGAGTAATTGGCCCACATGAGTTCGTGATAGTCTACTAACTTATAATAACAATGATCTCGTTTTTAAGCTTGGTTTGGAGAAAGTGAAAACTTGAGGATGATGATTATTCATGACATTTTCAAAACCCAAGGTATGCTTTTGATTTCTTTATTTTGTATGATTTTAATTTTCTATCTCTTTAATAAAGGCCAACGTAGATTGATTATGATGAAAAGTGTAATCTTGCTTTGTAACTAATGCATTGCATGAGGACATTGCAATGGTCAAGTGTAGGGGATTTGATAGGTGTGTAAACACCCATCTTTTCTACCACTTAATTACAATAATAACCGGACCAAAACGTGTATTTTATGTCGGAATTATGCGTGGTTTGTGTTTTTGTTGTGATTTAGGACGAAAAGGTGAAAAGTGGAGAAAACACGGACATTCACGGGCATTTACGGACTTTTATTGAAGAAAAGGATGAAAGACGAAGTCAAGTAGTCAAGAGTGCAAAAAGAACGGAAGTCCACGACCAATTCTGAAGATTTATCGAAGAAAAAGTCAAAAGACGGAAGTTTATCAAAAGCCGAAGAATTCAAGTCTATTTTATTGAAGAATTTAAAGACGAGTTCGAAGAAATCCCGAAGCCAAAAGTCCCTTAAGTCCAAGTTTAAAGAAGATTAGAAGAAAAGGACTAATGACGCAATTAATGAAGAATTAAGAAGAAAGGGACTTAATCTTGCAATTAACAAGAAAGGAAGGAGGGGAGGAAGCTTCCTTAATCCTCCCCTATATATAGATTAGGATGGTTATCATTTACTCTTGTTGGCTAATAGTGACAATTAGACCTTCCACCATTTACTTATTTTGTCATTTACATTACTTGTCAATTTAAATTCATGTTATGCACCTTAATTACCATTTAATTCCAAGTAAGTTTTCATTTTAATTCTTGTCAAATCTTTACTTTATTTTGTTAATCTATCATCTACATTTCTTTATCTTTGATTTGTTGTGTTTATGTTTATGTTCATGTTCATGCTTTTATTTTGATCCAAATTGGTTTTTGATTATTACGGTAAAAGTTGTTTGATTTCGTGTTTTTAATTGTTTGTTGATGTTACTGTTGATTCGTTACTCTTTTTATTGAATTGTTTGTGTTTGATTTTGGTTAGTTTTTGTTTAGATCTGCCGTTACTGTATCTCCTTGTTCTTCGGGAGTGTTTGCTTTGTTTCTGATCCTTCCAGGTAAAGTTCCGAACCAAGAAGGAGGGAAAGTGCTCATTCGGAACTTCCAAAGTTCCGAATCAAGGTTTCATCCGGAAGATTTTTGGGTCAGCAAAACTTCCGAGTCAAGCTTGTTCATCCGGAACTTTCAAAGTTCCGGACGAAGCCAAAACTTCCGACTCAAGAGTATTCATTCGGAACTCCAAAGTTCCGAACCAAAGGTTTCATCCGGAACTTCTCAAAAGTTCCGGATCAACTCAAAGTTCCGAATCAAGGGGTAAACTTCCGAATCAAGGCCTTTCATTCGGAAGTCATAAACTTCCGGATCAAGCTTCATTCGGAACTTAAAAGTTCCGAATAAAATTCCGGATCAAGGGGTAAGTTCCGACTCAAGAAAGGTTCATTCGGAAGTTCTAAACTTCCGAACCAAGGGGCTTCATTCGGAAACTTCCGAATCAAGGGTGACAGAATACTTCCGAATCAAGGCAAGATTTAGAGTTCCGAATCAGTAAAGTTCCGAACGAAGCATTGTTTTGGATAAATGACATATTCAAACCAATTTGTTCCGGATCAAGGATTTTGGTAATATTCCAAGTGAAGAAGAATCATTTCAACCGAAGGTGATATTTAGGACAAGTGATTGTTCCAAACGAAGGATACTTCCGAATGAGCTGTATTCAGGTTCTTATTAGCTTTTGTCTTTGATTTTTATTTTCAAGCTTTATTTTTTTTTCCCGCCTTTTATTTAATTGCACTTTAAGATTATTTGCCTTAGTTTTAGTCGCGTTTTAAGTTTGCCTTAGTTAGATTTAAGTTTGCGTCATTTACTTTAGTGCCTTTTAATTTCAGTCACGTTTTTAAATACTTGCACCTTTACTTTAATTAGACTTAGATTTACGTTAAGAGCACTTTTACTTTAATTGTTTTGCACATTTTATTTTAAACACTACAACGACACATCTTTGTTCCACCAAAAAAAAACGAAGTCACATAGAGAACTAAGATCAATTCGATTAGAACAACACAACGAATTTAATATTTTTATACGGGTAAAAGCCAGTTATCACGTGCCTTTCCGGCGAAAGTCTAAATGGCTTTGGTAATGAGTTATACCAAGCAATTTTGATGCATAGAATAAGATCATTTTCAAGAGTAGTGTTATTCTAATTCAAAACATGAGCAAAGTATTGATTCACTTTCTCTCCCACATGATCGGATAATTATTGCTAGGATTTACAATAACAATATCCTTGGAATATTTCAATTCCAAATGTGTAAAATCCAACGACAACCTATGAAGTAGATTGGTATCTCAAGGGATTCATCAACCATCCTAGAGATGAGCTCAATTGCACAAGTTACACATGATAAAGGGCCTACTAACCGTAAGGGTGCAAACCATGAACATCATGCTTGATACTTTAAGCTTCTACTAACTCACCCTACATCTCCATAGTGAGTCAAGTATCCAAGCAATGAATGTTTGAGAGGGAAAAAGGGAAGAATCATAAACCACAAACAAATGTCAAGGCAAGGATGCCAAGAACAAGCATATAGTCAAATAATGATCAAAAGAATGATCAATAGGGCGTGTGGAAGAAAAAAACATACCTTGGCCACAAATTGCATTCCAAGCTTTTAAGAAATCAATGCAAAGCCCAACCATGACTATAATGAGTACTAAGTCTTCAAGGACTAGTATCATTCCCAACCATCTTGATATCATCATTCAAAGACGTTGAAGATTCATGAAGATGAGTCTTCTACAAGTGCAAGTAACTCAATCCACAACCAAATAAATGATTGATCTTCATGAGTACCTACACAAAACAAGATGCATACTAGTAGATCAATTTCAAGAGTAAATCTAAACATGAATAAAGACTACTATTCTAAATGGGATGCAATATTACCAATTAAAAAGCCTATTTTCAAAGAAAAAATAGTTTTCATCAAAGAGAAACTTTAGTACAACTTAACCTTCTAATTTGAGGAGACAATGGATCGATCCAAGCTTTAAAGTACATACTTCAAAGATCTTGTGCCACCATCTCTCTGATACCAATTGTAGAAACTAGAAGGGGGAGGGGGGTGAATAGTTTCTAATCAGTTTATATCCTAATTAAAATTCCTTTCAATTAGGTGAGTGCTAAAACTATCTTTTACTTAAAAGCTAGTTTGATAATGATTAGGTTCAATTCTAATGCATTAACAATATATGGTAAGTGTAATAATAATGAATGTAAGTAAAGAGTAAGGAAAGAAACAACCTAGTAGGAAGACACCAAGATTTATACTGGTTCGGCAACGAGGCTCTATCCTCGTTCCTACTCCACTCCTCAATTACACCTTACTCGAGATTTCCACTATATCCACAAGCTCCCTTCTTGGTGGAGAAAACCTTTCAATGTCGCTTACATTGTTTTCTAACACTAAGCTAAATGTCGAGACCTAATCTTAGCTAGGACCAATCTACACAATGTCGCCCACTTCACCATTTTACTACACAAGGCTAGATGATAAGTTCTGATCGAAAGCTAGAACCAATCTTCCCAACGTTGCCTGCTTCACCATTTTCTGGCACAAAGCTAGATGTCGAGTTCTAATCGAAAGCTAGAACCAATCTTCACGACTCTTCACTTTGAAGCTAACTGAGAACTTCACACAACACAACTTCACATCACTTTATAGTTTAGTGAGAACTCACAAGACACAACCACATCACTTTATAGTTTAGTGAGAACTAACACAAATTATTACAACTCAACTAAACATATCCAAGTAGACACATGTAACTTGGATCTACACAACACAAATCCAAGCATACACATATGCAAAGGATTTACACAACTCTAATCCAAGTATGCACACATAGCTTGGATGAACACAACTAGTCCAAGTATTCACAAATACATTGGATCTATACAAGACACAAATAAACAATTATGAATATGACTAGATTTGTAGAAGAAGGTGATCTTCATCAATGCTTCATCTTTAATCACATCACAAGTGTGTGAGTTATCTTCTCTTTGGATAAGGTAAAGAAGGGTATCAAGAGGATAATCATAAGTAAACACACTTAACACATTAAGTGATCATTTACAAATGACTAGGATTAGAAATAAGAAAGAAGACTGAAAAGATGTCCAAAAAGGGTTGATGAAAGTGCAGATTTGATTCACTATTTATAGGAGACAAGATCCCAACGGCTACCTGGGCGCGGTTCCTTAGCTGCCCAGTCGGTTCCATATCGGTAGGGAACCGCATACGCACTTAAGGAACCGCGGAGAGTAGACTCCGCTCCTTTTTGTCTTTTAGTAAATTTGAAATATCTTAGGCTTTTTAAACCTTCAAAGAATATTCTTATGGCATTTGGAATATGCCATATTCAAATTTATATTTTCATTTTTAATAAAACGTTTTCTTAAAAATAAATTTTATTAAAAATCTTTTATTATATTTGACAAAAGTGAGTTTTAAGGCTAATCACTTTTATAATCATTAAGCATGATTAAGAAATGTTAGTGTAATGATTATTACCTTGATGATAGTGTTTGTTAGATAATTTTTTTATGATTGTGTTTGACAATACATGTCTTTGTAATTTGTCGTGATCAAAACTAAGAAAGATTAATTGGTGCTATCAATGTTTTTAGGCATTGCTTTGCATTAACGGTGTTTTTATTTCGAGTTGTTCTAAAATAATTGTTTATTTTATTATTTAGCCAATCAAAATGTTCTTTATTCAGAAACGAAAACATTTAATCGATGACGGTTATGTTTATAAAGAATTCTTCAATTTTTAAAGTATACTTTATTTTAAGAAATAAAGACAAATGGTACACAAAAAAGTGTGAATAGCCACAAACTGGTTTCAAACCGATTTACTTAAATCGAACCGGTTTAAAAATCTATTCGGGTTTGAAAGGAAAACGGGTTTTCTCATATATAATGCGATTTGATAAAATAACATAGATGACGCTGACTGAATTTGTAAACCTCTTGGTCAATGACCTATTTTTTAGTCAATGGATTTTATTGGTTAAGCTTAAACAATAAGTGGGTCAATAAACTTTTTTTTAGTCAACATAAGGGGGTGATTGTTTAAGCTTATTTTCTGGCTTATATAAGATTACATGATTCCGGCTTATGTTTCATAAGCCTATTTTTTCGGCTTATTTTGAAACGCATGGGCTTACATAACCTTAGTAATAAGCTTTTACAATAACTCATAAAGTTCCAAAACAATTCTAAAAAATGGGTTACAAAACATAAAGCCAGAAATAAGCTTAATAAGAATACTAACTTAATGAAAAGAGTAGCTTTATCACAACCACCAGGCCTGAGCAACATAGGAACCAAATTCCCCCTTTTCGTTCTTTACTTAATAGCTTACATTTTGTCTCTCAATCGCAATATTTTCAACATTAATTACTCGTGTAATTCATAATTTAACAAAAACCCATTATAAAAATACAATTAATTTTGTATATAACATCATAGGATATGTTTCTTTGAAACTAAAAGGGTTTTAAGATAGTGAAAATAAAGTGCTTGATGAAATGTTTCGAAAACAAACTAAAAAGTACAAGTATCTTTTGAGTTGTTAGTAAGTTGTTACATCGAATGAAGAACATGTTTGGTACTTTTAAGTTATACTGAATCTAAATCATCATACAGTATTATTTTATGTCATCAGGCTAAAACAAGTCCACCACTAAATTTAGTGACAAAAATCTTTTTCATGTACCAATTTACAAATAAAAATAAATAAGTTACAAATCACATTAAAATATTTTCCAACACTAAATTAGAAAACATAAATATATATTAAAAATTTGTTAGAACTAAAGGTGTTCATCGGTCCGGTTCTCGAGTGAACTTTTTCATTTCAATCAAAAAATCGAACCGAACCAAACCAAAACCGTATTTTAACGTAGTTTGGTTTGGATTGACTCGAATAACCCTAATTACACTGTTTATTTATTAAAAATATATAACTATATACATATTTAGCAAAAAAAATGTATTTCTAAGTATGAAATTGTTTTTTGTTTTATGATTAAATTTTAACGCTTCACTTTATATGTATAAACCAGTTTTTGGTTTCTTTTCGGTTCTGATGGTCAAACTCATATTTGACCCGAAAATCAATTTTGTAGTTTGATTTTGTCAAATGCGGTTTGATTATTAGTTCGGTTTGATTTTTTTGATTTAACGTTTTATTTTGTTTTTTGCTCACCTTTAGCTAGAAATATAAGCCTAAATTCAGCGCTAATAAAAATAATTAGGGATTAGTACGGTACCGGTCTTGTACTCATCTCGTACCAAATTAATGGTACCGATTTTTTTCGAGTATAAATTAATGGTACCAGTAACGTACCGAATGGAATTTGGTTATCGGTACCGGTACGGGTATCGGTACCGATACCAGAATATCGGTTTTTTTTTGAGAATTTACTAATTTGCTACTGATCTCGTACCGAATTAGTGGTCACGATATTTTTTTTCACCTTCTTCATAATATTGGTACCGTACCAAACAGGATTCAGGTACCCAAAATCAATACAGTTCAAATACGGTTCGAGTTCAAGTTCAGGTTCAAGTCCGAATCAAAATAATTATACAAAAATTCATAAAACCTACCCCTACCATAAGATTAGCCGAACTATAATAACTCAAAAAAATCTGTGACCGATACTGAAATCGGCCCAACTTTACATTAGGGTGTCAATCGAGTCGTGTTCGTGTTGACCTGTTCGGGTTTGCGGGTTGGCGTGTTATTATAACCTTTACCAAACACGACCATTTAATAATCGTATCATGAAACTTAACCCTAACCCGGACCTGCATAACACGTGTAACCCGTTTAACCTGTTTAAGTAAATAGGTCAAGCAGTTAAAAATGTTGGTGGTTCGTCTATTAAACTAAATTATGTGAAAAAGGATATAAGGATGTAAAAAAAATGATAAACATAACATACAAAGTAATTATGAAACATTTCAATGATGTATGAGTCATAATCATCATCTCAATTAACTACATATAAGGAAATAAATCATACAAAGATGTATGAGATACAAGGAAATAAATCATACAAAGATGTATGAGAAATAAAACAAGCCAAAAGAAAAGCATAAATCTAATCCTAGTTAAACTAGAACTCTAAGATTTGCTTAAACTAGATGTCTTGAAGATAAGCAACCAATGCTTAGATAAAAGACAAGGTAGTGGCGGAAGGAGGTGGTGGTACCTTGGTAGAGATCTCATAGTCATAATGAAAAAGAGGTTTGACTAAGAGACTTTTGATGTAATTTAACTCTTCATAGATATGAGCACATCAAGATGTTGATATTGACAAGAATGACAATATGTTCCATGATGCATGACATTATCATGTGAAGGAGGAAGAACACTAAAGGATAGTGGTGGAAGATAAGAAGTTCCACAGTCAACATTCTTAGAAGAAGAAGAGATGTGATTTTGAGTGTTCTTGGGTGAATTGGGATTGAAAGCAATTGGAGAAAATGGAGGAGAATCAAGGCTTTCATTTGGGGAATAAGACATTTTGATTTGGGAAAGGATGCAAAATGCTTAAGGTTAAATAGAGAAAGCCCAATATATTTTGGGGGTGGTCAAAGGGTTTAAAAAAAGATTCCAAAAGGTGTTGGAACAAATTTGGAGTTTTGGGAATACCCGAAAAGGAAGGCACTGTGCGCGGTTCCTTTTCTCCACCGGCGGTTCCTTATCGATAAGGAGTCGCGGTCTCAATTGAGAACCGCCCATAGTGGGTTGCATTTGGTGATGAGTGAGGATTTTCCAATTCAGCAAATCCTATTTTTCTATTCTAACTAATCATGGAGATATGCTAAGAAGCAAATATAGATAAAGAAAACACACAAGAACTCACCAAACAAGGTTTGACCAAAATACATGGATTTTAAAGGAAATCGATGTAGGAGGTGTGTAGAACTAGACAAAAGTCATGAAATAATGATCCTCCATAGTTCTCTTTTGTTCTTGCTATATTTGAGAGACACATACATATGAATTATGTAAGATCATTATGAATAGCAAGAATCTATGAAAAACATTTTTAGATTGAATTAAGAATGCAAAAACATTTCTCGACCATTTTCGAAAGAACTTTGAGAATTTTGAAAAAGAGAATAGAAGTTTTCCAAAAAGAGTTTGTGATAGTTAAAAACTCAAAGAAAGAAAACACTCAAAAGATAAAAAGACTCGATTAATTAATATGCGCAATTAAGGTATATGTTCCATTAAACCTAGACCTAGACGCAAGTAATTAAAAGGTTCCCTCTTAAGTGGCTTAGTGAAGATGTCGGCTAAGTTTTCTACCGAAGGCACCTTCTCAATCGAAATGTTCCCCCTTTGAACATTATCCCTAAGGAAATGGTGGCGAATCTCTATGTGCTTAGTTCGGGAATGTTGCACGGGATTCTTGCTAAGGTCTATTGCACCCTTATTGTCGCACATAATGGGAACATCATCAAGAAAAATCCCGTAATCAGCAAGCGCTAGCTTCATCCATAGAACTTGTTGACAAGATTTACCGGCACTCACATACTCGACTTCCGTGGTGTATATAGCAAGAGCGGTTTGTTTCTTAGAGAACCAAGAAGTTAAACAACAACCCATGAAGGTACAAACTCTACTAGTTCTTTTCCGGTCCACATAGTCTCCCCCATGATCCGAGTCCGCATAGACAATGGTTTCTACGCCGGTCTCTTTAGGATACCATAATCCTAAATGTATAGTGTCTTTAATGTATCGGAAGATACACTTAACCGCTTCAAGGTAAGAGGTTTTGGGAGCCTCTTGGAATCGAGCACAAAGGGAAACACTAAAAATGATATCCGGTCGACTTGCCGTTAGGTACAACAAACTACCAATCATACCTCTATATTTGGTGTTGTCTACCAACTCATAATCATCATCTACGGTGAGTTTAGTATCCGAGGCCATAGGGGTCTTCGTTGGTCTAGAGTCTTCTAATCCAAATTTCTTTAGCATTTGTTTAACATACTTGGATTAATTAAAGAAAATACCATCGTCCATTTGTTTAATTTGGAGTCCTAAAAAGAAGTTAAGTTCTCCCATCATACTCATTTCAAACTCGTCATGCATGATTTTGGCAAAGTCATCACACAATGATTGACAAGTTGAACCAAAATAATGTCATCAACATATATTTGTACGGTAATGAGGTGAGAAACTTTCTTATTTGTAAAGAGCGTATTGTCTACCATCCCCATGGTATACTCATGTTTTACAAGCTACACTTTAAGTCTATCATACCAAGCTTTGGGTGCTTGTTTGAGACCATAAAGAGCTTTCTTAAGCTTGTAAACATGATCCGGTTTCTCAAAATCAACGAAGCCGGGAGGTTGAGCCACATATACCTCCTCATTGATCAAACCGTTAAGAAATGCACTCTTTACATCCATTTGTTGAAGCTTAAAGTCTAAGGCACAAGCATAGGCTAAAAGGATTCTAATAGATTCTAATCTTGCTACGGGTGCGTATGTCTCGTCATAATCAATACCTTCTTGTTGATTATAGCCTTGAGCTACAAGTCTAGCCTTGTTACGAGACACAACACCATTCTCGTCTAACTTATTCCTATATACCTATTTGGTTCCTATGATGGTCAAACTTATAGGTGGAGGAACAAGTTCCCAAACGTCATTAGCAATGAATTGATTCAATTTTTCTTGCATAGTGATGACCCAACTTTCATCCCTCAAAGCTTCTTTAACATTCTTCGGTTCAATCAAGGAGACGAAACAAAAAAATTTACTTTGATTTTGGACTTGACATCTTAGGGTCCTTTGATTGAATTCGCTTATGACGTTATCGGGAGCATGATCCTTTGACTCCTTAACGTTTACTCCCTTTTCAACACTAAGGTCTTCAACTCCTATGTTTCTAACATCTTTGGCATTAACTATGTCTATTTCATCCAAGTCATCATCTACCAAATGTGGTGTCTTAGATGAAGGATGGGTTTCATCAAATGTCACGTTAAGTGGTTCTTCAATTACACCCTAGGTTCTATTGAGGACTATGTAGGCTTTGCTAGTTTGAGAATAACCTAAAAAGATACCTTCGTAAGACTTTGGATCAAACTTAGTAAGGTAGTCTTTGGTGTTGAGAATGAAGCACTTGCTTCCAAACACCCTAAAGTATTCCAATGAGGGTTTCTTACCTTTAAGAATCTCATAGGGGGTCATTCCTAGAAAAGACCGAATAAGAATTCGGTTGAGAATATAGGTTGATGTGTCCAAGGCATTGAACCAAAATTTTTAAGGCAAAGATTGCTCATTTAACATCGTCCTACTCATCTCTTGGATGGTCCTATTCTTCCTTTCAACTACCCCATTTGATTGTAGAGTGCACGGAGCCGAGAAGTATGGGTAATACCATGAGCTTCACAAAAGGCACTGAATTGCACTTCATTATCAAATTCCCTACCATGATCCATCATAATAGAGACAATTGAACATCCTAGTTGATTTTGAATTCTTCGACTAAAGGTTTCGAAGTGATTGAAAGCTTCATTCTTAGACGCCAAAAATCTAGTCCAAGTGAATCTAGAATAGTCATCAACAATAACTAGGGTATAAAGGTTACCTCCATAACTCCGTATGGCGGAAGGTCCAAAGATATCCATATGTAGGAGCTCTAAGCACCGAGAGGTCGAAACCAAATTCTTGGCTTTGTGACTTGAGTGAACTTGCTTCCCAGTTTTGCAAGCATCACAAAAGTGACTATCAAATTTCATCTTGGGGAGATGTCTTACCAACTCCTTATAGACTAAAGATTGAATTAAACGCATATTAGCATGACCTAATCTCCTATGCCAAAGAGTAGAACTATCATCTAAAGTCGCTAGACATAAGTTTTCCTTTGACTTCCTATTGACCTTCATGACATAAAGACCATGCTTTATAACACCTTTTCCAATGACATTTCCATCTTTTACGATTTCACTGTCATATTCTGAAAAGATGACCTTACACTTATTGTCACAAATTTGACCTATACTTAGAAGGTTAAAACCTAAATTATCTACGTGCTCTACGTTTTCTATGGTCATAGAGTCAAGAGAGACCGTACCTTTTCCAATGATATTACCACGTCGATTACTTGTGAATGTAACGTTACCTCCGTCATATGATTTGTAGTGTGAGAACAAACTTCGATTACCCGTCATGTGTTTAGAACAACCACTATCCTTAATCTACTCGTCGGGCTCTAAATCGATTCCCAAGCATATCTGGGTAACAACACACAAGATCAAACATTTGGTACCCAATATCTCATGGATCCAAAGTTGTTAGTTCCAAACATCCCTTGCATTTAGGAGGGATGCATGAATGGAAGAGACATTCCCCATGAGGAAAAGTATTGTTGTTGAAAATTATTCCAATTCATATGGCCATTTTGTTGTCCATAGTTTCTCCTAGGTGTCTTTGATCTTCATCTAGAATTATTGTTATTCCTTCTAGGTGTTGGAAGAGTGACTTCTAGGTCCTGATTTAGCTTGATCATCTCTTTTTGGTGTAGTTGTTCTACTTCTAGGTTTAGACTCATTTCGTACTCTTGAAGGAGTAGATGTTTGTCTAGATAAATTTCTAGTTCCCATTAGAGGTTTACTCAAGGGCTTGTAGAATTTATCTAGAGTAGGATTTTCAAGAATAGGTACTTTGACCTTGTTAATAAGAATATGTTTTGGTCCTTCACCTAAAATAGAATTTTCAGAAAGTTTAGGATTTTCACAATAACTATCTTCTGTCCGCGGTTCTTTAGCTCCACCCGCGGTTCCATAGCAATAAGGAACCATACCATATACTGGAGAACCACGTACAGGGGTGCGTTTTTCTGAAAACCTAACTTGTTTTGGTTCACTAGTTGATGCTTCATTAGTGTTATATCCCAACCCAAGTCTTTCCTTAGAATGAATTTGTTTGTTCAACATATCATCAAGAGCACTAGTACCTTTCATGAACTTATCCAATTTAATGGAAGTACTCTTGAGATCTTCATTCTCTTGTCTAAGGTTTTCACATTTTAAACAACCTAGATCAACTTCTTTGTTTTCTCAAGCTAAGCTAATTTCTCTCTTAGCTCACTAGTCTCATTCTCAAGCTTAGTTCTAGTTGATTTTAGCACTTTGTTATTTTCAATGAATTTAAGGCTAAGCTTATGTAAGTTATTGTATTGGCCTTCTAATTCACTATCATCTTGAGAAGAACTATTATTTCTATAATAATCGGTTTCGGAATGTACCTATTTAGAAGTGTAAGCCATAAGACATTTCTCATCTTTGGGGTTGTCATCAACATCTTCACCGTTATCGCTCCATGAGCCTCCAACGAACGCCGTGTGGTTCTTGTCGCGTGAAGGCTTAGGACAATCACCGATGAAATGATTCGGATCACCAAATCTAAAGCATTTCCTATCACCTTTCTCACTTTGGAAAATCGGTTTTGGAGAAGGGTTTCTTGTCGTTGTTTGGTTGCCTCACGTATTAACCTCGTCTTTTTAAGAACTTCTTAAAGTATCTAACCGCCATGGCATATTCCTCATCATCACTATTCGAGGACCTTTCATGGTCACTTTGCACCTTCTTGGCCTTGAGTGCGAGAGACTTTCTTTCACTCTTGGTTTTCACCATTTCCGAGTCCTTCAAAATTATCATCTCATGAACTTTCAAGTTACCAATGAGTTCATCGAGTGATAATTTGGCGAGATCCTTTGATTCTTCAATCGTCGTTACTTTAGCTCTCCATTTTGGATGCAACGCCCTAAGAAACTTCCTAACATTGTTCTTGCTAGAAAAACATTCATCAAGTGCTTTTAGACTAGTAATAATAGTGTTAAATCTAGCAAATGCACTATCAATAGTTTCATCTTCTAAGATGACAAATTGTTCATATTGTTGAACAACAAGATCGACTTTACTTTCTATGACTTGGCTATTACCTTGGTGGGTTACTAAAAGAGTGTTCCAAATATCTTTAGCGGTTTCACACAAAAAATCCTTTCATACTCTTTCTTTGGTAAAGCATTATAAATCGCCATTTTAGCCTCATTATTTTTAGCAAATTTCCTTTTAGTATCATCATTAGCTTTGTCAAAAGTGACCATCTCTTTACTTTTAGAAACTTCATTATATTGATAAGGCAAACAATCAGCATTAGTAATAACATGCCAAAGATCTAAATCTTTTGATTTCACATAAGTCTTAAATCTATTTTTCCAATAAATAAAACTAGATTTCAAAAAGAGGTGGTCTTTGCATGGATTGCCCTTCTAGATACTTGTTGGAATCCATATATCGATTCAAGTTTTAAAATACAATATATTTTAAAAAGGCTTGAGCAACCACGCTCTGAAACCAATTGTAGAAACTAGATGAGGGGGGGGGGTTGAATAGTTTCTTAAATTTACTTGTTAAATATTGGTTTTTAAAAATCCTTTTCAAAAAATTAGGCTTGAGTATTTATGTAAAACCTTCTTATACAAAACATGAACAAGGTATAGTGCAACTAAACTAATAATCACAAGTATAAAGAATAATGAATGTAAAGAGATGAGGGAAGGAAAGATCAAACCAAACACTAAGGATTTATAGTGGTTCGGAAACGAAGCTCACTCCTCGTTCCTACTCCACTCCTTACTCGAGAGTTCACTAATCAACAAGCTCCTTAAGGTGGAGAAACCGTACACAACGTTGCTTATCCAATTTCCGACTCTAAGCTAAAAGTCGAGCCCTAACCTTAGCTAGGACCAATCTACACCAATATACTTTAAGGACCAAGTATTAACCTTAATACATACACAACTTCCAAATAGACACAACTACATAGATCTTCATAACAATGAATAAATAAGTTTGGATCTTCAATGGATCTTTGAGGTAGACACAACACTTCAAGGATGATAGTGTTCTTCTCTTTGCACTTTGAGAAGAGAAAGATTCACTTCTAAACAAGTAGTAATCAAACAAATGATCAAGGATCTGAGTGTTTTAAGAAGTACGAAAGAATCTGAAAATGTATGTGCAAAAGAGGTGAAGAGAAAGTATGAGAATGGTCCACTATTTATAAGACAAACTTCCAACGGCTATATCTGCCTGCGGTTCCTTATTGGAGCCCGCGCTTCCTTATCTATAAGGAACCGCCATAGCCACTAAGGAACCGCCAGAGTAGACTCCGCTCTGTTTTGTCTTTTAGTGGTATGGTTCGAATCTGGAGATTAAAATATCCTGAAAGGATATTCCAACCAAGATAGAATATGTCATTTTATAATTTTCAAATTTTCAAATAATTAATTTAATAAAACATTTTCTTAAAAATAAAGTTTAATAAAAACTTGTCACACTTAATAAAAAGTGAGTTTTAAGAAAAGATTAAATCCTTGATCACTTAATTAGGATGAGTACTTGTTTGTACATACCTTAAGTGATAATGGTTGAAATGAAAAATACTTGAACTCAAGAATTTGTTTTTTCTTATTTTCGTAAATGCTTGTTTTTACATATTGTCGTAATCAAAATAAAGCGAGACCGAAAAATGCAAGTAACGTTTGTAGGCATCATTGCATTAACACTTATATATACTTCAACGAGTTCACGTGTCGACCTATTTAATACTGACTCAACCCAAACACGACCCATATATTAAACGGGTTATACGATTTGACCTATTTTTGACCCAAACCTGTTTATCCTTAATCCAAATCTGTTTAACTTCATGTCGAGTTCGTATCTGTAATCGTGTCGTGCTGATAATTGCCACCCTAGTTTACATCCTGACTCATATATAAGAGTACAAACCTTACATATGTTTTACTCTTTCAGCCGCCAAACCACTCACTCTGCTCAAGAAAAAAACAAAAACATGGTACCTGTTTGTGGTTTTCTCTAGATCTGATATGGTTCGGTTTGAAAGGCGTGTGTGGCATGTACCATGGGAATCTCTTTTTCATCATTTTTTTTGTAACAGATTTTTTCGGAATTTTTTGCATCAAGGAAGATAGATCTTTGTTAATATAACTAGATCTAACTTGCTATGACCCATTTTACTTTACACTATATTTCAGGTTGATTGGTCGTTGAAGTCAACTTTTCAATGACAGCCTCGTTGCCATTTATGGGCTGTAAACATACCATCTGTTAGCAGTTTACTTGGGGGAAGTTCCAACCATTTCACTTGCTGGTTCATCTTCTAGTGGAAACTCAAACTACATCGTTTCTTGGGACTTTAGAGTTCCAACCATTTCCTCTGCTATACTTTATTCTAGTGCCTAACAAGAAAGAGTAAATTAGTATACGAATATTACCAAAACGGGATAGAGCATGCTCTTGTTTGGTTTTACAACAAATTCCTACATGAAAATTTTGTTAGCAGTTTACTTAAAAATAAAACATACTCATGAAAAAAGGTAGAGAAATAAAAATAACCTCCTGAAATACCGTTTTACGAGTCTAGAATTTCGCACAAAGTTCAACCCGACTGCTTTTGGAGTGTGTCTCCAAGTCAAAAGCTTCCCAGTCGGAGATTCCGATGCATTCGGCCCAGCTGGAACGGTTAAAGTTTGTATCACTTGTCTAGGAACTTCCACAAGGGGTAAGCAATTCTTTCTGAAAACTATCACAACTATTTTTTTTGTGACATGTCCTTGTTGCTTTATATGGTTAAACAAGAGATGATGCCATTGATTGGAGATGAAGAAATCTTGCCAAAACAAAGCATATCCTTGCTGCTTTACACGTTTAAACACTGTCTTTGTATTGGTGCAGGAAACAAGGTGTAATAATATTCCCAATTCATCGCATCCCTCTGAAATTTATAGGGTTGCTTTCAGCCTCTCACTGACAACAACACTATCCTTGTTACTGTTGGAAAGCAACATCGAGCTGCTACTTGGAGACGTGTAGATGGAGTTTTTGAATCTTATCACGACAATAAGCTTCACAACAGCTCCGTTACTGGCTTATGTGGTTTCCCTGGTGGAAGCATTATCTTGACTTGTGGAAGGGACACAAATGTGTTTGTTTATGATTACCAGCATGCAGTTGAGAACTTAAAGCTTAACCTAGATGTTCCATGGCTCGTGATTGCATCAAATCCCTCTGATCCAAACTTGATCTGCGTTTAGACTAGGTAACTGTCAACTTTATACAACTTTTAAGAGAATCAACATTTTGTCATTAGAGAGCTTTGTTGTCCAGTGTTAGTGTGTTTTCAATACTTAATCATATGTGGGTCGGTAAATGAAAACTACACGTATTTAAATGTATGTAACATAAAACTGTGAATTAAGATGAGTCGAGAAGTAGTAAACAAGTCGATACTATATCTATATTCAGTGTGCACGATTGCGTCTTTATTTCAGGCCCAGCATGGAATGTGGTGATTGTCAAAAACTTGCTGCGACGTCTTAAATAGCAAGGGGCCTAACAAGGATACATGATCCGTGATCGATGTGGTTGCATCCCTCTTACACGACGAGTCTAATTAGTAGGTTAGGCTCATTCCTCTTATTCCTCCTGGAAACGTTATGTACGCGTACGCCAATAGGCATGATATGATATTTAAAGAGTATATGTAGAAAATGTTTCTGAATGCGTCGTGGAACTAGCTAGGGACCACGACATTTTATTAATACATGCGAGTTTTTAAGTACATGACATGAAAAAAGCAGAAAAATAATACATGGATTTACTAGAATTGGACACAGTTGGCAGTTCTTGTTGCGAAGTAGATGCTGCTAAAGGTAGCACTTTTTCAGATGGCATATATTCCAAGTCCTTCGCAAGTCGCGACCTTCCATGTCTCGTAGCCGATACGCACCATCTCCTAAAGCTTCCATTACCATATAGGGTCCTTCCCACATGGGCCCAAGTTTCCATGTATTTTCTGTGGGGCTAGCCGCATTCACGCTGTATACAAAGTCTCCTGGTAGGAATGAAGTTTTCCGCACCCTAGCGTCGTAGTAGCCCTTCATTTTGGATTTTTCCTTAGCTTCATTGATCGCTGCCAACTCCCGTCTTTCATCGATTATGTCCAAGTTTAACCGTAATTCATCATCGTTCGTAATAATGTCGACCTCCGTTGTGCGGAGTGTTGGCAGTCCTATTTGGGATGGAATGACTTCCTCTGTCCCGTATGTCAGTGCGAAGGGTGTATCTCTTGTTATGGTTTTTATCATGGTGCGATGTGCCTATAACACGTGTGATTATTCATCAACCCATTTCTTGTTCTCCTCCCCCAGTCGTGCTTTTATGTCGTCCCCCAGGCTCATATTCGCTCGTTCAACGAGCCAATTGGATTGTGGGTGGGCTATTGACGCGAATCGCTGCTTGATGTTGTTTTTCACGCACCAGTCCTTGAATGGGTTCTCCGCAAATTGTTTTCTGTTGTCAGAAATGATTTCTCCTGGTAGACCGAAACGACATACTATGTTATCCCAAACGAACCTTTTTACTTGGTTGCCTGTTATCCTTGCTACTGCTTTCGTCTTAATTCATCTCGTGAAGTATCCATTGTGACTATTAGGAACTTAATCCCTCCGTCCGCCACAGGAAAGGGCCCTGCGATATCGATCCTTCACTTGTAAAACAGCTAAGGAGAAGTAATAGGTGTTAGCTCTTGCTGGGGTTGGCGCGACACAGGTCTATGCACTTGGCAATCGCCGCACTTTGAGATGAGTGTCCGCGCATCTGAGTGCATGGTTGGCCAGTAATATCCACTGCAGAGCGCTTTTGCCACCATTGATCTGGGTCGTGCGTGCATGCCGCAATATATGTAACACTCTCAATTTTCGTATTGGTACAGCGAAAGGGTCTTTTAGAGTGTTACGGGATAGCACAATAACTCCAATCATAGACAACACATAAAAATGGTTGTACAAGGTTCAACATACATTCATTCGATAAAAAGTTTTAAAGTGTACAACAGGTCCCAAACTATACAGGTCATTAAGTTACAAAACATAGATCGAATGAACATTTTTAATATTATGTGGGCCATCAGAGTCGATCTCCATCCGGATTACCTTCAAGAACCTGAGACAAAAACATGCAAAAATCATATCAGCGAATGTCGAGTGAATTCATAGAGTTTAATAAAACCGTTATATAAAACAATCGTTGAAATCAGAACACAAGTATAATATCAGAAGTAAGTCCTCGTATTACTAGTCAGGCAATATATAAATCAAAGCATACATCTTAAACCGTCCATGAGACCGTAGCCTCAATATAACCATTGTAGGTAATATTATCATCGTTATTAGCATCGTTATCGTATTGTATTGAAATACATTATGGATTATTATTAGCCGCATGACATTGTTACCTTACTATGAAAACAACGGGCCGCGAACCCGACAAACAATTTGCCCATCTAAGTTAGCGTGTCGTCACAAAAATTACGCTATGGAAATCTTCTCATACATAAATTTGCTTACCAATCAATGTGGTACGACGGGGATCAACCGTCAAGGCGCGAATTGGGGTGATCGTCCCCAAATAGTACTATCATATGCATAAGCGTCTACTAAATCCTGGTAGTTCACAATTCATGCTAATGGGACTTTGAGTGACATAACCTAACTACTAATAATCCTTTTTATCTCGTTTATAGGGTCATAGCATCATTCGGGTCCATATCATTAAGCATACCATCGGGACTACTTGTTTTCTATTTTTATCAAAATCTAGCGTATTATCTCCCTCGGGGGTTTACAAATCATTTTATAAAACATTTAAAAGAGTGCGAGGGTATGAACTCACGTTGATAATGAAAGGCGGATTATCGGCTACGAGCGTGCTTCGGTTACGGAAACCTATATAAATAATAATCGGTCTTAGACTTTTGTCCAATGACTTTATCAGAATAACAATATACATATGATGATTTTTGTACATATGATGATGATCAAGTGGGTTTATATATCATTTTTTACTCATTTTAGTGTTTATGTATTGGTAACTTTTTACTAGTTTACTAGTTTTACCTTATTTATATATTTTAAGTCCAATAAGCTTATTATAAGTTCTTTAACTTGTATTAGTTCATTTTATACTTATATTATCAGTATTTACACTTTACATGTTGGGCCCAAATGGGTTAAGCCCAATAAGTACTTTTTATAAGTGTTTAACTTATTTAGTCCAATATGCTAACTTAGCTCGTTAATGTCCGTATGTCCTATAGTTCGGGTTTTATCGGTTTTTACTTGTATTAGATACTTATATATCAGTATATGACTTTTAAAAACTTTACATTAGACGGGTTTGATCGCCTAAGTTTTAATTGGTGAAAAACGTTAATTTTACGGTAATAGCCGAAAAAGTCGTAAAAATCATGTTTATAGTTTTTATAACTTATAAATATTATTCAACTACCATTTTTAAAAATTGTCCATTTATTTAACCTTATACATATTTATATAAATGAAATTTATAAGTTAGTGGTTTTAATTTCATATTTTATACTATATAATTTGAGTGCTTATATAATAGTATTAAACATTAATTCTTCAAAATCTGATTTTTAGTTTCATCTTCACCATTTTTATCATATCTAGAGTTCTACAATGAGTTAGAAGCTCATTTTTGGACGGCATGAACTTTATATTATGTGATACAAATAAGTTAGTTATAGCTACTGCTCATTTTAAGTTTAACTATCCTTAACAGTCCCTACAAAACAGACTATTCAGATTAGCACACTCATCTTGTTTTGATCATATCTCACTCATTTTAATGATTCCATTGCATGGCCAACTCTCACATGTGTATGACATCTTATACTTACTGTAAATGAATTCACCATGCAAATTTATCAGTTTAAGTTTTGGTTACATACTGTTTTTATACAGCCAACAAATTAAGCATGATTTTAGCCTAGTTTCTTATGGTTATTAATCTTTTTAAGCATATTTATCAACACTTGATCCCCACACAACATTTTTATCATCATATATTCATCATATACATATACAAAAAGAAAGAAAATACATTTGATCTTTACAAAAATAACAAGAGAAATGGAAAGGATGATCTTCTTTACCAACCAAGAGTATATCTTGTTTTTGGAAGACAACAACTTGATGAACACCAAATATATCTCCAAGATCATCAAACACCAAGAAAGTATGTTGAGAAATCAGCCCTAGGATACAAGCAAATCACCTCCTTTGTTGTTAAAATGGCCACCAAGTAATCAAGGCTTCAAGGTAACTCCATAATATAGCTAGATAACAAGTATTTTGTGGCTAGAAAAGATCAAATGAGGTGTTTGTTCTTGAATATGGGACGGCAAGGGTGAGAGTTGAGAGATAATTGAGAGTTGTTTGCATGTATGAAATGGTAGTATGTGAGTTAGCTAGTTGTTTTGAGGTAGAAGTAGCTTAAGTGTAAGGCTAAGCTTACACTTGTAAGCTAATGTGCTAAATGATGCCACGTCTTTGATGTGGTATCTTGTTTTTGCCGTCCCATGTATAGTGGGGTGGGATAAATTATTTTGTCCCATCCCGCTAATTTACGGATACTCCTCGATTCTAGTTTCCTCGATTTGCGTGCCCTCGGGTCGTTTTACGAAAAACGTTTTTATAAATTATGAATCAACGACACAAAACGAATCTAATAAAAATTGTCTCATCAAAAACGGAGTTCAAAAACGTAAATACGTAATCCTAAGGTTTCCGGTTTAGTCGTAAAGGACGCTAAATTATGCACGTAAGCCCAAATTTAAATCCATAAATTGTGAGTTCATCAACCAACACAAAAATAAATTTCAAAAGATTATACGAGAAAATAATTTACTACTTGAAAATGTTAGATTGTCACAGCTTTTCCTCCTAAAAGGGATCAACGTCCTCGTGATCCATTTCATTTTGATGTCCGTTTCTTATTGAAATCGAAGAGGTGCGGATATTTCTTCCACATTTCATCCTCTCGTTCCCAAGTATATTCCGGTCCATGCTTTGAATTCCATCAGATCTTAACAATAGGTATCCGACTTTGTTTCAGTTGCTTTACCTCACGATCCATAACCTCTACGGGTTCTTCGAGAAAATGCAATGTTGAGTCTTAGGATCTAGACTCATCTGGGATATCATGATCATGATTGTAAGATACACAGCGGAATAATAATTAACACAATCATAACCAAGAACAAGGCTTTCACTAATGAAATGATTACTATTAATGAACTACTAACTACTCCTGGTGCCTTATAGGCTTGACACCAGGAGGAACGCACACACACCTCTGGTTTACATTGTTTGTGAATCAGTGAATAACCATGTGTGCCTAACCCTCTTTATATAATAGAGGTACTAGGGTTACATCACAACCCTAGCTTACTTACTAAGCTAACTATTTATTATTAAGTCCTTCATCTTCTTTTGTCATATCAACTTAAGATATATAAGTCCCAACAATCTTCCCCTAGTTGATTTGACAAAACCAGTAAGCACGAGCTTCCCCTGAAGCTAATATAGATGAAGGCTAAGCTTCCCCTCGATCCATGCATTCTTCCCCTTTTTGTCACATCAACTCAAAAAGGATCGTCTTCCCCTTAAGAAGTGCATGTCGAATCCAGTAGGCTTCCTTGGAGTGATCACTGATGAAGAAAATCAAGTATAACAAATTTTATGAAGAAGTGAAATATCCCAAACTTGTGTCTTATATCATCTCAGTTTTTATTACATGGGACTGAGAACCCCCAAAACTATAAGCCAGTTGTTAGCTATAACAATATATTTAATCCAACGATAAGGTGTATTGCTCACCAACAGTTTTTGGTACATGGGAACTGGTAACCTTCACAACTATGAGCCAGTTGTAAGCTGTAACAATATATTTAGTCCAAAGACAAGGTGTATTGCTCACCTAATTGAGATATAAGAAGATAACAAGTTTGTGAAAATCAACTCCAACATCAAATAAGCAATTATCAATTGTCTTCGTCAAGGAACCATAACTCACCAGTAGGAACCATAAGCTAACCATCTCTTGCATCTTGAACTCAGTAGTATGGATCATCCACTCATTTAGTGTGAAAAAGACATGCTTATTACAATAACATGTAATAAAATGTCTTTGTATAATTCTTGTAATCAATATATGCATGGCGATCACATGCAATGGCCGATAGTTTTAGTGAGCTCTAACGGATCAACCAGAAACCACTCGATGCTTATGATCATGCTAATTTTGTGATGATCATATCATGAACTGTATGGTATCATATGCCCCCCAAATATTTGTAAAAGAGCGTGTAACTGTTCCAATTAAGAATTATAGCATAAACTGAACTTTCGAAATGAACCATATACCTCTTCATCGTTCAAGATCACCAGTAGGAACGACCAGGAGGAAACAACCAGGAGGAACCGACTAGGAGGAACCGACCAGTAGAAACTGTCCAGGAGGAACCGACCAGTAGTAAGAAATAGCCAACCAGGAGCATCTCAAAAACCCCCTTTTTTATATATATATTCGATCACCACACTGTTGCTGAAGTTGTTGTTGTTTTAGATGGCTCGTATGTCTTTAATCTCCAAGAACGCAGCCCATCATAAAGCCGAAACGAGTTACCCAGTGTGCTACATCATCTCTAGGATCACAAATAAATTAATATCTTATGAAAACTAGACATGCATCCCATGAAAATGGTAACTGCTTCCCACGTCCAAATCTGGGTAGTATATTAAATAATTATGGACCATACTTTGTAGCTTTAGCCCATAACTTTCTAGCCCCATGAACACTCACGTGCATACCATCACGATTAATAGCAGCCATATATGTTTCCATAAAAATAGCAATGGTGTGTCTATTTCCTTCCCAACGCATCATACCTGATTTACTTTCTTATATAAACCACACATTTTTGCGTGTGACATTAGCCCTTTGACTTGTTCCCATATACTCCAAGAATAAAATAAGAGATATACCATATCCCTATAAATAAGGCATACCGAAAATCTCCTACGTTCAACATATCAAACAATGAAAAGTGGAAAACACACATACCATATTTGTACCATGAGTTATGCCGAATATAGAGCCCAATCATGCGTTTGACCTTGTTAAACATAACTGCTTCCAAAAATTACGCATCACATTAACCAAAATATTCGCATATCTTTCATTATCAAAGCAGTTATCCAGTCTAAATATACACCTCCACAAGTCACGCGACCTTAATCATTCCATATAATCACAAATCAGGCAAGACAAACTGTTTCCAAAACTTTTGGAGGACATAATTACCAATATTATAGCTTCCATAAAATAGAACACCTTGACCCACGTTTAACTTCCTTTAAATCAGGAATCTGATCACACGTCTTTGACCCATCAAAGCAGTAGAAAAGGAAACAAAATCACGTACCATTTTCATGTATCATAACAGAAACACCATAATCCCATAAATCACATCCATTAGTAATATACGCATCCAAAAATACGCATTTATCACGTTCAATCAACACTTCCAAAACGTGTAAAAGCAGATTCTAACCCCTGTAAACTCGGGATTTATTATAACATGCATATCTTAAAATAAAATATACAGTGTATACCTTCATAAACGCTCCATACGTTTTGATCTCACGAAGTAACCACCATGCACGATCAATAAACAAAACGAACAAAGTGTCCTTTTCTTGTTCATCTTCACGTGACATCAATAACAATTTTTGGCAGCATCAATAAATCCAGCTAGCAATATGACACATATCTCTTTCGTCGCACACACTTGCTGCATTTATCATGAATAGTCTGCTTTCACAAACGTAAATCTTTTGGGACCACAATACAACCAAAACCATTTGCTGGAACCAACGATCATAAGAAGTACCATTCTTCATGATATCATACCATGAACGAGAATAGTACGACCCTGTTGTTGTACACATCCTCACGTACAGTCCCATCATATTTGAGCAGTTGCAACCAATCGGTACAAAGATAAATCGTGATCATAGTACCACGTTTCAACATACAACCGTATTCACAAAAACTTTCTTTGTTTCTGCCATCACAAGTCTCAATTAGTTTTAGTGTTTTGAATAAAACTCTAATTCATACATCATCATAGATACTTTCTGTCCCTCTTCCAGCCACAAGGATAACACATATCGATCCAGGGTTTGAAAACCCTAAAACGAAAATCACAGCAGCCATAAACATCATTTTCCTTAGATCATACGGGGTTCATTGTTGATTTAAGAATCAACTCACCATAACCAATATGAACGTAGCACCATAACCAGCAACAACATGATAGTAACAGCAACAAAACAGAACAACGAATCATCTAGGGTTTGTTGGGAAAAACCCTAGATCAACAACTTTATTTATTCAAAAACAGAAAATACTAATCGAAAACCTTGTAGATCAACCAGATCGAGAGCCAACAAGCTCTGATACCACTTGTTGAGTCTTAGGATCTAGACTCATCTGGGATATCATGATCATGATTGTAAGATACACAGCGGAATAATAATTAACACAATCATAACCAAGAACAAGGCTTTCACTAATGAAATGATTACTATTAATGAACTACTAACTACTCCTGGTGCCTTATAGGCTTGACACCAGGAGGAACGCACACACACCTCTGGTTTACATTGTTTGTGAATCAGTGAATAACCATGTGTGCCTAACCCTCTTTATATAATAGAGGTACTAGGGTTACATCACAACCCTAGCTTACTTACTAAGCTAACTATTTATTATTAAGTCCTTCATCTTCTTTTGTCATATCAACTCAAGATATATAAGTCCCAACATGCAACTTCCCATCTATTCAAACCTTATCCAACGAAACTTTCTCATCACTTACTGCTAGACATTTCTTCAGATTAGATACATGGAATGTGTTGTGAACACCATGAAGTTCTGGGGGTAACTCTAGTTTATAAGCCACCGGACCTACTCTATATAAAATCTTAAAGGGTCCAATATAACGGGGATTCAATTCCCTCACTTTCCAAATCTTATAACGCCTTTCCATGGCGATACTTTCAACATTACTCGGTCACCCACTTCAAACTCCATCGGTTTTCGCCGCACATCCGCGTAACTTTTCTGTCTACTACGGGCAGTCAACAACCTATTCTTAATCTGAACTATCATCTCCATAGTCTCCCGGATCAATTCCGGTCCCGTGAGCTGGGTATCCCCAACTTCACTCCAACATACAGGAGATCTACACTTCCTACCATACAAAGCTTCAAACGGTGCAGCCTTAATACTAGAATGGTAACTATTGTTATAAAACTCTGCTAACGGCAAATGTTTATCCCAATTCTTACCAAAATCTAACACACAAGCTCTCAACATATCTTCTAGTGTTTGTATCGTCCTTTCACTCTGCCCATCAGTCTGGGGGTGATAAGCAGTGCTCATGTCGAGATTCGTTCCCAAAGATCTTTGGAGAGATTTCCAAAAATTCGATGCGAATCTAGGATCTCGATCTGAAATGATCGATACAGGCACTCCATGCTTGCATACAACATTCTAGAGGTATATACGAGTCAGCTTCTCCAGTGATAACTGCTCTTTAACCGGAATGAAGTGTGCTGATTTGGTCAGTCTGTCGATAATAACCCAAATCGAGTTGTTTCCAGATGATGTTCTAGGAAGCTTGGTGATAAAGTCCATCGTAATTCGCTCCCACTTCCATTCAGGAATTTTTGGCTGTTGAAGTAGTCCTGATGGCTTTGATGTTCAGCTTTAACTCTAGCACAAGTCAAGCATTGAAGAACATACATAGCAATATCAGCTTTCATATTCGGCCACCAGTACAACTTCTTCAAATCATGGTACATCTTATCAGATCCCGGATGAATGGAATACTTAGATTTATGGGATTCTAACATAATCAAATCTCTTAAGCCTCCAAACTTAGGTATCCACATACGACCTCTTAAGCATTTCACTCCATCAGCTCTAACCTCTAAAGGATCTCCTTCTCCTCGGAACCCTTCATTAACAAAATTTTCCTTCTTACAAGCTTCTATTTGCGCATTTCTAATTTGCTCAGGTAAATTATTGTGCACGGTCAAGACTAGAGAACGTACCCTGATAGGCTCTCTATCTTTCCTGCTTAATGCATTGGCAACAACATTGGCTTTTCCTGGGTGATATTTTATATCACAATCATAATCACTTAACAACTCTATCCATCTTCGTTGCCTCATGTTCAGTTCCTTCTGATCGAGAATATACTGTAAGCTTTTGTGATCGGTGAATACCGTACACTTAGTGCCATACAGATAATGTCTCCACAACCTAAGAGCAAAGACTACAGCTCCTAACTCAAGATCATGAGTAGTATAATTCTCCTCATTCTTCCTTAATTGCCTAGAAGCATAAGCTATCACTTTCTCTCGCTGCATCAAAACAGCTCCATAGCCTCTAAGAGATGCATCACAATACACTACAAAATCCTCACTCCCGTCGGGTAATGATAAAATTGGCGCACTACATAATTTTTGCTTCAATGTCTGAAATGCTCCATCTTCATCACTTCCCCAAACGAAAGGTTTATTCTTCTGGGTAAGCTTAGTCAATGGTTTAGCTATCAAAGAAAATTCTTTAATGAATCGCCTATAATAGCCAGTCAATCCTAAGAACTGTCGCACTTCCGTTGGCGTTGTCGGTGCAGACCAATTCTTAATGGCTTCAACCTTTGTAGGATCAACAGGAATTCCATATTTGTTAATCACATGACCAAGAAATTGCACAGAATCTAACCAGAAATCACATTTCGAAAACTTAGCATACAACTTTTCATCCTTCAACAAATTCAAAACAATCCTTAAATGTTCTCTATGTTCATCTTCATGCTTAGAATAGATTAGAATACCGTCAATAAACACAATCACAAATTTGTCCAAGTAGGGCTTGCACACTCGATTCATTAAATCCATGAAAACCGCAGGTGCGTTAGTTAACCCAAATGGCATTACTTGAAATTCATAGTGTCCATAACGAGTTCTAAATGCAGTTATAGGAATATCTTCTTCACGGACGCGAAGTTGGTGATATCTTGACCGCAAATCTATCTTAGAATACACACTAGATCCTTGTAGTTGATCAAATAAATCATCAATCCTAGGTAAAGGATATTGATTTTTAATTGTCAACTTATTCAGTTCCCTATAATCAATGCACATACGGAAAGATCCATCCTTCTTCTTAACGAACAAGACTGGAGCTCCCCTAGGCGACGAGCTCGATCGAATAAAACCTTTATCATACAACTCCTTAAGTTGCTCAGATAACTCCTTTAATTCAGAAGGGGCTAATCGGTAAGGCGCACGTGCCACCGGTGCAGCACCAGGAATTAAATCGGTTCGAAACTCTACTTGCCTTATTGGTGGAAGTCCGGGTAAATCTTTAGGAAATACCTCAGGAAATTCACAAATAATAGGTACATCTTCCAATCGTTTCTCCCTAGACTCATTCTCGGTTACTTGAGCTAAGAATAACTCACAACCATTCCTGATGTACTTTTGGACTTTAATGCATGAAACGATTTTCAAACGAGATTCACCTCGATTACCATCAATTACTAACGTCCTATTCCTAAGAGGAATCTTAACCTTCTTCTCTCCACATAAAATAGTAGCATTATTCAACGACAACCAATCCATACCAATAATAATATCAAAACTACTTAATTCTATCAACATCAAATCAATCGGAAAGGAATAGTTTAAGAGATTTAGAGAGCATCCTTCTAATAGCTTATTAGTTTTCACTAATTTACCATCAGCCAATTCCACGTTGTAACTGGTATTTATCTCAACAGGTTCAATGTCAATAAGGGTACTAAATTTAGTGGATACAAAGCTCCTATCAGCACCCGAATCAAATAAACCAACAACAAAATGATTGTTGAGTAAAACGTACCGGTAACGATATTTGGATCCTCTTTCTTCACCTCAATTGTTCCAAGTTGATAGACACCACCCTGGGGGTTTCTTCCAGGTACAATCGCTTTCAACTTGGGGCATTCCGATTTCCTATGACCTTCTTCATTACAGTTGAAGCAAATGGTTCCCTTCTTACACCTTTCAACCTTGTGTCCAAGCTTTCCGCAATTTCGACACTTCCAGCAGTCGCCAGCATGCCTCTTGTTGCCACACTTAGGACATCTATCATCGTTGCGCGGTGTGTTGTTGGTAAGAGCATTTGCATTCCCCTTTCTCTGGTTCTGACGGCGATTGAAATTCTTCCTATTATCACCTCTATCTACACGATCACCGTCTCCCTTTCTTTTCTCACCAACACGGGATTTATTTTCCCTATCCTGAATTATCTGTCCAATGAGTTGGTAAGCCATTCGAACAGCATCATCAATGGTCAGTGGTTTAGATGATGTCACGTCCCCTCGGATATTCTTGGTCAACCCTTTAGTATATTGTTCAATTCGGATCTCTTCGGGTTCCACCAATCGAGGACATAGCAAGGCCAACTCATGGAATCGGTTTGTATAACTATTAATGTCCACACCTTTCATTCTCAGATGAATCAACTCTTGTTCTAACCTAATGATCACACTACGGGGACAGAATTCCAAAGTCATCCACTTCTTAATTTCAGCCCAAGGAGTAGCATTAGCAGCATCAATACCCATGAAAGCAATTCTCCCGTTCCACCAAGTCAACGCACGACCTTTAAGAGTAGCCATAGAAAAAGTCACCTTATCTTCCTCCTTACACTTACTAATTCGAAACACCGACTCAATCTTCTCAATCCACTGGCTTAATCCAACAGCACCTTCAGTTCCATTAAAAGGTAGAGGTTCACACTTCATGAACGTCACATAAGTACAGCCACCAACTTCAGGTGCATTAGTTCCAAGTCCTCCTACATTTCCTCCAGCATTAGCATTCACATTATTAGCATTCACATTCACATTAGTACCACCAATTCCACTACCGCCAGCTCCACTACCGCCAGCTCCACTACCGCCAGCTCCACTACCGCCAGCTTCATTTCTAGCATTTGCCATAAATTCAGTCATAGATGCGGTAACTTGCTCTGTAATAATCCTATGTACATCATCCTCAGTCACAGCCTTCTTGGGCGGCATAGTTCTATAATTTTACAATTTCAAAGTATTAAGCATTCACCCAACAAAGGATTCATATAATATGGATTGAATTCATAATCAAGATACAAATAAGGCACAATATGGAATTCAAGACAAGATACATATTTCATTCGATTTGAAACAAAAGCATTGTCTTAGTTACATCCCATATCAAAGTTCTAGCACTATATATACTCAAAATTCGTGCCAAGTCTACTACTAACAAGTCGGTTCAGTCAAAGCTACAAAAGTACAAAAGATACAAAGGTCACTACTAAATACAGACTGATCTACTGAGAACCGCCAGATGGTCCATCATCCATCGTCTTCTGTATCTTTATCGGACGATCACTAGACACATTGATGAGATGGCATTTATACATGATCTCATCGTTCTTTTCGGGCTTTAAATGCATTAAAATGTCATAAAATACCATATATATGCTTGTGTTTGTTTACTTGTGTGTTTTAGGTAAGGATATCGTGAAAAAGACAAAAGATCACAAGAATCAAGGAAAAACGAACACGAGAAACGAAGCCGTACAAAGAACCGGGCCCTAATCATGGAATTTTCATCAAATACCCTTGAAGACTTGAAGACAAAACAAGATTGATCATCATTTATTGAAGAAATGACACTTAAAACCCTTGTATATTAATAATTACAAGTTTGGTCCCTTAAGTTTGTCAAAATTGCAAAAAGGTCCTTCAACTTTGAAGAAATGGCAAGTTTAGTCCCTCAACAAATTCAAATTGCCAAATATGGTCCCTCATGAAGATTAAGATGCAAGGAAGACCTTTGAAGATCAACTTTGTCCAAATTCAGCCCTTGAAATTACTCAAGATGTCAAAAATAGTCCTTGAAACATTTTTTGGAAAAGTTGGTGCCAAATATGTCAAAAGGTGAAAGTTAAATACAAAGGGAACAAGGTTTTAGGGCTGGAAATCTTTAAAAGCCAAAAAAACCAAAAACCAAGGACCAAAAGTGACAAAGCTGAAACATTTGAAAAAAAATGCGCCTAACACCCACACCACCCCCAATTTCGGATCTAAACTGTTACTATTCATTGTTCTTACCACCCAGAATTTACCTTCACTTTTCCTTGGGTAAAAACCAATTAAACTTGCACACAAGTAATTCACACATGCCAAAACCCTTCCCACTCCTAAAAACCTGCATCCCACTCATGTGCACCAAACCCCCAATTCCCCAATCCACCAATCACATCATTCCTTAGCCCCCAAGCATCATGACGTGGCTTAAATCAATGGCCAAGATTATTTGCTTCCTCCCAAAGCAAAATAAACGTCCAAGATCAAGAGAGGACAAAATGCACTCAAAACCATTCAAGGGCACATTTGGGATTTTCTTATGATTAGGGTTTAGTTTTTTTCTATTCTAGATTGTTCTTAGGACTCTATAAAAGGAGCTCACAACTTGTGTGAAGCCCTTGTTCCAGTTTCTAGTATCTCACATGTAATTCCTTTTTAAAGAAATAAAAAGTTTGGTTTTTGAAATATTCAAGTGTAATTCCTTTTTTATTGTTTTTAAAAGTTTGTGTGTTGTGAGGAGATTGATTCTGAGTTCCACTTTGTTTTATGGTTAAGCAACTTTGATTTTCAAAGTTGTTTAAGGTTTTGAGATTTTGAGAGATTTTGGTAAAATCTTCTCAAAAGGTTTTTGGTGTTAGGAGTTCATGTTTGTTGGTGATTTAAGTGTTATAGAAACATTTTAAGAAGATTAAAAAGGTTTTGGAAGAGTTAAAAAAAAAAAAGAAGAAAATAAAAACAAAATATTGATATATCTTGTTTTATCCATTTTTTTTTGTTTGATTTGTCATAAGCAGGGTTGAAGGCTTGTTGATTTAGTTCAGCACCAACCCGGGTTGGTTTGGAGGTGGATTCAACATCCACTAGGACCCTTGGATGTAGGGGTCCTAAGGTAACTCTCTTTTACTCTTTGAAAAGTTCATAAAAGTGCTTGTTACATGATTTTGCTTGATTGATTGATTAAGTGTGTTATAGATAGTTGATTTGTGTTCTCAAGTGTTGTTATGCATGTTTTGAGATATTGGAACAAGTTTAATCAAGTTTTGTAAGGATTTGATGTGTTAAAAACGATTTTCAGAAAATTAAAGGGTGTTTGGCAATACGGATTAGCAGGGTATAATCATTGATTTGTGTTGCTAAAAGGTGTTAGAAGTTTGCTAAATAGTTAAGATAGGGTGTATGCTAGCTATAGTCTAATTTGGAACAAGTTTGGAGTGAAATTGTGAGGTTAAAAGGTAAAAAGGGTGTTAAACATCTGCATTTTGCTATATTGCTTGGTTTTTTTCATGATTTTGATTGCTTGATTTTGATTGCTAAGTGTTTTATCCTTGTGTGTTCTTGACTTCTTGTGCTCAAAAGAGCACAAGAGTGCCCTCTTGTACCAAAAATCATACCAAAATAAGCCAAGGTCAAGTCCTCTTGGCCAAACTCATAAACACACAAGTGCAACCTGCTTGTGCAATAGTTCATAACTGGCACGTTATACAAATTGCGCCGCAAGTACTACCTGTTGCGGCGCAACTAAAGGAGCTGCAGATCTTGGTATTCCCGTTTCACACGTTGCGGCGCAAGAAAAAAACGTTGCGGCGCAACTAAAGGAGTTACTGACCAAAGGTGCTTTCGTTTCACTAGTTGCGGCGCAAGTCACAAACGTTGCGGCGCAACTAAGAAGCAAAAAGAGGAGGGGTTGCCTGGACTCGAACCCGCGACCTGCCGTTCACAACACCAACAACATAACCAACTGCGCCCTAGGGTCTTTGACTACTAGGGAGTGGTTTTGTTTTTTACTTAACCTATTTTTCTTTTGTCTTATTTTAAATAAGCCGTATCATTTTTCATTTTTCCTAGCTTATTCTTTAAGCTTATTTTACATTTCTTATTTTTCCTAGGTAAGTTATAGCTTTATTGATTTTTCTAAATTAGTTTCATAATTTTCCTTTTATTAATTAATTTTCTAGGATTTAATTAATAGACGTTTTTTATAAAAGCCATAAAAAATACCAAAAATAGTTTTAATTTTTAGAAAATTACTTTTTAGTCTTCTAATAATATAAGTTAAGTAATTGTTCAATAAAATCATATTTTTGACATTTGAATTAATTAAATTTAATTTTAGGGCTTTAATTAGCATTTAAAATTAATTATTTAGTTAATAAAAGGTTTTAAAATATCTTTATTGGATTTTTGTCTTTATTTATATTATTTTAGACTTGTTTTAGTCTTTTTAATCTTTTTCTTGATTTTGTTTTTGGTTTTAATATTTTTAATTTTAGTGGTTTTTCTACGGTTTTACGTTTTCGTTTTTTACGTCATAGTGTAATTTCCAAGAAACCGTCATTCCATCTTCTCAATATTAATCTCAAAGAAATACAAGTTAATTCACAACACCATACCTCCTTGGGAAACGAATCTTTTCTCTCTTTTTAAGTGATTGTGGGTCATTACTTGTGGTTTTCCTAAATCACTCGTCGATACTTACCGCTCATATTTAGTTGCTTGTTTTTCCTAAAGCAAGTTATCTAAATTTTACCGCAATCATTTTGGCGCCGCTGCCGGGGAGGTGTGTCGTGATTTAATTTGGAAAATTTTGTTTTTGATATTATCCATAAATAGTATTTGTGTTAAGTGGAACTCCCTTAACACGTATTATCGGTTTTCTCGGTTTTTCTTTGTGAATATTATTAATATATTGTATTAAGTATCACAATAAAAATACAATATCTCCAAAAGTGTGAAAACACAACCTTGATTCGGGATTTCATCACTCGATCATTGTATTCGAATCTCAAACAAAAAGAAAAGGCAAAAATAGATAAATACTTTCGAGAAGCTCGATTTTGAAAGATACGAACTATAAGGTGGGTATAAGGCGGGTATTATAAAATATACCCTAAGGAAAAAGGCTCTTAAGTGCTTCGTGCCGCCTCGTTTCCCCGCTTGCTTGTGAGTATTTTGAGATTGAAGGCTAATCGAGGGTTTTGCCGCCCAAAGTATTAATACGTATACTATATTTGCTTGGTTTTCTTTGTGATTAAACCCTCGTGAACAATTTGGTTTTCACCAAAGTTCTAAAGTCATTCGAAGGCGTTCACTCCACGTGATCGTTTTCATTCCTTTGAGGCTTCTTTAATCAAGAGTTTGATTCGAGGAGAGATTTTGTAGATTGTTGTCTACGAAGATACACCAAAATCCAAAAAAAATTTAATATCATCAAAAACACAAAAAAATTGAAAATCCACAAAACAACCAAAAAGAATCTTCTTTGCTCACCTCCCATTCTTCGTGAAGTTTATGATCACTCGTAACCAAGCTAAACGAGCTCGTAAACGACTACAAAAGCAAGCAAATCAAGGATCGTTGATTGTTGAAGAACCTCCAATTGTTGAACCTATTATAGAACAAGAAGTCGTAATGGCTAATCGTACTATGATAGAGTTGCTACAAGCACCCACCGAGGGTTTTGGAGAGGCAATTGTTATTCCCGCCATCCTTGCGGAGAATTTCGAGATTAAGACGGGTTTAATGTCGATGCTACAAGCAAACAAATTTCGAGGTCACGAGAAAGACAACCCGCATTACCACATTAGGAATTTCAACCGTCTCACCGCCACTAGCAAATTCAAAGATGTTCCGCATGACGCCATTAAGATGATGTTGTTTCCATATTCGTTGGATGGACCCGCAAAAATTTGGCTCGAGAAAGAACCGCCAAATTCGATTTTGACATGGGCCGATCTCGTCTCTAAGTTTGTGAACAAGTTTTTTCCACCATCGAAAACAACACACTTAAAAAATGAGATTTCACGATTTGTGCAACGTAACAATGAAAGTTTTTCTATGGCATGGGAACGATTTAAGGAGATGTTGCATGAATGTCCTCATCATGATTTTTCGGAATTGCATCAAATTGATACCTTTTATAATGGGCTTAATGATCATGAACGAGATTATTTGAATGCCGCCGCGGGTGGTAATTTTTTGTGCAAGACGACAAATGAGGCTTTACAAATCATTGAAAATCGATCTAAGGTTTATAGCCCTCGTAACACACCGAGTGTTGCCAATATGGGTTCGTCATCGTCATCACAATCGTCTCGTGGCATTAACGCCTTACATGATGAAGCTAATGAGGAAAATCGGTTTTTTGATAGATTTGCTAATCTAATGTCCCATTGGAAGGCTCAAGAAGCTTCCAATTCCGCTTCGGTTAAAGCGGTTGCTAAGAGTTGTTTATCGTGTGGAGGAGCTCATGATTTATCCGAGTGCATTACCGCGGATGGTAACACTTCGAGTGCTTATGTAGCAACGGGAACTTACAACCAAAACGGCCAAGGTTCCCGCCAAAATCAAGCTCCACCAAACCAAAATGCTAATAATTATCGAAACAACAACCAAGGTAATTACCAAGGCAACACACGCAATTACAACAAAGGGAATTATCAAAGTGGGAATGGACAAATCTCTAATCAAAATCAAAACCGTGATTTTCAAAATACTACACAAGGTTTTCAAAATGCTCACACAAAAAATTTGCAAGGAGAATTTTTGGATTATGCTAAAGCAAATGATGCTAAATTTGATAATATGCAACGTGAGATGATTAGCTTAAGGTCCGAGTTGAAAAACGAGCTTAAAAATGAACTTGCTAATGAACTTAAAACTCATGCAAATAAAATGGAAGGAAATGTCCAACGTCTTCAACAAAACCAACAAAAGATGGAATTAGGACAACATGAGATTAAGCAAGAGTTATTGAAAGCGGATGCTAGGCAATCAAAATTTGAGGACCGTATGGCTAAGATGTTTGAAGCTATCATGTGTAAGCCCTCTTCTTCGGGTGGTCTTCCGAGTGATACCATTGCAAATCCGAAGGGAGAAATGAAGGTTATTACTACACGAAGTGGTAAAACTTTCAAGGAACCAATCTCTCGTCCGAGTACTTCTACGGAGAAGGAAATCGAGAAAGAACCCGAGGTGGTGGTCGAAAAGGAGCACATTACAATCCCACGAAGTACCGCTCAAACCACACCTACGGTTACACCAATACCAATTGTGGAACCCGAGTTTCCAAGGCCGTTGCCTAATGACTTACCCACACCACCTTTACCCTACCCTTCAAGACGAAACAAAGAGAAAATGCAAGAACGTAACAAACAACAAATCGAGCTTTTTATTAAGATGTTTCAACAAGTGCATTTTGATGTGAGTTTAGCCGACGCGTTGTTATATATGCCTCGTTTCGCTTCCACTTTTAAAAGTATGATGAGCGATAAGGAAAAGCTTTCAAAGCTTGCTAATTGTTCTTCGGTTTATCTTAACCGCATACCGGAAAAAGTTGGTGATCCCGGAAAGTTTCTCATTCCTTGTGACATACAAGAGATGAAAGAATGCCTCGCCTTGGCCGATCTTGGTGCGAGCATTAATTTGATGCCATTTTCCATTTGGAAATCGCTTTCGCTTCCGACTCTTATTCCTTCGAACATGTCCATCGAGATGGCCGATCATTCTACGATTATGGCATGTGGAATAGCCGAAGATGTTTTCGTGAAAGTGGGGAAGTTCTACTATCCCGTTGATTTTATAGTAGTCGACATCCCCGCGGATCCTCAAGTTCCTCTAATTTTAGGACGATCATTTTTAGATACTTCGAGATCGCTTATCGATGTTCATGCGAGAACTATCACTTTGAGATTCAACGAAGAGGAACTTGTTATAAACGCTACTCAAAACTCGAAACCTTCTCATGTTTATGCAATCGCTACCATCAATCACATTGACATCGTTGATGTGGTTTGCGATGAGTTTTCACAAGAAGTGTTAGGTTTTTCCGATAGCTCGTCAAGTGGCAATCCCACTATTTTGGATCCGATTCTTGCTAATTCCACACCAAATCTCACTCCATTCCAAGGAGGCGATTTCACTTCAAATGAAATCGACAATGAAGATGAGGTGTTGATTAGTGATGATATTTCTATTCCACCATTTCTTCCGCCGATGGAAGTTATGAGTGTTGAACCAAAATCTTCAATCGAGGAACCGCCTATCCTTGAATTGAAAGATCTTCCTTCTCACCTTGAATATGCATTCTTGGAAGGTGATGACAAGTTGCCGGTTATTATTGCAAAAGATCTTGCTAATGATGAAAAAACCGAGCTCTTGAAAGTTCTTAAGGCTCACAAAGGGGCAATTGCGTGGAAAATATCCGACATTAAGGGTATTGACCCAAAATTTTGTACTCACAAAATTTTAATGGAGGAGGACTACAAACCCGCAATTCAAAGTCAAAGAAGGGTGAATCCCAAAATTCACGATGTCATTAAAAAGGAGGTCCTTAAACTCCTTGACGCGGGAATGATTTATCCTATATCCGATAGCCCATGGGTGAGCCCAATCCATTGTGTCCCTAAAAAGGGAGGAATGACCGTTGTGCCTAATGAAAACAACGAGTTAATTCCCACTCGTGTTGTGACCGGTTGGAGGGTGTGTATTGACTACCGAAAGTTAAATGACGCCACTCGTAAAGACCACTTTCCTTTGCCCTTCATGGATCAAATGTTGGAGCGACTTGCGGGAAATGAATTCTATTGCTTTTTAGATGGTTTTTCCGGTTACTTTCAAATTCCTATCGACCCTCGTGATCAAGAGAAGACTACGTTTACGTGTCCTTATGGAACGTTCGCTTATCGTAGGATGCCTTTCGGACTTTGTAATGCACCCGGTACGTTTCAACGGTGTATGATGGCGATTTTTCACGACATGATCGAGAAGTCGATGGAAGTGTTTATGGATGACTTCTCGGTGTTTGGTAATTCGTTCACGTCATGTTTATCTAATCTCGAACAAATGTTAAAACGTTGTGAAGAAACCAATCTTGTGCTTAATTGGGAGAAATGTCATTTCATGTGTAAACAAGGAATCGTCTTAGGACATAAGGTGTCGAAGGCGGGGATTGAGGTCGATAAAGCTAAGGTAGACGTCATCGCCAAGTTACCTCATCCCAAAACCGTCAAGGGAGTTCGTAGTTTCCTAGGCCACGCGGGCTTTTATCGTCGTTTCATCAAGGACTTTTCGAAGATTTCTCGTCCTATGACACACCTTCTCGAGAAGGATGCTCCTTTTAACTTTAATGAAGATTGTGTTAAGGCTTTCAAGACTCTAAAAAGGAAACTTACCGAAGCTCCCATTCTTGTTGCTCCTAATTGGGAATTACCCTTTGAAATCATGTGCGATGCAAGTGATTATGCTATAGGGGCCGTCTTAGGGCAACGCTATGACAAACATTTCCGTCCTATCCACTATGCTAGTAAGACGATGACCGAGGCTCAATTAAAGTACACCACAACGGAAAAGGAATTCCTTGCCGTGGTCTATGCTTTTGAGAAATTCCGACCTTATCTCGTCTTAACTAAAAGCATCGTGTATACCGACCATTCGGCTATCAAGTATCTCTTAGCTAAGCAAGATGCTAAGCCGAGATTGCTTCGTTGGATGCTCCTCCTCCAAGAATTTGATGTCACCGTGCTTGACAAAAAAGGAGCCGAGAATCTAGCGGCCGATCATCTCTCTCGTCTAGAAGATCCTCACAAAGATGTTTTCGAGAACAAGGAAATTACCGAAACATTTCCTCTTGAGACTCTCGGTGTAGTGAATTCTAAAGACACCACCCCATGGTTTGCCGACATTGCAAATTACCATGCGGGCAATTTCATAATCAAGGGTATGACGACACAACAAAAACGAAAATTCTTTCGTGACGTCAAGTTCTATTTTTGGGACGACCCTTATCTCTTTCGGATTTGTGCGGATCAACTCGTTCGACGTTGTGTGTTTGGTACCGAAGCTTCTAATATCCTTAGAGCTTGTCACGAGGGACCCACGGGTGGTCACCACGGTGCTAATCTCACGGCTAAGAAAGTGTTCGATGCCAGTTTCTTTTGGCCTTCTATCTATCGTGATGCACACGCACTTGTAAAGTTGTGTGATTCGTGCCAACGTCAAGGAAAATCGTCTCAACGTGATGAAATGCCGCAAAATATAATTCAAGTGTGTGAGATTTTCGACATATGGGGAATAGACTTTATGGGGCCGTTCCCATCGTCTCATGGCAACAAATATATCCTCGTCGCGGTGGACTACCTTTCTAAGTGGGTGGAAGCTAAGGCTTTGCCTACTAATGATGCTCGTGTGGTAGTGAAGTTTTTGAAGCAACTATTCTCTCGGTTCAGAACCCCTCGTGCTATTATAAGCGATCGTGGAACCCATTTTTGTAATGACCAATTCGAAAAGGTTCTAAAGAAATATGGGGTTACACATCGTCTTTCTACGGCTTATCACCCGCAAACGAGTGGGCAAGTCGAGGTTTCGAACCGAGCTTTGAAGAGGATTTTAGAAAGGTCGATTGGAGAAAACCGTGCTTCATGGTCCGACAAACTCGATGACGCTTTATGGGCCTTTAGGACCGCTTATAAGACACCTATCGGTTGCACTCCTTATAAGTTAGTCTATGGGAAGAATTGTCATTTGCCCATTGAATTGGAGCATAAGGCATATTGGGCCCTTAAGCATGCTAATTTTGACTTGAAGACCGCGGGAGATCACCGGAAAATACAATTGAATGAATTGGATGAATTAAGAGATAATGCTTATGAAAATTCATTAATTTTTAAAGAAAAGACTAAAAAGTTTCATGATTCAAAGATTAAAAACCGTGTTTTTAACGTTGGTGATCAAGTGTTGCTTTTTAACTCACGTCTTAAGATATTTTCCGGGAAATTGAAATCTCGTTGGTCGGGTCCGTTCACCATTACACAAGTGTTTCCATATGGGACCATTGAGCTAGCTCAAGATGATGAACCCAATTTCAAGGTGAATGGACATAGGCTTAAGCACTACTTTGGTGGGGAAATTCCTTCAATGGTTGCCCCCGACCAAGACACCTTCCCCAATGATAATTAGCATTGAGGGGATCGAGTCGAGCTCATGACTCGGTAATCAAAAACGAGGTGCCTCGTGGGGGAGATCCCATGCTTATCTTTATGCTTTTTATGTTCACTAATAAGGGGACTTGTACCCTTCCAACTCGTTGTCTCGTGGTTGTTTGTGATTGTGTTATCTAGATCATCATCTACGATTGAAGACTCTCGTGTTCGTTTACGTGAGCCTCCATCGTTCGTTTGAAGAAGTTTTTCACGATTCCATGACATATCCTTTATTGTTCTAACAATTATCTTTTAGCATAATTAATAAACGGCTTTAGATATATTGTTGATCACCCTTTCCATGCTAGATCCTAAGCATTCGATTCTTCGTCTCTAGTATGGGGGTGCTCCACCTTTAGACTCGAAACATTGAGGACAATGTTTACTTTTAGTATGGGGGGGTGAATAGGTACTTGCTTTGCGCGCCCTCACGTTTTCCAACTTTCAATGTTTTGTTTTGCTAATAAGGCTAAAAATGGCCAAATTTTAAAATTTTTCTTAGTTTTCATAAGTGTTTTTAAGACACGAATGTATATTTTCCGATGGGTAGAATAAGAGTTAATTTTTGACTTGATGGGCATTTGGAGCCATTTACATTCCTTAACCCGCTCAATTCAAGTTTTGCTAGACTTTTATATAGGGAGCTTTAAAACGCGAAAGTCTTAATTCATTCGGGTTAAGAACAAGAACTTTTCGCAAGTTCCTATAATTGATTCTAGAAAGTCACTTATCAAGGGAACTTTAAAACGCATTCTCTAAACTTGAAAAAGTCCAAGAAAGTGCAAGATCCTATAGGTGGCTTGAAAACCCAAAACTTTGATTTGATATAGTCTTAATGAAAGCTAATCCAAATTTGGCTTAATTTTGACTTGCATGGCTAAGTATTCACGAGTCTCTTTAATTAGAGGTCTTTAAATAGTGAAGAACGAGAAATGATAGAGTTAGACAAGTGATCATGCTAAACGTAGAACATGAAAATGTTCTTTCAAAAACTCATATGTTTTTAATTGTGGCTTTTTCTTCCCATAAGATCAATGCATTAGGAATAAATCATAATTGCAATAAGTAAGGTCGTACGGTTTGAAAGGTTACTTAGCCTCTAGCGCAAGATCGTTTAAAAGTTGCTCGGGGTTGAATAGAGTTCATAGCCAAGGCATAACTTATTGAAGCGGGACGCGAAGATTGGCGATCATCCAAAAAGGCCCTAACAAGGCATGAGGAGCTCTATTTTTGCTAAAGATCCAAAGATGATGTGAAGTATCATTATTCCAAAATCAATATGAAGGATCGAGACACACGACGAGAAGCTATTACTCCCCTAAAGAATGGAGAAAGTCTATCCAAAAAGACCCTAACAAGGTATGAGGATGAATATATCCAAGTCCGAAAAGGAGGCGGATCGTTGTATATCAAAATCCAAAGTAAAGATTGAAGAAAAATGATGAAGTCGTGGTCCTATATGAAGAATCTCTCAAAAACGTCAAGTGAAGAAATTCCAAATATATGAAGAGAAGACCATAATTTCGAGAACGTCTTCCCAAGATTTGAAGTATGAAGTACATGCCAAATATCGGTCCGAGAAAGGTCTCAAATCGTGAAACGAGTTATGCCAAGATATGAACTTAAGGAGATACACGAGAAGCCGTTTTAAAAGATTTTGTCCTTCGGCTAACTATTGATCAAATCGTGCTACTTTGCTTTCGGACTAATAACTACTTAAATAAGTCAATATGAATCACTTGTGATCCATGACAAATAGATAAAAAATGCTAGTAACCCATTTCCTTTTATAATAACTAGGATTGCGGGGAGAAAAAGTATTACACAATTTGAACGTATGAGTAGTGTTAGCATTGTGACTTGTACCAACAATGATCTTGTTTTTGCACTTAGCATGGAATGTATGACAATCAAGGATGACGAAATTTACTCTAAGGGACATTAACTTGTTTCTATTCTTTGACCCTAAAAGTCACATTTTGGTGATGAAAATCATACATTATGTCTTTACACATTCTCGTAGTATGTTGCAAGTCTTTTACTCTTCAATAAAGGTTAATAAAATTGAACTTTGGTGATGCTTAGATACTTTATTCTAGCATTGCGTGAGGGCACGGCAATGGCTTAGTATGGGGGAGTGATGAGATGGCATTTATACATGATCTCATCGTTCTTTTCGGGCTTTAAATGCATTAAAATGTCATAAAATACCATATATATGCTTGTGTTTGTTTACTTGTGTGTTTTAGGTAAGGATATCGTGAAAAAGACAAAAGATCACAAGAATCAAGGAAAAACGAACACGAGAAACGAAGCCGTACAAAGAACCGGGCCCTAATCATGGAATTTTCATCAAATACCCTTGAAGACTTGAAGACAAAACAAGATTGATCATCATTTATTGAAGAAATGACACTTAAAACCCTTGTATATTAATAATTACAAGTTTGGTCCCTTAAGTTTGTCAAAATTGCAAAAAGGTCCTTCAACTTTGAAGAAATGGCAAGTTTAGTCCCTCAACAAATTCAAATTGCCAAATATGGTCCCTCATGAAGATTAAGATGCAAGGAAGACCTTTGAAGATCAACTTTGTCCAAATTCAGCCCTTGAAATTACTCAAGATGTCAAAAATAGTCCTTGAAACATTTTTTGGAAAAGTTGGTGCCAAATATGTCAAAAGGTGAAAGTTAAATACAAAGGGAACAAGGTTTTAGGGCTGGAAATCTTTAAAAGCCAAAAAAACCAAAAACCAAGGACCAAAAGTGACAAAGCTGAAACATTTGAAAAAAAATGCGCCTAACACCCACACCACCCCCAATTTCGGATCTAAACTGTTACTATTCATTGTTCTTACCACCCAGAATTTACCTTCACTTTTCCTTGGGTAAAAACCAATTAAACTTGCACACAAGTAATTCACACATGCCAAAACCCTTCCCACTCCTAAAAACCTGCATCCCACTCATGTGCACCAAACCCCCAATTCCCCAATCCACCAATCACATCATTCCTTAGCCCCCAAGCATCATGACGTGGCTTAAATCAATGGCCAAGATTATTTGCTTCCTCCCAAAGCAAAATAAACGTCCAAGATCAAGAGAGGACAAAATGCACTCAAAACCATTCAAGGGCACATTTGGGATTTTCTTATGATTAGGGTTTAGTTTTTTTCTATTCTAGATTGTTCTTAGGACTCTATAAAAGGAGCTCACAACTTGTGTGAAGCCCTTGTTCCAGTTTCTAGTATCTCACATGTAATTCCTTTTTAAAGAAATAAAAAGTTTGGTTTTTGAAATATTCAAGTGTAATTCCTTTTTTATTGTTTTTAAAAGTTTGTGTGTTGTGAGGAGATTGATTCTGAGTTCCACTTTGTTTTATGGTTAAGCAACTTTGATTTTCAAAGTTGTTTAAGGTTTTGAGATTTTGAGAGATTTTGGTAAAATCTTCTCAAAAGGTTTTTGGTGTTAGGAGTTCATGTTTGTTGGTGATTTAAGTGTTATAGAAACATTTTAAGAAGATTAAAAAGGTTTTGGAAGAGTTAAAAAAAAAAAGAAGAAAATAAAAACAAAATATTGATATATCTTGTTTTATCCATTTTTTTTTGTTTGATTTGTCATAAGCAGGGTTGAAGGCTTGTTGATTTAGTTCAGCACCAACCCGGGTTGGTTTGGAGGTGGATTCAACATCCACTAGGACCCTTGGATGTAGGGGTCCTAAGGTAACTCTCTTTTACTCTTTGAAAAGTTCATAAAAGTGCTTGTTACATGATTTTGCTTGATTGATTGATTAAGTGTGTTATAGATAGTTGATTTGTGTTCTCAAGTGTTGTTATGCATGTTTTGAGATATTGGAACAAGTTTAATCAAGTTTTGTAAGGATTTGATGTGTTAAAAACGATTTTCAGAAAATTAAAGGGTGTTTGGCAATACGGATTAGCAGGGTATAATCATTGATTTGTGTTGCTAAAAGGTGTTAGAAGTTTGCTAAATAGTTAAGATAGGGTGTATGCTAGCTATAGTCTAATTTGGAACAAGTTTGGAGTGAAATTGTGAGGTTAAAAGGTAAAAAGGGTGTTAAACATCTGCATTTTGCTATATTGCTTGGTTTTTTTCATGATTTTGATTGCTTGATTTTGATTGCTAAGTGTTTTATCCTTGTGTGTTCTTGACTTCTTGTGCTCAAAGGAGCACAAGAGTGCCCTCTTGTACCAAAAATCATACCAAAATAAGCCAAGGTCAAGTCCTCTTGGCCAAACTCATAAACACACAAGTGCAACCTGCTTGTGCAATAGTTCATAACTGGCACGTTATACAAATTGCGCCGCAAGTACTACCTGTTGCGGCGCAACTAAAGGAGCTGCAGATCTTGGTATTCCCGTTTCACACGTTGCGGCGCAAGAAAAAAACGTTGCGGCGCAACTAAAGGAGTTACTGACCAAAGGTGCTTTCGTTTCACTAGTTGCGGCGCAAGTCACAAACGTTGCGGCGCAACTAAGAAGCAAAAAGAGGAGGGGTTGCCTGGACTCGAACCCGCGACCTGCCGTTCACAACACCAACAACATAACCAACTGCGCCCTAGGGTCTTTGACTACTAGGGAGTGGTTTTGTTTTTTACTTAACCTATTTTTCTTTTGTCTTATTTTAAATAAGCCGTATCATTTTTCATTTTTCCTAGCTTATTCTTTAAGCTTATTTTACATTTCTTATTTTTCCTAGGTAAGTTATAGCTTTATTGATTTTTCTAAATTAGTTTCATAATTTTCCTTTTATTAATTAATTTTCTAGGATTTAATTAATAGACGTTTTTTATAAAAGCCATAAAAAATACCAAAAATAGTTTTAATTTTTAGAAAATTACTTTTTAGTCTTCTAATAATATAAGTTAAGTAATTGTTCAATAAAATCATATTTTTGACATTTGAATTAATTAAATTTAATTTTAGGGCTTTAATTAGCATTTAAAATTAATTATTTAGTTAATAAAAGGTTTTAAAATATCTTTATTGGATTTTTGTCTTTATTTATATTATTTTAGACTTGTTTTAGTCTTTTTAATCTTTTTCTTGATTTTGTTTTTGGTTTTAATATTTTTAATTTTAGTGGTTTTTCTACGGTTTTACGTTTTCGTTTTTTACGTCATAGTGTAATTTCCAAGAAACCGTCATTCCATCTTCTCAATATTAATCTCAAAGAAATACAAGTTAATTCACAACACCATACCTCCTTGGGAAACGAATCTTTTCTCTCTTTTTAAGTGATTGTGGGTCATTACTTGTGGTTTTCCTAAATCACTCGTCGATACTTACCGCTCATATTTAGTTGCTTGTTTTTCCTAAAGCAAGTTATCTAAATTTTACCGCAATCACACATCTTCAGCTGGGCGCTTACGGATCACTCCTCTTTCAACCATGTCAGCATAAAATCTACTATTCCAACCCACGGATATATTCAACTCCTTTATAGCTTTCTCACGCATCGCACGAGCTACACTCAACTGAATCTCCATAGAATTCACCTTTTTCTTCATAGCGGCAAACTCACCACTTTCTAACACTGATAACCTCCTAAAAGCCTCATTCAAACCACGTTCTACATCAGTCAAATCCAAACTAAGCAATTCCCGCTCTTTCTCACCAACCTTAGTCTTCGACTCCAAATGAGCAACTTGAGTCTGAACAACACCTAATCCAATCTATGTCATACTACTCTTAACACGGGAAGCATCTAGATCACGTCTCAAGGCCCATGGTGCAAGACCATCAATATGAGTAGCCTCTCGAGTACTAGACGACTCTCCTATCACACGTCTATGAGTAACAATACCATCAGTACCGTCAGGTGCATTATCATCCTCATCCTTCTCTGATTCAGAATCAGATTCAGACGATTCAGACATTTCATCCCTTGGTAGCTCAACCTCAGAATCAAACAAATCAACTGGTGGGGGTAAAGGCTCGCCCTCTGGAACATCATAAGGGTAAATAAGCTCGGCTTCCTCATCATCATCAACCTCATCGTCTATACCTACATCCTCCTCGACATCCTCGTCGTCAGTCTCATCATCTAAATTATCTAACCCAATCTCATCATCATTCTCAATATCAACATTATCAATGTCATTTTCTACCATATCAACCTGAGGGGCAATCTGATCTCCTAGTCCTATCTCGGGCTCGGGATCCTCAAATGGTTCCTCCTCATCATCTATATCATAATCTACTAAGTCTAAATAAGGATCATCATCTACATTAGGTTCGGGAATAGCATGGTTCTCTACAGGAATATTAAGGTCAGCCATGACAATCTGCATTTATATATATCTCGTATTAGGATAACATACTTATTAAACAATTACATACTGAAATCACGATATATACATATATATAAATTAAATTATATATATCAAAATATATATCTTCTCAATAGGGCTTGTTGGTAACGTCGGAGATCTCAGGCAGCGTTATAGTCAAAAGATTTTTCAAATATTTTCTCAAATGTTCATAGTTAAAAGATTTTGAAAAGTTTTGTTCAAAACCTTGGTTTTTAAAATCTTTTGTTCTCTATAACGAGAGCTCCGGTACCAAACTGTAACACTCTCAATTTTCGTATCGGTACAGCGGAAGGGTCTTTTAGAGTGTTACGGGATAGCACAATAACTCCAATCATAGACAACACATAAAAATGGTTGTACAAGGTTCAACATACATTCATTCGATAAAAAGTTTTAAAGTGTACAACAGGCCCCAAATTATATAGGTCATTAAGTTACAAAACATAGATCGAATGAACATTTTTAATATTATGTGGGCCATCAGAGTCGATCTCCATCCAGATTACCTTCAAGCACCTGAGATAAAAACATGAAAAAATCATATCAGCGAATGCCGAGTGAATTCATAGTGTTTAATAAAACCGTTATATAAAACAATCGTTGAAATCAGAACACAAGTATAATATCAGAAGTAAGTCCTCGTATTGCTAGTCAGACAATATATAAATCAAAGCATACATCTTAAACCGTCCATGAGACCGTAGCCTCAATATTACCATTGTAGGTAATATTATCATCGTTATTAGCATCGTTATCGTATTTTATTGAAATACATTATGGATTACCGCATGAAATTGTTACCTTACTATGAAAACAACGGGTCGCGAACCCGACAAACAATTTGCCCATCTAAGTTAGCGTGTCGTCACAAAAATCACGCTATGGAAATCTTCTCATACATAAATTCGCTTACCAATCAATGTGGTACGACGGGTATCAACCGTCAAGGCGTAAACTGGGGTGATTGTCCCCAAATAGTACTATCATATGCATAAGCGTCTACCAAATCCCGGTAGTTCACAATTCATGCTAATGGGACTTTGAGTGACATAACCTAACTACTAATAATCCTTTTTATCTCGTTTATAGGGTCATAGCATCATTCGGGTCCATATCATTAAGCATACCATCGGGACTACTTGTGTTCTATTTTTATCAAAATCTAGCATGTTATCTCCCTCGCGGGTTTACAAATCATTTTATAAAACATTTAAAAGAGTGCGAGGCTATGAACTCACGTTGATAATGAAAGGCGGATTATCGGCTACGAGCGTGCTTCGGTCACGGAAACCTATATAAATAATAATCGGTCTTAGACTTTTGTCCAATGACTTTATCAAAATAACAATATACATATGATGATTTTTGTACATATGATGATGATCAAGTGGGTTTATATATCCTTGTTTACTCATTTTAGTGTTTATGTATTGGTAACTTTTTACTAGTTTACTAGTTTTACCTTATTTACATATTTTAAGTCCAATAAGCTTATTATAAGTTCTTTAACTTGTATTAGTTCATTTTATACTTATATTATCAGTATTTACACTTTACATGTTGGGCCCAAATGGGTTAAGCCCAATAAGTACTTTTTATAAGTGTTTAACTTATTTAGTCCAATTATTAGTCCAATATGCTAACTTAGCTCGTTAATGTCCGTATGTCCTATAGTTCGGGTTTTATCGGTTTTTACTTGTATTAGATACTTATATATCAGTATATGACTTTTAAAAACTTTACATTAGACGGGTTTGATCATCTAAGTTTTAATTGGCGAAAAAAGTTAATTTTACGGTAATAGCCGAAAAAGTCGTAAAAATCATGTTTATAGTTTTTATAACTTATAAATATTATTCAACTACCATTTTTATAAATTTTCCATTTATTTAACCTTATACATATTTATATAAATGAAATTCATAAGTTAGTGGGTTTTAATTTCACATTTTATACTATATAATTTGAGTGCTTATATAATAGTATTAAACATTAATTATTCAAAATCTGATTTTTAGTTTTATCTTCACCATTTTTATCATATCTAGAGTTATACAATGAATTAGAAGCTCATTTTTGGATGGCATGAACTTCATATTATGTGCTACAAATAAGTTAGTTATAGCTACTGCTCATTTTAAGTTTAACTATCCTTAACAGTCCCAACAAAATAGACTATTCAGATTAGCACACTCATCTTGTTTTGATCATATCTCACTCATTTTAATGATTCCATTGCATGGCCAACTCTCACATGTGTATGACATCTTATACTTACTGTAAATGGATTCCACCATGCAAATTTATCAGTTTAAGTTTTGGTTACATACTGTTTTTATACAGCCAACAAATTAAGCATGATTTTAGCCTTGTTTCTTATGGTTATTAATCTTTTTAAGCATATTTATCAACACTTGATCCCCACACAACATTTTTATCATCATATATTCATCATATACATATACAACAAGAAAGAAAATACATTTTATCTTTACAAAAATAACAAGAGAAATGGAAAGGATGATCTTCTTTACCAACCAAGAGTATATCTTGTTTTTATAAGACAACAACTTGATGAACACCAAATATATCACCAAGATCATCAAACACCAAGAAAGTATGTTGAGAAATCAGCCCTAGGACACAAGCAAATCACCTCCTTTGTTGTTAAAATGGCCACCAAGTAATCAAGGCTTTAAGGTAACTCCATAATATAGCTAGATAACAAGTATTTTGTGGCTAGAAAAGATCAAATAGGGTGTTTGTTCTTGAATATGGGATGGCAAGGGTGAGAGTTGAGAGAGAATTGAGAGTTGTTTGCATGTATGAAATGGTAGTATGTGAGTTAGCTAGTTGTTTTGAGGTAGAAGTAGCTTAAGTGTAAGGCTAAGCTTACACTTGTAAGCTAATGTGCTAAATGATGCCACATCTTTTTGATGTGGTGTCTTGTTTAGGCCGTCCCATGTATAGTGGGGTGGGATAAATTATTTTGACCCATCCCGCTAATTTACGGGTACTCCTCGATTCTAGTTTCCTCGATTTGCGTGCCCCGGGTCGTTTTACGAAAAACGTTTTTATAAATTATGAATCAACGACACAAAACGAATCTAATAAAAATTGTCTAATCAAAAACGGAGTTCAAAAACGTAAATACGTAATCCTAAGGTTTCCGGTTTAGTCGTAAAGGACGCTAAATTATGCACGTAAGCCCAAATTTAAATCCGTAAATTGTGAGTTCATCAACCAACACAAAAATAAATTTCAAAATATTATACGAGAAAATAATTTACTACCTGAAAATGTTAGATTGTCACAATATCCCTCATGTATCTCGCTGATGACATATTGTGCCTGCTGCGGTCCTACACATCCTAACCATGGTTGAAGAAATGATCGCTTATAAAGGATCCCATCTCTATCCTCAAACTATCTGAGCACCTTCGTATCCGTCGCGCCTCAATTTCGTCTGGTGGGAGTGATTCTTTTGTTAACTATTCAATGATCGGTGTCATCCATGTAGGACCTTCCTCTTCTACGATCAATGCAACTTCATCTTCCTTTATGGATTTTTCTTTGAGGATCTCTACCAAAACTTGCTTAGATAAGTGTGCGAAGCTAGTGGATGCTATCTTACTGAGGGCGTCAGCCTTTTTGTTCTCCCCCTTGGTACTTGACGTATCAGGAACTTATTGAAGCCTTTGATAGATGATTTAGTTTTTTGCAAGTATTGTATCATATTTTCCTCTTTTGCTTCGTATTCGCCTAGTATGTGATTTTACACTAAGCGAGAGTCCACATTACTTTAAGATTGCGTACACCCATACGGGCTGCGATCCGTAGCCCTGCTATGAGTGCTTCATAATCTGCTTCATTGTTTGTAGCTGTGAATTCAAAGCGTAATGCGTATGTGAACTCCATACCTTCGGGGTTGGTGAGAATAAGGCATGCGTTGGATCCGTATGTGTAGGAGGATCCATCAGTGAATAAGACCCATGAGTCTTGGTCACCCTCCTCCTGTATAGATGTATGTTCTCCTTCCTCTGGCTTTTCAATAATGAAATCTGCTAGAATTTGTCGTTTGATAGTGGTACGTGGTCTATACGTAATGTTGTGTTCTCCCAGTAGAACGCTCCACTTCTGTAGCCTTCCTGCAACGTATAGCTTTAATATTATCTTCTTTATTTGCTGCTCCGTGATGACCGCTATTGGATGAGCTTAGAAATATCGTCGTAGCCTTTTTGCTGCGAATACCAGTGCTAATACCAATTTCTCCATTGGTGTATAATTCAATTCTGAGATTCGTAAGGCTCTGCTTATGAAGTATACTGGTGTCTGTATGTTTTCTCTATCCGTCATTAACACTGCGCTGATTGCTTCGTGCGCAGCCGAAAGGTAAATTATCAATTCTTCTTTCGGCCGAGGTGCGACCAACATGGGTAGCGAAGCTAAATGGTTTTTCAGTTCCTCGAAGGCTTTTTCAACTTCTTTTGTCTAACTGAAGTCTCCCTTTTTTATGCACTTCTTGAGTGTTTTGAATAAAGGGAGTGATTTCTGTACTGATTTAGACAGGAATCTGTTTAATCCTGACAACTTTCCATTTAGCGATTGTAGCAAGAATTTGTTTAATCCTGCCAGCTTTCCATTTAGCGATTGTACTTCCTTTTTTGTTTTTGGGCTTTGAAGTTGTATGACCCGTCTGTCTTATCTGGGCAAGGTTTAATGTCATTAGGCTTTATCATGTAGCCTAGGAACATGCCTTATGTGGCTCAGAAAGTACACTTTTTCAGATTTAACTTCATTTTTATTTTCCTAAGCGCGGAGAAGGTTTCCTCTATATCACGGATGAGTTCATCCTCCGTATGGCTTTTTATGACCAGGTCATTAACATATACCTCCAAGTTACGCCCAATCTGACTGTCAAACGCCTTGTCCACCAGTCGTTGGTACGTAGCACCCGCGTTCTTGAGTCTAAATGGCATTTTAGTGTAGAAGTATACACCTTGGCTAGTGTGGAATGTTGTCTTCTCCTCGTCTTGTTCTACCATTTGTATCTGGTGGTATCCTTTGTATGCGTCCAGGAAGCATTTAAAGGGATACCCGCATAGTGACTCAACTTTCCAGTCTATCTCTAGGAGTGGATAGCAGTCCTGAGGACAAGCCTTATTGAGATCTGTAAAATCAACACACATGCGCCAGCTGCCATCGTGCTTTTTGACCATCACTGGAATGGAAAGCCAGTCATGGTAGTAGACTTCTCGCATAATTCCTGCGTCTACCAGTTTTTTTACTTCATCTAGTATTACTTTACTGCGTTCTGGAGCTTGTCCCCTTTTCTTTTGTCTGACCGGTGTATTCCTTCACGGATTTGTAAATTGTGCTCGGCTATTGATCGTGGTACACCAGTCATATCTTTTGGTTCCCATGCGAAGATGTCCAAATTATCCTTTAAAAATTAACACATGTCTGACTTTCTTTTGTCAAATAATGTTCCCCCAATTGTAATCTCTTGATCTAGGTATTCCGGGTGAATTGATACCTTTAGATTTGGTGGTGAACTTACTTTTGGCTCTGCCGTTACTCGAGGTGATTCCGTAACTATGTTACACTCCACGAGTGGTAAGGCTGTATTGAAGATCGTTACAATTCCTCCTTCCACTGGGAATTTCATCATGTCGTGGGCCGTATAGGGTACTGCTCGCATTGCTAAGATGGCGGGTCACCCAATGATTCCATTGTACTGTGATGGCAATCGTTTTATCAGAAAATTCATTGAGACTTTCGTTGAATGCTCGTCATTTCCTACCCTTACTACTAGCTTTAACTGGCCCAAAGGCCATACTGCTTCTCCACTGAAACCAATGAGTTGTAAAGTCGCAGGTACCATTTAGTTCCTTATCTCTAGGCTTAGTTTTAAGAAGCAATGCTCATACATGATTTCCACCAATGAGCCTCCTCGACATACATACGGTGAATGCTATGATCGCTGATATTTACTTCTATTACCAATGGGCCCTCTGCCACAGTGTTCGCACTGGGGGGGGGGTGTCTCTCCCTATGGAGAACCTATGGCTCACCTTTTGCTTAGTCCTTCGTTGCCACGTTTAAACCATGTAAATGGTTGCTATTGTATCCTTTGGCTTTTATTTTTCGTCTTCTGTGGCTTCTTTGACGAGGTGCTTTAGCTTTCCCGCCTGTACCAAGCTTTCAATGTGCTTTTGTAGATGAATACACTCGTTTGTGGCATGTACCGTTTCCCCATGGTACTCGCAGTATCTATTGCCTATGCGTCTTTCCATTGGAGTGACCATTGGTAGTGGTCTTGGGAAGTTCGCGCCTTGTGATGTGAGGATCTCTCTTGGGGTTAATTTGAGTGGCTTGAATCAAAAACTGCTGCTACTCCCTTCTTTTTGGTTTCCTTGGTATTTAGGATTCCGAGATCCGCCCTGTATGTTAGTTTGTTTATTAGGTACGTCGCGGGATCTATAGCTGGAAGTATTTTTATGGCTTATGTGGCAGCTGATTCTCCCTGTATGAAGGATCTCACCCTTCACATTACCCCCATCAAAGGTTTCCATTATCCTTTCGTTCAACTTTCATATTAGATCTTTGTTATTTATCCCTACCATAAAACATGATACTTTCAAGATCTTCGGGCATTCTTTTATCTGGAGGCATTCGTCTTTAAAGCGCTCTAAGAAGTCTTCTAGGTATTCACCCTGGTTTTGTTTGACTCTTGCTAGTGATACGGCGCTCCTGTCGTATCTCTTTTGTTGGACATAATTTCTTTTGAATGCTTTCCGTAATACTTCGAATCCGTTGATCGTCTGTAGTGGGAGTCTGTCAAACCAGCTCCGCGCGTTTCCAACAAGCGTAGAGTTGAACATGTTACACTACACAGGTTCGAGCCATTTCTCAATTCCTGCTTGCGACTCGAAGACTTACAAATGATCTTCTAGATCTGTGGTGCCATCATATGTTTTGACGTTCGTTGGCATGCGACGTTTTATTGTATCCAGATAATACTATATATTCCTTGTGAAAGCGTCTTTTCTTGCCCTTCTCCATGGTTGTCAGAAGTCTAGATTTTTTCTTTTGTGTGAATTGGAAAGGCGTTCTTCCCCTCCTAAGCTTTATGGGGAGGAACATCTGCACCCACGTTCTGTATGATGACTATTGTTTGATTTTGAATTTGATGAGTCATTGTCTGAGGATTGATAGCGTCCTACACGTATTTTTCATTTTATGGCCTGCTGGTCCTTCATGTATTTAGTAGCGAGTGGGATCAGAGCTTGTAAGTTGTTTGATACATATTCTTCCATCGCGAGTGCATCTATAGCAATCACTTCCTCGCTTTCCGCTAGTGTGAGGGGTAGTTTTTGTTTGTCTTTGTTGGGAGGAGGCTAAGCCGATCTCTGGCCTACGACTCTTTCCTCTATGGTAGGTAGGAGGGTTGAGAATAGTGAACTCGCTCCTCGAAGAGGTGGATTCATCGCATCACGACTGTTTGCGTCGTTGGAAGATCCAGGGGTAGCCCCCATGGATGAGATCTGACCGTCTATCATCAATGATCTTCGACCACCTCCGTCCGTGTCGTTTCTTGTCATGCTTAGAGTTTATTGTAGGGTCCCACGGATGGCTCCAACTTGTTGATACAAAAGTTGGATTGATAGTGCTTGACCCGAATTAGGCTTAATTCGGGGTCTTGTGGAATCCGACTCTCGAACCAAGTGAATCTTGTTTGAAGACCCTACACACTAAATAGTAGACACCGTTAGGCTTACCGTGGGCGCGTGTCCCACGATTAGATTCCAGCGTGAGAGTAAGTAACCAGTTTGAGTATATGTGAGGTATTTAGAGTAATGTGTATCGTACCTTTGTGGAACCTTTGAGGTTTCTTTTATACCCGAGAGAGTTCTGGCTGACCTCTCCTATTCTTTCGGCCCAAGGAAAGATAATGACTTAAAATAGTTTGATCCTTATCGCGTAACTAAGTTAAGTGCATATCCCTTTTTCCTTAGGCGAATATAACTATAAGATAAGTTATATTCTGTCTGATCCTGTCGCAGTGCGACGAGGACTTGGTTAAGTAATCAACCGTTGTGAGACAGCGGCTTACCGGGCCTTCTAGGTCGTGCGTGCACGTGATCCATACCCAATGAATACGATTAGTACCCATGGGTCGTGTCATTAAACCTGAATAGGAACTATACCTCATCATATTATAAATCAAATTATTTTATATGTATTAGTAAACATAGTGGAACGCGTTTAAATTGAATTGCACCATTATACTTACACATCACTATTTCACACAAATATTACGCAGTTAACAATTATAAATCCGGGTAGCTTTTGGGGTCACGTCTTAAAAGGTATATATTTTCCCCATTCAAATTTTCTCACGGCTACAAAAGGATCTCATCCTTTGTGGCTCTGGCAAAGTTTGCTCATTGGAAGAGATCTCCTTCTTCGTGGTATTCGTTGGCATGTTGGAAACGGGTGAAACATATCCTTTTGGACACAAAAATGGATTCCTTATTCTGAAGATTTTTACGTTCGACACCCTCGAGGCCCGTTCTGTTCAAATGCTCTTGTGTCTAAATTTATTATTAATGTATGGGATGTGTCTAAACTAAATGACGTTGTTCTTCCTCAAGAGGCTAGCATTATCTCACAGATTCCTATATCCAGAAAAGGAGGCGTGGATAAACTTGTGTGGCACTATGAAGCAAAACGAAATTATACCGTCAAATCAGGCTACCGTCAAGCGATCCTACAATGTGAAGATAACCCTCGCACGATCGCTTCTTCATCATCAGCCCCAAATAGAAACTTCTGGAACCAATTATGGAATCTTAAAACTTTACCAAAAGTTAAGTTCTTTTGGTGGAAGGCTTGTTCAAATGCTTTAGCAAATCATGAAAACCTTTCTCGACGAGGGTGTAATTGCTCGCCTATATGCCCCATCTGTTGTACAAATATTGAGACAGTTGAGCATATGTTATTTGAATATCCATGGACAAAATTGGTTTGGTTCGGGTCGTCTCTTGGTTTATGTTTTGATGCCACACATGGCTCGGTGATTTTGCGTGTCCAGAACCTGCTTGAAGTAGTTCACTTAAAGTCGGAGCGTATGAAACTTCACACCTCCTTGGCAAATATAACATGGCAGATATGGAAGACCCGGAATGCAAAAGTCTTTAATGCCTCTCAGCTTTGTCCGTCGCATACGATATCTTCTGCTAATTCAATGGTTAGTGATTATAATTCAGTGTTTCCTACTTCTTATCACATATCTTCTGCCTTGGTAAATCGGGATGTTTCTCAAGAAAGTTCACTTCGGTGGATCCCTCCCACCAATAACTGTGTGAAACTTAATCGTGATGCATCTTATAAATCATATTAGGCAGCTTTAGGTGTCATTGCACGTAATTCTACAGGTGAAATTCTCCTATGTTCTGGTGAGACATGGGATGCGTCTTATCCCCTCATGGTAGAAACTTTAGCGATTAGAAGCGCCTGTCTATTAGCTATCTTGCGAGGTTGGCGAAATGCTACAATCGAGTCGGACTCAAAATTAGCTATCTATTTTGTTTCGTCGGAAACCGTCCCTCCTTGGAATGTAGCTGATATTATTGATGACATAAAGTTATGGGCATCCTAGTTAGCGTTTTCTTTTTCATGGGTTAATCGTAATTGTAATTTGGCGGCTCATCAAGTCGCTAAAATAGCCTTTAGATCTCACGTAAACTTTGGTTGGGATGTTTCTTATCTTGTAGAAATTACCTCAATTACGAGGAGTGATATATTAATTTTGTGGCTGCGGCCTTTCTTTGCTATAAAAAAAAATTAACACAACCCGTATGCAGGATATACATACCTTGTTCATATTAAAACATATGTTAAGGTTAATTAATAATTAATTCTTGCATAATGCGTACAAAAGTGATCAAGGGATATAAATAGTAAGACTCTTAAGGGAGGGTTTGTTCACTTTTTAAAGTGGTATTTTATGTTGTCGTAGACTAAAAAAAGTGGAATTTTATGTAAGGACTAAATCAGAGGTTTTTGTAAGTGCTCAGAAATTTCATGAACTTTTTCGTGTTTCTTATTAGTAATTTTTAAGAAAGCATTATTTTTTTCTAAATTTATGTTGAATTCATCGGGACCATTAAAATATGTTTAGTATTATGGTTCAAAATTTTATGTGTAATCGAAAATATTTATTTTTGGATTTGTTCCTGATTATATGAGTCTCTTAACCAGTGTTTTAAAACCCGGTTCGAACCGGCCGGTTGAACCGGGAACCGTAAGAACGATCGGTCCGTTGTAAGCCGGGTTTGTACCGAAACTCGGGCTGGATTGAATCGCCGGGTTCTAATCGATCCGGGTCAAACCGTTGCCGGAAAACCCGCCGGTTCACCACCAGATTATGAAAAGAAAAGAAAGCAAATAGGGTAATATCATATTATGTCACTGAAGGATTGATTGTAACCGAAGCTGGGCATAGATGATAGTTAAAAATCGACCCATTAGAGTAACGTAATGAGTATCAATTGTTTGTAAAGCTTCTGAGATCTATTTTATTAAAGAAATGGATATGAGAAAAGAAAAAAAAAGGTGGTTTCTTGTTTGGGTGATGAGGCTAACAGGGAAATGTGAAAAGATATGTATATTTCAGTTAGTCGTATCTTTTTGGCCAAATACATTATGTGGATGATAAGATCAGAGTGTTTTGAGAATAGAGTAAATGTATGGTCCCACAAGTCATAATTCAAGCTCCTTATATCATGACAAAGCTTATATCATCTATTATATTTGCCAAATGAACGTTTTTATCATCTACTGTACTATATTTAAATTTTATATTTTTGTTTTACTTCATTGACTGATGTCAAGTTTTATATTTTTATACTTTAGTCTTGTTCTAAAGTTAAAAGTGTCTCCTAATATTAAGTTGTGTATTTGGTGTAGAAAATTTCAAAGTTTTTATAAGATTGACATAAAATTTTTATATATAAGACAATATATTAAAAAAAAGTTATTTTATTAAAACCGGTTTGACATAACGGTTCAACCGGTTGAACCGGTTGACTCGTGAACCGGTGGCTTAACCGGTTCGATTATAAAACCAGGTTTTAAAACATTGCTCTTAACTAGCCACTTAGGAGGTATTTTTTTTTCTTGTTGTACCTCTTGGTGAGAAAAGGTGTGGGCCAAAATATTTTTAAACATCTTATTCTATACTCACACAAATATCTTTCTTCCCACTAAGAGAGGCAGTGTTTGTTTTTTTTAGAAAAAATCTTACCAGCCTCTTGATGATTCTAAACTCTTAATCGGTCAGAGGTATTCAGGGATAAGAGGGTTTGTTTTTTTTTCTTTATTCAGAGGCGGTAAGAGACATATATCTCTTCTTGAGTCAGATTCAAAAGGGTGCTCTAGTTGCCTCTTAACCAAAATAAACAAAAAATTACTCTCAAAACAACTCCAAGGTGTAATCTTCATAGCAAAGGTGATTTTGAGGCATTACCGGCCACCTGAGTCGACATCCACCTGAATTCGCCGACCAACTGATTACGTCACCGGAAAACTGATCGATGACAATGGTTCATTCATCTTTCATTTTGAACTTTTATTGTCGGGATATATATGTTGCTTCGAGTAGATCAATAACTGTAGAACCTTTAATTGTCATTTCCCTAATACTTATGGTGTGTGTGTGAATTTTCTGCACATCTCTGAGTTGCGGTGGAGTGGAAGGGTGGGTATGTGGTTATTATTTTTTGGTAATAAATTTTCTTATTTTAGGATAAAACACAAAAAGCTAGTTTATTTGTAATGTTTTTTTTCTTTTTTAAAAGATACGCTTTTAAAAAAATTTAGTAATGATATAACTTTAGATTTAGATTATTAAAAAATTGTTAACAAAATAAACAACGTCATTTGGCTCGATAAGTCGGGATATGTTTAGGTTCGTAAGAGAAAGAAACTATTTTAGAATTACGATATACAGACGTTTTAAAAAAACAAACTCTATTATTATATTCAGATTCAGACATTTACGCCTCATATTCAGATTCAGATGTGTAGTTCAGATTCAGAACCTCTTAATAAACAAGCAGCACCTAAGTAAGAGTTTAATATGGAAGCAATTAAAAAAAGAAACAAGCCCTAGTGTGAAAAGAGATGTTTTGATGTAAGTAAAAAATAAAATAATCAAAGAGATCTGAGCCCATCACTCATCCCGTTAAAAGACATAAAAAGAAAAGTAAACATACTCTCATGGCGAGACTGAATGGTCGGTGCAAAGTTACTCGTTCTTAGTTGTAGTTTAGAAATTAGGGGTCCGTTTGATTTGAAGTTAGGTTTTACTTTAGGCGTGGGTTTATAAAGTACGGGTTTACGATTAGGTTTAGAATTAAATAAAGAGAGAGAAAAATATATATTAAAAAAATATAAAATACAGTTATAATATAATTAATTGTGTAAAAATTGTGTAAAATAAAAAATTATAAGGATATTAGCATTCCACGTCATTTTCTTAAAAAAAATTGTATGTTTTTTTTTTTGACCAAGTATGTTTCTTTTGAATCCCACCAAATATCCAACTTTTACAAAACCTCACTGTTTGAATTTGTAGTGGGCTCATATCAATTTAGTTTGTGCACCAAACATAACTTTTGAAGCTAAAGTTTAATTATTGGGATGTACCGAGGGTACCAAATGGGCCCGTCTACAACTACTTATTTTGACGGATATTCTGTTCACGCATTTCTTTCCCTTTTGTGCATCTTGATCGTGATTTAGTAATTATAAAGAACTCCCATAATCACAAACATATAAATTCATTAGTTGGTTCACATAATCCCTCTTCAAAATTCTGAAAGTCAGGTAATTTGCAAGTTCATAGTAGTTGCATATCATACTTTTCATTATCGTATTTTTTACTTGTGGTATATTAATGTGTCGGTTGGTAATTCATATTATTTTCTCTCAGAACCACAGTGTTTGTTGTTTTGTTATGTACTATTTTCCAACTATGAAGCATTCAGTGATAACCAAGTGGCCTATACGCTAAAGATATTTTGCCTAGTCTTAATGGTCCAAACTCAATTAATAGTCTTGACAATAATGCAAAAAGCAGACCTCCATGGCTCCATCTATTAAATAGGGAAAGACTACCATGGAGTTTGGACCGACACACATTCACATCTTTATCTAAGTGACATTAATTTTTGTTCAGAAAAAAAATGACATTAATTAAACTAGAGTTGAGATCAACATAGACCTTCTTTTTAGCATAGACCATATCAACCAATCACATTCATTCAAATTAACTTTCCACCTTTTTCTTAAAAATTAAATAACTCACAAACGGTAAATCGTCAAGTGACAAAAAATACACCATTACAACGAAAATTAAATCATCTTTCTATCGAGGGGCACATGTATATACTTTCGACGAAATTTTTTTTCGACTTTTTTTCTTAAGTCACGTTTGAGAGAATCATATATGATTCGTCACGAAACATATATGATTCGTCTCGAAACATATATGATTCGTCACGAATCATATATGATTCATCACGAAACATATATGATTCGTCACGAATCATATATGATTCGTGATATGAATCATATATGATTTTCTGAAAATCATATATGTTTCGTGACGAATCATATATGTTTCGTAACGAATCATATATGATTCTCTCAGACGTGACTTAAGAAAAAAAGTCGAAAAAAAAGTTTGTCGAAAGTATATACATGTGCCCCTCGTTTGAAAGATGATTTAATTCTGGTCACGATGGTATGTTTCGTTTTGCGTAACGGTTAACGGTTTGTGAGATATTGAATTTTTAAAAAATATATTTTTGTTGTTAGATGAAAAAAATGGGTAGTTGTGATTGGTTGATTGAGTCTATGCTAAAGAAAGAGTCTATGTAGAACTTTTTCCAATTAAACCAAGTCATTTTTGAAAATATCTTTTTTTATACCATTTTTAAAAATATCCCACGACATAAATATCAAAAGAAACAAGACTCGAGTAGAAGTTTGGTAATACAACAAACGACCATCTTTTGGATTTATACAATTTTTCATGTATAACGTACCTAACCTCACTTATAAGCTTAAAAGCAACGTGTATTATCATTATCACTGATATATGTAGATTTACAAGCATTATATAATATGTACATAGATGTAATTTGTATTTTCATCTTTGACTGGATCGTAGAATTTTCATTTAGTTGGTATTCATCTAGATGTAATTTGTATTCCATTTCTTGGAACAATTGGATTCAAAACCCTCTTGAGGTTTTATCCTTGTAAGTTTCTAGCTTCTCGCTAGTTTTAATAAAATGTCTGCCGTTCAAAAAAAATAAATAATATGTATATAAAAATTAAGATTTTCTCTATAAAAAATAGAAAAAATTTCACGGTTGGTCCCTATCGTTTACCTCAAACATCAAGTTTGGTCCCTATCTCAAACTAAGTGCACAGATCGTCCCTATCGTTTACACTTTGGATCAAAATTGGTCTCTATCTTGGATGGGCGTTAGTTTTAGCTGTTAACTTTTCAGAATAGAGGGGTATTTCGGTCCTTTCATTACCATCCACTTTTCACATTAAAATCTCATTATTTCTTTTTTCTTTTAATTATTTTTCTTTTTCCTATCTCTCTCCCTCTTTCACATCTTCAAACCACTACCATAGCTCCAAACCACCACTATGGTCTTCTCAATCCCAATCTCATCATAATAAAAAAAAACCAGATCCATATACGAAAAGTGGAGGATTCATGATTCGCCTGAATCACTAAAAATCTTAAATCCATGTGGGTTATCATCATTTCCCTCAGATCTGAACATCCGTTGGGAAATTAGTCATTTGAGGTTTTCCCCATTTTTATGAGACATCTATGCCGTATCAAAACATCACTGGAACACTATGCCTATAATTAAAACTTAAAAACAATTATAGTACCGTTTCATTTTGACCCTTGTACTTCTTATTTTACTATCCCATAACAAAGTTGAACCAATAACATCTCTAGTCTATCTTGACAAACTGTACCACTCTCTTTCATCTCCTTTTCTTTCTATTTCTTAATTCTTCTTTCTCTTTCTTCTCATCTTAATTAAAATCTATATCAAAGTGAAATCTTGAAACATAATGTTTCCTGGCAATAAATTCGCCCTCTTTAAGATATCGAAGTTGTTACTGCATGTTTTATTGTTCCCAGTTGTCGACAAGTCGTTTAAGATGTTTCCGACAGCTAAGGCGTTTCAGATTTCGACTATGAACGACTGGTCCGGTTCTCATGATTTAGATCCGGTTGTGATGTTTGGTTACAACTCCTCAACAGATTAACAGATCTGGAAAGTGGTGGGTTTAATGGTGGTTGCGAGGGCAGGTTTGAATTGGTTGCGGTGGTGGTTTGAAGGTGGTTGCGATGGTGGCTTAAAGGTGGTTGGATCATAGTGAATAAATGAGAAAGAAAAAACAGATAAAACTATAAAATTGAAGTTAACAGTTTTAAAATGTGTGTGTTATATTTGAATTAAAAAATGAGATGGTGTTTGATGTCAGTATGTGTCAGTTTATGTGGACAAGTAAACACTGAAATCTTGGTATTTAGTGCGCAACAGAACTCATAACCTGGTACTTTAAGATATACAGTGGGTGTGAGATAGACGAAAGCAGCCTATACAGTGGGTGTTAGATGATCAGATCTAATCTGATGAATCGGCAACCATCTGTCTTGTAGGAAGCATTGAGATCGAGTATGAAGGGTTCCATCAGAATGTTGTTGAGGAAGAGTGCATTCAGCAGCAGATGGAGGTTTTAAGAGAGACACCAGATGCGATCATCAGATGTAAACATGCATACGTAATTGTAGTTCTAAATCATTTTGTCTATTGAGTTTGGATTTATAGATTATTGTTGTTGCCTTTGTCAAAAGCTGATGATGGTTTGTTGGAAGGTTTGTGGCCATGAAGAGAGTTGATGATGGATTGATGGTTGTTAACGAGGTAAGAAACTTTATATTTATGGCTTTGCTAATGGTTTTTATAAAATTGATGGTTTTACAAAGATATGTTTTTGCTTTCTGTCGAGTACCTCCACATCGAATTCAACAAGAGACGAATCATGAATCCACCATTTCTTCGTATTTTTTCGTATATGGATCTGGGTTTATTTTTTATTATGATGGAATTGGGATTGAGCATATTATGGTGGTGGTTTGGAGCTGTGGTGGTAGTTTGGAGATGGGAGAGAGGGAGAGAGAGATAAGAAAAAGAAAAAAGAAATAATGAGATTTTAATGTGAAAAGTGGGTGGTAATGAAAGGACCAAAATACCCTTCTATTATCAAAAGTTAACAGTTAAAACTAACCTTTATATAAGATAGGGACGAATTTTGATCGTAGTTGTAAACGATAGGGACGATTCATGGAGTTATTTTGAGATAGGGATGAAAGTTGATATTCTGTGTAAAAGATAGGGACGATTCTTGAAACTTTTTCTAAAAAATATTAACACAATGTACACACTTACATATTGAAGTATACACCAGGCTAATCGATACTAGGAACATAAGAAAACTATGTAACATAGCTAGTACATATAATACTTGGCTTAGCTCAGTTGGTCATGAATGTTCCACTATGTGATTTCTTTGGGAAAGATTCCTGAAAGTCTTGGGTAAAGACCTGCCAAGGACCTTTCAGGCGAAGCGGATAAGGAGTATAACATAACTAGACGAGGGCTCGAAAAATATATTATTTCGCTTGGATGTCATTGCACGACTCGACCCACTAACCACTAACATTTGCCATTCTAAAAAAAATACTAATACATATAATACCATGTACATACGAATATAAGGCTAAAAAGAGTGATGATGGTAAACCTACCTCCACCTCAATGCCACATCTATTTTTTCTCCCCACTTACACTACTCAACTTTCAATCGTAATGGTGATGAGAAACTCAACGCAACCTCATACCTTATTTTTATTGTTAATTACTTTAATTCGTAAATTTAAAACATAAATATATATTTATGTACGAAATTAATAGAAAGGTTACCCGTACTAAATTAAAATGGTGACTTAGTATTTATAAAAAAAATAAGGTATTGTAATTTGTTTTTTTAATTTTCTATATATAATGTTATACATATGAGACCCGGGAGAAGATCCTCCACACACCCATATTTAACAAAGGCTCCATGAATCAATCCACACCATCCATTATTAAATGATCTAAGGGCTGTGATTAAACCCACATTTCTTATAACCAAACTTTATTTTTTAAAAAAGAAAAGAAAAAAACAGTGGATCGGGATACTAACCACTGGCAACCAGCACAACAACCACCTAACCGCCGACCACCACAACAACCTCATCTCCCAACTTTTTTTCTGGCGACCACCACAACCAACCCCCCGTTTCCCAGTGACCACCACAACCAAACCCACCTTCTTCCCGCGACCACCACAACAAACCCACCTTCTTCCCGCAACCACCACAATAAACCCACGTTTTTCTGACGACCTCCATACCAAACCACTCTTTTCAGGCGATCTCCACTCCAACCCACCTTTTCCATACATATATGAAGCTGATGCCAATGCTATTGAAGATGGATATAGTTGTTGTTTGTAATATAGGTAAAGTACATGTTATGATTGTTTATGCACACCATGTGTTTGATGAAATGTCACAATGATAATCACATGTGATTTAACAAGTTCTAAGTTATGAAACATTTAACTGTATACAGAAGAAGGCAAAGAGATGATTGTACAAGAAGAAGAAAAAGTAATAACCTACAAGGTTAGTGAAACATTTAACTGAGAATGACTCATACATGAGTCACTGTGACTCATGTAGCGTGACTCATGCATGAGTCAGTGTGACTCATGCATGAGTCAGTGTGACTCATGTATAAGTCACTGTGACTCATATATAAGCCACTATGACTCATGTATGAGTTAGTGTGACTCATGCATGAGTCAGTGTGACTCATACATGATTTATGCCACTTATTAACTTGTTTCATGTTTATGTTCAAGGTTCTCTGTAATCCTGGAGATGGATCAGTTGAGTGTACGTGTAGGCATTTTATGCGTTATGGTTTTCTTTGTTGCCACATATTTTGTGTTTTGAAGAACCGTGATATTGAAGAGATTCCAGAGAAGTACATTTTAAGGCGTTGGAGAAGGGATTTGATACTGCTTTCATTAAGAAGATACACAAGCGGATACGGAGAGAAGAACGAAACAATTTAGAGACTAACAAATGAGGCTAACTTCCACATAGACGAGTGCTTGTTTTCGTTGAGTAAAGATGCAGAAAAGTAGGAGAATCAAATACAACAACTACTTCAAGTGTTGAAAACATGTGTTGAATATCTGATTTAATTTTCTGTTTTTCTTTTATTGAAGTGTTGAAAACATGTGTTGACTATTTGATTTAAATTTATGATTTCTTTTATTCAAGTGTTGAACACATGTCTTGAATATGTGATTTTAATACTATGTATTGAATATCATGAGTCACCTGACTCATGCATGAGTCGCCTGACTCATGCATGAGTCATATAAATTTGCAAGTGTTTATAAACACTTGTACATTTGATTGTTGTCATTTCTATACTTAATACAGTTTTATAAATATATAAAAGTGCTTTTAACAGTTAAAACATATTTTGAGTCATTATGACTCATGCATGAGTCATATAATTTTGCAAGTGTTTATAAACACTTGTACATTTGATTCTTGTCACTTCTACACTTAATACGTAAAAGTGTTTTTATAGTTATACATATTCTGAGTTATTATAATACATATTCTGTCATTATGACTCATGTTTGAGTCATATTGACTCATACATGAGTCACGTGACTCATGTATGAGTCACATGATTCAAGTATGAGTCAAAGACACTTATGATTCTCAGACACCCAAAAACATACTACTATGATTTTTAAAACATACTACTTAAGATCATAAGTCAGTGTGACTCATGTATGAGTCACTGTGACTCATACATGAGTTACTCATATATCATACAATTCCCGACTCATATAAAAAGGGTCTGTGCGAAAACAAACGTAGGATATTAAAGGTAACACTTTTTCATTATATATACAAGCAAAAGGGTACAATAAAGAACTACAAAAAGAAAGTGGGAAAGGGAAACTAGTTACAGACTTAACATCTTAACAAAGTTATTGTCCCAAACCTATATTCAAATAGACAACACATAAACACAAGACAGATTAATCATCATCATCGCCACTATTGTTACAACGTGAGTCCATCATGATCGAACTTGAACCAACAGCATGCTACAAATCTGAGAGAGAGAATCAACACCTTTGAGAGCATAACCCGGGGGACTAAGGAAACAACTCATTAGTAGGAAACCTTTTAGGACGTGCAAGTAAAGGCATCTGTCGCTATGCGAAGAGCTTATGCTGGAGCTTTCACCAACTGTACTGCTACGATGGTTGTTGTTTATCCTCTTCGATGTCCCGCCCTTGATAGTTTTTGTAGTATGGTGATATGCACATAACTTGGCTACTAAATCAGTTGCATCCTTTGCAACATTCACAGCAACAAACCTGGATCAGAAAACAAATGAAGCTTTTGCTCAATAATAGATAATGACTCATAATGAGTCATAATAGAAAACAAATGAAGCTTTTACATGAGTCACAGTGACTCATACAAGAGTCACAGTGACTTATACATGAGTCACAGCGACACATACATGAGTCACAGCGACTCATACATGAGTCACAGCGAGTCATAGCGAGTCATAATCTGTAATCATAAGTCACACTTCTATAATCAGCTTATCAGCTACAAAAATCGATCCAACTTCCATAAAAATGCTCACTCAGAAATTGAAACTTACTAAAGCACATATGATTATCATTGTGTCATTTCATCAAACATATGGTGTGCATCAAAAATCATAACATGTGTTTTACCTAGAGTAGATATGAAATCTTCTAATTAAAATCAAAATGAAACAAAAACATAAAAACAAGCATAATCAAAACAACTTACAATCATCGACATGAAACTTAGCTTTAAAATTAAGATTTTGTGGTGTGGATTTGATCGAGATAATGTGGATCTCGTCGTGGTTGTTGTTGGTAGTTGTTAGTGGTGGTGGTGTTAGTTGGTGGTGGGGGTGGTGGTGGGGGCGGTGGTGGGCGACGGTGGTGGGCGACGGTGGTGGGAGGCAGTGGTGGTTGGTGAGTGTTGTGTTTTCAATATATACGGTTGAAAAAAGAGAGGGGTTTTGTTTAGTTTTCTTTAATCTGGGCTGTTGGATGTAAAATTGTTGGATGGTGGGGATTAGTCCATTAGGACTTTGCAAAAAAAGGATTGCATAGAACTTTTGGCTATTAAACCCAATCATTTAATAGTATAATCTTTCAAATATCCTAAATCTTATAATATCTATACTAACTGTCTTATTTCATTTCATAAAACCCATCAAGTTATACATGTTGGGATAATATGAATTCATTAATGCATGTACGATTATAGATGTGTTAGCCTATTGGGAGCACACCCATTAAAACACTTAGAGTACGTATTATATTCACGTAAACTTTTACATGTAAACCGTTAAGACAAGAAAACATTCAAGACATTAAAACGTATGTCCTAACATGTTTCGCTGGATATATAGAGGATTCTAGAACATGTCTTAATACATTGTTTGTGATATAAGAAGAAAATAAGAGTTATGATAAGTGTTGGTAGTTTTTGATGATAATTACTAAACACATGTTTAGTTGGAAGTTTGTGTGAGCAACCATAGAGGTGATAATTTAGTCACTTAAATTCATTTGTTGTGTTCTACAAAGGTTAGTTTTCATTTACCATTTTACGTTTAATTATATGTTTAATTGTACGTGTCAAACTAGATGTATATCCGTTGCGTATTCGTAGCGCTAAAGGTTAACGTAGTATCTTAAATCTCGACAATACACATAATCTTCTTCCATTTTATAAAACACACCACGTTATACACAATCTTAAAAAATGAAATGGCCCGACAACACATGACTCACGCTATTTGTTAAATCCAATGTTTCAAGGAATACTCACACGAGAGTTTAGAGGGAGGGTTGGAAACTCACGCGTGAGTTGGTCACTCACGGTGAGAACCACCACCACTCCGCCCAACCTAAGGGCATGTTTGATAAGAAATGAATCACATGAATTTTTGATGTTTGGTAGTGTTGAGAAATAAAAACATGGAGATTTTCAAATTCTCGAAAATTACATTTGCACCATGACAAATTCCTCTACTTTTGGAATGGAAATCAAGTATCAAATAAAGAATTAAATTTGAAACAAGCATATTGCATATATAAAAAAAGATGTTGTTCTTCATTTTTTTGCCATAAGAGATGCGTGATTATTATTGCTTTGATATTTGACATATGAGTTAACTTATCTTCTCAAAACAATTACTTCCTCTCGAAATTATATTTTAGTTTACTATTTTCGAATGTCTCAAATTAATATTTTATTTCCAATAATAGATAATGTTGGTGATTTTAATGTCCTTGAGCATTTTATGTAAAATGATTTACTCCAGACCAAAGAGATTAAAGTTAAAATGTAATGCGAGTTAAAAGGTGCGAAGTGCACACTCATACAAGTTTACTTGATCATAAGGAAACACTTAGTTGCATGAACATTAACGACATTTTATGGAGTCACTACGTTTTTAAGGGTGTCACTAAAGGCTACAACTATTGTGATAGGTTCAAGGTGTGGTTTATGTGGAGTTGTTACTTATTAATTTCAAATGTCATGGTTATTTATGAAATGACACAACTCTTCATTTCAACCAACTGTCAAACCGCATGTGAATCCAAAGAGTGAACGGGTCCACCTTTTGGCATAACCACGACTGCGACAAATCTTTCTTCTCACCCTGTGGTTTCTTCGTTTTTGACTTCCAATACTCCCAGTCGCTACTACCGCCTTTATGAGATACGGGACATCTGAGATAAGATTTATGTAAAACCCGCATAAAATACCCATGAACAGTAAATACATGAGAACCCGATTAAATTAAAACTTTACAATTAGTAATATACGACACGTGTCACGAGTATTAATTACAATCATTACGTATATTATTAATACACGATAAGTAGTTACGTATAATAATTGGACATGACAAGAATTAATCATTGACATTAAAATACGAACAATTGCGTTTAATATTTGAACGAAAAGAAAACAAGTATGCATGTGTTTGGGCTGCGGTTTTAGAAACAAAAGAAAGGAAGAAATGGGCTTCTTGCCCAGCCCAATAACACCCTTAAACAACCAGGAAATGTAAGTTATAATTCACTTAAAAAAAGGATTTAGGGTTGTTGGTTTGGAGCCGCCGGCAGAAACACAAGGGAGGGAGACGGGATATTTTTTTTTGTTGATTTGTGTGTACGTATGGTTGGTCATTCATAGATCATGTAAGCTTTTCTCTCCCTTTAATTTTGACCTTAATCACGAATCCATTAATAAAAGGGTATGAACATACGATTTGATAATATAGAAAACAAGTAATAATCATATAGGCGGCCGGATCTTGGTTGTTTACACGCAAACGGAGACCTTTAGGGTCTCGGTGTGTTGTTGTTTTGACCCAGTCGTGACCCAAGAGGGTTTCGGTGGTGGTGTTGTTGCCAGCCGGTGAGCTGAACAGCTCAGCAGGGGTGTTTGTTTGCAAATCAGTGGGTAAGGAAAATAGTCAGGGGTGTTTGGGTTAGTTGGGCGTTTGGTGAAGGCGGTAGGAACCGGCCAAGGCCGGTTGGAACTTTGAGCTCAGCAAGGGGAACCGACCACTGTCGATGGGAGCCTACGGCCAAACAGTGGCCCGGCAGCAGCTTTGGCTACGTAACTACTTACCAAAACCAACAGCCGCCGGCTGTTGGTGCTCGGCTTAGTTTTGTCTCGGGTTTGGGGCTCAGGATTTGGATTTTCTAAAACTAAATATGTTTATTAGTTAATTTAAATTAGTAAATTCATGTATAATTAAATTAACTTTTGGCTTAGGTTATTTTATTTAATTAAATAAAACATGTATAACCTAATTACTTATTTAGGCTAATTAAATTATTATTAAAACCATGAATTAGGTTTGTTATATAAAATAATAATACATGTATAACCTAGGTATTTTTATTAGACTTAACTAAATTAAACCATGCTTAATTTAATTATTATTATAAGGTAAAGTTTTATTAAATTATCATGACATACTATTAATTATTAAAACCATGTATTTCGTTAAGAATTAATAATCAATTTAACCTATAGTATTTAATTTAATAGACTTTACTAATAAATTTTCATGACTTAACCACCACCAAGTGGCCTAGTGGTAAGGTCCTTGACTCTCTGAGGAGAGGTCAAGGGTTCAAACCTCACTAGGTGTGTACACTTGGGGGTGGCCACGGAGGTTCACCGGCGACGACTCTGGGCTATCCAAAAGGGTAGTCGCCCTAAGATTAGTCGGCTCGCAATGTCAAGTCAGAAACCTAGGTATACCAAAAATAAATAAATTTTCATGACTTATAAATTATGATTAATAAGCACTAGCTTATATTTTTAGACTTATTAATCCAGCTTATTTCTATTTTTGGAAACTTTCTATTTTTAGAAACTTGCTATTTTTTGGGAACTTTCTATTTTTTGGAAACCTGTTATTTTTAGAAAGTTACATATTATTACACTACAAGTATAATAATACAAGAATACATGAAAATACATAATCAGAATACATGTAAAGCATGATTAAATACAAGATAACATTTAAAACAATAAAAAGTAACAAGAACATATAAAGTAAGTTAAGAACACACAGAACCAGTACCACACTCAGTAATCAGACAACTCATGCATGTCCCTTATTTATGTAGCACTAGTGAAGTCGGAGTAGGACTTTTCATCCTTTCATCTTTCATCGTTTACTGGACATAAGGTACGGATATACCGTCCTTCAGTATGGACATTCTCTTTCCTTATTAGGATTTCCCCGTTTGCAGCCAACTGTTTTTCCCAAGTATTTATTTTATATGTTTTGATTGCTTATGTTTAGTTTTAAATGCCTATGACATATACATGCATGCCATGTCATCTAGTTATGGAGGTACCATAACCATAACACTGGAGGCACCAGTGTTATGACTTCCCCACGACGGAGTGATTGCTCGTGACGTCCCTTTATAGTTTTGGCCATTTATTTTTATTATCATGTGGGCCATATGGGTGCATCCTAGTTCCATGTCTTTATAGGATTTTAATGGTTGTGGTGCGTGTCTTGCATCCTTCACAAGGAGTTGATCCCTCCTACCCAGACCAATATAATTAGAGGCAACCCCTCTAATTTGCATGATGAGGTCACCCCTCTAAGTATTCATGAACGTTTATACCTCATGACCTATATGGGCTCCTGACTAATTAAAATACAGTTTTCATATAAAAACATAAGTCTTTTCAAACTATAAGACCAGTTTTATAAACATGTACCAGGTTTTCCAGGATTTATACATTTTCGCTGCTATTCAGTCTTTATTATTTCTCTGTCATTCGTACTATGTAATAAGTCTTTTAAGTTCGTTTATTTCTCGGTATCTTCACGAATTGATTAATCGACAGAAATCAAGTTAACTAATTGTTTTTGGTATTTTATTGATAATATTTTGGAAATCTAGGTCTAATTATCACAAACCACGTAAAAAGGTGAAAATATTATCTCTACGTATCCATACTATGCTAAAAACATCGTGCACATACCAAATAAAAACCCAAATGTAAAACCAAGTGATGCACAATATGTAAAAATGCTAAAAATGTAAAATATTTGAAAGTAGAGGGACTAAAAATGTAAATTCAGAAAGTAAAAGGACTGAAATTGTAAAATATAACAAATAGTAACCAATTTTAACAAAGTTAAAAAACTTAAAACTGAATTTGTAACAAACTAACAAGACCAGGGACTGATATGCAAAACCTAGCAACTTTTAAACCAATTAAAACAGATTAAACAAATGCCTAATTTCCAAGGACCTTAAGCATTTTCTAAGACTTGTTAAGCTAAAAACGAGCTATTTGGTTATTAAGCTGTAACTTGAGATTAAAAGCACCAAATAAGCTAGTTTTGTTTCATAAAAGTTTGCAAATCAAAAATTACCTAGCCAGTTCCAAGGAAATCAGCTAAAAAGCACTAAAACTCCAATAAGCACTTTGGCAATAAGCCACTTTTAAGAGCCTGGCTTATTGGGATAAGCACAAGAGCTATTATTCTAAAAATCTAATCAAAAGCCCAAATAAGGAACACCTATCCAAGAAATTTCCAAAATCCCTCAAGAAATAAGCCAAAAAATTGAATAAGATGTTTTGAGCTTATGTTGACCAGCGTTGACTTTGGTTGACCAAGTTTGACCAAAGTCCAAACTTATTTTCAAGACTTGTTAAACTGATTTGTGAAAGAAAATAAGCACATTTATCAAAAGGAATAAGCCAGTATAGAAAATCAGTTATCACAGAAACTTGAGCTTATTACAAGGACTTTTTAAGGCTTATTTCTCACTCAAAACTTAGAACTGTATTGTCTAGCATATATGTCTTGAAAGGTAGGATGTTAAACTTCACCCATAACCAAAAATCACACTCTAAATCAAAGTAACGAATATTTTAGAGAGGATTGAAGTAAGCATGTTTTGAACTATGATTCTGACCCAAAGCTTTTCAAGACCTTTTGCCTGTTTGACTTTATGGTTGACTACCAAAACTTGCAATATTACTTGTTATCAGTTGGTAAGTATAGAACAACTCTTTTTATACACTTTTACTTGCTGAAACAAATTTAAGCTACTTACCCAATACTAGTTACTAATTTTAAGCAAAATTAAGCTAAGAGAACTTATCAAAACAAACAGATTAAGACAATTAGCTATCAAAACATATCAATGAACACAAAATGAACAATTAACCGGCAATATCAAATAGAATTACACTAGAACAAAGAATATAGCATGCATACTAATTTTTTAGTGGAAAATGTAAAGAGAACTTAGGAATGAATTTTGTAGGCTACTTTGATGCAAAAATGAGCGTTGAGCTCACTTGTACTCTAAACACCACCAAACAATCACAAATCATCCACCAGTCTATCACCAATCACCATCATCAATCTTCTCTACATCAAGAATTCTGAATATGATATTTGGCAAGAAATGTCAAGAGCTTTATACTACAACAATGAATGATCACTAACAACAGCTTCCAAATCGATCTAACAACTATATTGTTCAAGTTAGAACAACATAATTCATGGAATCAAGCAATGAACAGCAATGTAGTAGTATTTGAGAAGAATGAGAAGTGAATGAGTAAAATTAAGCTTTCATTAATGGAAGGTTGTTACAAGGTAGTTATAACTGCCTAACAACTAACTAATAGTGGTTGTCAATCACTCTTAGTTGTTAAACTAAGGAAAGTGAGAAATGAAATGAGATAAATTTAAAGAGTGTGTGTGCGTTTTTGATAACGACCTAATTATACATATTCAACCTATCATTATAATGCCACTTTGTAGTATAAATAAGAGCTTTCGATACTTAATATATTGTGTTTTATATGCAGATGTAAAGTATTTAGGAGCTAAGTGAAGATATACAAAGAAGGGGCTTCAATATGCAATAAAGACAAAGATATTAAAAGAAGATTCTGATTCGCCCAGAAGTGTGGCGCACAAAGTTATAAGTGCGGTGCACATTTGCATCTCCAAAGTGCGGCGCACTTGAGGAGAAGTGCGGAGCACATTTGACAGCACTATAAATAGAGGCCATTTCCATCCATTTTTCACACACCTCTCTCTCTCAATACTCCATAGCTCGAGTATTTTAGTCTTTCTAGCAAATTTTCAGTATTATCCACTTTTAGGAGATACTTGTAACGAGAGTATTCCACTCTTCGATTCTTGGAGGAACGATACAATCGTGACACTTGTGTACTCGTTTATTCAATCCAATCTAAGTATGATGCTCTCTTACTCTTTTCCAATTGTTACTTTGATTACTATGTTAGGCTAAGCTATTTGTGACTATATGAGAATGTGAATATAATTAGTGATGATGCTATGATATGATCCTTTATAAATGATTTCAAGCTAATGTTTTAGAACCATTTTACCCCTAGTTCTACAAACCATATTTTATCTAAGTTGATTTGTTACGATAGTTTGGCGTTGAAAAATGCAAATCGTTATAATAAGTTTTCTAGAACTTGTCTATGGTCATGAATCTTTGGTTGGAGAAATCCGCTTAGAAACTTGATAAAATATTGAACTCGTTGGCAACTTGTTTTGAGCTTAATCGCCTAAATAAACATAAGTCTTGAATCAACCCAAGTAAATTGTGTAAACGCCATTTTGACGAAAAAGGATTATCACACTTTACCTACATAAACATATCTCGATCATTATTATCATCATCACGAACTTATACGAACTATCCCATATTAGTCATATTCGTTATTATTGATATTACTTCAACAATTTATTTCTTCAATTGTTATCTTGATTACCAAAACGAAACTAAGTCTCAGCGAACGATCCTGGCTTACCACTACAAATGTATATTACGAACGAAAGGGTATACTTGCCCGTGTTTGTCTTCTAGTCCCTTGTTTTATCTAAAACTTGTAATATAAATTTAATACTTGCAAATGAACATCAAGTTTTTGGCGCCACTGTCGGGGACTTATAATCCTGTTTTGTAACCAAATTAGTATAATCCTTGAAGAAATTGAACCATTGCTACTCATTTTAAACCAAAAATTTTTCTGCAGTACAGAAAGTACGCCGCATAAACCAAAAAGTGCGCCGCACTTCCTGTAGCGAACCCAAGTGCGCCGCACAAAACCAAAAGTGCGCCGCACATTTCTACTGAAAACACCAAAAACCTTGTTGGATGCACACCCGTTCATCCGGAACACCACCAATATCACTGTTACCTGAACGTGAACGTACCCTTAACCGAAGGCTACGTAGACTCCATCGCTGTGTACCTTTATCTAGGAGACACGAACAAACTCAACCTCGTTTAATTAACCAACCTTTTGACGATCTTTCACAAATCCTATTTCTCACCAAACTCATCAACCGTTACGATCTAATGTCGGACACTGATGATGAACCTATGTGGTCAGCCGATAGAGTTGTCGCACCAACTCCTGGCTCTACAATCGTTTTACCTGAAATTGCAAACGATTTTGCAATCAAAGGGAACCACTTAACCCTTGTAAAAAATAACCAATTTGATGGTCGAATAAAAACCGATCCTCACAAACACATCCATGAATTAAGTGGAAATTGTAAAATGTTCAACTATGGAGAAGGATAAGCCGAAGTCGTCCAAATCATGATGTTTCCATCATCTCTGACTGGAGAAGCCAAGTCATGGCTCAATGAACTTAACGAAGGAACCATTAGAACATGGGAAGGTCTTAGAACTGCTTTCATTTGCCGATTCTTTCCTCCTGCCCTATTTGAAAAACTCCTTGGAGAAATCTGAAGCTTTTCTCAACAAGAACGAGAAACTCTCACTGACGCAATGAAAGAACTACTTAGGAATTGCCATGGTCATAGACTTAAGAAAGAAGGAATAATAATAAATTTCTATCATGGTCTTGACAATGTTACCCAAGAAGCATTAAACGCCGCAGCGGTTGGAATTTTCCTTTACAAAACCCCTAACCAAGCTTACCAATTATTGGATGACAAAGTCCTACTTAAGCTTGATTGGTCCAAAAATCACAAAAACAAAAACTCACGAAAAACTGTAGCTTTTACCGAAGGAAGCAACAACCCAACCGACACTATGAAAATTATGGCTCGAATGGATGCCATGTCTCTTAAGATTGAAGAGATTAAACACAAAACATGCAAACACTGTGGAGGAAACCATCCTTCTAGTGAATGTGATGACGATGACACACCCATGAAGAAGGAAGAAGAAGCAAAGTTTATGAATACCTTTCGTCGAACTCGATTTTATAACGATTATCGTAATCACGACCGCGATAATTGGATATCAAATGATAAACCAAGTTATGATCGAGACGACAAGAAACCCACTCAAACCGAAGACAAAAACAACCTCGAAAGCAAAATCGAAAAATTTATAGAATCTCAAAGAAAAACCAACATTTTTGTTCGAGACACATTCACTGACTTCAAAACCAAGTTTGAAACCACAACCAAAAACCACCAAGCTTCCATTCAAAACCTTGAAGCTAATATTGATCGTTTGACCGATAAACAATCGAATCCCGCTTCTGGTTCTTTACCAAGAAATACCAACCCAAATCCCAAGAACAACAACAAATATCAACCCCCACAAGCTCGTAACGAGCAAGTGAATGCCGTATTCACGCGGAGCGGTTTATCTTACGAATCACCTACCACACCTACTCAAGATACACCAATCGAAATTCCATTCGATAGTCTTAATGGATGAAGCCCAACCAACTATACCAAACCAACTGAAAACCCAACACCCAAACCATATAAACAAAAAGTACCATATCCACAACGCTTACGCAAGCAAAAGATGCAAGCTAAGTACGGTAAATTTCTCGACATAATACAAGAAGTTAGAATTAACATGCCTTTAGTCGATGTTCTGGCTGGAATGCCAAATTATGGCAAATTTATCAAAGAACTTATCAAGAGCAAGCATAAGTTTGAAGAAGTCTCTTCAAATTTTCTAAACGATGAATGTTCTACCATTATCCAAAACAAAGTACCATCAAAACTGGGAGATCCTGGAAGTTTCCTAATCCCATGTACTTTTCCTCACTCGTACTCTTACAACGCCTTGGCCGATCTTGGCACAAGTATCAACCTCATGTCATACTATTTGTATGCTATACTCTCTAAAAACGTTTTAAAACCCACAAAAATGAGCGTTCGACTCGCGGACCGTTCTTTCCAATACCCAATGGGGATAGCTGAGAACATGCTCATAGAAGTCGGAAAATTTATTTTTCCTGTTGACTTTGTAATCTTAGAAATGGAAGAAGATAGCAAGGTCCCCCTTATCCTTGGTAGACCTTTCCTACACACAGCTGATGCTATAATTAAAGTAAAGCAAAAACAACTCAACCTTGGAGTTGGAGAAGATAGAATTTCTTTTTCTATTGACGAAGCTATGAAACACTCATACTCTGATGACGATACTTGTTTTAGTATCGATGTCGTTGAAGAAATCGTTTAAGCAGATTTTGACGATCTTCTTGACAAAGGATGCGAAATTTTGCATTGTATCGAAGGAACTATAATCGAAGAAGATCTTTTTGCTGAATTTGATGCCTTCATAGCCGACCATACCGATGATGAACCAATCATAAAAATCGAAGAAGAAATCAAAACCCCATTTGAAACCATAACTTTCGAAACCGATTTCAAAGTTAAGAAATTTGTTGAAGAACCTCCTACAGATTTAGAACTCAAACCTCTTCCTGAACATGTGGAATATGTGTTTCTTCACGAAGAAAAATTACTCCCTGTAATTATCTCATCTCAACTTTTGGAAGAACACACAGACGATCTATTTGACATTCTCAAGAAGCACAAACAAGCATTTTCTTGGAAAACTTCTGACATTCCTGGCATATGTCCATCGTTCTGTAAACACAAAATCCAACTTTTGGATAACAAGAAACCAATTGTTGAAAAACAACGAAGACTAAATCCTAACATGAAGGATGTTGTTAAAAAATAAATCCTTAAACTCTTAGACTCTGGAATAATCTACCCAATCGCCGATAGCCTATGGGTTAGTCCTATTAATTGTGTACCTAAAAAGGGAGGTATCATTGTAGTAACAACGAAAACAACAAATTAGTACCAACACGAACCATCACCGGATGGCGAGTTTGTATTGATTATCGAAAACTAAATGATGCAACCGCGAAAGATCATTTCCCTTTACCCTTTATGGATCAAATTTAGAAAGACTCACAGGGAATGAATACTTTTGTTTTCTCGATGGTTTTTCTGGATACTTTCAAATGCCAATCGACCCTATGGATCAAGAGAAAACTACGTTTACTTGTCTATTTGGAACTTACGCTTATAGGCGCATGCCTTTTGGCCTATGCAATGCTCCTGCTACTTTTCAGAGGTGTATGATTGCAATCTTTCACGATATGATTGAAGAATCAGTCGAAGTCTTCATGGACGATTTCTCCGTCTTTGGAAATTCTTTCGGCACATGTCTAAACAATCTCGATAAAATGTTAGCACGATGCGAAGAAGCAAATCTTGTGCTAAACTGGGAAAAATGTCACTTTATGGTTAAAGAAGGAATTGTGCTTGGACACAAAGTGTCTGGAGCTGGCCTTGAAGTTGACAAAGCAAAAATAGACGTAATCGCAAAACTCCCACCACCTACTAATGTTAGAGGCATTAGAAGTTTCTTAGGTCATGCCGGTTTTTACCGACGATTTATCAAAGACTTTGCGAAAATCGCAAGACCTTTAACTCAACTTCTAGAAAAAGAAAGAACGTTCGATTTTACCGACGAATATTATTCAGCACTCAAAATACCTAAATAAAAACTTACATGCACACCCATTATTACAAGCCCTAATTGGAATCTTCCATTTGTGCTTATGTGCGATGCTAGTGAACATGCCCTTGGAGCCATCCTTGGACAAAAAGATGGTAAACAATTTCATCCCATCTATTTTGCAAGTAGGACTCTTAACGCAACCCAACAAAATTATACAATTACGGAAAAAGAACTCATGGCTGTAGTTTACGCATTTGACAAATTTCGTTCCTACCTCGTGTTGTCAAAAACGATAGTTTACACCGATCATTCAGCTTTGAAATACTTGTTCAAAAAACAAGATGCCAAACCACGTCTAATACGATGGATATTGCTTTTACAAGAATTTGATTTGGAAATTAAAGATAAAAAAGGAGCTGAAAATGTTGATGCCGATCATTTATCTCGCATAGTGAATGATGATTCTAGCGATAGTGAACTCGACGATTTTCTCGATGAGCATATAATGCAAGTAAACACTAACAAAACACCATGGTTCACAGACTTTGCAAACTATTTGGCTGTAGGAATTTTATGAAAAGGAATGACGTACCAACAAAAGAAAAGATTTTTCTCTGAACTAAATTTTTTTTTGGGACGATCCCTACTTATTTAAAATTTGTCATGATGGAATAATCCGACGTTGTATTTCCGGATTCGAATCTAGAAAATTCCCGATGAATGTCACTACGGACCGACCGGAGGACATTACGCCGCGAACACCACCGCTAAAAAAGTGTTCGATGTGGAAACCTTGGTTTCCTCGATCTTTTAGCTACTAGGAATGCATCATGTTCATATGATTAGATAATCAGAGCGGAATTAGAACACGACACATTAACAAGGTGTTTAGGACACAAAGAACATGAATTAAACAAACGGATTGCTAATTATATTAATAATCAACAATCACTAGGTGCGTATACATTGAATGCCACACCTAGTCGACACACGCTTTAGGTTTACATTGTATATGAAAGTTATATAAAACCTAATACCCTTGGTTACTTTTATAGTGTAAGGATTAGGGTTTACAAGAGATAAGAATGAATAAACATGTAAATCTTCTATTCAAATAAACTAATACAGAATATATTCTGCATACTTATCTAAATAGAAGCTTCCAACAACACTTGTCAATGTTTCTGTCAATGCTTGGATTGTACATGACAATGCTTGGATTGCACTTGAAAATGCTTGTCAATGTTGACTTCTGTCAACTCCTGATTTGCTCTTGACAACGCCTGGATTACACTTGTCAACGCTTAGACAAATGCCTTCATCTTTTCTTCGTATTTGAGTTTCTGCCACATCAACTTTTTGACCCAACAATCTTCCCCTAGTTGATGTCGGCAAAACTCTTTGTGTATCTCTTGTAAGTTGTACATCATCTTCAAATTGCTTCCACTCAATTGTAGCATGTATGTCTTCCCTTTTTTGTCACATCAACAGGGAAGTAAACAATGTATGCAATCTTGAAGATTCTCCAAATGTAGGCTCTGTGTAATGATCTTGAAGAAAAATAACTATAATATTCTTGATGTAGAAGTAGAGTAACCCAAACCTATGTTCCATGTCTTGTACTATCCACGTGATGAAGAACTTATACTGATGATTAAATATAAGTAGACCTCGATCCCTTGTCAATATTCTCATCCTTTGTGAGACACTAAGCACGATAATGTAACTCCTTCAAGTGTTATGACAAGTCTTCGTCACCAAACATTTAAAGCACGAACAAGTTACCTTAAAAGTCCATGACCGGAAGTGCACGACTTTAAGATATGATAGAACACAAACTCACGAAAATATTCTTCAAACATCAAACTTACCATAAGAATTCTTCCCCTTAAGCCAATACTTCTTCATGACGATTCTTAATCTTCATATCATATGTAAAAGCACTTAGACGGATAACTCTTTTACAAGGCTATCCCGATTACATAATCAAATCCAATAAATTTGTAAAACCCAGTATAGTCGTATCTTAATTCGGGGACGAATTATTGTTTTTAGAGGGGAAGAATTGTAAAACCCGTATTTAAAAATCAGAATATTTAAATACGCAGTGTAATTTTTATAAACTATATAAGTATTATTTATTAGACAGAAATATAAACGCAGAAATTAAATCCCGGTTTATTTAAATACTGTAAATATTACAGCTTATTCAGATAAGAAGTATTTAGTCTCAGAAAATATTACAGATGAATTAATTATTTAACAGAAATAATTAAACGTTAATATTAAATACGCGTAGCCTCAGTTTATTTTAATATTACAAATGAATAATTATTCAGAAAATAATTATTAAGTTCAGAATATATTACGTATGTATTATTACACAAAAAAAATAATTATCGCAATCCAGAAACAAAAACGCGAGGAAATAAAGTATACAAGTATTTAAAAAAAAGAAGAAGAATAGGATTAGGGTTTGGTTTTGGCCGCCGGAAAAAAAAAGGGTGTCGGAATCTTATTCTTCAACCAGGTAAGTATGTTTTCCTTATGCATCAATAAAGGTGTCGGGTTTTGGGCTTAATGCATGAAAAATGAGACCAAAGGTCTCGGTATGGTGGTCCTTTTGCCCAGCCGTGAGCCATCAACCCCAAACAGGGGAGTAAACGCAAAATAAAGGGTGTCTGATTCGCGATTAAAGGGTGTCAGGTTGGTTGAATTCGCGAAGACCGAGACCAGTGGGTCTCGGTGTTGATCCTTGACATCAGCCGTGACCAAATGGTGCGGGTTTGATTTTTTTTTTGGATCCGCAGCCCTAAAAACCCCATCAGGGGTGTTTGCTTCGAAAACAGGGGGTGTTTGGCTTGCTGTACAGAAGGCACAGAAATAAGGGTGCGTTTGGGTCTGCCAAAAAGGAAAGCAGTGGGAACCACTGCATAAGCAGTGGGAACCACTGCACAGGCAGGGGGAAATGTTAACAAACAGGGGGAAATTATAACTAGCAGGGGGAACTGTAGGAAAATAGTGGGAAATTATATACAAACAGTGGGAACCACGGGATTATAAATTGGTTAAATAACTTTGTTAATAAGTTTAAAAAGAAAAATAAAGTTAAAAATATTGTTTTGTTAAATTTGATTAGTAAAATTATTTTGATATTAACTTTATCTTTTCTTTTAACTACTTAAAACGTGGGATTTCGTTAATGATTTACTTTTCAAAGAAACTAATTTGGAAACCATTTCTAATTCAGGAAACTTCTAATTATAGCAGATTTCTATTTTTAGTAATATCATAAATTCAGAAGACCTATTATCAGTAATCAACAATACAGGAATACACTTGTCAGTAACATTTGAACAGTCCGGATTATCAGATTATATACCTACAGTAATATAAGCATAAAATAAATCAAGCCAAGAATAGTTAAAATCATTGATAATAAAATGGATATCAGTCGACTTATTTTCGCGTCCATTATTTATGTAGTATCCGTGAAGTCAAATTCGATCCGTCAGCTTTCAGTCTTATTTCAGTACTGGACACGAGGTACGGATTTTCCGTCCTTTCAGTAAGGACTTCCTTTATATGCATGATTAGGATTCCCCATCTTCAGCCAAATGTTTTTCCCCAGTATATGTTTAAGCTTATCAGAATCATGTTAATAACTAAATAAATTGCCTGAGCATTATATACAAGCATGATTAGTTTATGTACTAGTTACGGAGGTACCGTAACCACGGCACTAGAGGCACCGGTGTCGTGACTCACATGCAGGAGAGTGATATCCTGCATCGTCCCACTCAGCTCAGCTTGGCCATTTTATCAGTATTATTAGTGGGGCGTATGGATGCATCCTAGGCTACAGTTTACAGTTTAGCAGATGAATGTGGTGTGTGCTCTACATCCTTCACATTGGAGCTGATCCCTCCACCCAGCACAGTTATTTAGAGGTCACCCCTCTACAGCATGACGAGGTCACCCCTCTATGTATTCATGCAGCAGTTGTTACAGCACATGACCTATATAAGCTCTTGGCAATTAAAATACAGTAAATGCATGTTTTTAGTTTTAACAGATAACAATTCAGCTTTATTATTTTATAAATCGGGCTTTACAGATTATACACACATTTCCGCTGCAACTTTACTTATCAGTCTTACAGCTCCAGTATTTTACCATCTGTTTCATTTCAGTAGTTCCTTATCATGCTTTATATCCGTTCACTGAGCGTTATGCTCAGCCGTAGTTCCCTTTCATGTCCTAACGGCAAGTACCCCAGGACGCTCTTAGGATTCTGAGAGCATGTGCATTTGGATGGAAGCTATCCAGACTTCTTACTTTATGTACTTACATTATTCTGCTTATTTGGACATTGTTTAGTCCTTTCCTTCAGTATTTTATTTTTCCTGTTTTGAGCTTAGGTTGGATACTGATGTTTGATTCCGGTATTTCCGTTATGGTCATTTAATGTTTTAGGACATTTACCTTATGCTTTGATGACACACCATAAATACATCTAACGGTCCACTTATCCAAGTGGGGTGTTACAATTATGGTATCAAAGCTATAGGTTCGACCTGTAGGCTCTAAAACTTGACCTGTGACTAGTGGGAGTCACCAGGAACTTCCCAGATTTTGGCGTTGTTATCTTTCATGTTTCTCACGGATTATTCAGTCAGTTTTCTTCATTTATCAGTCAGTTTTCTTAAAGTTTTGACTAAGTAAAAGGTTGGTACATAACTAGCCATATTTAGTCGCATGTGCTTTTAGCGAATTTTCGTTTTGGTGAGCTGACCATATGCGCTCACCCTTGCCCGTTCAGATTTTGTATTGGTAAACCGACCATAGGCGTTTACCCTTACTCATGACAGATTCATGTTTTCAGTCAAATATCACTTGGTGAACCAGTCATAAACGTTCACCATTTCTCAAGTCGAATTTCATGCTTTTCAGTCAAATGATGTTTTGTGAACCGATCCACAATTGTTCACCTTTGTCATATCAGGACATTTCATAAATTTTGACAAGTATCGATTGAACTACATCCATCCATATTTAGTCCGAGATTATAAATTTCTATACATGACAGTTCTCAGAAAATTTTGACCAGTATGGGTTGAACCAGAATAGCCCATCCTTAGTCTCATGTTTTCTTCCTTGAAGTACGTGGATTGAACTATAGCCGTCCACATCAGTTAATATTACACCTCAGTTGATTTAACTTTTTGTGTTCCTTGTAACAGTCAAATTTTAACCCTCACGTTGATGTCATCTACATGATGATTCAGTTTCATGTCTCCTTACGAGAATTATGTTTTCAACAAGGTAATGATGTTTTCATGTTAAGATACACAAGAACTTCAGTAAAACCCGTTTTCATGATAAATCATGATTGACCTTCATTAATCATGCTTCATGCTGACCACTGTTGGGACTTGATTATGTCATACTTTTAAGCCTCGATACAACCAGCAGTAAGTCGACGTAGGAATTGTCAGCCTATCATGTTACTTATTTCAGGTTTGTTTATTACCGTTTAAATCAATTTATTTCTTTGATCATGTCAGATAAGCGACACCAGTATCGATCATCCCATAAACTTTCCACCAGCTCCATGTATAGTATTCCATATGTACCCATGTACAGTGTCTCAGTTATACTCCATGTACACTATTCCATGAGTACTCCACATATAGTGTCTCAGATATGCTTCATGTGCAGTATTCACTTTGTACTTCATGTACAGTAGTCCATGTGTACTCCAGGTACCCTACTCTATGGATATTGCTAATCGACCCTCAGTTATCTCAGGCGTTTCCATTTGTCGATATTCTACCGGATGCTGATACTGCTCGTGAGTTGAAGATTTTATCAGATACTGATGCTGCTAACACTTTGAAGACCTCACCAATGCTGTTGTTGCTGATGCTGATGCTGATGCTTTGGAGATTTCCCAAGATGCTGTTTCTGTTCATACCATGAAGACTCTGCAGAACAAGGACGAAAACTATAAATTTGAAATTTCTGACAAGAATAAAATCATCAACCATCAGAAACTACCATTCCATTCCATGCTTTTACCTTCTCAGCTAGATGTCACACTTCTGCTAACCTTTTATTCAGAAGAGTGGGAATCGGAACCCAGCCGGCCACTCAGCAAAATGGTTACATAAATCACGGTCATGATACCGACCGTCAGGAAAGTGACAGACAAAGCAATAGTGACAACCATCGTACTTATATTTAATCAGTCAATAACCATCGGAACTCCGGCACGGACATGACCAGGAATACAAGAGGTCAGTAGTCTAACCGGTCCGCCAATCCTAGCAGTTACCAAATATTTTCCGCCTTGTACAGGTTCATCCATTAAAAATACATGTCCAGACAACAGTCAAGACACAGTTCTCAAGTATCGTTTCAGAAGACACTAGGACACCAGTCATTATACACGTCATACGAATATCTTCTCAGTGTACGATTCAGAACTCCTAACTCTAGTATGTTTCCAAGCGAGACCCTCAGTAAGTCAGGGTACCTTTCGGAAAGGGGTATACCCGTTCTATTATACCACGCATGAATCACATCATATGAAAATTGAGTCACCACCACTAGATTATTATTCAGGTTAAACACGCAGTATTCACTCTGTGAGGTTACAGACGAACACATTCAGTGTAAAGTCGCCATGTTTACTTCACGTATTCCTATGTCAGCTTTATCTTAAATCAGGTGGTCACCTGCCTCTCAGCCAGAAAGGACTCAACAGTATCACCATATTTATTTAAGTTTTATTTTCAGTTAACGACGAGATCCGTCTTACTAAATTCCAAATATATTGCTATACTTCCTGCTAGAAGAATCAGTACCAATTTATTCCTGCCTTACAAACACGCGACTTATCAGTCCACAGCTACGAAGATTTTATCTACCAGTTATAAAATCACTCCTGAAATTCCTTAAATTCATGATCAGCAGATTCTTCTAGAGTTTCCCAGGCGTAATTTCAGAAAGTTCTCAAGAAATTCCTTCCTAACTACGAGACATAATTTAACATCAAGCTTGTCTCAAGAATAGTGCCTGTTTCCAAAACTCTTTACTCCAGAGTTGCATCTAAGTTAAAAAGGCGCATCATTTGCTGCAAGAATTACCGGAATGAGGCTTTATTCGCCCTGGCGTACCACCAGGAAGTGTGTCGTTTCTGTCTATCAGGAAGAAGGTCGGTAACATGAGATCATGTATCGACCACTAAAATAGTTGACATGATCACCATTCTTAATCAATGTTCATTCCATAAATAGCAGGTTTATCTGATCTGCTACGATGTCTTAAACATTTTCTAGAACAAATTTCCGATCATGCTACCATCAGTGGTGAGAGAAAGAACATGACGTTTCCAGACTGATGTTGCACATATTACAGCCTCTCTAAAATTTTAATTTTATACTTTTGAGCTCCCTAATGCTCCAGCTATATTATGAAATTATGAATAAAATTTTTCCATAAATCTTAGGCAATATCATCAGTATATTCATCGATCACATTCTGATCTGCCAAATGCTAGAGGAGAACACGAGACTCATTTTCTCACAGTTGCACTATCGTCAATAGGAGTAAATTGTATACTCAACTTTCCAGATATAAAATTCGCCTGAACTGAGTGGCACTTCTGAGCCACCCTATTTTAGCAGAAAGAAATTTCAGACAATCCTGTGAAGGTGAAGGCCATCACCTGATGGTCCCGACTGACGCCTGTGAACGAAGTACAATCTTCTAGAACTCAATTGACTAGCATCGCAGAAATTGATGATAGTTCTCACTAAAAATGTTTTATGACCATTCAACCAGATTTCCACCAGAATGTTCCTTAATCCCAGACAAAACTTTAATAGAATCCGAATCACACATTAATGCAACTATGTTCATATCTAGATGCCTGACCTACCGCAGGCTCAAGATAGAACGCCATCATGTTAGTGAGTTACTACAACCCTTAGAAATTTCTGAACAGAAATGAGACGAAATTCCATGAAATTGTTATCAGCTACCACAGGCTCAGAAAAAGTATGATACTATCTAAATTATCATCAACCATGTAATCAGCCTGCGCGTTTCTTTTATCCGAAAGGATCACGCAGTAGCAGATCTGCAGAAAATTTAGAAATTCAGCAGCAAATCGTACGAATTCAAGGCACTCCATCGACCATCATATCAGACAGAGTTCATGTTCACGCTCACGTGTACGTATCACATCACATTTATGTTTACTTTCGCTTTTATGTTACACCTCATTCGCAGTATGATGATGTTTCAGTTCCTGTTTATGATATCTCATGATTTAAATTCACGATTCGCTTTCATGACATTGTTCACGATCAGATTCGTGTTCCATCTCGCGATACGCGTTTCACAGTTTATTACCAAATACGGTTACAGAAAGCTTAAGAAACCAGACTCAAGTTTAGCACAGTTATTCCATAACCAGGCACATGCTTCACATCTTAGACCGTATCGTTTAAACATTCTTTCCTCAGTTAGCATACGTTCATGGCATGTGTAGTATCATGTTCCCAATATGTTTCACGTATTACATCCATGATTTACTACATGCACAACGTACCTCATATAATTATGAACCACGTTCGCAATTGCTCACGTAGTACGTTCAAAATTGTTCACGTAGTCGCCCTTACAGCAGCTTGCTCAGATATGTAAATGTTATATTTCAGGATATTTATACTTACCAATTCATGTATCCACATGCTATAGCTTGTTCATTCTATCAGATTAAGAAAATCCATTTTAAATATGGAACCAGAAGCTATTCAGCATCATCAGGACAGGGTCATCAGGACCAAGATTTTATTTATTATGTTAGACCTTTGAAGGAATCGTTTCGAGCGGGAGGCCACTCGAAACGGAGGAGTCCATCTGGACCTCTCATCCCCTTTCCTTCAATAAATCCAGTTAAGTTCTTTCAGTCATGTCACGTTCCATGTTCTCTTCAGCCATGTCACGTTACATGATCATTTCAGTCATGTCAGGTTTATACCTATCAGCAGCATTATGTCTTAATTAGAAGACAATTCATCCTTCAGCTTAATTGTCTTTCAGTCTACGTGTTCTTTTAGTTCTTATAACTTCATCAGCTTATTATCTTTAATTCGAGGACGAATTTCTCCTTTTTAGAGGGGAAGAATTGTAAAACCCAGTATAGTCGTATCTTAATTCGGGGACGAATTATTGTTTTTAGAGGGGAAGAATTGTAAAACCCGTATTTAAAAATCAGAATATTTAAATACGCAGTGTAATTTTAATAAACTATATAAGTATTAATTATTAGACAGAAATATAAACGCAGAAATTAAATCCCGGTTTATTTAAATACTGTAAATATTACAGCTTATTCAGATAAGAAGTATTTAGTCTCAGAAAATATTACAGATGAATTAATTATTTAACAGAAATAATTAAACGTTAATATTAAATACGCGTAGCCTCAGTTTATTTTAATATTACAAATGAATAATTATTCAGAAAATAATTATTAAGTTTCAGAATATATTACGTATGTATTATTACACAAAAAAAAATAATTAACAAAAACGCGAGGAAATAAAGTATACAAGTATTAAAAAAAAAATATATATATATAAAAGTAAATAAAATGAAGAAAGGGCCGGTTATAAAAAAGAAAGGAAATAATGGGCTTTAGCCCATTTGGATTATACAAAAAAACCAAACGGGGGGTTCCCCTTTTCTCTAGCAGTCGACAAAAAAAAAAGAATAGGATTAGGGTTTGGTTTTGGCCGCCGGAAAAAAAAGGGGTGTCGGAATCTTATTCTTCAACCAGGTAAGTATGTTTTCCTTATGCATCAATAAAGGTGTCGGGTTTTGGGCTTAATGCATGAAAACTGAGACCAAAGGTCTCGGTATGGTGGTCCTTTTGCTCAGCCGTGAGCCATCAACCCCAAACAGGGGAGTAAACGCAAAATAAAGGGTGTTTGATTCGCGATTAAAGGGTGTCGGGTTGGTTGAATTCGCGAAGACCGAGACCAGTGGGTCTCGGTGTTGATCCTTGACATCAGCCGTGACCAAATGGTGCGGGTTTGATTTTTTTTTTTGGATCCGCAGCCCTAAAAACCCCATCAGGGGTGTTTGCTTCGAAAACAGGGGGTGTTTGGCTTGCTGTACAGAAGGCACAGAAATAAGGGTGCGTTTGGGTCTGCCAAAAAGGAAAGCAGTGGGAACCACTGCATAAGCAGTGGGAACCACTGCACAGGCAGGGGGAAATGTTAACAAACAGGGGGAAATTATAACTAGCAGGGGGAACTGTACGAAAACAGTGGGAAATTATATACAAACAGTGGGAACCACGGGATTATTAAAATGGTTAAATAACTTTGTTAATAAGTTTAAAAAGAAAAATAAAGTTAAAAATATTGTTTTGTGAAATTTGATTAGTAAAATTATTTTGATATTAACTTTATCTTTTCTTTTAACTACTTAAGACGTGGGATTTCGTTAATGATTTACTTTTCAAAGAAACTAATTTTGAAACCATTTCTAATTCAGGAAACTTCTAATTATAGCAGATTTCTATTTTTAGTAATATCATAAATTCAGAATACCTATTATCAGTAATCAACAATACAGGAATACACTTGTCAGTAACATTTGAACAGTCCGGATTATCAGATTATATACCTACAGTAATATAGGCATAAAATAAATCAAGCCAAGAATAGTTAAAATCATTGATAATAAAATGGATATCAGTCGACTTATTTTCGCGTCCATTATTTATGTAGTATCCGTGAAGTCAGATTCGATCCGTCAGCTTTCAGTCTTATTTCAGTACTGGACACGAGGTACGGATTTTCCGTCCTTTCAGTAAGGACTTCCTTTATATGCATGATTAGGATTCCCCATCTTCAGCCAAATGTTTTTCCCCAGTATATGTTTAAGCTTATCAGAATCATGTTAATAACTAAATAAATTGCCTGAGCATTATATACAAGCATGATTAGTTTATGTACTAGTTACGGAGGTACCGTAACCATGGCACTAGAGGCACCGGTGTCGTGACTCACATGCAGGAGAGTGATATCCTGCATCGTCCCACTCAGCTCAGCTTGGCCATTTTATCAATATTATTAGTGGGGCGTATGGATGCATCCTAGGCTACAGTTTACAGTTTAGCAGGTGAATGTGGTGTGTGCTCTACATCCTTCACATTTGAGCTGATCCCTCCACCCAGCATAGTTATTTAGAGGTCACCCCTCTACAGCATGACGAGGTCACCCCTCTATGTATTCATGCAGCAGTTGTTACAGCACATGACCTATATAAGCTCTTGGCAATTAAAATACAGTAAATACATGTTTTCAGTTTTAACAGATAACAGTTCATCTTTATTATTTTATAAATCGGGCTTTACAGATTATACACAGATTTCCGCTGCAACTTTTCTTATCAGTCTTACAGCTCCAGTATTTTACCATCTGTTTCATTTCAGTAGTTCCTTATCATGCTTTATATCCGTTCACTGAGCGTTATGCTCAGCCGTAGTTCCCTTTCATGTCCTAACGACAGGTACCCCAGGACGCTCTTAGGATTCTGAGAGCATGTGCGTTTGGATGGAAGCTATCCAGACTTCTTACTTTATGTACTTACATTATTCTGCTTATTTGGACATTGTTTAGTCCTTTCCTTCAGTATTTTATTTTTCCTGTTTTGAGCTTAGGTTGGATACCGATGTTTGATTCCGGTATTTCTGTTATGGTCATTTAATGTTTTAGGACATTTACCTTATGCTTTGATAACACGCCATAAATACATCTAACGGTCCACTTATCCAAGTGGGGTGTTACAAAATTACCTCTTGAATTGTTGCTAACTCGCATTAAAATCATTAATCCCTTTTAAAAATATCAGAGCCATTAATATCAACTTTGATATTCTGAATAAAAATGGAGATTCCATGTACCTTTGCGTGTAAATACCTCCTTTTTGTGTGCTAAAAACATATCAATTTTCTCAACAGCAGCTATCCCTTTTATATCCGAGGACCTTCACTGTCCAACTTCTTAAACACATGCATTGTCCAATATCGGACAAAGCGTATCAACGCTTGAGCATAGCTTTCTCGGACAACACATAACAACGCTTTCTGTCAGCGCCTATTTTATTACTGTCAGCGTCAAATCAATACTTTGTCAGCGTCTAGATTATACATGTCAGCGACGAACATCATCACATTCCTTAAGCACCATTTTTGTGTAAAATAGACCAATCTAATACAAGCCCATGTGGTTTAGTATGAATCAAGCCCAAGTAATGTATCTCACGTAAAATCATATTCTGATATCCACAATATAGGAAACTTCATCTTTATCCATCACATATATAAGATGGCAATATCCTCATTCCATATATAGTTGCTGAATATTCGTGAAGAAATAATTTCACATTTAAAAAAAACGTGATCTGCACATTTAGTGCTTTTTACCATACTGTAGCAATACTGACATCGTATATATCCCTTTCCCAAAATATACCTTATACGCTTCCTCCTAAAGATCAGTGAGCAAAACGTTGATCCAACGTTTATTTTGTGATCAGGAATATAGATTGTAACAGCCTTTTGTGTTGATGGCTTCATGATCATAACAACCTTTTTAAGTTTGATTTACGTCTCTGCATCATGCATAAACTGTCTTGGATCATCATCTTTATACTATTATGATTTAACAATAAACCATAACATGTGCTACATCACGTATCATAACTATGAAGAACATATGCCATGAAACCCTAAAACAGTAATTGAATAATCTGAAACCCTAATTAGGGTTATGATAAATTTGTACTAGGATCTGAATATTATGAATCATCTTCACGTTATAACATCCAAGAACCTCAAACTTTCTGCTTTTCATGTCGATCTAGGGTTTGAGTAACCCTAGTTCATGATTTCATGTGAATAAAGCAAAAACATCAATACCTTAACCAGTGGATTTCGACGTTGAATAATGTATTCATTAGGGCTCAGATCGAAAATCCCTTAGGTGAGATTCTAGAAACAAGTGCCAAGAATCTACAATTCAAAAATCACAAAGATGCAACGGTTAACGAAGGAGAAAACGTGTTTTGAACATGGCTGTCCACAGAAAACTGCATATACTTACTGCTGACTTTGACGCTTAATAACTTTTTCTTGAGGAAAAAACTTGACAATCTCTCCAGTTGATGTCTAGATATATGTGTATAGAACACACACAAGAAATTTTGTGACGATCCAACGGTCCAATAAAAAGTTATGACCTTCTGAATATTGCTGCGCACACAAATACGTCCAGAAAAATCCTATACGAATTTTTCTTCCATCACATAACACGAACACCTTGTTGGTCCTAGCATCATGAGCCACGAGGCTCTGATACCAACTGTGGAAACCTTGGTTTCCTCGATCTTTTAGCTACTAGGAATGCATCATGTTCATATGATTAGATAATCAAAGCGGAATTAGAACACGACACATTAACAAGGTGTTTAGGACACAAAGAACATGAATTAAACAAACGGATTTCTAATTATATTAATAATCAACAATCACTAGGTGCGTATACATTGAATCTCACACCTAGTCGACACACGCTTTAGGTTTACATTGTATATGAAAGTTATATAAAACCTAATACCCTTGGTTCCTTTTATAGTGTAAGGATTAGGGTTTACAAGAGATAAGACTGAATAAACATGTAAATCTTCTATTCAAATAAACTAATACAGAATATATCCTGCATACTTATCTAAATAGAAGCTTCCAACAACACTTGTCAATGTTTCTGTCAATGCTTGGATTGTACATGACAATGCTTGGATTGCACTTGACAATGCTTGTCAATGTTGACTTCTGTCAACCCTGATTTGCTCTTGACAACGCCTGGATTACACTTGTCAACGCTTAGACAAATGCCTTCATGTTTTCTTCATATTTGAGTTTCTGTCACATCAACTTTTTGACCCAACATTCGACGCTGGCTTTTATTGGCCAACTATTATGCGTGAAGCTCATACCTTAGTACGACTATGCGAAGCATGCCAAAGGACTGGAAATATTTCTAAAAGAGATGAAATGCCTCTAAATAACATCCAAGTCTATGAAATCTTTGACGTGTGGGGTATCGACTTCATGGGACCATTTCCTAAATCTTACAAATGTGAATACATTTTAGTCGTCGTCGACTATGTATCAAAATGGGCCAAAGCTCAAGCCTTACAAACAAACGATGCCAGAGTTGTTATCACATTCTTAAAGAAATTATTCTGTCGTTTTGGAATGCCAAAAGCACTAATAAGCGATAGAGGAACTCATTTCTGTAAGAAACTCATGGAAAAAGTTATGAAAATATATGGAGTGAACCACCGATTTTCCACATCTTACCACCGTCAAACGAGTGGCCAAGTTGAAAACACTAATAGAGCTCTCAAACGTATACTCGAAAAGACCGTTCAAAACAACCCTGCTTGTTGGTCTACAAAATTAGAAGATGCTCTATGGGCCTTTCGTACCGCATTCAAAACACCAACTAGAACCACACCGTACAAACTGTTGTATGGAAAGACATGCCATCTGCCTATAGAAATTGAACACCGTGCATATTGGGCACTTAAAAACTGCAACTCAGATCTTATTGCAGCCGGTGAAAAACGTAACTTTCAACTTCACGAGTTAGATGAATTTCGACATCACGCTTATGAAAGTTCACGATTATATAAAGAACGAACCAAAGTTTGGCATGATCGTAAATTACGACAAAGAAAAGAATTCAAAAAAGGAGACAAAGTACTTCTCTTTATCTCGAAATATGAATTCAAGCAACCTATGCTTACTTCGAGATGGACTGGACCTTATCTAGTAAAACACCAATATCCATCCGGATATGTTGAATTACACGGTCTAAACAATACCACCTTTATAGTCAATGGGCACAGACTTAAACTCTATCATGAAGAAGAACACTGTAATGAAATCGAAGGAGAAGAAATTCCTTTCTTCTTAAAATAGATCCGAGTAGCCGAGTCTGGCTGAAGACTCTAAACTTAGCGCTATTCGGAAGGCAATCCGTAATTTATACCCACCTTTTAACTTAAGTGTGGAGGAGGAACTGTAAATAAATAAAACCGTCCTTGTATATATTGCTTGTATTTTGTTTTGTTTTGTAGGATGCAGGAAAATAGCAAATTGGAGCTCTAAGCTGGATTCATTCTCGAAGTCCCGCAATTTTCTACTAAGCCCAGGGAAGTTCTTGTTTCCCTTTGTATTTTTCCTATTTTTAATATTTTATCAGTTATTACCTCGAGGACGATGTTCAACTTAAGTGTGGAGGAGGTGACAAATAGAAAAAAATGAAATAATAATAAAAACATAATAAAATTTCTCCACATGAAAATATTTTTGAAAATCAACAAAAATATATATGTTTTGTAAATAAATAAGTTTTTAGCAAAGCAAAAATCTCATTGATTGACACTATAATTTAGCACAAAATCCATTTCCCAAATATGTGAGAAAAACTTAGCCTTATATTTCTCTATTTTGTACGAAAGCCGATAATCTAGTATGCTTCAGAATTTGTGCTTGATCATCATTTACTAAACCGAAGTGAGGTTAATTTATAGATATTTTTCGAAAGGAAGCAGAATAAAATCACCCTTATATCATTTTAGTTAAGCTACACTGGCTTACAAAAACATGTGGCACTCATACGCATATGTTATATTATCCATGGTGCCAATATCCTTATATGTTATGCCTAACCACTTGTCAAGTTATAAAGTTTATGATGTTCTCTTAAAAAAAAGTATGAGAAAGAAAGAAAAAAATATAGTCAAGTACTCTAGTATAGTTTGTTCTATAACTTTGACAAAGGCATACACTTTTTGATCCTACACCCACATCATTTATCACGTTTTGCTTCTTTGAAAATTTATCTGGTGCTCACGCCGCAACGGTTATGTTTATGTGTCTTGTACAAACCTATGGTAGCTATCTATTTTATGACCGAGCTAATTGAGTGTTCCCTTACATTTACCCTTTTTGTGAGTGACACTTGTGTGAACTTAAAATCCAAACACTATCCATGTGAGGTGCTAAAGTTATTTTGTCATTTGCTTTTGCTATTCATAAAAATTAAATCATTATCCTATCATACTTCACAACACTTAAAAGCATTTTTAAAAATTGAAATTGTTTTCTCGCTTTGATTGCTTGAGGGCAAGCACTAGTTAAGTGTGGAGGAATTTGATAACGACCTAATTATACATATTCAACCTATCATTATAATGCCACTTTGTAGTATAAATAAGAGCTTCCGATACTTAATATATTGTGTTTTATATGCAGATGTAAAGTATGAAGGAGCAAAGTGAAGATATACAAAGAAGGGGCCTCAATATGCAATAAAGACAAAGATATTGAAAGAAGATTCTGACTCACCCAGAAGTGCGGCGCACAAAGTTATAAGTGCGGCGCACATTTGCATCTCCAAAGTGCGGCGCACTTGAGGAGAAGTGCGGCACACATTTGACCCCAAACAACACTATAAATAGAGGCCATTTCCATCCATTTTTCACACACCTCTCTCTCTCAATACTCCATAGCTCGAGTATTTTAGTCTTTCTAGAAAATATTCAGTATTATTCATTATTGGGAGATACTTGTAACGAGAGTATTCCACTCTTCGATTCTTGGAGGAACGATACAATCGTGACACTTGTGTACTCGTTTATTCAATCCAATCTAAGTATGATGTTCTCCTACTCTTATCCAATTGTTACTTTGATTACTATGTTAGGCTAAGCTATTTGTGACTATATGAGTATGTGAATATAATTAGTGATGATGCTATGATATGATCCTTTATAAATGATTTCAAGCTAATGTTGTAGAACCATTTTACCTCCTAGTTCTACAAACCATATTTTATCTAAGTTGATTTGTTACGATAGTTTGGCGTTGAAAAACGCAAATTGTTATAGTAAGTTTTCTAGAACTTGTCTATGGTCATGAATCTTTGGTTGGAGAAATCCGCTTAGAAACTTGATAAAATATTGAACTCGTTGGCAACTTGTTTTGAGCTTAATCGCTTAAATAAACATAAGTCTTGAATCAACCCAAGTAACTTGTGTAAACGTCATTTTGACGAAAAAGGATTATCACACTTTACCTACATAAACATATCTCGATCATTATTATCATCATCACGAACTTATACAAACTATCCTATATTAGTCATATTCGTTATTATTGATCTTACTTCAATCATTTATTTCTTCAATTGTTATCTTGATTACCAAGACGAAACTAAGTCTCAGCGAACGATCCTGGCTTACTACTACAAAGCTATATTACGAACGAAAGGGTATACTTGCCCGTGTTTGTCTTCTAGTCCCTTGTTTTGTCTAAAATTTGTAATATAGATTTAAGACTTGCAAACAAACATCAAGTTTTTGGCGCCGCTGTCGGGGACTTATAATCCTGTTTTGTAACCAAATTAGTATAATCCTTGAAGAAATTGAACCATTGCTACTCATTTTAAACCAAAATTTTTTCTGTAGTACAGAAAGTATGCCGCACAAACCAAAAAGTGCGCCGCACTTCCTGTAGCGAACCCAAGTACGCCGCACAAAACCAAAAGTGCGCCGCACATTTCTACTGAAAACACCAAAAACCTTGTTGGATGCACACCAATTCATCCGGAACACCACCGGTATCACCGTCACCTGAACCTGAACGTACCCTTAACCGAAGGCTACGTAGACTCCATCGCCTTGTACCTTTATCTAGGAGACACGAACAAATTCAACCTCGCTTAATTAACCAACCTTTTGACAATCTTTCACAAATCCTATTTCTCACCAAACTCATCAACCGTTACGATCCAATGTCGGACACTGAGGATGAACCTATGTGATAAGCCGATAGAGTTGTCGCACCAACTCCTGGCTCTGCAATCGTTTTACCTGAAATTGCAAACGATTTTGCAATCAAAGGGAAGCACTTAACCCTTGTCAAAAATAACCAATTTGATGGTCGAATAAAAACCGATCCTCACAAACACATCCATGAATTCAGTGGAATTTGTAAAATGTTCAACTATGGAGAAGGACAAGCCGAAGCCGTCCAAATCATGATGTTTCCATCATCTCTGACTGGAGAAGCCAAGTCATGGCTCGATGAACTTAACGAAGGAACCATTATAACATGGGAATGTCTTAGAACTGCTTTCATTTGTCGATTCTTTCCTCCTGCCCTATTTGAAAAACTATTTGGAGAAATCCGAAGCTTTTCTCAACAAGAATGAGAAACTCTCATTGACGCATGGTTAAGAATGAAAGAACTACTTAGGCCTCTATTTATAGTGTTTTTTGGGGTATACTTGCCCGTGTTTGTCTTCTAGTCCCTTTTTTTGTCTAAACCTTGTAATATAAATTTAATACTTGCAAACGAACATCAGTTTTCACACTCTAGCTAACTTGTTACAAATGAAAGCTAAAATAGGTATTTATACAGCTCAGATGAGGAGTTGGTGAGGGTGATGACGTGGTATAGCGAATAGGAGAATGCCAAGTGTCCCCAATCTGCTAATTTCTCATGATCCGTTCTTGATGGAATTGGGGGTTTTTAATCCACTGAATGAATTGCTAATCAAACACTTGGGTTATGGTCGCCTCATGATGATGATCAATTTTGGTGTTGAAAGATTTTCATGAAAGTGCCTCATTCGTTATATGTGTTCTGGAGTTGAGATGATACACATGGAAGTGTAGTATTGGTTGAAAAAGGAAGTTACGGACCATTATCCAATCTTTGAAATCATTTACAAAGCTATATTACGAACTAAAGGGTATACTTGCCCGTGTTTGTCTTTTGAAGAAGAACACTGTAATGAAATCGAAGGGGTATAGCACCTTTATAGTCAATGGGCATATACTTAAACTCTATCATGAAGAAGAACACTGTAATGAAATCGAAGGAGAAGAAATTCCTTTCTTCTTAAAATAGATCCGAGTAGCCGAGACTGGCTGAAGACTCTAATCTTAGCGCTATTCGGAAGGCAATCCGTAATATATACCCACCTTTTAACTTAAGTGTGGAGGAGGACCTGTAAATAAATAAAATCGTCCTTGTATATATTGCATGTGTTTTGTTTTGTTTTGTAGGATGCATGAAAATAGCAAATTGGAGCTCTAAGCTGGATTCATTCTCGATGTCCCGCAATTTTCTACTAAGCCCCGGGAAGTTCTCGTTTCCCTTTGCATTTTTCCTATTTTTAATATTTTATCAGTTATTACCTCGAGTACGATGTTCAACATAAGTGTGGAGGAGGTGACAAATCGAAAAAATGAAATAATAATAAAAATATAATAAAATTTCTCCACATGAAAATATTTTTGAAAATCAACAAAAATATATATGTTTTGTAAATAAATAAGTTTTTAGCAAAGCAAAAATCTCATTGATTGACACTATAATTTAGCACAAAATCCATTTCCTAAATATGTAAGAAAAACTTAGCCTTATATTTCTCTATTTTGTGTGAAAACCGATAATCTAGTATGCTTCAGAATTTGTGCTTGATCATCATTTACTAAACCGAAGTGAGGTTAATTTATAGATATTTTCTAAAGGAAGCAAAATAAAATCACCCTTATATCATTTTAGTTAAGCTACACTGGCTTACTAAAATATGTGGCACTCATACGCATATGTTATATTATCCGTTGTGCCAAGATCCTTATATGTTATGCCTAACCACTTGTCAAGTTATAAAGTTTATGATGTTCTCTTAAAAAATGTATGAAAAAGAAAGAAAAAAATATAGTTAACTAGTCTAGTATAGTTTGTTCTATAACTTTGACAAAGGCATACACTTTTTGATCCTACACCCACATCATTTATCATGTTTTGCTTCTTTGAAAATTTATCTGGTATGTTTATGTGTCTTGTACAAACCTATGGTAGCTATCTATTTTATGACCGAGCTAATTGAATGTTCCCTTACATTTACCCTTTTTGTGAGTGACACTTGTGTGAACTTAAAATCCAAACACTATCCATGTGAGGTGCTAAAGTTATTTTGTCATTTGCTTTTGCTATTCATAAAAATTAAATCATTATCCTATCATACTTCACAACACTTAAAAGTATTTTTAAAAATTGAAATTGTTTTCTCGCTTTGATTGCTTGAGGGCAAGCAATAGCTAAGTGTGGAGGAATTTGATAACGACCTAATTATACATATTCAACCTATTATTATAATGCCACTTTGTAGTATAAATAAGAGCTTCCGATACTTAATATATTGTGTTTTATATGCAGATGTAAAGTATGAAGGAGCAAAGTGAAGATATACAAAGAAGAGACCTCAATATGCAATAAAGACAAAGATATTAAAAGAAGATTTTGACTCGCCCAGAAGTGCGGCGCACAAAGTTATAAGTGCGGCGCACATTTGCATTCTCCAAAGTGCGGGGCACTTGAGGAGAAGTGCGGCGCACATTTGACCCCAAACAATACTATAAATAGAGGCCATTATATGATTTCAAGATAATGATGATGCTATTATATGATCCTTTATAAATGATTTACAAAGCTATATTACGAACGAAAGGGTATACTTGCCCGTGTTTGTCTTCTAGTCCCTTGTTTTGTCTAAACCTTGTAATATAAATTTAAGACTTGCAAACGAACATCAGTTTTCACACTCTAGCTAACTTGTTACAAATGAAAGCTAACATAGGTATTTATAGAGCTCAGATGAGGAGTTGGTGAGGGTGATGACGTAGTATAGCGAATAGGATAATGCCAAGTGTCCACAATCTGCTAATTTCTCATGATCCGTTCTTGATGGAATTGGGGGTTTTTAATCCACTGAATGAATTGCTAATCAAACACTTGGGTTATGGTCACCTCATGACGATGATCAATTTTGGTGCTAAAAGATTTTCATGAAAGTGCCTCATTCGTTCTATGCGTTCTGGAGTTGAGATGATACACATGGAAGTGTAGTATTGGTTGAAAAAGGAAGTTACGGATCATTATCCAATCTTTGATTTATGATTGGTTAATAAATCTGAGTGGAGCTACTGTTGAGATACGCCTCTCATTCGTTCTCTCCCTTCATTAAATGTGGCTATGTGGCAATCCGAGTATTAATTTTTGAAGCCTCTCATTGGTTGATAGCCCTTGTACACAGATCAAGCGTATTTTACTTCCAAAATTGATAGATTTGATCCCTCTAGTTGGCAGATTTGTAATTTGAGTTAACAGCTTCATAAGCTTGACATTCTTGGCCCTTTGACTTTATATTTGACCAGCTTTGACCCTTTGACTTTTTTTGATCTTGAGGTCTTTTGACTTTGTTCTTGACTTTATCAAATTTGCACTTTTAGTCCCTTAAGTTTGGTAGCTTGTCAAGAAAGGTCCTTTGACTTTTGTTGACTTGTCATCTTGAGTCCTTCTTTTGTCTTTTCTTTAATATAAATGCCTTGGACTACGTGTTTGCATCAAATTTGTATCTTTTTACCTACAAAAGCACAAACAACAAAGAATACCACATAATACTGCTTTTACACATAAAATCTAGTATTTTACTTTGTGTTTTAGGGTTTAATATGATATAATTGATATGAGATTTCATTTATATCAAATCCTCTACACTTGATCATTGCCATGGCCTCATGCAATGCCATATTTCAAAGATCTAAATTACATTTTTCTCATAGTTAATCCACCTTGGCCAAAAAAGAAATGCTTTTACACTACACTACACTATATGATGCATGATTTTGATTTTTACAATGCAATGTAATAAAAACAATTATATTTATATATTTTTGTATTTTCTTGAAATGGTTTTGATGGAAATAACTCATAAAGAAATCAAGGACTTTAATTAGGGATTTGGTACCATGAATACTTATCATCCTCAAGTTTCACTTTCCCCATACTAAGCTTAAAAACGAGATCATTGTTATTCATAAGTGAAAGTGCATCGACTTATTCATAAAAAATAATTGTGTTACCATTATACCCTCACGTATAATGCCTCTAAGACCGGTTATTATTTGAGCAAATTGCTTTTGGGCAAATTTGTCGTTATTTAAAGCGTGAAATATAAGAAGTGTAAAATCTAAAAATAAGGAAGCACGGTTTTAATCCTATGTGACCATCTCATCCACTACTTGAAAAACCGCCCACAATTGATACAAGTCCGACCCAAAATAATAAGTCATTCATTTTATGTTTAAGATCCTTATGTCATGCATTAATAAGTAGCTACACACTCGCTAAGTAAAGAAAAATAAAACTCATGCAATAATTTATATCCGCCGCCTTTTTGAGATCTTGGATCTTCAATCCTGCAACCCGTCAAGGTAATATTGGATTGGAGCAACTATTAAATCCCCGCAACCCTTGTGAGAGTAATATTGGAATTTAATATCTACTATAATTAACACTTCACTGCCCCTCTTAGGGGTATTGTATAATTATTATTTTTCTTCTTTTTTTCTAGCCACTCATTTTTTTATAAGCCGCTCTTATTTTTATTTATTCCTCTTAAATAAAATGAAAAGAATAAAAGGAAAAACACCCGCTAAGTATTAAGCATGACATAAGTCTAGTACACATAAAACGTTCTAACTTAGAATCTTAAGACGTAATTATACCAACCACGAATGGTTAGTCAAAAATGCATAAGAGACTACAAACCAATAAAAACCGTTCTTGATTATTTATTAACAATATATACATGTGTTGACAAGAAAGTCAAGGTTACGAAAGGGGATATAATAGCCATAATTAATTAATATGAGGTTTATCTAGCCCTTTACACTTACTTCAAACTCTATCATCCCTCGTTCTCCATAGTTTAAAATCTCAAATAATGAGACTAGTGGATGCTTAGCCTAATAAACCAATAAAGGTCTACATGGTTAAGGATACTAGCTAGAGTAAGCTTGATAAGAAAACTCGGGGTTGAGTCAAAATATTCATGGCGGGTCTAATATGTCAAAGATATCTAAACTTGTTAAACCATATCCTTTATTATAATTTTTCTTTTTTTAATATATTTTTGATGAAAAGTAAAAGAAGAAATTTATGCAATGCAAATGTGTTATGCAAAATGAAAAATGATTAATGCAAAAATTATGAGTGCATATTTTTGTTGGCCAAAGTAGATCAAAATTTTTTGAAAAATGTTTGAAAAATTAATTTTCTCAATTATCATGAAGGCAAGGCAATGTTCTAGGTAAGGTCACTTCGATATAAGACCCCCTACACTTAGGATAAACATTGTCCTCGATGTTTAAGAGTATTGGAGTAAACTCCCCTACACTTATGATTTATTACTTTGCTTAACTCGAGCTAAGGAAAGGTCTACTAAAGTGAATTCATTTTAGACATTATTAAGAGTTAATTTTGAATCACAAGAGTATCAAAGTGAACCCGATACAAGGGCCTCCTCCATAAGCTCGAATGCATGCAATGAGAGAGAGCAACCCTACAAACACCAAGACTAGGCACCCCCTACACTTCATCTCAACTATATACCCTTTTATTCCTATCCTACCACACTCTAGTCTAAATGATCTAATCCTAGTTATTCAAGCTTGATTTAAGGAGTCTCTAGCTTGACTCTTCCCACAATGAATTAATTCATGGGGAAAATGGGGGTCTCTTGGACCATTTCAATGGAAATGTCCTCCCCAAAAGTAATGCTTGACATGATGACCATTCACTTTGAAATTTGGGCCATTTGGTTGAGACAACTCAATAGTACCATATAGAAAAACTTGAGCAATTGTGAATGGACCGGACCATCGTGACTTAAGCTTTCCCGCAAAAAGTTTCAACCATGAGTTAAAGAGTAAAACTGACTCTCCAACTTTGAACTCACGGTTCTTAATCTTAGCATCATGCACTTGCTTAGTCTTTTCCTTATAAAGCAATGAGTTTTCATATGCATCGGTTCTAAGCTCATTCATCTCATTAAGTTGGTCTTTCCTATGTGAACCGGCTTGATTAAGATCAAAATTAGCCCATTTAAGCGCCCATGAAGCCTTGTGTTCTAAATCGAATGGGAGGTGGCATGCTTTTCCATAAACAAGTCTATAAGGTGTACAACCGATTGGTGTCTTAAAAGCGGTTTTAAAAGCCCATAAAGCACCATCAAGCTTATTCGACCAAGTAGCTCGATGCTCTCCCACCGTATGTTGTAAAATCCTCTTTAAACCATGATTTGTGACCTTGGTTTTCCTATTTGTTTGAGGGTGATACGCGGTAGAAAGTCTATGGTTAACACCATACTTCTTCATGACTCTTGTAAATTGTTTATTACAATAATGGGTCCCACGATCACTTATGATGGCATGAGGTGCACCAAATCTAGCAAATAATTGCTTCAAGAACTTTACTACAACTCGAGCATCATTAGTAGGCAAGGCTTTAGCCTCAATTCACTTAGAAACATAATCCACCGCTACGAGTATGTACTTATTCCCCTTTGAAGATGGAAAAGGTCCCATAAAATCTATGCCCCATACATCAAATATCTCACATTCTTGTATGAAACTTTGTGACATCTCAACTCTTTGATTAATTTTCCCTTGTCTTTGACAAACATCACAATATTTCACCATCTCTTGGGCATCTTTGTAAATGGAAGGCCAGTAGTAACCCGAATCAAAGACTTTTTAGCCGTGTAGTTAGGCCCAAAATGGCCCATCGTGGGTCCCTTATGGCAAGCTTCTAAAATATTAAATGCTTCGGGCCCATCTACATAACCTCTTATGATTTGGTCTGTACATTGCCTAAAGAGGTAAGGGTCATCCCAAAAGTAGTATTTAGCTTCCTTGAGAAAATTTTTCTTTTATTGGGAAGTGAGACCCTCAATTAGCACATCCCCCACAAGATAGTTTGCTATATCCGCAAACCAAGGGGTGACATCCTCTTGTGAAGAGATAGACATGAGTTCCTCAAGTGGAATGGATTCATTAATTTCCTTATGAGGCAATTCTCCTTGGAAAGGATGCTCAAGTCTACTCAAATGATTCGCCGCTAAATTCTCGGCTCCTTTCTTTTCACGAATTTCTATGGAGAACTCTTGGAGCAACAAAACCCATCTCAATAGTCTAGGCTTAGCATCTTGCTTCGTCACAAGGTATTTGAGAGCGGAATGGTCCGTATACACTATGGTCTTCGAAAGCACAAGATAGGGTCTAAATTTCTCAAAAGCATATACAATGGCTAGCAATTCTTTTTCCGTGGTAGTATCATGCAATTGAGCACCCATCATTGTCTTACTAGCATAGTGTATAGGTTGAAAGTGTTTATTAATTCTTTGCCCCAAAACGGCCCCCACGGCATAATCACTAGCATCACACATGAGTTCAAAAGGAAAATCGCAATTTGGTGAAACCAAAACTGGAGCCTTAGTCAATTTTTCTTTAAGGATCTCAAAAGAATCTAAACACTCTTGTGTGAATATGAAAGGAGCCTCTTTTTCTAAGAGGTGGGTCATGGGTCTAGCTGTTTTTGAAAAGTCTTGGATGAAACGTCTATAGAAACCCGCATGTCCCAAGAAAATCCTAACTCCTTTCACCATGGTGGGTGGGGGAAGTTTGGCAATAACATCTATTTTATCACGATCCACTTCTAAACCTTTCTTAGATATCTTATGCCCCAAAACTATCCCTTCTTTAACCATGAAATGGCACTTCCCCCAATTTAGAACAATACGTGTTTCTTCACACCTTTTAAGCATACGTTCTAAATGGGAGAGACAAGAAATGAATGAATCTCCAAAAGTGACAAATCATCCATAAACAATTACATTGTGTGCTCTATCATGTCATGAAACGTTGCCATCATACACCTTTGAAATGTCCCCGGGGCATTGCACAAGCCAAAAGGCATTCTCTTGTAAGCAAATGTGTCATAGGGACAAGTGAATGTGGTCTTTTCTTGATCTTTTGGATCAATGGGTATTTGGAAATAACCTGAAAATCCTTCTAGAAAGCAATAGTACTCATTTCCCGCTAAGCGTTCCAGCATTTGGTCCATGAAAGGTAATGGGAAACCGTAACACCCCATTTGTTAAAATGGAATGCTACGATAAAATATGGCGTGTCATCAAAGCATGCAAGGTAAATGTCTAAACATTCATGACCATAAATAGAAATACCGGAAACAAACATCGGTAGTCTAAGTAACTCACACACAAGCAATATTAAATACTGTAAATGAAAGGACTAAACAATGTCCAAATGAAATAAAGTATGAGAAAGTAGGAATAAATGCATAAGGTAAAATAGGTTGGATAGCTTCCATCCGAATGCACATACTCTGGAGATCCTACTTGCGACCTTGGGTACCTGCCGTTTGGGAACATGGAATGGAAAACGGCTGAGCATAACGCTCAATGCACGAATATATATAGCATAACGTAAAGACATAAAGGAATGAAAGCATATAAGGCGTATAAAGCATGAATTGCAGCAGAAATGAATAAGTCCTGGGAAAGCTAGATGTAAGTCATGTTTATAGGTTTTAGTTCTGAAAACATAGCTTATGTTACTTATGAAAATCTGTTATTAGTTTAATATACCAAAAGCCAATATAGGTCATGAGGTCAACAACGTGCATGAATACTTGGAGGGGTGACCTCGTCATGCAAATTAGAGGGGATGCCTCTAATTAATTGGTAATGGGTAGGAGGGATCAACTCCTTGTGAAGGATGCAAGGCACACACCACATTCACCATGAAATCCCGACTAATACTGAACCTAGGATGCACCCATACGCCCCACATGATAATAATAATATAATAATGGCCAAATAACTGAAAGGGACGCCACGAGCTATCACTCCGCCGTGGTGAAGTCATAACACTAGTGCCTCTAGTGTTATGGTTATGGTACCTCCGTAACTAGGTGAAACTGGTGATGCATGTATATGCCTAAGGTAACTAATAAAACATAAGCATTTAATCTGTAACTACTGGGAAAACAGTTGGCTGCATACGGGAAATCCTAATAAAGGAAGAGGTTGTCCTTACTGAAGGACGGAAAATCCGTACCCTATGTCTAGTAGAAGCTAATGGAAACGCTGAAGAAACTACTCCGCCTTGACGGATAATACTACATAAGAATGGGAACGTGTATGACTTGTCTGAATTACAATTGTTTCACTGGTTTTGTGTGTTATTAGCTTGTTATACTTGTTCTGTCATGTTTTAGTATGTTACTGTGTTATCTATAGTTATAATGATGTTCTGTTGTTTATTTTTCATGTAGGATGGTATTATATTACTTGTATTGTAATACTAAGTAACTTTCTAAAAATAGAAGGTTTCCATAAATAGTAAGTTTCTAAAAATAGAAAGTTTCCAAAAATAGTAAGTTTCAATAATTAGAAATAAGCTGGATTATTAATAATAAGTAAAGTTTAATTAGTATAATACAAGTCATGGTTATAGCTTAATAATTAAATAACTAGTTAATTTAATTAAACTATACGTTATAAGACTTTAATTAAAAATACATGTTTTAATTATATTAAGCTAAGTAAAATACTTTAGGTTATACATGTAATATTAAATTTAATATTTAACCTAAGTCATGAATTTAATTAAATTAAAAGAGTCTAGTAATTAATTTAATTAAACATTTTTATGATTTTAATAATTCCCGAAACCCGAACCCATGTTTTTAAAAATTATCCCTAGCCAAACTCGGGATCACATATAAGCCAAGCCAAACACGCTTGACAGTGGCTAACCCGGCCTAGACGGTTGCCACTATCCGAGTGGTTTTACCCACTGCCGAGCCACGGCTAGCCGCCGCCCGGTTCATACCGATTCACAGCCGGTTCCCACCAGTTGTGATAGGTTCCCCCAGTTTTGTTGTCCGGTTCCCACTGTTTTCACTATAGTCCCACCGAGACCCTATTGGTCTCGGTTGGCACTCGGTCCAAAACAAACCACACCCAACCTCGAGTCGGGGTTCCCCTTGCTGCGTCCGAGCCTAAACCAACCAAGCCGAGCCCTTAGAGGGTCTCAATGGTGGTGATGAAGACAAGTCGAGAGCCCCTTGGCTCTCAGTGGTGTCTCGGCCGAACCAAAACACAACCAGACACCTCCTTTTTCCATGTTTAATTAATCCCACATGTTTTAGCATATTGTTTATATGATTAATTAAATAAGAACATGAATTCAATAAGAATTAAAAGAAAAAGAAAAGGGTTTTTGATTTACCGAACATGTGGAAGAAAGAATTAAGATCACGATCACGTACACACAATTAATAAGCAAAAATTGTCCGGTTCTTCCTTGTGGTTTGATTTGGTCGGCGCCAAGAGAGCAAAAAGGAGGCAAGGAGAGCTTCTTCTTTAATTCTAAAATTATGTTTAAGTTTCCTGTGTTTTGTTTATTATGGGTTTGAAGTTGGGTCATGGGCCAAGCCCACTTCTCCTTCTCTCTTGTCTTAGTCGCGGCCTAAAGGGAGCCCACGAGGAAACCCGTAGTTTTCCCGATTTAAATTATTTACTTGCACGTTTATGTTTAATTATCATGATTTTTATATGTCATGTACTTAACACATTTATAATATATACGTAATTACATGTTATTAAATATCATGACACGTGAATTATATTATAAATGGAAAGTTTTAATTTTACCGTATTTTTGTATGTTCACTATTCATGTGTACTGTTCATGGTGTTTTAATGCGGGTTTTACAACTCTTCCCCTCTAAAAGAACAATTCGTCCTCGAATTGGAGAAAATATAAACTGAAGAAACATACCCGAATCAGAAATGGAAATGAGGGTAAGAAGCCCGTATAGACTCCTCCGTCTCCCACGTGGCTTCTCGCTCAGGATGATCCCTCCAGTGTATTTTGACGAAAGGGATCATCTTCCTCCGTATGACACGATCTTGTCGTTCAAGAACTCTCTCTGGTACTTCGACATATGAAAGATCCTCTCGAATCTGATCAAGCGGATACTGGAAAACATGAACTGGATGATAGTTGTATCCTCTGAGTAAGGACACATGGAACACGTTGTGAACGTGTAATAGCTGAGGCGGTAATGCTAAACGATATGACACTTCACCAATGCGTTCTATGATGTTGAACGGTTCGATCAAGAGAGGACTGAGCTTCCCTCTGATTCCAAAACGTTTAACTCCTCGTGCAGGTGATACCTTGAGGAACGTGATCACCTACGTTGAAAGATACATCTCTACGACGTTTATCAACATAGCTCTTCTAACGAGCACGAGCTTCCTGAAGCTCCGCCTTGGTGACGAAGACCTTCTCATTAGTCACCTCAATCATCTCTGGACCCTCAAGTAGTCGTTCGCCCACTTGATCCCAGTAGATTGGGGTGCGAGACTTCCTACCATACAACATCTCAAAAGGAGCACACTTGATGCTAGCGTGCCAGCTGTTATTTTATGCAAACTCCACTAGATATATATAATCATCCCAACTTCCTGACCACTCTAGAGCACACGCCCGCAGCATGTCCTCCAATGTCTGAATGGTACGTTCCGACTATCCTTCGGTCTGAGGATGAAAGGCGGTGCTGAGCTTAAGTCTGGTGCCCCAAGCTTTCTGCAGACTCCTCCAGAAACGTCATGTGAAACGTGGATCTTTGTCAGAGATGATTTCTGATGGAGTACCATGCAGTCTCATGATCTCCTTCTGAAAAGTGTCTACTAATTTGCTGACCGGATTCTCCTTGCAGATTGGCAGAAAATGAGCAGATTTAGTCAACCTATCAACAATAACCCAGATGGCGTCGTTCTTCCTCTGAGTCATAGGTAGATCATTAACAAAATCCATGGATGCCCCACTTCCATGATGGAATATCTAATGGTTGTAGTAAACCACTAGCTCTCTAGTGTTCGATCTTAACTTGCTGACAGATCATACATTTAGAAACAAATGTGGCAACATCCTGCTTCATACCACTCCACCAAAAGTGTTGCTTGATGTCGTGGTACATCTTGGTAGAACCAGGATGTATGGTAAATGGAGAGCTGTGAGCTTCAGTTAGCACAGCTTCTTTGAGTGTAGAGTCATCAAGAACCACTAGTCTAGTGTCCTGCCATAAGATATCATCATTGTCAACACGAAATTCCGTCTGTTGATCAAGGTTCTTAATGATAGCCCAAATCTCACCATCGTCCTTCTGAGCTTCCTAGATCCTAGAATGTAAGTCTGGTTCTACTCTAAGATTAGCCCAGTAACTGTGTTGTCCTCGTACATAAAACTCAATATCAGTCTTCTCTAGGTCACAGATGATCTCCTTCACAATCCAGATGCCAGCAATCATACCGGACCTTCTGCTCAGAGCATCTGCCACCACATTCGCCTTACCAGGATGGTACTAAATGTTGGTGTCGTAGTCCTTTAATAGCTCTAACCATCTCCTGTGTCTCATGTTCAGTTCCTTCTGAGTGAAGATGTACTTGAGACTCTTGTGGTCGGTGAATATGTCACATGATTCACCATACAAATAATGTCTCCAGATCTTGATTTAGCGAAAAATAACAAGGATAAAGATAGATAATTGAATCTGTTGATTCCAAAGAATGCCAGACACAATCCTTCCAACTATCGTTGATTCAAAAAGAATACCGATAATCAGGTAAACTCCAACAATCGTTGATTCGACGAATACCCGATTATTTGGATGAAATCGAACAATAAACCCTAACCTGGATTTAAGTCAATTATCAGAAGACTAAAAGTCTGTGTTTTTTTATTCATAACTCCATCTTAATTCAATACAAAAAGTCCTAATTATATAGAAAAACTAAACTTGGAAAAAAAGATTACAATATTCTTCCCATGAAACACAAAATCAGAAAAATAAATAAAACATACCACAAAATAAGAAAATTAAAATAAAAGATATCATAAACTAAGGAAACTAAATAATCAGTTTATTCTTCTTTCTCCATCATTCTCCCTCACTTCAAAAAACTCGTCCTCGAGTTTGTCTTACTCGTCCTTTGTACGCGTAGAATCCAAATTTGTATACCTTCCATTGAATTTCCTTTCTTTAAAATGAACGACCTCGAACGTTGATCGTCTTTAAACCCAACTTGTCGACCATGATAGTTTGGATCATTGTAGAACAAAGACTGTTAACCACAACTACAGTGTCTTCAATGTTGTCTTCTTCCCTACCCAATTCTTTTTTCCTCGTCAATCCTTCTTTTTCTTCAATGACATCTTCAATATCTGTATCATAAACTAGCATCGGTTCTTCTTCATATTCATCAAATATGGGAGTTCCATCATAATCATCACTAGCTGCACCATAATCTTCCCATTCATCAAAAGATGAACCATCAACCTCAAAAAACAGATATTCTAACATCTTTAATTAGGAACTTCGGCTCTTGATACCAACTGATGTAGACTAAAATAACAAGGATAAATATAGATAATTGAATATGTTGATTCCAAAGAATGCCAGCCACAATCCTTCCAACTATCGTTGATTCAAAAAGAATACCGATAATCAGGTAAACTCCAATAATCATTAATTCGACGAATACCCGATTATTTGGATGAAATCGAACAATAAACCCTAACCTGGATTTAAGTCAATTATCAGAAGACTAAAAGTCTGTGTTTTTTTATTCATAACTCCATCATAATTCAATACAAAAAGTCCTAATTATATAGAAAAACTAAACTTGGGAAAAAGATAACAATATTCTTCCCAGGAAACACAAAATCAGAAAAATAAATAAAACATACCACAAAATAATAAAATTAAAATAAAAGATATCATAAACTAAGGAAACTACATAATCAGTTTATTCTTCTTTCTCCATCAGATCTTCAACATGAAAACAACTACTGCAAGCTCGAAATCATGAGTAGGATAGTTTTCTTCATAAGGTTTCAGCTGTCGTGATGCGTATGCAATAACCTTCCCATGTTGCATGAGAACACAGCCTAGAACCTTTCCTGAAGCGTCACTGTAGATCTGAAATTCACCTAAGCCATATGGGAGAGTAAGAATAGGTGCAGTCACTAACTTCTGCTTAAGATCTTCAAATCTCTTCTATCTTTCTTTCGTCCAGACGAATTTCTCTCCTTTCCTCATCAGCTTAGTCAAAGGTAAGGCTAACTGTGAAAAGTTCTCAACAAACCTGCGGTAATTGCCAGCTAAACCCAGAAAACTTCTGACCTCTGTTGTAGATGTAGGTTTCGGCCATTTGGTGATAGCTTCAACCTTTGCAGGATCCATGGTGATCCCCTCTGCAGATACAATATGGCCCAGAAATGCCACCTTGCTTAACCAAAACTCACACTTGGAGAACTTGGCATACAGCTGCTTCTGACGAAGAATCTGCAAGACTGTACGACGGTGTTCCTCATGTTCCTCCTTAGATTTGGAGAAAATCAGGATGTCATCAATGAACACGATAATGAACTTTTCTATAAACTCATAGAAAACACGGTTCATCAAATCCATGAAGACAGCTGGAGCATTAGTGAGTCCGAATGGCATGACTACAAACTCGTAGTGCCCATAACGTGTACGAAAAATAGTCTTAGAGATATCCTGCTCTTTAACCCGTAACTGATGGTAGCCGGACCTTAGATCGATTTTGGAGAAATACTTGGCACCCTGAAGTTGATCAAAAAGGTCATCAATTCACGACGAAGGGTAACGATTCCTGATCGTGATCTTGTTCAGCTCACGATAGTCTATACATAAACGCATGTTGTCGTCTTTCTTCTTCACGAACAGTACCAGTGCACCCCATGACGATGCACTGAGACGGATGAAACCTCGTTCCAGAAGTTCCTGCACCTGATCTTTTAGTTCCTTAAGCTCTATAGGATCCATGCGATAAGGAGCCTTGGAAATTGGCTCTGTACCTGGAATGAGCTTAATTTCAAACTCGACTTCTCGAACAGATGGTATGCCTGGAAGTTCATCAAGAAAAATTTCAGGAAATTCTGACACAATAGGCTGATCTTGGATCGATGAAGACTCGGCAGAAATGTCATGAATATTGGCTATGAAGCCCTGACAGCCGTGTGCTAGTAGTCCATGCGCCTCCATGGATGAAATAATTTTTAACGACCTCCTTGGCAGAAAACCATGGTGTATGTACTCTGGGGATTTAACATCACCGAAGATATCCCGATAAGTGTGGCAGACAATCGTAGCCTAGTGTTTGGATAACCAGTACATGCCCAAAATCAAGTCAAAATCGCACATGTCCAAAGGAAGTGCGTCAACTCTACGGATCTTATCATCAAATTCTAGGGGAAGATCTTTGTACACCTGAGTGATTCGTACAGAGTCCTAAGTGGCGTGGAAATGCATAAGGCATTATCTAATGGCATAGGGGAAATCCTAACACGTACAACAAAAGTAGTGGATATGACTGAATGAGTCGCTCCAGTATCAAATAGAACACATGCTGCCAAACCATTCATAAAGAGATTTTTCGGTGATGGTACCTGAAGTCTTGTTCGCCTGATCTCTAGTAGTAGTGAACACGCGACCAGAAGTAGGAGGTGGCTTGGTGTCGGCATGTCCATAGGTGCATTCTATCTCACCCTGGCGACAGTCCTTCTGTTGATGACCTGGTTGACCACACTTGAAACAACCACCAGTACCTCGGCGACAAATACCAGAATGTCTACGCTGACAAGTAGGACAGATAGGATGCGTGAATCCTCCAGCAGGCGTCCTAGTTATCTGAGAGTCTGATTCAGGATTACATGCATGAGACATGGTCATGGAATATAAACATGATTGTATAGAAGGTTTGAAAATTACCAGATGAGGTAGAATGATTAGGCTGTGAACCTCTACGGTCCTGATCACTACCGTTGTTGTTATTCCTGAATTAAAATCGTTGGAGTGTCAGAATACCATAACATAAGATAGTTTAACATGAAAGAAGGTTAATGTAGGGACATGCTGTTGTTCGAGTTATTAGCGTTGTTATGGTAATTATCATTACCGCCACGCCTCTCTAAACCAGAATGGTCATTGGTCTGACCGTTTCCTTTAGATGCTTGCTGCTGAACGGTCGCAGGCTTACGGTCGTCAGTCTTCTGTCGCTTCACTGCTCTGTCATCACCAAACTCCTCTCGCTCCTGAAGCATCTTAAGCTTACGGGATGCATCGGCCACCTGTGCTACTGTAGTGAATGTAGCACAAACCAAACTGTTGGAGACCGAAGTGCGAAGAGCCTAGCAAAACTTCTCAGCTTGCTCCTCAGCAGTACCAGCTGCTGCTCCCAAGAAACCAGCAAAACGAAGAAACCTCTATAGAATTCGTTGCTATTCTCCCTAGCAACCTGTCGGATATTATGATAATCTCGCTTAAGGTTCTCCTATTCAGCATGTGGAAAGTACTTGTTAAGGAAGAGCTCTTTAAACTTGTCCCATGTCAAAAGTGCAACCCAATTATCACCACCATTGGACTGCTTGGCAAACTTCCACCACTACAGCATATCACCTTCAAACTTATAGCAAGCCAGTATTTCCTTGAAAACGCCGTCACAACCTATCGCATCAAATATCTTCTCGATGTAAGAAATCCAAGCTTCAGCCTCGTTGGGGCTGTCAGTCTGCTCAAACGAACGGGGTTGTTGTTTGTTGAATCGCTCCAACCAAGTCATAAGAGTAATAGGTGGTGGTGGTGGAGTATTTCTGTTGTAGTGGTTTTCATGATGAGGGCCGTATTGAACGCCCTGAGCTTGAATTTCAGCATGAACTTCGTTCCTGATTTCATTGCGAAGTTGGGGAAGGATGGCTTGTAGAGGTGCATTGACAGCTGCAACCAACTCTTGAGCATTGCGTGTGTTCACCATATGACAGTTTAAAAACAAAATGTAACATAAATGATAAATCTGAAATGAGATGACATAAAACGCATGAATAATGTATAATCAATGAAGTGGTTTATAATGCATGAAACAGTTTAAAATGCATGATGCCTATGGCCAGTTCACCCAAAACAAAAGACATAGCGAGGGGACGCCTATGGGTCGGTCCCAAAGTTAAAAGTTTTGATAAAAGCACATGCGACTAAATAGGATCGGTCTTGTACCTACCATTACTTAGTCATAAACCTATGACCATGATATGAATGCACGAAAATGAAATGAAAATGAATGAATGCATGAAAACCAATTGTCAGTTTTATGAAGACGTTGGTGACTACCCATAAGTCACATGTCATGTTTTACAGAGCTACAGGTCGAAACCTTGGGCTCTGATACCATAATTGTAACACCCCATTTGTTAAAATGGAATGCTACAGTAAAATATGGCGTGTCATCAAAGCATGCAAGGTAAATGTCTAAACATTCATGACCATAAATAGAAATACCGGAAACAAACATCGGTAGTCTAAGTAACTCACACACAAGCAATATTAAATAATGTAAATGAAAGGACTAAACAATGTCCAAATGAAATAAAGTATGAGAAAGTAGGAATAAATACATAAGGTAAAAGAGGCTGGATAGCTTCCATCTAAGTCACATACTCTGGAGATCCCACTTGCGACCTTGGGTATCTGCCGTTTGGGAACATGGAATGGAAAACGGCTGAGAATAACGCTCAGTGCACGGATATATATAGCATAACTTAAAGATATAAAGGAATGAAAGCATATAAAGCGTATAAAGCATGAATTGCAGCTAAAATGAATAAGTCCTGGGAAACCTAGATGTAAGTCATGTTTAGTAGTTTTAGTTCTTAAAACATAGCTTATGTTACTTATGAAAATCTGTTATTAGTTTAATATACCAAAAGCCAATATAGGTCATGAGTTCAACAACGTGCACGAATACTTGGATGGGTGACCTCGTCATGCAAATTAGAGGGGATGCCTAATTAATTGGTAATGGGTAGGAGGTATCAACTCCTTGTGAAGGATGCAAGGCACACACCACATTCACCATGAAATCCTGACTGAAACTGAACCTAGGGTGCACCCATACGGGCCACATGATAATAATAATATAATAATGGCCAAATAACTTAAAGGGATGCCACGAGCTATCACTCCGCTTGGTGAAGTCATAACACTAGTGCCTCTAGTGTTATGGTTATGGTACCTCAATAACTAGGTGAAACTGGTCATGCATGTATATGTCTAAGGTAACTAATAAAACATAAGCATTTAATTTGTAACTACTAGGGAAAACAGTTGGCTGCATACGGGAAATCCTAATAAAGGAAGAGGTTGTCCTTACTGAAGGACGACAAATCCGTACCTTATGTCCAATAGAAGCTAATGGAAACGCATAAGAAACTACTCCGCCTTGACGGATAATACTACATAAGAATGGGAACGTGTATGAGTTGTCTGAATTACATGTGTGTTATTGGTTCTGTGTGTTATTAGCCTGTTATACTTATTCTGTCATGTTTTAGTATGTCAATGTGTTATCTATAGTTATATTGATGTTCTGTTGTTTATTATTCATGTAGGATGGTATTATAATACTTGTATTGTAATACTAACTAACATTATAAAAATAGCAGGTTTCCATAAATAGTAAGTTTCTAAAAATAGAAAGTTTCTAAAAACAGTAAGTTTTTATAATTAGAAATAAGCTGGATTATTAATAATAAGTAAAGTTTAATTAGTATAATACAAGTTACGGTTATAGCTTCTTAATTAAATAACTAGTTAATTTAATTAAACTATACGTTATAAGAATTTAATAAACAATACATGTTTTAATTATATTAAGCTAAGTAAAATACTTTAGGTTATACATGTAATATTAACTTAAATATTTAACCTAAGTCATGAATTTAATTAAACTAAAAAAAGTCTAGTAATTAATTGAAATAAACATATTTTCTGATTTTAATAATTCTCGAAACCCGAACCCGTGTTTTTAAAAATTATCCCTAGCCCGAACTCAGGATCACATATAAGCCGAGCCAAACACCCTTGACAGTGGCTAACCCGGCCTAGCCGGTTGCCACTGTGCGAGTGGTTTTACCCGCTACCGATCCACGGCTAGCTGTCGCCCGGTTCACACCGGTTCATAGCTGGTTCCCACCGGTTGTGACCGGTTCCCAGCCGGTTCCCACCGGTTGTGTCCGGTTCCCCCTGTTTTGTTGTCCGGTTCCTACTGTTTTCACTATAGTCCCACCGAGACCCTATTAGTCTCGGTTGGCACTCGGTCCAAAATAAAACCACACCCCGAGCTCGAGTCGGGGTTCCCCCTTGATGCGTCCGAGCCTAAACCAACCAAGCCGAGCCCTTAGAGGGTCTCGGTGGTGGTGATGAAGACAAGCCGAGAGCCCCTTGGCTCTCGGTGGTGTCTCGGCCGAACCAAAACACAACCAAACACCCCCTTTTTCCATGTTTAATTAATCCCACATGTTTTAGCATCTTTCTTTTATGATTAATTAAATAAGAACATGAATTCAATAAGAATCAAAAGAAAAAGAAAAGGGTTTTTGATTTGCCGAACACGTAGAAGAAAGAATTAAGATCATGATCACGTACACACAATTAATAAGCAAAAATCGTCTGGTTCCTCCTTGTGGTTTGATGTGGCCGGCGACAAGATAGCATAAAAAAGGCAAGGAGAGATTTTTCTGTAAACATAAAATTATGGGTTTTAAGTTGGGTCATGGGCCAAGCCCACTTCTACTTCTTTCTTGTCTTAGGCGCAACCTACAGGGAGCCAACGGGGAAACTCGTAGTTTTCCCGATTTAAATTATTTACGTGTACTTTCATGTTTAATTATCGTGATTTTTATATGTCGTGTACTTAACACATTTATAATATATACGTAATTACATGTTATTAAATATCATGACACGTGAATTATATTATAAATGGAAAGTTTTAATTTTACCGTATTTTTGTATGTTCACTGTTCATGTGTACTGTTCATGGTGCTTTAATGCGGGTTTACAGAAATGGTCTTTCTTAGTAGCATCATTAAGCTTTCTATAATCAATACAAACTCTCCAACCCGTGACAAGTCTTGTGAGAATCAACTCGTTGTTTTCATTTGGAACAACGGTGATTCCACCCTTTTTAGGCACACAATGCACTGGGCTAACTCATTGTGAGTCGGAAATTGGGTAAATCATACCCGCATCAAGGAGTTTGATAACTTCCTTTTTGATGACTTCATGGATTTTTGGGTTAACCCTTCTTTGGTTTTGGATGGCCGGTTTTTAATCATCCTCCATAAGGATTTTGTGTGTACAAAAGTTAGGATCAATCCCCCTTATGTCGGATATTTTCCAAGCTATAGCCTTCTTGTGCTTCTTAAGAACTTCTATTAGCTTTTTCTTCTGATCATCTTGTAAATCTTTAGCTATGATAACGGGTAATTTATCCTCCCTCTCTAAGAAAGCATACTCAAGCTGTGATGGAAGATCTTTAAGCTCTAGGGAAGGTGGACTCTCAATAGAAGGTTGAACTAATGTGGGATCATCATTAGTAACCTCTTATGGAGTAGGTGAAGGAATGGGATCCTCATTGAGTAACTTTTGGATAGTAAGAATATCTTCTTCCCAATTGATGGGAGAATCTTCATTTCCAAGAAAGTTAGACTCAAATTCCTCTAAGAGAAAATCACTCTCTCCAAATGGTGTTAAAGAGGGAGCAATTGAGGCTACGGTCTCAACATGTGGAATTTTCTCATTATCACTTTTGCAAGCCTCATGAAAGTGTTCATTACAAACCTCATCAAGAACATCCACAATGTTAATGGTTTCACAACTTTGAGATTTCTTAGTTACTTTCCCCAACTTAAACACTACTTTCTCATCCTCTACCCTCATAATTAGTTCACCTTCCGCCACATCAATAAGAGTGCGACCGGTCCTTAAGAAGGGCCTTCCTACAATAAGGGTGACTCTAGGGTCCATGTCATAGTCAACAACTACAAAATCCACGGGGAATGTGAACTTATCAACTCCTACAAAAACATCTTCCGCAATCCCCACCGGATAAGCTATTGAACTCTTTGCTAACTCAAGTGTCATTTTAGTAGGTGTGAGCTTGGGAAGAGAGAGTTATTTCCAAACGGACAAAGGCATCAAATTTTAGCTTTCACCAAGGTCCACAAGTGCCATGCAATTCTCAACCCCCGGGAAATTACAAGGAATTAAGAACCGGCTCGAATCACCAAGTTTAGTTGGTAAAGTATTCAACAACACCGCAGAAGTGTTAGGCATATCAATCAATTTTTCTTTGTTGGAGAGAAGGTCCTTAAACATCTTGGCACACTTGGGTATGTAAGCTAAAGCCCCCGTAGAAGATATGTTGATATTCAATTGCTTAAACATCCTCAAAAAGTTAGACACTTGAATGTCATCTTTGTTCTTAAGCTTCTCTTTTCTCAATCTAGAAGGATATGGAAGATTTGGTTTTGGTAAATCTTGAGTGAAATTTGTTGAAGGACTCTCTTTTTGGGTTTCTTCAATGATACGTGTAGAAGGTGAAGGATTAGTAGGTGTAGGATTGGAATGTGTAGGCTTAGAAGGTGTAGGCTTGTCACAAGAAGGAACCGTGGTAGGAGTCACCAAAGGAGGTGTAGGAGGAATTGAAGGTTCAATGGTTGTTTTCCCACTCCTTGTAGTGATTGCATTTACATTTGCCCTTAGATTGGTTTGCGTGTTGGAGGGCAAAGCACCTTGTGGTCTTTGGTTTAAGAGCAACATAAACTTCTTATTAGTCCCCTCTTGCATTTCCCTCATTTGCCTCTCATGCGCATTAAGCTTTTGAAGAATCAAATCCATGGGAGAAGGTTGCATATTTCCTTGATGAAAACCTTGGTTTGGATATAAAGATAGATTATGAAGGCCTTGGTTATTGCCATGAAAATTGTTCCCTTGGTTTTGAAAGTTATTTAGCCCTCTATTGTTGTTGTTCCCTTGATAATGTCCCCTTGGCCATTGGTTTCTATTGAGCATTTATGGAGTGTTTGGTTGGTTATGGGTGGGTTGTTGGGGAGGGAAACCTGGTGGAGCAAGGTAATTGTTGGACTTGTATGAAAGGTGATTAGGATTGACGTTTGGTTTAAAGTATTCTCTTCCATCATCATTATAAGCATAGCATTCTTCTTAAAAGTTTTGAACTTTGTCACATTGCAAGTATAAGTGAGGGCCTCCAGATGTCTCACAAGATAGGGTTATGGCATTGACATTGTTGGTAGAAGAATTGTTCAAGGAAACCATCATAAACTCTTGAAACATCTCTTGATTCATCTTTTGATTCTTGTTAAGTTGTTGAAGTATTTCATTATTTTGCTTAAGTATTTGACTATCAATTGATTGAGAAGCACTCTCTTGAACAACATGTACCACCGCATCTCTATCCCTATTACTTTGAACCATGCATTTTGTTTCAATGATATCCCATGCATCTTGAGTGGATTTTGAAAGAATGTTCCCACCCGCATCCGAGTTAAGAGAATCTTGATGGTGAGGTCTCAAACCAATGTAGAAGGTGTTAATTTGGTGAACTTGGTCAAAACCATGGTTAGGGCACTTTCTTAACAACTCTTTGAACTCTTCCCAAGCTTCACTAAAGTTTTGGTCTTTCTTTTGTTGAAAGCCTATAATTTGGTTTCTCGATGCGCTGGTTAGTGAAGGGGGAAAGAACTTGTTCACAAATTTCTTCTTTAAATCATCCCAAGTTAAAATGATATGTGAGGGTTGCTTATCTAGCCAATTCCTAGCATTTCCCTCCAAAGAGAAAAGGGAATAATATCATCTTAACTGCATCGGGAGCTACCCCATTATACTTGATGGTATTACAAAGGGACATGAATCTATTGATATGGTCATGAGGGTCATCCATAGGTCTCCCTAGAAAGGGGATAGAAGAAACCATTGTTATCATGCATGGCATAAGCTCAAAATTGTTATCGGCTATCTCGGGAATGACTATGGCATCCGCATTCCCATCCATGTTGGATTGGAGAATCTCAATCACTGGTCTATTTCCCATGAATTCATTTAAGTTGTCGAAAGCATGATGCTCGTGATCTGCTTGATGGACGGTTTTGTTCTTGTTTCTCTTCCTTTTGGGAGGAAGTGGTACACCAATAGGTATATGTGCACGAGCTCGAGTGCGCATGCAACTCAACACGAGGAATGAGAGAGGAGCTCTCGGTCGACTTTGGAAAATAAAGATTATCTCTTCTGAGGTTCAATAGTTAAAGCCACAAGAAAGTATAATATATATGTAGTACTAATTAGGCGGCAAAACCCCCGACAAGCCTTCCTTCTCGAAATACTTACTAGTGAATGAGGAATGAGGTGGCGCTAAGCTCTTAAGTACATGTTTCCCTTAGGCTAGCATTTTATAGCAAAGCCGCCTTTCTATTCACTTAATAGTTCGTATTCCTCGAATTCGCTTATTGAAAGTGTTTATATATTTTTGCCTTTATTCTTGTTTGATTGATACACGTAAATGGGACCGGAACACCCCCCAAGTACGGTGTATTGCCAAGGCAATACTTATGGAAGGTTGTAAATTGGTTGTTCGTATCTACCTATATGTATTTACATATAATAATATATCAAAAATATTTTTGTATTTATTTGACTTCTATGAAAATACAATATGTACGTAAAAACGAGTGAAACCAATATATACAATATATTTTTGTTGTAATCTTTTAGGAAAAAGATTACTTTTTAATTTTTTTGGGTTCAATTCTTAGGAAAGAATTGATTTTTGTGGTTTTTTATTTTTTCTATTTTTCTATTTTTTATTTTTTTTGTGTTTGGATTTATAATACGTAAAAGGAACATCCACAAGTGAACGGATCTCAAAATCCAATATGCAACAGTCAATCAATCGTCAATCTCCACGTAAAGAACCGGCAGCGGCGCCATTTAATATTTGTCTTTTTAAGTTCGTTTATTTCTCGGTATCTTCACGAACTGATTAATCAAGAGAAATCAAGTTAACTAATTGTTTTTGGTATTTGATTGATAATATTTTGGAAATCTAGGTCTAATTATCATAAACCACGTAAAAAGGTGAAAATATTATCTCTACGTATCCATACTATGCTAAAAACATCGTGCACATACAAAATACAAAGCCAAATGTACAACCAAGTAATGCACAATATGTAAAAACGCTAAAAATGTAAGATATGTGAAATTAGAGGGACTGAAAATGTAAATTCAGAAAGTAAAAGGACTGAAATAATAAAATGTAACAAATACTAACCAATTTTAACAAAGTTAACAAACTTAAAACTAAATTTGTAACAAACTAACAAGACCAGGGACTGATATGCAAAACCTAGCAACTTATAAACCAATTAAAACATATTAAACAAATGCCTAATTTCCAGGGACCTTAAAGCAATTTCTAAGACTTGTTAAGCTAAAAACGGGCTATTTTGTTATTAAGTTGTAAGTTGAGATTAAAAGCACCAAGTAAGCTGATTTTTGTTTCAAAAGTTTGCAAATCCAAAATTACCTAGCCAGTTCTAAGGAAATCAGCTAAAAAGCACTAAAACTCCAATAAGCACTTTGGAAATAAGCCACTTTTAAGAGCCTGGCTTATTGGGATACGCACAAGAGCTATTATTCTGAAAATCTAATCAAAAGCCGAAATAAGGAACACCTATCCCAGAAATTTCCAAAATCCCTCAAGAAATAAGCCAGAATATCGAATAAGCTGTTTTGAGCTTATGTTGACCACCATTGACTTTTTTGACCAAGTTTGACCAAAGTCCAAACTTATTCTCAAGACTTGTTAAACTGATTTGTGAAAGAAAATAAGCACATTTATGAAAGGGATAAGCCAGTATAGAAAATCAGTAATCACATAAACTTGAGCTTATTACAGGGACTTTTTAAGGCTTATTTCTCACTCAAAACTTGGAACTGTATTGTCTAGCTTATATGTCTTGAAAGGTAGGATGCTAAGCTTCACCTAGAACCAAAAATCACACTCTATATCAAAGTAATGAAGATTTTAGAGAGGATTGAAGTAAGCAGGTTTTGAACTATGATTCTGACCCAAAGCTTATCAAGACCTTTTGCCTATTTGACTTTATGGTTGACTACAAAAACTTGCAATATTACTTGTTTTCAATTGGTAAGTATAGAACAACTCTTTTTATCCACTTTTACTTGCTGAAACAAATTTAAGCTACTCACCCAAACAATAGTTACTGATTTTAAGCAAAATTAAGCTAAGAGAACTTATCAAAACAAACAGATTAAGACAATTAGCTATCAAAACATATCAATGAACACAAAATGAACAATTAACAGGAAATATCAACTAGAATTACACTAGAACAAAGAATATAGCATGCAGACTAATTTTTTAGTAGAAAATGTAAAGAGAACCTAGGAATGAATTTTGTAGGCTACTTTGATGCAGAAATGAGCGCTGAGCTCACTTGTACTCTAAGCACCACCAAACAATCACAAATCACCCACCACTCTATCACCAATCACCATCATCAATCTTCTCCGGAACAAGAAATCTAAATATGATCTTTGGCAAGAAATGGAAAGAGTTTTATACTACAACAATGAATGATCACTAACAACAACTTCCAAATCAATCTAACAACTCTATTGTTCAAGTTAGAACAATAGAATCCATGGAATCAAGTAATGAACAACAATGTAGTAGTATTTGAGAAGAATGAGAAGTGAATGAGTAAAATTGAACTTTCATTAATGGAAGGTTATTACAAGGTAGTTATAACTACCTAACAACTAACTAAGAGTGGTTGTCAATCACTCTTATTTGTTGAACTAAGGAAAGTAAGAACTGAAATGCGAGAAATTTAAAGAGTGTGTTTTTTCACACTCTATCTAACTTGTTACAAATGAAAGATAACATAGGTATTTATAGAGCTCAGATGAGGAGTTGGTGAGGGTGATGACGTGGTATAGCCAATAGGAGAATGACAAGTGTCCACAATCTGCTAATTTCTCACGATCCGTTCTTAATGGAATTAGGGGTTTTTAATCCACTGAATGAATTGCTAATCAAACACTTGGGTTATGTTTGCCTCATGATGATGATCAATTTTGGTGTTGAAAGATTTTCATGAAAGTGCCTCATTCGTTCTATGCGTTCTAGAGTTGAGATGATACACGTGGAAGTGTAGTATTGGTTGAAAAAGGAAGTCACGGATCATTATCCAATCTTTGATTTATGATTGGTTAATAAATCTGAGTGGAGCTACTATTGAGATACGCCTCCCATTCGTTCTCTTCCTTCACTAAATGTGGCTATGTGTCAAACCGAGTATTAGGTTTTTAAGCCTCGCATTGGTTGATAGCCCTTGTACACGGGTCAAGCATATTTTACTTCCAAAATTGACAGATTTGATCCCTCTAGTTGGCAAATTTGTAATTTGAGTTAACAACTTCATAAACTTGACATTCTTGGCCCTTTGACTTGCTATTTGACCATCATTGACCCTTTTACTTGTTGACTTTGATCTTGAGGTCTTTTGACTTTTTTCTTGACTTTATCAAATTTGCACTTTTAGTCCCTTAAGTTTGGCAGCTTGTCAAGAAAGGTCCTTTGACTTTTGTTGACTTGTCATCTTGAGTCCTTCTTTTGTCTTTTCTTCAATATAAATGCCTTGGAATACGTGTTTGCATCATATTTGTATCTTTTTACCTACAAAAGCACAAACAACAAAGAATACCCCATAATACTGCTTTTACACATAAAATCTGGTATTTTACTTTGTGATTTAGGGCTTAATATGATATAATTGATATGAGATTTCACTAATATCAAATCCCCTACACTTGATCATTGCCATGGCTCATGCAATGCCATATTTCAAAGCTCTAAATTACATTTTTCGCATAATTAATCCACCCTGGCCAAAATGAAATGCTTTTACACTACACTACACTATATGATGCATGATTTTGATTTTTACAATGCAATGTAATAAAAACAATTCTGTTTATATATTTTTTTATTTTTCTTTAAATGGTTTTGATGGAAATAACTCATAAAGAAATCAAGGACTTTAATTAGGGCTTTGGTACCATGAATACTTATCATCCTCAAGTCTCACTTTCCCCATACTAAGCTTAAAAACGAGATCATTGTTATTCATAAGTGAAAGTGCATCGACTTATTCATAAACATTAATTGTGCTACCATTATACCCCCACGTATTATGCCTCTAAGACCGGCTATTATTTGAGCAAATTACTTGCATAGTTTCAAACTTGTTGAACCAAAGATGATGTCATCCACATAAATTTGTACTAGAATAGTGTCAGTTTTAGATTTATATATAAACAAGTTGCTATCTATTTTTCCTCTGACAAACTTATGTTCAATGAGAAATGTTGAGAGAGTTTCATACCAAGCTCTTGGAGCTTGCTTCAGTCCATGCATACAAGGCTTTGTAAAGCTTGTAGACATGGTTTGGGTCTTTCCTACTCTCAAAGCCATGCGGTTGTGTAACATAAACTTCTTCTTTTAGGTCACCATTTAGGAATGCACTTTTGACATCCATTTGGTAGATAGTGAAGTTCATGTAAGTGGCATAAGCAAGGAAGATTCATATAGCTTCCATACGTGCAAACTGGAGCAAAGGTCTGATCAAAATCAACACGAGGCTCTTGATTGAATCCTTGGGCCACCAGCCTAGCTTTGTTTTTGGTCACCACATTGGTTTTATCTCTTTTGAGCTTGTAAACCCATTTGGTGCCAGTTGTTGATTTACCATATGGAAGAGGAACCAATTTCTAGACTTTATTTCTTTCGAATTGATTTAGTTCTTCTTGCATGGAATCCACCCATCCAGGGTGTGCGAGTGCTTCAGAAACTTTTGTAGGTTCAAGTTCTGAAAGAAAGTTTGCATAGAGGCATTCTTCAGATGAAGCAGCACTCAGTTTCTTTACCATAGATCTAGTGACTCTACCTTCTAGAGGATTGCTTATTATGTTCACCAGCTGTATGTGACTATTATTAGTCCAAGATTTTTGGGGAGATGGAGAATAGGCACTGGTATCATGATTAGAGCTAGAACTTGGAAGTCCATAACATGGACTTGGACTTGGATTATCTCTGGTGTCTGCTAAAGGATATTCAATAGACAAAGGTTCAATCAATGGAGGGCTTCCTTCTTGGTCAGAAGCAACACATCCAAGACCTAATTCCCTAGAGATAGTTGGAGAGCTTTGAGCAGAAGGCTCAGATTGTTCATCAGCAGCTTCATTGGATTGATCATTTTGATCATGTGTGTCAACATGCTGATTGTTTTGAAACTGACCATTTTGGTCATTTGTGTTGTCTTGCTGATCATTTTGATCATTTTGAGACTGATCATTTTGATTATTTGATTGACAGCCATCAGTATTTGATACTGAAGGATTTCCTTTTGTAGGACTTGTCAAATCTTCAAATGGATCAATATGAGGAACTGATTTGCTAGTTTGATATCTTTGAGAAGGCTCATAATGTTGAAATTCATCAGATGGATAGTTGTGAGATTCATGAATATGAAGTTCATCATCTGATGGATTTGTAAATTTGAGAGCTTCAGAACTTTCATTGAAAGTGATGTGATAAGTTTCTTCAATACATTGTCTTCTTGTGTTGAAGACTCTATATAGTTTAGATACTAGAGAGTATCCAAGGAAGTAACCATCATCAAATTTTTCATCAACTTGCCAAGGTGATCCTTGTGATTGTGAATGAATATTGGACACCCAAACACATGTAAGAATGAAATGTTTGGAATTCTCCCCCTGAAGACTTCATAGGGAGTTTTCATGTGTCTCTTCACAATAATGGATCTATTTTGAGTGTAGCAAGCAGTGGCTACAGCATCAGTACAAAAATGCTTAGAGAGAGCAGATGCAACAAGCATTGTTCTTGCTGCTTCAATCAAAGTTATGTTCCTTCTTTCAGCCACACTATTTTGTTCAGGTGTGTAAGGAGATGAGAAATTTTGGGAAATTTCTTTGTCATCACAGAATTTGATCAGTGTGTGATTTCTGAATTTAGTGCCATTGTCAGTTCTAAGTTGCTTGACATGAGTGTCATTTTGATTTTCAACTCTTTTGATGAAAGACATAATGGCATCTGGTGCATGGCTTTTCTTTGTCAGAAAATATACCTAGGTGTACCTAGAGTACTCATCAATAATGACAAGTGTATATTTTTCATGACAAATGTCCCTAGCTGATACTGGGCCAAATAAGTCCATGTGAAGCAAGTGAAGACTTTCCTTGATTAAGAAAGTTTGCTTTGTATTGAAACTGGCCTTATGGTGCTTCCCTTTTTCACATGCTGAGCATGGTTTGTCCTTGGAATAGACAAGTGAAGGAAGAGCAATAACAAGATTTCGTTTTGCCAGCAGAGTTATTGTTTTGAAATTTAGATGGGAGAGCCTCTTATGCCAAAGCCAATTAGTAATGTTGGAGGATCTAGCAAAGAAACATGTCTCTTGAGTAGAGTTCATGTTTATGACATAAACATCTTTAACTCTGGGGGTAATCATCACAATTTCATGATTGGAGTTGAAGATTGTACGTTTTTTTTTCATCAAACAGCACTAGATACTTTGCATCACAAAGTTGACTGATGCTGATGAGGTTGTGCTTCAATCCATTGACATATGCTACCCTTATAAAAACTATACCATTGCATAACACTGAACCAAATCCTTCAGTAGTGGCTGATGAGTTATCACCAAAAACAACTTTAGGACCTTGTTCCTCCTTATACTTGTGCAGATGACTTTTGGTGCCAGTCATATGCCTTGAGCAGCCACTATCCAGGTACCAAATAGGCTTCCTGAGATCACACTGCACAAGTTAAGGAAATGGTTAGTTTTGTTTTGAAACCCACCTTTGATGGGTGAGTGTTTTAGATCTAGAAGGTGTTCTAGATCTGAATGATCCTTTTGACGAGGATGAAAAAGATTGCTAAGAAGAAGAAGGAGAGGATTGAACATCATTTGCTTTCTTAGCCTGAAGGGCTTCACCTCTTCTGAACCACTCTATATGATTGTGATCAGATGTAGTGTAGAAATTACTTCCAGTAGTTTCACAACATTTGACAATAGACTTTGGGTTCCTAGGTTTGATGCCCCTTCTGATAGAGATAACTCGATTATGTCCATGAGGGTCATGGTCATAACTTCCACAAATATCACAAACAGGATAGTAGTGACAGTCATCTGAGTGATGATTGCCCATACCACAATGAATGCATGGTGGGAAAGGCATTTATTGCCTGTAATGAGATGCTTAAGTGTTGTGAGCATCAACACTAGTTTTAGCAAGCATATATTGAGTATGTTCACAAGTGCGATGGTCAGTCCTCTCACATTTAGTACAATAAATCACTTGTAGGCAAGTTTAAGTGAGATGGTTGTTTAAACCACATAGATCACAAGCCCTTTTAAATTGTATCTTGTACTTATAATGTGGAGAGTTTGAAGGTTCATCTCTGAATCGAGTTGGTGTTTGTTGTTGCCTGAGTTGAAATTTGAGATCATTGATCACTTGCATGACAAGAGACATTCTCTCATCTTCCTCAGATCTAGCATTCTTCAGTTTATTTGTTGAAACTGAAGAGTTAGTTCCCATATGTGAACCTTCAGCAAGAGCTGAAGAGTTTTTTGAAGTGTCAATTTTGACATGCTTGGGAGACCTACCCTTGTGTGTTGTGTGAAACTTGATGATTGACTAGATTGATTTTGGTCCAGTAGAGGGTTCAGCACCAGCCAGCTTCTCCAAAGGAGGAAGTGGGGTACTTACTTCATTCTCTAAATCATCATCTGAGTCATCTTTAGTAACTGAAGATTGAATAGGTGCTGAAGTGTCAGCATTTGCTTGCAACTCAGGAAGAAGGATACGTCTAGTGTCATGATTTGGTAAATTCTCTTCACCTGACCATACAACGTCAGGGATCGAGCTACCATACTCATTTGAGGCTTTGACAAAGACAATATCAATTGAGTTGGTGTTGGAGGATCCTTAAGCACCAAGCATTTTCCTCTTTTGAGTAGGAATTTGTTCATTGATGCACTAATTTACCCTATCAGAGTTTCTAAGCCAAGATTTAACAATATCTTTTGCTTCTTTTAGTTTAACTCTTAGGGAGTTATTTTCATCAAGAATCTCCTTGTTTAATTGTTGAAAAGTAAGTACATTAAGTTTAGCTTCTTTTAGCTCTATTAGCTTACTTTCAAAATCATCAAGTTTTAGAACAAATTTATGATACTTTTCAAGCAAGTTGTTTCTTTGTTCTTCAACAAATTTTAGATTAATACACAGGTAATCAAAGACAAATTTAATGTAATCCTTATCTTCTAATTCAAGAAGAGTTTGTACCTTTTTTATTGTGATATTGACCCATTCACCATTTTTGGCACTTTCTCTGGCAACAACATTAGAGTTTGAACCTTCATCATCAGCAAGTGCCATTAGCACCTTCACATTAACCAATTCATCATCATCTAAAGAGACATCTTCTTCATCACATTTATAAGCTTCAACAATGAGCCCTTTGTTCTTATCTTGCTTAGGAGCCTGGAGGAAGAACTTTCAATGCTCATGAGAGCCAGTCTAGCCTTGATTTCTCTATATTTTACCTCAAAGTCTTTGGCTGGTCGAAGTTCAACCCTGTTTTGTTGAAAAGAAGTTGAAGCAATTTGTTTTGGTTGAAATGATGATTGACTAGATGGTCTTGATTGAGCTGGTGAGGAATAAGAAGGAATGGATGTTTTGGTGTAACAATCCCTAGCAAAGTGACCAGTCTTCCCACATTTGTAGCATTCAGTATCAACTGAAGCTTTTGTGGTGCTGGAGAACTTGCTTCCTTTCTTAAAGAACCTTCTAGACTTGGCCAGAAGTGCTCTTTCATGAAATTCCTCTTTGAGGTCATTCAGATATTCCTTACTGGTTCTTGTGTCCTCTTCATCATCAGGACTATCTTGGTAGTCTTGGATGACAACCTCACATAAGAAGGCTGTAGACAAGCTTGTAGCAATGGTTAATGCTTTACTCTTGCTTGAGCCTTCATAAATCCTATCAACTAGGTTTTCTTCATATTTTAGTTTCCCAAAAGGAGAGGCCAGATCACAATCTTTAATGTGATTAGCATTTCTCAAGCTTTGGCAGAAACTGAGCCACTTCTTTGGCAATGCATTAACAAAAACTGTGTTCATTTCAAGTTTTGAAAGCTCAACACCATCATTCACTAGTTCATTCATCAGTGCTTTGTATCGGGTGAATGTTTATGTGAGGGTTTCCCTTTCTTTATGTTTGAAGGTTGTTGAACACGTAATTATTCGTGGTTTTAGTGCTAATTTCCCTTCGTTTATGGCATAATAAATAGCAAAAGTGTACTTTTAGTGCATATATCGTTTAAAATGTGTTATTTATTATTGTAGGTACGGATATGAAGAAAAAGAGCAAAAACGAAGCCAAAGAGCCAAAAACGAGCACGATAAATGGAAAGAGCACGAAAAATCGAGTCCAACGATGTATTCATATTTTATTGAGTCGGCCCGACACCATTTAAATGGGTCGGACCGACCCAATACCATTAATATACCTTCAGCCACTTAAGCCCACACAGCAGCCCAACAACCCAGCAAAAAGAAAACGCAGCTAAAAGCCCATCTTATCTTCGGGGGGATCATTCAATTTTTTTTCTTTCTGTTCTTATGCTCATTAGCTAGGTTTAGGAGTAGAAAAAATATTTTTTATTTACTTTTGAGATCTAATCAATGTAATAGATTGGGTAATATTTAAGGATTTTTCGATTCACAAATCTAGTCTTCTTTGGAGATCGATATTGTTTGCTGCTTTTTTGAGTTCGATTCAAATTGATTGTCAATAGAGTTTATAGATACATTTACAAGTATGAAAAAAAAGCATCAACCGTCACTCCAATTGGAGGTCGGTTCTATACACACCATTTTGTTCTTGTTAAAGAATCTTTTGTTTTATTTTAGTTATTTATTAGTCCTACCTAATGAAACTTCATATTTTTAAACTATAGTATTTCTTTAAAAGTAGTCATTTTGTTTCATTTACTCTCAATTTAATGCTTTTTATATCTACTTTTTTGTTCTTCCGTAACTCATTTCCCAAGACTTAAATGTCATCATTAAAATAATCATATGTTTATCTATAAGAATTAATAAGTCATTTTACTTTACATTTCTTGTTTTTTTACAAAGAGCAGAACCTTTCTCTTGTTACTAAGCATGTTTATTATAAAAATGAGTTTTTAGTTGCAACTAGAGGTCAAGTTGTTGATTAAAATAGTTTCTGGTGATCGAAGAGGTGACAGTTAGTCTATTAAATGGCGGGTATGAGCATATGAGCTTATGGAATTTGGTATTGATCGGAGTATGTTTGGAATTACTTTTATCCGCAATTTTCGATCGATAACTTTTAATTTTTTCTTTTTTTAATTATGTCTCGCTTAGCTTAGTTATTTGTATTGCTGCTTTATTTATATTACGGTAGATTTTAATCATGACCGAGTAGTTTAATTATGCTTGATAAGTGGTGGTGATTGGTGATATAAGTGTGAAAATAAAAATAATGTTGATTAGTGATAACCTTTCGTTAGATTAATTAAAACTTGGTTATTATATTTTTATAAAATTCTCTTTTCAAAATAAACGACCGTTGTGAGAATTTATATTTTTATAAAAATATTAATTCGTCAATGTAAGACAAAGATACATACTTGTTGATCTAATTACCTCACTTAATAAGCATATTAGTTTAGCATCTTTATTTTTATTTCATATCTTTTAGATGTATTTGATACAAGCTTTTTGTTATGGGTTCAAATTATGATTCTCGATATCCTCTCGAATTGATCTCAGTTTAAAGTGAAACGGTTTGTTCTTGGTGACAAAAAGTGGGTTTGGTTTTCTAATCTACTAAACAGGGAAATGAATAAAATGATAATGATATAAACTTAAAACAATCAACAATTAAAAAGCAACACTTGAATTAAAACTGAAAAATATCCTACTCGGAAAAATAGCCTTATGCGGAAAAAGTGGTCTATGCGGAAAAAAGGTCTTATGCGGAAAAATAGCCTTATGCGGAAAAATAGCCTTATGCGGAAAAAGTGCCTTATGCGGAAAAAGTGGTCTATGCGGAAAAAAGGTCTTATGCGGAAAAATAGCCTTATGCGGAAAAATAGCCTTATGCGGAAAAAGTGCCTTATGCGGAAAAAGTGCCTTATGCGGAAAAATAGCCTTATGCGGAAAAAGTGGTCTATGCGGAAAAAAAGTCTTATGCGGAAAAAGTGCCTTATGCGGAAAAATAACCTTATGCGGAAAAAGTGCCTTATGCGGAAAAAGTGGTCTATGCGGAAAATTCTGGGCAAGAACAGTAACAAGGCCGAAGAACAGGGAAAAAAGAATGGAGCACGAATTTGAGCAAATCTAAACAAATCAAACCAAAAGATTAAACCAAAACAACCAATAAACATCAACTAACAATAATCAATCAAAACAAATCATTAAAACTAACAAACAAAGCCAAATCAATCAAAACCCACTTGATTAAAATCATAAAAACTCAAGAACATGAACTCAAAGATTAAGAACAAATCAAGCAAGAAAGGAAGAAGGAGATTAACAATAAAGTAAATATTAACATCAATTAAATGGAAACTCACTTGGAATTAAAAGAAAATTAAAAGTGTGTTACATGGAGATTAAGATGCATAAAAGTAAAGAACAAGAAATTGAAGATGGTGGAAGGGAGGCTTGTCAAGTCTCCAACAACCTAAACATTGAAACTACCTAATCTATATATAGGGGGATTAGGGAGGAGCTTAGGAAGCTTCCTCCCTCTTTCTTCTTTCTCTTAATTGCACACTTGAGTCCTTAAACTTCTTAATATTTTGTTAATCTTCTTAATACTTGGACTTTGTCTTGGGATTTCTTCAAACTCGTCTTGGATTTTCTTCATAAATAAGACTCGAGTTTTTCGGCTTTTAGTAAACTTCCGTCTTTTGACTTTTTCTTTGATAAATCTTCAGAATTGGTCTTGGACTTCCGTTCTTTTTCCACTCTTGATCTTTCGACTTCATCTTTCGTCTTTTTCTTCCATAAAAGCCCGTGAATGCCGTGTTTTCTCCACTTTTCACCTTTTCGTCCTAAATCACAACAAAAACACAAACCACGCATAATTCCGACATAAATGACATAAAATACACGTTTTGGCTCGGTTATTATTGTAATTAAGTGGTAAAAAGGATGGGTGTTTTCACGCCTATCAAATCCCCTACACTTAACCATTGCAATGTCCTCATGCAATGCATTAGTTACAAAGCAAGTTTACATTTTTCATCATAATCAACCTACCTTAGCCTTTATTAATCAAAAAGGTAGAAACTAACAAGATGCAACGAGGAAGAAACTTGTAAAGAAATCTAAGACTTACATTAAGGCTTGTGTGTCATGAATGTTCATCACCCTCAAATTTCACGTTCCCCATGCCAAGCTTAAAAACAAGATCATTGTTAGTACAAGTTAGCATAACAAACATTTACTCATGTGGTTCAATTAATCACTTAAACTCCCTTATCCCTACGAGTATCTCTTATATTTTATTGATGTCTTGAATGATCACGAGGATGCATTGTTGACTTATTTCGATAATTTATTTAGGCTGAAAGCAAAGTAGGACGATTTGATCAATAGTTAGCTAAAGGACAAAATCTCTTAAAACTGCTTCTCGGGATATCAAAAAGTTCATATCTTGGCATAACTTGTTCACGATTTGAGACCTTTCTCGGGCCGATATTTGACATGTACTTCATACTTCATATCTTCGAGAGACGTTTTTGAGATAATGGTCTTCTCTTCGTTATAGAGTTTCTTCACTTGGAGACTGTTGAAGGGTACTCCAGTTTTGTTGACCACGACTTCATGATTATTTCTTCAATCTCTATTTGGGATTTGAGATACAACGATCCGCCTCCTTTTCGGACTTGGATCTATTTATCCTCATACCTTGTTAGGGTCTTCTCGGATAGACTTCTCCATCATCTTTGTGGGAGTTGATTGCTTTTCGTCGTGAGTCTTGATCCTTCATATTGACTTTGGGAATAATGCTTTTCACATCACTTTGGATCTTTAGCAATAAAATGGAATCCTCATGCCTTGTTAGGGCCTTTTCGGACTCGCCAATCTTCGCGCCCCGCTTCATAAGTTATGCCTTGGCTATGAACTCTTATCATTACCGAGCAACTTTTAAACGATCTTGGGCTAGAAGCTAAGTAACTTTTCAAATTGTACGACCTTACTTATTGCAGATAATTTATTAGCAAGTGATGGGAGAAAAAGATCATAATTAACTCACATAAGTTAATGAGAGAATACCAAACTTGTAACTAAATCTATCATTTCTCGTTCTCCACAATTTAAAATCTCAAGGAATGAGACTCGTGGATGTTTAGCCTAATAAACCAATTAAGGTCTACATGGTTAAGGATACTAGCTAGAGTGAACTTGGATAAGTGAACTCGGGTTGAGTCAAAATATTCACAACGGGCCTAATATATCTAAGATATCTAAACTTGCTAAAACCATTTTATTAAAATGCTAGAAAGTAACAAAAATAAAGGAGACTACAACTAGGCCAAAATAGATTAAAATTTTTGAAAAATGTCGAAAAATTGATTTTCCGGTTAAAATGAGGACAAATACAAGGAAAAGACCACTTAACTTCGATAGAAGTCCCCCCCTACACTTAATATAAACATTGTCCTCAATGTTTAAGCATGTGGGAGTAAACTCCCCTACACTTAGGACCTTGTGCACTTTGTTTAAATCTTGTTAAGGAAAAGACAACTAAAGAGATTCCTATTTTAATATTGAGAAATATAAAATAGTGAATCGAAAAGAGTTTAGGATAGAACCGGGAAGAAGGGAACACGGAGTCACGGTTCGTCAAAAGTCATCAAGAGTGTGTCTTTGAAGCTCTAATCCCTGCACATGATGAGAAAGAAAGCAAGAAACACCACGGGGCTCCCCCTACACTTATGGTGAAAATAGATAGATAATTGGGTTGCCTCCTAAAAAGCGCTTGTTTTTGTTAACCGAGTCACGAGCCTGACTCGTCCCCGAATTAAATAGTCCATGGGGAAGCCTCGAATGTGATACCGGGATCAAAGACCTTGTCCTCGTTCCCGGTTGACATCAACAAAGGAGAGGCGGGGGGATAAGTCTTGAAAGGGAGAAAGGTCCTTTCAACATACGTATAGTATGTGAATTCAAGATCCACGGGAGGTGGGGTGGGTAAAGTAAGCACATTGTCCTCTCCCAAAGACAATGGATGCTGAGCAATCGGCAAAGCCGTGATGTCATTAATGATAGCATAATCAATGTCACCTCCCGTGTCAAAGCACTCATCCTCATTTCCCGGTATAAAACGAGTAGAGTAAAAGTGATACATCACCCGCTTGGGTGTGCACGTGGGAGGAGGAGTAGGTGGCAATATAATATGAGAAGTATGAGAACAGTTACCTTCCACCTGCGTCCCTTTTTCAGGAGATTCACATCTTTCCACCTCTGGGATAGAAGGTGTAGTGTCATCGTGTAATAAATCCTCTAGAAAAAGTATATCTCCCTCCACATCACAATACCCGGATATGTATTCCACGGGGGTATCAATATCAAGATATTCATCGATCTCGGGAATGTGCAAACCATCATCACGAAGGAGTGAAGTATTTTGCTTAATAAATTCCTCCTCGTTGAAAATAACCTCAATATTTATCTATAGGGCCAATAATATGCTCAGGGATTTGAGTACTTGTCTGATCTTGCTGCTGAAAAAATGACTCCATAGAAGTTTGCAGCGTGTGTAAAAGCTCTTTCGATTGCTCTTGAAAAGCTGTAGCAAGATCGACAATTGGTTCTTGGTAACTCATCCCGTGAAAAGGCTGATGATCGAGTGAGTGCGGTGGGGGCTCAAGATTTTGAAAACCGGAATTATAGCTGTTGGGAATAAATTTAGGCCAGAACACTTGAACGCTGACAAGAACAACTTAAGCGTTGACAAGAGCAAAGTGAGCGCTGACAGCATAAGCGTTGACAAGTTAAAGTCAAGCGTTGACAGATTGAAGACAAGCACTGATGGAAGATGTGAGCTACACGTTTATTATATTCTAGAATACTTCTAGTAAGGATAGAGACGACAATGTATTTTCTATGTTTATCTTTACCTAGAATAGTTGATTCGTAGCTTATTGTACAAGACTTCTTGTTCTATAAAAGAAGATCTTTTAGGTTAAAGTTTAATATAAGTTTTCATAAGTTTTCGATTGTTAAACCCTTTCATTGTAACCAAGTACGATTATTCTAATACAAGTGAAAGTTTGTTTAACATCATTGTGTTTTAGATCAAGTGTTAATTCCGCATAACACTTTGTTACTTTATTCATAAGCAAAGGTTTCTCTACGTGTAGTACTTGATCTAATCTCGTATACACAAAGCTTAATCGATCTAAGTTAGGGATCAACAAGTGGTATCAGAGCTTGTTGAGAAACTTTTGATCTTTAAGTAACGCAAGAACCCTAAAACACCAAACCCTAAAAACCCTAAATTCTCAAAACCCTAAAAACATCATGTCTGGCACAGATCAACCTGCTTCTTTGCTACAAAACAACTTCTCAAACCCTAGCATCAAAATTCCCATGTTTGATGCCAGGAACTTTGAGCTTTGGAAGTCCAATTTTGAGCAATACATAGCTATTCATGACTACACTCTTTTGGAGATCATCGAATATGGGAACACATTCGACAAAGCAGCAAAGATTACTGCTGCAATTGCCACAAGGACAGTTGTTCCTAATTGTCCTGAATCTGATAAGGTGGAAAAGCCTGAAGATGGGAGAGCTGTTGCTGTTGAAGATATAGCCAAGAAGAGGGTGGACATGAAAATCTTGAATATCTTGAAACATGCCCTAGGTCATGAGAATCAACACAAGTACAAACGTTTTGAGTCTGCAAAAGAGCTTTGGGAAGCTCTTGAAGTAGCACATGGTGGCAATGCTGACACAAAAGAAGAAAAGAAGAAGCAACTCTTGCATGAGTATGCTGTCTTTAAAGCTCAACCTAATGAGAATCTCAGCAGTGTGAGAAGTAGACTTTTTGACATCACAAGTCAACTTTCCTTCATGGGAAAACAGATTGATGACCCTGAATTGAATGCTACATTTCTCAAAAGCCTTGGTGATGTATGGAAGATTGAGACAAGATCCATTCTTGTCAATAACACCCACAAGACATCCAGGTTTGATGACATCTTCAACAAACTAAGACTGTTGGAGAATGAATGGCAATTGGAAAGTGATAATAAATCTTCCAGCAGCAACATGGCCTTCTTCTCACAAAGTGAAGGCCAATTTGATTCCATGAACTTCTATGGACATTCAGCCACTGGATCTCAAGGTGTCAGCGCTGGATGTCAGTCTGTCAGCGCTGGATCATATCCTGTCAACGCTTTGTACTCAAGCGCTGACACACACAATCATGGCGCTGATAGAATTAAACCTGCTGGTTTTGATCTTGATACTGTGTGTGCATTCATTGCCTCTTTGCCCAGTGATTCAAGGATTACATATGAAGATCTTGAGCAGATAAGTGATGAACAATTGGAAGAGATGGACATCAAGTGGACTATGGCTCTTGTAAGCTTAAGAGCAAACAGGTTTAATAAAAGGTTCAAGAAGAAGATGACCTTTAATGCTAAGGATGTTGCTGGCTTTGACAAGTCCAAGGTTGAGTGCTACAACTATCATAGGATGGGGCACTTTATGAGGGAATGTAGATCTCCAAGGAGATCTGATGCTGGGAAGCCTTCAAGCCAAATGATTAAGAGCCCAGATCCCAAGGCTATGGTTGCTGTTCAACAAATTGATGGTGTTGGAGAATGGGATTGGAGTTGGATGGCTAAGAATGAGGAAGAGGACAGAGCTTTGGTTGCTGAAGTTAAAGAAGAGCATGCTGAATATGCTCTCATGGCACACTCCTCCTCTTCATCAGATAATGAGGTATATGATGATGCTTTCTGTTCTAAAGGTTGTCGTTTAAATACTGAAAAATTAAAACAAGAGATAGTTAAATTATTAGATGAGGCAAGTACTGAAAGATGCAAAGTATCTAACTATCAAATTGCTCTTACCCAAACAGAAAAGACAGTATCTGAATATAAGAAAATGGAGTTTGATTTAAAGGATCAAATAAATATCTTAAAACATGAGTTACATCAGAGTAAGGATGTTCAAGATATAGTAAATAGGGTTAATCTTGATTTGATAGCTCAGTTAGAGGAGGCTAACAAAAATAAAGATAATGTGAGTCTTAAAATCCAGAGATTTGATAAGGCCACACAATCCCTAGGAGAGTGTGTTAGTAAACAAAGAGACTCTAAGGATATGAGTGGGATTGGGATGAATAATTATACTGTTGTTCCACCACCAGCTGGGGATTTCTATGGTGTCCAATCAAAGGACTTATCTTGGACTGGCTTGCCAGAATGCCAAGAGGAGGAGTTTATTCCTCCACCTAGAGTGACTTCCCCAGTTGAGGAATATCAGCAAAAGCTGACTGACCTAGAAGAGTGGAAGAAAGCTAACCACACTTTGTTTGTTAAGGGAGGGTTGTTGTGTGAAAGTCCAAATGTGCCCACACCAAACATGATACCAATTGATGAGTCCATTGATCGTAAACCTATTAAGATCACACACCCTACCACTGGAAAAGCTGTTGACCTTGGCCCACAAACTGTTAGAAAACCTAGTGTTAAATATGCAGAGATGTATAGGAATACTAGGTCACCAAAAAGCCAAGTTAGTAACCATGGAACAGGCTTCTTTGCTTCTAGACCTAAGACTATGTCTAGAAAAGCTTGTTACACATGTGGTAGCTTCTCACATTTGGCCTACAAATGTGTCAACGCTTCCAATGTCAACGCTGATAGGAACCATCTCAGCGCTGACAAAAGTCAACATAGGTCAAACACTGTCAGACCCAATACCTTTGTGAACAAAAGTTCACAAGTTGTTAGACCAGCCCCATTCTTTTCTAGAGGGTCTAACACACAAGGCCTAAGACCTTTTCAAAAGTCAAACACTTGGTCAAATAGGCAATGGGTTCCTGTAGCAAACCCTAGGTTCAACGTTGATAAGAGTAATCGGGGCGCTGACAAGGGAAATTTCAGCGCTGACAGACACACTGCTAAACCTAGGTATTTGCAACCACAGGGAAATAGGTCTAAAGCTTCTACTAGCTTAACATGGAGACCAAAACAAGACCAGAACCCTAATTCTACTGGTATTTCTATGACATGCAACAGGTTTCATTATATTTCAAAGGCATTGTCAACACCAATTGGGGTTAACTGGGAATTTCATTCAAACAGGGATGAAAATGGGGTTGTTATGAGAACCAAGTCTGTTCTTGTTGAACAACCAAATGAATCCAAGTCTTCCAAGGCTTGGGTTCCCAAAGAAAACTAATGTGTTTTCTTTATGTGCAGGGCATTCAGAAGAAGATCAATGATTATGGATACTGGGATAGTGGATGCTCAAGGCACATGACAGGAAAGGAAGACTATCTGACCAATTTCTCTCCTATTCAAGATGGTGATAAGGTATACTTTGGAGGGGGCTACGGCACCATCACTGGAAAAGGAACCCTTGTCACCAACAATCTACGGTTTGAGAATGTCTTCTTGGTAAAAGATCTGGATTATAATTTGTTTAGTGTATCACAAGTGTGTGATAACAAAAATAAGGTTCTTTTCACAGATACTGAGTGCTTGGTGTTAAGCAAAGATTATAAGCTCCCTGAGGAGAAATACATAGATTTTAGAACACCAAGGCATAAAGACATATATAATGTAAATCTTAATGGAATTAAGGTAAATAATAAAATGTCATGTCTGTATGCTAAAGCCTCAGTAGATGAAAGTAATCTTTGGCACAGGAGATTAGGGCACATAAATTTTAAGAATATTAATAGGCTTGTGAGACTTGGTTTAGTTGATGGTTTGCCTGAAAAGGCTTTCCACAATGACCACTCTTGTGTTGCATGCCTTAAGGGCAAGCAGCACAAGGTCTCATTCAGGTCTAAACAGGTGCACTCTAGTTCTAAACCACTTCACTTATTGCATATGGACCTCTTTGGTCCAACTAATATAGAAAGTTTGAAGGGTAAATCATATTGTTTTGTTATTACTGATGATTACTCCAGGTTTACATGGACTTTCTTTTTAGCCAAGAAAAGTGAAACTGCCCTAAGTCTGATTAATTTCATTACCCAGATAGAGAAGAAGAATGGTAATGAGGTCAAGATTATTAGAAGTGACAATGGGGGTGAGTTTAGAAATCAGTTGTTAGATGATTTTTGTGCCAAGAAAGGGATTACTAGGCAGTTTAGCATAGCTAGAACCCCACAGCAAAATGGAGTTGCTGAAAGGAAGAATAGGACCCTTATTGAAGCAGCCAGAACCATGTTGGCTGATGCCCACTTTCCTATAGCCTTTTGGGCTGAAGCTGTTAACACAGCTTGTTATGTTCAGAATAGGGCATTGGTCAACAAGATACATAATAAGACACCTTATGAATTACTTTGGGGAAGGAAGCCCAATATTGGCTTTCTCAAGCCTTTTGGTTGTCATGTAGTTGTTTTAGAAACTAGTGAGGCCCTAGGTAAATTTGATTCAAAAGGTGATGAAGGCTACTTCATGGGTTATTCAGTGCAGAGTAAAGGATATAGGGTTTACATTAAAAAGGAAAAACGTATACTTGAAAAGGTACATGTTAGGTTTTTAGAAAGTAAACCTAATGATCCTGAGAGTGGTCCAAATTGGCTGTTTGACTTAGAACCTTTATCTAGAGCTTTAAATTATATGCCTGTTACTGATCCAGACATTGTGAAGGTAACTTCAAGTGTTTTGGAAAATAGAATTGGTAATGTTTCAGGTATACAGGTTGCTAAGGAGGATGGACCACCAGCAGCTAAATCATCTCCCACACAAGAATTTGTTACACTTCCTATATGGACAGATGAGTATTATGCTGCTGCTACTGCTGCAAGGAAAGATAATGGTGGTGTTCAAATACCACCAAATACAAACATGCATGATTCTTCAGGCGCTGACAAAGGGAAATCAAGCGCTGACACGACCACTTCAGACGCTGATGGCTCCAACGCTGACAACAACAGTTCAAGCGTTGTTAGCCCAAACGCTGACAAACAAGGTTCAGACTTTGGAGACACCTTTACACAGCTTTTCTCTTCCCATTTTGAACAAGGTGGACCTTCCAATGTCCATGAAGGGATTTCTGTTGATCAAGAAGAATCTGAGGAAGAAGATATTGGCAACATGGAGCGTGAAGTTGAGGACACCAGACTTTTTGAAGGAGGAGTTCTCACTTCCACAGCTAAAGATCACCCCACATCTCAAATCATTGGTGATGTTATGGCTCCAGTTCAGACAAGAAGATCCCATCAAGGTCTTGGTGGATTTATTGCCAATATACACAAGAAGGTTGATACCCCTCTTGTACAAGCATGTTTGTTTGCCTGTTTTCTGTCACAGGAAGAACCCAAGAAAATTTTTGATGCTCTCAAGGAACCAAGTTGGGTGGAAGCAATGCAGGATGAGCTTCACCAATTTGCTATACAGGATGTTTGGGAGCTGGTTGATTGTCCTAGATATGTGAGACCAATTGGGACAAGATGGGTTCTAAGGAACAAGAAAGATGAAAGAGGCATTGTGGTCAGAAACAAGGCACGTTTGGTAGCTCAGGGTTATACACAAGAGGAAGGCATAGATTATGAAGAAGTCTTTGCTCCAGTTGCAAGAATTGAAGCTATCAGAATTTTCTTAGCTTATGCTTCTTGCATGAACTTTACTGTTTATCAAATGGATGTGAAGAGTGCTTTCCTCTATGGCACAATTGTTGAGGAGGTTTATGTAATGCAACCTCCTGGTTTTGAAGATCCTGAGAATCCAGACAAGGTTTATAGAGTAAAGAAAGCAATGTATGGACTTCATCAAGCCCCAAGAGCATGGTATGGTACATTGTCCACCTACTTGGTGGAAAATGGTTTCAAGAGGGGCACCATAGATCAGACCTTGTTTACAAAGAAGAAAGGAAAACATGTGTTGCTTGTGCAGGTCTATGTTGATGATATCATTTTTGGGTCTACTGATCCAAAAATGAGTGAGGACTTTTCCAAGCTCATGACAGATAAATTCAAGATGAGTGCAATGGGTGAGATGAACTTCTTTCTAGGTTTACAAGTTCAGCAGAAAGAAGATGGTATCTTCATCTCCCAAGACAAGTATGTAGCTGAAATCTTGAAGAAATATGGTTTTTCTCCACATGAGAAGGAGGCTTCCACTCCTATGGATAGGCAACACCCTTGGGGAAAAATTGGAGCTGGAAAGGATGTGGATGTTAGGCACTATAGATCAATGATTGGTTCATTGATGTATCTTACAGCCTCAAGACCTGACATCATGTTTGCTGTGTGTGCATGTGCACGCCATCAAGTGACTCCCAAAGAATGTCACCTTTTTGCTGTGAAGAGAATTTTTAGGTACCTAAGATGTTACCCAGATCTTGGATTATGGTACCCAAAAGATTCTCCCTTGGATCTTATTGCATATTCAGACAGTGACTATGGTGGTGACAAGTTTGATAGGAAATCCACAACTGGTGGATGCCAATTTCTTGGGAGCAGATTAATATCTTGGCAATGCAAGAAACAAACAGTGGTGGCAAACTCTACAACTGAAGCAGAATATGTGGCTGCAGCTGCTTGTTGTGGACAAGTCTTATGGATTCAGAACCAGCTGTTGGATTATGGGTATAATTTTATGCATACCAAGATTTTTGTAGACAATAATAGTACTTTATGCATTATTAAAAATCCTGTACATCATTCTAAAACCAAACACATAGAAATTAGACATCATTTTATAAGAGATTGCTTTGAGAAAGGTTTAATACAACCAGATAGGGTAGACACAGAAGATAATGTGGCTGATTTATTAACTAAACCTTTTGATGCTGGAAGATTTCAATATTTGGTAACAAATATTGGAATGGTTAATCTCTCTTAATATGTGTTTTGGAACCTTTTTGTAAAAGTATGTACAGGATAATGCATTGTTATTGGTCTTTGGGATGATTTAGATTTTCCACATTATTTTTCTAACACTGACAAAGGTAAATGTAACGCTGTCAAGTGTTATTTTGCCGTTGTGAGAGATATTATTGTCTAACGCTGACAAGAGTTCCTTCAACGCTGTTAAGTGTTGTCGGGACGCTGTCAGCAACAAATGTTAGTTTTGTGGTTTTCATCTAAATGTGCAGGTAATGGTAACTTTATGCCATTGGATACAGAGTTGCTTATGGATCTTTGAAGAGCTATTTGGACATGTTTTGTTTATGGATGATGGTTGGAGTATTTATATTCCTATCTTGACATAAATTTTTTATGTTCATATATATTATTGAGAACTCATGTATCATAGTTTAAGGGGAGGTTTAAGGAACCTTTAGGACTCTTGGGTATTCTTAGAATACTCTCATCACAATTCTAGATTGTGTCCACTGGTGAGTATGGGTTAGTTTTACTAGACCATGAGGCACTGTAGCATGCATAGTATATCAACTTTGCATGCTGCCAAGACATTTTTGGCCTAGAATTGGTTGTGGTCTGTTGGGAGGCTTGGGAATCCTTTTGATATGGGTTTTACCTGGGAGTAACAAGGATTTTATGAGGTAACTTGGTTGTTAAGAATTTTGGTTAGCAAGGGACACTAGAGGACTGTTATGTCTATCTTGCTTATGCAAGTGTGCATAACTGGACAGTGCTTGCCGCCCTATGATAATTATCAGCTTTTGGTTATCTTCTCTAGGATAAATTACTTGTTAAGGTCATTTTTCACTTTTTAAAACAATTTTATTTTTGGACGCTGACAAGATTTTTCCAAGCGTTGTTGTGACCAAAATGGACGCTGACATGGCTTTAGGCGAACGTTGACAAGATTATAGCCGTTGGGCGTTGATGGGTTATATTTGACCGTTGACAAACAATGGGACCTACCCAGTTGTTACTTTTTGACATATTTTCAAGCCGTAATTTTAGGAGTTGTTACTTTCATTAAATGCATGAGATAACTTATAAACTTTTTCAATATTTTCATGATTGATTTTTGAAAATCTTTGCCTATTTTTGGGCCAATCACGTGCATTCATCCACTCCTATAAATTTGGCTCCTATTTTAAACAGGGTATCTATAATTCTTGTCTAACACTTTTCTCTTATCAACCTTCATCTTTTATACATCAAATTAACAGCTTTCATCAATGGCACCAAGATTTAACTCAGCAGAATTGGATTTGGGGTTCAAGTCTCAACACAACATGATTGCTTATCTTGTTGCTGATAATACTTTGTTCCCTCAATACACAGAGATGGTGGAGTATTTGAATGCATCCCCATTAAGGTATGCTCTTTCTCATGCACCACTCATTCCAGTCACACACATTAAACAGTTTTGGAACACTGTTAGTTCCTCAACAGTTAATGGAGTGACAACATTGAATTCTATTGTACATGGGAGACCTTGGGTGGTTACTGAGGCCTTGGTACGCCAGGCCTTGCATCTTAATGATGCTGATGGTATAACCATGCTTCCCATATCTGAAATAGAACAAGGGCTTAGGGCTTTGGGATACCCTATTCCTGATGAAGGTACTCTTAATAAGTACCATAAGCAGGAATTTCCCCCAGCCTGGAAGTACCTAATTCACATTCTCCTTCAATGTTTGAGTCCCAAATATACTGCACACAATGAGATCAATAGATCCATTGCAACTGCTATTGTGTGTATTGCAACAGGGCAAAATTATAACTGGTCTAAAATGATTTTTGAAGGAATGTGTAAAAACAAGGGGACAAAAATGACTTTAGCTTATCCCCGTTTTCTGCAAATGGTTTTTGATGCTCAAAGATATTGTTCAAGGGATCACAATGACTTTTATAAGATCCCTGAACAAAAGAAGGCTATTTTTACCAAGATGAATTCACCACCTCATAGAGACCTACCATTAACCCAAGCCATGCTTGCTGTTATTGCAGCAGCACAACCCCAACCAGACCCCCAACCTCATATTGACCCTCAACCACAACTTGAACCTATCCCTGAACCTTTACCCTCACCTGACCAGATGCAAATAGACCAAAATCCCTTTGACGCTGACACATCTAATGTGGGCGTTGATATGCCTATTTCCACCGCTGACACCCAACCATCACAGTCCCAAACACCCCTTAACCAACCTACATCTACACCATCTTCTACACCATCTTCCACACCACCAGAATATAGGTTGATTAAACGCCAAAGGACTGCTGGAGTGTTCTCCTCTGGTGGTCTTAGCCATGTAGCAGAGAGAACCACCACCACAAGTGTGGCTGGTGACCTGGATGAGGCTGAGACTATTGGTTCTGGCTTAGAAGCTGGCCAAGGCAGTCCCACCATAATTAAGTCCTCATCCATGCCCAATGAACCTGACTTGGGAGGTCAAATTCCCATTTTGGAAGAGGGCAGACTGGAACCAATGACGCTTTTGGAATTGACGGCTGTCTGCATTAGCTTGCAAAAGCAAAATGCAGACTTGGTACAAATTGTCAGTAACCAAGGCCTTGAACTCAAAGAATTGAGGGAGAGGATTGTTGTTTTGGAGAGTGCTCATTCAAGGGGAGGCATGGAGGAGTCTTCCAAAGGGGAGGAAGATCAAAGAAATCTGAGTGATAAGAGCAGTCAAGATGGTCAATCATTGGATATTGTTGAAGCTCTTACTACTTTGAAGGAACAAAAAGGTTTTGATACGTCCTTAATCTCTCCAACCAATTTGAATTTATCATTTACAGATATGTTGAGGGAGGTTACACAAGGCGCTGAGGGAAAATATTTGAGCGTTGACAAGACAAGTTTGGACGCTGACAGAAGTATTTTGGGCGCTGACAGAGGAAAATTGGGTGTTGACAGATCTGCATATGGAGGTGATGTATTCCAGTCATCATCTATCATCAAAGATGTTCCTACTCAGGTATTATCATCTACCCTACCAACAATTGAACCAACAGATAAGGGTAAGGGTAAGTTGGTAGAAGAAATTGTTCCAAAGAATGCAGCTCAGGTTGAATTTGATAGAAGATTGGCTGAGCAAATGATGGAACAAGGTGAGAAGGAAAAGTCACCATTTGTTGTGACTTCTGAAGAAGAAAGTGATGGAGATAGCTCAGATTCAAGTGTGATGATTGTTGAACCAGAAAGACTTGAGTATGGTGATGAGCTTGCTAGGGAAAAGCTGAGAGATTTGAAGTTGCAAATTGATTTTGATATGCCAGAGGTAGTTCAGATGTACAATTCTTGGGAAGAAAGCTGTATGGATAATCCAGACTTGACCATTTCAGACCAGATATGGGGTTTGGAAATTCTTCTTAGAGTCCAGAAGGATTGTAAGGTGATGTTGAAGTACAAGGCAAGCAACATTCTCTCTGAATTGAAAAGAGATAGAAGGAAGCTCTACTTTATGTTGCTCAAATGTCATGGAGTTGGATGGACACATCAGAAGCTGAAGGCTTTGACATTTGATGAGTTGGAACATAGGGCTTATCCTATTTGGGTGAAAGTGCAAGAAGAAAACACTTTCAAACTTCTTTCAGATGAAAGAAAGGAGCAACTTGCAGAAGAGATGGCAATCAAGAAAGCTTTGATAGTTCCTAGACCAGTAAAGAAGGGATTTATTCTTGAGTTTCCAAAAGATATGAATCAACTATATCCAAGTGAAGCAATCATTAGAAAGAGCCTTAAGCTCTCCCCATTAGAAGCTTCAGATATGGTGCATGTGTTACCACTAGATTCCAGGAATCCAATTGTAAGTTATGAGGAAGATGAATGTGGATTCTGGAAAATTGGAAGATTTGGCAAGGAGGTACACACTTTTACCACTCTCATATCTTTATTTGCAAGTTGTGACAGAGAAGACTTGGTAGACCTTTGGAGGTTGCTAGAGACCAAGTATGAGGCTGAAGCACCAACTTCAGCCAATGGAATAAAACTTTGGACCACATTCAAAAGAATGTGTGGGACAAAAGAAGAAGATCCTGAAATATGGAAGGATCTTGAAGATGACCTCAGTGGTCTTCAATGGAGGTTATATTCAGCTGCTGGTGTATACCATTTGAGTTCTACAAAGTTTGCTGAGTATTTACTTGTAGATGCTCAGTATTTCATATCCAAGGCTGTTTTGGAGAAGATGAAGGACACCCAGTTGGAGATAGACTATACAAGTGACGTGGCAAAGAATTTGATCAGATTTGTTTATTACCAATATGATAAGGTTTGTCAGACTCCTCCAAGTTCTTAATGTTTATTTAGAAACTTGATCATAAGAGTGGATATCAAGTTTAGGGGAGGATTGTTGGGAATAAATTTAGGCCAGAACACTTGAACGCTGACAAGAACAACTTAAGCGTTGACAAGAGCAAAGTGAGCGCTGACAGCATAAGCGTTGACAAGTTAAAGTCAAGCGTTGACAGATTGAAGACAAGCACTGATGGAAGATGTGAGCTACACGTTTATTATATTCTAGAATACTTCTAGTAAGGATAGAGACGACAATGTATTTTCTATGTTTATCTTTACCTAGAATAGTTGATTCGTAGCTTATTGTACAAGACTTCTTGTTCTATAAAAGAAGATCTTTTAGGTTAAAGTTTAATATAAGTTTTCATAAGTTTTCGATTGTTAAACCCTTTCATTGTAACCAAGTACGATTATTCTAATACAAGTGAAAGTTTGTTTAACATCATTGTGTTTTAGATCAAGTGTTAATTCCGCATAACACTTTGTTACTTTATTCATAAGCAAAGGTTTCTCTACGTGTAGTACTTGATCTAATCTCGTATACACAAAGCTTAATCGATCTAAGTTAGGGATCAACAATAGCAAGGTTGTGGCTCATAGTTGTTCATCGGTTGGGAATAATTAGAAACCGGGTTTGGTTCATAATAATCCATAGGTGAAGAAAACTGAGGACACGGATTTGGCTCATAACAATTCATTGGTTGACAATAATAGGTATCGTGAGGACCCCCACAGTTGTTGCAAACCGGGTATGGAGAAAAATCAGGTGCGTCTTATGGATAGCTATTATCATTGTCATAATTGTACCATGGTTCTTGCCCGTGACCATACGGGTATCGAACCGGGCACGAAACATGCCAATGAGAATCGCTTCCACAATAGATGCACGGGGGAACAGGAGGTAGGTTCAAAAAGTACGAATTAGTCGAGTTGCACAAAGGACAAAATCCGGATTGTGTGTAGTCGATATCGTTTCCGCACCGCTCACATGTACACCATTGACAAGAGTTGTTCCCAGATAATTGTTTCCCACACCAGACGCAATGGACATAAAAATCCATAAAGAAAGATAGATAAGCAAGAAGAATATTTTTGGTGCAAAACTTTGAAAAAGAAATGCTTTTTATGATTTTTCAAATGTTTTTGGATTTTTGAAAAATTTTGGACACGAAAAATAACGTTCACAAGTGAACGGATCCCAAAATCGAACGCGTCACTCACAAAAAACCTTCGATCTTCACGAAAAGAGCCGGCAGCGGTGCCATTTGATACAAGCTTTTTGTTATGGGTTCAAATTATGATTCTCGATATCCTCTCGAATTGATCTCAGTTTAAAGTGAAACGGTTTGTTCTTGGTGACAAAAAGTGGGTTTGGTTTTCTAATCTACTAAACAGGGAAATGAATAAAATGATAATGATATAAACTTAAAACAATCAACAATTAAAAAGCAACACTTGAATTAAAACTGAAAAATATCCTACTCGGAAAAATAGCCTTATGCGGAAAAAGTGGTCTATGCGGAAAAAAGGTCTTACGCGGAAAAATAGCCTTATGCGGAAAAATAGCCTTATGCGGAAAAAGTGCCTTATGCGGAAAAAGTGGTCTATGCGGAAAAAAGGTCTTATGCGGAAAAATAGCCTTATGCGGAAAAATAGCCTTATGCGGAAAAAGTGCCTTATGCGGAAAAAGTGCCTTATGCGGAAAAATAGCCTTATGCGGAAAAAGTGGTCTATGCGGAAAAAAAGTCTTATGCGGAAAAAGTGCCTTATGCGGAAAAATAACCTTATGCGGAAAAAGTGCCTTATGCGGAAAAAGTGCCTTATGCGGAAAAAGTGGTCTATGCGGAAAATTCTGGGCAAGAACAGTAACAAGGCCGAAGAACAGGGAAAAAAGAATGGAGCACGAATTTGAGCAAATCTAAACAAATCAAACCAAAAGATTAAACCAAAACAACCAATAAACATCAACTAACAATAATCAATCAAAACAAATCATTAAAACTAACAAACAAAGCCAAATCAATCAAAACCCACTTGATTAAAATCATAAAAACTCAAGAACATGAACTCAAAGATTAAGAACAAATCAAGCAAGAAAGGAAGAAGGAGATTAACAATAAAGTAAAGATTAACATCAATTAAATGGAAACTCACTTGGAATTAAAAGAAAATTAAAAGTGTGTTACATGGAGATTAAGATGCATAAAAGTAAAGAACAAGAAATTGAAGATTGTGGAAGGGAGGCTTGTCAAGCCTCCAACAACCTAAACATTGAAACTACCTAATCTATATATAGGGGATTAGGGAGGAGCTTAGGAAGCTTCCTCCCTCTTTCTTCTTTCTCTTAATTGCACACTTGAGTCCTTAAACTTCTTAATATTTTGTTAATCTTCTTAATACTTGGACTTTGTCTTGGGATTTCTTCAAACTCGTCTTGGATTTTCTTCATAAATAAGACTCGAGTTTTTCGGCTTTTAATAAACTTCCGTCTTTTGACTTTTTCTTTGATAAATCTTCAGAATTGGTCTTGGACTTCCGTTCTTTTTCCACTCTTGATCTTTCGACTTCATCTTTCGTCTTTTTCTTCGATAAAAGCCCGTGAATGCCGTGTTTTCTCCACTTTTCACCTTTTCGTCCTAAATCACAACAAAAACACAAACCACGCATAATTCCGACATAAATGACATAAAATACACGTTTTGGCTCGGTTATTATTGTAATTAAGTGGTAAAAAGGATGGGTGTTTTCACGCCTATTAGTATTTAGTTAGCAAATATTTTCGTAGTATAATTATTGTTTTAATCTTCTAATATTTAGTCATTAATTTTAGTAGTTTAAATATAAATATTGAGATCTCTTTTATTTGAGCATCAAACTTGAGACATAAAACGCGGATTTCCATTCACACTTCGCCGAAACTACGATAACCTTTCAGGTGTACGAAAACGACTCAATCAAATGGCACCGCTGCCGGGGACGTGTGTAGCGATGTTCGCGTTGTGTTTTTAGTTAGTGACTTGAAAATCCTTTCATTTTGAAAGTTTATGTTCGTATTTGTATATATATAATAAAAAAAAATTAAAATCCATAAAAATATATAAAATTTATAAAAACCAAAAATATTTTCTTATTTTATCTTGTTTTCTTTATTATTATATATATCACTTTAAAAAAATATATTCTTCTATATCTTCTATCGTGTTTAATTCTTTTTCTCAACCCCTCTTATTTTTAATTCATCATGGATTCGCATGTCGATTGTGTAGAGTGTGGGAGACCATCTCTAGTAGTCAATCATGTCATTGGTGTTCATGCGAGCGGTGCGGTATGGATATCCCTAATTATGAATTTAGACATTATTTATTTTGCAATTCGATCAATTCATACTTCACCTCTAACGACACTATCTCACCCTCTTCCATATATGACGATCCGTATCCGCAAAATGCACCGGGTTTTTCTCAATACCCATGTTGCAACAATTGTGGGGGCCCTCACGATACTTTTTCTTGTCAACCGATGAATTATTATGAGCCCGATCCGTGTTATAATTCCGGTTTTCATAATTTTGAGCCCCCACAATACACCCTCGATCATCAACCTTCTTTGAATCCGAATGACGTAACACAAGCACTTCTTTTGAAACTTCATTACGGTGTAATTCGACTAAAAGAAACATTGAGGAGGAAAAGCGACAGCGACAAGAGCAAGTATCTAATCTTAGTGCTTATACCTCTACGCCTCGTGTAATTCCTTATTGTTATGATGATGACGAGGATAATATTTACATCTCAATCCATCATGTGAGACTACCACTCCTATTCTCGATTCTTCCACTACGGAGACCGATGCCTCTCTCATCATGGGGATGAGGGTCTTTCACTATTCCTTGTGATGAGATTCTTATTCCAATCCAAAGTGAGCCTACGGTTGCTTCCGATAGTGATAGTGAGTGTGAATCTCTTTCTAGTGATGATTCATTACCTCCCACAGATGATTCTTTGGCTTTCTCTAATCCTCTTTTTGATCTCGATGATGATTTTACTTTTAGTGATGACGAGTCACTATCCGATAAAGACAATCTGAAGGAAAATTTCAAGATTTATTCGAACCCTTTATTTGATTTTGATGACGCCTACATCTCTAGTGAGGTAAATCCTCTCTTTGACGAGGGGATTGAGGACTAGCTCCGACTCTCTTGCTATTGATGAGCATCCTTTGTTAGCCATGCCACCTCCCATCGTGGAGGAGGTGGAGAGATTTGACCCTACCTTCCATTTGATTCGGTCTGGAGGTGACGCGGGTGGTAGATATTTCTTCTGATATTTGTCATATTATGTTGCCACCCCGTCCTACTGCGTGTATACCCAAGCGGGTGATGTATCACTTTTACTCTCCTCATTTCATACCGGCAAATGAGGATGAGTGTTTTGATCCTGGAGGAGGCGTTGATGTTACTATTACTTGTGATGTTTTACCGGTTACCCCATCGACTCTAGCTTTGAGTTTCTATCAAGTGTCCTCGGGTGACACTTTGATATCTTTTTCTCCCACCCTCCCGCCCTTGGCGAAGACGAGTATTCTTAAGGATCGCCTTTATACCTATTTCTCGTATGTTATAAGAATCCTTCTGCCTTTCTTCACTTATATACTGTGTGGATTCTTCTTCTTTATTCTCATCCGGTAATGAGGATAAGATTTTTGACACTGGCATATCTGTTTTGAGCCAGTGGTGATTCTCTTGCTCCCAATGGACCATTTAATTCAGGTTTGAGTCAGGCTCGTGACTCAGTTAACAAAAACAAGCGCTTCTCGGGCGGCAACCCGATGATTTTTCCTTATTTTATCTATTTTCTACCATAAGTGTAGGGGCGTGCTTCTCTCCATGTGTGTTTGGTGGTATTTGTTTTTGTGTGTAGGGTTACCTTGGATCGAGAAGACTTTCAGAGGGTTGATGTTTCTGTTTTCCATCATCTTCTTCATTTAGTCTCCGATCGATCTTCATGTCTATATCAGGGGAGTACTCAGTTCTTATCTTTATCCATACATATCTGATTGTGTTCTCCTTCTTACACTTGGAATTCTAGCATTAGCCTTTTGTGTTCTTAAGTGTAGGGGTAGCACCTTATCACTTTTGAACATTGAGGCCAATGTTCGTGTAAAACCCGCATGCTTTTACCATGCATAGTACCCTTAGGATCGTACGTACTAGATTAAAACTTTCCTAATATGGCATGATTACGATTACGTGTTAGGAGTTTACGTATTACGTACGTGTTAGAACACGATAAGTATTTACTATGCACGATCACGTAATAATTATTTAACGATAATTAATCACGAACATGCGATCATGAAATCATGAACGTAATTAAAACACGAACTATTATTAATTACGTATATATATTTATTACGAGCGTAATTAAATATATTAGGTCACGGTAATTATTTAACGAGAACACACAAAACGCGAACACAAATAAACACGAACAAACACGTAAAACACGAACACGAGAACACACTTATTAATTAGACACGGAAAATGATCGGGTTACCCCTTGTGGGCCCCATTCCCACGAAATTTAGGAGGGAGGATGGGCTTAACCCATCAATTTTTACTAAAAAGGGGTTAAATATTTTTACACTACTCATTTTTAGTTTTACAGAAGATTTAGAAAAAAAACCCTAAAAACCCTCCTCCTTCTCCTCTTTGTGCCGCCACCTTAAGAACACCACAAGGAGGTGGTTTGTGATCTTGGATCTTGGAAATTAAGTTGGTGATCGTGTTTGTTCTTCATCCTTTTGATCCACGAATTCGGTAAATCCTTTTTAAACCTTTTCTTTTGATTTAATCTTTTTATAAATTATGAACATGAGATGTTTTTACAAAAACATAATAATTAAGCATAGATCTAACATGTTTTGGTGTTAAATAAAATCAAATGGTTGTTTTTAAGGGGTGTTTGTTTTGGCCGCAGGCTGCAATCGAACCCGAATGGGGTTCGGTTTGCCAAGCCGACCACCACCAAGACCATATGGTCTTGGTTGGTGTGTGTGGGTCCCACGGCAGCAAGGGAAACACGGGGTACCCCGAGTTGGCTCGGGGTACGGTGTCGATTCATGTCCGGTTCATGTTTTCAAGCCTAGATCCGGTTCATGGTGTATGTTAGTTTTTTTTATGTTTATGAACTTATGTTAAAATTAAATTAATAAAATGATGTGATTAATTTAATAACATGACTTAGGTTATTTAATTATTAATGATCATGAAATTATTTGAACCTAAGTATTTATATATTTAAGACTTATAATTAATTAATTATTTTAAAACCATGGATATAATTAATTAATTAACATGACTTAGGTTATATTATTAATATATAATAATACATATTTTAACCTAAGTATTTAACTTATTTAATTAAAAACATGTTATACTTTAATTAAATATTATAACCTATAGTTTAATTAAATTACATGAAATAATTATTAAACTATACATTATATCATATGACTTAGAAAATAATCATGAAAAACACTTAGGCTTATATACTTAGCTTATTTAACTAGCTTATTTCTAATTATGGAAACTTTCTATTTTTAGAAACTTAATTAAATAAGGCAGCTAATCTATTTATGGAAACCAGCTATTTTTAGAAACTTAATTAAATAAGGCAGCTAATCTATTTATGGAAACCAGCTATTTTTAGAAACTTATTTATTTAAGGCAGCTAATCTATTTATGGAAACTTATTTAATTAAGGCAGCAAATCTATTTATGGAAACTTTCTATTTTTAGAAACTTATTTAATTAAGGCAGTAAATCTATTTTTGGAAACTTTCTATTTTTGGAAACTTTCGATTTTTGGAAACTTTCTATTTTTGGAAACTTTCTATTTTTGGTAACTTTCTATTTTTGGAAACTTTTTATTTTTGGAAACTTTTTATTTTTGGAAACTTTCTATTTTTGGAAACTTTCTATTTTAGGAAACCTGCTATTTTTGGAAAGTTACTTATTATTACACAGTAAGTATAATAACACATGAAATACCAGAAATACTTAATCAGATTAAACAGAATATAAGATAAAACACAGTTTAAGGCTTTAAAACAGTAAAACATGGTAAGAACACATAAAATAAGCTAAGACATGATATAAAACCAGCTACGTATTTAGTAAGCAGATACTTATTCATGTACGTATTTATGTAGCACTAGTGATTCGGAAGTAGGATTCCTCGCAGTTCATCTTCTTCGTTCACTGGACATAAGGTACTGATTCCCGTCCTTTCAGTATGGACATTCTTTCCTTATTAGGATTCCCCGTATGCAGCCAACTGTTTTCCCGTAGTATAAGTTACGTGTTTGATTGCTTATGTTTAATTAAGATTACCTATAGCCATATACATGCATGACCAGTTTCACCTAGTTATGGAGGTACCATAACCATAACATTAGAGGCATTGATGTTATGACTTCACCACGGCGGAGTGATTGCTCGTGGCGTCCCTTCAGCTTTTGGCCATTTATTTATATTTATCATGTGGGGCGTATGGGTGCATCCTAGTTACATGTTTCATTCAGGATTACATGGTGAATGTGGTGTGTGCCTTGCATCCTTCACAAGGAGCTGATCCCTCCTACCCAAAAACCAGTATATTAAATTAGAGGCAGCCCCTCAAATTTTCATGATGAGGTCACCCCTCCAAGTATTCATGCACGGTGGATTTTCATGACCTATATTGGCTAATGGTAAAATATGTTAAACAGTTTTCATATGATAAACATAAGGCTTTTCAAACTATAAAACCAGTTTTATGAACATGTTCAAGGTTTTCCAGGACTTATACATTTCCGCTGCTATTAAGTCTTTATTATGTTTTAGTCATTTATATTGTGTCTATATCCGTGCACTGAGCGTTTTGCTCAGCCGTTACTTTCCTTTCCATGTCCCAAAACGGCAGGTACCCTAGGAAAGACTCGAGCATTTGGAGGACGTGCATCGGATGGAAGCTGCTAGAGACTTCTTTTCCTTTTGCCTTCATATACTTATGCTTGCTTAGTCTTTCATTCTTTTCTTTTGCTTTATTATGTTTTGGGCTTATGTTTGGGAACCGATGTTTGATTCCGGTTATCCCTATGGTCATGTAATGTTTTAGACATTTATCCTTGTATGCTTTGATGACACGCCATAATTACGCGTGACATTCCATTATCAAAATGGGGTGTTACAATTATGGTATCAGAGCCAAGGCTTTGACCTGTAGGCTCTAAAACTTGACCTGTGACTAGTGGGTAGTCACCAGGAACTTCCTAAGACAACGTCTGTTATTCTACGTATTAATGTTTTCAGCGCATTGTTGTTTTAACCATGATGTTTTCAGCACCTTGAGGTTTTAACCTTGACGTTTTCATCGATATTGTTTTGCTAATATGGATGGACAACCGTCATTCATATTTAGTTATGTGTCATTGTTTCATGCATAATGTTCCTCGTGAACAGTGGCTATGTGGACTGAACCCCAATAGTTCATAATTAGTCACATAAAATTTTCTGATAAGTTTTGACATATGAGTTTCATTTATTTATGTTTCATGTATCATTGTTGCAGGGATTATGACTAAGTAATCGTTGGTACAGGACTGGCCCTATTTAGTCGCATGTGCTTTTATCGAAACTTTTAACTTTGGGACCGACCTATAGGTGTCCCCTCGCCATGTCTTTTGTTTTGGAACCGACCCATAGGCGTTCCCTCGCACATATAAAGGTTTTATAAACTACATTACGCATTCATGCACTATTTTTCATGCATAAAATTTTTCTCATGATTTAAATTGGCATAAAAAAATTTTCATGTCCCCTCATAAGTTATTATGTTTTTATGTCAAGTATGTTTTCATACTGTCATGGTTAACTTCAGTTTCATGCTGATTATGTTATACATTTCTTCGTGATAGATGGTTTCATGTTTCTTCATGATAATTCCGTCTTCATGTTGATTATGTTTTACGCCTCTTTTGTTATTTACGCTGTCCTGCAAGACATTGTTAGATTTCATTGAATCCTGCTTTCATGATAGTCATAGTTGGTCTTCATTGATCATGCTGTCAGGCAAATCATCGTTAAATTTTGTGTAACCACACTTTAACGTTTCTGTTAGAACCAGAATGATGTCTATGCTAATACTTCCAGGTTATCATGATGGTTTTCCTAACCGTTTAACCGATATACTTTCCTAAAATCATGACAAATGATCTACCCCATACCGATCATTTCATGTGCATTCCACGTGTACTCCACGTACCGTATTTCATGTGTATTACACATACCTTAATCCATGAATATTCCACTTGCAATACTTCACGAGTATTCACTAGTCGATTTCGAATCACCTAAGGCGTATTTTCAATTGCTGATATTCTACAAGATTGCTGATGCCGCTCATAACTGGCAGATGTTACTAAAGGTTGATGTTGTTGACGTTCGGAGACGCTACGAGATGCTGATGTTGTTCACAACCTGGAGATCCTACAAGACGAAGACAAAGGCGTCGGAGCAAAGCAATTGGACGAGAAGATGCTTCACCATCAGACGATTCCCATCAATCATTGTCCCTAATTCTTAGTTACATGTCACACGTCATTCGACTGTCATTTCAGCCATATGAGTGCAAACCGGTACCAGCCGGCCACTCAGGTGAATAGTTACATGAATCACGGTCATGAGAATGACCATCATGGAACTAACGGACAGGACGATAGTAACCACTACTATGACAGCAACTATCCTAGAAATCGCAACCGAAACTCTGGCCACGGACGTGATCAGAAATACAAGGATTAGTAGTCCAACCGATCCGCCAATTCTGGCATAATAACCTTATATTGTAGTTCTATTGTTTTACGTCTCGAGACACATGTCAAGACATCAGTCCAGACACATGTCTCACGTATACCTCCTGAAGACACATGTCAAGACATCAGTCAAGACACATGTCTCACGTATACTTTCTGAAGACACATGTCAAGACACCAGTCAAGACATATGTCATGCTAATAGTTCCAAGACACGAGTCAAGACACATGACTCACGTCCAACTATGGAACATTTCTAAGAAATTCAGGGTACCCTCCAAGGGTGTATCCATTTTGTTGTGCCATGTATTAAGCAGGCCATAAGAATTTCAATACCATTACCGACGCATCAGTGAGAACTGTCACGTTGCCGATGTCACTTTCATTCTTGTAACCTTAAATCATTGATTCATGACCATGAAGGACGCCTTTCGTATTCCCATGTATACGAGGGTTTTCCTTCAGCTTAATGATGAGATCTAAGTTGCTAACGCATTTCCTCGGACAGACACGAGATGAATTCCATCCTAATTATGGACTATGAACAGCACAACATGCTACGATTCATATTTATGTACAGTAATGTTCAGGCTCCTGAATACATTCAGCTTGATTTTCCATCAGGAAAATTTGTACAATTATTTATGCTCACAAGCATGTGCGTTGTTAGCCATGTCGCTAAAATTTTCTAGCTGTCAGTAAGACGCGACTACTTAAGTCCTTTTACGCATAGCCAGTTGATTATTCCAAAATCTTACCATACATTCCAGAAGAACCTTCAAGGAGAAGGATGGTACCATGAGATTATGTGTCGACTACCGTCGGCTTAAACAAATCACCATTCATGACCGTTATTCTCCTCCACGTACTGACAACATGTCCAATCGACCTTATGGTGTTAATCACTTTTCCAAGATCGAACTCATGATCATGCTGCCAACAGTGACGAATGAAACAGCAGGACATGTCCATGACTGCTATTCTTACACGACTCGGTCATGCTAGATTTATGATTTTGAATTAGTCTCATCAATGCTCCAACGGAATTATAAGAATGAGTTTCCATGAACTCATAGCAAATTCATCAGTGTTTTCATTGAGGATAACCTGATTTCCTCTAAGCCTAGAGAAGAACAGGAAGACCCTATCTGCACTATGTTGCAAATTCTATGACAAGAGAAATTCTACCCTGGAAAATTTTCCAATATCAATTCTGTTTGATTACAGTAACTGTAACACCCCATTTTGGAAATGGAATATTACGCATAATCATGGCGTGTCATCAAAGCATACAAGGATAAGTGTCTAATCATTATTCGACCATAAAAGGGAAATACCGGAATCAAACATCGGTAACCCCAAAGTAAAGCTCATCACACACAAACATAAATACTGTAAAAGGAAAGGACGAAACAATGTCCATAGCAACTGTATCAAAGTAAAGGAAATGCATAAAGTAAAGAAAGACAGTAAAGCTTCCAATCCATATGCACGTACGTTTGAGATCTACGAGCGTCCCTGAGTACCTGCCGTTTTGGGAACATGAAAAGGAAAACGGCTGAGCAAGACGCTCAGTGCACGGATGTACAATATAACATGAAATAGAGTAAACATGTAACATATAACAGCGGAAGACTAAGTTCTGAGAAAACTGGTTAAGTATCAAGAAAACTGGTTTTATAGTTTGAAAAGCCTTATGTTTATCTTGTGAAAACTGTTTTAACATATATACCATAGCCCATATAGGTCATGAAAAGGTCACGTGCATGAATACTTGGAGGGGTGACCTCATCATGCTGATTAGAGGGGATGCCTCTAATCAATATACTGGTTTGGGTAGGAGGGATCAACTCCTTGTGAAGGGTGCAAGGCACACACCACATTCACCATGAAATACTGAATAAAACATGTAACTAGGATGCACCCATACGCCCCACCTGATATAATAATATGGCCAAAACTGAAAAGGGACGCCACGAGCAATCACTCCGCCGTGGGGAAGTCATAACATCGGTGCCTCCAATGCTATGGTTATGGTACCTCCATAACTAGGTGAAACTGGTCATGCTTGTATATGGCTATAGATTATGCTAATTAAACATAAGCAGTTCAAAACAATAAAACAAATGCTGGGGAAAACAGTTGGCTGCATACGGGGAAATCCTAATAAGGAAAGAATGTCCATACTGAAAGGACGGGAATCCGTACCTCAAGTCCAGTGAATGAACGGAAGAAAGACTCCTACTTCTGGATCACTAACGCTACATGAATACACACGTGTATAAGTATCGATTCACTGATTACGTACTGGGTTTTATGTCTCATTTTAGCTGACTTGGTATGTTTTAGGTCATGGTTCACTGTTTAAAGCCTTAAACTGTGTTTATCTTGTATTCTGATTAATCCGTTTAAGTATTACTGGTATTTCATGTATTATTATACTTACTATGTAATAATAAGTAACTTTCCAAAAATAGCAGGTTTCCAAAAATAGAAAGTTTCCAAAAATAGAAAGTTTCCAAAAATAAAAAGTTTCCAAAAATAGAAAGTTACCAAAAATAGAAAGTTTCCAAAAATAGAAAGTTTCCAAAAATAGAAAGTTTCCAAAAATAGAAAGTTTCCAAAAATAGAAAGTTTCCTAAAATAGAATTTACTGCTTAAAATAGATTAGTTTCTAAAAATAGAAAGTTTCCAAAAATAGATCAGCTGCCTTAATTAAACAAGTTTCCATATATAGAAGGTTTCCATGATTAGATTAGTTGCCTGAAATAGATAGATTTCCATATATAGAAGGTTTCCATTAATAGATTAGTTGCCTTATTTAATTAAGTTTCTATAAATAGAAGTTTCCATATTTAGAATTAAGCTGGTTACATAAGCTAACATATAAGTCTAAGTGTTTATAAGCTTGTTTCTTAAGTCATATGATATAGTATATAGTTTAATTATTATTTCATGTATTTTAATTAAACTATAGGTTAAGCATTTTAATTAAAGTATAGCATGATTTAATTAAAATGAAATGAAAATACTTAGGTTAAAATGTGTATTATTATTATTAATAATATAACCTAAGTCATGTTTAAATTAATTAATTATAGGCATGTTTTAAATAATTAATTAATCATAACTTATAACATAAAATACTTAGGTTAAATTAATATCATGCTAAATTAATAATTAGAATAACCTAAGTCATGATTTAATTAATATCTCATGTTATTAATTAATTTATATCCTAAGTTCATGATTCATAAAAAATTAACATGTAACATAGATCATGATTTAACCAACGAACCATGAATCGGGCATGAATTCGACACCGTACCCCGAGCCAAACCCGGGGCACATGTGCCTCCCTGCTACCGTGGGTCCCACAAGCACCAACCAAGACCTAAAATGGTCTTGGTGGTGGCGGCAATAAGCAAACCAAACCCCCCTCGGGTTTGTTTTGCTAGGCGGCTAAAAACAAACACCCTTATAATTCATTCTTTGATTTTAATTAACCCCAAAACATGTTAGGTCAATGTTTAATTATCATGTTTTTAATAAGAAAATAATAACATGTTCATGAAAATAATCAAAGATTAAAAAGAATTAAAAAGAAGGGTTTAAAAAGTATACCACTATGTAGCTTGGAAAAGGATGAACAAACACTGATTATAGCAATAGTTTTTAAGATCAAAATCAAACAATCACCCTCCTATGGTGATGCTAAGGTGGCGGCACAAAGAGAGCACAAGGAGGAGGAGAGAAAACTCTTTTAGGGTTTTTGTGTTTATTTCTTGAAAGTGAAAAATGAAAACTAGTTTTACTCTTTACCCCCCTTTACTTGTAAAAGTCCATGGGCTTAGCCCATTTCTTGTTGTGTGCCGTGGGTATGGGGGCCCCACATGGGGTACCCGTACCTTTCTCGTGTCCCGATGTTTCGTGTTCGTTCGTGGTTAAACGTGCTCGTGTTTAAAGTGTTTCTGTTTATTTTATCATGTCGTTTATCGTAATCTTAACGCTCGTAATTATATTATATGTATTTACGTAATTATTCTAGTTCGTATTTTAAATGGTGATCATGATTTAATTATGTTCACGTGACATATTTATTAACTGTTTATCATGAGTTCGTACGTAATCGATACTTGTCATGTCATACACGTATGCACTTGCTTGATTATTAGCACATGAATGTGATCAATACTAAATGAGGTAAGTTTTAATCTAGGACGTACGATCTTAAGGGCACTATTCATGGTAAAAGCATGCGGGTTTTACAATTCTTCCCCCCTAAAAAGAATAATTCGTCCCCGAATTATAGATAAAGTAAGCTGAAAAGAAGTAACATACCCGAACTCAAAATATGAAGTGAGGGTAAGAAGCCCGGATAGACTCCTCTGTTTCCCAAGTGGCTTCCCGCTCGGTATGGTCCCTCCAAAGGATTTTGACGAAAGGAATCGTCTTCCTTCTCATGACTCGTTCTTGCCTGTCGAGTACTCGTTCGGGTTCTTCTATAAAAGTGAGATCTTCACGTATCTGTTCCAGTGGATACTGAACCATGTGAAGGGGATGATAATTGTACCCTCTGAGTAAGGACACATGGAACACGTTATGGACGTGCGAAAGCTGAGGAGGTAACGCCAATCGGTAAGATACTTCACCGATTCGTTCAATGATATCAAAAGGTCCGATGAAACGAGGACTGAGTTTTCCTTTGATCCTGAAGCGTTTAACACCACGTGTCGGCGAAACCTTGAGGAAGACGTGATCTCCCACATTAAAATGTATGTCCCTACGATGCTTATCGGCGTAACTCTTCTGACGTGACCGTGCTTCTTGCAACTTCTGTTTAGCTACCTCAATCTTCTCATTGGTCATTTCTATAATCTCTGGTCCTTCGAGTGTTCGCTCTCCCACTTGATCCCAGCAAGTTGGAGCGCGACACTTTCTGCCATACAACATTTCGAAAGGAGCACATTTGATACTTGCGTGCCAGCTGTTGTTGTATGCAAACTCGACTAAACAGATGTAATCGTCCCAATCACCTGTCCATTCCAACGCACACGACCTTAACATATCTTCCAATGTCTGAATTGTTCGCTCCGATTGTCCGTCCGTTTGAGGATGAAAGGCCGTACTCAGCTTAAGTTGTGTACCCCAAGCTTTTTGCAGACCTTTCCAGAATCGCGACGTGAAACGAGGATCTCTGTCTGAGACGATGCTGGAGGGAGTGCCGTGGAGTCTCATGATCTCCCTTCTGTAAGTATCTGCGAGTTTACTTACCGGATCTTCCTTGCGTATTGGTAAGCAATGAGCTGATTTGGTGAGTCGATCAACAATGACCCAAATAGCATCGTGCTTCTTCTTGGTAGGCGGAAGACCGGTAACAAAATCCATGGTGATTTTGTCCTACTTCCACTCTGGAATATCCAACGGTTGAAGGAGACCGCCCGATCGCTGATGTTCAATCTTAACCTGCTGGCAGGTAAGACATTTGGAGACATAAGTGGCTACATCCTGTTTCATACCACTCCACCAAAAGTGCTGTCTGATGTCATGGTACATTTTTGTCGACCCAGGATGTATAGAAAATGGGGAGCTGTGAGCTTCAGCTAACAATGCTTCCCGGAGTTCTTGATTGTCAGGAACATAAAGTCTCGTGCCCTGCCAAACGATACCGTCTGCGTCCATTCTGAATTCCGTCTGCTTCTCTAAATTCTGAATTATCGCCCAAATCTCTCCATCATCCTTCTGCGCTTCCTTGATCCTAGTCAGTAACTCAGGTTCTACTCTAAGATTCGCCCAGTATCCGTGCTGCCCACGTACCATGATTTCGATGTCTAGCCGCTCCAAGTCTCTTATGTTTTGTTCCTTGATCTCAATGCCGTTGATCATTCCGGACTTTCTGCTGAGTGCATCTGCTACTACATTAGCTTTCCCGGGATGATACTGTAGGTTAATATCATAATCCTTCAACAGTTCCAACCATCTCCTTTGTCTCATGTTCAATTCTCGCTGTGTGAAGATATACTTCAAGCTCTTGTGATCCGTGAAAATGTCGCATGATTCTCCGTATAAGTAATGCCTCCATATCTTCAATGCGAACACCACTGCAGCAAGTTCCAGGTCATGCGTAGGGTAGTTTTCTTCATAGGGCTTAAGCTGCCGTGAAGCATACGCGATCACTTTCCCATGTTGCATGAGAACACAGCCCAGTCCCTTCCCCGATGCATCGCTATAGATCTGAAATCCACCTGTACCAGATGGGAGAGTAAGAATAGGTGCAGATACTAACTTCTGCTTTAGGTCTTCGAAGCTCTTCTCTCGATCTTCCATCCAGACGAATTTCTCTCCTTTTCGCATCAGTTTGGTGAGAGGTAGTGCCAAGCGGGAAAAGTTCTCCACGAATCTGCGATAATATCCAGCTAAGCCTAAGAAACTGCGGACTTCTGTCGCCGACGTTGGTCTTGGCCATTTAGTGATAGCCTCAACCTTCGCTGGGTCCATAGTGATCCCTTCTGCTGATACAATGTGACCTAGGAATGCCACCTTGTTTAACCAGAACTCACACTTGGAGAATTTCTCATACAGCTGTTTCTGACGAAGAATCTGTAGTACCGTACGAAGATGGTCTTCGTGTTCCTCCGTGGACTTTGAGAAAATCAGGATGTCATCGATGAATACAATGACAAATTTATCAAGGAATTCATGGAAGATCCTGTTCATCAGATCCATGAATACTGCTGGAGCGTTAGTCAGGCCGAATGGCATGACCACAAACTCATAATGGCCATAGCGGGTACGAAAAGCAGTCTTAGCAATGTCCTGCTCTTTAACCCTCAGCTGATGGTAGCCTGACCTTAGATCGATCTTTGAGAAGTGTTTGGCTCCTTGAAGTTGGTCAAACAGATCGTCTATACGTGGCAGTGGATATCTATTGCGGATGGTAATCTTATTAAGTTCACGGTAGTCAATGCAAAGTCGCATGTTGCCGTCCTTCTTCTTAACGAACAAGACCGGTGCGCCCCATGGAGATGCGCTTGGTCTAATGAACCCTCGTTCAAGAAGTTCCTGCAGTTGGTCCTTCAGTTCTTTTAGCTCTATGGGAGCCATACGATACGGAGCCTTAGAGATTGGCTCAGCTCCTGGAACAAGGTCGATGTTGAACTCCACTTCTCTTGCAGGTGGTATGCCTGGAAGTTCATCTGGGAATACGTCTTGAAATTCCGAAACTACTGGTTGATCCTGAATCGATGGGGATTCAGCATCCATGTCATGAACCGTAGCTAGATAACCTTCGCAGCCATGTGACAGTAATGCACGTGCTTGCAAGGTAGATATGACTTGTACAGACCGTCCGGGTATGAACCCGTTATGGATGTACTCTGGTGCATTAATGTCGCCGAAGATCACCCGATATGAGTGGCAGTCTATGGTAGCATGGTGCCTGGATAGCCAGTCCATGCCAAGAATCATATCGAACTCAATCATGTCTAGGGGAAGTGCATCTACTGCACGAACTTTATCGTCAAACTCTAGAGGAAGACTCTTGTATACATGAGTTATTAATACAGAGTCCCTCAGAGGCGTGGAAATGGTAAGCTTATTTTCTAATGGCAAGGGAAGTGTCCTGATGTTCTTAGCATAAGTAGTGGAAATAACTGAATGAGTGGCACCCGTGTCGAAAAGAACACATGCAGCCTGGCCGTACATATACAAAATTCCAGTAATGGTACCTGTAGATTTGTTTGCCTGATCGCGCGATGTCGTGTAGACACGCCCATTGGTAGGAGGCGGTTTAGTATCAGCATGACCCGAAGTACCCTCCATTTCACCCTTACGGCAATCTCTCATACGATGGCCAGGGAGGCCGCACTTGTAGCACGCGTCGGAATCACGACGACATGGGCCAGGGTGTCTGCGATGGCAAGTATTGCAAAGAGAATGAGTGAATCCTCCAGCAGGAGTCCTTGCTTGCTGAGGGCCTGCTGATGACAAAACGTGTTAAGAATAAAGTATATGCACGAGTATAGGACGTAAGCGTCATAAGATGTTACCAGTGTTAGCTAAACGGTTAGGCTGAGAACCCCTGTGGTTCTGGTCCTTCCCGTTACCGTGGTTCCTGGTAGAGGTTAATATAGTGTCAGCATGAGAGATATAACATGAAATCATAATAAGATGCGTAAATAGTAGGACCTGCTGTTGTTGGAGTGTCCCGCATTGTTACGGTAATTATCATTACCGTTGCGCCTTTCCACAACAGAACGGTCGTTAGTGTGACCGTTTCCTTTGGGCTGATTAGGCTGCTGCTGAGTAGCCGGCTGAGACCGGTCCCCAGTTTTCTGCCTGGAAGATACAGTTTAAGAGATGATTATAGAACATATAATGATAGGATGCGATCTGGTTATTGATAGAACACGAAATGTTTTACCTCTTGTCGGGTCTTTCAGCTTCCCCGAACTCATCGCGTTCCTGCAACATCTCAAGCTTCCTTGCTGCGTCGACCACTTGTGCTACTGTATTGAACGTAGCACATACCAGATTGTTCGCGACCGAGGTGCGAAGTGCCCACCTAAAATGGTGTGCCTGCTCCTCAGGAGTACCAGCCGCTGCTCCCAGAAAACCAGCCAAGCGAAGAAAGCGCTGCATGAATTCGTTGCTATTCTCGCCCGCTCTCTGACGTATCCCATGGTATTCTCGCTTGAGTTTGTCCTGCTCTGCCTTAGGAAAGAACTGCTCCATCACTCTCTCCTTGAATTGGGCCCATGTCAAACCAGCGACCCATTCATCACCTCCTTCTGACTGCGTCAAAGCTAGCCACCAGTTGAGTACATCGCCTTCAAACCGGTAGCATGCCAATCTCGCCTTGAAGGCGGGGTCACATCCCATAGCATTGAAGATTTTCTCAATGTGAGTCAGCCAGCTTTCAGCATCGCTGGGGCTATCAGTCTTTTCAAAAGCTCTAGGACGGAGCTTGTTAAATCTTTCCAACCATACCGCTAGTGTCACTGGGGGAGGAGGAGGAGGAGGTGCCTGATTCTGCTGCTGCTGGTTGTTGGCAGCTTGGACTTCAGCACGAATGCCATTCCTCAGTTGAGGAAGTAAGGCTTGCATGGCAGCCTGAATTGCAGCATTGAGCTGCTCTTGCTCGCGTGTGAGAACCATCTGACAGTATAACATAAACATATGATTAACAGTTCCAACATAAAATAAAAAAAAAAAAAAAATTATACCAAAAATTTCATGAGAAAAATTTTATGCAAGAAAATCTTTGTATGAATGCATGACGCAGTTTTATGAAAACTTTTGATGCTCGAGCGTGAACGCCTCCGGTCAGTTCACTCAAAATAAAAGACATATCGAGGGGACGCCTATGGGTCGGTCCCAAATCTAAAAGTTTCGATAAAACACATGCGACTAAATAGGGCCAGTCCTGTACCAACCATTACTTAGTCAAAAACCCTGTAACAATGACATGTATATGTATGCTTAAAAATGATGAATGCATGAAAACAACTGTCAGTTCTAGGAAGACCGTAGTGACTACCCACTAATCACAGGTCATATTTGAGAGCCTACAGGTCGAAACCTTGGCTCTGATACCATAATTGTAACACCCCATTTTGGAAATTGAATATTACGCATAATCATGGCGTGTCATCAAAGCATACAAGGATAAGTGTCTAAGCATTATTCGACCATAAAAGGGAAATACCGGAATCAAACATCGGTAACCCCAAAGTAAAGCTCATCACACACAAACATAAATACTGTAAAAGGAAAGGACGAAACAATGTCCATAGCAACTGTATCAAAGTAAAGGAAATGCATAAAGTAAAGAAAGACAGTAAAGCTTCCAATCCATATGCACGTACGTTTGAGATCTACGAGCGTCCCTGAGTACCTGCCGTTTTGGGAACATGAAAAAGAAAACGGCTGAGCAAGACGCTCAGTGCACGGATGTACAATATAGCATGAAATAGAGTAAACATGTAACATATAACAGCGGAAGACTAAGTTCTGAGAAAACTGGTTAAGTATCAAGAAAACTGGTTTTATAGTTTGAAAAGCCTTATGTTTATCTTGTGAAAACTGTTTTAACATATATATACCATAGCCCATATAGGTCATGAAAAGGTCACGTGCATGAATACTTGGAGGGGTGACCTCATCATGCTGATTAGAGGGGATGCCTCTAATCAATATACTGGTTTGGGTAGGAGGGATCAACTCCTTGTGAAGGGTGCAAGGCACACACCACATTCACCATGAAATACTGAATAAAACATGTAACTAGGATGCACTCATACGCCCCACCTGATATAATAATATGGCCAAAACTGAAAAGGGACGCCACGAGCAATCACTCCGCCGTGGGGAAGTCATAACATCGGTGCCTCCAATGTTATGGTTATGGTACCTCCATAACTAGGTGAAACTGGTCATGCTTGTATATGGCTATAGATTATGCTAATTAAACATAAGCAGTTCAAAACAATAAAACAAATGCTGGGGAAAACAGTTGGCTGCATACGGGGAAATCCTAATAAGGAAAGAATGTCCATACTGAAAGGACGGGAATCCGTACCTCAAGTCCAGTGAATGAACGGAAGAAAGACTCCTACTTCTGGATCACTAACGCTACATGAATACACACGTGTATAAGTATCGATTCACTGATTACGTACTGGGTTTTATGTCTCATTTTAGCTGACTTGGTATGTTTTAGGTCATGGTTCACTGTTTAAAGCCTTAAACTGTGTTTATCTTGTATTCTGATTAATCCGTTTAAGTATTACTGGTATTTCATGTATTATTATACTTACTATGTAATAATAAGTAACTTTCCAAAAATAGCAGGTTTCCAAAAATAGAAAGTTTCCAAAAATAGAAAGTTTCCAAAAATAGAAAGTTTCCAAAAATAGAAAGTTACCAAAAATAGAAAGTTTCCAAAAATAGAAAGTTTCCAAAAATAGAAAGTTTCCAAAAATAGAAAGTTTCCTAAAATAGAATTTACTGCTTAAAATAGATTAGTTTCTAAAAATAGAAAGTTTCCAAAAATAGATCAGCTGCCTTAATTAAACAAGTTTCCATATATAGAAGGTTTCCATGATTAGATTAGCTGCCTGAAATAGATAGATTTCCATATATAGAAGGTTTCCATTAATAGATTAGTTGCCTTATTTAATTAAGTTTCTATAAATAGAAGTTTCCATATTTAGAATTAAGCTGGTTACATAAGCTAACATATAAGTCTAAGTGTTTATAAGCTTGTTTCTTAAGTCATATGATATAGTATATAGTTTAATTATTATTTCATGTATTTTAATTAAACTATAGGTTAAGCATTTTAATTAAAGTATAGCATGATTTAATTAAAATGAAATGAAAATACTTAGGTTAAAATGTGTATTATTATTATTAATAATATAACCTAAGTCATGTTTATATTAATTAATTATAGGCATGTTTTAAATAATTAATTAATCATAACTTATAACATAAAATACTTAGGTTAAATTAATATCATGCTAAATTAATAATTAGAATAACCTAAGTCATGATTTAATTAATATCTCATGTTATTAATTAATTTATATCCTAAGTTCATGATTCATAAAAAATTAACATGTAACATAGATCATGATTTAACCAACGAACCATGAATCGGGCATGAATTCGACACCGTACCCCGAGCCAAACCCGGGGCACATGTGCCTCCCTGCTGCCGTGGGTCCTACAAGCACCAACCAAGACCTAAAATGGTCTTGGTGGTGGCGGCAATAAGCAAACCAAACCCCCCTCGGGTTTGTTTTGCTAGGCGGCTAAAAACAAACACCCTTATAATTCATTCTTTGATTTTAATTAACCCCAAAACATGTTAGGTCAATGTTTAATTATCATGTTTTTAATAAGAAAATAATAACATGTTCATGAAAATAATCAAAGATTAAAAAGAATTAAAAAGAAGGGTTTAAAAAGTATACCACTATGTAGCTTGGAAAAGGATGAACAAACACTGATTATAGCAATAGTTTTTAAGATCAAAATTAAACAATCACCCTCCTATGGTGATGCTAAGGTGGCGGCACAAAGAGAGCACAAGGAGGAGGAGAGAAAACTCTTTTAGGGTTTTTGTGTTTATTTCTTGAAAGTGAAAAATGAAAACTAGTTTTACTCTTTACCCCCCTTTACTTGTAAAAGTCCATGGGCTTAGCCCATTTCTTGTTGTGTGCCGTGGGTATGGGGGCCCCACATGGGGTACCCGTACCTTTCTCGTGTCCCGATGTTTCGTGTTCGTTCGTGGTTAAACGTGCTCGTGTTTAAAGTGTTTCTGTTTATTTTATCATGTCGTTTATCGTAATCTTAACGCTCGTAATTATATTATATGTATAACAACCCGAAAATTTTGACCAAAGTTTAAATTAAGATTTTTCGAACATTTACGAAACTTGTTATTTATTTTCGATAATTTAACGAAGATCGTGTTAGCTAAAATTCAAATTTATTTTGAATATTTTCTTTTAGTTTATGAACTGAGAAATTTAAAATTTTTACGTTTACGTTTCGTAAAAATTAATATTTATTTTTTAATTACTTGTAATATTTATCGACGTTTTAAACGACGGACTGGGCAAAACTGATAAAAAATAATAGTTGAAACGATTCAAAATGAAAACTTTTAAAATATGAAGGAATAGTATTTTATTATATCCTAAAACGTTGCTAATAACGTGAGCAATAAAATTTACATTTTATTTTTACGGCAAAATCTAACCAAAATAGCTAGAAATGATTAAACGAGCATTTAAATAATTAATAGCAAATGTTTTCGAAAATCGACGAAGTAAGGACTCATATTTATTGGAAAAATGATTTTAAAAACGATGGCGCAAGTCTCGTGTCTTGAATCGTTCGTTAAGTCGTCCAAACGAGCGTCGAACGCTTATTGTACGAAAGTAAATAAAGTATTTACATAATTTACCCTAAACTATTATCTAATTTCTATTTACATTTTAAAGTTTAGGTATATATATTAATATTCTCCCATTTCTCTCATTTTACACAAAACAAAACACACACAATTTAAAAAGTTCTCTCAAGCTCCAACAATGGCTGCCAACCGGCCGCCGGAGCTGCCACCGTCGCCGCCACCGGAAAACTTTTCCGGCGATGATTTTCCGGCGAACTCCATTTTTTCCGTCGAGACCAAAAGTGTTCCAAAAGCCCCGATCTACCCGAATCTCATACCCACTCTATCCAAAATCGTCTCCTCTTTGCTGCCATTCCTAAACCGCCGCTGTGGTGGTGTTTTCCGGCCGCCATCGCCGTATGGTGGTGTGTGGGTGACGGATTCACCATCTCAACATGTGGGTATACCTTAAAAACCCTCAAAACCCTCGGATTTTGTCCCGATCTACACATGCAAGATGGTTACAATCAAGATTAGAAAAAAAATAGTTTAATTATTTTATTTATGGTGGTTCTTGGCCGCGTTTTGAACGGAAATAGGGGCTGCCGCCGCCGGACCACCACTGTGGTGGCGGCCGGACTTCATCACAGCCACCATGGCCGGCCATGGTGGTGTTGCATTGTGGTGGTGATACCCTTGATTATTTTTGGTTGATTAATTATTGATTGGTGGATGATTCTAGATCTATATTTTTTTTATATACAATTAAATTTTAATTATAATGTGTAAAAGATAAATAAATAAATAAAGGATATGATAATATTGGAAATGATGAATGTACATATTATTTTGAGGGTATATAATAATATAAATATGTATATAATAATAACAATAATTAATATTTGATATATTTAGTTGACTTACTATTCGAGGAGATATAAAAAGAAATAAATAAAATTTATTTAATGAGTTATTTTATTATTGTTATTACTGTGTAAAAAGGGATACATAAAGAAGATAAAATAAATAAATAGAGTATGTAATAAGATAAAAAAAAAAGGTGGACTATAATAAATAAATATAATTGTTTTTTTTGGTTTTATAATTATTAATTGGGGAGATATGGATTATAATAAATAAAGGGTGTAATAAAATATGAAGTGTAAGAATATAAATATATAGAGAATATTATAATAATAATTAATATTATTTGATATAATGGGGTATAAAATTATTTGAGGATATATGGAAAGTAATTAAAGTATTGATGGTGGGAATATATATAATTAATATATTAATTAAGGTATTGATTAAAAATGGAAAGTAATTAATTTAAGAGATATGGAAGGTAATTAAAATATTAATGGTGGGAATATATATAATTAATATATTAATTAAGGTATTGATTAAAAATGGAAAGTAATTAATTTAAGAGATATGGAAGGTAATTAAAATATTAATGGTGGGAATATATATTTAATATAGTAATTAGAATGATTGAGTATACCTTAATTAGAATATTGACTAAGAAAGTATTAATTGGATATTGATTGAGACAAAGTGGGAAAATTATGTATTTTATATACATGGAAACGTTATAAAAGTGGAAAGGTCATGCCGAAATTTTCTAAAAATGTATACTTTTATAAAATAAATAGTTAACGAATAACTACGTTATAAAATAATTTTTGAAAAGTATTATTTTAATTAATATGACATTTAACGTTATATATGATAAATAAATTTTAATGAGTTATATAACGATTTTCCAACGAGTGTCGAATTATATAAAAATAACTTCGTATACACTATTATAACCGAAGGATATAGTATATAACTTAAGAAATACATTTTTAAATGTTTGTTCTAAATAATAACTTACGACATGAATTATGAGCGTCATGTTCATATATAAATTATATACTGAATATATTATATGATTTATTTTATCATTATATTTTATTTGGCCAACCACCAAAGTTTTACGAGTTAAATTTTATTAATTTATTTTGTGTCGAGTTGATGTAACCATCCATCGGGAAAACACCAAAACATAAACCTCACCAAACGATTGGAGCATAGCTGTGGAATTATTTACAACCGCGGAAAGATATTTGTTGACGCTACATGATTATTTATTATGGTGTATTACGACTATTGGAATCAAGCTGTATATATTATGTGATGCTGTGTGGTGTGATACTTATATTCTGCTGATGTCTGCATTTAAGGTGAGTCTATAGCCTCGCTTTATACTAGTTATTAAATGATTTTAAACCCGCGAGGGGGAATACATGTTTTTATAAACTTAGAACACGAGATTTTTATGGTATGCTTTGTCCCTCTATGAATGGACCCGTGGTTGCCTTTAAATTGCATTAAGTGATTGCCTTTGTTAAAGCCTCAATTATGGACCGTTAACTAGCTTATGATGGGCTAGCCGCTAGTACAATTAATAGATCTATGGGGGAAGCCGCCCCGGTTCAGTTGGTGTGGACTTGTCATAGAAGCTTAGGCCCGACCTCCGCACTGTTTGGACATATTGTATTGAGAAGTCAGGTATACGGCAATGTACCAAAAATCTAGAGGTAACCGACAATTAATAAATCTCTCGTCTTATTAGACTGATATGGGAGTGTCTAAGGGCTCGGTTCCATGAGCTTATTGCAATTTATGCTATATACAATTATCATTGTTGATGCAAATTATTATTTGATGCTTATAAGCATGCCACAAACTTATAATCTTTGCTTGTGTTCAAATTGATTACATAAACCTATAGATTCACTCGGCATTTTTGCTGATGTTTTACTCACATGTATTTCAGGTAATCAGGAAGGGTGAAGCTTGGAAGCCACGGGAATGAATGTTGTGCACTACTTTGCAATATAAACTCTTTGAATATTTGTCGTTCCTTTTGTTCAAAACAATTTAAATCTTTTGTTTTGGTTGTACTTTGGTTACGATGTCTTGGGACTACGCTACTCTGACAAATGTTTTAGGAACGATAAATCTAAAACGTCTCTTTTCGAGTCGTTCTTTATAAATTATGTGTTGTTGTATCATTGTTTAGCACCCAAAGATGTATTCCGCTGCGTGTAAATTTGGGGGTGTTAAAGATTGGTACCAGAGCCATGAGTTATAGAGAACTAGGTCTTTATTTTAAAAACCTAAACTATAACTGTCAGTTTTTATTTTTCAAAGAGTCATGTGCACCGGACTTCGCGTGACTTCAGGTTCAAGCTACTTCTGGGATTACAAGTTTAGTATACATTATTATGTATGCCTTATTGCTAAGTATTTCTAAATAAATACTATAATCCTTTTATCGATATATATTTATGTCGTTAAACTTTTCGATAAAAGTTTATCATTTATTAATGATTAACTTAAATAAATACATTGAATTTTCAAGATCTTTCTATATTTATTTTTGAAGTATTTAAATTGTTTTTATTGCAAATTTTATATTATGACCTTACATACCTCCATCTGCGCGCGTTACTTTTATTGCTTAACCCTTTGAGATATCTATATAGATATTCAAATCGTCTTCCGGCTATTTGTGCTTGGACGTCTTTTAACGTAATTTCTAGACCATTGTGTAGCTCAATGTGTCCTTGGAAAAGACTAACCGTTATCGTGTGAGTCACACATTTTGAAATACTTCTTATACTCGTATTGAATAATACCATGGTTTTTCATAATATTTTGTTGATTTTTATTATCGTTTTACACGACATGTGAAGATTTAATTCGTTGACATTTATATGTATCGACTCCGAAGTGTATTGTTCACTTATATCTCGGTAACGTCATCGTCATTTTATAAATCATCGTCTAGATTATGGCGCTAGAATTGGAATACTATTTTACTTATATAAAATTGTATCATTTATTTTTCATTAACCTTCTCGCTCCCGAAGTGTAGCATGTTAATGTTCCATTCTTTTCTTGTTATGTTTTGTGTTTTTGACAATCATGGCACCAAGGAGATTTGCCTACATTGCATTTTTAAATCTAAATTACGAACGTCTTTCACCGTCTTGCTTCCTAAATTTCATGTTGAATACCTTGAAGCATTTTCTGTCGTTCATCATGCTATATTTTATTTGATGCTCATTACGAGATTTATTTTTCGTTGTTATAAAATCCACAGGACATGTGTGTATATATGTATATATTTTGAGCCGTTAAGAAGTGTCGAAAAATACACTTTATGCAGAAACTGTAGGGGCAGTATAAACAGGTCAAAACTTAAAAGTAAAACCTGCGTTTTTAAAATAAAATAGTCAAACCTGCACAGAACTTGCAGGGGTATTTTGGTCATTTTACATTGGTTTTCAGGTCTCGGGTAAAACTAGAAAGTCGTCTGAAACGTCGTTTTACATCAAAATGCTTTAGACTCTGAGTCTTGGAAATGTCGTCTATCGGGTCAATTAATCGGCTCATAGTTAAAAGTTAAATCTGATAGAAAATTCAGAACATGAGTTTTAAATGTTATTAAGCTGTTTTGATTTCATTTGAGATCGTAAAATTTTACCAAATATTATTTTACAACTAAAGAATACTAGTTGCATGTGAAAATATTTAAAGATAAAAACAGTACAGGATTAGCAATTACCGGATTAATGGTGTAATTTAAAAACGAATAACATACTTTCTTAAAAGCATGGTGTGTCGAGTATCTTACAAAGAATACACATGTGGATTGTTTTATTCTTTTCATATATATGACTCATTTGTCATTCGATGTTATTTTATTTTCATTTTCTTCTAACCTTCCACTGATTTGAGTTGAGTTTTGAAGTTTTGCCTTCACATTCTTCGTTAACATTCTTATCCGTATCTCATGACGTTTTCGTCTAAACCTTATAACCCTTTGAAAACTTAACAACTTGTAACCATTTCATTGGTTGTTTTATGAGCTACTATTTGCCACTTTTTGCAAAACTTTGACTACTTTATACGTTGTCATAATGTCATATTATAAATAAATCTGATATTGTTTTACGATTATTTTCACCAATTATTTTTACTTTGGTATTATAAAATACTTTTCGTAAGATTAAAAGTTGCTTATTGATTATCTCACAAATTATTGTATCCTATAAAATTATAAACTATTTTTAAATTCCATTTTTCAAATGGCATGGTTTATATATAAACATAAGAAACGTAATACTTTTCGACGAAACTGAGCATTGCATTGCTATTCCTAAATTATACATGGCCTGATCACCTATGTCTAATTTAGAAGGAGCCATGCTAGGCTGAATAGTAGTCACCTTAAAAATCTTGATAATAATCAACTTTTTACTTGTATTTATGATAAAGATAAATAAAATGAAATAAAGTGAAAAAAGTTTTGAAAACCTTTATATTTTATGCAAGTAGCGCAATTTCTATGCATCCGCATACGTTTTCTTACCTTTTCTTAAACGAATTAAGCGCTTACGAATACGTTTTTACTCGACGATCGCTTTTTCACTTGTTACTTCATTTTGTCTTATAACTGATTTCTTTTGACCGTTCGTTTAATTACTGACTGTTGATAAATGACTTGAAAGTCTCAATGTTTTATCCTTCCTTCTCGTCCAATTTTCTCTATGCGACTGGGTAGATTTTTGGAATGTCTCCGCACGTGAATAATGAATTATCACTAGAGTGATTTCCGTATATCTGGGATGACGTCCGTCACTCCCGTTTGTCTCGAAATCCACTCTTGCGAACCGTGCTTTGACTTCTCTCTTTAAACACTAACATCGTTCATTTGATTTGTTTTAATTACAAGTGATTATTAGGAATTTTATTTTATTAAAATTTTTGTATGGATCTTATTTTCGATCGTGTAACGACCACCGCTAAGTTAACAAGCTGATATTGGTGAACCATCAACCGCACTAACCAAAATTGACAACTTGTTTAATCTATTATTTCTTATCGTCTTACCATCAACGCCTTATTTTATTATTCTCTTTAAGAATTTATACGACATTTGTTTCGTTCTCTTTTGTACCGTTGATTTCTTACTAATTGTTGACCATTATTTCTATTCGTGTTCGTTTGTTATCTTGTCACATTTCGAAACTCGAATATATCCCATGTTTATTTTGAAATAATAAACACCTTTATGTATTTCTACAACGTATTATAAAATTTTTTATAGAACTTTTATACATTTTCCGATGATTTTCAATTATCGAAATAACTATCATAAGTAAAAGGTCACATTTATACATCATCTCTTGTATAACTAAAATTAATGTTTAAAATGAAATTATGCTCTATCTTTGACTTATCATACTTTACTTTTAATGTAATGAAATTACCGGTTTAATTTATATTCCTAATAATGATTTAATTTGGAAATTATATTTTCTAATTGTAACCATCAATATGAGTTTAATAAAAAAATTCATGTCATTCTTTCAAAGCTTCTTAAGACAACCAAAATAAATTATGAAGCTATTTAACTTCTATTTTTAATATATCATCTTTATCATGAAAGTACTTCAACTGAGTTTTAATGTAATACCAAATCCGGGACGGATAATTGTGACAAATGTTATTTTAATGATAATGTATAATTTATTCTTCGCTCTCATTTTCCTACTCGATGACCAACGGCGGAAATCTGTATTTGATATTTATGCTTGACTTTTGCTTTTAGATACTTATGTGGCATGTGATCTAGTCGAATGATCGTAAGTTGTGAGAACTTCATACGGCATTGTCCAATGACGTCCGATCATGGAGAACGTGTACATATAATATCTTTTGACTTTCTTTGGAACTTAGATGATGACTTGCATGTTTTTCACTCTTCACTGTTAGATTGAAGACTATCGTATGCGAATTAAGCGCTGGGACGTCGCTTCCTAAAGGAGTGGATGATATAACAACCCGAAAATTTTGACCAAAGTTTAAATTAAGATTTTTCGAACATTTACGAAACTTGTTATTTATTTTCGATAATTTAACGAAGATCGTGTTAGCTAAAATTCAAATTTATTTTGAATATTTTCTTTTAGTTTATGAACTGAGAAATTTAAAATTTTTACGTTTACGTTTCGTAAAAATTAAATATTTATTTTTTAATTACTTGTAATATTTATCGACGTTTTAAACGACGGACTGGGCAAAACTGATAAAAAATAATAGTTGAAACGATTCAAAATGAAAACTTTGAAAATATGAAGGAATAGTATTTTATTATATCCTAAAACGTTGCTAATAACGTGAGCAATAAAATTTACATTTTATTTTTACGGCAAAATCTAACCAAAATAGCTAGAAATGATTAAACGAGCATTTAAATAATTAATAGCAAATGTTTTCGAAAATCGACGAAGTAAGGACTCATATTTATTGGAAAAATGATTTTAAAAACGATGGCGCAAGTCTCGTGTCTTGAATCGTTCGTTAAGTCGTCCAAACGAGCGTCGAACGCTTATTGTACGAAAGTAAATAAAGTATTTACATAATTTACCCTAAACTATTATCTAATTTCTATTTACATTTTAAAGTTTAGGTATATATATTAATATTCTCCCATTTCTCTCATTTTACACAAAACAAAACACACACAATTTAAAAAGTTCTCTCAAGCTCCAACAATGGCTGCCAACCGGCCGCCGGAGCTGCCACCGTCGCCGCCACCGGAAAACTTTTCCGGCGATGATTTTCCGGCGAACTCCATTTTTTCCGTCGAGACCAAAAGTGTTCCAAAAGCCCCGATCTACCTGAATCTCATACCCACTCTATCCAAAATCGTCTCCTCTTTGCTGCCATTCCTAAACCGCCGCTGTGGTGGTGTTTTCCGGCCGCCACCGCCGTATGGTGGTGTGTGGGTGACGGATTCACCATCTCAACATGTGGGTATACCTTAAAAACCCTCAAAACCCTCGGATTTTGTCCCGATCTACACATGCAAGATGGTTACAATCAAGATTAGAAAAAAAAATAGTTTAATTATTTTATTTATGGTGGTTCTTGGCCGCGTTTTGAACGGAAATAGGGGCTGCCGCCGCCGGACCACCACTGTGGTGGCGGCCGGACTTCATCACAGCCACCATGGCCGGCCATGGTGGTGTTGCATTGTGGTGGTGATACCCTTGATTATTTTTGGTTGATTAATTATTGATTGGTGGATGATTCTAGATCTATATTTTTTTTATATACAATTAAATTTTAATTATAATGTGTAAAAGATAAATAAATAAATAAAGGATATGATAATATTGGAAATGATGAATGTACATATTATTTTGAGGGTATATAATAATATAAATATGTATATAATAATAACAATAATTAATATTTGATATATTTAGTTGACTTACTATTTGAGGAGATATAAAAAGAAATAAATAAAATTTATTTAATGAGTTATTTTATTATTGTTATTACTGTGTAAAAAGGGATACATAAAGAAGATAAAATAAATAAATAGAGTATGTAATAAGATAAAAAAAAAGGTGGACTATAATAAATAAATATAATTGTTTTTTTTGGTTTTATAATTATTAATTGGGGAGATATGGATTATAATAAATAAAGGGTGTAATAAAATATGAAGTGTAAGAATATAAATATATAGAGAATATTATAATAATAATTAATATTATTTGATATAATGGGGTATAAAATTATTTGAGGATATATGGAAAGTAATTAAAGTATTGATGGTGGGAATATATATAATTAATATATTAATTAAGGTATTGATTAAAAATGGAAAGTAATTAATTTAAGAGATATGGAAGGTAATTAAAATATTAATGGTGGGAATATATATAATTAATATATTAATTAAGGTATTGATTAAAAATGGAAAGTAATTAATTTAAGAGATATGGAAGGTAATTAAAATATTAATGGTGGGAATATATATTTAATATAGTAATTAGAATGATTGAGTATACCTTAATTAGAATATTGACTAAGAAAGTATTAATTGGATATTGATTGAGACAAAGTGGGAAAATTATGTATTTTATATACATGGAAACGTTATAAAAGTGGAAAGGTCATGCCGAAATTTTCTAAAAATGTATACTTTTATAAAATAAATAGTTAACGAATAACTACGTTATAAAATAATTTTTGAAAAGTATTATTTTAATTAATATGACATTTAACGTTATATATGATAAATAAATTTTAATGAGTTATATAACGATTTTCCAACGAGTGTCGAATTATATAAAAATAACTTCGTATACACTATTATAACCGAAGGATATAGTATATAACTTAAGAAATACATTTTTAAATGTTTGTTCTAAATAATAACTTACGACATGAATTATGAGCGTCATGTTCATATATAAATTATATACTGAATATATTATATGATTTATTTTATCATTCTATTTTATTTGGCCAACCACCAAAGTTTTACGAGTTAAATTTTATTAATTTATTTTGTGTCGAGTTGATGTAACCATCCATCGGGAAAACACCAAAACATAAACCTCACCAAACGATTGGAGCATAGCTGTGGAATTATTTACAACCGCGGAAAGATATTTGTTGACGCTACATGATTATTTATTATGGTGTATTACGACTATTGGAATCAAGCTGTATATATTATGTGATGCTGTGTGGTGTGATACTTATATTCTGCTGATGTCTGCATTTAAGGTGAGTCTATAGCCTCGCTTTATACTAGTTATTAAATGATTTTAAACCCGCGAGGGGGAATACATGTTTTTATAAACTTAGAATACGAGATTTTTATGGTATGCTTTGTCCCTCTATGAATGGACCCGTGGTTGCCTTTAAATTGCATTAAGTGATTGCCTTTGTTAAAGCCTCAATTATGGACCGTTAACTAGCTTATGATGGGCTAGCCGCTAGTACAATTAATAGATCTATGGGGGAAGCCGCCCCGGTTCAGTTGGTGTGGACTTGTCATAGAAGCTTAGGCCCGACCTCCGCACTGTTTGGACATATTGTATTGAGAAGTCAGGTATACGGCAATGTACCAAAAATCTAGAGGTAACCGACAATTAATAAATCTCTCGTCTTATTAGACTGATATGGGAGTGTCTAAGGGCTCGGTTCCATGAGCTTATTGCAATTTATGCTATATACAATTATCATTGTTGATGCAAATTATTATTTGATGCTTATAAGCATGCCACAAACTTATAATCTTTGCTTGTGTTCAAATTGATTACATAAACCTATAGATTCACTCGGCATTTTTGCTGATGTTTTACTCACATGTATTTCAGGTAATCAGGAAGGGTGAAGCTTGGAAGCCACGGGAATGAATGTTGTGCACTACTTTGCAATATAAACTCTTTGAATATTTGTCGTTCCTTTTGTTCAAAACAATTTAAATCTTTTGTTTTGGTTGTACTTTGGTTACGATGTCTTGGGACTACGCTACTCTGACAAATGTTTTAGGAACGATAAATCTAAAACGTCTCTTTTCGAGTCGTTCTTTATAAATTATGTGTTGTTGTATCATTGTTTAGCACCCAAAGATGTATTCCGCTGCGTGTAAATTTGGGGGTGTTAAAATATGTATTTACGTAACTATTCTAGTTCGTATTTTAAATGGTGATCATGATTTAATTATGTTCACGTGACATATTTATTAACTGTTTATCATGAGTTCGTACGTAATCGATACTTGTCATGTCATACACGTATGCACTTGCTTGATTATTAGCACATGAATGTGATCAATACTAAATGAGGTAAGTTTTAATCTAGGACGTACGATCTTAAGGGCACTATTCATGGTAAAAGCATGCGGGTTTTACAGTAACACACTGAATCACATGGTTTTTATGGTTAATCTTACTATGACTCAGCTTATGCGTGAAGGAGAGAACCCTACACTACATTAGGTGTTCTAGAAAATCCTACGCTAGGATAAGTCTAGATTCAAAGACTCAGAGTTTCGCAAACTCCTATGTATCAAGTTCTACGAAGCAAGATACACTTACGTTCATATCTAAGTACCTGACATACCAACAGGTTAAGATAGGACACCAACAGACTGGGATGTTTTCATCATCTGAAATGGTGAACTGAAATGGGACAAGATCTCCGCGGATTTTGGTTACCAGTTTAACGCAAACTCAGAAGAAGCATGATGCTATCTGTTTATTGCACACAGTTTGATCAAGTCTACGGAATCCTTACATCCGTTAGGATTTTAGAACCAACAGATTGATCGGACATTTTCCTGCCAAGGCTCATCCGATCACTTGGCAATTCCTCAGTTATCGGGTCAGACAAATATTCATAATTGTGCTCCTAATTTACTTCCCATCCTTGTTCAAATTTCACGACCTGCTTTCGCACTCGCGTTCATGACGCTATTCACGTTCATGATGGCATCTCAGCTTACGATTTTACGTTCATTTCATTCTGGGAAGTTTTGCAGGAACTTGAGAGACCAGACCCAAGTTTAGTATAACTCTCCATCATCAGATAGACGTTTCATGTCATATTCCACGTCTTACCTTGTAGCGTTTGGCGATACCGCCATTATATTCTATGTTCACGATATGTTTCACATATCATGTTCATTCTACGTTCCTCATATCATGATCAAGATAGGTTACACGTATCATGGATCACGATATGTTTACTCTCACTACACTCGTCATATCTCCACGTAGCACGTTCAAAATTTTTCACGTATCACGTTCAAAATTTTTCACGTACTACGTTTCTTTGTGTCTCACGCATCGTTTCTAGTTAACAGTTAAGTCGGATTGTCTTGCACCATAATGTTTCAGTTACTCTTACACGTTAATTCTTATTCCCTCGATCGAATTTAGGGGATCTACCTTACGTTGATAACCAGGAACTTCTTCGTATTCCAAGTCAAGGTCAGGAGGACCAAGACTTATCATTCGTGTCAAGATCTTATAAAGGAACCGTTCCAAGAGGGAAGCCACTTGGAAACGGACAAGTTCATTCGGACTTCTTATCCGTTTTCTCTTATCAATTAGATATGTCCTTTCAGCCACATCACGTTCCATGTCCTTTCAAGACATGTCACGTTCCGCGTTCTTTCTGCCAGGTCACCTGCACGTTAATTTATCTTACATACCCTCTCAGTTTGATTCGGGTATGTTTCTCTTTCAGTTACGTTATCTATAATTCGGGGACGAATTATTCTTTTTAGGGGGGGAGAGTTGTAAAACCCGCATGCTTTTACCATGCATAGTACCCTTAGGATCGTACGTACTAGATTAAAACTTTCCTAATATGGCATGATTACGATTACGTGTTAGGAGTTTACGTATTACGTACGTGTTAGAACACGATAAGTATTTACTATGCACGATCACGTAATAATTATTTAACGATAATTAATCACGAACATGCGATCATGAAATCATGAACGTAATTAAAACACGAACTATTATTAATTACGTATATATATTTGTTACGAGCGTAATTAAATATATTAGGTCACGGTAATTATTTAACGAGAACACACAAAACGCGAACACAAATAAACACGAACAAACACGTAAAACACGAACACGAGAACACACTTATTAATTAGACACGGAAAATGATCGGGTTACCCCTTGTGGGCCCCATTCCCACGAAATTTAGGAGGGAGGATGGGCTTAGCCCATCAATTTTTACTAAAAAGGGGTTAAATATTTTTACACTACTCATTTTTAGTTTTACAGAAGATTTAGAAAAAAACCCTAAAAACCCTCATCCTTCTCCTCTTTGTGCCGCCACCTTAAGAACACCACAAGGAGGTGGTTTGTGATCTTGGATCTTGGAAATTAAGTTGGTGATCGTGTTTGTTCTTCATCCTTTTGATCCACGAATTCGGTAAATCCTTTTTAAACCTTTTCTTTTGATTTAATCTTTTTATAAATTATGAACATGAGATGTTTTTACAAAAACATAATAATTAAGCATAGATCTAACATGTTTTGGTGTTAAATAAAATCAAAAGGTTGTTTTTAAGGGGTGTTTGTTTTGGCCGCAGGCTGCAACCGAACCCGAATGGGTTTTGGTTTGCCAAGCCGACCACCTCCAAGACCATATGGTCTTGGTTGGTGCGTGTGGGTCCCACGGCAGCAAGGGAAACACGGGGTACCCCGAGTTGGCTCGGGGTACGGTGTCGATTCATGTCCGGTTCATGTTTTCTAGCCTAGATCCGGTTCATGGTGTATGTTAGTTTTTTTTATGTTTATGAACTTATGTTAAAATTAAATTAATAAAATGATGTGATTAATTTAATAATATGACTTAGGTTATTTAATTATTAATGATCTGAAATTATTTGAACCTAAGTATTTATATATTTAAGACTTATAATTAATTAATTATTTTAAAACCATGGATATAATTAATTAATTAACATGACTTAGGTTATATTATTAATATATAATAATACATATTTTAACCTAAGTATTTAACTTATTTAATTAAAAACATGTTATACTTTAATTAAATATTATAACCTATAGTTTAATTAAATTACATGAAATAATTATTAAACTATACATTATATCATATGACTTAGAAAATAATCATGAAAAACACTTAGGCTTATATACTTAGCTTATTTAACTAGCTTATTTCTAATTATGGAAACTTTCTATTTTTAGAAACTTAATTAAATAAGGCAGCTAATCTATTTATGAAAACCAGCTATTTTTAGAAACTTAATTAAATAAGGCAGCTAATCTATTTATGGAAACCAGCTATTTTTAGAAACTTATTTATTTAAGGCAGCTAATCTATTTATGGAAACTTATTTAATTAAGGCAGCAAATCTATTTATTGAAACTTTCTATTTTTAGAAACTTATTTAATTAAGGCAGTAAATCTATTTTTAGAAACTTTCTATTTTTAGAAACTTCCTATTTTTTGAAACTTTCTATTTTTGGTAACTTTCTATTTTTGGAAACTTTCTATTTTTGGAAACTTTTTATTTTTGGAAACTTTCTATTTTTGGAAACTTTCTATTTTAGGAAACCTGCTATTTTTGGAAAGTTACTTACTATTACACAGTAAGTATAATAACACATGAAATACCAGAAATACTTAATCAGATTAAACAGAATATAAGATAAAACACAGTTTAAGGCTTTAAAACAGTAAAACATGGTAAGAACACATAAAATAAGCTAAGACATGATATAAAACCAGCTACGTATTTAGTAAGCAGATACTTATTCATGTACGTATTTATGTAGCACTAGTGATTCGGAAGTAGGATTCCTCGCAGTTCATCTTCTTCGTTCACTGGACATAAGGTACGGATTCCCGTCCTTTCAGTATGGACATTCTTTCCTTATTAGGATTCCCCGTATGCAGCCAACTGTTTTCCCGTAGTATAAGTTACGTGTTTGATTGCTTATGTTTAATTAAGATTACCTATAGCCATATACATGCATGACCAGTTTCACCTAGTTATGGAGGTACCATAACCATAACATTAGAGGCACTGATGTTATGACTTCACCACGGTGGAGTGATTGCTCGTGGCGTCCCTTCAGCTTTTGGCCATTTATTTATATTTATCATGTGGGGCGTATGGGTGCATCCTAGTTACATGTTTCATTCAGGATTACATGGTGAATGTGGTGTGTGCCTTGCATCCTTCACAAGGAGCTGATCCCTCCTACCCAAAAACCAGTATATTAAATTAGAGGCAGCCCCTCTAATTTGCATGATGAGGTCACCCCTCCAAGTATTCATGCACGGTGGATTTTCATGACCTATATTGGCTAATGGTAAAATATGTTAAACAGTTTTCGTATGATAAACATAAGGCTTTTCAAACTATAAAACCAGTTTTATGAGCATGTTCCAGGTTTTCCAGGACTTATACATTTTCGCTGCTATTAAGTCTTTATTATGTTTTAGTCATTTATACTGTGTCTATATCCGTGCACTGAGCGTTTTGCTCAGCCGTCACTTTCCTTTCCATGTCCCAAAACGGCAGGTACCCTAGGAAAGACTCGAGCATTTGGAGGACGTGCATCGGATGGAAGCTGCTAGAGACTTCTTTTCCTTTTGCCTTCATATACTTATGCTTGCTTAGTCTTTCATTCTTTTCTTTTTCTTTATTATGTTTTGGGCTTATGTTTGGGAACCGATGTTTGATTCCGGTTATCCCTATGGTCATGTAATGTTTTAGACATTTATCCTTGTATGCTTTGATGACACACCATAATTACGTGTGTCCATTATCAAAATGGGGTGTTACAGTTCGGTTCTAAGTGTAGGGGGTTTATATCATATTAATCATATTCATGCCTACTTGTTTGCCCTCTTGCATCCTATTTTGATCAAATGTCTGTTTGTTTTTATTTTATTTTAATAATAATAATAAAACATTTTTTACCGTGCATGAGTGACTTGTCCCGTAGGCTAGAACAAAGGGGATCCTGACTCTGCCTGAGTGTTGATCTGGCTGCTCCCTTAACTTTTAGACTAAGCTTTTAGGAATTGTGCAAATGAAAATGCTAAACGTGGAGTAGTTGATTCTCTTTAGAGCTTATATGAGTAACATGTGGCTTTTCCTCCTAGATTATAACTAGATTAAATAAGTGTGTTTTTTTCAAGCATTTGAACGTTAAAAATTGTGTTGTTATGCAAAAATAAATTCTTATGCAATTTTGATATAGAGTCCTAATTCAACTTTTTATTTAAATTTGAGTGAAATCATACTTTCTTAAATTTGAAATAATGTTGCGTGAATAAATATTTTGAAAAAAAAAAGAAAAGAAAAAAAAAGAAAAAAAAAGAAAAAAAAAAGAGAGAAAAAAAAAAGAAAAGAGAAAAAAAAGAGAAAAAAAAGGAAAAAAAAAGAAAAAAAAGTGTTCAATAGCGTTAGAAGAGTCGAGTGAATGAATAAGTGTTATTTGTTGTCTTAATTATAATTGTGAGAAACTTGCTTTTTCTCAAATTTAAATCCGAAGTTGAACTAGAATTCGTCAATTTTTTTATAAGAGTTTAGACGGTAATTGAGAATGTAGAAGTCAAAGGTCCCGTGAGCTCCGATACTATTCTCGTGGGTGTAAAACCTAGCCTCCTAAGCTTTGCTAAAGGACAAGCTGAGAAGAAAGTCGCTACATGGAGTGATCTCTCCTTAGAATCTTCATTCTCTAATTACCGTCGTTGTTTTTCATCTAAGTGTCTTTTATTAGCTTAGCGGTGATTTCAAGATCTTTGATTTCAAAATCCCGCCAATCCCGGTACTATTCTCCGTGGGGTGTCAAAAGCGCGGACACTTAACCGATGAGGTTGGGACGTTCCGAGAAGAAAGCCGCTACATGGGAAAGGCCATTTTTGAATCTTAAATCTCGTCATTTTCGGTGAGACTAATATTCCACTTAGATGATTAGCAACCATAACAAATGTCGATTTGAACGATCAAAATTTTTAAAATGAACACACTTGCCTAGTCTTTTATAATTATAAGAGTGAAAAGTTATATTTACACGGGTTATTAGTATAAGTAGTGTTAGCATTTTGCCAAAACGTTTGCACAAGGAATCTTAGCTTAGTTGGGAGTAATAAAAAGAGGATGACGATATTTATTCCCTGGAGACACCCAGTTTGCGTGTTTCCCGTTCTATGATCCTTATACCTTGAATAAAAAGTCGAGCATGGCGGGTCACTATGAATTTTTATTTTTATTTTATTTTAGCAATTTCGAATAAAGAAGTTTTAAATTGTTTTATGATTTAACGTTTGTGATAATAGTTGCTTGGGGGCAAGCAACGTTTTAAGTGTAGGGGTGTGTTGAACACGTAATTATTCGTGGTTTTAGTGCTAATCTCCCTTCGTTTATGGCATAATAAATTGCAAAAGTGTACTTTTTGTGCATATATCGTTTAAAATGTGTTATTTATTATTGTAGGTACGGATATGAATAAAAAGAGCAAAAACGAAGCCAAAGAGCCAAAAACGAGCACGATAAATGGAAAGAGCACGAAAAATCGAGTCCAACTGTGTATTCATATTTTATTGAGTCGGCCCGATACCATTTAAATGGGTCGGACCGACCCAATACCATTAAAATACCTTCAGCCACTTAAGCCCACACAGCAGCCCAACAAAAAGAAAACGCAGCTAAAAGCCCATCTTATCTTATATAGAAAGATATCAGATCTAAAATCGGGGAGATCATTCAATTTTTTTTCTTTCTGTTCTTATGCTCATTAGCTAGCTTTAGGAGTAGAAAAAATATTTTTTATTTACTTTTGAGATCTAATCAATGTAATAGATTGGGTAATATTTAAGTATTTTTCGATTCACAAATCTAGTCTCCTTTGGAGATCGATATTGTTTGCTGCTTTTTTGAGTTCGGTTCAAATTGATTGTCGATAGAGTTTATAGATACATTTCCAGGTATGAAAAAAAACATCAACCGTCACTCCAATTAGAGGTCGGTTCCATACACACCATTTTGTTCTTGTTAAAGAATCTTTTGTTTTATTTTAGTTATTTATTAGTCCTACCTAATGAAACTTTATATTGTTAAACTATAGTATTTCTTTAAAAGTAGTCATTTTGTTTCATTTATTCTCAATTTAATGCTTTTTATATCTACTTTTGTGTTCTTCCGTAATTCATTTACCATGCCTTAAATGTCATCATTAAAATAATCATATGTTTATCTATAAGAATTAATAAGTCATTTTACTTTACATTTCTTGTTTTTTTTTACAAAGAGCAGAACCTTTCTCTTGTTACTAAGCATGTTTATTATAAAAATGAGTTTTTAGTTGCAACTAGAGGTCAAGTTGTTGATTAAAATAGTTTCTGGTGATCGAAGAGGTGACAGTTAGAGGGTGTTTCTTTTTCTTTTGCAACCTCTTAGTGGGAAATAAATGTGGGCTCAAACCATTTGAGCATCTTGTTCCACACTCACACCAAAACCTTTCTCTTCCCACTAAGAGGCATATTAAGAGCCTTATATGATATCACTAAAAAAAGTAAACAACCCCTTAGTCTATTAAATGGCGGGTATGAGCATATGAGCTTATGGAATTTGGTATTGATCGGAGTATGTTTGGAATTACTTTTATCCGCAATTTTCGATCGGTAACTTTTAATTTTTTTTTTAATTATGTCTCGCTTAGCTTAGTTATTTGTAATGCCGCTTTATTTATATTACGGTAGATTTTAATCATGACCGAGTAGTTTAATTATGCTTGATAAGTGGTGGTGATTGGTGATATAAGTTTGGAAATAAAAATAATGTTGATTAGTGATAACCTTTCGTTAGATTAATTAAAACTTGGTTATTATATTTTTATAAAATTGTCTTTTCAAAATAAACGACCGTTGTGAGAAATTATATTTTTATAAAAATATTAATTCGTCAATGTAAGACAAAAATACATACTTGTTGATCTAATTACCTCACTTAATAAGCATATTGGTTTAGCATCTTTATTTTCATTTCATATCTTTTAGATATATTTAGTTAGTAAATATTTTCGTAGTATAATTATTTTTTTAATCTTCTAATATTTAGTCATTAATTTTAGTAGTTTAAATATAAATATTGAGATCTCTTTTATTCGAGCATCATACTTGAGACATAAAACGCGGATTTCCATTCACACTTCGCCGGAACTACGATAACCTTTCGGGAGTACGAAAACGACTCAATCAAAGGTGTTGTATTGAAGCTTTAAATCCATGATTCTTGTTTCCTTCACATCATAGGGTCCCTCATGATAAAGAATAAAATCCTCCCATATAGATTTAGCTGTTTTGTAATTCGTAACAGAATTCATTTGGTTATTTGGAAGTAGAGACATGATGAGATTTTTTAGACGTTGGTCTAGATTTTGCAGCTTTTCTCTCATCAGCAGTCCATTGTACTTCAGGTTTTCTATTGTCCCCAACCATGGGAACAAATGGACAATTTTCAATGATTCTAAGGAATTGAGGTTCAATCCCAACCATGTGGACAAGGAACCTCTTCTTCCAAATTTTGAAGTTAGCTACCTCTAGGACAAGAGCAGAATTGAGTTGGCCACCCCTATACTCTAGGGTTTGTGGTATTACTTGAGCCATTTTTGGATCTTGATTTGAAAACTTTAAATGAGCAGTTTAATAAAATAAGAGTTTTGGTAATCAAACTGCTCTGATACCACTTGTTGGTCCCTTGTAAATCGTTATTACTTATCAACCTTAAGTAATAACTCTTTACCAAGACTCAAATGTGTTGGTTTAACAACTGATAAGAACTACGAACAATTAAAACAACAATACCAATAACTTTTCAACGTATATACTTTTATTAGAATCAAATAAAGAATCTATAACCCACTTTTTTTGCGGAAGAACAAAGTGGTTGAATGAAAATGGGTGGTGATCTCCTCTACTTAAACTTCTAACCAAAGTTAAATGTCTAGGCTCCAATCTAAACGTTCATATGCTTCTTGGTTATATGGGTTAGTTGGTATCGAGAGATAAAGGTTTTTCCAGAGTTTCTACTCTTGTATTGGTTAAACACTTTCCCTCTCAATGTACACTCCTTATACATGCAGTGTAAAACTAGGGTTTACATTTTGCATGTTTCAATGCATGGGTTTATCCAGTGGGTGGTTGATGCCCATGCTGGATAAACAGTCCAAAGTACACAATAAACTATTCAAGAAAAGATAAAGGTTGTACTTATAACTAACTATACAAGCAACCTATTTTGACTTAAAGTTATCTTTCCCGCCTAATGCAAACCATCAGAATACTGAAGAGTCTTCAGTATTCTAGAAGAGATCGACATCATTCAGTTTGGTATTGTCAAACCAAAGTGAACTGAAAGCTCTTCTTCGGTACTTTTTCTTCAACAACTAGACCGCCTAGTCTTTGAAGCAAAGACTCTTTTGTCTTCTAAGTTAACTGGAAGAGGAAAGCTGAACATCCTTCAGCAACATAGTCTTCAGTAGGAACTTTGTTCCTCTAGTCATCCTTCTACAGACTGGCCTAACTACTGAGCATGAAACAATTAGGGAGATTTTATATTCAAATCCTAGAGTTGCTTCAGGGTCAGTAAATACTGACCCAACAAGTAAATACATGAAAACCTGATTAAATTAAAACTTTATATTTAGTAGTATACAACACGCGTCACGAGTATTAATTACAAGCATTACGTATATTATTAATACACGATAAGTAGTTACGTATAATTGGACATGAAAAGAAATTAATCATCGACATTTAAAATACGAACACTTGCGTTTAATATTTGAACACGAAAAGAAAACAAGTATGCATGTGTTTGGGCCGCGGTTTTAGAAACAAAAGAAATGAAGAAATGGGCTTCTTGCCCAGCCCACTAACACCCTTAAAAAACAAGGAAATGTAAGTTATACTTCACTTAAAAAAAGGATTTAGGGTTGTTGGTTTGGAGCCGCCGGCAGAAACACAAGGGAGGGACACGGGATATTTTTTTTGTTTTGTTGATTGGTGTGTACGTGTGGTTGGTCATTCATAGATCATGTAAGCTTTTCTCTCAATTTCATTTTAACCTTAATCACGAATCCATTAATAAAAGGGCATGAACATACAATTTGATAATATAGAAAACAAGTAATAATCATATAGGCGGCCGGATCTTGGTTGTTTACATGCAAACCGAGACTTTTAGGGTCTCGATGTGTTGTTGTTTTGACCCAGCCGTGACCCAAGAGGGTTTCGGTGGTGGTGTTGCTGCCAGCCGCGAGCCGAACAGCCCAGCAGGGGTGTTTGTTTGCAAATCAGTAGGTAAGGAAAACAGTCAGGGGGTGTTTGGGTTAGCTTGTAGGGGGCGTTTGGTGAAGGCGGTGGGAACCGGCCAAGGCCGGTGAGAACTTTGAGCTCAGCAGGGGGAACCGGCCACTGCCGGTGGGAGCCTGCGGCCAAACAGTGGCACGACAACAACTTTGGCTGCGTAACCACTTACCAAAACCAACAGCCGCCGGCTGTTGTTGCTCGGCTTAGTTTTGTCTCGGGTTCGGGGCTCGGTATTTTCTAAAACTAAATATGTTTATTAGTTAATTTAATTTAGTAAATTCATTTATAATTAAATTAATTTTTGGCTTAGGTTATTTTATTTAATTACATAAAACATGTATAACCTAAGTACTTATTTAGGCTAATTAAATTATTTATTTAATACTAGGTTTGTTATATAAAATAAAAATACATGTATAACCTAGGTACTTTTATTAGACCTAATTAAATTAAACCATGTTTAATTTAATTATTATTATAAGGTAAAGTTTTATTAAATTATCATGACATACTATTAATTATTAAAACCATGTATTTCGTTAATAATTAATAATCAGTTTAACCTATAGTATTTAATTTATTAGACTTTATTAATAAATTTTCATGAATTATAACTTATGATTAATAACCACTAGCTTATATTTTTATACTTATTAATTCATCTTATTTCTATTTTTACACACTTTCTATTTTTGGAAACTTTTTATTTTTTGGAAATCTGCTATTTTTAAAAAGTTACTTATTATTACACTACAAGTATAATAATACAAGAATACATGAATATACATAATCAGAATACATGTAAAGCATGATTAAATACAAGATAACATTTAAAACAGTAAAACATAACAAGAACATATAAAGTAAGTTAAGAACACACAGAACCAGTAACACACTTAGTAATCTAACAACTCATGCATGTCCCTTATTTGTGTAGCACTAGTGACGTCGGAGTAGGACTTTTCATCGTTTCATCTTTCATCGTTCACTGGACATAAGGTACGGATATTTCGTCCTTCAATATGGACATTCTCTTTCCTTATTAGGATTTACTCGTTTGCAACCAACTGTTTTTCCCAAGTATTTGTTTTATATGTTTTGATTGCTTATGTTTAGTTTTAAATGCCTAAGCCATATACATGCATGCCATGTCATCTAGTTATGGAGGTACCATAACCATAACACCGGAGGCACCAGTGTTATGACTTCCCCACGACGGAGTGATTGCTCGTGGCGTACCTTTACAGTTTTGGCCATTTATTTATATTATCATGTGGGGCGTATGGGTGCATCCTAGTTACATGTCTTTATAGGATTTTCATGATGAATGTGGTGTGTGCCTTGCTCCCTTCACAAGGAGTTGATCCCTCCTACCCAGACCAGTATAATTAGAGGCAGCTCCTCTAATTTGCATGATGAGGTCACCCCTCTAAGTATTCATGCACGTTGATACCTCATGACCTATATGGGCTCTTGGCTAATTAAAATACAGTTTTCATATAAAAACATAAGTCTTTTCAAACTATAAGACCAGTTTTATAAACACGTACAAGGTTTTCCCGGACTTATACATTTCCGTTGCTATTCAGTCTTTTTTATGTTTCTGTCATTCGTACTATGTTATATATCCGTTCACTGAGCGTATTTCTCAGCCATTACTTTCCTTTCCATGTCCCCAAAACGGCAGGTGTCACACCCCACCATGGCGGAATATGGGGCGCGACGTATGGATATCATCACAACATGGCGTGTCTATAGAGATAACTATATGAAATAAGAAATGTCATAAAATGGAGACACAAAGTCATGACAAAATCTCATCAGACTCAGGAGTCTAGGTAAGTAGGTAACAGTCCTACCGCTTACCCAAGACAAACAAATAACATAACCAAACAAATATATGTGTGCCACAGTATCACTTATTAAAAGAACAAATAAAAACTAAGAAGGAAACGGGGATTCTCCTTCTATATGCATTCCTAAGCTTCTCCAATCCTAGCCACTTATGTTCTCATGCTTAACCATAGTATCACCTGAAAGAGACACTAAAACACGTCAACATAAAGTTGGTGAGAGTCATAGGTTTAGACTCCAACGCTAAATCAATTACAAGCTGTGAATAACAACCATCAACACAATAACATATGGACAATGCGCTACAATTATGTATTAACAACTAGCATTCAAGATCAATCATTCCAAACCAAAATCCAAGGCTCCTACATTGCCAAACAACATGGTACCATAGATGATCACACTATGTACCTATCCCAAGGCCACTACCTTGTCAAACCACAAGGCCACTACCTTTTCAAACCTCAAGGCCACTACCTTGTCAAACCACAATAACTGAGACGGCACGTGTCCCCCGATCCAAATCATAAACAATCAAAAATCACATAGCAGTTAATCACATAATGTACACACAAGTCCATCTCAAATCACAAACACACATCAATTTAGAAAATAAATCAACACAGTGTCTCTTCCATCCCATCTGGAAGTCAAAATCAATATTAAACATGGGACTATGAAACTCACCTGATAGCTTCTTCACAAGTCCTCGCACTAGCAACAAGCTAACAAACCAAAAACACGAAATCAATACACGAACCAATCACTAAGATGGCTCATCAACCTATGATGGAAATCTAGTCTATTCCCGTATAATTACCTCATTGTTAAGCTCTAATCACCCCATTACCCTTCCTTAACAAGTCCCTAACTTGGTTAAGTTTAATAGCTATCCCGTTCATAATTTTACACAAAACAGTCCCAGTTTTAGGTCTCAAAACTTTAAGTCAAACGTCCACTTAAACATACCCATGGTTTCTGTAAAAGGAATATTCACACTTTTATGCATGTTAGCTAAAACCTCCCACCTGCCCTAACCTTAAAGCTACTGTTAAGGCCCAGATATATGTGTATATATTGCTACCTATCCAGAATTCACTGATTTTAAACGTATGAAAAGTTCATTACCATTAGAGGGTCTTACCCTAAACCACAATCTTAGCCCAAGTGCAGATCCTTACTACAATATATTAACCATCTCTCATGTTCGTGAGAAGATCCCAATGCAACCCTAAGTACCCCAAACAACCCAAAACTTAAAAAGAAAACAGGCTGAATTCAAAACTGTTTTGACCTCCGACTGTTGTAACCTGTTTTTGACCCACTTCCCTACCTCCAATTTAGTTCTCGTTTCTTGATTTAGAAAGCCAACTCAATTACCTATACAGGGCTAGTTTGATCGCATCTTGAATGTTCCTAGAACTCGAGATATGATCAAAACAATAGACTCAAAATTCTGCCCAGTTTTTAAAAACGGGTTTTAAACAAATTGATCTAATTAATCACCTATAACCCTTCTAATACAAGCCCTAGATTATGTGATCATCATATTATGATTAATACATCATTAATCTACTGTTTTTATATAAACCCTAACCCTTAATCCATCATAAGAATGATTAATTAAACATAAAAACAATTTAATTAAAAAGGTTAATGAAGGTTTTTACCTTAAATCAATGGAAGATGAAGAAAACCTAATTTTTTTGAAGAACCCTAATTCTTCTCTATGAAACCCACGAATTTTTCTTTGTCTCCAGAGATTAATAATGAATTTGATTGTCATTAAAACAATATATAAGGTGTACATAAAATCCTAGTCCAAGAATAAGCCCACTTTCCTTTTTCTCCTCTTTTCCTTTTTTTTTCTTTTCCAAACCGACCTAACCCCCCTTAAATTCGTTTTTTTCTTTATTTTTTTTCTTTTTATTGTTAATTAATATCTTATTAATATTACCTTAATTTACCTTAATTTATTTCAGCCCCTAAAGCTTCCAAAACCCCAAAACCGTGAAACTAGTCAAAATTACGCGTTTTACCGTAAAAGACGTAAAATATACACTTTAAAAAAATCTCAAATTTTGAAATAAACTTTATAACTAAGTCTAAATGACTTAAAACCATCCCGAAAAATATTCATATGGATAATTACCTCACCCGAGACCTCTAAATGCTAAACCGTAAATCCTAAAAAAAATACTACTACTATAATACTTATACGTATACGTAAACACCACAATATCACCATTTTCATTTCATAGTCACCAAAACGGCAGGTACCCAAGGACATAATTGAGCATTTGGAGGACATGCATAGGATGGAAGCTGCCTTAGACTTCTTCTCCTTTTGCCTCTTATACTTATGCTTGTTTGGACACTTGTTTTGTCCTTCTCATTTCATTTACTTTTCTTATGTTTTGGGATTATGTTTGGGAACTGATGTTTGATTCTGGTTGTCCCTTTTGGTCATGTATGTTTTAAGTACATATTACCTTGCATGCTTTGATGACACGCCATAAATACACGTAGCGGTCCACTTATCAAAGTGGGGTGTTACAATTTATCTCGTTCTCTTCTTTTAGGAGGAATAAGAATTGCCTTCTGATATTTGATTGCTACGGGAGCGATCTCTGCTACGAGAGCGACCTCCGGATTTTATCTAACTGGGCTATGATCTTTTAGAGTTTGAAGTACAGTTATCACCCGACCTCTCGAATGGGCTTCTTCTGTCGTGACCTAGGCAATCGAATATGTTCCGATCATCTTTTCTTAAGCGATCGTGTACCCTGGGCCTATCTTATTCACTATTGTGGTGCTTTCTTCATTAGGGTTCCGATTGTGAGGTTCCAGAACATGAGATGGAAGTTTTCCCATTTCGACGACTTCTTCTCGAATCCTCCCCAAAGTCAAGCCTGCCTTTGACTTCTTTCCGCTTCTCGTGTTGCATATTTTTGATCACTACAGACATAATGCATCCTAATGCTCTTCAAAGAAGTCCAGTATGGCTGTGTTAGTATGGTGGGCACATCCTTTGTAGCATGCGACTTGCCTTTTCATCTCGTGTTTTTATAGTGTTAACAACAAGAGTTGATTCAGCCATTACACTCATTTGTTTTTAAAGTGATTCCTAGTGCAAGGTCCCACGGATGACGCCAACTTGTTGATACAAAAATCTGGTTGTGTCTTTAGTGGCCTAAATAGGAGGCCATCCAACCGGGGTTGCTTGAATCTTGTACCAAGTGAATATATTTTGATGTTGCACAAGGAAGAAAGTATTGTTAATCTTACCATGGGGACGGACCTCACGATTTGATAATAACATGAGAGTAAGTAGTCATCTTTTTAGGTTATCATGTTTAACAAGTGTTTATGAAATACATGTTCCAATGCCAATGATACTCCTTTTATAGTCGAAGTACCCTCTAGGGTTCCCTAATCTTTCGACCCAATTTATGGCCTGTGACATCCGATATTTATAGTTAACCTTACATTTTAAATAAGTTATGTATATATCTTATTAGTTAAGTATATCTACTTCCTAAACACAAACCATCGTCCGCCATATAGATACATATGGATAACACGTACGGTCGACCGTAGTCTAGGTAAACTGCGTGCGGCCTACTGCTGGTTCGAGCTGAATAGGCTTTGTGTATATAAAACCGTTCTTTGTAGGTAAGCCCATAAGAATATTAGTGAGCCAGACGGTCCATACTATACGTCATCACTGACCTTTAAGTGGTTGATGTATGTTGTTGTTTAGGAACAACGCAAAGAGCAATATGGAACCTACTGCTAACCAGCATCGCTAAGATTGTAAGATAACCTTTGGTATGAGAGTATATTATGCTTCGAGGGAACTTAGAAATTGTGGGACGAAAAATCATTTATTAAGATAGTTTCTGAGAAACTGTTAGTTTTGAAGCTTTTTAGAGTTAATCTTTTGTTCTACAAAGTTCCTATGTCAACTCTTATTTGACATCGTTTCTGATGTTTATAGAGGCACTTTATTTTTCACATGATGTCCCTCTATATGCCAATCGTGACTTAAATGTTGTATGTTAATCTTTCGGTTCCAAATTCAAATTATTTTATTTTTTATGTAGTGAACTTGGAAAATCTATTGTTATTTTCAAACTTTGAATAATTCAATAAAAGGGAAGTTTACTGTACGCTAGAGATAATTTGTGAAATCTTAATAGTAAAAATCCAATAGTCTTAACAATAATGCAAAAACCGGACTTCCATTTAAAGATAAGACAAGAACGCCACCTTTTAGCAAATGTTTTTGGCATGAAAATGCAAAGTTCATGTTTGCACCGCCATTAACATTGAGAGAAAAAACAGGTAAATTTTCCAAAGTAACCGGACCGGGGACGCACAAATGACATCATTTAAAGTTAATTTAAACAACAAATCTGCATAATGAAAGATAACTTTTCACTGTTATTCATGGGTTTATTTCTACCTTAAGTCCAAGTACTTGGGTGTGTTTGGTAGAAAAAAGAGGGTAAAGAAATGAAAATATTTACATTTCTCTTGTTTAGTATGATGAGGAAGAAAAAGCGAATAATTGATTCTCCCTCCCATCTCTTTCTAGTGGAAAATTTTGTCATGTTATTTCCATCTAATCTTGAGTGAAATTGGTTTTCTTAATGTTTTAATTAGAAATTGGCGATATTTAAATCGTAATAATCAAGCTGAGCACAAATCAAGTAGGTCTAGGCGTCAAATTAACATTTTACAACAAAAAATTTGTTTCGAAGCTTATAAACATTTTTAGAAGTTAGGCCTTATTTAATTTTAGAGTTACACTATTCGAATAAGCTTAATCGATTTGGATCGGATCGACTCTTTTACACTAATTTCAAAAAGTTGTTACAAAATCAAAACAAATACAAATTTTCATAAATTTCTCAGATCTAAGTCTCAATTGTTACTAAACAATAGAATCAAACAAAATTCTCATTCAATTTTTATTCTCTAAATTTTATTGACTATTTCTTTTTTAATCTCTAAATTTCTTTCTACCAAACATGCACTTATATCCTACTGGTTTGCTTGTGGTATATTTAAATTTTAGTTTAAAATTCAATAATTTTAATTTTCATGTACTGTACTGAAAGTCTATATTGTCTATTTTCAATTAGAATAATTTAATTACGTGAAGTTTCCTATGTGCTAGACCTAATTGCATGAACACCACACACATCCACATCTATCTACAAAGACATTAATAAAACAAGTATTTTGTCAAAATATCCTAACGACATAGATGTTGATACTAGTTATAATACCCGTGCACGCACTGGTTTTTTCTGATGTTTTTTTTATTATGTATCATTATCGATGGAAAAACAAACTTAACCTGTCCTAAAAAGTTTTACTTACCAGATTGAAAATATAAAATGTTGTGTATGTCTGAATTCTGAAAGAGTCTTGAGTGTGCTTACGAATATTGTACAGACCATAATCCAAGTTTATTATAAAAAATAGCCAATTATTTTGACCCGTTAATCGATTTATCCCTTTTACAAACTCTAAAGTAGTTAAGTCCATTAACCTATATAATTCAAAACCCAAATAGCTTACACAAATTGTTGAAACTTTGAAATCTTAATATCCTAAGTTATGATACAGTATTAAAGTGTCTTATTTGTTATCAAAATATAAATAGTGGAGAATCATAACACAAGATGAATTGTTGTTTCGGATGGTCTTCAACATAAGCAAAATATAGCATCCATTTACATTTACAACTCCTTAGCATCCATTTGCTTGACACCTTGCAAGAGGTTGATTGTGTTTTTATATTCTTGCACTTGTTCTTGAAGCACACCTTCACAAAGGCTTGATTCAGTTCCTGGTTGACATATATGTGGAAACCTTGGTTTCCGGATCTTTTAAGCTACTAGGAATGATCATTGTTCATATGATTTAAACAATCAAAGCGGAATTAGAACAACAACCATTAACAAGGTGTTTAGGCACGAATATGAATTAAAACACAATTGGATTGTTAACTATATTAATAATTAACAACCACTAGACGTGTATACATTGAATCCCACGTCTAGTGCAAACACACGTTTAGGTTTACATTGTGAATGAATAATATGAATAAAACCTATGACCCTTGGTTCCTTTTATAGTGTAAGGATTAGGGTTTACAAGAGTTAATGATGAATAAACAAGTAAATCTTCTATTTAAATAAACTTATGCAGAATATCTTTTGCATGTTTATCTAAATAGAAGCTTCCATAAGCTTCTTTGTCTACGTTTTTTCAATGCTTGAATTGCATGTGACAATGCTTGGATTGCACACGACAATGCTTGAGCCATCAACGCCTAATTAACTCTTGTCAACGCCCAAATTAGTCTTGACAACGCTTAGACAATAACTTCACGTTTTCTTCATTTTTGAGTTTCTGCCACATCAACTTTTTGACCCAACAATCTTCCCCTAGTTGATAGTTGCAAAACTCTATGTGTATCTCTTGTAAGTTGTACATGATCTTCAAGTTGCTTCCCCTCAAGTGTAGCATGTATTTTCTTCCCTTTTTTGTCACATCAACAAGGAAGTAAACAATGTTGCAATGTTGAAGATTCTCCATATGTAGGCTCTATGTAATGATCTTGAAGAAAAATAAATAAGATATTCTTGATGTAGAAGTAGAATAACCCAATCTTGTGTTCCATGTCTTGTACTATCCAAGTGACTAAGAACTTATACTCATGGCACAAAGTATAAGTAGACCTCGATCCCTTGTCAATATTCTCATCCTTTGTGAGACACTGAGCACGATAATGTAACTCCTTCAAGTGTTATGACAAGTCTTCGTCACCAATCATGTAAAGCACGAACAAGTTACCTTTAAAGTCTATGGCACTTTAAGATATGATATAACACAAACTCGCGAAAATCTTCTTCAATCATCAAACTTACCATAAGAATTCTTCCCCTTAAGCTAACACCTCTTCATGACGAATTTGAATGAAATAACATTGTCATACCATATGTAAAAGTTCCTGATGGATAACTCTTTCACAAGGCTATCCCGATTACATAGTTTAAATATCCATCAAATTCCCATAAAAAGTTGCTAACTCGCTTTAAGATCATTAATTCCTTTCAAAATATCCGAGCCATTAATATCAACATGATATTCTAGATTAAAACGGAGATTCCATGTACCTTCGTGTGTAAATTCCTCCTTTTTGTGTGCTAAAAACGTATCAATTTTCTCAAACAGCAGCAAACCTTTTGTTGTCCAATAACCTCTCTTATCCAATATCATTATCAGATGCTTTATCCGATATCGAACAACACCTATCAGTGCTTGGATTTACATATCTCGGACAACACGTAACAATGCCTGTTCTGTCAGCGTTACGTTTCTTCTTGTCAGCGTCAATTCCATACTTTGTCAGCGTCCACTCTTATCAGTGTCAAACCAATCTTGTCAGCGTCTGTCTCATTCTTGTCAGCGTTTACATCAAACACTGATGTTATTTGTGGCTACGTCTTACCCACTGCATAACCACATTTAAAATAGGAAAAGCAATATATCCTATAAAATAGGATTATTACCTCACGTCATACATCAAAACAATATCACGCATGAATATATTTTCCAAAAGTTACATAGCAATCTTTGACCAAAGCGTGTCTTTATCTTGTGATTGTCTCCTAAAAATCAGCAAACATTCCAAGTAAACTTGATCTGCATTGTTTTCTGCCAATCACACCTTTTGAACCGTGTGAACACAAAGATCTTTCACCAATAAGAAACGAGTATCACAGAATTACTACATGTTGTTCTTTCTTGATCGTGTGAACACAAGCCTCTCAACCAATGAGAAGCGCTTCAACCTGTGAACACAGATTGAATAGTAGATCGTGTGAACACACATGCTTCATCCAATCAGAGACCTTGCTTCGTGTGAATGCATTTGTTAACCCTAAGACCACACTAAGCTTGTATGGAAGAGCATCCATGTGATCAAACAATTCTCGTCTTTGTCTTCATGCGTTTTGAATATATCCACTTTATAAACCAATCATCAAGTAAAGATCGACATGCTAAATTTGAGATCTAGGGTTTCATATAAAAACCCTAACTGGAATCGAAGAACACATATTCCATCATGTGCTTCCTTCATGTGTTCTTTTTCTTGCTGCTATATCCCTCAAATCTTCAATTTTTCTGCTTTTAAATTGATTTAGGGTTTAAAGAAACCCTAATCATGATTTTATGTGAAAGCTTGAAAAACTGAAAATCACCTCTGCTGCCAACTTCAACGCTTAATAACTTTTGCCTGGGGATAAAACTCGACAATCCTTCCAGTGGATGTTTAGATCTATGTATGTAGAACACACATATAAAATTTCGTGACGATCCAACGGTTCAATCAAAAGTTATGACCTTCTGAATACTGCTGCGCACACAAAAACGTCCAGAAAAACCCTAGACGGATTTTTCTTTTCTTCTCGATATACGAACACCTTGTTGGTCCTAGCATCACGAGCCACGAGGCTCTGATACCAATTGTGGAAACCTTGGTTTCCGGATCTTTTAAGCTACTAGGAATGATCATTGTTCATATGATTTAAACAATCAAAGCGGAATTAGAACAACAACCATTAACAAGGTGTTTAGGCACGAATATGAATTAAACACAATTGGATAGTTAACTATATTAATAATTAACAACCACTAGACGTGTATACATTGAATCCCACGTCTAGTGCACACACACGTTTAGGTTTACATTGTGAATGAATAATATGAATAAAACCTATGACCCTTGGTTCCTTTTATAGTGTAAGGATTAGGGTTTACAAGAGATAATGATGAATAAACAAGTAAATCTTCTATTTAAATAAACTTATGCAGAATATCTTTTGCATGTTTATCTAAATAGAAGCTTCCATAAGCTTCTTTGTCTACGTTTTGTCAATGCTTGAATTGCATGTGACAATGCTTGGATTGCACACGACAATGCTTGAGCCATCAACGCCTAATTAACTCTTGTCAACGCCCAAATTAGTCTTGACAACGCTTAGACAATAACTTCACGTTTTCTTCATTTTTGAGTTTCTGCCACATCAACTTTTTGACCCAACAATATAAATCAGTTTCTTGTTATGGTGAAGCATTGCGTTCATATATAGAAACAAAAAATGCGATTATCACAAAATTATAACGTATGCATAATAGGTGATGGTGAAGGATTATTCACTTTTTAATTGGTATTGCAGCTTGTGTTTAAAGAGGTGTCAGGTCAAATTTCACAAACGCATTCTTATTATTTCGGGTTTAATCAGTGTGTTAAATGCTATTACTAACACTACTTAACCACAACAAAAATATACATATACCTATCTAGACTTTGTAAAACATGTTATTCTAAGATTTCGATTTGAGAGGACAGTCATTTTTGTGTTTGCAGTGAGACCATTAGTTAAAAAGTAACCACATAAATAAGAAACAACCTATTCCATTAACTAAGCAATTGGTACATAATTTCAATGGTCAATATGGATATCTAAACTTGCAAGACAATGAGTTATAAGACTTGTTCGAGCATCTAGTGTATTCTAATGCGTGATAGTGAGAAACGTTTATATAATGGTGTTAATCATAATCTGATAGTGTCACTAATATGAGTTACATATTATCCAGGCGAAAGGTCAATCTATGAATTTGAACGGATGTGTGACTTAAACAAATGAAGGTTAATAACCTAAACAATATACCATAAAGGATGCACATAGCTTACCTTGACCATTGAAATTATGTACCAAGCATGTAAAGTCCAACAAATGCTTTATAGAAAGTAAAAAGTCATTCCATTTTGGGAACTGGTCTACAGTTTACCAGTTCAACAGAAATTTCAAGGTTAAAGACACGTTCACTCTCAAATCCAGCATAATAGGTGCTAAGTTGCGTATAATTTGGTTGACTTCCTACACTTTGTGTAACGTCTTAAATCACCATACGAATTTTAAGCAACGTATTTTGACCTATGTATAATGATATCCACTATAATAAAAAAAATTGGTACTTACTTGTTACCAATCTTCTTATGTAATTCGATGATGAGATCTTCTTACTGGGCTGACATCAGTGCTAAACCTGAATCTGATGGGTTTGAACTTACGTGTCTCAAAAATGCATGAACCCGTAGCCAAACATAACTGTTTTTTTGCGGAGCCTCAGAAGTATCTAGTGGCAGCAGAGATACTTCAAGTTGGTCTTTTTTACTCCCATATAGTGAACCAACACAGTTCCACATATTTTCCATCATTTGCAAGCCTTGTTTTTTCTCGGGTCATATTTATTTTTTTGTTCCAATATCGTACTTGTCATTTGTAACGCTTGAACCCTTGATAACAGGCACCTCAAATCTACTTGATATACTATATGTCCAATCACCTATCAGCAAGTCTTTAGGCTTTCCCATCTGCAAGATTTATAAGAATGTAGTACAACATCAGCATGCCAAAATATGAAATGTACGAATCAAATATGGTCTCAGATACTAAATAAGAAGTACACAGCTAATATTTACTTAGATACCATACTAATCGTGTAAAACAAAACCAAATATGTTTTCATTACTATAATAACTACCGAAATTGAATTATTCAGGTTCAACTACAATAGAGCTCCTTACCAAATGCTATCAAAGAAACATTTAAGCTAGCTAAACTACAAACCTACTTCAAATAAGCTAAGACATAAGGTGTAGGCTCGTGAAAATCTACACCCCGGAAATCGATCATCCGATGGTACTTCAGTCCATGTCTATCAATGAAGCGCCTCACAAAGTAATCTCCACACAAATAAAAAAGGAGTCCAAATGTATCTCTTTGGCCTGGGTCCTTTTAACAGGTTCAGGGTTAAGTACTTATCGCCTTTATAATCAACACATTTTTTCACTGATGTAGCTTGTGGTGTTTCAAGCATTACAACTTTTGGCGTATAGAGTACAAACCAAACTTACATCAGTAAACAGGGCATGATATACAATAGCTTAAAATAATCATCAATTTTTAAACTAAGTAGTAGAATATATATGTAAAGCATAAAAAACAATAACTTTCACAATTTTTAGAAGATGATTGTGATACATGACACGCCACATAGAATTTATGAGGTGACTATTGTGTCATTTAGTTAGAATTTATGCCGAAACGGATAAAACACTTTTTTACATCTACCTAATTAAACGATTTCAGTTTTCTTTACTGTATTTGACAACAATGGCAGTTCCATAAAAATCCTAAAAGTACGGAAAAGACCCAAAAGTTTTCATGACAAGCACATCCACATATTGTTCTAAACTACTTCCCAAATTATAGATCATGAATCAGGATACATTATCTTACTATTATGAAGAGTGTACGCATTTGAGAACTATGTGATATGAAACTATCATATAAACAAAAAAGTGACAAAACGAAGCTTCAGGAAATAGTTTAGAGATATGCATATATGTCATCAAGGCTAACTATACTAAAAACCACTTTTTGCATCAATAATAGTAGCAGATATATTAAAGATTTATTGGATCTTAAATTTAACCTCACTAAACTCAAACATCAAGAATAGTTTACATGATCATAAAATCAAAGAAGTTTACCTATTCTGATGATAGAGAGAGGAACAAAATATGATAGATTGTAGATTTTTCGGTTGAGTTGTTTGGCCTGCCAACTGTCAAGGACAACTTGAATAGTAGTAACTCAGTTAGAGATAAAACCAACATTATCCTTTAATCTTTAGCCTTTGAATCAACTCGTTTTCTTTTACAAATTTCTAAACTCTCATATAATTGAACAGTAATCTTTTTTTAACGCAGTTCTTTTTTTGTCAGGTTATGTTTTGGTTTTAGAAATAGTCGGGTTTGCCAAACATTTGAACAACTGATTTTTACTTCAAACAACAAAAGTACATACAAATGGCGTCTTCTATGACCTTTATATGTATTGTTGTTTAACTATTGTAGTTCGTTATTGACTTTATTGAAACAACTACGCGTTTATAAGTACTAACTTTAACAATGAGTGTGATTCGCAAAACAAATTAAGGGTGTTTGGGATTGCTTTTTTTCATGTTACCTGCTTACTTTTTGAATATCTAAATTCGTTGTATTTGCTATATATGAATAGATTATGTTTCTGCTTACTTTTTGTAGACTAAATAAATTTCATATATAAATTTGCTTATGCTTCTGCATACTTTTTGTAGAAGACATTTGTGGTGCCTGGATTCATAAACACTCTCTATCTGGGACATGCATATATTATTTGCAGTATTTGTTATCTAGGCCAAGGCCCATTATATTTATGTAACCCATCTGTGAACCGACTGATGTTGGCATATATATGCCAACATCAGTCGGTTCACAGATGGGTTACCTAAACATAATGGGCCTTGGCCTAGATAACAAATACTACTAATATATGCCAACATCAGCCGGTTCACAGATGGGTTACATAAACATAATGGGCCTTGGCCTAGATAACAAATACTGCTAATACTCCCCCGTAGTTAGAACGGGAGGTCTCCGAACATTCAAACTAGAACGAAATTCGAGAAACAAAGCACTTGGGAGACCTTTGGTAAATATATCAGCATACTGAAACTGGGACGGAACATGGAGCACATGAACCTGACCGGAAGCAACATAGTCACGAACAAAATGAATGTCAATCTCATCATGTTTAGTGCGCTGATGTTGAACATGGTTAGTGGATAAATACACGGCACTAACATTATCAAAATAGACAAGAGTAGCAGCGGTAAATGGAGTATGCAACTCAAGCAACAAATTCCGAAGCCACGCAGTCTCAGCAACAACATTTGCAACACCACGATATTCTGCCTCAACACTAGATCGAGACAATGTGACATGCCGCTTAGCAAACCAAGATAAAAGATTATCACCAAGGTACACACAATACCCAGAAGTGGATCGACATGTAACAGGGCAACCAGCCCAATCAACATCTGTGTAAGCAGTAAGCTGAGTATTAGACGAAACATGAAAGTGAAGTCCAAAAGCCATGGTACCACGAACATAACACAAGATGCGCTTCAAAGCAGTAAAGTGTGGTTCATGCGGATCATGCATGTAAAGACATACCTGTTGTACAGCATAAGATAAATCCGGGCGAGTGAAAGTCAAATACTAAAGAGCACCAGCAAGACTGCGATACAACGTAGGATCACTAACATGATCACCATCAGAACCAAGCTTTGACTCAGTATCGACAGGGGTCTTACATGGGTTACAATGTTGCATGTGAGACCGCTCAAGAATCTCCTCTGCAAACTTAGACAGAGAGAGGAACAATCCAGACTTTGAACGCTACGCAGATATACCAAGGAAATAATTGAGATAGCCTAGATCAGTCATAGCAAACTTACTGTGAAGTAATGAAATAATGCGTTGTAAAAGAGCTGCAGATGAGGCGGTGAGTACAATGTCATCCACATATAACAACAGATAAGCAATATCTGAGCCTCAATGATAGACAAATAATGACGCATCAGTTTTGATGTGCTGAAAACCGACACGTGTAATAAAACTAGCAAACCGTTGAAACCATGCGCGTGGAGCTTGCTTAAGCCCATATAACGAGAGCTGCAAATGACACACATAATCTGGGTGAATGGAATCAACAAATCCCGATGGCTGGTGCATATAAACTGTCTCCGATAATTGACCATGAAGAAAAGCATTCTTCACATCAAGCTGATGAATAGACCAATCTCGTGATACTGCAAGACTCAATACAGTATGAATCGTAGTTGGTTTAACAACCGGACTAAAGGTCTCATCACAATCAATCCCCTATTGTTGACTGTGGCCATTGGCAACCAACCTAGCTTTATACCGGCTTAAAGAACCATCTACATTAAACTTATGCCTGAAAAGCCACATGGAACGAATAATATTAATATTAGCTGGACGTGGCACAAGAGCCCACGTTCCGTTAGAAATCAAAGCATTATATTCAGCGACCATAGCTTGTTTCCAATTGGGATCACTAAGGGTATGTGAGTGAGAGCGAGGCAGCGGTGAGGTAGTGGTGACATGACAATTCATTTTTTGGATATGTTTGGAAATCCTGACTTTCGCACGTGTGACCATGTGGTGTGTATTAGTAGGAGGGTTAGGTAATATGTGTGAGCTATTAGTAACAGTAGGTGTGATTTGGGTTTACGGACTGATAGGCGTCGGAGGATTTTGTTGTGTCGGGCTAGTGGGTTGTATTGTAGTTTGTTTGGACGGGGATGATGGAGGTGTATATGGAGAGGGTTGTTCGTGAGTAGGTGGCGGGGGTAAAGGAGTGGGCTGAATTGAAGCAGTGGGTAGTGGTCGAGGTGAAAGAGTTTGTATGGGAGGAGCGTGGTTATGTTTGGTTGGGATAATGCGGGTCAGCAAAAAATCGTAATTTGACGGTGTAGTTGGTGTCATGGACCCAAAAGGGAATACCTCCTCATCAAATATAACGTGTCGAGATATAATAATTTTATTAGTCGACAAGCCAAGACATCTATAACCACGATGTAAGGCCGGATACCCAAGAAAAATACATGCGGTTGAACGAGGTTGAAGCTTATGATCAAAATATATGTGCGGATAACAAAGACATCCAAATACACGTAAGTGATCATAGGTTGGTGGTTTGTTATAAAGTTTGGTAAAAGGTATTTCATTGTTGATGGTTGTGGAAGGGAGAAGATTTAAAAGGTGAGTTGCCATGTGAAGGGCTTCAACCCAATATGTGGGAGGTATGTGTGCTTGAAAGAGTAGTGTACGGGTAATATTATTAAGTGTGCGTAGCATACGTTCGGATTTCCCATTTTGTTGGGAAGTCTTGGGATAGGAAAACCGAAACTTTATGCCATGTTGGCGAAAAAGGTTATGGAAATGGGTATTGTCATACTCACCCCCATGGTCACACTGCAAGGCTTTGATGTCAACATTAAATTGTTGATTCACATAAGAACGAAAAGCAACAAAGGTATCAAACAAATCAGACTTATGAAGCAAAGGATATACCTAAACATAATGAGAGAAATGATCTAAAAACATAGCATAATATTTAATACCGTTTTCACTCTGAATAGGTGAGGTCCACAAATCAGAATGAATAATTTCTGTAGGATATAGTAAATCTTGCTTATGTTTAGAGAGAGAAAGAGATAGAAAGATGGTAAGAACACACACACTTTAGAGAGAGAAAGTAGAAGAAAACACTTTCTTACTATGTGAAAATATGTGAACCAACACCCTCTCCATCTAAGGAGAGGGTTTATATACCAAGCCCATAAGATGGGCTTGGGCTTACAACTGGGCCGGCCATACAAGCATGGATCGGGCTTTTCCTTGTTTGATATATATAAAGATATCTAGACTACGAGCTACTAGTTAATATATTGTCGGAGTAACCGAATCTTCCTAAATACGTAAAAATGTATTTCCAATAATCTCCCCCTAAGGGAGGTCACTCCAAACAAGGGCGTTACCCAAGTTACAATAATAAAATAAACCTAGCATACTATGCTTGTCTTGAGCTCGTAGTCTTTGTCTTTCTTTTCTTTTTATTTTCTGGTGAACATGCTGATGTGATCTTTGATATCAATCTTTAGCATTCATCTCTTGCCTTGATCCTGTGCATCCATCACTTGTGATTTTCGCCTCCTCGTGACTTCATGTCCCACATAATTCTACCTTCGTAATTCTTGAAAGCTTTAGAGTTCGATACAGCAGAAGACTTGACTTTTAAGCTTTCTAGAATTAGATGAAGTATTCAGTGCATAGAGTATAAACATGCTGGGACAACTTCTTCTCGGATTCCACAATGCCACCGTCTTCAAATGCCGCAACATAAGTAGACACGAACGAAATGGCTTTGAACATTTCATTCTAATTCGGTAGCATTTTACCTCCGGTCGGTGAAGACCGTTGTACGATATAAAATATCGTACTTGTGGCAGGTAGATTTAATTAAAAATCTCATTGACAAGATTTCGCGGGTAAACCCGTTCTCTTTACTCGACCGTCCAAAGCTGACTGCGAACGTAAAGAGTGAATCATTTGGATAAAACTATCCGCATGATTGAAGCCGTCAATTATGATTCCTAGAACAAGTTTGATTCATTAAAGAATCGCACCATCGTTGCTTTCCAGTTGTCACGAGCTTGATTCATATTGAATCTTGCAAGTTACCCACCAAGTGCTGTCTGAGGTTAACACTAGAAGGATTTACACTCATCACTGTGAACACTATAGAGTGTCACTCTGAGTGTTCTGGCAAGATCACTAAGATATTGCGTAGAGGCCTGGAACGTGTTTAAATTCAATTAAGAATTAAACAACTGTTGCTTTCCAGTTATCACAAGTTTGATTCATAAAGAATCGCACAAGTCACCTACCATGAGCTTTTTGATATTCGCTCAAGAAGGATTTCCATCTTCATTGTAAATACTTTCGTATTACTCGGATGTTCAGGCAAGATCATGAAGATTTTATGTAGGACTCTTAATATCTTTCTTACTTTTCACAGTGTGTGAAGAAGCAAGGAAATTTGGAAATGTGTTCTAATGAGATATTTGATGATCTGAAATGGCTCTAGACTCGATCGTGCATTTTGGATTTTTGTGATCGAAGGCTGGAGAGGAGTGCCACCATTTCAATACCAATTTATTCGGAGTGAATAAATCAATAGATAATGTGTTGTCTCCGTGTGATTAAAACAAATATCTTTTGAGAGATATCTAAGTTAGCTGGGATGGGTTGTGCATTGTATCACTGGGTCCATGATGTCTATCTTCAATATCGAGCATCATTAAAATGATCTCAATAGCATATGTGTTGACCCGAATTCTGCCTAAGATTGTAAGGAGGGCTTCTTTCTTTACACCCTTTATCTTTACAATTCTTTTTCATTCTTCAACCCCTTCAATGCTTACCAATACGTCATAACTAGCACCTTGTTGTGATTGTTCCAGTGCTAACTTAAGTACTTGGTCGGCATTCAGCTACGTTCACAATCTTTCTCCATCTTTCCTAAGGACTACTATTTCTAGCTATGGAATGTCCTTGGGAAGATTCCTCCGGTTTTGGAAGAATCATTGGACTTAACCTATCCTACCATCCTTATGTCACCACAATCTTCATCGTCGTGAAATAAATGGGTTTAGGTTAAGTATATGTCACCATGAAATCCATTTTGATATAGCAAATCCATTTTGCTCCCCCTTAACATATGCCAAGATATTCGAAAACATTTCGCATATGTTAGGATGAGCCATCACATTAAGTCAAACCATTTGTGATAATTTTCCCATATTAAATCACATTTTCTTCCCCATATTAAAAATATTAACCCAATCGATGTTTTTAATATCAATTGATTTAATGAAGTTTTAACAAAGGTTTTGGGAAGAAAAATGCAAGTCCTTTTAATCTTCATGAGACCTATTTGTGAGATATGATACCGATTTGTAACATGATCACATATTCACCATATTAGAATAAATTGACAAGGTTGGACCTGATTGATGAGAACATCATATGATAAGATCAAATGGTTCTTGTCGGCAAATGTTGGTCGCCTCGTCACATCTGAAGTCATCTCTTGACACCACATGTACGATTGGTATTCTTGTCATGACACCAGTTTGTGAACTTGGCACTTTCGGCATCGAAGATTCTGAATTCTTGACAATTTCTCCCCCTCAATTGTTGACCCGTGTTCTATTGAAAGAGCTGTATTCGTCGTTTGAGTAGTCGCATCATCGAGTATGTAGATACTAATTGTAGATAGCTATGGTTGTAGAGATGATAGCTTCATAAAAACAAGACTTCTCTTGTTTTAACAAATAAATGCACTAAAGCGTACATAGATTTGTGTTAGACCAAGTTATAAAGTAAACTTGATCCCTTACAAGGTTTTAAAGTAAACCTTGCGCGAGAAAATTTATTCCTGTTGAGAGCCAAAGCTTTCATAAGAAATACTTGACTTTAATGTGAAAACCGGGTTGTAGTCAGAAATAACTACAAGCCATAAGGGCATGTTTTATGAAATATTTACAACTTTTGTACGAACTCTATTTATGGCGCCGTGTCAATATTAATCGACATTTCTAAGGCCGTAAATATTATCGTACCAAAAGACATGCCTTTGAAAAATAAAGTGAAAATATTTTTGGATTTTTATGAAATTTTTCAATTTTTATGGTTTTTATATGGTTTTATATTTTTTGTATTTTACTTTTGTGAATAAAAATATAAATAATATATACAGATGATCACCAAAGATACGGAGAATAGTTTACCACCACTATTCTTTCGCTTCATCTGCCAATTCCTTTAGAGTCTCGGGCGAGAAAGTTCTCAAACCTATCTTGTTGGCCAAAAATTCCATTCGAGCGCGATCTAAAGCCTTCGTGAAAATATCCGCCAATTGATACTCAGATCGAACAAAGTAAAGCTCTATTACTCTATTTTCCATTTGCTCCTTGATAAAGTGGTAGCGATTGTCAATATGCTTCGACCGGGAGAATTGAACATTGTTGCAGCATAAGGCAATTGCACTCTTGTTGTCACAGTACATCGGAATTTTGTTGAAACCTAGACCATAGTCGGTTAATTACGATCTCATCCAAAGAATTTGAGCACAGCAACCGGACATAGCTATGTATTCTACTTCCGTACTTGAAATTGCAGCGCTTTTCTGCCTTTTAGATGCCTAACTGATTAGTCGATCTCCTAGCAATTGCAAAGTTCCACTCGTGCTACGGCTTGTATCTTGACAACCCGCGTGATCCGCATCTTCATATGCCATTAGTGCAATCGAAGAGTCCTTCGAATACCAAAGTCCCCGATTAATGGTTCCTTTAAGATATCGAAAGATCCGTTTAACAGTAGCTAAGTGTAACTCAGTAGGTCGAGTTTGATACCGAGCACACATACATATAGCAAACTGAAGATCATGTCGACTAGCTGTGATATACAGAAGGGTACCGATCATTCCACGATAAAGTGTCGGATCAACGGCAACTCCATGTGGATCTGCATCAAGCATAGTTCGTTCCACCATTGGAGTATCCACGGGGTCGCAAGATTCCATCTTATATTTCTTACTGGATTCAAGGGCATACTTGGATTGATTGATAAAGATGCCTCTGGGACTCTGAGATATCTGAAGTCCTAAGAAGAATGATACCTTTCCCATCATTGAAATCTTAAACTTGGAAGACATGAGTGTCCCAAACTCATTTGATAAGGTTTGGGTCGAGGCATCAAATATAATATCATCAACATATATATGTACCATAATCATATCTTTACCTCGTTTCTGAATGAACATCGTGGGATCCACCTTGCCTTTAGCGAAGCCTTGCGTAATGAGAAATTGTGACAATAGATCATAGCATGTGCGTGGAGCTTGCTTCAACCCATAGAGAGCCTTCTTAAGCTTGTACACATGATTAGGATATTTGGGATTCACAAAACCATCCGGCTGTTGAACATAGACCTCTTCCTTGATTTCACCATTAAGAAATGTCGTCTTCACATCCATCTAATAGATGATCATATTCATGTGGGCTGCATAAGTAAGGAATATTCTAACAGCTTCCAAACGGGCAACAGGTGCAAAGGATTCCATAAAGTCGATGCCCAATAATTGCTTGTATCCATGAGCTACTAGTCGAGCTTTGTTCTTCAATATTCCCCTAACTCGTCGAGTTTCACCTTGTAAACCCATTTCAAAGTGAGTAACTGAACTTTATCTAGGCAAGGGAAAAGTTCCCATACATAAAGACGGATAAATTCATTAAGTTCTTCTTGCATAGCTTCTATCCAACAGGACTGGGTAAAAGCTTCTTGCCATGTCTTAGGTTCAACTTCAGTGAGAAAAGCATCAAAATGACAAAACATCGCATTTTCTTGTAACTGACTTCGTGTGGATACCGGACGATTAGGGTCACCAATGATAGAATCTATAGGATGATTCTTTGTCCACTTGTTGTCATGCTCACGAATCCGTGGATTGGAGTAGACCGTTGTAGGAGCTTCCTCTGAGGTGGACGACTCGGCTTGATTATGGTCAGGAATTGGTACACCAAGGAATGGAAGTTCACGCATTTGAGCGAATTCCAAATCATGATCATCATCCTCCTCTTCATCATCAATAAGCATGACATGGGTAGTTGAAATATGTGTTGGTTGAGAATTACTCGTTGAAGGTATATCTTGACCAATTGTAGGTGCAGACGTATCCGATTGTGCTTCGGTTGCTGGAGGGACAACTTCGGTAACCGGAGCTATTACCTCAGGTTCTGGAGCAACAATACTTGGAGGAGTAAAGAATTCATCAAAGAACGGTTGAAACAACGTATCCCATTCATTCCTAGTAGGTGGTGTAAATGATGATGAAGTAGGGTTATTTGGGACAAGACCAGAGCTAATGTTACTGGGTCCCATTTCATGAAGTACGGGTTCAGAGCTGCTTTGCTCAGAAGCCATTACTGTCAGCTCATCAAAATCAACATTCATAGTTTCGAGGATTTTTCGAGAATCACGATTGTAGATTCGGTATGCTTTCTTTGTGGGTGCATAACCAATGAAAATACCAATATCAACCTTTGGTTGAAGTTTTCACAAATTGTCACCATCATTATTTGGATAGCAAAGAGAACCAAATACATGAAGATATGATAAATCTGGTACTTTTCCATGTAGAAGCTCATAAGGTGTTTTACCATGGAGTTTACAAATTAGTGACCGGTTTTGGGTGTAAACTGCTATAGATACTGCTTCTACCCATAAAAACAATGGAGCCTTTGCGTAAATTAACATCGTTCGAGCAGCTTCCATAAGTGTGCGATTTCGTCTTTCAACGACACCGTTTTGTTGTGAAGTGCGAGCAACGGATGTTTCATGAGATATGCCAACTTCTTCATAATAATCACGCAAGATTTGATTCACAAAATCGGTTCCATTATCTGTACGAATGCGTCAGACAGTAGTGTTGAGACGCACTTGAATCATCTTGAGAAATCCGATGATGAATTTAGGTGCCTCATTCTTTGTTGTAAGAAATTTCATTCATGTAAACCGAGAGTAATCATCGACAATTACGAGGATGTACTTTTTGCCACTAAGACTTTCAACACGCATTGTCCCACAAAGATCCATATGCAACAAGTAGAGTTTCTCTTGGTTGGTGTCTTCAATCTTGGGTTTGTATGATTTCTTAGTGTTTTTCCCCATTGTACATGCGGAACACAAATGATCCTTGTGAAATGAAAGTTTAGGAAGACCACGAACAAGTTCGTTTTTCGCAAATGATTAATAGCGTCAAAGTTAAGATGAGATAACCGTCAATGCCATAACCATGACTTAGTCTTTGATGCTTTGGAGAGAAGACATACGGGAGAAGCGGCCATCATATCTTGTAGAGACAAAGTGTACAAATTATTCCCTCGAGTACCTTTCAATAAATCAAACCCTTCCAAATTACGAATGAAGCAGGTATGCTCTCGAAAAGCAACTTCTAGATTTGCGTCACAAAATTGTCCCACATAAAATAAATTATGACCGAGACCTTCCACATAATACACTCTTGATATTATAACATTCCCAATATGATATTCACCATAACCTATTATCTTTGCAATATGATCATTTCCAAATCGAACCGTACCAAGAAACTTGCTGACGAAATTTCTGAGCTGAGAGCGATCTCCGGTCATATGCTTAGAGCAAACAGAGTCCAAATACCAGAGAACAATTTGGACCACCTGTTTTCAGTAACAACAGTAGACAATGCAATGGAAACTATTGGTTCCGGAGTGTTAGCATATACAGATATAATATTATCAGAATTGCTAACATTTGTGTGACCCTTAGATTTCTTGCGTTTTCTAATGTGAGTTTTAGCACAAAAAGGTTTTATTGTTCCAACTTTCTTAGGTTTTGGAGTATTAGCGGGCACTACAGTGGGAGTAGACCTATTTGAAGGGCACTTGTTTCCTACAGTAGTGTTAGTGTTCCTAGTTAAAGGACACGCTTGTGTTTTGGTAGCCTTGGTACTCCTAGTTAAAGGGCACGCTTTCTTCGCTGTAGTGGGAGTGATACTAGTCAAAGGGCACGCATTTCCTACTATAGTGAAAATTCTACCAGTGGGGCGCCACATCCAACCAACTTGGTTTAACACTTTCCGAGTCGGTTTCCATTCTAAACCATTTTCACGGGCATTCATCTCATTCACATAGTCAATAAGGCAAGAATCATGACGACTAGAAAACATACATTCATTGCAATTCCAACATTTGAAATTAGAATTCACAGTAGGCTTAGAACACTGCACAACCGTAGAGCCTTTAGGTTTAGCTACATGATTCTTTTTATTCAAAACAGAAATAATATTCCTAGGATGGGCTTCTACTTTCTCCTTTACTTGACTACTAGATTGGGGCAAGATCCTATCATTCTTCTTGTTTCTTTTAAGCTTAGATCTTGAGCCTTAGTAGTGGTGCTTACTCCTGTAGAAGGCAACATGGGAATATTAGAAGCGGGTTTTGATTTTTAATTATCTTTAGTGATCAAAGTTTGAGATGGTTTAGTCCTAGGGCCTTTGTTAAATGGTGTGACGGCAATGAGGTTCCTTTTGGTTGCACTAGAGGACGGTGTTGAGACAGTGGATGCATTATACACAACATTCTTACCTTTTAGGGTACGAAGTGTTTCCTTTAACTCAGTCAAAGCCAGATTTTTATCACAAATTTGTTCCCTCAAATCAGATATTTCCACCGACTTTTAATTCAATCGTTCAATCAATGATTGATTCTGTGCAGTGGTATTAACACATGCGGGCTTTACTGAATCGAAGAGTTGTGTATTTTTCTGTTTTAAGTTATCAACTTTGGACAAAATCTTGGAAACTCGATTATCTAGATCAAGTTTAAAATTCTCAGCGGCCTCAAGTACGTTCACACAGTTAATCTCCCTAGATTTCTCTATGTCTATCGGCAAAGATTTAGCAACCTTGTCACTTGGCTGACGCTGTTTTGATTGTAAATTCAATCGAAAATTCTTTTGAAAATTTGCATCATCGATATTAATACCTTCAAATGACGTTTCAAAGATTTCTTGAATAAATTGTTTCTTGCATTCAAGCAAAATACAATGCGTTTGAATCTCATCAAAACTTTTTGAAAGCAGAGTATAAGAATCTTGAAGCTTTACAAATTCAGCGTCAGATTTGTGACAAGTACTATCTACCACATTATCCACAGATTCAACATTGTGCACAATAGAATCATTATCAACACTTTTATTCACACAGATGGAAACTATATCACGAGACATCACTTGCTTCAGAAGCTGATCATTTTGGCGTGAAACTCGTTCTATTTCAAGTAAATTGTTTTCATAATCATCACCCATTTCATTGAAAACACGTCTAACTTCTTCTATTTCCAAAGAAAATCTTGATCAATATTACTAAGACAAGCTTTAACATTCTTTACAAATGAAACAATTTCGTCTCGGAACGCAGCTCTAGTGTGCTCAAAATTCCATTCACATTCTGTTATGGCCGTGGCCGTCGTACGTTCCGTAATGACCTTGTCAAAATCGGCCAAGTGTTGGTGCACAACATTTAAGCTATCTGACACCTTAATTACCGGTGGAATTAACTTAGTTAAATCCTTTTTTACAAGTGTAGGAGACGTACTAGGAAGGTTTTCCGTTGATAAACTTTGGGGCACAAAAGATGTTAATTGAGATAATTCCTTTTGTAATCGAATACGAGTCTTTTTATCAAATTGATCTTTATTATGCTTATCATAATCAATCTTATGGAACTTTGATAGCATTTTAGAATGAGTTTCTTCCGCAAGTGACTGTGTCTCCTCAGTACTACGAACATAAGGTGCTTCTTTCGATTTGCCAATTAGGGTCACATCATAAAGACAAGGAATATATTCTTGAGCTTGTTTTGCATAACCGGAATTAGGTGGTAAATCTTGAAGACGCTTAAGTTCGAGTTCTTTAAACGATTTAGTTAAAAGATGAACCTTTTATGTGGAAGCGTATTGTTTTAAAAGCTGTTGTTCTTTGAATTTAATACGTTTGGTAGCATTAATTTCCGATTCAAACTTTTCAGACTCGAGAGTTTCGAAATCCATTTTAAGTTTCTGAAAATCATTGACAACCGACTCTTTTTCTTTTAGTTCATTGGAAAGATTAGCTTTTAATGATTCTATTTATTTTAAGTGTTCAATCTTTTCAAAATGAAATTGGTCAAATTCAGAACACGTTATTTTCTCTGCTTGAGGGACCATTTCAAAAGCTTTGACCTTTTCTTTATGCAACGCAAGCTCAGCTGTTAGGGTGGAATTCGTATCTATGGATTGTCTGAGAGCCATATGCATTTGATGAATAATATGTTTAGGCACCATGACCAAATCATGTTGAGCATAAGATTCCATACCCGTCGTAGCATTTGGTTGAGGTTCACTCAAATGTGTAGGATTAGGTACCACATCATTTGAGTTACTAGTTCCCGAATGTTGTTCGAGGTTGTCATGTTCATGCCCAACTTGATAGGGTTATCATCATTACCAAGATTGGTTGTGGTGGGTACCTCACTGACGACATCAGAACCGTAGTGAGAGAGATTAGCAACGAGAGCAGCTGAGGCTGAGTGAATGTCATCACAATCCGAATCATATGCGTCAAGATCGTCCGCTTGATATGCTGCATTAGAAGTAGAAATGACTGCAATGCCTTTAGTATCTGCTGCCCCTGGGTATGCAAGAAATGCTAATTCCTCTGAATCCAAAATCTTCCCCTTAGACTAAGCGCATCGACCAAATACATCTTCTCACGAAACCATGTTGCATCCCTTCTTCTTTTTGGCTGAGTGCATTCCCTAGCCATATAACCTTGTCCTCGGCAATTGTAGCAAGTCACAACCTTTTGAGGACCAATAGGGCGTCCATTTCCATTAGCTTGAGAATTCACAGCTTGAGCATTCACAGTCCTTGTAGGAGGTCCATATGAATTTTTTCCTTCCCTGAATAGGTTGCACCGTCACTTGACCATCTTGAACAGTGGCTTGTTGTCGAGGATTTGAAGAGGTGCGGAGCTGATTGTTTGTTGGTGGAAATCCTATAGTTGCAACAAGTTTTGACAAGTAGGCAGTGAGATGGTTTAGAACATCAGCTGGCGTATCGTTTGGAGTAAAGACCGGTGCTTGGATTGGTGGAAGTTCATTGGAGTAGAAGGCTTGTGCTGGTTGTGCTTCAATTGGAAAATATCCTTGCTGAGGAGTATAGCCCATTGGAGAAGTGTTGGCTTCTGATGGTGATGTCTGATGTGGTGGTTGCTGTGGAAAAGATTGTTGATGAACACTTTGTTGAAATGCTTGTTGTGGCATCATTAGTGGTTGATAAGATGGTTGCTGTGGTTGCTGATAGGTGTGTGGTGGTGGATGCTGCAAGTATGATGGTTGTTGATAAGTATAAGCCATGTTTTGTTGAGAAGCATACATGGCAAGTGGATCATGAACTTGAGGTGTAGACAATCGAGCCTCGATCACATGGCATTCGTGTTGTTGAAGAAAAGCTTGAAGTTGATCCACATTGGTGTTATGCAAGTCCTTAGCCAATTTAACATCCGTCACGTACTTACGCCATTCTAAAGGAAGGGTGTTCAAATACTTGGTGTTTAATTGAAACGTAGGAATTGCCATGCCATAGATATTGAGCTCATTCAACAATAGGGTAAATCTCAAATAGTAATCATTGAGAGTCTCCCCGGGAACATATGCAAACTTATCAAACGTATCATATAGCTTACACTCTCGTTCTTGTTTAGTTAACGAGGTGCCTTGCATTAGAACACGAATTCTATCCCATAACTCTTTGGCAACTTTATGTCTGCTGACGAGTTTGTAGACATCTGGAGGAAGGGCTCGGAGAATGATGTTTGTAGCATACTTATCACATTTGTCTTGAATCTTCATATCTCCAGTCAATTCACCCGTTGTGCGAGGACGAGTAACTGTACCTTCCGTCACAGTACCATAATCTAATGGTCCATTGAGCACCGATTCCTAAATGAGATGTCCATTCTCTTTGTTCAACATGTAAAGTTCCATTCGAGAAGTCCAATCCTCGTACATGGTCTTCTCCAACATTGGTGGACGATCATCCATACCCGAGAGGATGGACTTATCCGTAAGAGATGTGTACTCTATTTCGATAAGTTAAGATTTACAAACGTTGATCGAACAATGAGAGAAAGTAAATGTGTTTGTTGTTGTGAGTTGAAGTCGAGAAACAATGTTGAAATCCCCTAAAATATGTTCGAAATTTTTTTAAGGAATAATTTTAGAATCGTCGGAATATTGATCGGAATAACCTATCGGAATACCCCCTGTCAGAATGAATCTATCGGAATACCCCCTGTCGGAATGAACCTATCAGAATACCCCTGTCGGAATAAACCTATCGGAATACCCTCTATCGGAATAAACGTATCGGAATACCCCTGTCGGAATAAACCTATCGGAATACCCTCTATCGGAATACCGTCGGAATAACCTATGTCGGAATACCACTATCGGAATACCCGTCGGAATAATGGTCGGAATGATAAACCCTTTTCCGATGGAAGTTGTCGGAATACCTAAACCCTTTTCTGATGGTTTCTATCAGAATAATACCCACTTTTCTCGGACAAACCTCAACCAATTCGAGATTTTAAGCCAAAAAATGATCAAAACATCCAAAATTTTTGTGTTTTTAGCCAAAGTAAATATACCAAATCTCTACCACAACTATGTAGAAGATTTGTATCAAGAAAAAACCATAAAAACATACAAAAAAAATCTGGTTCGTATGAAATGGATCAAAATAGACACAAAGAATCAAGAACACAAACACATAAACAATACAATCATCCCATGGCTCTTGATACCATTTGTAGGATATTGTAAATCTTGCTTATGTTTAGAGAGAGAAAGAGATAGAAAGATGGTAAGAACACACACACTTTAGAAAGAGAAAGTAGATTAAAACACTTTCTTACTATGTGAAAATATGTGAACCAACACCCTCTTCATCTAAGGAGAGGGTTTATATACCAAGCCCATAAGATGGGATTGGGCTTACAATTGGGCCGGCCATACAAGCATGGACCGGGCTTTTCCTTGTTTGATATATATAAAGATATCTAGACTACGAGCTACTACTTAATATATTGTCGGAGTGACTGAATCTTCCTAAATACGTAAAAACGTATTTCCAACAATTTCAAACAAAGTTGTAATATTTGACTCTGAACTATAAAATGGAAGCTTGTGATGTTTTCCTAACTGGCACGCATGACACAAAGCGGACAACTTTGATTCATTACATGAAATAAAATGACTAGACTCTAAGCGATGAAGCACATCTTCACCAGGATGACCAAGGCGCTGGTATCATGTAGTAGGACTCAAGGTAAGCAAAGCAAACGGAGTGGTAGATGATGGTTGTTGGGTGACAGGATAGAGGTCTCCGAACTGTCACATCGGAGAAGAAGCTTGCCGGTTTGGTAATCCTTCACGAAAAACCATACGCGTCAAATTCAACAGACACATTATTATCATGAGTAAACTTGCGGACATAAATTAAATTTTTTATGATGTTAGGTGTCAAAAGTATATGATGAAGGTGTAGAGGTTTGTGAGGTGTGTGTAAAAACTATGGCCCGTGTTTGTCATGGGTAGAGGTTGGCCATTGCCAACAAATACCGACTTATAAATGCTTAGATTGCTAAAAGATGTGAGCATACCTGTGTTGTCAGCCACATGAGAAGAGGCACCGGTATCCATATTCCATGAGGGTTCCTGAAGAGTCATAGTGTGAAATGCCTGCGGGAGCATGGTAGCTTGATTTGGGTAACCATATTGCCCCGGATAAAGAATAGCTTGACTACTTGGTATAGGAGTTGAACCAAAATAAGGAATTGAAGCTTGTTGGGCCGAAGTGTGATGGACCGGAGGTGGCTGGGTCATAACATGTTGGGCCGGTGTAACAGTTGTAATGTGAGCCTGTAGAAGTTGTTGGGCCGATATAGGAGAGTGGGCCTGATATGAGTTTGGGCCAACACCAGAATGAAAATACAAAAATCCCATATTAGGATGCATGGAATATGGGGTATAGTGACCATTTGGTAGTGGGCTTGATTGAACAGTAGGACCAGTAACATTGGAACGTGAATTAGTTTGTGTCCCACGTGAAGAATTTGTATTTTGTGATTCTCGAATAGTATTGGTTCCTATGGACTTGTTATTTACGCTAGGTGTTGTAACAGTAGGACGTGGCCTTAAATCATTATCACCATGCACAAATTTATAACGAGCCTCATAAGTGCAAGATCCTCGTTGAAAATTACGACAAACATCAAAACCCGAGTTACCCATGGTGTTGCCTTTATCATTTTTTGTAGTGGCTGCAACAAGAACTGTAGGAGACGATGTAGTATTATGAAAAAAAGAGTTACCATTGGATTGTTGAGACATGTCACTTTCTTCAAAAAGCATCAATGATCGTAGATCATCAAAGGTAAGGGCCTTTTCTCGAAGACGAATAACACGAGCCGCATCCGGATACTTGCTACGAATCCCATAGATGGCGTAAGTCTAAAGGCTAGAGTCTTTTACAGGTGAACCAAGATTGGAAAGGCGATCGGCTTTTGATTTTATTTGTTGAAAAAAATCAGTGACCGATGAATTTCCAATAGCCATATTGCGAATCTCATTGTCAAGTTGAGTAATACGAGCATCCTTATTGTCGTGAAAAAGTCTTTCAATCGCTTCCAAAGACCATGCGCAGTAGAATCAACATCAAGAACCATCTCCACAAGTTTGGGAGAGATGGTGGAGTACATCTACATGACAACTAATGAGTCGTTAGATTCGTGAATGGGATCAATAGTAGATGTGCTTGCTGATAATGGGGCGTCAAGATGATGATGCACTTCATAAGTTTTGCATAATCGTTGAAACAAAGAGCTCCAAGAGTTGTAGTTTAATTTATCAAGATCAAGGGGGTGGGGATGCATGCCTTGATGCTTGCAATCGAATAAGCTTTATCGATTGGTTGTTTTGGTGGTGAAGGTGGTTTTGGTGGTGAAGGTGCTCCTGTCATGATGCTTATGACAAGGTAGATGCAAAGATAAGCAACAGTAAACAAGCTGTTATGCTACAGCAGCAGGAAAAAAAGCTGTTATAACAAGTGGTGATGCTACAGCAGCAGAAAAAAGAAAAGGTGATTTTAGGTTTAGGGTTTCACAGATGGGTGACATAAACATAATGGGCCTTGGCCTAGATAACAAATACTGCTAATATATATAAGTTCAGATTTGAAGCTCTATTTTTTTTTTCATGCATGGGCAAAGAAACAATTTTCCATGTATGAAACTAATAAGTATCTTAAAAAGTCAATCTTTTAAATAAGTTTCATGAGATAAGATGCATCACACGTCCACACAATATGACATTTAAAGCTTACCTAAAAAACAAAAAAGTTAGTTGTTTTATCTATGACGAATGCAAAAGTTTAAAAATCATTTACGATATACATTACTTACATGTCGTACGGAAGTGTGGAATAATAACAGGCTATATACATCGAGTTACATACAAAAACACCCTAACTTTTCCGGTTCTAACAAATGAACTACACGTGGGTGTAATTAGTCGCCTACTTATTTTTGCAATTTGTGTTGATAGGTCATATGTTGCCACGTATGCAGGGATAAAGAATGTATGTAACTAAATGAACGTAGGAAATTGTGACACGTCTACAAACCGATGTGTTAACTCTCATGTGTCTAAAGCAGGGTCAAGTTAATGTTCATATTAGCTTTAATTCAGCATGAGAATCCAAGAGCATTTATATTCTAACTATTTAGAGTTCGTCTTACATAAAAATTGATAAACGATTACCTTGTCAAACATACTTGTTTTTTCCGGTGGTCTCTTCTCCAATTCCTCTATATGCGTGTCCCGCAATCTACACTTCCGGAGTGGGCCACAATTTTTCTTCCTCCTTCACCGCACCATCTTCAAAAAGCTTATTTAGACTGATCTGGTATGCAAAAGCATACAACCACAATTGAGTTGGTTTCAATCTAATATCGACAGAAAAATATACTAAAGCATATACGAGAATCTGTTAAAGGGTATTTCATTCGTCGTTTATGTATTGAGTCATATTGAATCATATTGAATCATTGCTGAAATATTAATAATCAAAGCATGAATAACCCCTCGTTTACCAGTAGCATCGGATAAAATAAGAACTGCACCAGCAACTTCAGTCTGCAGACCATCTTCTGCCTGCAAATACCCGGAAATTATAAACGTTTTTCTGCTTCTTATATATAAAGTTCCAATTATCAGTAACAAAATCAATTAATTAATATTAAAATCATACCCTTACACCATTGAAAGAGTTTTTGTTCAGTTCTTCTACAAATATGATCAAAATTATATTCTGTAACAATAATTAACTAGAAACAGATTCATCCAATTTCTGATTTGGGGTTTATGCAGGTTCATTTGTGTCGACCCCTAAAAAGTGTGTAGATTGCTCCCATCATTTTTATATAGCGAAGAAATCCTTAGTTTCAATTTTATATTTTAACCCCAAACTATCCCGCGTTTGCTAGACCCCAAACTTTACAAACATAGTCACGCTTTTTATAAGTTATTTTCTTTTTATTTTTGACATGTATAGTTTTATGATTATTTTTTCCTCCTCAAATATATAAAAACGAAAATTATTAATTTGTCTAAATTAAGGAACAATTACACTTTCTAAAGAAAAAAATAAAATGATTATTTCCTACTAAGGAAAGAATCTTTTAGAAAAGTCCTATTTAAGTTTTGCTTTACAAAGAAAAAGATATGAAAAAACTTACTGTAATAGATTTCAACCGCATACATTATCAAAAGAGATAATGACTATATATTCAAATATTCATTTTCAAAAGAGTATAAAGTCGCAAATTTGATCGTTGTTAATATTCTAGAGTGGATGCTCTTAATATACTTAAATTAAAATTTTAATATTGAAACAATCTATGCAATTGATGCATAATGAAAATAAACAATCTATAACAAGAAAACTTTTTAAATCAGTTAAAGCACAAGGAGTCATCACTTCAAGTGAGTCGAATTTAGGGTGTCATGTCAGCGAAACTCACTCACTCGCCCACATGAAAAAAATCAGGGGAGTCATCACTCCAAGTGATTTCCAGTTTTTCAGAATTTTACAAAACACCCCCTAGACAAACTTAAATATTTCATTAAACATAACCAACATTACAATACTTTTAAGATAAAACGAACATAATAAAAAAGACATACGGAAATTAAAAAAAAATACGAAAATTAAAAAAACATACGAAAATTAAAAAATCATACGACCCGCCGTTTAGTTTTCTTCATCTTCATATGCATCTTCATCTCCGTGGTCAATTTGATTCCAGGTATGATCCATAAGGTTTTGTTGAAGACTTTGATGGGTTTTTCGGTCGCGTATTTCTTTGTTTTTTCGGCGTAAACCTCACACCGATCAACCCATGTTCGTTGCATATTTCTTGACGGGTTAACGTAATTTTGGTTCCAATCTAAAACCTCCATACCTTGATCTTTCAAAATCATGTTATGAAGTATGATGCACGTATACATGATTCGCCGTAAGGTGTTTACTTCATACGCGCGTGCTGGTTGATGTAGTATTCCCCAACGTCCTTGGAGAACACCAAATGCACGTTCAACATCTTTCCGTGCACCTTCTTGACGCCTTTTGAAGTGAGCATGTTTGGCGTCAGTTGCAACCGTGAAAGAATTCACGAAACTCGCCCATTGTGGGTAAATACCATCCGCTAAGTAATACCCATTTTGATACTCAACTCCGTTAACCGTATACGGTTTTAACGGTGCTTCGTCATTCAGAAGGTCATCAAATCACGGAGAATTATCTAAAACATTAATATCGTTATTCGCACCTGCCATCCCAAAAAACGCATGCTAAATCCACAGATCTTGCGAAGCAGCAGCTTCAAGCATCAAAGTAGGGTATCTTTTATAACCACCAGCGTATTGTCCATGCCACACAACTGGACAATTTTTCCATTCTCAGTGCATACAATCAATGCTGCCAAGCATCCCCAAAAAACCATGTTTCGTAAGATGTAGATCATATATGTTATCAACATCGGCCGGAGTTGGTTTTCTTAAATACTTGGCCATATACAAGTCAATAACACACATATTAAAATACATTAGATACTCACGTCCGGTTCGATCAGCAATTTGTAAATATTCATCAAATGCATCCGGCGTGTTGCCGTATGCCAATTGACGTATAGCCATTGTGCACTTCATAATAGCATTAATACTCATTCGACCCGTAGCATCGGGTCGAGAAGTAAAATAATGATAATGCGCAGGCAGAGGATCGGCCTGATAATTTCTTATGCCGTTAACTATTTTTAAAATAGTCTTCGGCTCATTCGAAATCTTTCACGAAACTTAACCAAAGAATACCTGCAATTATCAACGAAATAATCATTCATGAGTCGCTCCTCAGCACCTTCTCGGTCACGGTTGACTGGGGTCCGAGATAGTCTTGGACGATTCTCTTCTTCAAGCAACTGTTGATAATGATCGTGTGCTAGTGGCAAGAAGTAAGCATCGAATTCCTCATCGATTTCAAAAACTGACAGAACGTGATTGAGATTCATATTTGTTTGTAGAGAGTGTTTGTGTTTTGGTGTGTAAGAAATGGTTGATTTTGAGTTATATTTATAGACGGATCGAAAAATATAGCCGTTAGAATTCGAATATCAAAAAACTAGCTGTTGGGGGGGTGAAATGAATTTTTTTGAAAAACTAGCCGTTGGGGTGAAATGGAATTTTTTTTTTAAAATGATACCCACGTAACGTGGGTTTACCCACGTAGGATTCCCGCGCCGCGGTTTTTTTCGTTCGTCGGAGTCATCACGCTGCCAACGCCGTGGGTTTGGCACCCCACGACGCCACCACTCCTAGTGCTCTTAGCATATCAAAAGCATGTGGACATATTCTTGTAATTTTGAGCCTTGTAATCCTACATTTTACTTTCAGTTACGTTAAAAACGTGAGCAAATAGTTTTTATCACGAGTTAAATGAATCATCAATATTCAATACTAGTGTAGTTTTTTTATATATTATTTTCGAACTTTTAAAAGTACACGCAGAGACGATTTGCGTGATAGTGGAAAAGTCAATAGTCTTCTAATATCTAACTTCGATTAATAATGCAAAAACCAGAGCTCCATACATTAAAGATAACACCCAGCTCTCACACTTATCCACATCTTCTTTTAACCAACACATTTTTCTGTATATCACATAAACACTCTCCTTCGCTTCTTTTTTTAACAAACAGATACATAGATGATGTCTTCAGTCAATCGTGGTGACTTTTCTCACTTAAAAATCCCCCTTCAAAGTATACTAACCGCCACCAACAACTTTGACGAAGCAAATATTCATGGAGATGGTGGATTTGGAAACCATTACAAGGGACAGCTCATTTGGTCTGGTGAGCTGATTAATATCTCTGCTCGGAGGTTAAATAAAAATAGGGATGCAGAAAAAGATCATCAGTTTTGGGTGGAGATTTCCATGCTTTCTACTCTCAAGCATAAAAATATGGAAACTCTTGTTGGGTTTTGTGATGAAAATGATGAGAAAGTCATCATTATCAGGCGTGAGATTAGGGGAAGTCTTGAAAACTATCTAAGTGACTCGAAGCGGTTCACATGGGTGCGAAGATTGGAGATATGTCTCGGCCTTGCGCATGCATTGAGTTACATTCATTATGACGAGCACCGTGACTTTAGCGTGATACACGGGAACATCGAAAGTGAATTCATTCTATTGAATGATAATTGGGAACCTAAGTTACCTGAATTTAGACTTTCCATGAAGATTGAAGCATCTGAGAGACATCATTCATTCTGTGTTGATAAAGTGTACGATAGGGAGGGGTATACAGATCCGACATATATAGAGACAAAAATTGTCAGCCAAAAGTCAGATATTTACTCCTATGGGGTAGTAATGTTTGAACTATTGTGTGGCAGGAAATCAGTAATAGCCAACGACACTGACAAGTATCTCGCTCCGATGGCCATTACCCATTACAGAGAGAAAAGACTGGAAGATATAATTGATTGGGATCTATGGCAACAAATGGGCTCTGAATCATTCAACATTTTTGCTGAAACGGCATACGACTGCTTGAACGAAGACCGAGCGCGACGCCCAAATATAGACGAGATTGTCACGAGACTTGAGAAAGCGTTGGAACTTCAATTCGAGCATCAAAAACTGGTAAGACAGTTTTTCTTCTTCCATCTTTCTATAATATGTACGTACTATCTATTTGTTTGAGTGTATACCTTCATATATCTCGAATCGAGTCAATCCTGTTTTCTATTCAAGTATATTGCAATATTTCGGCTAATCAAACGCCTATTAAACCTTTAATACTTAATACCAAATATACATAGATATTAAAAAGTTCAATAGCGATGACATACATAGGTTTACAAAATATATATTATACAATAGTATAATAACAACACAAATTTTAAACTTAAATCTGTCACCATGATATCGAAATTTATCATGTATTTCTAAAATTAATTTAAAAGAAAATACCATATAAGGCCCACTTTGGTGAACCGGTTGACGTGAGTCACATGAAACTCTGTGAGTCAACTTGGCTTTCATACCTCGAAGAACTGTTTATTTTGCCCCATTTTCGACAAAAAATGTTCAATCGTCCAGGTGAAATCGGGTTTTAAAACATCTATGATATGATATTACAAAAACAAATGCTAAATTTGTGCTATAAACACGTTTAAATAACCGGTAAAGATAATAACGTACATAGAAAGTTCCCAATACTGATTCCATTAATGTAATGTAATACTATTTGAACCGAACTTACAACTCATTTATGTCCACAATCTACTTACAATAACATTCCTTACAAAAAGGAGCATAAACAAACTCATCTATAACCTACTAAATGGAGAAATCAGAAAGCTCATGACGAGCAAGTTCCCAGACATGATGTCTTCTAGATTACCGAAGCATGTTTCATGTTATCGTTGTTTCATCCAAGTAAGTACTTGAGGAGCTGCATCATATCATCTCTGACTTTGAGACCCATCGAAATTACCAAATCGTTTTTCCTACAATAGAAATGCAAAAAACTAGTAACATATTTTCAACTCCAGTTGAAATAACATGTCCAAATATGTATATTTGGAAACAGCTAGCAACCAATAAGTATAATTAAGAGAAGCGCTCGGAAGATATATGATAATGTGATACCATTGTTCATGGTTAAATGAGCAGACAAGAGATCATACATTTTCCAATGGTTTACTTTGGGTCTTAATACGAGTATTTCCAATGCGACAACACCAGGTACAAGGTGTCAGAAATATGTGAGTACGTGAAAACTGAACCTAAGATGATGATAGAATCAGATTTCGTCAAGATAATGATCGAGATATAGTGAATCCGGTAAAAAAATATTACCCCAATATTACCAGTTTATCAGTATTTCATCCAGTTAGTTACTAAACTTGAGTATAAGTTGAAATGGCCACGGATTTTGGAAAATGATTCTTAATTCTAGTCCTCGTCAACATGAACCCTGCAAAGTGATACCGTAAAAGAGAAAGTCAACTTTTTATATTGACCAGAGAACAAAAAAAACTCCTAGTACTTTAGTAGCCTCGTTAGCCAATTCGACTTGCATATAATATCATGCCCATTTTCTCTTTAACATACTTATAGTCTCATTTAAAGTTTTAACTCTTAGGAACTATTCTATGATTAAGGCATATATATACCTATCCGAACATGCTATGAAGAACAACATACAAACCTTTAAAGGTATCTAATTGGAAATCGTTGTAATAAAAACAGCATACAAACATGTACTTGCTGCAAAAAAAATGGTTGCTGTAAAACACTTTGTTGGAACGGCATATAAAAGATGTAAATGATTTCCAAATAAAGAGCATGTCACTCCTGCAAAACCTTGTTTTGAAACGGCCATGTAAAGGCTATGTCCAAACAACATATAAAATCTGTTATAACACCATATAAGCTTGTCTAAAATGCTGATTTTTCTGCTGTCCAAATAGCATATAGAAAGTGTTTAAAACAACATAAAAACCTGTCCAAACAGCTTTCAAAGCCTTAAAAACTTATAAAAAGCAATGTGGAACAGATATAAAAGATTTAATTGGAATTCTAGAAACGGGTAAAACCGAGAAGGTAACACCGGGTTTTGAATTCTCAAAGACGTTTTTTTGACCCGTTATCTAAGCGGGAACTGGTTCGACCTGTTGAACCAGCCTAGCCGAACCGGGTTTCAAAACATTGAAAAAAAATGAAAAGTTGTATAGTAAAAGTATGCGATGATGTCTACAAATAATTGTGAACTATGACCACCCAATCGAGATTTTGATAGGACCTTCCTTTATATGAAACTGTAGTCTCCCTGGTAGAGGATTCAAATTAGGAACTAAAGGATTGTTGAGTTACAAAGTAAAATAAATTTTTAAATGGGGGTATAGTTCATTAAGAGATACACACGATAGTTTATAAGATGGGTTGTGATAACTTGCTTTTACTCAGGTTAAAAATATTCGTTGTACCAATCTCTTCGAATTGAAAAACTTGTGTTTAATGTGTGACTCAGTTGAACTTTGGTGGAACAAAGATGTGTCGTTGTAGTTTTGAAAATTAAAGGTGCAGAACAAAATAAAGTAAAAGTGCAATTAAAGTAAATCTAAGTCTAATTAAAATAAAGTGTAAGTATTTAAAAGCGCGACTAAAATTAAAGGGCAATAATGTAAAAAACGCAAACTTAAATCTAACTAAGGTAAACTTAAAACGCAACTAAAACTAAGGCAAAGCTAAAATAAATCTAAGGCGATAAACTTAAAGTGCAACTAAGTAAAAGGCAGGAAAATTAAAGCTCGAAATTAAATGCTAAAATGAAAGAAACTGAAAATAATAAGTCCCTATCCGGAATAAAACCCCTATTCGGAATACTGTCACTATGCGGAAAAAGGTGCCTATTCGGAATAATCCTCCTATTCGGAATATCTCTCTACTCGGAATATCTGTCCCTATTCGGAATAAAGTTCTACTCGGAATATTTGGCCTATTCTGAAAATTCTCCCTATTCGGAATACCATTCCTATTCGGAATAAAAGTCCCTGTTCGGAATGTCAGCCTCTATTCGAAATATTGTCACCTATTCGGAAAGATGCCCTATTCGGAATCAAGACCCTATTCGGAAAAGCTTGCTATTCGGAAAGTTAGGCCTATTCGGAAAGTCACTCTTACTCGGAATAAATAATATTCCGCATAAGCCTATCTGCCAAACCCTTACTCTGAATAAATAATATTCCGAATAGCCACAAACTGGCAATTCCCTATTCGGAATAATGGCTGGGCACGAATCTGGGCAAGATCAGTAACCAAAGGCCGAAGAACAAGGAAAGATAAAAATAGCTTGGATCTAACAAAAACTAAGCTAAAACAAACATAAGATTAAATCAAACAATCAAATAAACAACTAATAATCATAAACAATCAATCCAAAATAACAAATCAAACAATAAAGATCAAGATAATCAAAACCCACTTTAATAAATCAATCAAAATCAAGAACATAAACATAAACAATAACAATCAAAGACTAAGAAAGGAAGAATGAGATTAACAAGATAAAGATAAAGCTTGACAAGAATTAAAAAGAAAAACTTACTTGAATTAAATGGTAATTAAGGTGCAAGACAAGGTAATTAAATGACAAGTATTTAAATTGACAAGGTAATTACAGGTGGAAGGACTAATTGTCACTATTAGCCAACAAAAACAAATGCTTAACAATCTAAACTATTTATAGGGGAGGATTAAGGAAGCTTCCTCCCCTCCTTCATTTCTTGTTTATTGCGGGATTAAGTCCCTCCTTCATTTAATCTTCATTAATTGCATCATTAGTCCTTTTCTTCTAATCTTTCTTTTAAATTTGGACTTTAAGGACTTGTGGCTCGGGATATCTTTTGAACTCGTCTTTAATTTCTTCAATAAAATAGACTTGAGTTTCTCGACTTTTGATAAACTTCCGTCTTTTGACTTTTTCTTCGATAAATCTTCAAAATTGGTCTTGGACTTCCGTTCTTTTTCCACTCTTGACTTCTCGACTCCGTCTTTCATTCTTTTCTTCAATAAAAGTCAGTAAATGCCCGTGAATGTCCGTGTTTTCTCCACTTTTCACCTTTTCATCCTAAATCACAACAAAAACACAAACCACGCATAATTCCGACATAAAAGACATAAAATACACGTTTTGGTCCGGTTATTATTGTAATTAAGTGGTAGAAAAGATGGGTGTTTACACACCTATCAAATCCCCTACACTTGACCATTGCAATGTCCTCATGCAATGCATTAGTTACAAAGCATGTTTACACTTTTCATCATAATCAATCCACGTTGGCCTTTATTAAAGAGATAGAAAATTATAAAAATGCAAAGCAAAGAAATTAAAAGCATACCTTGGGTTTTGAAAATGTCATGAATAATCATCATCCTCAACTTTTCACTTTCTCCAAACCAAGCTTAAAAACGAGATCATTGTTATTATAAGTTAGTAAACTAACACGAACTCATGTGGGCCAATTATTCACTTAGACTCCCTTATTCCTATGGGTATCTCTTATATTTTATTATTTGTCTTGAATGATCACGAAGATGCATTGTTTGACTTATTTCGATAATTATTTAGTCTGAAAATAAAGTGCACGATTTAATCAATAGTTAGCTAAAGGACCAGATCTTTTAAAACTGCTTCTCGGGATATCAAAAAGTTCATATCTTGGCATAACTTGGTTCGCGATTTGAGACCTTTCTCGGGCCGATATTTGGCAGCGACTTCATACTTCAAATCTTGAGAGACGTTAATGAAATAATGGTCTTCTCTTCATAATTGGAATTCCTTCACTTGGAATTTTTGAGAGATTCTTCATATATGGACCACGACTTCTTCATTTTTCTCCAATCTTTATTTTGGATTTTGATATACAACGATCCGCCTCCTTTATTGACTTGGATCTATTTATCCTCATACCTTGTTAGGGTCTTTTTCGGATACACTTCTCCATGACTTTTTGGGAGTTTTTGCTTTTCGTCGTGTGTCTCGATCCTTCATATTGATTTTCGATAAATGATTCTTCACATCACTTTTGGATCTTTAGCAACAAAACATAGCCCTCATGCCTTGTTAGGGCCTTTTTGGACTCGCCAATCTTCGCGCCCCGCTTCATAAGTTATGCCTTGGCTATGAACTCTCGTCATTACCGAGCAACTTTTAAACGATCTGGGGCTAGAAGCTAAGTAACTTTTTAAATCGTACAACCTTATTTATTAGCAGATAAATTTATTAGCAAGCGATGGGAGAATAGGCTCATAATTAACTCACATAAATTCACGAAAGAATACCGACTTATAATTGGCTCTATCATCTCTCGTTCTCCACAGTTTAAAATCTCAAGTAATGAGACTCGTGGATACTTAGCCTATTAAATCAAAGTTTTGGGTTTTCGAGTCGCCTATAGGATCTTGCAAATTCTTAGACTCTTTCAAGTTTAGAAATTGCATCTTAAAGTTCCCTTGATAAACGACTCTCTAGGATCAATTATAGGAACTTGCGAAAAGTTCTTGTTCTTAACCCGTGAGAGTTAAGACTTTCGCGTTTTATAGCTCCCTATATAAAAGCCTAGCAAAACTTGACTTAAACACGTTAAGGATACTAGCTAGAGTAAACTCGGGTTGAGTCAAAAGATTCACAACGCTTGAAAACTAAAACCACTTATTCAAAGATTTTCTAGCAAAGGAAGAAAATAACTATACAAAGATAACAACTAATAGGCCAAAATAGATCAAAAATTTTGAAAAATGTCGGAAAATTGATTTTCCGGTTAAAATGAGGACAAATACAAGGAAAAGACCACTTAACTTCGATAGAAGTCCCCCCTACACTTAAGATAAACATTGTCCTCAATGTTTAAGCATGTGGGAGTAAACTCCCCTACACTTAAGACATTGTGCACGTTGTTTAAATCTCGCTAAGGAAAAGACAACTAAAGAGATTCCTATTTTAATATTGAGAAAATATAAAATAGTGAATCGAAAAGAGTTTAGGATAAAACCAGGAAGAAGTAGAACACGGAATCACGGGTCGTCAAGAATCATCAAAAGTGGATCATTGAAGCTCGAATCCCTGATTAAGAAGTGAGGAGAGGAAATAGCAATCCAAAGGGTCCCCCTACACTTATGGTAAAGAAAGCGAAAAGATAGATGCATGGGTTGCCTCCCAAGAAGCGCTTGGTTTTTGTTTACCGAGTCGTGAGCCTGACTCGACCTTGATCATCAACGGAAGAAACATGAAACAAATCCACCAGGATCAAAAACATAGTTTTCATCCATCAATAAGCAAGAGCTTAAGGCGAACAAGGCAAGCCAAAAGAGAAGTGGCAGGGTTCCCTTAAGCAGTGATGGAGCATGGTGGGAGCAAGTATAAAGCGGTGCGAGCATGTCTTCAATAATTCCAAAGATTTTTCCTTTTATTTCATCAGGTGGATACTGAGATGGCTCTACGATTGCAATACCGGGGTCGAACACCTTTTCCTTTAAGGGAAAATAGCACTCAGGCTCAGCCGAGTGTGAAGAAGATCCGCAAAGAAGCACAACCTCGTCCTCAGAAGGGGGACAAAGAGGTGTTAAATCATACGTGCAACGGATTTCGGTGTCAACCGGTTTCTTCTCCTTAGACAAAATTTTCTTCAAATCCAAAGTAGGATCAAGACGATAAGATTCAAAGTCCAGAGGAGGTGCATCACTCTCATGCGGGAAGTATGTATTGAGAAACATAGAGAAGTCTTCCTCGAATGAGTAATCGTCCAAGGTAGGATCGAGTGATGGCGGAGGATCTTCATCATGTGAAGAATCGCTCGAAAGAGTATCGGCCTCATCAAAATCATCGAATGTGGGCAGCTCGGGATACTCAGAAGTACAATCAAAATCATCCGAGTCTGAGCTAGAATCATCATCATCATAAGCATCAAAGACCGGTGGTGAATCATAAATGGGAGAAGCGTCAAAAGTAGGGGAAGAATCATCCACATTATCTTCACAGAGTGGATTATCAGTGGAAGACTCGAATAGAGGATTGTCATAGACGGTAAATTCATCGAGCACATTGATCATATTCACTGATTCTCGGCCTCTAAAGGATTTGCCTGTAAGCTTCCCCATTTTAAAAACTTTAGAATCATCCCCGACTCGTAAGATTAACTCACCTTCGGCCACATCTATTAAATCACGTCCGGTTCTCAAGAATGGCCGACCAAGTATTAAAGGAATACGAGGGTCCATTTCATAATCAACTACGACAAAGTCAACCGGAAAAGTAAATGTGCCAACTTTAAGAAACACATCTTCGGCTATACCAACGGGGTAAGCGCGAGTGCGATTTGCAAGTTCAAGAGTCATCTTAGTTGGAGTGAGGTCGGGCAATGATAGTGTTTTCCAAACACTTAGTGGCATCAAGTTAATACTAGCCCCGAGATCAGCAAGGGCAGTAAATTCTTCAGTTTTGTTGAACACGCAAGGCAACACAAAACGACCGGGATCTCCAAGCTTTTCCGGAAGTTCTCTAAGAAGAACTGCAGAGCAGTTTTCATTTAAGCGTGTGTTGGCGAGTTCAATCAGCTTCTCCTTCTTGCTAAGCAATTCCTTGAATGCTTTGACAAATTTGGGCATGTGGCAAAGTGCTTCAACAAGGCTAATGTTGATGGTCATTTTAGATAGCATATCCACATATTTCGATACTTGGCAGTCATTCTTGGTTAGATCATTGGTCTTGCCTATGCGAGAAGGGTATGGGATTCTAGGTTGATAAGGGTTAGGTGAAGGTGTAGTTGGTGAAGGTTGTGATGTTGAATGGTCCTTCCGAGATACATCGTCATGACGAGGCGGAGACGGTAATGGTGTACTATCACTAAGTGTAAGAGGAGTAGGGATATATGGTGGTGGAGGAGGTGTAGATGATGGTGGTGAATCAGGTGGATTGACAATGGTAATTCCACTACGCGTAGTTATAGCACTCACATTAGCTCGCGGATTAGTGACGGTGTTTGAAGGTAGAGAACCCGAAGAAGAAGAAGGTTGAGCTTCGGGCAAGAAACTAGCCAACAGATTCTTCAATTCAGTTGTTTGAGTGATGAAGGAGGATTGAAGGTTATCACGAACCTCAGTTCTGATGTCATTACCTTGCTTCAAGATATCTCCTTTCAAATTGATTATTTGGCTCTGTAGATTCTTGATTTGCTCACCTTGAGTTCTCATGATTGTGTCAACGTCGGGATTAATGGGTGGGTGTTGTTGGGTGGGTGGTTGATAAGGGTTAGAAGCACGAGGTGGGATTTGGTTGCTTCTATTGTAGTTGTTGGCGGGATTTTGGTTTTGAGGAGAAAAACCGGGTGAAAGGTAGTTGTTGGAACGGTAGCTCAGCAGATTTCTATCCCCTTGTTGTCTAGCTTGGTAATTTTCTAATGAATAATTACCGTAAGCTGCATACACATTTTCCGGATTTCCTTGTGTCGAAGGACAATCGGTGTATGAGTGAGGACCGCCACATGTTTCACAAGGATTAGCAACCGCTTTAACTTGTTGTTGTTGTTGTTGGTTTGAAGCGAGAAGCGTAATACTTTTGCTCATTTCAGCCATCATGCGGGTGAGTTCGGTCATCTCAGGGTTTGCTGAGGTGGAGGAAACATTGACTCTCGTGTTGTTTCTAGAAGAAGCAGAGGAATCCCAGTTCTTATGATGAGTAGTCATGTTTTCAATTAACTCTCTACACTCCTCGGGTCTCCTTTTCATGAATGTGCCACCGGCGGCTGCATTGATCGTATCACGATCTCGAAAAGTCAATCCGTTGTAGAAAGTATCGATCAAGGTGACCGGAAGCATGTTGTGGTTTGGACAACGGTCGATCAAGACATTATATCTCTCCCATGCATCAAAAAGAGATTCATCGGGATCTTGCATGAAACCGCTGATCTGATTGCGAAGGCTTGTGACCATGGATGGTGGAAAGTAGCGCGAAAGAAAGCATTGAGTCATGTCATCCCAAGTGTGAATAGAATTCTTTGGGAGACGATCAAACCATTTCTCGGCATGATGCGATAAAGTATGTGGGAAGAGTTGTAGGCGAAGTACATCCATTGTGGCCCGAGGCAACTTCATTCTTTGGGTGATTGTAATGAACTTGTCGAGGTGTTTGTTGGCATCATCATCAGGCAGTCCTCTAAATGGGTTTGTTTGTACTTGCTGAATCATGTGGTGCTTCAACGAAAACTCAGGAGCGTTGATTTGCATCGGCGCAATCGGTCCTCCTCGTCCAAACATTGTTGGTTGACAAAGTTCCTCCATGGTCCGAAGATCGGGCTGTGGAAGAGCATTGTTGTTATTGTTGAGGTGCGGTAGTTGATTATTGTTGTTAACACCTGCCATATCTAAATCTTCTTGAGGCTCGGGCTCTTGATAATTAGAAGATCTAGTACGCATACACCTGAAAATGCAAGAGAAAACAAAACCAAACACAAAGACAATATATATACACAATAAAAAGAAAATCTTTTTGGATTTTTGATATTTTTAATTTTTATGGTTTTTATGAATTTTTTAATTTTTATGATTTTTGAATTTTTTATGCAAGAAAAATAACGTTCACAAGTGAACGGATCCCAAAAAGCAACGTGTCTCTCACAAAAAACTGTTGATCTTTACGAAAAGAGCCGGCAGCGGCGCCATTTGATAACTTGCTTTTACTCAGGTTAAAAATATTCGTTGTACCAATCTCTTCGAATTGAAAAACTTGTGTTTAATGTGTGACTCAGTTGAACTTTGGTGGAACAAAGATGTGTCGTTGTAGTTTTGAAAATTAAAGGTGCAGAACAAAATAAAGTAAAAGTGCAATTAAAGTAAATCTAAGTCTAATTAAAATAAAGTGTAAGTATTTAAAAGCGCGACTAAAATTAAAGGGCAATAATGTAAAAAACGCAAACTTAAATCTAACTAAGGTAAACTTAAAACGCAACTAAAACTAAGGCAAAGCTAAAATAAATCTAAGGCGATAAACTTAAAGTGCAACTAAGTAAAAGGCACGAAAATTAAAGCTCGAAATTAAATGCTAAAATGAAAGAAACTAAAAATAATAAGTCCCTATCCGGAATAAAACCCCTATTCGGAATACTGTCACTATGCGGAAAAAGGTGCCTATTCGGAATAGTTCCTTATGCGGAAAACAAAATGCTATTCGGAATAATCCTCCTATTCGGAATATCTCTCTACTCGGAATATCTGTCCCTATTCGGAATAAAGTTCTACTCGGAATATTTGGCCTATTCTGAAAATTCTCCCTATTCGGAATACCATTCCTATTCGGAATAAAAGTCCCTGTTCGGAATGTCAGCCTCTATTCGGAATATTGTCACCTATTCGGAAAGATGCCCTATTCGGAATCAAGACCCTATTCGGAAAAGCTTGCTATTCGGAAAGTTAGGCCTATTCGGAAAGTCACTCTTACTCGGAATAAATAATATTCCGCATAAGCCTATCTGCCAAACCCTTACTCTGAATAAATAATATTCCGAATAGCCACAAACTGGCAATTCCCTATTCGGAATAATGGCTGGGCACGAATCTGGGCAAGATCAGTAACCAAAGGCCGAAGAACAAGGAAAGATAAAAATAGCTCGGATCTAACAAAAACTAAGCTAAAACAAACATAAGATTAAATCAAAAAAGCAAATAAACAACTAATAATCATAAACAATCAATCCAAAATAACAAATCAAACAATAAAGATCAAGATAATCAAAACCCACTTTAATAAATCAATCAAAATCAAGAACATAAACATAAACAATAACGATCAAAGACTAAGAAAGGAAGAATGAGATTAACAAGATAAAGATAAAGCTTGACAAGAATTAAAAAGAAAAACTTACTTGAATTAAATGGTAATTAAGGTGCAAGACAAGGTAATTAAATGACAAGTATTTAAATTGACAAGGTAATTAAAGGTGGAAGGACTAATTGTCACTATTAGCCAACAAAAACAAATGCTTAACAATCTAAACTATTTATAGGGGAGGATTAAGGAAGCTTCGTCCCCTCCTTCATTTCTTGTTTATTGCGGGATTAAGTCCCTCCTTCATTTAATCTTCATTAATTGCATCATTAGTCCTTTTCTTCTAATCTTTCTTTTAAATTTGGACTTTAAGGACTTGTGGCTCGGGATATCTTTTGAACTCGTCTTTAATTTCTTCAATAAAATAGACTTGAGTTTCTCGACTTTTGATAAACTTCCGTCTTTTGACTTTTTCTTCGATAAATCTTCAGAATTGGTCTTGGACTTCCGTTCTTTTTCCACTCTTGACTTCTCGACTCCGTCTTTCATTCTTTTCTTCAATAAAAGTCAGTAAATGCCCGTGAATGTCCGTGTTTTCTCCACTTTTCACCTTTTCATCCTAAATCACAACAAAAACACAAACCACGCATAATTCTGACATAAAAGACATAAAATACACGTTTTGGTTCGGTTATTATTGTAATTAAGTGGTAGAAAAGATGGGTGTTTACACACCTATCAGGTTGTCCACCCCCTTTATTTTTTGTCTCTTTAACCTTAAAACTTAACCTTTTAGGGTCTCTAAAAGTAACCATAAATATTAACACACTTATGACGCTGACTGGAAGAGAACTTCCTTATACGGGTTCAACTCAGTTACTTGTAAATCTGTCGGTCCAGGTTATGATTTGTCTCTATGTGGTAATAAAAAAACTAATACTGTAACTCATAAGAAAGGTCAATTAGTGAATAAAACTTTCTATATCCTTTTTCTATCAGTTTTCTTAGACAAAAAAAATTTCATGTCAACCCAGCCTGACACATACTGAAGTTAATGTAAGAGATTAAACACAACATACCTAGTAACCTCAGCCAATATAAGCAACATCAATATCCCATAAGCACCATGAAACACCAAAAACCGACATGTTAAAAGGACGAAAAAGGTAGCGAAATGATGGCCAATAAACAAAACATCACGAAAATGAAACAACTACCTTTTCAATATTACCCATAATAATCCTTTTGGCCTTAAATATGTTAGCCTTCATTTTTGACAGGGCACTTATTTAATATGATCCCTTGGCCTCTTTATTTCGCCTAATAGAGACGCAAATGGAAAATATAAGACACAAATTAGTTTCAGAACTCAACGAACTAATGTATGACACCTAAACTCAACACACAACCCAACTACTTATCAATATTATATGCAAGCAATGGGTAACAAGTAACAACCTTTTGGGATTGCTGATCTGCTTTCAAAGCTGAAAAATGCAACGGGTCAAATGGGTAATAACTTCTAAATTCAGCTTTTTGTCCTTTACTGTATTGAATAAGCGGTTATCAGTCGAGTTTTCGGGATTGTTGATCTTTTTTTGAAACATTACCTTGCCACGTTTGAAGACTTTCTATATATAGTCCTTCAATTGTTCCTTGGTATTACGAGTCCCCTTCCCATGCACTTTGGAAAAATCATTTTGTGCCTGAAACAAAAACGAGTAGAATATTAGAACTGTAGCATCGTTTTATTTCAAAAAGTCTATAGAAAGATTACTCAAAATCGACAAATTTGATATTTCACTACAAGATAAAGATGGTCAAGGAGAAAATGATTCATAAATGAATTCCATAGAACTCGAACTCATACAAGCTCTTGATCTTCCTCAACAGTTTCATATTCAAGTTACAGATTCTTCAATCTGTCATAAGACAGTGTGGCCTATGAGTCTATAGATGGACATAACTTAAGTATATACCAGTTATATGGGATCAACATATAGAATATAATTATAATTGCTTATTGTCAATAGTATATCGTCTGTGAGTTAGTATTACAAACAAATGGAAAACTCACAACTAAGCATTTACAATGGATCAAATGCTTTAATACAACACTTTTCAGGTAATGTGATAACTACGAAAGTTATTATGTATACAGTTTAGGACTCGATATTACATTGAAACTCTAAATGTATAGCACAACATGACCTAGAAAAGGTTCAGGATTTTCATCAAACACTTTGTAGGCATCTTTTTGAAAACATAGATTATGCAAAATTACACCTAAATGCCTTAGATATGGTTGAGGAATTTTATCAAACAGTTTGTAGGCATTATTATTCTCCCTTTGTCTCACTCACACTTTTACTTGATTAACAGATATTGTCTTCGCCCAGCAACCAATTTGCTCACCTCAAACTCCCCCTTCAAGATATCCTATCCGCCACCAACAACTTCTCTCAAGAAAATCGCATCAGGTACAATACATTTGCAAATGAATACAAGGGACAGCTCTTGTGGTCGGGTGAGTTGATTGATATCACTGCTAGGAGGTTTAATAAAGAATGGAATGATCGAGAACAGCTGTTTTGGACGGACATTTCAATGCTTTCTAGTCTCAAGCATAAAAATATAGTTTCTCTTGTTGGGTTTTGTGATGAAAATGATGAGAAGATCATCATTATCAGGCGTGAGACGAGGGGAATGCTCAAGGAATATCTAAGTGACCCGATGCTAGTGACATGGGTGCGAAGACTGGAAATATGTGTTGGTGTTGCTCATGCATTGAGCTACATTCATTATGATGAGCCACGCGATTTCAGCGTAATACACCGGTTGATTAGCAGTGGCAGAGTTTTATTAAATGATGAATGGGAACCCAAGTTATGTGATTTTGAACGTTCCATGAAGATTAAAGCATCTCAAAGGCACCATTCATTTCATACTAATAGAGTTCGGTATGTGGATGGGTATGGAGACCCAACATATCTTAAGACAAAGAAAGTGAGCCACAAGTCAGACATGTACTCTTTTGGGATATTACTATTTGAATTGTTGTGTGGCAGGCCATCAATAAGTGAGCATCCAGATAACAAGTATTTGGCTACACTGGCCATTTTTCATTATAAGAGAAATACACTAGATGAAATAATTGATCTGGTTCTATGGAAACAAATGGATCCCCAATCATTCAATGTCTTTGCAGAAACAGCGTATGACTGCTTAAATGAAGAACGGTCACAGCGCCCGAATATTGATGAGATTGTCACAAGGCTTGAGAGCGCCTTCAAACTTCAAATAGAAAGTCGAAATATTGTAAGATGTTTTTCTCTTTCATCTTTATTTTATAATAACTTCTCTTTTTTTATTGATAATACGAATAGTAACACCGAGTAAAATTATATACTTATTGTTGTATTAAATGATATTGTAGGAACAATCAATAGTCGGGGCTGAAGTTGGAAGTAGGTTATCCAATCATGAAAAGGTATTGAAATCTTAGAGAAGTGACCTCCATATATACACGTGTCATTTTTGAAACATTTGGTGATATTTTTGTTTGGTACATATATAGGGATCATTGACTTCCATATCTACACACGTTGAGTCCCATGTCAACAAAGAGACAAAGTCTTTCCTCAAAGATTTTTCTCACTTAAAACTAAGCTGGAAAGATATAGAATCAGCAACCGATGATTTTGCTCAAGAAAATATCATCAAATCAACGTTTAGGCTTGGAAAAATGTACAAAGGCAGTATCTTGCATTCTCAACAATTCATCGATATTATTGTAAAGAGGTACTATGCTAGATGTATAAAAGATGAGAGCAAAAAGATTTGGACGGAGATTTCAATGCTTTCTACTCTCCAACATAAGAATCTAGTGTCGCTTATTGGATATTATGAAGATCCGGCCAATAAGATTATCATATACAAGAAAGAGGCCAACGAAAGTCTTGCAAAATATCTAGGTGACAAGAGCCTCACATGGATGCAAAGGTTGAAGATATGTGCTGGGGTCGCAAATGCATTAAGTTATCTTCATTATGATCCTGAACGTGATTTCAGTGTCATACATTGCAACATCAGGAGCTCGAATATTTTACTAGATGACAACTGGGAACCCAAGTTATCGGGTTTCGAACTTTCATTGAAAAATACATTAGCTCGGAGGCAACATCTTTTTCTTAGTCGTGATGTTCTTCAAAATACATACCTGGACCCAAAATATAAAAAGACTGGAGGTGTGACCCACAAGTCAGATGTGTATTCGTTTGGTGTTGTATTATTCGAAGTGTTGTGCGGAAGGAGTGCAGTAAACGAAAACGAAGATGAAGATGAGGAGGGAAAGGGGTTATTAAGTCAACTGGAAAAATCTCATTTGGATGATATGGTCGATCCACATTTACGAAAGCAGATGGACCCAGAATCATTCAGAATCTTCTCAGAGACAGCAAACTACTGCTTACAAGAGGAACGAGCAAAGCGTCCCTATATGGACCAGGTTGTCAAGAGACTTGATAAAGCGTTGGAACTTCAGGGGAAGCATGAAAATCCAGTAAGACGATCAACTTGTTTATCAATTTTTTGCAATAGTAAGTTCTATCCATCAACTTTATGTAATAATAACTGTTATACTATCAACCGACACTGACAGGAACTTCCAAAGAATGGAGTTGACGGTACATCATCATCATCTAATCACTTGAAGGTAATTAATTTCTCTATAGGTCTAGTTTAAGGCTGGTCTTAATTACAGTAATAAAAATAGTAAATTACCCGAATTGAATAATACATATTAGCCGAACTGAATGATACAAATGGTTAGAGGCTTTTCACATGTGATCCCTGTTACGAAGAAATTTGATAAGACGTTTATGATGTATCAAATCCATAACCTTGGCAGTTTATAAACACATAATGATTAAGGCCATTAACAAGTTTGTTGAGTATACATATGGTTAGGGGCTTTTCACATGGGCAGCTTCTATCCGGTGGTTAAATTTGTTGTGATGACCATCTCCATAACCCCTTCATCCTCCTTCCTGCCACCAACTACTTACTTGCCACCACACGAACATCCAAAATCACAAATCTAAACTCTATCTAATTTAAGCCAACTAACATAGACCTGACACATAGTCACACTCACAAATCACAATTCATTCTTAAGCCGTTAATGGTATTAAAGCTTAACAAATTTATTGGACGAGAATACATCCATTGGGAACTATGAGTTTGTTGTACCTGTATTAACATCACATGTAGTACAAATTTTGAATCTCTTATAATGTAAATAACTTTCAGTTATAAAATTAATTTCTCTATATTTTCACTCCCGTATCTTACTAGCATTTTTTTATTGCTAATGTTACAGTGGAAGAACATGGAGCACTTGAAGATTGGACTTAATGAGATAGAGTTGGCGACTGAAAATTTTGCCGACAGATATTGCATCGGGTCAGGCGGATATGGTATGGTATACAAGGCACAACTTGAACATTTTGACAGCAGTATATCATCATCGATAGATGGGGAGAATAAATGCGATCTTCCTAAGAAACGGAGCACTGTAGCAGTAAAACGAATCTTCAATACACAAGGCCAACAAGGGTTCATTGCAGAAGTTGAAACGCTGACTAGTTGTAAGCACGATAATATAATCTCTCTTCTTGGATTTTGTGATGAAGGTCGTGATCACATGATCCTTGTCTATGAGCTTGCCTCCAAAGGAAGTCTGGAAGATTATATGGGAAATAGTGATAAAATGGTCAATCTTACTTGGATACAACGTTTGAAAATATGTGTTGATATTGCACATGGCTTGAATTACATTCACACCAATACGGATCAGGACAAACAAAAGATAATTCACCGTGACATCAAGAGCGCGAATATTCTACTGGGCGATAATTGGGAAGCCAAGATTTCTGATTTTGGGCTCTCTAAATTCCACCCAGCAAGTCAAGAGGCCAGCACTATCAATACCAAAATGATTGCAGGTACGAATACCTATTTGGATCCAGAATATGAAAAGTATGGAAGGTTAAATAAAAAATCAGACATTTACTCTTTTGGAGTAGTGTTGATTGAAATCTTGACGGGGAGTTTGGCCTATGATCCTGTATACACAAAAATGAATGAGAAGGGAATTGCACCTATTGCAAGAGATCATTTTGAAAAGGGAACACTTACGGAGATTGTTGATCGCAAGATAAAGGAAGAAACCGATGAACACGTCTTTTCTCTAAGTAAAGGACCCGATAAAGAGTCTTTTGACATATTCTCAAAAATTGCATTTCAATGTGTGGCCGAAACTCAAGTGCAACGTCCAACAATAGAAGTTGTCATCAACGAACTTAAAAAAGCATTGTACTGCCAGGTAAATCAGTGTTTTCAGTATATATACTTGAGTAAAGTAGCTAGGCAGATCTATATGTAATATCTATATCAAATTACAGATAAGATCCTTATTATTATAATTTTTATAATTTTGACATTACCTTTGATGTTCGTTAAATTACTTTATTAGACCGAAACAGCTAAATTAGTACAAATTTACATGAGCGTACCAATTATCTTCACATAATTCTCTTTTCCTCAATCCAATAAGCATCATCTTCTTCTCCACCTTGCCACATTGCATTATTTAGTCTCGTTTTTTTTTACTTATCAAATCAACTAACTGTATGATGATTCACACACAGGAGAACCACAAGGACAACCTCAAACTCTCACTTGAAGACATAAAGTTGGCGACGCAAAGCTTCAGTCAAGACAATATCATTGGAGAAGGAGAGTTTGGGAAGGTATACAAAGGTCATACTCATGGACATAACATCATTGCTGCAAAGCGGTTGGATGGGAAGTCTGCTGAGGGAGAAGCTGAATTCATGACAGAGCTTAAAATCCTTATGGAGTACAAACATGAAAATGTCATCGGTCTTTTAGGCTACTGTGATGAAGATGATGAGAAGGTTATTGTTTATGAGTATGCATCGAGAGGAAGTCTTGATAGGTACTTGAGCGATGATACTCTTACTTGGGTGATGCGACTTAAAATATGCATGGATATTGCAATCGGGTTGGAGTTCCTTCATGGAACTATTTCAAGTCCAGAAATGGTGATACATAGGGACATCAACAGCAGCAACATTCTACTGTTTGAAGATTGGAAAGCAAAAGTTACGGATTTTGGGCTTTCCTTAGTATGTCCAACAAATCAGGATGTAGGCTTTGTCATCGACAATGTTACAGGCACAATCGGCTATCGTGACCCACTATACTCAAAAACAGGCTTCTTGACCAAAGAGTCTGATATATTCTCGCTGGGTGCGGTGTTATTTGACATATTGTGTGGGAAACTATCGTCTATTGAACTAGACGATGAGTATCTTTATTTACCCTTTTTGGCTAAACAATACTATTATCTTGAAAAACTTGATAAGTTAGTGTTTGAGGGTATCAAAGAACAAATTGTGCCACAGTCATATGCTACGTTTGTTGGACATATTAATATCTTGGACGCCAAACAATAAAAGTCTACATATGCAATCTATTTGGACCGCAGGCCATCAAGCCCATTAGGGTACATATGACTGTTAATAAACAGTTATGTAGAAACACGTCTGTTACTTTTTTATAACCGGTGCTTAGCCACCGTTTCAGATTGTATAAATAGATAGGATCTCCTGTAAACGAATTAACCCTCATCATTTTCAGTATCATGATATATACATATAAATCCTGTGTTTATCAGGATGGGTTCACCCAAATTCTTGTTCTTCCCTAATTAATTCCTGTCCTTTATATTTGATCGTTCATGTTGTTTGGTCGTTATTCGATCCTAGAAAGATATGATCAATACCTGTCCAAAAATGATATAATGATTGTTTCGTGATGGCTGTTTGATCAATTCGATCCTGGAGATATGATGCAAGACCTGTCAACAACGTTTACAAGGATTGCCCTTCGATGCTTACATCACAGGAGGGAAAGACGCCCAACAGCTCAAGAAGTGGTCATACAGCTTAAGAAAGCATTGGAATTACAGGTAAATTTCTATATTTTTACAAAACTGACTAACTTTTGATTCACATATATCTAAACTATGGCTTTAAATGTTTAATAAACTGAATGAAACATGAGTTTATTAATTAATTAATGTATATACAGGAGGATTATGAGATATGGGAGCCCAAATTGCCTAATGATTATAAAGAAATAATCCAGATGTCAAAGTGCCCTGATGATTATTCTACCGTTAAGAAAGAGGACCTTTACAACATATTTTCAAAGGGAATCCTCCTTCAAGAAGACAAAGTGGTAATCATTTCATTCTCATATCTCTGTTATGTTGTATTTCTCATGTTCTATGCATATTTTACCTTTTGAAGGAACCCTCATAGTCACACATGCAATTATATTACACATCATAACATTGGTTCTAATTTTATTTATAACAGTTGTTGTCATTCGTTGGTGATAGAGAAAGACATGAAATGGTGTCTGCGACTATGTTTTCTTACATAGGTAGTTGTCCGCATGAGTTGAAATCTCTTCCCAAATCAAGGTTATCCTCTCTACCTCTCCACCATTTAATGCATGACAAGTTGCTTTGTTTAGGTAAATGGGACACTCATAGATGTATAATTATAATTATGATCCAACTGGATCAAACTTAAGAGCCCCTTTAACTAAGTTCACATTTTGCCCGTGTAATACCCTTGCTTATGACAATGACTGCCTTGCACTTTTACAAAATATTTTTGAATCCCTTTTGACACTATCCTGCTAGAACTACTAATCCCGCTAATTCCCCTCCGCTAATCAACATAGGAATAGTCCTTCGTCTTTAGCTCTTTTACACTTTAGACCTCATCTCATCAGGTTAATAACAAAATTACTCTTGCATGCATACATACATACACTTCAGACCTCACTATATGATTAGGAACTTATAAACCTTCTAATAAGATGGTCGAGGTATGCCCCTGTTTTTGGGTCCTCTGTTCTCATGACTGTGAATTATAAATTTTCCTTTATTTAAATAGAGATTTGTTTGATACAATAAGTTCTAATATAGAATCTAGACTCTTGTTCAAATAATTTAAGAAATTCAAAAATAGAAGTGAATGTGAATAAAGGCCATGACTGATTTGGGATATTTATAATATGTGCAGGTTTGAGACAGTAGCGAAGATATTAGATATTTCCAACCTGTTCATCGAAATCAAGACAAAAGCTCAGTTTTTATCTCCTAATGTTGTTTATGGGGTTTATTTAGTTTTCAAATTTTGTGAATCAAAAACCGTTGCAAATAAACCCATGTATGTTGACTTAAATTATACAAAGGGACATGAAAGTCTTAATGCATATTTTGCAACATGGAGAGACAACGAGTGGATGATGATTGAGTTGCACCGATTCTTGAATAAGAATGAAGATGTTGTTTTTGAGTTTCTACTAGAGTGCCTTTCCTCGTTCCACTGTGGAGATAGTTCAATTTATGTTGAAGGCATTGAATTTCGAGCCATTGAGAAGGTAACTTCGAAAATATACGTTTCTTTATGTTGTATAAAGGGGGTGTGTATGCATTGCTTTTATATGACATGATTTGTTTTACAGGTGAAACATGAAACAGAAAAGTTAGAGGAAGGCAACCAACTCTTGGAAACAAACTTCACGGATCAGGTGCTACAACTGCCGACGAACTTTGAAGAAATATTTAAGATATCCCGAAACAATGATGAGTTGTTCTGGTTGGGTGAAGTAAACGGAATGAAACTTCTTATGCTTTCAGCAAAGGCATCCTTATACAAATTTTCTAATGTAAATCTTTTTGCTTCAACGCCATCAGCGCAGTCTAGGTTTGCATTTCTAAACTAACTTTCTTACATTTTCCTTAAATTCGACCTATGAATTTTGGCTCTCTAGTTAACAATGAATAGATGGTTGATAAAATTTTCACTTCTTGGATTTGGTTCTATTTTTAAATGTGACTTTCTTGAGTAATTGTATATAATATATGGTACATGCAGATTTCAAGAGGTGATTGAGCTTTTACCACAAAGAGTATTTCATATCAATTGCACGATCAAAAGTCAAATGTTGTCGCATGACACGGAATACGTGTGCTATCTTCTGTTCGAACTTTCAGAAAACTGCCAAGGAATGCATTGTCCCGTAAAAGTACGAGATGTACTCCACCAAGAAAACAGTGAGGCCGAATTTTTCTATTTTAGTACCCCAAACCCAGTAAATATACATGATTTCACTCGGGTTCCAAAACAAAGGGAAGATGGATGGAAGGAGATTCAACTGTGGCAATTTAACTCCGCTCATGAATTCAAGGATGACTCTCTTTCTATGAATATGAAATTTGCAAGTCATGAAGTACCTATGTCTGGTCTCATTGTATGTGGCCTCGAGTTTCGGCCATTATAGAAGAACTATATAGTCTATTTGTTGCACCGGATAATTATTCAAACTATGTTTCAATCCACCGGCACACTAACTACCTCCCTTTTCAGGAGATTAGTGCGTTCACTTTATGGTTGTTTTATCATATGAATCTCTTGATTTATACAAAGAGAAAGTTTAGCTCCCTCTTGATTTGTACTAAACTCATCCTTTGGGCGTCCGTACCGGCTGCTCTGTAGATGCAAAATATCTCATCATTGTGTACCATAACACTCATATATGTAATACCACAGGCTGTTCAATGCTTTTCCAACCGACTGTTCAATGCTTGCATGGCAATAGCCTCCATAGGTTTTCTTGAAGAGGTTTTCTTGAATTGGATATAAGCAAAAATAGCACAATTAGAAGCTTCCCGCATTTTACTTGACAGCTTTGAAAGATATGGTGTTTCAACAGCTCATTTGAAAAGTTATCGCATATGCTTTTTTACCCATCTACTTATATATAAGGTCGATCTGGGTTATGTTTTATCTTTAGCAGGTACGACCCAACCCATATTGCCCATTCAAGAAAGTACCTATTAACACCGAACCCCCATCTGATCTTGGTTATGTTTTATCTAAGAACCTCCTTGTTTGACTACATATAAGCGTAGTTATGACACTGTCTTTTTCGGTCTTTGCAGTGAGAAGATGTTGAATATCTAAGACTTTATCTTTATTATCTCTCTCATAGTAGGTTTAGCAATCGAAGTATATGGTGAAGCTCGTAATATGTCTAAACCTCTTTGATTATGTAATAAATGTTCAAACTTGAGATAAAAAATGTTGGAACACATCTCGAAAGATATCGACCTCGTGGCTTAAAGCAGTGACAACCTCTTGAGAAAACCTTATACTATGATCGCTTAAAAAATAATGTGAATCCCATTAGAAGCTTGTAAAACAACAATCTCTCGAGGACAATCCCGTGACTTAAACTTGCACTAATAATTGACTGGAATCTAAAACCCAAGTACGCGCACAAATCGTGTACATTATGCTCTAGTAAGTCATCTTCGTAAGACAACCAACTAACAAATTCAACTCTTGAAGTCAAATAAGTACAAAATACTGTTAGTGTCTATTGTTTCTCAATCTTCTCACGCATATATGATCTCGTGAAGCATATGTGACCTCAGTGAAATAACTATACAAAAATTCTACCAAAACAAACTTATGCCTATGGTAAGGGTTGTCAGTGGGTCAGATTCAGTCAATTCGGGCCGAGTAAAAGTTAGGTAAAGGATAAACATTTCATACACGAAACCAACCCTATGGCAGTGAAAAGAAAGATAAAAGAGAAGATCTTCTCATTCAAGCGATGAAAGTGACAGCTCGGATGAGAGTGAGTTAGAAGAGCATAGAACAAGACGTGCTCACAAGCAGCGTAAGCATCATTACTCAAGCTCGGAATCTGAAGATTCTGGTTCTTCAAGTGATGACGATGAAGGTGCATTGAAGTCCAAAAGATACATTAAACATCAGAAACGTCACAGACGATCAAGGGATTCTGATTCTTCAAGTTATGAATCTGATGATGGTATGGTGAAGAAGAGAAGACAAGGCATTCAAGGCATCATCATAGACGTCACAGGCTGTGAAGCACATGATTCTTCTATCTTTGAAAATGGTGTTAAAAGACACGATGGTAGGCGCCATAAGCATCATCAAAGGTCTCGCAGCCATGAATTTATGTGTGACTTGGATAGAAGTCGATCATCTGGCGATGATTATGAAGATACAGATAGAAGGGGCAAGCATAACAAGGATCCAACATCACCGACAAAACGATGAAGATTATGAATTGTTTGAACCACGTTACGGAAGTGACAAGGCACAAAATGGAGTTGAGCTGAACGAAGAGCATCCTGATGGTGCTCCCATAATAGGAAATTTGGGTGCTGATAGTGATGGAATGGAGGAGGGTCAAATTGTTTAGGTTTACTATTGTAGCCTTGTAGGGCGTTATTTGAAATGAACATGTTCTCGGATTCTTTTCAACTTCATTAACTGGGATCTTGTGACTGCCTTACTGTGTCGTTTGAGACTGTTTAAGTTTCTTTGACTGAAAAAAAAAAACAAAACCAAACCCGACCCTATTTGAATTCGGGTTACTCGATTTGGACTCAGATGTGATAAAATTTCCCATTTTTACTAATTTAAATAGCAAAATTATATTAAGAAAAAAAAATAGAAAAATCTTTATTCGGTTCAATCCGGTTGACCCAAAGCCGAGTTGCCTACACTTTCAATTCGATAACTGACCTTATAGTAAACAGCATCTGATGTATTTGGATATTCTCTAAGTATGCATAGCCAGTTAAGGAGCTCTTTCGTGCAGAATAGTCCCACGGACAATGCATCTTTCAAATGTATTTGGAATCTGCCATCTGTTTTCCCACTGAAACTTTGCAGCATTTCATGTCAGAATTCTCTTTTTTATATCGACCTATCTTTTCCCAGGAACAGCACCCCACGTTGAGGGATCCGCTTCAGGTTGTGCAAAATGCGTGCCACCATCACATGCCGCTTCTGATGCCGTCCAAAGATACTTTGTAACTCCGTGTTTCTCACAGGTTTAGCTAAGACAAAGATTTTCTCACAACCTACTCAAGAGCCGCTGCAGGTTGATTGGTATTCACTTATTCAACCATCAATCCCACCAGCTCACACGACCTCCAACGCCGAGGTTCACCACAATGCTATTCTTAGAGGTTGGTGTTACTCCTTTTTGGCAGAGCATTCTCTATTGTTTTTCCATACCAGAACATATGATGTTCACAAACACCGTTGGTTCCACCTGAAACTTCTTCAAATTCTAGTGTGAGCTCAATTTTGGCGCTTTACACATACAACCTCAATCTATCCGTTGGAGTATCAGGCCACGGTTTTCCAATGAGTTCGATCATAAGACTTCTTTAGAAACGACGGCAGAAGTAAAGTAGATCCAATCAAGTAAAATAAAAGCAACCAGAAATTGCTACCAGGACTGAGACTGAGGCACTTCTACATCAACATTTTTCTGCAAATGTGCAGCTTAAAAGGGTGTTTAGCTGGACAAATTCCTATCAGCTGGAAACATAGATGCCTCGCTTGTTTACTACTTCTCGACTCGTTGATCAACTCAGACTTTTGACCAAGTTAAGTTTTCGGTTACTGGCCCACAAATGATTAAAGTATTAGAAACACACCAACACCCAACAAGTAAAACCAACCAACAATCAAGACACTCAAATAAGAAAATACTGACACCTAACAAGTTGAATAAAGCTGACTGACCCTGTCTGAATGCTTGAAAAAACAAACCAAAACACCTAATTGTTGTTTATACGATATAAAGGAAAGTAGGTCACGAAATGATTGTTGCACCCAGCATTAGAGTAGTACTGTTTACAGTACTCATTTTAGTAGTGTGGCAACCCTTTTATGGTGCAATACAACAACAACATACCCAATCCCGCCGAAGCAGGGTAAGGGGAGGTAAAGTGTAGACAGCCCCCACCAATCATTATTGAAAGCCCCCACAAAGCCGATGCCAAAACACAACCTGCAAATAAAAAAACATATTTCATACAAACACGAGTGGCCACCAAAAAACCGGCAAATACGAATTAAGCTGAATAGGAACACAAATAAGCACCTATGGAGCATCGGTGTCTCAAACTCCTTGGTTACACCTGTATTATCACTAACATAGATACAATATCGACTTTACTTGTTTACTACTTCTCGACTCATCTTAATGCACTGTTTTGTATAACAGACATTTAAATAGGTTTAGTTTTCATTTATCGACCCCCATATGATTTAACTATTAGAAACACACTAACACCACACAACAAAGCACTCTACTGAAAAAATGTTGACTCCCTTTAAAGTTGTATAAAGTTGACACTTACGTAGTCTGAACACAGATCAAGTTTGAATCAGAGGGATTTGATGCAATTCCGAGACATGGAACATCCAGGTTTAGCTTGAAGTTCTCAGCTGCATGCTGATAATCATAAACAAACACAATTTTTGTCCCTTCCACATGTCAAGATGACGCTTCTAACAGGAAGACAACATAAGCTTGTAGTCGAGATAAGATTCCCACACTCCATCTACACATCTCCAAGTAGCAATTCGATGTTGCTTTCGAGCAGTGACAAGGACAGTGTTGTTGTCAGTGAGAGGCATGAAAGCAACCCTAGAAATTCCAGAAGGATGCGGTGAATTGGGAATATCTATACACCTTGTTTCCTGCACCAATACAAAGAGACAGTGTTTAAACGTGTAATGCAGCAAGGATATGCTTTGTTTCCTGCACCAAATTTGGCACAGATTTATTCATTTCCAATCAATGACATCCGTTCTTGTTTAACCATAATAAGGACATATCACGCAAAAAAATAGTTGTGATAGCTTTCAGAAAGAATTGCTTACCCCTTGTGGAAGTTCCATCACATTGTTACAAGGAGGTGATCGTAGTGAAACAGGCAAGACAGTATATTTAGGGCCCATCAATTTGGCGCACTGTTGCTCAATCAAACTGAAATGAAAGCTTGTGTCTACTTCTCGGGGTCGCGTCGTAGCCTTTACCTCATAGTAGTGAGCGTCAGGGCAACCGGGAATCAGGCACAACAATTGCAAATGGCAGTAAGGATTCCCTGCTCATGCTCGTCCAATAGACGCTGAAAGATCCATGATTATCAATCAGATAATATACTGAATCACATCATTTTTTTGTCCCTCCAGACGGAGAATAGAGTACTTCGACCTGAAGCTAAAGAAGCCGCTGGGTCAAAGCTCTCTGACATTGTCAAAACCAGAACGGACTTAAACGTGTTTTTAAACCACTCACGTAATCAGTAACTAAGGGCTTAAACGTGTGTTTTGGTTGAAAGCATGTAGTCTTTTTCCCCATCTACAATAAGCATGTACAGTCTTATCAACCTTGTTTTCAGGTTGTTTAGTGTCCTCTTCTTCATTTTTACTTTTCTTATTCACGCTACTTGGTGATTCCACCTTTTCAGAAGTGGTTCCTCAGTTTCTTGGACATCATTGAGTGTGATTCGAATGTATTTGAAGCAAGCAATGAAAATGGTTCATGTGTGGTGGACAATCGAGGACGAACTTGTAGTTGCAGATCATGGCAGTTGTCACTTGTCAGGCATACCCTGTGTTCATACAGTTTCTGCACTCGCATTTCTCAATAAGGACCCCACCTGACACTTATGTTAGTAACTGGCTTAAGGACATGTTCAAAGAAGTATATAAATACCCTATTAGACCACTGAAAGGCCGTTCATTTTGGCCTAAAACAAATGATACTGAACCTCCTCCAAAAGAAAGACGAATGCCCGATAGGCCACATGTTAATAGGAAAAGAGTTGCATCTGAGAAACAGATCAAGTATTCACAGGTTGGGTTTGGAAGGGAAATAACTTGTTAAAAATGTTGCGGTAAGGGTCACAACTCGAGGTCTTGGAGAAACAGAAAACCGACCCACCACCAAAGGAGGTGAGGCCAAGAGGTATGTTTAAAATAGTTGTTGCACCTACAAGTGTGAGAGCATATACAAGTGGGGCTGAAGTTTGTGATCAGATGTTTCTTAAAAGAGACAGACTACAATGAAGTTGAAGTTAATTACAATTTTTTGGATGTTTTGTTACCTGCACTTTGCATAGTTTTAAAAGCTTTGTTTTCGATCTTTGTTGCCAAATTACGGATCTCCTAGAGGTTTTGCTGCTGCAATGTTGTTATGGTGTTGTGTTAATAGCCTCGCAATATTTCTACACATACACACAAACAGTTTCCTTGTTCAGTCTACATCTAGGCCTATTACATCCTCGTCTCCTACTGATTTACTAGCACAAACTAGCAACCACAGAAAACGGTGATCATTCAATAAAAGTTTCTATATCTGCGCATACTACCTTTAGACCTACTGTTGTATCCAATATTCTTTTGCATATTGATATCCGTAGAGTAATACAGATGTACTGCACATTCTTATGATAACAACTGAAGTTGCCATATAATCTTCAGCATAGAGGGTTACAAGCTAAAGAAAATTTCTTCTACTCTTATCAGCATGAAGTCGGTGATTGATGAATGCTACCAAGCAAAATAGAAGCAACAATTGACAAGCCCAATTATTTTAAAAGGTAATTGAGAGCATTTTATGTACACCACAAGACATGCTCAAACCAATACAGTTTTGGTTGTTTGAATCTCTTTTACTTCCTATAATCTTGGGTTTTTGGCTAACAATAGTTTAAATGCCTCTTCCTCTCTTCGAGACAGGTCAAAGCTCAATTTTTACTCCCTGCAAGGCTGGAAGTCTTTTGGAATGAGACTCTGAGGTAAGGTTGTCTACATCTCACGGTTGATATGGTTGACTTTTTTTTTTGTAGTTTTAATACATAAATCCTGTTCATACATACGAGTATGTACATTGGCTAAGGTCGATGATCCTATTGTTGTATAACTATTTCTGGTAAAAAACCGAGTAGATTTATCATATATGTTCTCAAACTTCTTTTGAATCTAAAAGTCAATTTATCACATCGGATTCAGGGTTTTAATCAACCCAAAAGTGGTGTTTATCACAAAACTTTTATGATTCTCAAAAGTCAAAAAAATTATTCTTTCATGAAAGTTGTGTTTAAGTCTAGTGAAAACTCTCTGTTGCAAGATTAAGCATCTTTGCATACATGTTTTTTGACCAAATCAAATCTATAATGGAAATTATACAAGAAGAAGAAAATAGAAAAAAGAAACTAACAATGTTCCGTTTATGAAGATAATCTAAACCACGGAAAATTTTTCCGATGGTACACTGCACACTATGCTACATGCCACACACGGCCAAAATCCATGTGTCAATAAAAGTCTTGAGTGTGCTATCCACATTGTGTGTAGCGTGCTGATGAATTATTTTCAGCAAGAATGCACTATCTTCAGTTGCCTTGTTGAAGATGCCAACTACACTATCTTCCGAGAAGTAATTATTCGGAACCTCTCTTTCTCTTACTCTTACTATATCACAAAACAATGATACTAGCATCCATGATGCTTCACAGCATAACTGCAAGGTCTCAATTGCCTGCACAAAAAATGCACCACCCATAACTACATGCTATTATTGACTATTATTGGCACAGAATGACCCCTGGAAAACGAAGCAATATATTGACCTTAAAAACGAAATTATTGAACTTTTTTCCCATGTTCTTTTATGAGCTACAAGGATAAAGGGGGTCATTAATTAATTTCGACCAAGTTAGGACTATCTGATATAAACACACTACAGATAATAATATAGTCAACTGCTACGAGGCTAAGTGTAAGTCTGATGGTGTTTAGCAGTAGTACCTCGTCTGCTTTGCCAGATTTGTTAGCACCGCAGTTTGGAACTTCCCATCTTTCGCGGCTTTGTCAAAGAAACCTCTGCACATCCAATATGATTAAAAAAGAGTTTTACAGTTATATTCTATTATTTGCGAGTGATCAGATCTGAACAAAACAAAGAGAAACTTACAATGCTGCGTTTATGAAAATAATCTAAGCCCGAGAAAATTCCCCCAAAAGGTACGCCATGACACATGCCACACACGGCCAAACTCCATGGCGGCTGGTCAAAAACTGAAAGATTTATATAAGGTTTGTGATTCGGTTGCTTGTGTGAAAAAGGAAGAGAAAGAGAGATGCGTTAATTTGGAATTCGGTTGTTTGTCATCAAAGATCCATGAATATACAAAAAGAAAGATAAGATTGTTGTTTTTGTGGCTGCAAGTAAATGTAATGTAGGGTTGGGCTGATAGGGTTAATAGTGTTGCTATATACTAATGTTAATGGGTTATTATGGGCTTACAAACCAACACATTATTATGGTCACGTTTATAATCGACTGCCCATTAATTTTTAAATAACTCATTCAACCTAGAAGTGGGCAAACCAGATTTCTTTTAAAAACCGGATTGATTTTTAAAACGGTTCAGATTTAGTCAACTAGTCAATAAACCGTTTTGACTTAAACCGCATCTGTTTAAAATTGGTTTTTGTTTAGATTTTACTTAGGTTTTAACCGGACGGGATCGGTTTTAACCGGTTTTTAATCGAATCGGTTCGGTTTTAACCGGTTTTTAATCCGACCCCGGTCATTTTATTAAACCGGTTACGAACCACCCAATTTGATTGAGTTTAAAAAAATAGTTTCTTTAAACCGGTTTCGGGTTTTTCCCCATATCAGATCGGTTTTTTTGCCCACATCTAATTCAACCTAAAACTTGTGATAAATGTTTAATTAAGCTAATACAAAGAAAGTTTATTAAGTTATTAGCCTTAGATACAATCAAAAGATGAGGCATTTATTCAAAGGATAGATCAAAACTTTGAAATTCAACCGTTGTTTCGGTTCACAATTTTTCAACGCACGTGTTACGACTAACACTCTGTCTTCTCGGTTTCTCGTCAAATAGCTCGGTAGCAAAATTCAAACGAACGTGGAACATCAGCCCAATTCGAAATGCAATCCAAAATATAAATTCAGCCCAATAATTCTTGTTTGTATGACACTATAAATTAAGCCCACACAAACATATTATCACAAAAAAAATTCAGACTCTTTAGATTGATGTGTTCTTGACATGGCCCAGCGACAACTTGTAAACCTAATTTTCTAGTGTATATATTACTCTGTTTTGTCATCACGTAGTCACCTTCTTCATTTCTTTTTTGGTCACACAAAACTTATAAAAGGTTTTTTTTTATATAAACTAATTTTGTAGAGATGTTGATAATATGCCATCATCCACCTTGGCAAATCATTGGTTCATAAAAACGGGGGCTATACTACTTTCATAAAATTGGTGTTGTAAGTTTCTAATGAGGCCGAAGAGTTTCATGATTTCGTTCTGATTGAGTAAGTAATTTACTTTATTTATTTATGTTTAGTACTTATTTTTAGCTTATTTTGATCTGAGCTTTTCTTCGAAATAGTGATGTGACGACCCCTCTTTTGTCTCCGGGGAAGAAGACTCATCCAAAAAATATTTCTCCCATCAAGAAGATAAGTCAGCTGGAGGACGAGGAGGACGACTGGCTTGAGGATTTATCATTGGAGCTTAACAAAGGTAATATTACATAATTTGAGTCTCTATCTTCTCAATATAAGGATTATAACCAATGTTCTCAAACCGGGTCAACCCGGTTCTTGAGACCCGGCCGGGTTTTTGACTTTTCGGGTTTTTTTGAAAAAAATATGTAAATTTTACGTATTTGCGACGGAATTTTATTTTTACATATTATGTTAGTTGATAAACAATTTATATCCTCTTCGAAAGTTTTTATGGTTTTTATATATCACTTTTTCTAATTATTAAAAATATAAAATAATAATTTTTTTTGAAAACCGGGTTAACCCGGGTCGACCCGGACCCGGTGACTCGACCGGATCGATTTAAAACCCGGTTTTTAAAACACTGATTATAACAAGGCGTCACTGAGTCAGTTAACCAATATATCTATTTCATTTTCCATCAACACTTTATATTATTATTATCTATCGCATAAGCTAAGCTTTAATAATTGCCTTATTGGCTTAAAAGATTACATTAAAAATAAATGATGTATCGTCACGATAGTTTAACTAAATTTTGAAAGGCCAAAACACATGTTAGTGCTACTTGATCATAATTTGTTATGCCAAAACACATGTTAAAATTAGACCTCCATAATTATAATTCTCTATTTTTTGGATCCGTCACAACTGTAGCTACTAGGTTTGATGTACTCTAAGATAGATTTAGTGTCGATCTTTTTGAGACCCAGGTCGTGATAGCTTTAGAGTATTGTTTTGTTAGTAGGCAATAGCTTTTCTTATTTCACATATATGTTAATTAAAAATGTTGTGATTTGTTTTAGATGTGTGGTGCCTATGTGTAAGTGGATTTTCTAGGCGTGTGTTCCGTGTAGTTGAGGCTGATTACACTAAGTGCATACAAGTGGAAGATGTACATGGCGTAATTGGCGATTTCTCACTGAAGAGAAGCAAGGGAAAAAAGGGGTATGTGATGATTATGGTGAAAGTGGCGCAAGTTGCGGTGATGCTGACACAAGTGATGGTAGTGCCTTTGATTGTGACACATGCTCTATTGCGGGGGATTGATGCGAGTATTCTTATGGTTATTTTGTTTATTGTAAATCTGAAAGGAGACAAACAAGCATTATGGTTATTTGGTTTCATATTTTGGATTTATTATGTTTGTTCTAGGAGCGTGTTCCGTATGGGTGAGTCTGATCACTCTAACGGCATACAAGTGGAAGATGTACATGGCATAATTGATGATGTTTCACTGAATAGAAACAAGGGAAAGAAGGGATTGATGTGAGTATTCTTATCGCGTAGAGAAACTATTTGTTTATTGTAAGTCTAAAGGGAAATAAACAAACATTATGGTTACTTTGTTTCATGATTTGAATTTAGTATGCTGAATGGTACTAGTTTTAATTTTACTTTCCTCATGGCACGAACTTGAAACTTGTTTGAAGTTTCAAGGTGGAATGTCTTAGAGAGTTAGGCTACTGTCTTGAGACCTAATCACGAAAGCAAGTCCGTTCATTATGATGATGATTGAATCTATCAAACTATTTTCAAGCTCGGTTAAGCTTTAGACTCGAGTACTAAAACAAACTGCTAACCTCAAGCCCGAACTCTTAATACTAAATTTGAGCTCAAAACTCGACTAAGGCTTTAGAGTAGATCAGCTATATACATCTTTAAGGTTCAAAGTAGATGAATATCATACCGAAAAATTAATTAAATTATGTATGAAAGAGAGAGTGTAAATTAACTGAAGCTAGATAGGCTTGTGAGCTTCACGAGAAGGAGCTTGAGTCCTAGCTACTTGGGTAACTACATTTCTAGAGTTGTGTTGAGTTCTAGCTCAACTCTAAAAATGTAGTTACTCGAGTAGCTAGGACTCGAGCTCAACTTCTTTAAAGTTGAGTTGATTTCTAATAGCTCGTTAGTTGTCTCTTTTCGTTCACATCCCTTAAATATTACTAACCAAGCCGCATACATATCTTTTACCAAAACTGTTCCAACTAGGACTAGGTTACTAACCAATGTAACTCTTAACAATCAATATGACACTTATTCCCATTAGATATATTTAACTTTGTATAAATATAGATAAACAAACGACACTAAAAATATTAGAAGAAAAGATGTATTTAATTTTGAACCACCCCACAACATGTACACTACTGCTTATGTCAATAAAACTAAAGTATGAGAAATTATAGTTGGCTTCATTTACTGACATTTCAGTTTCATTTACTGAAGTCACTTACATGTTCATTGAATTTGATAGATAAGTCTCATATCATAAATCATAATATCACATCACCAAGTACACTTTTAGCTCACATAGTTAAAATATTTCACCAACCCAACTACCCAAGCACATTTTCATTAACTCTCACACAACAGCCTCATGAAGTGGATGTTTGAACTTAACCTAGAAATATGGGCGTGGAATGTGACACAACGATTATATCTTAATTATTGAAATGTGTTACCTCTATTAACTTGTTAAGAAACAAAGATACTATATGAAAACAACATATTCAACTAATAGAACTTATTACACCATACATGTCGTCTATATCAAGAACAATTCAAAACTTTGTTACTATTACAAAATGGTTTGTATTTTTTTTCTTCTTTATGGGCTAAAGGTTTTTGAGCCTATGTAAACATCAAATAATTACTTGTCAATATTTTTAGTTCTCGGTTACAAATGTTCTTTTTAATATGGGTATTTATCTTTTACATTTTGTTTTCTTGTGGTATTTTGTGACCTTTTTTCCTCTCTAGCAAGTTTTGATAACTCGATCTTCCTGGTTGGTAGAGTGGTCGACGGCGTGACTGTGGCAGGGTGGTTGACGGTGAGGTTGGTGGTAGAGAGGAAGAATGGTTTTAGGGATGAAATATGAAAATATAAATTGTTTTATTTTTGTTTCTTTGCTGCTTAAATTAGAAGTATTACTAGTATAATGAAACTAGAAGGTTTTATTAGAAGAATGATGATGGAAATAAGTTGTTAATTTTTGGGATTGAAGTCTTTTGAGGATTCAAATGACAAGTTAACCTCTCCTGCATTTTTAAAAGGACTCAAATACCATGTAACTTAATAAATATTAGTGCATGTCGCTAAAGTGAGGGTCAACAGTGTTTTTCACATACAAATAAGGACAAAAGACGCATTTTTCCTTCCTAAAGCCGAAACTTATAGGGAAACGCAAACCACAAGGATGAACGATGTAATTTACCCTCCTTTATATTGACTCGAGTGTTGCCCTAAAGTTTCACTCAAACCTTAAATTTCTCGTTAATAAAGAACAATCAATAATCACCATCCATTTCTCGTTTCCCATAAGATCCAACCTCAACCTCACTTGCTAAGTACTCTTTTATATATCAATTTCAGTTAGAAGTTGTACATCAACTTTGTATTTGGAGCAGCACTAATGGATTTTGCCCATGTCTGGCATGTAGCATTGCATAAAGGTAGTAGATCTAATTTCTTTCTTGTTTACATTTTTCAGTTTGTTCACATTACACCTATTTTTGTATCGTTTGTGCTAAATTTGGATTCTAATCAACTGTGGTTTTGTGGTTTCATTAGTTTTCGGTTCGCGACGTGGGCTAACCTACTTTCATAAAATTTTTGTAAGTTTGTTAATCTCTAAACCACGTTACTAATAGAACAATGAGTTATTATTAGTTTAATGTTGTATGCTACTCATAGTAGCCATGTTATTGTGTCATTATTAATCATCTAACGGTGGGCATGATCTTTTGGAGGTTGAAGTTAATTATAAATTTGGTGGTTAGAAATAAACCACCAAAAACGACTTTCTCGATTATTAACATGTATCATCGTCCATCATATATTTTAATACTATTAATTATTTCAAAATGTACCGTATTTGTCACTTTTTGTGTTTGTTTATATCAAACTATTTTTTTATGTGTCTATTAACTTTCAAATTTCATTTTTATGTGTATTTATGACAATTATACCTTTACTTTTTCAAAGTTCAAAGGGTAAAATGGTCATTTTACATGGTTAAATAGTGGCAAAAATACATATAAAAGACGAAATTTGAGAGTTCAATACACATAATAACAAAAAGTGACAAGTATAATACATTTTAAAGTAAATTGTGCTCATTTCCCTCTCTACACGATTTAACTATCATGTCACATTACTTACCTTTTTTTAGCATAGCTCTGCTGTCCCGGCTGCCGCAAGATCATTCCCAAGGAGGACTGCTTGACCCTATGCTACAGTGTTTAACTCTCACACAACGATGGATGGCATGAAGCACATTCGACACATATCACCACTTGAAGGCAAATTGGACGAGGTTAAAGAAAAAATAAATGCATAAGAAATAACAACGGGTATTGACAAACCTATTTACGAAGACGAAATCAACCATGAGGAATAATTCAAGAAGACGTTACTATGTATTTTGTATTTCCGTTCATGTATTCGATATTTCTATTTATTTAATAAAAACGTTATTAATATTTAATGTTTAAAATATGTTTAGTGTTTGTGCTTAGCAAAGTACTTGATGAGATATCATAATGTCATCCTCATTATAAAACTCCTTGTCTTGTCTTATGATCTAATGCCATCTCACACAGCAATAAACACACCTCACTACTCCATAAAGCCACCTCATGAAAACTTGATATCAGTATTTTAAAATTAATTTTTTAATCAGCCTAGTCGAGCTATCAAGCTATAGTTTAATCGGAAGTTTAACCCATTTTTTGCTCAAAACGACGTCTGATCACCCCCCGACCGAATTAACCCGGGTTTTAAGACACTCCCTGATACAAACATGCTAAAATCGGATAACATGTAAAAATGAACTTGCCAAATATCAAAGTTAGGATATATCTATTAACAAATAATAAAATACTCTCAACCAATGTTTGTGATAAATGTTGCTAATCAAAATTAATACAAATTGGATTATTTCAAAAAATAACATTCATTTGACAACTTTTAGAGATACATTTAAAGAAAGTTTAATTTATTATTTTCTTTTTTTTCAAACTTTCTCATTATGCATCAATATATTCATGTTTTGCTGAAATTTTTTAAAGACAGATACTTTGAAAGGTATTCAAAATTCAATTGACACATATAATCGCAAATCTAATCCACAACCATTATTCAATAGAACAATAAAATCAAGTTGATGGTATACGCATTATTTTGGTTCAAGATTTCATGTCGACAACTGCCAATTAAACATCACAACAAGATGAATTATTCATAATATATTCATGGTACACAATCAACTCATGTTATTGTGTTCGTGAAAGTAAGTTTGTATTACATCTTCACTTAAGGTAGATGTGCATCACTACTACGTAAATTAATTGAAGCTAGATAGGCTTGCGAGCTTCACGAGCCGAGTTTTTTGGATATCGAACTCAACTCTATAAATGTACTTAACTTGTTTAAATTGAGTAATTTTTAAGTTGTTTATGAGTCAATTTCGAATAGCTGGTTAGTTGTTTCGTCTCGTTTGAATCCCTTAAATATGACTCACCAAGCCGCATACATATCTTTACCAAAACGGTCTCCAACTTAACTTTTGTCATAGACATGTTTTTGTACTAATGACAAAGTTACTAACCAAAGTAACTCTCAAGTCTTACTAACAATCAGAATGAGAAATGTAAATTTTCACTATTGTTGAGACATGTTTTTGAACCACCCCATCGAAAAATCAAGTAGTTTGTTTGCTCTTTACTATTGTTGAGAGATGTAAATTTTTACGGCCCATACCATAACACTACTGCTTCTGTCAATAAAACTAAAGTCAAGAAATTATAGTTGGCTTCATTTACTGATATCGGAGAGGTTTCATTTGATGAAACTTGCATGCTCATTGAATTTGGTAGGAAAGGATCTCACCAACCGTACAATAAATACATGCACATTTATATTTCATCAAACCCATTCATCTCTCAAACCATAAATACATGAAGTCTTTGAAATGAAGTTGTAGTATTAAACAAAGAAAGTAAAAACAAAAGACATGTATAGGTGAAAAAAAGTGTAAGTGGGTGGTATAATTATAAAAAACCTTTTTGAAAGATTGTGAATCAAGAACAAAATTGAAGAAATGAAAACCTTGTTACGAGTAGGGCTGAGGATCGATTTAAAACATAAACGAACCAAAAAATCAAATCGAATTGAAAATCGATTTTGAAACAAACATAGCCGAATTAAAACGAGCAAAACCGAAACTGAACTAAAAAACCCGAACCGAATATATAGTTTAGGCGTATTTTTTTTTAACCCGAAACCTAACGGAACAAAATCCAATGAACTAAAAAACCCGAACCGAATATATAGTTTAGGCGTATTTTTTTGTTTTTAACCCGAAACCTAACGGAACAAAATCCAACATACATATACAAAATCTAAAATCCAACCAAAAAGGGTGTGTTCGGTTTCGATCGGCTCATTTTATGTTGGATTCGCTGAGCCTATTATGAGCAATCTTTTGAAACCTAGTTTTTAAATCGATCCGGTCGAGTCATCGGGTTCGGGTTAACCCGGTTTTTTTAAATATTTTTTTCTTCATATTTTCAATAATTAAAAAAAATTATATTACCATGAAAACTTCCGTATATTGAACATATAAATTATTAACCAACCAGTATAATATGTTAAATAAAAATTTCGTCGCAATTACGTAATATTTACATATTTTTATTAGATAAAATTGAAACCCGCCTGGGTCTCGAGAACCGGGTCACCCCATACCTGGTGGATCTAGCTAGGCTTCGAAAATGTGAAACATGTTCAATATAACTCGTTTTTTTGACCGGAATCAGGTAAACCGGTTGACCCGAACGGATCAACCCGGGTCTGAAAATATTGATTACGAGGTGTTTGATTGGGTCAAGCCTTAGAAGGGAAACTTGTTTTTTGTTTGATTAATCTTCAAAAGCCCTTTCTAGTCTGGCTAAATTGCACGTGTAACTTTTCTAACTTCAAAAGTGAAGATACTAATTTTACTAGGCGAGTACGCGCGCATAGCGGCAGAATTTCCTGATGACGGATAATTAACGAAACCTACATTGTGGTAAGATCGAAGTATAATTTCAAAGTGTTGTAACACGATAGTTCAACTTTAAATAAAATATCCAATACCAAACAACATATAATTAAAACTAAACGTGAATGATTAAACGATAAAACGTAACGATCCATTTGTCGGCATGTCTGCATATCAGCCATGTTTGCATATCAGCTTTGTGCCATTACATAATCCATTTTCTGGATCGCGATTACGTAAAAGGATAATCAGGCATCCAATTTTCAAACGCTAAGTAATGTGGTGGCAATTCGCTCACTTTGAGAAAGTTTATGAATTCAAGAGGATAGAAGTTTTGTGGGTGGTCTTTCGCTTCATCAAAACTATACTAAAAAATTTCTTCCCCAGAAAATCTATCCTTTAACAAGTCATTAATGTCATCAACGTGTTCATTTTTAGTTTATAACATTGTTCTTGAAACTATATTAGCGGATGAATTGTTAGCAAAAGAAGGAAATATTCTATTGATGAATGCATCCTTTGAGGCAGCCTTGGTAGTTTATGTAAATGTCATGTCATCGGGTATACGTATGTAGTTTTCATCGATGACCTATTCAACTCAGGCACCGACTCGTAATAGTAGAGTGGGTGTTGCTCAAGTGATAGTTTAGTAATGCATGATATGCTATACTAACCCAATTGTTTAAACTAATGATATTGGTTTCATTGTAGTTTTTCCCAATATCATATCCAGAAGGGCACAACATTTAGTCTGTACCAAAGCATTAGTATTTTGATTATAACTTGAGGTTGAATGATGCATACAGGGCCTGGGTAGTAAATAATAGTACTCCAACTTAGAAGGAAAATGTACAACCAGTATTTTGTATTACATGTTATAAAGATGCCAAAATTTTATATTGTTATGTCTTAAAGCACGGTATAATCCGGGACCATGGTGAATCCACACAATATGGTTGGTGACTCCAGGTTCACAGTTGTCTTCTAAAAGAGGCACACTGGTATAATTAACTTTGAAGTAGTGTGTTTCAAATTAAACAAAGCAATGTGATTTTAAATTGAAACATAGGTGAATTTTTTGCATTAGCCAATATGTTATTATATGGATGTACACCAAATCCTAACTCAATATCTTTTGTTACCTTACCTGATTGCACATTAAATATTCTTATATACAGTAATAAATTTAAAAAAATATGTTTGGATTGTTTGTATTTCTGTATATTTGTAATTCTGATATGAGTATGATGAAGTTGTTCGTATATTTGTATTTTTAATGTTTACGTGTTATATAGATTAAAGAAATAAATTGAATGTACGACTAAAATAATAGAATTTAAATAGAAAATTATAGTATCGTCCTTGTATAAAAAGGTCGATAAATGAGGAATGTAGAAAAAAATGTACAGCTAGGCATGATCCTATTCAATACTTTACTGTAAGTAATTTTCAATTGAAATAAGTGATATACTCGGTGTGTATTTTTTCCAAATATACGAATTTGTATTAAAAATGTTTCAATGCACATGCAGAATGAAACGACTGTTGAAGAAGCATTATCTTGCTATCAATGCACATGTAGAACAATAGTTGAAAAAACATTATCTTGCTATCAATGCATATGCAGAATGATAGTTGAAGAAGCATTATCTTGCTGTCAATGCACATGTAGAATGGTAGTTAAAGAAGCATTATATTGCTATCAATGCATATGCAGAAATGTAGTTGAAGAATCATTATTTTGCTATCAATGCACATACACAAAGGTAGTTGAAGAAGCATTATCTTGCTTAATGCATATGCAGAATCGTGGTTGAAGAGCATTACATTTGCTACCAATGCACATGTAGAATGGTAGATGAGTAATTAACTTTATACATTATTAATCTTTACTCCGTATTTAAAAACGAGTAAATTAACTTTATACATTATCTTTGCTATCAATGCACATGTAGAGCGGTAGATGAGTAAATTACTTTATACGGCATTAATATTTACCACATATATACTCCTATTTATGATGTTCGTGCATGCACGAGGCTTACAATTAAAAGAGGGATTAAGTAACAATTTTGTTATTGCGATTTTATGTAAATTATGTTGTTTTTTACTTTGTTTTGTGTAAATTAATATTTTGTTATTTGAACTTCATACTATTTTTACTTTCAATATTTTATTCTAAGTATTTATATCTTAATTTTTAGACAACAATTCATTTACATCAATTGTGCAAACACACAATTCGAGCAAATCATATAACTAGTAATAGTATTTGAATTATTATATGGTGACAATTTATAAATTAATTATTTATTTATATTTATTATTATTATATAAAGTTATACTAAATTTTTTATACTTAAATAGTTATAATACTCATGCAGCACGAGTTATACATAGTTTTTTCATTATGTGATGAGATTTGAGGTCATGTCTTCCTTTTTACTATTATTCATGTTCTAATAATTTACGCCGATAACATTACTTGGTTTGTTAAGTGTCACATAAAAATAGACCATAACTTGTATTTTTAGTTTGATACTTGTAATCATGTGCGTATATATCTTTTAAAATATTAAAATAACATATATATATATATATATATATATATATATATATATATATATATATATATATATATATATATATATATATATATATATATATATATATATATATATATATATATATATATATATATATATATATATATATATATATATATATATATATATATATATATTGTATTTTTAAAATATAAAGTCCGAAATGTATAAATTCTAAGGGTGTATTTGTTTATAACCTAAAGTTATTTATAAAAATGTGAAAAATTATAAGTTTACACTTAAGTTCATATAGTTAATTTGAAATTCGACAACTAAAGTTTTATTAATTAACTCTTTTTTTAAGTTATTACTTTTACAAATTTGACACTAATATTTTTATGATTTTTTTGTCTCAATTAAATTCATCGACCAAAATTTTCAGTTTTGAATAAGTTACATTCAACTTTCACTTTCTCCAACCAATTACATTGCTTGATTTTATTTACTTGTCAAGATCAGATGACTTGATTGGTCTAATTTGTTTTACAATCTCCATTTTTATGAAAACTATAAAATAATGTAATTCTTTTGTTATATAAAAATACACGCATCGGATACTAATTTCAAGAAAATGTGAGCGAAATTTTCATGAGCAGGATTATGTTCCTACGTTGTGACAGGGCTGATTTGTATCCGGTGCGTGTATTTTATTTGGCTGAGCATTTTTTTAACAATGGTTTGTGATATTTCGACTAAATAATTTACAAAATGTGTGTGGGCAATTTTTGTTGGAGTGACTATATATTTTATTTATTTGGTTAATAAAATATGTAGTATTTGTATCCATATAGTATGACATCCACTTGGAAGCATATGCCAAATGTGGCAAAAATTTATCAGTTTCGTAGCTATCTCTAAAACGTGTGTGTTCATATAGATGTCTTCGTGTAATCTATCAAACAAACTTCGATAACTTGGATTGTTAACCATCCTTTTTAGGTTGTAGTACTTATTGTACTATTTTAAACCTTTTTTTAGGCGTTGGAAACTTGTTTGGCCACGTCCTTATTATCCAATTTGGCCTAAATTGCCTTATTTCTTTAAGTAAAAAGCAACCCTCACACCAATTCTTGGACCAACATGCTATTTTGTCTCCTAATGTGATGTTCTTTAGATTAAGAGTAATCCGACCAAATTATGTGAGGAACTTGATTGTCACATCAGCGCCCCTCAATTTTCATTATCTTAGATCAAACAGTGATCATAATTTCGTACAGTGATCATAATTTCCTGTTTTATTTTTTTAATATAAACATCCGTTATTTTTTTAAGAAAATCATTCTTTAAAATACCCCGTGATTCTACGGGTCTTTTAAGCTAGTGAAATATATAGAAGAATAGAAATAGCTAAAGATATTTATGTGAAGTAGGTAAAGTAATTAATGAAGTGGGTTTTTAGTTTTAAATATTGTGTTTTTTTTTTGAAATTGTGTATTTTACTTTAACACACAACCTCGTTAGTTAAACTGAAAAAACACCTGATATATCTAAAATTTTAGAAATTGAGTATATATATGAATAAGATGTGAAATGATTAAAGTAATTTATTTGAAAAAAAACGCCTAAAATATTGTATTATTCGTGTGTGTATGTAAAAGTAACGAACAAAGTTATAGAAAAGAAACTGTCAAAAGTTATTCATATAAAGTGGTTAAAGTAATGAGTGAAGTTTTTTTTATGTTTTAAATAATGTGTTTTTTTGTTTTTGAAATTGTGTATTTTACTCTATGGCACAATCTATTTGTTTGATCAAGTAAGTAATTTATATATGAAAACATTTGTATGTTAGTGCCAATTGCATTTGGAGATTATAAAAGTTGTGGTTTATTTGGCAAAAACGAAATTAACAAACGCGTTACCATGAGAAGATGATGGTAAGATATAGACGTGGCATAGGTGCTTGAAGTGTCCACGTCTTGACGGCTCCCCTCCTGAGCTCCTCCAATCCGTTGAATTATCATGTCAGATGTTGTCTGGGATTTATCGTTTAACAAGTTTTTGAAGCTTAATTTTTCCAACGATGTTGCTGCCAGCAAGGTTGCAAACTGTGGCCATACTCTGCATAATGAATATCTTTCCTTTTACGCGTATCCTTTATCTTGCATTACATAAATACTTTCTTAGTTTATTATGTTTATTTTTTCATTGATACTTTTATGTTGTGCCTTCAGGTTTGGGAAAGTGTTTGCATGCTTTAGATATACGCCAATGCACACTTAACTTTCATATGGTACAAGTAATTATGGAAGCATCAATTTAATGTGTTATGTCTTGTATGGTGCCATCTATTCATGTATAGACATACATAAACACATTTCGATGTGGTCCTTTTTCCCTTCTTTATTAAAAAGCCAACAATTTACAGTAGAATTCTTGATTTTTTAAGTACAAAGTTATGGCAGAGATGAGGGGTTTGAGTTAATTATTTTTCTTATTTGCATTTACATTATTTTGTTTGTATTGTTGAATAATGGATGAGTTATGGATTTTCACAAAATTAATTCAAAATACTAAGTTGGATCACGGATTTATGTGTCTTATGATGGATAACCATTAGAAGATCAATATGATTACTTTTATGTTTAGAGTATGGGCTGGCACACTACGTCGATGGACTTAGAGCCTATAAATAATGTATTCATCCGCTTAACTTAGCAGTATCACTGAAATAAACACATCAAAGGTAAAAGTGATGCGTATAGTTCATAAATTTAGGCAACTATGAAATTCAAGAGACAAATTTACACAAACTCTAAACAACATATTACACCCGTTAGAACGAAACATGATGCATTAAACAACAGGATAAAGCCCGTGTGCATCGCATGGATGTTCTTTCCTCGTTAAATATAAAGTAAAAGTAGCGAAGAAAGTAATAAATTGGCCTTGTCTATCGTTGTGATTATTGAGTTGTTTAGTTTATTCGGTTTAGTTAGTTAGGTTTAAAAAGTTATATGCGAGATCGAAACTCAAATCAAATTGAATTCAAATTGGATTTAACCAAATAATCCGGATTGTATTATTTTAACTGTTTATTCGTTTAGTTTATACATTTTTAGCAAATGAAATTATAAATATAAAAATAGTATATTTATATTAAGAAAAAATTATAATGTTTTTTTAGCTACAAATGCACTAAAAATGTGGGTTAATGAGTCGTTTGTGCGGGCTTCTATCTCTTACTTATTTCTTGTGTATTTTAATAGGAGAATTGTAGCCTGTTGGCTATAACATTTGTAGCCGATTTATTTTATAAATGGGGACGAAGTTAAATGAAATATGAATATGACTAGTTGTACAAACTTTTGTTGAATCGTAATATGATATAATGTAAAAAGTGAATTATAACGAATAATAAAAACATATTCCCATTGACCGCGTGCACTTAAGAAAAATTGATGTTTTCTTCAAAAATTATCTACATAAAAAAATCCCATAGGTGTACCGAGTATTCGGGGAACCTCTCTAGCTCCATCCATGCCTTTATATATATAATATATGTATGAATGTATCTATTTATGCATATTCGATTTCTGCTTCGGTATTTATTTTGCCAAATCTATATCCAGACCGAGAATAAAATACATTTTTAGACCGATTCAATTTTGGCAAATTTGTTCCATTACAACCTGGTTTAAAGCTTTTTTGGTGTGTTCCCATTCTTGATAACTTGCCACATAGTGTGATCTGTGTGATTCAAGTAATGTTTCATCTGCATAGCCCATGTCTCATAATTGTCACCTTTGAGAACTGGGAGTTTAACAGCAGACAGGGTATGAGAAGGTGGTGTTGTAGAGGTAGCTACTGCATTCACGGCTTGAACACCTTGTAATGGTGCAGGATGCACAACTTGTGGTTGTCCCTGTGGTATAGGATCAGGGTTCTAAACATCATCCAAGTGAGCATCATCACCATCTGGTTGAGACATTGAGTTTTGGTATGTGTGGAGTGTATGGGGTTGTGTTCTTCTTTTTCAGAGTTTCTCAACAAGCTCTGATACCACTTGTTGATCCCTTTGGTTGGATCTATATTCTGTTAAGAATTAGTATAGTAGTTTGTAATCAAACTAAAACACTTTGAGCACTCTTACTAACACTAAATAAGTTATGCGGAATCTAACTTATAAAGCACAGAAGAACAGAATTACTTTTAACTATTCGATTCTCTTATTAATCGACTTGAATGAGGTACATGAAAGACATTGTACCTATGTTCCTTTTATAGAGTAAGGAACCCTAGAAACCTTAGAATATTCTATAAAGATAACTATATCGTAGACGATATATCATCAATATTCTAACTATTTAAGTATTTCACATAAGATATACTCTAACTATAACTATGACATATCTTATACAAAGATATATTCGTCCTAATCAACATAGCAGTACTTACTTTATAAGTAGCAGTACTTACTATGTACCGCGTTAATACTAACGGTACTTACATAACACTGACAGTACTTAAAATACACTAACGGTACTTGACACTTAACAAATAGTTCCCAACAATCGTCTTCATCGAGATCATCATCACTTTCCTTTTGTCCCGGACGTGAAGTTACATCTTTACCCATCTAAGCAGGACATGGACGTGCCACTTTTAGACCAGTTGGAAGTTGTGATTTCATGGTTGGGAAAGTTGTGGTGGTAGTGTGTGTCTTTTTTATTATTATGAATGAGTTAGTTTTTGTGTTATAAGATAGTGGGAGAAGGGGATAAGGGTAAATTAGTCATTTCGAGTTATAAAAAATGACATGGAAATAGATCCGATCATATTGGTGATATTGTGACAAACTAACAAGTTCAATGGGAAAATGAGTACATAAAATAGTACATTTGCGATATCTGAACATACTACAATATTCGACCCTTCCCTGGCCAAATTCACGACGTTTCCCTGACGACATGTCGCCAGGGAAGGTGAATCCCTGGCGACATGTCGCCAGGGAAACGTCACCAAGAAAGGCTGGTGCGGGATTGTTTCCCTGGCGACTAATTATGGTTTCCCTGGCGACTAAGTGGGCCCCGCAACTCTTTGGTTCAAAAATTGGTGCCACGCTGGAGTTGGTGCGGTATAGTTTCCCTGGCGACATATGTCGCCATGGAAAAGTTGGCTGATTAAGGAACTTAAGTAAAAAAGATTATTAAACCTCGCTTTTCCCTGGCGACATGTCGCCAGGGAAACTATTCGTAACGTTGACAAGTCAACCCTGGCGTTGACAAGTCAACGTTCTTCTAGATTTTCCCTGGCGACATGTCGCCAGGGAAACTTGGCTGACTTTTTAGAAAGTCAAGTGAGCCCAAGTTTCCCTGGCGACATGTCCCTAGGGAAACTCCGGTGACTTTTCTGAAAAGTCAAGCGGGTGTATGGTTTCCCTGGCGACATGTCGCCAGGGAAACTTTGACATTTTTTTAGCAGCTTGCACAGCAGGCTGTTTCCAGATTTTTTCGGAATTTTTCCGGAAAAAATCTACCAAAACCTGGGAATACAAATACAAAACCTGAAGATACAAATACTAAAAATCTACCACGAATCTAGTACCAAAACACAATAACATGTAACCTCTCGATCAATACAAATACATATGTCACAACTTGAGTACAAAGTTCCTAGTTACACTTATTAAACTTACAATTCGGGGTTTACAATTAAACTTGCATGCTAAGGTAGGAAAAACAAGACAAGCATACTAACCATTATTGTCATTCTACCCGTCGACATTATCATTACCACTCCCGCCACTCCCACCGGCGCCACTACCACTGCTTCCCGTGCCACTCCCGCTAGCACCACCCGATAGAAATGCTGAGAACGCATCGGCAAACCTATTGTCACTTCTCATAAAGTTAAACACTTGAGCCGCTTGTTCCAACCGTGGTTCGATGGGAGGAGGAGGAGGAATATAGTGAGCAGTCCTTCTCGGCACTATCTGACCGACACCGGGCATGTGGCCTCGCTGCTTTCCACCTCGGACGATACGGTTGATCTCGTCGTCCGTATGTTTGCCTACAGCCTTCATCGCAAGCATCTCCTCTTAATGAAGTGACAAAAACAAACGACAGTTAGTATATTATTTATTAGTTGGGTTGGTACATTATTTATCGGCAGGGAATAGTAAAAAAACCAAGGCATATCCAAAAAAAATTAATTAATTAATTAATTTAAAAAAAAAATACTTACATACATAACGCGGTCCGCATCGCAAGGAAAATTCCCATCGGTCTGTGTGCGCAATGAAGAAGTGATCAATGACAGTCGGGGGTGGCACATCAGCTTCAATTGCAGCTTGCGGTTGTACATACATAGACACGCATATATAGAATGAAGCAAATTCAAAACAAAAAATCACAACACACCAAAACATATAATCAAAGACATATATGTATGTAAATTAATTATAGAATTTCTCACCACTTGGTCTCGAAGGCGTGCCAACGATCGGGATCCCTGCCGACTCGGCGTCTTCTGCTTAGACCGGTTCTGGGAGTTCGTCAGGCATCTTTTCTCATAATCCGGATTACTCCAAAGTGCGATCTGTTTTTCCCAGTCCTCTGAAGTAATTTCCTCTAGACGCTCGTTGCGGACTCTACCGATATCTACCGTGCCCGCATCGATGTCTCGGACCCAATGCTTTGTCTTGAGCGTATTTTTTCGAGAATTGTAACTCTTTGTAAGCATTTGATTGATGCCGCCACGTATATCCTTCCATCTATCATGATCACTCTTGTGTGGCGTCAAATTAAACTTATCCTGCATTCATATACAACAAATAAAACAAACACAGAGTTAGAGTTAGAGATATAATTTATACATTATTTTGTTTATTTATTTAATGGCTTATATATTTATTTATTTTTTATAATAAAAACAACTTATCCTGATAAGCATAAGCTTTTTGAAAACAGCTTGTTCTAATAAGCTTATCAGGACAAGCTGTTTGAAAACATCTTATCCTGATAAGCTTATCAGGACAAGCTGTTTGAAAACAGCTTATCCTGATAAGCATATCAGAACAAGCTGTTTGAAAATAGCTTATCCTGATAAGCATATCAGAACAAGCTGTTTTCACACAGCTTGTTCTGATAAGCTTATCAAGATAAGTTGTATTCAAACAGCTTGTTCTGATAAGCTTATCAGGATAAGCTGTTTGAAAACAGCTTATCCGAAAAGCTTATTACATTATTCTCATCAAATATATATTTATTTAAATTTTTTTATATTTATTCGAATTTTTTTATATATATTTAAAAAAATTTTATATGATATAAATAAATAAGATACAATTTGTATATTTATTTAAATTTGTTATTTATTTATATGATATAAATAAATAAACAAATTTATTTAAATATATACACCATTAAATAAATAAACACAATAATGTTATGAACATAAAAATGATAACTGACCTCTATGTTCGCCCAAACCAACGTCGCGATCTCATTAGGGACATCATTCCAACTTGGGTAGTACAGTGGCACGAGCCTCCTGATACAATCCCCGATGTAATTAGATAAATGCTGAGCATGCGCGCCGCGAGGCCGGAAAGATTTTTCTTCAAAATCTATCGGGACAGGGCCATGCTCACCAACTTCCTCCAACAAATCGATACATCGGGTAATGCCCCGAGTCTTTCTACCGGCCTCTCTGCCGCCCAAATTTTCTTTTCTTTTGCCTTTGCCTGCAAAAATCAAGTGAGTGACAAAGTCATAAAAATTCAAGTCAAGCAACATATATATGCACCAAATTTTTGATTGTGTTACAATAATCCAAATATTCTTACCTTTATTTCTAAATAAGGCAAAACAACCGCTGCGGATGTTTGGCGTAGGAGGTTCATCCTCACCACCACCGTCACCACCGTGTGATCCTACAACATCTGCTGACATCTGTACAAGTACAATTAGCATAACATAGACAAATTCATGAACAAAATAATATAAGCATGCACAAATCCAAATACAACACATCCAAATAAATATACACATTTAAACAATCCACAACAATTAGATTCATTCACTCAAACAAATAAGTGTCTTTTGCAAGTTACAACTAAAGGTCAATCTTCTTCTTCACTGGAATAAACTCTGTCTTCACCATCATCATCATTCACACGTTCTTCATCACTTAAATCATGAGGGACGTCTTCATCATCAGTAATACCATCGTCTTCATCATCAACATCAATGATATTTGGTGGTGCATCAACCTCTATTTCGTGGCCATCTATATTCAAGGTCACATCACCCAAGTCATTCAAATCAGTGGAAAGTGGTAGATCAGATTAGTTGTCGAAATGTATAATATCAGGAACGGCATCTGACACTATGACACCCCCGTTGGAAAACTTTTTATGTTTAACATGTTCAACGACCTTCTAGTTGGGTTTGTTCTTATCTTCAATGTAGAAGACTTGTTTGACTTGTGTTGCGAGAATGTATTGTTCATCTTTCCAAAACTCAGCTCTTGTGTCAGTGAGTTGAGTCATGTTGTTTCTATAGATAAGACGTTTTTTACGTAACACGGGCGAGTGTCGAACCACTTAACTTTGAACAACACAACACTGAACGACAAATAACGAAACACGAGGATCTGTTGAAGCTGACCATAAGCCATTGTGTTCTCAGGGCCAGGCGCACAAATGCCGCTGTTTTGAGTTGTACGACGTTCATCGCGACTGTGCACGACATACCTCACACCGTCGACTATGCAAGAGTTTATTGAGATTGGATGCGGTGATGGTCCACAAGCCAAAGCGAATAACTCGCTGGTTTGGATAACCTCTGGGTCTTTGTCATTGTCTACGTGACGTTGACGGATCTATGAGGAATAAAGGATTAGGTACAGAAAACTATTTATAATAATATTAATTTTTTACAGGTAAGTACACAAGATAAGTCTAAGTTTACCATTTTCCCAAACCACGCGGAGAATTCTTTTTTCGTGTCTTTGTCAGGATATAATCTGAAAAACGTTCATGGTATTAGAATAAGTCGCTGTTGTTAAGAAAAAGAAGTTTCAAAATAAAATAAAAAACGCGTACCTCTTGAACTCGGAAATATACTTGTCGATTTCAGGACTGTTGTTTAGTACATACCATTTCACTTTCTTGAACTCTTGATAAGGGAACGGAATATACAACTTTTTCCCAAGCGGGTTACATACCGATCGGAACACCTGAAACTGACACGTTGGGGGAGGGGGGTCCACATTACGGTCGAGACTATTAAATTTAGTGGTAACATCATCCCGAAAATACTTAGAACAGAAAGTCAATGCTTCTTGTGCAACATAACCCTCCGCAATCGAACCTTCTGGCTTAGCTTTATTTCGTACATAACCTTTTAGCTCTTTCATGTATGTTTCAAATAGATACATCCACCGGGGGCGGATAGGCCCGCCTTCAATGGCCTCATCAGGAAAATGGATAACCAAGTGAACCATAATGTCAAAGAAATCAGGAGGATATATGAGCTCAAGATCGCACAAAATGTCAACCACCTTTTTTACAGCAGTCAACATGTCATCCACCATTAAAGTTACAGAGCAGAGTTGCTTAAACAAGTTACATAGGTCGATCAATGGTCTTGCAATCTCAGCAGGCAAGTATTCCTGAAGTGCGAAAGGAAGTAAACATTGCATCATTATATGACAGTCATGAGACTTCATGCCCGTTATATTGGTATCGTTATCGGTCACTTTGTGCTTGAAGTTGGATCTGAACCCATCTGGTAGTTTAACACTTTTGATGTACTGACAAAACTTTTTCCTGTTCTCTGGTGTGAAGGAATACGAAGCCTGAGGCTTCTTGCACTTCCTGTTTTTACTTTGGGCGAGCCACAAGCTTTTTCGAATGCCCAACTTTTCCAAGTATTGTCTTGCCTTGACAGTGTCTTTAGATTTGTCATTCATCAAGAAAGTGTTCAGGATGGCCTCCAACACATTTTTTTCAATATGCATGATGTCTAAATTGTGTCTTAGTGAAAGAAAAGGCCAATACTCAAGCTCGTAAAAAATAGACCGTTTAGACCAGTTAGGCTCAATAGGAAAATTGCGTGTTATCTTCACACCCCCAAAATTCTTATGTTTACCGGGCAGTCGAATTGGCAGTGAAGCGTGTTGATCGTTAATCCGGTCCATGGTAAATGTTCTAGGACAGGGCTGGTGTTCGGGTTTACCATTGAATAAACGTGAAGTCCTGGATTTATGGCGGGGCGGTAAGAATCTTCTGTGGCCAACATAAACTATTTTGCTTGCCACATGAAGAGATAGAGTGTTGTCATTACATGTAGGGCAAGCCTTGTAACCTTTCCCACTATACCCAGACAAACTACTTCGAGCCGGAAAATCATTGATGGTCCATAAAAGCATCGCTCTCATGGTGAATGCCTCGCCTGTAGCTTGGTCTATAGTACTCACACCATCCCATAAAAGTTTTAGATCATCAATTAAAGGTATCAAGTAAACATCAATATCCTTTCCCGGGGATTTAGGGCCAGGAATTAACAGCGTCAGCATTAAAGAACTCTCTTTCATACACAACCATGGAGGCAGGTTGTATGTTGTCAATATCACCGGCCACATGCTGTAAGTCTGACTAAGGTTTCCGAATGGATTGAAACCATCAGCAGCCAACCCTAATCGAACATTTCTTGGTTCTGCTGCAAAATCACCATACTTGGCATCAATTTTCTTCCAAGCCGCACCATCACACGGGTGTTGCATCTTACCGGGCTCCGTACACTTTCCAGTAGCATGCCAAATCATATCCTTTGCACTTTTACTAGACTTGTACAAACGTTGTAGTCTAGGAATGCTCGGAAAGTAACGCAACACCTTCTTAGGAACTTTCTTCCCTGGCGTGTTAGTGTCTTTCCATCTACTTGTATTCCACACCGGATAAGAATCCAAATCGACGTATCCTTCCCGAAATAAGCAACAATCGTGTTCACAAGCATGTATCGAATCGTACCCTAACCCGATCGTTTTAAATGTCTTCTTTATTGCATAGTATGAAGGTGGGAGCTTGAATCCTCTGCTTGGGGGAAAGATACTTTGCATCCACTCTAGAATATCATTGAATATGGTATCGGTGATTTTACCTTTGGCCTTATAATGTATAAACTTTGCCATAAAGTCTAATCGAGTCGCTTCTACACAACCAGGGTACAGCGGCTCATTGGCACTACGGTATAACTCTTCAAACTCGTTAGCTTGAGTCTGTCTGTTACTTGAGTTGGGAGGAGGTGGAGGAGGAATATAGTCCGGAGGCATATAGGTAAGATCATCAAGTAACGATGTCATGTCACTAATAAAAGGTTGTCTTGTGTTATCTATTATTGGCAGTGGTGGCGGTGGTGGTGGTGGTGGAGGAGGTGTAGGTGTAGGAGGAGCCGGTTCACCATGGTGTACCCATGTTGTATAACTGTTGTCAAACCCGGACTTCATAACGTGGTTCGAAAGAAGGTCAACATGTACCAGGAGTCTTGTTCGACAACGCTTGCATGGACATGGTATCTCATTCAAACGATTCACAAACTTCCTGGAATGCTTGACAAAACTGGCAAGACCCAATATAAATTCTGGCTGATGACGCTCTAACCGTGTCCAACACTTATCAGTGAGTACCATAACTGTGTTTTAACGATACATTTAGTTATTATATGCAACTTAATTAACACAAGGAATTTTAAAAAATAATTATTATATATTTCATAAATAATAATATGTATTATATCAAATTATAAAAAATAATTATAAAATATATAATTATTATTTATAAAGTATATAATTATATAATAATATTTATTAAAAGATATAATTATCAAGTATAGAAAATAGTATGTTCACCTAGTGCAACTATGGAAGGCAATCCTAACCCACCCTTTGAAGTTTCGTCTCATATATGAATGCGTATAACCGATTTACTATTTGAGAAAATTTCGACAGCATTTCCCCTCAACTCCCCAAATATGTGTTTAAAGACATATTCATAGGAGTAAAGGAGAAACACTGTCGAAATCATCTCAAATACTAAATCGGTTATACGTATTCATATCCTAAATGAGACAAAACATTCAAAAAGCAGTCCCAAACAGGGGACTTTCCGAAGTTAATTCCTAATAAATTAACTTCGGACGAGTTTTCTATAGGTTGATCAATTTCAGACGGGAATTTTCCGAAATTAATCGCTAAAATCCTAAAACATTCCTAAGGCTTAGTCCAATAAAACATTTATATCAAACAGCTTATTTTGATAAGCTTATCGGGACAAGCGGTTTTCAACCAACTTATCCTGATAAGCTTATCATCTTATCAGAATAAGCTGTTTGTAAACATCTTATCCCGATAAGCTTATCAGGATAAGCTGTTTGAAAACAGCTTGTCCCGATAAGCTTATCAGGATAAGCTGTTTTCAAACAGCTTATTCCGATAAGCTTATCAGAATAAGCTGGTTTAAAATAGCTTATCAGGATAAGCTGTTTTCAAACAGCTTATCTTGATAAGCTTATAAGCTTATCAGCATAAGCTGTTTGAAAACAGCTTATTCGGATAAGCTTATCAGCTTATATTCTCATAAAAAAGGTAGCATAAAGAGTGTTTGGTTGTGCGTTTTACAATGGTAAGGAGTGTTTGTATTTACGTTTAACCAAATTTAACTAGTTTATAATCCCCGACGACATGTTGCCGGGGAAACCTAAATGAAAAAATAAATAAGTAATCATAAATATTATGAATAAGAATTAAAAAAACATACCTTCCCTGCGGTTGTGGCCTCGGTTGTGGTCGGGACTGTGGTGGTTGTCGGCTATGACCTCGGCTGTGGTCGGGGCTGCGTCTCCGGCTGCGGTCGGGGCTATTATAGCATAAAACAAATCCATTTTTATTATCAATTATAATAAGATAAACAAATCCATTTTATTATAAAATCAAAATCAAAAATTAAAATTACAACCTTTTATAATCGGGAATGATTAGATGTTTAAAGGGTTAGAAAAGGAAGAAAGGTGGCGATGGTGGTGGCAGAAGACAAAGATGGTGGCGGAGTGGTGGCAGAAGACAAGGATGGTGGCGGAGTGGTGGTAGTGCACGTGTGCAGGTGTGGAGGTGAGTGGTGGTGAGTGGTGGTGGTGATGATAACGATGGTGGTGATGATTAAGATGGTGGTGATAGCAGGTGGTGATGGTGGTGATAGCAGGTGGTGATGGTCGGGGTTTTTTTTGGATAAGAAAGTGTTAAGAGAAAAGTGAAGAAGATCTGGTCAAAAAGGTCTTTTTTTCCCCGGCGACAATCCCTGGCGACATGTCGCCAGGGATACTTTTGACTTTTGTCATTTAGCCAAAAGCGCGCGTGATTGAAATATTTTGGAGGGGTGTGACAAAGTTTCCCTGGCGACATGTCGCCAGGGATACCTTTGACTTTTCAACGCATATACACGTACCTAAATTGTTTTGTCGTATCTCCCAAACCTTCCCTGGCGACATGTCGCCAGGGAAACTATCCCTGGCGACATGTCGCCAGGGATAGTAGAATATGTCGCAAGGGATAATTTTTGTGAAAATAAAATTTCTTGTTACTTATGTATTATTATAATTAGTAATAAAATAATAATTATTATTATTATTTATAAAATAATAATTATTATTATTACTATTTATAAAATAATTATTATTATTTATAAAATAACTATATCATCCCGGTCAGTTTAATTTCTAAATTCATTCCGATTTATTCCGTTTAGTTTCTCGATTTATTCTAATTCGGTAACCATTTAACATCTAACGTTTAACAAATGCATACCGACTCATCCATTGAACATCTAACATGTAACCAAGACATGTCGAGTCATCCATTGAACATCTAACGTGTAACCAAGACATGCCAACTCATTTATTGAACATCTAACGTGTAACCAACACATACCGACTCATCCATTGAACATCTAACGTCTATCAAATGCATACCGACTCATCCATTTAACATCTAACGTGTAACTAAGACATGTCGACTCATTTATTGAACATCTAACGTGTAACCAACACATGTCGAGTCGTCCATTGAACATCCAACGTATAACCATAACAAACCGGATCATCCATTGAACATCAAACATATAACCATAACAAACCGGGTCATCTATTGAACATCTAACGTGTAACCAAGACATGCCGACTCATCCATTCAACATCTAATGTTTAACAAATTCATACCGACTCATCCAATGAACATCTAACGTGTAACCAAGATATGCCGACTCATCCATTGAACATCTAATGTTTAACAAATGCATACCGACTCATCCAATGAACATCTAACGTGTAACCAAAACATACCGGCTCATCCATTGAACATCTAATGTTTAACAAACGCATACTGACTCATCCATTGAACATCTAACGTGTAACTAAGACATGCCGACTCATTTTTTGAACATCTAACGTGTAACCAACACATGTCGAGTCGTCCATTGAACATCCAACGTATAACCATAACAAACAGGATCATCCATTGAACATCAAACATATAACCATAACAAACCGGGTCATCCATTGAACATCTAACGTGTAACCAAGACATGCCGACTCATCCATTGAACATCTAATGTTTAACAAATGCATACCTACTCATCCAATGAACATCTAACGTGTAACCAAAACATACTGACTCATCCATTGAACATCTAATGTTTAACAAATGCATACCGACTCATCCAATGAACATCTAACGTGTAACCAAAACATACCGACTCATCCATTGAACATCAAACGTTTAACAAATGTATACCGACTCATCCATTGAACATCTAACATGTAACCAAGACATGCCGACTCATTTATTGAACATCTAACGTGTAACCAACACATGTCGAGTCGTCCATTGAACATCAAACGTATAACCATAACAAACCGGGTCATCCATTGAACATCTAATGTGTAACCAAGACAAACCGGATCATCCATTGAACATCCAACGTATAACCATAACAAACCGGGTCATCCATTGAACATCTAACGTTTAACTATTGGTGGGAAAACGTTGGCGGGAAAACATTGGTGTTGGAAATACGTTTTACGTATTTATGAAGGATCGGTCGCTCCAACGATAATTATGTAATGGGCTCGTGGTCCACTTAGTAATGTATAGTCCATATAGCCCACATGTAGGGTGGGCTATATATATACCCCTCCTAGCATGTTAGGAGGGGTTGGTAGTTCATTCATTCACATCTTTTCATTAATCTAATCACTTTCTCTCTCTACTTTTCTTTTCTCTCCTTTCTCTCTCTACACCTAATCTCCTTCTTCCCCATCTCTTCCATCAAATCCATAGATCTAATCCATCATTTACCAAATCCTTAGAATACGTAGGCCTTCAATTGGTATCAAGAGCCATGGTTAAATCTTAGGATTTGCATATCTTTTTATCTTTTGATTTGGTGGTAAAAATCTTTTCTTTTCTTATTGTCTATTTTTTTTTATCATCTTTTTACCTATCCATTTTATAAAGTTATTTATCAAGTTTATCAATTTTATAAAGTTTTTTCAATTTTATAAAGTTATTTTTGGATTGTGTTGCTTTTTTTTAGTTTTTGAATCAATTAGTGATCTTTAGAAAAAATCAATCTTGAATCTTGTTGTTTTTGGTGTTTTTGTTATTGGGATTGATTGATAAGGATTGGGTTTAGCTTATTTTGGTAAAAATCATAAAACTTTTTGTGGTTTTTGATCAAAAAAATCGGATTTAAAGCTGTTTTTTAAGTCTCGAACACATTTTTCCTGTTTTTCCGAATAGGCTGTTTTTCCGAATAGGCTGAATATTCCGAATAGGCTGTTTTTCCGAATAGGCTGTTTTTTTCCGAATAGGCTGTTTTTTCCGAATAGGCTGTTTTTCCGAATAGGCTGAATATTCCGAATAGGCTGTTTTTCCGAATAGGCTGTTTTTTCCGAATAGGCTGTTTTTCCGAATAGGCTGTTTTTCCGAATAGGCTGTTTTTCCGAATAGGCTGAATATTCCGAATAGGCTGTTTTTCCGAATAGGCTGTTTTTCCGAATAGGCTGTTTTTCCGAATAGGCTGTTTTTTCCGAATAGGCTGTTTTTCCGAATAGGCTGTTTTTCCGAATAGGCTGAATATTCCGAATAGGCTGTTTTTCCGAATAGGCTGTTTTTCCGAATAAGCTGTTTTTCCGAATAGGCTGTTTTTCCGAATAGGCTGTTTTTCCGAATAGGCTGTTTTTCCGAATAGGCTGTTTTTTTTTTCCGAATAGGCTGTTTTTTTTCCGAATAGGTTGTTTTTTTTCCGAATAGGCTGTTTTTAAGAGGGAAAATTGCATATATTGCAAGACGATACAAGAAGCAACCACAAGAGAAAAGAATCAGGAGGAAAACGGGAACCAAGTAGCATGTCAGGTACAGATAATATTCTTCATATGTTGTCTGAAATGAATGCGCTAATTAACAATCCTGCTAATAGTTTTACGACTGCTTCATTAACCAATTCTATGTCTAGGTCTGAAGAGCTTGCAACCATTTTCGCTCAGCAATCCAAAGAGCTTGAGGATGCCAAAATTGAATTTTCAAAGAAAACGGAGAAATATGAAACATATTTTGAAAAACTTGAAAAGTCAAACGTTGTTCTTGAACGAAAATTGGATCAAATAGTTTTAGATTCTAAAGCTGAAAAGGATAATCTTTTGAAACAAATTAAGTTGCTTGAATCTAAGTTGACATCCCAAGATGAATTGCTCAAAGAGAATGAGACCTTAAAAGCTCAAGTTCAGGAAAAGGTTTTTGCTATAGCTGCGTTGAAAAACGAGTTAAGGAAAACTAGAGGACCTAGTGTGGATACTAAGTTTGAAAAACCATCAATCTTGGGGAAACCGCCTACAAATCAGTTTGTCAGACAACCGATTGTCAGACAACCTACTGCATTTAGATCCGAGCGACCACTATCCTCGAGACCGCGGTTTGCCTCCCAAGTTGATTTGGGTCATATTTCTAGAACAGTCACTCCACCAACTAGGCCTAATGTGACTAAATCAGTTTTAGCAAGACCTCATCACATGATTGCCCCTAGTTTCTCTAAGAATAGTTCAATGAACACGTCTAGAACTAGTTCAACTGATGTGCGCCATGATTTTGGTCAAAGGGAAGCTATTCAAAAGACACATGTAAGAGATAGCTATGTCCAACCTAGTCAGATGCCTTCTAGATTACCCAACACTGCTAACCGTAGCATGTCACATCCTAGGAGCATCAATCAATCATCTAGGAATTCTAGATCTTACTCGGACATTAAATATGCTACTTGTAAAACATGTAGAAAATGTGTCTTTACGGTAAATCATGATTCTTGTATCAAGAAATTACTTAATGAGGTGAACTCCCGTGCTAGACTTAAATCTCAGTGGGTCGCTAAAATCAAACCCTTTGGTAAAGTTTGGCGCCCCACTGGTAGAACTTTCACTCTTGTAGGAAACGAGTGCCCTTTAACTAGGATAGTCTCCGATTCTACTAAGACTACTAGGGAGGAAATTGATAAAGATGATACTTCACTTAAGCCTAAACTCAAGGTTTTCTATAAAAGGAAACATTTTCCAGCTAAGATAAGTGAATCATCTACTCAGGTCGCCTCTGACACAAGTAAAGCCAACTGTGAACCCCCACGTGCTTCTAAAATTGATATCGCTAACCCATGTCAAAGCAAGCAAATTCCTAATGAGAATGCAGGTACCAAAGTTGATGTTCCAAAAGAACGAAGCGGTCCAATCGTTGTTTACCGTTCAACTAAGGACACTCTTAGAGTTTGGCTGTTGCAGAAGCAGATATCAGAGAAACAAATGTCTCAAGGGATTCATGGTTAAGCTGCAAAAAGGACTTATAGTCATATCACAGACTATAACTCGCTCATCAAAGAAAGGAAAGTTTATCGCCGATGATAAACTTATCCTAAAAACGAGAAATTCATTTTTCTCGGGCATGAGCTTATATCAAAAACATTCCAAGTTTTTAAGCTCATGCATTAAGGCTTATAGATAAATGACAGTCTGTAACCCGTTCTTCAAAGGCAGGAAAGTTTATCGCCGATGGTAAACTTATCCTAACAACAAGAAATTAAGTTTTCTCGGGCATGAGCTAATATTAAAAACATTCCAAGTTTTTAAGCTCATGCATTATGACTTACAGTTAAATGTCAGACTGTAACTCGAACTTCAAATAAAGGAAAGCTTATCATTAATGATGAACTTATCCTCATAACGAGAAATTCAATTTTCTCGGTCATGAGCTTGTCTTAAAACATTCGAAGTTTTTAGCTCAGAAAGGAAAGTGTATCTTTTAAATAAGAGAACTTTTCCTCATAACGAGAAATTAACCTTTCTCGGTCATGAGCTTTCCGTTAAAACAGTCAAAGTTTTCAAGCTCATGAAAACGACTTCTAAGTAAATGTCAGCTTAGGACTCGTTCTTCAGATAAAAGGAAAGTTTATCGCCGATGATAAACTTATCCTTAACAACGGGAAGTTTACAACTTCTCGGACTTGAGCTCGTTTTATAAGATATTCAACATCTTAAGCTCAAGTAATTGGTTTTCAAAACTTTGAACACAATTTTTCGAGAATTTCTCAAAAGGTTTTTCTAAATCTTTCAAAATTGTGTGTTCAAAAATGTTTTGATAAAAAGAGCATGTCTTCTGGAATCGATAATATTTACGAACCTAGAAATGTCATTCAATAATGACACGGGGTTGTAAATAAAGTTCGAGCAGAAGTTTAAAAGATTTAAAACATGCTCCATATGGTTTGCTATTATTTCAGATAGCAACCCGCTTTTCATAATCAAGTCAAGCATTTCACCGGAAAGCTTTGACTCAACAACGGGAATTAATTTTCTCGGGGACGTGACGAGGTGACCAACATTCGTGAACAAGAACCATGTGCTTCTTTCATATGATGTTCTCCATTATTCAGGTCCAACCTCGTAACTTGCTAATCTTGTGAATACATTATCATATATGATCATTGCCCGTGATAAATACCTTACACTTGTGTTTAAAAGGTATTTAATTTACGTTTCAAGTAGACCCTCATTAATTTGAGGGGGAGCTTGTGTAATTCATGAAGATAATTGGATTTACATTTTTCTTCCCAAATTTTCTTAAAATGCTATTAAATCAATTGATATTAAAAACATCGATTGGGTTAATATTTTTAATATGGGGGAGAAAATGTGATTTAATATGGGATATGATTAATCACAAATGGTTTGACTTAACGTGTTAGCTCATCCCGACATGTGCGAAATGTTTTCGAATATCGTAGCATATGTTAAGGGGGAGCAAAATGGATTTGCACTTCAAAATGGATTTCATGGTGACATACACTTACCCAAAACATCTCTATTCACGACGATGAAGGTTGTGGTGACATAAGGATGGTAGGATAGGTTAAAGTCCAATGATTTCTCTAGAACCGGAGGAATCTTCCCAAGGACATTCCATAGCTAGAAATAGTAGTCCTTAGGAAAGATGGAGAAAGATTGTGAATGTAGCTGAATGCCGACCAAGTACTTAAGTTAGCACTGGAACAATCACAACAAGGTGCTAGTGATGACGTATTGGTAAGCATTGAAGGGGTTGAAGAATGAAAAAGAATTGTAAAGATAAAGGGTGTAAAGAAAGAAGCCCTCCTTACAACTTAGGCAGAAACCAGGTCAATTCATATGCTATTGAGATCATTTTAATGATTCTTGATATTGAAGATAGACATCATGGACCCAGTGATGCAAGGCACAACCCATCCCAGCTAACTCAGATATCTCTTAAAAGATATTTGTTTTAATCACACGGAGACAACACATTATCTATTGATTTATTCACTCCGAATAAATTGGTATTGAAAAGGTGGCACTCCTCTCCAGCCTCCGATCACTAAAAATCCAAAATGCACGATCGAGTCTAGAGCCATTTGAGATCATCAAATATCTCATTAGGACACACTTTCATATTTACTTGCTTGTTCACACAATGTGAAAAGTAAGAAAGATATTAAGAGTCCTGCGCAAAATCTTCATGATCTTGCCTGAACATCCGAGTAATACGAAAGTACTTACAATGAAGATGGAAATCCTTCTTGAGCGAATATCAAAAAGCTCATGGTAGGTGACTTGTGCGATTCTTTATGAATCAAACTTGTGATAACTGGAAAGCAACAGTGGTTTAATTCTTAAATGAATTTAAACACGTTCCAGGCCTCTACGCATTATCATATGATCTTGCCAGAACACTCAGAGTGACTCTTTATTGATTACAGTGACGAGTGGAAATCCTTCTAGTGTTAACATCAAACAGCACTTGGTAGGTAACTTGCAAGATTCTATACGAATCAAGCTAGTGACAACTGGAAAGCAACGATGGTGCGGTTCTTAATTGAACTTCACTTGTTCCAGGAACATGAATTGACGGCTTCAAATCATGCGGATATTATTATCCAAATGATTCACTCTTTACGTTCGCAGTCAGCTTTGGACGGTCGAGTAAAGAGAACGGGTTTACCCGCGAAATCTTGTCAAGGAGGTTCTTAATTGAAACTACCTGCCACAAGTACGATATTTAATATCGTCCAACGGTCTTCACCGACCGGAGGTAAAATGCTACCGAATTAGAATGAAATGTTCAAGGCCATTTCATCTGTGTCTATTGTTTGTTGCTAACTGTCTTATGCAGCGTAACAAGAAGGTGGCATTGCGGTGTACAATCCAGAAGAAGTCGTCACCACATGCTTATACTACATACACTTAGTACTTCAACAAATTCAAGAAAGTCTGAAGGTCAAGTCTTCCGCTGTATCAATCTCTGAAGCTTTCAAGAATTTAAAGGTATAAGTATGTGGAACATGAAGTCACGAAGAGGCAAATTTCACAAGTGATGAATGCACAAGGTCAAGACAAGGAAACATGCTCAAGACTAAAGTCAAAGATCACATCAAGCATATTCACAAGAACAAGATCGAAGACTCAAGCATAGTATGCTAGGTTTAAGATTTTGTAAAATGGTGTGACCTCCCTTAGGGGGAGATTGTTGGAAATGTGTTTTCCCAAAGAAAGTCTCGGTCACATCATTATTAGCATAGATCACGAGCCATAGAATATTTAGAACTTTGTAACTTGGAGCGACCTCCCTTAGGGGGAGATTGTTGGAAATACGTTTTACGTATTTATGAAGGATCGGTCGCTCCAACGATAATTATGTAATGGGCTCGTGGTCCACTTAGTAATGTATAGTCCATATAGCCCACATGTAGGGTGGGCTATATATATACCCCTCCTAGCATGTTAGGAGGGGTTGGTAGTTCATTCATTCACATCTTTTCATTAATCTAATCACTTTCTCTCTCTACTTTTCTTTTCTCTCCTTTCTCTCTCTACACCTAATCTCCTTCTTCCCCATCTCTTCCATCAAATCCATAGATCTAATCCATCATTTACCAAATCCTTAGAATACGTAGGCCTTCAATTGGCGGGAAAATGTTAACCATTTCCCTCACTTTTTGACCATAAAAGGATTCACACACACTTATCATCAGCAGATCACACACACACACTTATCATCTCCTACCAAACTCACCACCACCACCACCTGATTTGGTAGCAGATGGATCCCCGTGAAGCTTATAAGTGTACATATGGAAATGGATATATAGTGTTGAGACAGTCACATCAACACCATAGCTTTGGTAAACTTTATTATGCATGTCCTCTTTCGAAGGTAAACAATCTAAAGTATTTTTATTTATGTAATATGTGTGATTTTTAAAATAACATGTCATGTCATTTTTTTTATTTTGTAACAGCCAAAAAAACAAGATTATGGATGTGGAAATTTTATATGGAAGGATGATCTAGATCTACAACTCCGTATAAGATCTTCCTCTGGATCTTCAACACCTCAAGGTTCTCCTTCAAGGCGTCCAATACATCCAAGTTCTTCTATAGGATCTTTTGAATCTGCAACCACTGAGTGCTCAAATTGCAAGATCAAATATCTAAAGATAAAGATGTTAGAGGCAAGACTAGAAATCGAAAGGCATCCTGAAGACCACGCATGTCAATCGGCTGCAATACTTCATGAGCTTTTAAATGAAATGAAAAATCTTAGCGTTGAGTAGTAATCGGCTGCACTACTTCACGAACTTTAAGTTGATTAGTAATGTCTGTTTTTAAGTTTTCCATTTGATTCCACAAGGGCTATGTATAATATTATGAATAAATAAATGTTTGTTTTATAAATGTCTCATTTTTATTATATAAACGTCACGAAAATAAAATAACATCGGATCGATAGTTAAAATAATAATTATTTGGAATAAATAAATATTTGTTTTATAAATGTCTCATTTTTATTATATAAACGTCGCAAAAATTAAATAACATCGGATCGATAGTTAAAATAATAATTAACAAGCAAAAACTAAATAAATATATGACAGGGAGTTTCCCTGGCGACATGTCGCCATGGAAACATTTGGGATTTGGCGGGTAAAAGCCCGCCACACATTTTGTGTTTAATTTTGAAACTAATCACGAATGGCAAAGGTTTCCCTGGCGACATGTCGCCAGGGATAATTTTGACAGGTAATTAGCAAAATTAGTTTTTGTTAAATACGATGGACGAGGTTTCCCTGGCGACATGTCGCCAGGGATAAGTTGGGACAAAGTTTCCTTGGCGACGTGTCGCCAGGGAAACTTTGGATGGAAAATTTCGCGCTCTTTCACTTGGTATCTGATTTTGGACGGAGTATCCCTGGCGACATGTCGCCAGGGAAACCCTAGTCAAACTTTGACCAAAAAGTAAATCTACTTTAACGCCACGTCAGCGTTGTCGCCAGGGAAAAGGGGTTATCCCTGGCGACATTGTGTCGCCAGGGAAACCCCCGTCATCTGTTCTTTGTTTTCTTGTAGTACAAAATGAAAAATACGTGTCTATTTTATAGCTTTTACCTTATTTGTAATAATAACTTCAAATGAGGGTGACATGGTAAAGTTAGTAATTTAGTATACATTTCTTATCTTTTATAGAAGTGAACAATTAATATAGAATGTCCTAAAATAGTAATGTGTACTATAATTTTGAGACGAAAGAGTAAATAAATAAAGGGATAATTATCAAAAGAGTCTTTCAATTTTGAGCAATTCGTGATTGAGTCTAAAAAACATGTTTATCCTGATACAATCCAGGGCAACAAAGAATATAGGGCAGCAACCATTAGATTTTGACAAGTGTCCAAAGAATAGGGAAATTCAGACAGATTGCCCCAAGATATATGGCAACAGAGGACACGTGGCGCATTCTGCACCCAGTTGTCCTATTGCCCCAAAAAAAATAGTCATTTTCTAGAAAAAGAAAATTTTAGGTGTTTTTTTAGAATAGAATAATGGGCAACGGACTTTTTGGTAATTTTCTGATAAAAAAATGATATCTATTTGTTAAAGAAAATAAAAAGTCAAAGTCAAGAAAGCAGTTTTTAAGACATAAGACTTTCCATCTGATTTTGTTGTACGTTCTTCTTCATCAATTCATTAATTTATTCAGGGGCTTATATAGCAAGCTTTTGGCTTTTCTGCTTATGTTTCACAAGCTCCTTTTTTTTTTTGCTTATTCTCAAACTTTATAACCTTCATTCCACTTTTTAGTTTTTCTTTTTTCATTGAAGCATTTCATCAAACACCTCATATTCATTACCATAAACCCCTTCGAATCCATTTGTTATAGTATAAAAATAATCCTATGGGTTTTTGTTAACTTATGAATTACAAGAGTAATAATGTTGAAAGTTTTGCAATTGCTCGGGACCAATGGTTGTGGCAAATCTACTCTTTCCAAGGTAGTATTTCTTTTTAAGCTTACATGATTTCGCCTTATGTTTCGTAACCCCATTTTTCCCGACATGTTTTCGGTTTTTGTTTTGGCTTATGACTTATATACTTTTCTGCTTCAGTTTCATAAGCTCATCTTTTGTGGCTTCTTTAAAACTTTCCGGCTTATATAAGCTTCTTATGACATGATAAGCTTACATAAGCCACAAAAGTTTCTAAATAAGCCACAAAAGTGAGCTTGTGGAACTTCAGCCGAAAACCACATGTATCACAAGGCCGCTATATAAGCCGAAACAAACAATCACAAACTTGTTGTATTATGTCATGTTAAGCTTATATAAGCTTGTGTGTTTCAAGATAAGCCGAAAAAATAGGCTTATGAAACATTGGGCAAATCAGGTAACTTTAATTTTTTTTCTTTGCAGCATTTCATCAAACACCTTATCTTCACTATCTTAACCCCTTACAATTTCATTGTTGGGGGTGTTTGTTACAACTTATATAGCTGGATTATAGTTATAGCTTATTTGATTTTAGGCTTATATTTCTTAAGCTCACTCTTTGTTGCTTATTCTTAAACTTTTCTGCTTATAGGACATAACACACTTATATAACGGGTGTATGTTTGGCTTATATAGCTCGCCAATGGCCTATTTGGTTTTGAGCTTATGTTTCATAAGCTCACTTTTTATGCACTACTACAAAAATGTTCATAAACACTGGTTAGAATAGCCTATGAAAACTGGTTTTGGAACCGGTCTAGGCGAGGGGGTATTTCTATAACTGAAACATATCAAAACCGGTTATACAACCACTCTCTAATAGAAATATCAGAACTGGTTATTTTGTAAAAGAGCATCTTCTTTACGTATAAAGTAAAGAAACTAGTATTAATTGAAAACCGGTCTTTATGTGAATTTTCATGTAAAAAAAATTTATATAATTATTTTTCCTAAAATTTCTAATTTTCCTATAATTTAAATAATATGCAACTTAATTAAAATGTTAAATCTCAAAAGAAGCAAATATCACCAACTAAAACAATGTTTTCTATTATATCGCTTGTTTCTGCTAAACAATGCTACAATATATATCTCACTTTCAAGCATGCTTCTCTCCACTGCTAGTAATATTTCATTCTTAAAAACTCTTGTCTACGTTACAGGTTCTCGCTGCAATGCTTTATCTTCCTTTTGAGTTTTAGTAGTCTTTCAGCTCCACCTCTTTTATGATAGTTTCCATTTATATAATTTAAGCGGAAAACTTGCTGAGAAGTACCTCAATAGAACCAATATCTCAACCTGATTATTAGACAGAAACAAGTTATTCTTAATATCTATATATAAACGAGGAATAGCGCGATCCCGCGCGGTGCGGCAGAACATTTTGAACTAAATATTTTTTTTTCAAAATTGTTTGCAACTTTTTCATCATTATCCTTGATCTAAGTCATCTTTGTCCTATGAAGTATTAATATGAAAAAAGTTTATGTTTCACAACGCATATATGATTTCCCAAGTTTAAATTTATAAAGATATACCTCATTTACTTGTTGCCGGTATAAATGACCCAACGATCGATTTTTTAACATAATCTACGTGACACAAATTAAATGTCACTTATTCAGATGATAGAGTTTCAGGCCTTCAAACATGGATTATTAACTAAAGGATTGGCAGTGCTTGTGCAGTCACTTGCATCAGCTTGCCAAATAGTCCCGCTTCTTTGCATTAGTTGCTTGCACTTTAGCTGTCCTTCAAATTTTCAAGCTGCAAATGTGCCAAAAGAAACCTTAAACATATCAGCAGCTATTATACATCTTGCATTTTAATAGCAGCAGCAATTCAGCAAAGCCATTTTGCCAAATTGTCATAGATCACCCAATTTGCCACATATATTACTAACCATAACAACTTTACCTATTAATAAAACTCAAAAATCACCCATTTAGTCACTTTTCTAACAAACCATTTTTACCTTTTGATACAACTGTTACATATGCATTGTTAAGCCAATGAATATAGAAGTTACATCATGTCATATGCATAAATCATAATCTCCTAAGTATATCAACAAGTATTTTGAACATGTGTGAGTGTATAACCATTAAAGCCTATTTACGACACATTACAACCTAATATAACACATTAATATAATACTTTTTAGTTACATATAGACTTCGGTTCTTTTTCCAAATATACATACAATAATAACAATCGTATTGTTTCTTTAGGAGCCGAATCTGTGTATTCAAGTAACCATAATAGAAACAAAACAAAGACAAAAGATCGAATCTTGTAAATATCACCTTATTCCAGCAAGTAGCAACCCGTATAAGTAAAGTTGGACAGTGCTTGTGCAATCACTTTTATCATAATGGCAACTGGTACCGATCCATTGCTCCCGTCACTTGTACTTTAGTTTTCCTTTAAAACTTGAAGCTACAAATGTGAAAAAAAACACATCAGCGACTAACCATACATGATGCATACTAACAGCAACCAAACACCAGCAATTCAACAAAAGCCCTTTTGCCATTCTATCACAGCAAAAATCCATTTTAGCTAGGATGAGGCTATCAATATGTAAATATACGTGCATACTATCTTACAGTTTACCTATATAAAAACATGCAAAATAAGTATGTAAGATTGCTAACATTTTCAATATATCATTAACTCTTAATGAAATGATCAAACTATGACAGTAGTACCATTTGAAATAGATTCTTTTAGCAAATTAAATCCATAACTTAATTCATTATTATGATCATGTGCACTTTTGTTTCCGTCGACATAAAGATCATAGATGGCATGTAACTCATCACTAATAGCCAACTCTAGTCTCTAGAGCAAATAGACCTCATAACTAAAACCTTGATTTCAGTCTCACATATAAAGCTTCTCACTTTTTTTAATAAACTACATTCACATACTTACATATAATCAAAACTTAAAGCATTCCCATTTTAAGTAGAAGTTGCAATCAGTGGTGGAGCTTGACCATTTCGGGTGGCCAATTCTTTTTAAAAAAGTGAACTGCTTTAACAAAGAAAAAATGCATACAGACTCATAAAAACTAAAACAACAGCATTCATTAAAGTAAACACTACAAATAGGCTCAAGTTCCATGAACTAGAAAAGGAATGTCGCTACTGATCAATACTCAAAACAAGTTTGTAAAGGCAATGATACATAATGAATTATGATCCTTAATTCCTTATGGAACATAGAGATTCAAGCAACATACATCTGATACAATAGCATGTTAAATTGCATTAAACATGTGTAGCTTATAAACAACTTTGGAAAAGACTATGTTTGAAAATTACTTTTCTAATTCGTAAACGCCCCAAACCATCTCCTCATATACTTGTCTACAATGTGCATCAGTTTTTGAATATAACGGATTTTTTACCACCCAAAATCATCAAAAAGACGTTAAAAGGAGACAGAATTACAAGACCACATGTCATAATCTAAAGCTACAAGATAGTTAGATAACTATAACTAGTTAACTTAGCAAATCTCATTACCTAATTATTCAAACATTGAAGGTATAAAATAAGAGTTAAACATCATAAAACATAACCACTTGAAGCAAATATAACCATACTTGAAACGTATGTTCAAGCACCCCTGTAGCATAACATATAAAATACAACAACTCCTCAAAAACAATAAGATGAGATATAAAATGTTATAGTACCTTCATGCTAGAGAAAATCAATTTAACAAGGTCTCGTAACAAGAGGTATTTACGCTTCCTGAATATATCTAGAGTATAGAACCTAACTAGAAATTATTAACAGAACCTAATTCCAGTAATTAAAAATTAAAGAACCGTACTTTCTGCTTTAGGGCAATAACCCTAATTTCGATTCTCATTAAAGAGCACGCACATATGTACATACATCTATAATTTGTAGATTAAATCAAAGATAAAACAAATTAGACTACCTAAAGTGAAGAAAAATATACCCGACATGGTATGTGTTAGAGTTTGACCCATGAAAAATGGTAGATGTGGATCTGTGTGTGGTGGTGGAGTATAGAGGTGTGGTGGTGGTTAATTCGTGTGTTTTGGAGAATAAGTCAATAAAGAATTGATAATGGTTTCAAAATTTTGGTAAGACATAAAGAGGGAAAAGACCCGCTAAAAATTTGGAGACTAAAAAGTCTTCCGTATTTTTGTTTTTAAAATCCTATTAACTTTTCAAATAAAAATCGGGTATTAATGAAACCGGTCTTGATTTGAATTTGCTATGCAATTTTTTTAGTAGTGAAAGACCGGGTTTTTACAACATAACCAGTTTTTATGTGTTTAATAGACTGGTTTTTTCAAGAAACCCGATTTTTATGCTACCCATCCCACTTACTTACTCACCATAGGAACTGGGTTTTTGAAATCCAATCTCTATTAGAAGGTCTTGATGGCCTTTTGTGTAGTAGTGATGGTTTGTTTTGAAGCTTTTCGGCTTATATAAATTCATTATGACATAATGAACTTATATAAAGTTTCAAAATAAGCCATAAAAAGTGAGCTTATGAAACAAAAGCTCAAAACCAAATAAGCCATAAGCCGGCTTCACAAGCCGAAACAAATACCCTATAAGCTGACAAGTTTCAAAAAAAGCCAGAAGTGTGCTCTTGAAACATAAGCCGAAACAAACACCCAAAACTGATTGAATTTCTAAAATGGGTTTTTGTTAAATTTGCAATTGAGAGCCAAAATGTAAGCTATTCAGTAAAGAACGAAAACGGGAATCTGGTTCCAATTTTGAGAAAGTGTTCATGTTGCTCGGGGCCTAATGGTTGTGGTAAATCTACTCTTTTGAAGGTAGTATTTCTTCTAAGCTTATTTTTCGGCTTATAAAGTTACCTGATTTCGCCTTATGTTTTCTAAGCCCAGTTTTCGTGACTTGTTTTGAAACACACGGGCTTATATAAGCTAATACAATAAGTACTCCTATTTATATGAAATTGGGTGTTTATTTAAGCTTATTTTTGAGCTCATATAAGCTTATGTTTTGTAAGCCATTTTTTCTGACTTGTATGGAAACTTTTTTATATAAGCTTATTACGTTATAAGCTTATATAAGGACACGGGTTTCAATATAAGCCAGAAAAAATAGGATTATGAAAGATAAGGTGAAATCATGTATGCTTATAAGCACAAATATAAGCTTAAATAATCACCCCCTTTCATGTACTATATATAGGAGTACATATTATTGTATATTTACAAAACTAGCATTGCTTTTAGGAGTCATCAATAGTGCATGTTTTTATAACAGTTAAGTCGATAAAATAGTAAATATGTCCTATTTGATGTTACACACTTTCGAAAGTGTTTCAATCTGCACATTATGTTGGCGTCAAATAAGAATAGTGACAAGTGTGACACATGTCACATTTTGAGATATGTGTCACGCCACTTGAATGTGCATACTAGAGCACTTTTTAAGAGTTTGCAACATTAAATGAAACAGTATGTAGTTCGCATACCGGGATATGAAGTAAAGTATAATACTAATTTATAGCCTAAACCGTTTGTTAATATTATACTAGCTTCAGAATTGCTTGTTATGTTAATAATATGGTAGTGCCAGCATTGTATTAAAGTTTTTGCATGTATATACGAACTTGAAAAAAGTCTTTGAGAGTTAAAAGATACTAACTGGCGAATTTCCATGTTTTACGAGTGTTGGTCCGAAAGTTTTAGTCAAAACCCCGATTATTCGCTTCTTTACAAAGTGAATTGTATGGAATTGGTAGACTTTGAGGTAAAAGATTCTATGTAAATTCACAAAAATATGAAAACCGCCATGGTGCTAAAATGAAGCGGATTGTATGTGAAATGCCAGTTCTGAAAGAATATAGTTTTCAGCGAACCATTTTGTGTTAATTAACATATATTCTTTTGCGATTATGTCACATGAGCAATAGTTTAAGCGTTGCTTATAATTTTGGTGAGGTGAAATGATTTAAACAAGGGATTGGTCTCTCTAATGTCTCGAGAAATGTTGCATATAAGTTAGCACTACAATTATTGGTATCGAAGTTATAGTTTGATTAATTTTTAGTATCAAATCAGATCATTATGGATAGCGTTAGATGCATCATTTGGACTGTGATTTATGTTGTATGATGTTGCACATCTCAGGTTCTGCTACAATGTGACATGGTGTTATTATTATGTGCAGATTCTGGCAGGTCTATTAAGCCCAACGGACGGTTTCATGTATGTGAGGAAGCCTAGAAGTTTCGTCTTCCAAAATCCAGATCACCAAGTAAGTCATTTTGGACAAAATTAAGGAAGCTTACTAAGATTATTAAAAGTCACAACCAATTATTGTTTGCAAAAAGGCCTAGTATTTCTTAAATTATGATTGTGTATGTCAAATGACGTTAAGTATGTTAAGAGTACTCATATTCATACTTGTAATGATCTCGAATTAGGCGGTGATGCTTATTGTGGAAGCAGATGTGGCGTTTGGCCTTGGACGATTCAACCTGAGCAATGATAAAACAAAACTGAGGGTGGCAAAAGCATTGACTGCCGTCGGTATGTATAATTATTTACAGGTTTCAGGTCAACATGTCTTGCATTTTTAAACACGAAGGGCCCGTTTGTATTTTAAAGATAAGTACATAATAGATATACAATATATGAACTTAGAAAATGATCACTCATTTCATGGAATCAAATTACCCCTCACTTCAATAGGAAATTCTGCCCGTGACTACCTTAATGAACCCCTGCCTTCATTATTGATCACTAGACTACTTCATTGATCACTAGACTACTTCCCAGTCCCCTGCCCGCTCAATGTTGGACCTGGCATGTCTACGACATACTCCATCAGCTTGCCTCTGCCTCAAGTCCTTTAATTGGGCCTGTACCAGCCGGCTTAGACCATACCAGGAAGTAGACGGGCTTAATGCTCTGCTCTCTAAACGACCTTTAGGTGTTTCTCTGTCAAATGTATGCTAGCTCATACTAATTACTTATCCCTTACTTTAACCCCTACAAACGTTCGTTCAGGGCAATATATTCTTTTAGCAGTTGTGCTATGATGTGGTATTCGCTTCCAAAAGACCACATGGGGACGTTTACAAGGATCTCTTCTAGGCTAACTGGTCATCCTTAAACTGGATTGAGTGGTTAAAAACTCTTTGTAATTCACTTGACCTCTGTGTGTAACTTCTTGTCCCGAGTTCTTTGCTAGCCTTAATAAGTTATACAACACTTGCTAATCAAAGTTACTAGTATTAGAGTTCCTGCAGTGCTTGGTAATTAAGTTGTGTTTATTTTGCATACCAAATTGTACTTCAATTTACTAAATCTCAATTGCTTAACGTGTTCAGAGAGACCAGTGCAAACTCTCAGTGGGGGTCAGAAACAAAGGGTTGCTATCGCTGGTGCGTTGGTTGAAGAATGTAAAGTATTGCTACTAGATGAATTCACTACATTCTTGGATTAGATCGATCAGGTATGGTTTATCACTCTTCAAGTTAAATCAACATATACACAGTCTTACTACTCCTATCTTGTAATTTGCTCCGTTCTTACGTTTTCCATGTGTTAGGAGTCCCATTAAGGTAACATCAACAGGTTGTTAACTCCCTATAGAGTCGATGGAGAATTTATTTCTTCTCCATTTGACCCTCACACGCCATTGATGGATGGCTTCAGCTTTTTCCATTGTGATTTTCTAAAAAACCTGCTTTGAAATTCTCCTTGCATATTCCATGTTGATACTCATAGGGCTGCTTGTAAATTATGGGTTGAGGGCACAAATATATGTAACTTGGTAAAGAGGCTAATGATCCTAGAATTAAGAATCATGTATGGTTCCACTATTAAGAATGTTGTGGGGAACAGTGGAACACCACATCTTTTAGTTGCGGGACACTTTATGTAATTCACTTCTAGGCATAATTTTTCCTTTTCATGTCAAAAACCTGATCTTAGATTTATCATGAAAGTGTAGTCCTATATATAATTTGCTAATTTTAGCATTGTCAATTTGATTTCTTGAGCAGAGTGAGAGTGAGTGTGTTAAGGCGGCTTCTGTGTTGAAACCCTAATTTGAAACACATACAAAATTATGTTGGCTGGTGTAGTGAGTGCCACGTGACACAAAATGGGATGCTCTTAAGTACACTCTTAGACCGGACCTGTCCGGTTTCGGTGTCCCGGTCTTCGATTCAGTCCTATTAGACATAATAGAAGGATTTCTTGTTAATATCGATGTTAATATCGAATCGAACCGAGCATTAAAATGGTCTAAAACCCGGATCGATGACCGGACCAAAATCGTCCGATCCAATCTGGGTGGATCCGGTCCGGTTCGATTCGGTCCGATCCGAATCAACGGTTCAAATGCTCACTCTTATACTAGAGTACTATCTAAAAAACAAACTAAGGACATGTTTGGTTTATGCCTTTTTGGAGTCAAGAATAACTTTAGCATTAACTCAAAATGTTTAGCTAATTTACTTAAGAAAATAATGAGACGTTATAGCCTCCGACACTAGCCCGAGCATAAAAATAAGTTTTGGAAATTCTGGTGAGCCCATCAAATGTGGCTTCGTGGCTTCGTACTCACTATAAAAATAATGATATTTAATATATTATGTTTTTATATTTATATGTATATAATAATTTATTTATTAAGATATATTAATTTATTTTTTTACATCAAATCAAAAATCTAAATTAAACTCAAATCCAAACTAAATATAAACTCAAACCTAAACCCACGAAGAAACCAAACGCACCATAAATACTTTTTGATACAAATATAAATGATAAGATTATACATTTTTTTTGTGAATGATGGAGAGTACCGAAGTAGTTTAAGGCCCGTTTGATTTCTAAATGGGTTTAGATTTAAATATACGTTTAGGATTAAAAGTTGGGTTTTTGTAAATATAATAAAAAAAGAGACATAACTTTATTTTTTAAGGAGTTTTTTAATAATTAAATTTATATAAATAATAGAAATATAATAAAAGTTATGGCTGACGAAAACCTACAAATATAAGATGAACATTTAATGGTGTCAATAGTGAAACACCAACATGTCAAGTTATGGCTGACATATAACCTGCGTGTAAACCTAAACTAAAAATACCAAACAACTTATTTAGATAACTTTGAGCCAAAACTCTTTAACCTCACATACAAAACATGCCCTTACGGTTCATGGCATTGGGAGGCGACAGGAAGCACCACGCGAACAAGGCACTATCTAAGCTCTTGCAAATAAGTACGGTGGCAAAATATAAGTGTGAGTTTGAAAGACTTATTATTCAGGTAACAGAGTACTCTAAATATTTACTTATCTCATTTTTACCTCTGCACTTAAACTCCCGTTACAACGGGATATGTAGAGGTCTGCAACTTTGGGTGAAGCCTTCGCCCAAGCCATACCATCGAGGCCCGTCTTGAGGATGAGAGGGCTACCACAACCATCGTCGAACCAAGCGACCTCAGCCATAGTAGTAAAGGTGCAAGAACATGGGGAAGAATTTAAGAAGGCTGAGGAAAGTATTATTGGGACACACGACTTGGAGACAATGGTTGGTGAGGAGTCACATACTCTCACTATTTGTGATTGGAATAAAACCATATTGTATCTACCACCACTCACAGGAATAAAACCATTTACTTACGAGGAGGTGGCCCATGTACTTAGTGTTCATGTTTTCCCAACTAGAAGTGATGTGCTTCATGTGTGTAACGTAACAATGGACATGACGATTGTGTATGGTATAACAAACGACCGGGGTATAACAATTTGGGATCCCGAAATCAAGAGTGATTTTCAAGGCATCACCTTGAGGGCAAGGTGGTTTCGAATGAGTGAGGAGTGTTACGCCATTGGTTTAGGATAAGTATCATGTTTATTAATTGTTTAGGATAATTACTTGTTATGTTTTAGGATAAGTTTTATATTTGTGAGACTTATCTCACATGAGTTTATTTAAGGTTTTTTAATGATTAATGAAAGCAAAAAAAAATCAAATTAATTAAAAGTAATTCTCTAGTTCTTCTCTATATATTCTTAAGAAGCAAGCACACGCTTGAAGTGGTGCTATTTATCTCGATACTATCGGAGAGGGTCGTATCAACCTGAACTTGATACTACATGCTTGATTGGTTCATGAGCTTAGCATTTTGAATACACATAGTTGTATTAATATCAGTGTTTTAGATACCACATTGACCTGGTCGGTTGAACTGTGAACCGGTTAATTGACCGAAAGCCATATCTTCTCGAACCGTGACCAGGTGACTCAACCAAGTCAATTAACCGGTCTTCAAAAATCAAAACATAAAAAAACATCGCTAAATATTTTGTAAAGATTTTGTTTGATAAAAGATTTAACTCTTTTCACTAACACGAGTATTGATGTTGATGTTATTGTTCAAATTTACATATTTATACCATATTGTACACAATATGCGAGTTTAATATGTTTTTCGGATATCCTTACATAAATTTAAAATAGGTTTTATACATTTTGTATGTGGAAGTATAGAGTCTAGAGGGTAACACATATTATAAAGTTATTAAAAATATTAAAAATATAAATTTCACTTAACTCCATATAATATTTATAAAATGCAGCCATTAAAGTTTTATCAATAACCTTCATTTTTTTATATTCTTTTCTTATTATTTTGATGCATCTATGTTTTTACATCTTTCTTTTCTCCATCAAAATTCTCCACTGTTTTTTTTAAATTTTGACCGAGGTTGATTCAATCTTGACTTTATATTGACCAATCAAACCTCCCAAATTTACCAATGTATCAAAATCAAACGTTTTGAACTTGTCAAATTTTTGTTTCTATTAGATACACTTTTTATGTAAAGACGGAAATAATGCAATTCTTTGATTATACGAAAGATATATACAACTTTTTATTCAGATTGTCTTAGAGATGACAAAGAAGCCCGAAATGCGATTATCGATATGTCGTTCTCATTGTCATTTCTCACCTTACCCATCCCCGCCCGCATACATGTCGAGAAATTGCTTTAAAAACTTTTCAAAACATATAAAAATATTCTCAAAAACTAAAAATCAATTACTCCATCTATCGTAATTCTTTCCGCTCCAACCCTATATTTTACTAACCGGTCTTTTAAGTGACCTAGTTAAGTCATCAAGTCACGATTAAACTGACGGTTCAATCAAAATTTTATGTGAGAACCGGTTTTTATTTGATCGGTTCACAGTTTACCCGGTTTAACTTGATGGTTTTAAAACACCTCCACGTATGAAAGATCAAAAAAAATACGCACACTTGCACTCTCCCTGGTATAATGATCCACCACTAATGTTGCTTATTTTGGATTTAAATCTGTAATCAGTCAACAGAGGTTACGTAGAAATTCAACATACACGAATTATTTCTAAGGTAAAATATCTGATTATTGTCTTCCATTGCTAAATAGTATATGTAGACTAAGTGTTTGATCAAATGCCTGACTGTCTTACAAAAGATTTTGCGCTGTTTTGGATATGAACTTGAATTGGTTTCGAATTTAAATGACGTGTTACCTTTTGTGGATATGAACTTAATCAGGTTGTTAACTATAACCGACTGTAGTAAATTTAACTAAGATACAATTTAAGTTTTCCACCACTCATCAAGTGGGTGATAACTCGACCGCTCATCAATTTAGGTTTAGACGAGCGTTTTTGCTTTTTTTTAACTACTATGACATGAACCCAACAATGAGTTTGATTCACTCACAAGCTAGCCTTCCCTTTTACAAATTTTTACATGAGAAACAAAGATGCTACTCCAATTCAGTTTGACTGTTATATGAGTTACTCGAGTTTGCATTCGGTAACAACATGACAAATGAAATATAAGAATTGAATTTTACCTTTTGACAATAACGCCCAACTGTAAGCTCCTTCACATTACGAAGCTTTAGTATAAAACTTTTAAACATTTCTTCACTCTCTTGCGTGCCACGACGCCCATATTTTTCATAATCTAACTTACTTTCATTTAAGGAAGACACATCTAACAACGACAGTTTCCTCATAAACAACGACATTCGATTGTCATTGACAAAACATACGGCGCATTGATTTCAACAATATCATCATAATCAATACCCTCAAGATCAATAAAATCAAGATCATCCCCACCACGAGGATCATATCCTGTAAAGACCAATCTCTTAACACTTTTAGAAGTGATATCAAGCAGCCTATAACTGTAGCACCGTGTTAACCCCAAAGATTCTAACAAAGGACACCCGGATAGAATATTCTCAATTACACCCTCATCCAAGCATGATTCGGAAATATCTAAGCTCTTAAGTGCACTCCAACTAACGACACATCTTGGAACAAATGAACAACCTCCCAATTCCAAATGAGTAAAAAATGAATTGAAGAAAAAGAATTCACCCAACTTAAACTGTATTTCAAAATTATATTCCTCAGTTCCTAAACATATGTGAAGTTTTTCAACATTTAAGCTAACAGCAGAACGAAGCAAGTCATTCACTTCCGATTCCAAGTTAACATGAAAAGGGATATTCAATTAGAATTTTTGAAGTTTCAAATTATTTAATTAACGTTCTATCAACAATGGAAACGTAATCTGAGAGGATTTGATAACCAAATTCCGATGGTGACGTAGAGAAGGAGGAAATGAGATTGTCAACATTTGGCCAAAGATGTTGCCATCGTTTGGAGAGTATACATGTTCTGATGGCTTCTTGTGTATCAGGTAACCGAGAAATGATACTAATGAGTACAAAATGATACTAATGAGTACACAATCTAGCAACAGATTAATATAATCTTCTCCTTCTATTACTTCGTTTTTGTCAGCATTTCTGATTGTTCTTCGAATAAAATTTCGCCTCATTCTTTTTCTAATAGGTTGTGGTTGTGGTTGTGGTTGTGGTTGTGGTTGTTCTTCCATGGTGGCTAACCCTAGATAACTTTGGAATACAACAGATGTTTTTTACTTTGTACGGTAACGTTTGCAATATTTATTCTAATTACCCTCTAAGTTGTTAATGTTTATACGATCTTACCAGAAGTAAGGATTAAAACATTAACAACTTAGAGGGTAATTAGAATAAATATTGCAAACGTTAGCGTACAAAGTAAAAAACATCTATTGTAAATAATGAAATGATAAACTGTTCCAAAGTTATCTAGGGTTAGCCGCCATGGAAGAACAACCACAACCACAACCTATTAGAAAAAGAATGAGGCGAAATTTTATTCGAAGAACAATCAGAATTGCTGACACAAACGAAGTAATAGAAGGAGAAGATCATATTAATGTGTTGCCAGATTGTGTACTCATTAGTATCATTTCTTGGTTACCTTTTTTTTGAACAGCAGTTTGGTGCAGCGGAGTATCTTGCGTACCACCGAGGCACCAAGTCTCTCAACCCGAGTTCGAATCATCTCACGAAGAGAATATCAACCCCCATGCTAGCCATCCAGTTTCCCATTAAGGGGCTTCAAGACATTGCGATGGGATTCAAACCCGGCTGCCAATTCTGGGAAAATCCCCCATATGGGGAATGACAGGAGTCGAACCCCTGACCTCCCCCACATGAAGACTATAACCAAATGCATCCATCCAACTAAGCTAGACTTCATTTGCTCATTTCTTGGTTACCTAATACACAAGAAGCCATCAGAAAAGGTATACTCTCCAAACGATGGCAACATCTTTGGCCAAATGTTGACAATCTCATTTTCTCCTTCTCTACGTCACCATCAGAATTTGGTTATCAAATCCTCTCAGATTACGTTTCCATTGTTGATAGAACGTTAATTAAATGTCACAATTCGAAACTTCAAAATTTCCAGTTGAATATCCCTTTTCATGTTAACTTGGAATCAGAAGTGAATGACTTGCTTCGTTCTGCTGTTAACTTAAATGTTGAAAAACTTCACATATGTTTAGGAACCGAGGAATATAATTTTGAAATACAGTTTAAGTTGGGTGAATTCTTTTTCTCCAATTCATTTTTTACTCATTTGGAATTGGGAGGTTGTTCGTTTGTTCCAAGATGTGCCGTTAGTTGGAGTGCACTAAGAGCTTGGATATTTCTGAATCATGCTTGGATGAGGGTGTGATTCAGAATATTCTATCCGGGTGTCCTTTGTTGGAATTTTTGGGGTTAACACGGTGCTACGGTTATAGGCTGCTTGATATCACTTCTAAAAGTGTTAAGAGATTGGTGTTTATAGGATATGATCCTCGTGGTGGGGATGATCTTGATTTTATTGATCTTGAGGGTATTGATTATGATGATATTGTTGAAATCAATGCGCCGTATGTTTTGTCACTGACAACCGAATGTCGTTTGTTTATGAGGAAACTGTCGTTGTTAGATGTGTCTTCCTTAATTGAAAGTAAGTTAGATAATGAAAACTATGGGCGCCGTGGCACGCAAGAGAGTGAAGAAATGTTTAACAGTTTTATACTAAAGCTTCGTAATGTGAAGGAGCTTACAGTTGGGCGTTATTGTCAAAAGGTAAATTCAATTCTTATATTTCATTTGTCATGTTGTTTCTATTTGTAAATTGGAAGAAATATTGATCATTTACTTATGGGATGTTGGTATGTTGGAATCAGTCCCTTCACCCCCGGACTCACACCACCAGAACACCAATCAAACCGGCAATATGGGTGTTTTTGTTTATTGATAAAGGGAAAACTGATACACTGATAATATGTGAAACCTGCACCTATTTATATACTGCATACTACTAAGAAACTAACTACATACAACATGCATAAGAGGGAACGTGGGTAATACTCCCATGACGTCCTAAATAACAGCTAGTAAAACAAACGTTCAGAAGTCCTGGTCATTTGCCATACTTTTTGGTACCCATCAACTCTTATCTTCACACTATCTAGGCCCACAAACTGACCCATACCCGTTTACTCGTGACCCATCAAGATTAAACCCAACATGGTATGTTTGTTTGGATCTAGGAATAGGATTATAATCTGCTTTCCTATTGAATTAAGAATCGAACTGTTTTTACTAATAGCTGTTTTTCGGCATATCTATCAATCACCACCAAATATAGTTTTTATTATTAAATAGTAATTTCGTCATGGATGTATTACCTTCAAACATCGTATTCGACATCTTCGCAAGAGTACCCGTTAAATGTCTGGCTCGATCCGGGTGTGTATCAAAGGTATGGTGTAGCTACATTAATGATCGTTACCTTGTGATCATTCATGACAAACGACTTGTAGAAGAACCCGTTGTGAACTTACATAACGATCGATCTAGCGATCCATGGAATCGTGATTTCCCTCTTGCTTCAAAAGAAAGATTGGTAATGGGGGCAAAACTCCCTTTTGGTTGGATATTTAGGTCGGTGACACCTGGGTTATGTACTTCATTTCCCTGTTTTTCCATCTTGAATCTGACAAATCAGCCCCTGTTTGTAATATAGCTCCCTCACCCCTCCATCAATCTACCCGTAACCACCTTAATACTCCCCTGCCTTCATTGATCACTAGACTACATTCGAGTCACCTGTATCGCTCAGGTATGGTTTATTACACTTCCAATTTTTTATTTATTTATTTTTTTTAAGTTAAATGAACATATACATACTTCTAGTCTCCTAGTGCGTCTATCTAGTAAGTTGCTTTGTTATTATGTTTTCCATGTATTAGGAGTCCCCTTAAGGTAATATCAACAGATTGTTAGCTCCGTATGGTCATGATAAAAATTTAACATATTCATCTTATTGAGTCAATGGAGCGTTTATTTCTTCTTTTAATGTTCAAGGCGCCATTGATGGATCATTTCAGTTTTTTCCTGTGATTTTATAAAATATCTATTTTGAAATTTGCATTCTCCTTGTATATTCCATGTTGATACTATCATATGAAGTTGAGTTAAATGGGTTAGATGAATAACGGGTCGAAACTAGTGCTTTTTCGGTTGTGAGCTATGTCCTGAAACATTTTTTGTCCCAAGCTTGAATTTTTATTAATAATGTTCTATTGCTGTAACATACACCAAGGTCGAATTTTGACCCACGCTACCCCTCCTTTTTTTACCTTTTTATACCCATAAGTAAATGGGTCGAATTATCCACCTCTACTTTCAAAGACTTGTATCTTGTTTTTAAATAACCCACAAGCTGACTTAAGGGGTGTTTTTTCTGCGTATATAGCAGAATTATGGCTTATTTGAGTTTGGGATTATGTTCCATAAGCTCACTTTTGTGGCTTATTTTGAATCTTTTCGGGTTATATAAGCTTATCATAACATAAGAAACTTATATAAGCCAAAAATATTCAAAATAAGCCACAAAAGTGAGCTTATGGAACATAAGCCCAAAGTCAAAGAACCCGTAATATGTAAGTGGGCATCAACATGTAAGTGGCCATCGGATTATCAGTCTCACCATTCTCGATTAAGACAAGCCCATTGCAAGAACCTACAAAAGCGGCGTAATGGTAGGGTGATTCATTGACCACAGACTCAAAAACCGGGACCTTATTTTTCAGCTTCAAAACATGATTAGTAATAGTATCAGATTCAATCGTGTGGAAACAAAGGGTATCCGCCTTATAAGCAGCTTTGGAGGAGAACATTATTGGGGTGCGATCCTCGATAACTTGTTTGTCATGAACGGAGACAAAGTAACTTTCGGCGATGAGCTGACGCCATAGCTTTGATACACACCGGAAACGAAGCAAAGATTTTGATGGTAGTTTTGATAAGATGTCGAACAAAGGTTTCCCATGCACCATGTTGTGATCTTGTGGTTCGTTGTAATCCCGGCTATCCTTATACGTATCATCAAACATGCGTCGTTTAACATCCCCACTGTTAAGTAAACGAGCAGCAATCTCTTGAGGTTTTTGTTTAGCAATCTGGATCTCGTCCAAGGGCGGAGGAACGTTGTTGTAAGACGGCACGTCAGAAAAACCAGACACGCGTCGCGGTGGAGGGTCGTCGTACTTGCATTTGTTGTTGTTGTTGTACAGTGGTTCGTCGGCCATTATTGTTTGTCGTAAAACTAAAACCCTAGTGATAGAATTATATCAAATTTGAGATATTGTGTTTGGGGTTAAAAAGTGTTTTCGGTTTCCATATATTATTTCTAGTATGTTTCCTTTTATTCGCATGTACCAAAATTAGATTAGAACAGTTAGAAATTATGTGTTGAACCGGAGAAGCAATATTGGACCGAATCGATTCAAACATGGAACAAACATTCGCCACATGCATACAAGCCCAAATAGAGAAATGAGAATGAATTGGGCTGAATGTATTTTGGTTGGGTCTTCGACTCACCATTTATAAATTTTTAGTTAGTACCCAGTTCGGTTTGAGCTTACTTACAACCTTTGTTGAATTGTTGGACAAGACCCATATGTCCAAATTATACGAGTCTCCGTACTGCGAGCGCAAAACCTTCGGAAGATATTAGTGTAGGTCAGAGCTCAGCGATTGAGAAAAGGAAATTAGTCTCTCAATCCGTGGTACCAGCCGTTATGGAGAGTAGTCCCGGTAAACGTACAGTTAGGGCCGGTTTGATATGACTGTGCATGGCTCAACAGATGCTCCTCACTGTGAGTACTTTATTTTGTGAAATTTTTCTTCCACATATGTTCGGCAACAACATTTGATTTGTAGGGAACAACTAGAAACCACGTTACTGTATCAGCATCATTTGTCTACACAACTACAAGGGTCTTTAACGAAAATACGTGTGCATCAGGTAAACGTTTGTTTGACCACTAATTACACCATTAGATATTTTAGAACAAAATAATTGATCAGCCGCAACGCGCAGGTCGATACTTCCTCGTAGGAGTACTACTAGTAAAGATAGGTGGAGAAGATCATAGTGGAATCGAACCAAGATGGACGCATGTTTTTTATTATCTCATCTAACACTATGCATCCCTTTTATCACGGACAATGTTTTCTTGTTAATGCTTACTCGAAAAACAAAGATGCTCCTCCATTTCAGTTTGAAGATGTTCATTTTATAAACTACTGTTGTGGATATGAACTTGAATAGAATTCGAATTTAAATGCCGCGTTACCTTTTGTAGTGTACTAAGAAGGTTTGGTGCGAAAATAGGTTGTTAACAGAATTTCATACTATGGTAAATTTAACTAAAATACAATGTGAGTTTTCCACCGCTAGATGTTTGGGTCGATCCCGGTGCGTATCAAAAGTTTGGTGCAAGTACATTGATGATCAGTACCTAACGATCATTCATGACAAATGAGTTGTAGAAGAACCTGCACCCATCCTATACCATCATGACATGTGATTCACGCAAAAAGCCACTTTCTAGATCTTCTAGAGTCAGAATTGAACCCCAAGGGTCTTGCAATGGGTTGATTTGTTTATCACAAGATGATAGTCATGTGATAACCTCATTGGTTGTGATGCATCCTCTAAGGAAAGAATGTTATGAGCTTCCACCTTTTCTTTTGTATTTTGAGAAGCACATGCGCAGTGAGTCCTGTGGCCTTGGCTTTGATGCTTTTACAAACACTTATAAGATGGTGTGTGTTTTGTTAAAAGAATATATGCAACCAAACACGCCTGATATGGTGAGGAGAAATATATGCACAAAGGTGCATGTATTTGGCACAAACTCATGGCGAGAAATACCCCAAGTCCCGCCTTATCCAATAACAGGTAAAGCCGTATTTGCTAATGGCTGTCTACATTGGTTGGTCAGTCATATTGACATTAAAACCGAAGATGGTGGAAGAAGTCATTTGGTTTGATTTAAACAAGGAGGAATTTGGGTTGATTAATCGTCCGGAAAGAATGTGTGACTTCTGGAGAAACTATAGCTGTAGGTACGATCAATTGGTTGATCTAAATGGTGAAGTTGGATATGTGTGTAGCAGGGCCATGGAGGTTTGGGTACTGAATAAGCATAAAGAATGGGTGCCACACTGTCGGTTTAAAGAAAAAATTGTTCCTTATGGCTTCATAGATGTTATTGGGTGTTGGAATAAAGACGGGGATATATTGTTAAAAAGCAGATACAATGGAAGGTATGTGTTTTATGTTTACAACCTGAAAAGTGGGGTTTTACATGAAACCGACATTGCTGGGTCCAGAGGATGGACCTAGTCCAAATATTTATATGTATCCGAATACCCTGTCTTCAATCAGTGGCATCAACACAAAATCCTTCTCCCTGAGAAAAACTGGTGTGAAGAAAAGCTGTCACAATGTATTTACAACAACGAGAATTACTGGGACACGAGCCTCTTTGGTAGCTGGCGACATATACTATCTTTTTGTTACGTAGCAAAGTTTTGATTATTGTTTCTTTCAAAGAATTTTCTGCAAATTAGTTTAGTTTCTGGTGACTGGTTTTTGCATCTTGTTACTTCCGTTTTCATATAACACGTGACTGAGCGGTTGAGACCAAGAATGTCTGTTAAGTGGTATTTTGTTCAAAATGATGAATTGGTAAATCAGAGTATTTTGGAGCCAAACTGGTTGTCATTTTTATTTTGTCAGTAACTCGACTCCTTTAGTAGCATCTGGCAAGTAAAAATTACACAGTAAACAGCTCATGTTTTCTTTAACGAACCGTGAAATCGCAAGCCAAGATAAAAGGGTATTTGAGTATGCGTTTTAAAAACAATTATCTACTATGATAAAAGTTTTATACTCATGAGTCATGATCATTTAACTACTTAAAGACGAAATTATGAGTTTCATATCTACTGCAGCAAAAATGACGATCTCGGATTCTGGTCATTTTACTCATCACGCAATCAGTTTATTATCACATATACAAACACCCTTTAAATATGGGAAGTGATATCTACCCATATTGAATATGGGAAGGATATCAGTTTATTATCACATATACAAACACCCTTTAAAAACAATTATCTATTTTAGCTTACTTGACGAGCTTATTCAAAGTTTGGTAAGCCCATAAGCTCGTCTCTAATGCTTGTGAGCGCATCATTTTATTGTAGCTTAAATGAGCTCAAGTGAATCAGCTCAGGCAAACACGTTTAGTAGTTAGTAGCTAAGCTAAATGTTTTTCTTTTGGAGAGTTATAGGTTGATAAAATCATTTTCCTTTCTACCGATTTACCATTTCCGACTTTCCGTACATTACTGCATAGTAGAGTAACTGTTTGAGACACAGTGATAGTTGATAGCTTCACTGTATCCAAATTTTCGTCGCATTGGCTATTAGAAATGAACTTTAAGTTCTGTTTGCAGTCATGCACACCAAATAACATGTCGATCATCTTGGAACTGTAATACAACTGGAAGCGCTATCACAAACTTGCAACTGCGCACGCCAATTCAGAGTAGAAGTTTAGCTGCAAAAACGTTTTGCTCTGCAGGGGTGTTGACACATCCTATAAGTGGTACTGAATCTCATGTACACGTTGAGGAGGAGAAAGTTGGGGTGCTTCTTTTGAATCTCGGAGGCGCGGATACACTTAATGATGTTCAGCCCTTTTTGTGCAATTTATTTGCTGATCAGGTATGTTTGTTTTTATAAGTAATTCCATATGTGTAATGCAATGATGTTATTATGTGCTGTACTTAAAATGATGTATTGTGGCAGGATATCATTCGTCTTCCAATGTTATTTGGGTTCCTACAACGACCCTTAGCTAAACTCATTTTAACGCTCAGGGCACCGAAAAGTAAAGAAGGGTATGCTTCCATTGGTGGTGGTTCACCTCTGCGGAAGATAACAAATGAGCAGGTACGATATGTATCTCATGTTGGAAATTTTTGGTATTGTTCATGCATGTCATGGACTCATGTTGTCATAGATAAATGACTTCGCCATATTGATCGGCATACAGTAGGCTGGCTAAATAGTCATGACTTCGCCATCACCACTTATTTTGATGTCACGGTTTCTGTTGAGATTTTGATAACTAACATGCAATTTTATGTGTTGCATTTTATAACATCACGCATGTTCGTTGCTTCAGGCTGATGCTTTAAAAATGGCACTTGAAGCAAGGAAGTACTAGCTAATGTCTATGTTGCAATGCATTACTGGTACCCGTTCACTGAGGAAGCTGTTCAGCTGGTAACTATTTACATATGTCTGAAACCTTTAGATCTGCAGAATATCTTAACATACCAAGTTTGGGTCATTGTGATGGGATAGCACTCAATCTGTCTTCTAGCTTATATGTGATTTTTTCTAGTTTTCTTGTTCTGGTTCGAAGGGATGGTTCGAAGTCCGTTGATCAAGTGGTTGAGTATCTTACCCAAACGTACCATATGATATGTCACTATATATGTTTTATTGAACATTAAAGTCTTATATGTGGCTGAAATTATAGGTGGCAACATATATAGGTGGATGAGTTGATGCAGGTAATGTGTCAAACAGTTGAAATGTCACTTTTTAGTAAAGGTTTTAAATCCTTAGACGGTAATACGGTATAGGTTCTCCCACATACACTTTTTTGATTCAGATTTTAAACACAGTTTTTACAAATGATAATTGTATGAATACAAAACTACGTTGGATAGCTTTGGGTCATTCATTAAGACTTTGCAATAGTTTTAATTTTGGTCCGTTTTCTTTCTTTCTTTAGCTAAATCTATACAAGCTATCAAGAGAGTTACTTAAATGGTTCTTGTGTTTTGTTGGGTTATACTAAATTTAGTCCTTAAACTTGCAAAAATCTTGCAAATGAATACTACTATGTTATTTATACAAAAACCTTGGAATGAAAATACAAATCGAAGGCACCGTGTATACATGTGAGGGCATAACCTACAACAGAAATAAGTTACACTGCACAAACCGTTCAGTCCCCCCATTAAAACTCTTGCCCAACCCCCATTAAAACAACAACAGTACAACAACATTATTACAACAACAACCCCATTAAAACTCTTGGTGAATTAAATTGTCTTGACCAGCACACATTGTTACTTTTACCTTCAGTTTTTACCCTTGTGGTGAATTTTCTTTTTCTGTCTTAACTAATCGAATTTGCTCGCTTAAAAATCTTCCCTTAGAAAATATACTACATGGTTAATATAGAAAATGCAGATAGATTCTCTAACGTTCATTTTTGAACATGATATATAATGTTCATATTGTGGTGAGGTACTGTGTTTTTTGTTTGGTTAGTAGTATTTATTACTGTATTTTCAGAGTTTGAAAGGGAAGTTAAAAAGACTATTTGTGTAATGGTAAAAAAGTCAATAGTGTACTACGTACATTAATAATGCAACTACCAAACATCCATCTATTAAAGAGTAAAGACCCATCACATGCATCTTCTTTATATACAAACACAAACTGAAGAGATTTCTGTATATCATCACCCAAACACGTACTCCTTGGTTTCTTTTTGTAACAACCCACACACCCTTTTATTTTCAGACAAACAAATTACAGATACATATGTCTTCAGTCAATCACGACGACTTTGCTCACTTAAGAATCCCCCTTCAAAATATACTCACCGCCACCAACAACTTCGATGACGAAAATGTCATTGAAGAAGCTGATTTCGGAAATGTTTACACGGGAGAGCTCTCGTGGTCCGGTGAGGTGATTAAAATCGATGCTCGGAGGTTTAATAAAGATGAATGGGATGATGAAAAAGATCAACAGTTTTGGACAGAGATTTCATTGCTTTCTACTCTCAACCACAAGAATCTCGTATCTCTTGTTGGGTTTTGTGATGAGAATCATGAGTTGATAACCGTTATCAAGCTTGAGACCAGGTATGGTCTTGATAACTATCTAAATGACTCACGGTTGTTGACATGGGTGCGAAGATTGGAGATATGTGTCGGTCTAGCTCATGCATTGAGTTACATTCATTATGACGAGTCACGTGACTTTAGTGTTATACATCGGAACATTGACAGTGAGATAGTTCTATTAAATGATAACTTAGAACCTAAGTTATCTGAATTTAGACTTTCCATGCAGATTGAAGCATCTCAGAGACATCATTCATTTCGTGTTGATAAAGTATGGGATAGGGAGGGCTATACAGACCCGACATATATAGAGACAAATACCGTCAGCCACAAGTCGGATATTTACTCCTTTGGGGTAGTAATGTTCGAACTACTGTGCGGCAGGAAATCAGTAATAGCCAACGACACTAACAAGTATCTCGCTGCGATGGCCATTACCCATTATAGAGAGAAAAGACTGGAAGATATAATTGATTGGGATCTATGGCAACAAATGGACTCTGAATCATTCAACATGTTCACTGAAACGGCGTATGACTGCTTGAACGAAGAACGCTCGCAGCGCCCAGATATAGACGAGATTGTCACGAGACTTGAGAAAACGTTGGAACTTCAACTCGAGCATCAAAAAGCGGTAAGACAGTTTTTCTTCTTCCATCTTTGTATAATAATAATAATTACTTATTCTATTTGTTTGACTGTGTACTGTTAACCCACTTTACACTTTAGCTAGACCCATAAAACTGATTTTACATAATTAGTGGCGCTTTGGTATCATTGCTGGACCTCGCTTCATATTTCTCGAATTAACGCTTTTTAAGTCACCGGGTTATTAGTTAGACCCACGGATCAATCCTATTTTCCAGAAAAGTATATTTCAATACCTCTACTAATCAAACACCTATAAAACATTTAATACTAAAATACATAAAGATTAAAATTTTTAATACCAATCAAGTACATAAGTTTGCAAAATATATATTGTACAACCAAGAGCATATAATTCAACAAGAATATAAGTTTTAAACTTAAAAACAACATCATCCATCACATGATTGATCAAACGTTATCATTTATTTCGGAAATAAAATTAAAAGAAAATATCTTACACGGCCCACTTTGGTGAACCGGTTGACTGGGTCACATGAAACTCGGCGAGTCAAACTTGGCTTTCAGGCCTCTATGAACCGGTTCATTTTGCCCCGTTTTTGACCAAAAAATGTTCAACTGTCCCAAGTCAAACCGGTTTCAAAACTTGCTATGATATGATATGATATAACAAAAACAAATGCTAAATTGGGCTATAAACAGTGACATCCAATTGGGCAGTATGCAAGCTTCAAACCCTCTCCTTAAGGGATAAACCCAACTCCTGCTTCTGTTTAATTCGGGCCCCTGAAGGTTCTTGGTGAGACTCGAACTCGAGACCTCTCCAAGAATACCTCCCCAAGGTTCCCCTTGGTGGCCAACTGAGCTAGCTCAGTTGGTTTAAAAGTTCCAAATACTAATTACATGAATGTAATGTAATACTATTTGAACCGAGCTTACAACACGTTTATGTCCACAATCTACTTACAATAACGTTCCTTACAAAAAGGAGCATAAACAAACTCATCTATAACCAACTAAATGGAGAAATCAGAAAGCTCATGACAAGCAAGTTCCCATACATGATGTCTTCTAGATTACCGAAACATGTTTCATGTTATCGTTGTTTCATCCAAGTACTTGAGGTGCTGCGTCATATCATCTCTGACTTTGAGACCCATTTGTCAACATTGTCCTGAAACTAAATGCATGATCGAAATTACCAAATCGTATTTCCTCCAATAGAAATGCAAAAAACTAGCAACATATTTGCAATTCCATTTGAAATAATGTCCAAATATGTATATTTGGAAACAGCTAGCAACCAATAAGTAGAATTAAGAGAAGCGATAGGAAGATTTATGACAATGTAATAGCATTGTTCATGGTTAAATGAGCAGACAAGAGATCATACATTTTCCATTGACTTCAACTTTCGGTCTTAATGCGAGTGTTTCCAATGCAACACCACCAGCTACATAGCTACATGATGTTTGAAATATTTGAGTACATGCGGTAATGAACTTAAGAAAATGATAGAACCAAACTTTACGTCAAAACAATGATGGAGATATAGTGAATCTGGTTAAAAAATATTTACTGCAATATTACGACTTTATAAGTATCATCCAGTTAGTAACTGAACTTGATTATCATTTAAAATGGGCCACTGTTTTTGGAAAATGCTTTTTAATTCTAGCCCTCAACTTGAACCCTGCAAAGTAATAGAAAGAAGTCAACTTTGCATATTGACCTGATGACAAAAAAAAAACCTAGTACGTAGTACCTTATTAGCCTCTACAGTTAGACAACTTGACTTGCATAGAATATAATATCATGCTCATGCTCATGCTCTGTTTAACATACTTCTAGTCTCATTTACAGTTTTAACTCTTAGGAACTATTCTAAGATCAAGGCATATATGTTGGGCCGATTTCACAGCCCATCAAGATAATCCCAAAACCCAAAATATAGCAGTTACGTGACAGTTACAAATAGCGGTTATTGGCAGTTATTACATACTCCAAACCGACACAACGGTTCTTGAAACATCACAACGTTTCAACACACCGTTTAGAAAACTATATATAGGATATTCATTTGTAAAACTCTGATGATGAATATTTGATGATTATTTGATAACATTTATATCAAAGCTTGATTCATAAACAACTTTGCATATTTCTGTATATCTTGATTGAGTTCGAAGATCCAAGACAAAGATTAAATTCAATAATTGGCATCAGAGCTTTTGGTTATAGAACCAAATCATCATATACCATTTTCTGCTTTCGAATCAAAACCAACCCACGAAATCTTTTCGAACGATTTTTGCACAAACAGAAAAACACGAATCACGATTAAATCATAGTGTTTTATCACAGGAAAATCCTACCCACCGCCTGAATCATTGATTCGGCAATAAGGGTTTTTCCCAGAAAACTTGCAAAAATCAAACCCAGAAAATAGATTCTTTGTCTAATTAAAATTAGACACGGATTGATATTAAAACACAGATTCGAAAACAAGGCAGGAAACAACATACCAGGATTCGGATATCACATCTCTCGAAAATTGGGTAAACCCCAATCAAATCCTTAATTAGGACTTGATAACCCAATAGGAATCATCACGATTCGATATATCCGAACAACATACCAGATCCCCAAAATTTCTTACGAAAACCTAATTTTCGCAAGAACATAATCAGGAGAATCAAACGTTTTTTCAACAAAACGTTTGAATAAATCAAAGGAAGGATTAAATCCACCATTTGATTCACATAGATCCATCACAAAAACCAAGATATTTTTTTGGTTACAGTGAAACAGGAAGAGAGGGGACGGAGTAAACAAGGAAAAGGAGAGAGAGACAGACGGCTTATTAAACACACATAACGTGTGTTAATAATAGACACAAAGCATAAAGGACCGGGTTTTAATACCCCAATAGGAGAACTGGGCCGATTTATAAATCTGCACCAAAGGATCTACGGGCCAAAAAGCCCAAACAGGTTTTAATAAAAACCAAACTATCCATCTTATTATTATTTATAGGTTTTTAGAAAAAAAAATTTTGAAAACTTATAAACCTTTAAAATAAAATTTTTATTTAGTAAATTATACTTTTAAAATCATAAGTAGATTTTATTAAATAAAAAAACTTAGATATAATTTTTTAGTGTTTTCACTATTTATTATATTTTAGAATAATTTTAGGGAGTAATTAACCTTATTTTTATTCACTATTAAAATAATAGAAATTTCCAAGGAAAATTTTTTACAAAAAAATTAAGCCTATTAGAATTAAAATAGCCTATTTGGCGATAGAGATCTCATTAGAAAAATAAATATATTTTTCTGGACACTATAAGTGTCAAAATTATTTTAATTAGGAAATTTCTCAGTCACTATCATTAAGATAATTAATAATATGACTAACGAAGATGGAGGAGGATCGAAGAAGGAGGTTAGTACCACGAGTACACCTCACTTCCAATGTCCTATGCTTAAATCCTCGAATTATCCATTATGGGCAATTCGAATGCAAATCATTCTAGAAGCGAATGGTTTATGGGAAATGGTAGATCCAACGGATACTACTCAAACTGATAACAAGAAAGACAAGACCGCAATGGCATTTCTTTATCAATCTTTACCTGAAGAACAACTGCTTCAAATATCGAAGCACAAGACCTCCAAAGAAATATGGGATGCTTTAAAATTAAGGCATATGGGGGAGGAAAGAGTCCAACAAGCGAGATTACAAACGCTCAAATCCGACTTTGAGACGTTACAAATGAAGGAAGATGAGTCAATAGACACCTTTTCTGGAAAATTGACACAATACGCGAACAAAGCCGCTAGCTTAGGACACACTTTTGAGGATTCGACACTAGTACGAAAACTCTTAAATGTTGTACCTGATAGATTCCTTCAAATCGTCGCATCAATCGAGCAATACTCAGATTTAAATAAGATGACTCTAGAAGAAGCGATAGGCCGACTCAAGACCTACGAAGAAAGAATTAAACATAAGAAGGGTAAACAAGTGGACAATCAAGAAAAACTGATGTTCACACGACATGAGAATAGGGGAAGGAATTTTAGAGGACGTGGACGTGGAAATTACAAATCTTCATAAAATAAGAACCACGCAAAATTCAAGGATGAGAAGCAGAAAGAAGAAACTTCTCAAAATAACCAAAGAAGAAACTTCAACACAACAAGGAATAATAATAAAATTATTTGCTTTAAATGCGACAAGCCAGGACACATAGCATCGAAGTGTCGCACACAAACTAAAGCAAATGAACACTCAAACCTAGTCGAAGAAGAAGATTTAGAGCCAACCCTCCTGATGGCAATCTTAGAACCTCAAAATAAGAGAAAACGACTTAAGGATGTTGAAGAACAAGAAGTCTCGCTACACAAAACTGATGTAGGATATAAAGAGACAAACATGGATAGTCAATGGTACCTAGATAATGGGGCAAGCAACCATATGACTGGAGTGAGGGAACACTTCAAAGATTTAGATGAGAAGGTTAGTGGAAATGTAAGATTTGGAGACGGTTCATACATAGAAATAAAAGGAAAAGGTTCAATCATAATAGAGTGTGATGATGACGAACAAAGAATCATATCACATGTCTACTACATACCAAGCTTGAGAAGCAATCTATTGAGCCTTGGACAATTCACAGAAATTGGTTGTAAAGTAGTAATGGAAAACGATGAATTACGACTTTATGACATGGATAACAAGATCTTCTGAAAGGTCACAAGACAAAGGAACCGACTCTACAAGGCAAACCTAAGGATAGGCACACCTATCTGCCTTTTAGCAAACTTACAAGACACATCATGGTTATGGCACGCAAGATTAGGACACTTAAACTACAAGTCACTCACTACGATGACTCAAAAGAAATTAGTCCATGGAATACCTACCATTAAACCTACAACACAAATCTGTGATGTTTGTTTAATTGGAAAACATAGTAGAGCGCCATTCCCAAAGAAAGCCAAAACTAGATCTACATCACCATTGGATTTAGTATATGGAGACTTATGTGGACCAATCACACCACCAACACCTTCTGGAAAGAGATACATATTCTTGCTAGTCGATGACTACTCAAGATTTATGTGGGCATATTTCTTAAGTACAAAAGATCAAGCTTTTGATACTTTCAAGGAATTCAAGGAGACAATAGAAAAGGAGCTAAGAACAACATTAAAGATGTTGAGAACTGATCGTGGAGGAGAATTCACTTCAAATGAATTTACACAATATTGCAAAGACAATGGCATAGCACGACAACTTACCGCACCTTATTCACCTCAACAAAATGGAGTAGTAGAAAGAAGAAATAGAACGATAATGTCTATGACAAGATGTATGATGAAAGCAAAAAACATGCCACAAGACTTTTGGGCTGAAGCTGTAAGACACGCAATATACATCCTAAATAGTGCATCCACTAGAGCACTGGAAGATATCACTCCATACGAGGCAATTAAACAAAGGAAGCCAAATCTAGAAACCCTAAAAATTTTTGGCTGCATAGCTTACGCAAAGGTTCCATCACAACATCTAACAAAATTGGATGATAGAAGTATCAAAATGGTATACTTAGGAACCGAATATGGATCAAAAGCATATAGACTATTTGACCCAATAAGAAGAAGAATTTGCGTTAGTAGAGACGTGAAATTCAAGGAGAATGAAACATGGGATTGGAGCGACTATTTAGACGAGCACATCAACGAAGAACCTGAATAGATCGACTTCATAATAGATAACCCTTTTAAAATGATCACCCTGATCATGAAACCGAACCAAGGGATGAAGACGAACCACATGACGAAGACGATGACTTTAACAATTTTGACGATGATGGATATACATCACCAACAAATAGCTCACCTACACATTCTCACTCGACTCAAACACCATCAACAAGATCATCTCAAGTAAATTCCCAAGCTACACCAAATAACTTGACACACTCATTCAATCAAAGAAATAGCGAATCAAGAGCATCTACAAGCTCTCACTCACGATTTGATCATACACCTATAAGGGGCTATAGATCATTGAATGATGTTTACGAAGATACTGAGGAATTACTACTAGCAGAAGATGAACCCAAGAATTACAAGGAAGCTTCAAACGATCAAAAATGGATAGAAGCAATGAAGGATGAGTTAGATTCTATAAATAGAAATAACACATGGGAACTCACAACCTTACCTTATGGACATAAAGCAATTGGCTTAAAATGGGTGTTTAAGACAAAGAGAGACGCAAATGGGAAAATAATCAAGCACAAGGCTAGATTAGTAGCAAAAGGCTACATACAAGAGCATGGCATAGATTTTGAAGAAATTTTTGCTCCTGTAGCAAGAATGGAAACCATTAGATTACTACTTGCCATAGCTGCAAATAGAAAATGGGAAGTGCATCACCTCGACGTAAAATCTGCATTTCTGCATGGAGATTTAAAAGAAGAAGTATACGTTGCACAACCTGAAGGATTTATAAAGAAAGATGGAAAAGTCTACAAATTAAGGAAAGCACTTTATGGATTAAGACAAGCACCACGTGCATGGAACATAAAGCTAGACAACACCTTGAAGTCTTTAGATTTCAAGAAGTGTGCATTGGAACAAGCCATCTACACAAAGGCCACAAGAGACTCAATCCTACTGATAGGAGTCTATGTGGATGATTTAATCATTACTGGCACACCTAAGAAGGAAATAGACCTCTTCAAAGCTCAAATGGAAGAAAATTTTGAAATGAGCGACTTAGGATTATTAGCATATTATCTTGGCATAGAAGTCACACAATCAAAGGGTGAAATATCTATCAAGCAATCTGCCTATGCAAACAAGATACTAAATGAAGCTGGAATGATTGACTGCAATGAAACTTGGACACCAATGGACCCTGGAACAAAGCTAACAAAGAAGACTGAAGACACATTGGTAGACTCAACTGAATATCGAAGCATAATTGGATGCTTAAGATATTTACTACATACAAGACCCGACTTAAGTTATTCTGTTGGATTACTTAGTCGATTCATGCAAGAACCAAAAGAGCAACACATGAAGGCAATAAAGAAGGTACTACGTTATGTAAAAGGAACAAAAGATCATGGAATCACCTACAAACATAATGGAGGAAACCAAATACAAGGATATAGCGATAGTAGCTATGGAGTTAACACTTTAGAAGGCAAAGGAACTACTGGCATTATATTTTACTATGGAGAATCACCTATTAGCTGGAGTTCACATAAACAAGCCACTGTAGCACTATCATCATGTGAAGCAGAATTCATAGCCGCAACTGCAGCAGCAACTCAAGCATTATGGTTAAAAAGACTACTTAGCAAGCTCACTCATACAAGAGAAGAAAAGATTACCATAATGGTGGACAACAAATCAGCAATACAACTAATGAAAAACCCAGTTTTTCATGGAAGAAGCAAGCACATCGACACTAGATATCACTTCATTCGAGAATGCGTTGAAAGAAACGACATACAAGTGGAATTTATAAGTGGCGAATATCAAAAGGCTGACATACTCACAAAGGCACTACCAAAGATACGATTTCTTACGATGAGGCAACTTATTGGACTACGAAATCTACAACAACACTGAAGATGCATTTTGTGATTATGGGGGAGATGTTGGGCCGATTTCACAGCCCATCAAGATAATCCCAAAACCTAAAATATAGCAGTTACGTGACAGTTACAAATAGCGGTTATTGGCAGTTATTACATACTCCAAACCGACACAACGGTTCTTGAAACATCACAACGTTTCAACACACCGTTTAGAAAACGATATATAGGATATTCATTTGTAAAACTCTGATGATGAATATTTGATGATTATTTGATAACATTTATATCAAAGCTTGATTCATAAACAACTTTGCATATTTCTGTATATCTTGATTGAGTTCAAAGATCCAAGACAAAGATTAAATTCAATAATATATACCTGTCCGAACATCAACCTTTCTGATGTCCAAACAGCATGTAATTGCTCTAAAAAACAACATGCAAACCTTTAATAGTATCTAATTGGCAATCGTTGTAAAAAAAAGCATACAAACATGTAATTGCTGCAAAAAAACATGGTTGCTGTAAAACACTATGTCGGAACAGCGTATAAAAGCTGTAATTGCTATTAAAAAACTTGTTTCTTTTGACCCGGGTGATCAGGCTGGGTTTTGAATTCTTAAAAAACGGTTTCTTTTGACCCATTATCTAGCCAGAGCCGGTTCGACCAATTGAACTAGCTGGGTCGATTCGGGTTTCAAAACATTGAATAAAAGAAAAGTGGTATAGTAAAAGTACGTGTTGACATAAGAATTCATGGCAGTGATAGACTGATTTTAATACTGGCATCATTTATCGGATCTAGGAATCATATCCACATATTGAAGAAGTTAAAGTCTTCAAAATCATCAATTTACTTGTAAATCTGTAGGAATAAGATTTGTAACGGAAGTGATTTAAACTTAATTTGCAAAGAACAAGTAATACAAAAAGGTTTGGCATTACGTGCGCATTACCTGCTTTTAGAAAATGAGTTTTGAAAACATAGATAAGCACGTTTCTACTTTTCCTGTCCAAAGACTAGTTAGATTATTGCGTTTCAAAAATGAAATAATCATATAATTAGCTTGCAAAGGCAATCCTAAACACCGCTATAGAAGAGATTGTCACAGGACTTGAGAAAGCATTGAAATAGACTACTGAGAGTATGCATTAACCCGTTGAACCCAACTCACACAACTCACATATTACCAATTACCTCTTTTTGGCGAAAAAAGCTCATCAACTATCTTTTTCTTGCAACTTCTCGACATTCATGTGGAAATAACAGGAAACATATGCTTTGAATCTTAATGAGACGTGAGCGTAATTAAAATTACATGTGTGTTACAGCCAATTAACCTGAAAGATAAAAAAAAACAAGAAACCAAACCATCTGAGCCAAAAACTTTATATATGCAACCCATAATTAGTCACAATGTCATGTAACAACCTTATGATAGAAGCTTTAAGGATAGAAGTAAAAATACCACCAACATTGTGCATAATATCCAAAAAAATCCATGTCAGGAACAAAACTCAAAAGTATACCGGCTGGATCATATGAGATCACCCGCTGCATCACATTCCTTGCAACGTTCTCAAAAATCATAGATAGCCTCTCTTGCCAAATAGTAAGGTATATTTCAGCAGCTAGGAAATTCCTAGTAGGAATTATTGCCATCCACAAGACTATTCTAAAATCCACGTAATCACGTACTGCCCTTATATCTTCGGGTTTTGATAAGCAAAAAGGTCAAATAGATCACTGGTTAAGACTTTATAGTCAACCACAGTGTATTCTTAAGAGAAGAAGACCTTCTAATTATATGGCTATAAAACATATTTGACTATCAGTTTTTTTTAGCAATCTTTTAAACAAGTAACCCAGCCTGACAAACACAAAAGTTAATGTAAGAGATTAACCTGAGCCAACATGAAATGCCAAAAACCGACATTTTAAAAAGACGAAAAAGGTAGCTAAAATATGGCCAATGAACAGAACCATGGGCGGAGTTTGGTCCGTTTTTGTGAGAGAGCGGGCCAACATGTAACATATATAATTTTTATCATTAAAACATACACTATGATGCAAAAGTATGGGAGCGCCATAACCACCTCTAAGCTCTTCATAGCTCCGCCAATGAACAGAACATGACAAATATGAAACAACTACCTTTTTGATAATACCCATAATAATCCTTTTGACCTTGTTATCTTAGCCTTCAGTTTTGACAGTACTTATTTAATATGATCCCTTGGCCTCTTTATTTCGCCTAATAGAGACACAAATGGAAAATATAAGACACAAATTAGTTTCAGAACTCAACGAACTAATGTATGACACCTAAACTCAACACACAACCGAACTCCTTATCAATATTGTATACAAGCAATGGGTAACAAGTAACAACCTTTTGGGATTGCTGATCTGCTTTCAAAGTTGAAAAATGCAACGGGTAATGGGTAATAACTTCTAAATTCAGCTTTTAGTCCTTTACTGTATTGAATAAGCGGTTATCAGTCGAGTTTACGGGATTGTAGATCTTTTTTTGAAACATTACCTTGCCACGTTTGGTTGCTTTCTATATATAGTCCTTCAATTGTTCCTTGGTATTATCAGTCCCTTTCCCATGCACTTTGGAAAAATCATTTAGTCCCTTTCCCATGCACTTTGGAAAAATCATTTTGTGCCTGAAACAAAAACGAGTAGAATATTAGAACTGGAATGAATGCAGTGTTTTATTTCAAAAAAGTCTATAGAAAGATTACTCAAAATCGACAAATTTGATATTTCGCTACAAGATAAAGATGGTCAAGGAGAAAATGATTCATAAATGAGTTCCATAGAACTCGAACTCATACAAGCTCTTGATCTTCCTCAACAGTTTCATATTCAAGTTACAGATTCATCAATCTGTCATAAGACAGTGTGGCCTATGAGTCTATAGATGGACATAACTTAAGTATATACCAGTTATATGGGATCAACATATAGAATATAATTATAATTGCTTATTGTCAATAGTATATCGTCGTGAGATTATGCACTATGACACAGTTAACAACCAACTCACAGGCTAACGATAACGCTATTTCGGAGTTAGTATTACAAACAAATGGAAAACTCACAACTAAGCATTTACAATGGATCAAATGCTTTAATAACATCACTTTTCAGGTAATGTGGAAACCTAGCGTATAATTAACACAACATGAAGAACCAAAACATTACAACTTAATAAGACCATGCACTTCCTAAACTCTAAAAGGATTTTACTTTATTTATCATCCACACACATGATAACTACAAAAGTTATTATGTATACAGTTTTGCACTCAATATTACATTGAAACCAAAAGGAATAGCACGACATGACCTAGAAAAGGTTCAGTAATTTCATCCAACACTTTGTAGGCATCCTTTTGAAAACATACAGTCATACATTATGCAGAATTACACCTAAAATGTTTTAGATATGGTTCGGGAATTTTATCAAACACTTTGTAGGCATTATTATACTACCTTTTGTCACTTACATTTTTACTTGATTAACAGATCATGTCTTCGCCCAGCAACCAATTTGCTCACCTCAAAGTCCCCCTTCAAAGTATCCTATCTGCCACCAACAACTTTGATCAACAAAATCGCATCAGCACAAGTAATTTTGCAAAGGAATACAAGGGACAGCTCTTGTGGTCGGGTGAGTTGATTGATATCTCTGCTAAGAGGTTTCATAAAGAAAGGTATGATCGAGAACATATGTTTTGGATGGAGATTTCAATGCTTTCGAGTCTCAAGCATAAAAATATAGTTTCTCTTGTTGGGTTTTGTGACGAAAATGATGAGAAGATCATCATCATCAAGCGTGAGAGGAAGGGAAGTCTCAGTCACTATCTAAGTGACCCGATGTCGTTGACATGGGTTACAAGATTAGAGATATGTATCGGTGTTGCGCATGCATTGAGCTACATTCATTATGACGAGCCACGCGATTTCAGCGTAATACATCGAGCCATCGACAGTAACACAGTTTTATTAAATGATGACTGGGAACCCAAGTTAGCTGATTTTATACGTTCCATGAAGATCAAAGCATCTGAAAGGCAACGTTCTTTCGATACCGATAAAGTTTACAACAACCCTGGGTATACGGACCCAACATATACAGAGACAAAGAGTGTCAGCCACAAATCTGATATTTACTCCTTTGGCATAGTGATGTTTGAACTACTGTGCGGCCGGAAATCAGTAATAGCCAACCACGCTAACAAGTATCTCGCTCCGATGGCCATTACCCATTATAGAGAGAAAAGACTGGAAGATATAATTGATTGGGATCTATGGCAACAAATGGACTCTCAATCATTCGACATGTTCGCTGAAATGGCGTATGACTGCTTGAACAAACAACGCTCGCAGCGCCCAAATATTGATGAGATTGTCACGAGGCTTGAGAAAGCGTTGGAACTTCAACTCGCGCATCAAAAATTGGTAAGACAGTTTTTCTTCTTCCATCTTTCTATAATACGTACGCACTAAGCTAGCTATTTGTTTGAGTGTACTTTGGTGAACTGGTTGACGTGGGTCACATGAAACTCGGTGAGTAAAACTTGGCTTTCATGCCTCGAAGAATGGTTTATATTGCCCCGTTTTCGACCAAAAAATGTTCAACCGTCCAGGTGAACCCGGTTTCAAAACATTGCTATGATATGAGATTACAAAAACTAATGCTAAATTTGTGCTATAAACACGTTTAAATAACCGGTAAAACTAATAATGTACATTGAAAATTCAAAATATTAGTAATTCCATTAATCTAATGTAATACTATTTGAACCTAGTACCTTATTAGCTTATTAGCTTATTAGCTTCTGATCAGTTTCACAGTTAGAGAATTCGACTTGCAGAGAATATCCTGCATTAAAGAGTATAATATCATGCTCATGCTATGTTTAACATACTTCTAGTCTCATTTATAGTTTTAACTCTTAGGAACTATTCTAAGATCAAGGCATATATACCTGTCCGAACATCAACCTTTCTGATGTCCAAACAGCATCTAATTGCTCTGAAAAACAACATACAAACCTTTAATAGTATCTAATTGGCAATCGTTGAAAAAAAAACAGCATACAAACATGTAATTGCTGCAAAAAAACATGTAATTGCTGCAAAAAACATGGTTGCTGTAAAACACTGTGTCGGAACAGCATATAAAAGCGGTAATTGCTATTAAAAAACTTGTTTCTTTTGACCCGGGTGATCAGACTGGGTTTTGAATTCTTAAAAAAGGGTTTCTTTTGACCCGTTATCTAGCCAGAGCCGGTTCGACCAGTTGATCCAGCCGGGTCAAACCGGGTTTCAAGACATTGAATAAAAGAAAAGTGGTATAGTAAAAGTACCTGTTGACATAAGAATTCATGGCAGTGATAGATTAATTTTAATACTGGCATCATTTATCGGATCTAGGAATGATATCCACATATTCAAGAAGTTAAAGTCTGGAAAATCATCAATTTACTTGTAGATTATTGCGTTTCAAAAGTGAAACATAACTACTCTATATATGTTTGAGTATATACCTTTAGTATCACTTCATTGATCTATACACGTTAACCAGACCCCAGTCCCCATAAACCTGATTATACATAATAAAAGCCCTTTGATATCACGTCTTTCACTTTTATGCATATAGTAGAACGTAAAGCAAAACTTGAAAGATGTTAGTTAAAACAGTGAACAAGAGAAATTTGTACCATGTTGCATGAACTTGGAGCAAATACTAATTCAACACAAACTTCTCCAGAGCAGCAGCTTTGTACCAAAAAGATCTGCATATAAGCAATTATCATCATTAAGAATCAAGATTTACCAAAGCCAAATGGTGTGTAGGCATAGATTACAGACTAGTGCGAGTGTTCACGTAAACCAACTCACACATAACTCACATATAACCAATTGCCTCTTTTGGTGAAAAAAACTCATTATCTTTTTCTTGCCACTTTTCAACATTCTTGATTATAAGACATAGTGAGTGTAATCAAAATTACATGTGTGTTACCGCCAGGTAACCTGAAAGGTAAAAAAAACAATAAACCAAACCATCCGACCAAAAAACTATATATACGCAACCCATAATTAGTCACCATGTCACATAACAACCTTATGATAGAAGCTTTAGGGATAAAAGTAAAAATGGCACCAACCACTAGTACACAAAATCATTTTTTGGAACGTTTAAAAAGGCTTTTTGGAACGTTTTAATTTGCGTTCCGTATGTGAGTGTTCCAAAAAATAAAAACCTTTTGGAGCGGTCTAAAAAGCGTTCCTACCATGTCATTTTTTGGAACGTTTTTTTGTATTAAGCGTTCCACAATGCTAGTTCAAACATATGAGATTATCCAATGATGTGGAACGCCTTTCAATAGAAGTGTTCCAAAAGCCATTCATTTTTTAGAACATTTCCACACAGAACCGTTCCAATGGTTACCAACAAATTTCCATATTAACCCAATTCTGCAGCAGAATAACCAGCAACCATTTATTCTACATCGACCCATTGCTGCCAGCTATCGCGAACGGTAACCCATTCTGTTCCGAGACCATTTTAACTAAAGCAAAAATCTTATAAACACCATCTAGCTAACCAACAATCCACAACATGAATTTCATCCTTTACATCTAAACAATCTAAATTTAATTTAACCAAATACATTCATTACAACACAACTTTTTCCAAAAACTGATTAACTAAGACATACAACATCGTTCAAAAGACTAAAATTACATCCACACACTAAATATATACCTAAAGGCTTCCTTTGCATGATTGGCAGTGACGTTCATAAAATGCTTTTCTCGTATGATCTACCATCTTGTCGAATATTTCCATGGTATCGGCTTTCTCGTTGTGAGGTATGTAAAAAACTATCAGTAAGAAAACAAAGTTAGTATTTTAACAAAGATATGATCTATTCCGATAGACAAACATCAAGACACACATTATGAGAAAACATGTGTTGTATAATCATGAAAAAAACGAGAATCCATTTCATGACATAGTAACCGCAATCCCAAGTATCTTTTTGTTGGTTACACTGCAATCAAATAACAAACATACGTTTCACATATACAAAAAAAAATAAGTATACATGATGGTTTATCTCGGTATAAATGAGTTACCTTAGCGAAAGTCGAATCCAAATTCACTTGACATGCACTGAGAAAACAAATGTTGAAATTAAAAGAAACGAAAAAAATACAAATATACATGGTAGTCTATCTCAGTAAAAATGAGTTACCTTAGCCGAGGTCGAACCTAAATTCTCTTGACATGCCCTAAGAAAACAAATGTTGAAGTTAAAAGAAACGAATTAACTACTTAGGTCTATATTCTCTCTGTTCAACCAAGATGTATGGAATCCAAGCACATAAACACCTTATTACTATCTTCTTTGTTCAACCACAAGCAGAAATGTAAAAAATGTAACTTAACACTACAAACTCCTTCATACATTCTATCTTTGCTCTCTGGATTCGTCATAGCTACAACCAAAAGCAAGTTCCAACGAGCATTAAAACATCTGATGTAGACCCTAACAACATCAACACTAACTCTTCCGCATTCGACACCCATACCTATCCATTGTTACTATTTAACGAGCATTAAAACATCTGATATAGACCATAACCACTTGAAGATATTACCAGAGGAACTCACTTACCAAGAATAAGTGAAACTTTCCTATGTATACTATACAAGTGTCTTAAAAGTGTAGTGTCAATCGACTCAGGTTGGTCTAGTTCAAGTCATGTTAATACGTCTAAGTGCACCATCTCACTTGTATTTTCAGTTTAAAAAAGATTAGCATAACTATAAAATTACAGAAAACAAGATTAGCAAAACTATAAAATTTTAGAAAACAAACAAAAAAAGACTAACTCGGGTTAGTCGGATACCTCGATGCCATCAAATCCATCTATAAATCCCCCTCGAGCTTGAGGTCCCCTGAAGAAAACCCGTAACTTATATGTAACTGTTAACAACAAAAAAAATTACTCAATTGATGTACTAAAATAAGTCCAATCTACTATACTATAAAAAAACCCATCAAACTCATAGTAATAAAAAAATTCTATCAAACTCGGTTAAAAATAAATAAAAAACAAGAACAACAATATGATGCGGATCTTTTGACCTATGAACAAATTAATAACAGCAATATGACCCATGATCTGGTTATATTGTTTTTAATTGTTTTAACAATATGACTTGATGTGGTTGTGTGGGAATTATTTAGCACGCAAATTAAATAGTCAATATACCATATGATTCTAATTCTATGAAATGAGATTAAAAATAAATAAATAAACAAGGGAAAATGGTAGTACCAGGAAAGACGTAAGATTTGAGATTTGATTTGGAGATGTGAGATTGGAAAATGGCAAATAGATAATTAAGGATAATTTTTTTGATAAATTATTCAATGGTTTTTGTTTGGCTGGTGTAGTAGATAAGAAGAAGGGTTTTTGGGGAGATGGGAAAAGTGGATGAGAAGTGTGTAGATGGAGGCAAAGGGGAAAAGCTTTAGAACGCTTTTGGTCTACTCGCTCCGTATAATTAAAATTTAGAACGGTTTTCTACATAATCGTTCCCAATAATCGAAATATTTTGGCGCCCCAGCCAAAATAGGCGCTTTGATTTGAACATTTCACGAAACTAAATTTCATGAAAATTTTTGTAGTGGAAAGGATTTATTTTCGGAACGTTTGATAAGAAAACCGTTCCTATATGTGATAAATCAGGAACGCTTTGGAGGAAAACCGTTCTTAAAACATATATTGGAACATTTTCATTACAACCGTTCCAAATGATAGTATTTCTGGAACGTTTCTTAACTACTTTGGGTTAGAATTGTATTTTCAGGAACACTTTACAAAATAAACGTTCTAAAATGTCATGAAAATATTTTTTTTGTAGTAGTGAACATTTAGTGTGCAGAGTACCATGTCAGTAAGGGAAATCAAATGTATACCTGCTGCATCACATAAGATAACCTTATTATACACATGATTTTGTTACCAAATATTAACACATGTGAGTTGCATATTCTATATTTCTGGAATTCTTACCACAGTGTGAGAGTTCTTCACTTTCAAAGTCAATAGTTTGACTTTTTAAGTTTCCACCTAAACATTAAACTATATCTCCATTTCATTCAACGTTCTCAAGCATCGCTCAGGAAGTGTATACCTAAGACCAAATGCTTTGAGAACACCTTAAAATCATATAATAACCGCATTATCTAAAGACTATCTCAGCATGAAATCACTAACAAACATCACTTGATGAACTTCTTAATCATTGTCAACAAAAATAATAACTATTCGGCACAAATATATACAGATTTAGACTCAAATTCGAGATCAACATAAGTCAGACATGGTTGAGGAATTTTCTCGAACACTTTGTAGGCATTATTATACTCCCTTTTTCTAACTCACATTTTTACTTGATTAATAGATATTGTCTTCGCCCAGCAACCAATTTGCTCACCTCAAACTCCCCCTTCAAAGTATCATATCTGCCACCAGCAACTTCGATGAACAAAATAGCATCAGTACAAGTGATTTTGCAAAGGAATACAAGGGACAGCTCTTGTGGTCGGGTGAGTTGATTGATATCTCTGCTACGAGGTTTAATAAAGAAAGGAGTGATCGAGAACAGCTGTTTTGGACGGAGATTCCAATGCTTTCGAGTCTTAAGCATAAAAATATAGTTTCTCTTGTTGGGTTTTGTGATGAGAATGATGAGAATATCATCATTATTAGGCGTGAGACCAGGGGAATGCTAAAAGATTATCTAAGTGACCCGATGTTGTTGACATGGGTGCGAAGACTGGAGATATTAGTGGGTGTTGCGCATGCATTGGGGTACATTCATTATGACGAGCCACGCGATTTTAGCGTAATACACCGGTACATTAGCAGTGACAGAGTTGTATTAAATGATGAATGGGAACCCAAGTTATGTGATTTTGAAGGTTCCATGAAGATTAAAGCATCTCAGAGGCACCATTCATTTCATACTCATAGAGTTAAATATGTGAAAGGGTATGGAGACAAAGAGAGTGAACCACAAGTCAGACATGTACTCTTTTGGGATATTACTATTTGAGCTACTGTGTGGTAGGGAATCAATAAGTGAGCATCCAGATAATAAGTATTTGGCTACATTGGCCAGATTTCATTATAAAAAGAGAACACTGGATGAAATAGTTGATCCGGTTCTATGGAAACAAATGGATTGGCAATCATTCAATGTTTTAGCAGAAACAGCGTATGACTGCATTAATGAAGAACAATCACAACGCCCAAATATAGATGAGATTTTCACAAGACTCGAAAGCGCGTTGAAACTTCAAATGGAACGTCAAAATATTGTAAGACGTTTTTTTTATCAATCTTTCTTTTATAATAACTTCTCTCTAATTAACGAATAGTAACTGAGTAAAATTATATACGTATTGTTGTATGTATGATATTATAGGAACAGTCGATAGTTGCGGCTGAAGTTGGAAGTACGCCATCCAATCATGAAAAGGTATTGAAATCTTAGAAAAGTGACCTCCATATATACACGTGTCATTTTGGAAACACCTGGTAATATTGTTTTGTTTGGTACATATAGGTACCAATGACCTCCATATCTATACGTGTTGACTCCCATGTCAGCAAAAATACAAAATCTTTCCTCCAAGATCTTTCTCACTTAAAACTCAGCTGGGAAGATATAGCCTCCGCAACCAACAATTTTTCTCAAGAAAATATCATCGGAAACTTTGGGTTTGGAGTTATTCACAAAGGTCGTCTCTTACATTCTGAACGATTCATCGATATCATTATAAAGAGGTTCTATTTGGAATATGTAAAAGATGAGAGCAAAAGGTTTTGGACAGAGATTTCGATGCTTTCTAGTCTCAAACATAAGAATCTTGTGTCTCTTATTGGGTTTTATGAAGATGTAAACAATAAGATTATCATACACAATAAGGAGGCCAACGAAAGTCTAGCAAAATATCTAGGTGACCAGACCCTCACATGGATGCAAAGGTTGAAGATATGTGTTGGGGTTGCAAATGCATTGAGTTACATCCATTATGATCCTGGACGAGATTTTAGTGTCATACATTGCAACATCAGCAGCTCGAATATTTTACTAGATGACAAATGGGAACCCAAGTTATCGGGTTTCGAACTTTCATTGAAAAATACTGTAGCTCGGAGGCAACATCTCCTTCTTACTCGTGATGTTCTTCAAAATGCATACCTGGACCCAAAGTATAAAAAGACTGGAGGTGTGACCCACAAGTCAGATGTGTATTCTTTTGGTGTTGTGTTATTTGAAGTGTTGTGCGGAAGGAGTGCAGTAAATGAAGATGAAGATGAGCTGGGAGTGGGGTTATTAAGTCAGCTGGCTAAATCTCATTTGGATGATATGATCGATCCACATTTACGGAAGCAGATGGACCGAGAATCATTAAAAATTTTCTCAGAAACAGCACATTGCTGCATAAAAGTGGAAAGAGCAGATCGTCCACATATAGATCAGGTTGTGAAAGGACTTGAGAAAGCCATAAAACTTCATATCATGTACCAAAATCCGGTAAGGAATTAACTTGCTTATCATCTTAGTTGATAATAACTGTTGGTGTATATTTAACTACTAATGTCCTATTCTTTTGCAAATATTATTCTAGGAACTTCAAAGGAATGCAATTGACAGTCCATCATCCTATCACCTCAGTGTAATTTACTTCTTTATACTTCTAGTTTGAAGATGGTCATCCTAATCAATTAACAATAAAGTAAATTACACAAATGTCTACGTGGTTAGGGGCCTTTTACATATGACCTTTGATCCCAGTTACATAACCCTGACACTCTAAAATGATAAACGACCGTTACCAAATGTTATTGATATATAAGTGGACATAAAGCAAAACAAAATCTCTAGATATATTTAGACGACCACCTCCGCACCAATCAATCAACACCCAAAAGTCAGGAATCAGAACACCAACTACCATCGACCTTCACACTAGTCACATATCAGAAGCTAATGTAATCTATTTGCTGTGAATAAAGTATTGTTGTATCAGTTTTTTTCTAAACATCACAATTTGTATTTTGAATGTCCACAATGTTGCAGTGGAAGAACTTGGAACACTTGAAGATTGGACTTAAGCATATCGAGATGGCAACAGAGAAGTTTGCCGACAAATATCTCATTGGGTCAGGCGGCTATGGTATGGTATACAAGGCAGAACTCAAACATTTTGATTGCAGTAATCCCCTCGTGAAAAGGGAGGGCTTTACCTGGTTTGAGTCTGTGCGGCGGTGGTTACCCAAAAAAAAAAGTGATCATTCCAAGAAACGCAGTACGGTAGCCATAAAACGCATTAACAATCGAGAAGGTGAACAAGGGTTCATTGCAGAAATTGAAATTCTGACTAGCTGTAAACATGCGAACATAATCCCTCTTCTTGGTTTTTGTGATGAAGATCGTGATCACATGATCCTTGTCTACGAGCTTGCTTCTAAAGGTAGTCTTGAGGATTATATGGGAAACAGTGATAAAATGACTAATCTTACTTGGATGCAACGCTTGAAAATATGTCTTGATATCGCACATGGCTTGAATTACATTCACACCAACACAGATCAAGACAAACAAAGAATAATACACCGAGACATCAAGAGTGCAAATATTTTATTGGGCGAAGATTGGTCGGCGAAGATTGCTGATTTCGGGCTCTCCAAATTACACCCAGAAGATCAAGATGCCAGTACTCTCAACACCAATACGATTGCAGGTACAAATATGTATCTGGATCCAGAATATGAGGAGTCTGGAAGATTAAATAAAAAATCAGACATTTACTCCTTTGGAGTTGTGTTATTTGAGATCTTGACCGGGAGGTTGGCCTATGATCCTATGTACACCAAGGTGAATGAGAAGGGTATCGCACCTATTGCACGACATCATTTTGAGAAGGGAACACTACGGGAAATTGTTGATCACAAGATCAAGGAAGAAACAGATGAACGTGTCTTTTCTCTAAGTAAAGGACCCAATGAAGAGTCTTTGGACACGTTTTCAAAAATCGCATTTCGATGTCTAGCAGTGACTCAAGTTGAACGTCCATCAATAGAAGTTGTCATCAACGAACTTGAAAAAGCGTTATCCTGCCAGGTAAGTCAATGCTTTCAAGATATATTTTTGAGTAAATTAGCTAGGCAGATGTATATGTAATAAATATGTGAAACTACAGACAGGATCCTTATTATTACTATTTTTTCATATTGAAACGTTACCTTTGTTTAATCTAGTGACACACGCGATCTCTAGTTTTGATGTCCATTAAATTACTCTATTAGATCGAACCAACTAAGCAAGTACAAAATTACATGAGCGTAAAAAGTTAAGTTCACAAATTCCCTTTTCGTCGATCCAATAGGCATCGTATACTTCTCCACACCTTGCTGATGTGAACCGGATTTATTAGGATGATAGAGAACAATAAAGATAGAGTAATCGACATTGAGAGGTCGAATAAGCTCTCCCAATTAACTAAGAAACTAAGAAACCGTAATAAACATCATATTTTATGCATACATATTACAACCTATTCCCCTGTATATATAATAGAGATAGCTAATACTTAACTTATTCATTAAGAAAATGCAATAATAGGAAACTAAATAAACTAATTATTTAACTAATATGGCTAGTAACTGCCAGGATCATATCACTTGCCACATTGAGGGGTACTTAAATGCATTTTGCCTCATTTTTTTCATACTTATCAAATCGACTGTCTGATGATTCACAGGAGAACCACAAGGACAACCTCAAACTCTCATTTGAAGACATAAAGTTGGCGACGCAAAGCTTTAGTCAAGACAATATCATTGGACATGGAGAGTTTGGGAAGGTATACAAAGGTCATACTCATGGACAGAACATCATTGCTGCAAAGCGGTTGGATAGGAAGTCTGCTCAGGAAGAAGCTGAATTCATGACAGAGCTTAAAATCCTTACGGAGTACAAACATGAAAATATCATCGGTCTTATAGGCTACTCTGATGAAGAAGATGAAAAGGTTATCGTTTATGAGTATGCGTCGAGAGGGAGTCTTGATAGGTACTTGAACGATGATAGTCTTACGTGGGTGATGCGGCTTAATATATGCATCGATATTGCAACGGGCTTGGAGTTCCTTCATGGAACTATTTCAAGTCCAGAATTAGTGGTACATAGGGACATCAACAGCAGCAACATTCTACTCTTTGATGATTGGAAAGCAAAAATTAGCGATTTTGGGCTTTCCTTGGTATGTCCAACAAATCAGGATGTAGGCTTTGTCATCGAAAATGTTACTGGCACAATCGGCTATCGTGACCCACTATACTCAAAAACGGGCTTCTTGACCAAAGAGTCGGATATATTCTCGCTGGGTGCGGTTTTATTTGATATATTGTGTGGGAAACTATCGTCTATTGAACTAGACAATGAGTATCTTTATTTACCCTTTTTGGCTAAACAATACTATTATCTTGAAAAACTTGATAAGTTGGTGTTTGAGGGTATCAAAGAACAAATTGTGCCAGAGTCATATACTACATTCACAAGGATCGCCCTTCGATGCTTGCATCACAGGAGGGAAAGACGGCCAACAGCTCAAGAAATGGTCATAGAGCTGAAGAAAGCATTGGAATTCCAGGTAAAATTCTATATTTTTACAAAACTGACCAACTTTTAATTCATATATATTAATTGATTAATGTATATACAGGAGGATTATGAGATATGGGAGCCCAAATTGCCTAAAGACTATAAAGAAATAATCCAGATGTCAAAGTGCCCAGAAATATATTCTACCAAAATGAAGAAGGAACTTTACAACATATTTTCAAAGGGAATCCTCCTTCAACAAGACAAATTGGTAAATAGTTCATTTCATATCTCGGTTATGCTGTATTTCCGGTGTTCTATGCATCTTTGACCTTTTCACGGATAGTTCGTAATCACACATATATTTATATTACACATCATAACATTAAGTCTAATTTTTTGTTTGTTTGTGTGGATAACAGTTATTGTCATTCGATGGTGATAGAGAAAGAAATGAAATAGTGTCCGCGACAATGTTTTCTTACATAGGTAGTTGTCCATATGAGTTGAAATCTCTTCCCGAATCAAGGTTATCCACTCTACCTCTCCACCGTTTAATGCATGACAAGTTGTTTAGGTTGCATTATATAATTATAATTATGATGTTCAAACTTAGGAACCCTTTTTGTAAGTTCACATTTTGCCCGTGTAATACACTTGCTTATCACAATGACTGCCTGCACTTACACAAAACGTATTTGAATCCCTTTTGACTCTGTTCTGCTAGAACTGCTAATCTCGTTAATCGTCGTGCGCTAATCAACATAGGATTAGTCCATCTTTTGCGCTTTTACACTTGAGACCTCATCTCATCAAGTTAATAACAAGATTGTTCATGCATACATACATATCAATATGACAAAATAGATTTTAATACTTAATATATAAACCTTCTAATAATGTAGTCGAGGAATGCCCCTGTTTTTTTTGTCGTCTGTTCTCATGGTCGTGAATTATAAATTTTGTTAGCATCATGATAGTGCATGTTCTCAGCTTTACTTAGATAGATTAATATAGATTTAAACTATTGTTCCATAAAATTAAGAACTAGAAGTGTATGGGAGAAAGGGCCACGACTGATTCAGGATATTTAAAATGTGTGCAGGTTTGAGAAAGTAGTGGAGATATTAGATATTTCCAACTTGTACATCGAAATCAAGACAAAAGCACAATTTTTATCTCCTAATGTTGTTTATGGGGTCTTTTTAGTCTTCAAATTTTGTGATTCGAGAAACTTGTCAAGTAAACCTGAATATGTTAACCTCAAGTATAGAAAGGGACACAAAAGCCTGCATGCATATTTCGCAACTTGGCGAGATGAGCAATGGATGATGATTGAATTGCATCGTTTCTCGAATCAGAATGAAGCTGTCGTTTTTGAGTTTCTACTTGAGAGCTTTGCATCGTGCTATTGTGGAGATGTTGCAGTTTATGTAGAAGGCATTGAATTTCGACCCATTGACAAAGTAAGTTATAAAATATACCTTGGTTCCATTCTATTTCTATGTTCTTTTGTTCAGTCTGTTTAAAGGGAACATCAATGCACGGTAACAAAACATTTCATGTTATATATATAAGCTGCATATCTAAAATTATACAGGTGAAACATGAGATCGAAAAGCTGAACGAAGTCCAACAAGACTTGAAATCGGACTTCAATGTGAATCAAGTGCAACAATTGCCAACTAACTTTGAAGAAATATTCAAGGTGTGCAAAAACTATGACGAGTTGTTCTGGTTGGGTGAAATCAAAGGAAAGAAACTTCTTATGCTTTCGGCAAAGGCAGCTTTATACAAATTTTCTAATGTGGATACTTTTACTTCAAAACCACCAGCCCAGTCCAGGTTTGTTCTCTTTTTTGTTTTTGTAGATCATTAACAAAGGTTTTACTTCCAGTTCTTAAGACGTAAGAAGTATGTAAATCACATAATGCAATCATACAATTTATCGTAAATGCAGATTTCAAGAGGTGTTTGAGCTTTTGCAGCACCAAGTATTGTATATCAACTGTACCATCAAAAGTCAAATGCTGTCGGATGACACAGAATACGTGTGCTACCTACTGTTCAAGCTTTCAGAAAACTGCCAAGGAATGCATTGTCCCGTGAAAGTAAGAGATGTACTCCACCAAGAAAACAAAGAGGCCGAATTTCTCTATTTTATAACCCCGGAGCCAACGAATATACATGGTATTAGTCGGGTTCCAAAACAAAGGGAAGATGGATGGATGGAGATTCAACTATGGAAATTTAACTCAGCTCATGAATTCAAGGATGACTCTCTTTCTATGAATATTAGATTTACAAGTCTTGAAGGAACTATGTCTGGTCTCATTGTATGTGGCCTCGAGTTTCGGCCATTATAGAACTATTTAGTCTATTAGCATAGGATAATTATTCAAACTATTTATGAATCCACCGGCACATACCTCCCTTTTCAGGAGATTAGCGCGTTCATTTTATGGTTGTTTTAGCATATGGAGGTATTGATTTATACAAAGAGAAAGTTTAGCTCCCTCTTCACAGAGATATGTAGTAATCCTTGCAATTTGGAATTTAGAAGAGACAAACCAAAGGATATCACAGTACTTGCCTCAGCTAGAAGTCCTTCGGTAGAAAAGCTCATTTTCTATCGAGGAAATTTTTAAAAAAGACAGTTAACAAGAACTGTACTAAACTCATCCTTTAGGCATCCGTACCGGCTGCTCTCTAGATGCAAAATATCTCATCACTATGTACCATAACACTTATATATTTAAATACCACAGGCTGTTCAATGCTTGCTGTGGTGCCATACATTTATATTACGACAAAGAACTAGCCCTAAATTTATTGAAGAGCATCCTTGATACTAGCAACACGGCCTTCCTAACAGATCACTACCACTCTAAACCTAGCTACATGCAATCAGTATCAGCCTCAACTGGTCTGGCTCTTTGGACAACACCTCACTCACTCAGAATATAAAATCACATACGAGTCTGGACAAATGACAGCAATTTGCACATGAATTACATTGTACATTTTAATAATCAGTTTGAAATCCCAGAGTTACTAAAGTAAATTGTAGCTCAGCTTCTGACTCGCAGAAGTAGGTGAAATCATTAAACATTACAAGTTATCGTCTACCTTTACATAGAATACACAATGTTCTTAAAAAGCAGTTCTGAGAGGTTTAACATGCTTGGTTAATGTTACAAAAACATATATGCCACATGGCTTATTCTTCTTCTGGTTCTTCCTCTTCTTGTAGAAGGTTTTCTCTGTTGTCATGGGCCCAGAAACCGCCTACATCTATAAGCATACTTGCAACTGTTCGACCTTGTTGGCAGATAGCAAATCTAAAAGTGTGATCTTTAAAAGGATCAGCTGGCTTCACCATATCCCAGATTTCGTCTCGGACATCCTCTATGCATAATTCATAGTTTACACCCTGGATCCACTTTTGTTGCGCATCTCTGTATTGGATATAAGCAAAAACAGCAAACAATGAGAAGCTTCTCACATATATTTGATAGCATTGAAATATATTTGAAGGACTCATCTGAAATGTAATTATATGGTCGATTTGGGTTTTAGATATATCTCCTAAAGTGTAATTGTTTATTTTTGACAACCTTTCACATCACTGTATTCAAGGATACTATTTATGATTGTTAGTATAGTTCATCACTTCACTGCAATCCTATACAAAACAAAATTTAATGATAAAATAAGCGTTTTAAGTCCAACTGTACCCAACAAAAAAGAACATGTTTTTGACTTTTCACCCAACCCATCTAAGAAAGTACCAGTTTGACCCAAACCAACCCATTTCTTAGCCCGTTTGACAGTATGACCTGCCCATTTTGCAACCTCTACTTGAAACCAAATACCCTTTAGGTCACATGTATCTCACAAAAGAGACATGGGAACGCTACTCATGTACGTCACAAGCAGGAAAAGTGGAGATTTCATTATTATAGGAAGGGTATATCAGGCAACATTTCAACTTTAAATGCTCCCCTTCTTTACTTACAACCAAATGATCCAGAGCCTGACTGAAACATAAAAAGCAAAGATGAAGAATACTAGAAAAATGTAACTTGTAAGGAAACCCCTTCCATTAAGATCTAGACATTTGAATACATATGCTATACCTTTTGGACTATTTTTGTTCTGTTGCGTTAGAACAAAGTCGAGGAAGCTCTCAAAGTCCATCTCCCGAGCATTAGCATTTCCAGACTTGCCACGGCGCAAATGCTCATAAAAGCTATGAGAAAATGAAAAACAAGGAGCATTTCAGAAATAGAATTACACAGTAACAAACGTTACCACATTGCAGACGGAATATGCATAAGATAATCTAAAATGTAATTGTATAATAAAATGTTACGAATTTCTAGGTGTACATATAATTTAATATAAATTTGATACTATAGTAAGAATTTACTACATAAAAACTGTTGTAGTTTTTCTATACATCTAAAACGAGTTTTATAATTGAATATAGTTTTTTACACCTAATAACAATATATTTGGTTGAAGTTTCGACATAAAACCGTTCGATTTCAAAATATATTTTGATCCAAGCAAACCAATAAAACATAAATACATGGAAGTCAGTTCTTACCCTTCTCAATAAATATATCTGTGAGTGTGCCATCTGCATATTCTCGAAATTCCTGCTTGCTCAGAGTACCATTCATATCTTTATCAAGCGCTAGAAACACATCTATACATAAATATGAGTTAGTTTCTATATACCGTTAGTGCAATAAGTTCTAGAATACGGTCGCTGTATACTTGCATAGTAATAAAAAATTAACAGCAGAAGTACTTCTTCGCTTTCCTATTATGATTAATAGTGCGAAAATGCAAGCAGTAAGAAACCCGTTGACTTAAGTAAAATGGTGAAACAAGGCTCAAGGACATACTTTGCATCTCATTACTAAAATTTTGTTCAAGGCAGTATCTTAGAACTCATAAAAGGGTATGTAATGTTCTTTTGTTAACTTGATACGGCTAATTCCAAGAGAAACATCTAGTTAATTTATTACCTGGAGTGAGTTCTTGAAGACATCTACTAAGCAGCACCTTCTTTAATCTTTATGCACGCCTTCCCTACAAAATCAGTAATCAAGAATTAAATCTTAAAAGCCATAAAACAAAGATCACTATTCAATATGACAATGCATGTAACAAGCATTGCAATGACTGTCAGCATGTAGAATATCTATAAGCGACTGATAAGATAGATACACATGCATGATTGTGGGATTGAAGGATAACACTGAATTAAACAGGAAAATATTTTAGGAATATCACAAACTAATAAAAACAAAAAAAAACTTGGATCCGAAAGACCACAATCTGGAACCATAAAAAATAAAATAGAATAGCGAAAGACAAACCTCGTTTATTGGGATCACAAAATAAGAAGAATTTTTTAGAAGCGATGCGGCAATACATTTGAACAAACTGTGTGGGCGTATCACGTAGTTGAGCCAAACTAGGTATAAGACCTCGAATATAAGCTTCCATTTCCCGTAGCAAAAAAAGTAGCAATTTTTTTTTCGAATACTCAATTTATGTTCCATCAAAACATCAACATACATTACAGTCTACTTTATACATATCAACACCTAAGATAACGATGCACGTACATTCCATCAGAATCCTCATCAAACTAATTCATATCAATTCTGGCTTGAGTAAGAGAACCTGAACACAGGAAGAAACTTTCAGAACCGCTATAATGATATGATATTGAAAGGTGCATGTTGAATAGAATTGAACAGTAAGGGATGCATAGAGGAACACTCACCGTGCGCACTACGTACAGATAAAAGGGCAGAATGGCAATTCTTCCTGATTCGATAAGGCACTTCGGAACCGAGACTGGAACCGGATCCGATAAACCTCCGTAGTTTTTATCACTGTGTATGTGTGTGTTTATGTTAGACGGAGATACAGGTCCCTAAACTTTGGGCGGATTTAATCCCCATATAACCGGATTTCTGGCTAGCCTACTTTTGGACTCTGTTTATTATCCAACCCAATTTTTTATTAAAATATTATTTTCTTACTCCTTCACCTATACAACCTTTACATACAACCAATCTCAACCTTTTTATCATTTATTCACAACCCAATCTAATATAACTTTTGACAAGAGTTATACTAGATACATGTATTCTTTTGGATATTGAGAGACACATCTCAGCCATTCATCCATTAAAGATCGATGGCTCACATTAAAAGATCTTTTTAATTAAAACAAATAAAAGGGCAATTTAGTCATTTTACTCCTAACACCAACCACACCCACACCCACCCAGATGTTATCACCCCGTCTCTCCTAAAACACACAGTGTGTTTTTCTCAATCCATCATATCCATACTCATGAATCATCATCGATCATCAACCAGGTACTAATTAAACTCTGGTATGTTTTTTTTCATGCTTCTTTTAAGGATTCCTTGTTGATTTAATGAAAGTAACTATGTGAGACATCGGGTGGAGAGGACGCCGGCGACATGAGAGATGGGTGACCGAGGCTGGAGGTGGCCGACGACGGTTGTCAAGTGGTAATAGATTTTAAAAGGTGTTGATGAATTAAAGGGTTTTGAAAGTAGGTATAGCACGTCGGTCTTAAGATGAATGGCCAAATGCACTAGTTAAGTCACATTATTCATATCTTGTATGAACAAAAGCCTTCAACTACCACTCACAAAAATCAGGTAATGCATTATTGATTTTCTGGTTGCTTCCTTTATTTGATTATCCATGGTTGAATTGGTGAATTTAAGGCACTATAGCATAGAACCTAGTGACACTAGCTTCTTAGATTGTTCTGGTGGTGTTTTGTATCACACTCGGATAATTGTCAATGTATTTTCTAGGAGATATCTTTGGTCAAACCTGCCTTCGTAAACGAGTGCATGTTGTGTTGCTTGACAACTTATTGCAGAACAACCCTTTTTGATTCATAATTGACACTTGTTTCACCTTTAGCTCATTTTACACTTTTTAACTTTGCGATAGTGGCCATCAAAGGTGTTTTGTATGCCTTTCTAGACGCTAGTGACCTTCAGTTTTATTATGTTTATAAATAGAGTTTGCTGAAGCTATAGGATAAACATAAAGTAAGTTATGTGAATAAGCTTATTTGGAGAGTACACTGAGTAGATGTATCAAATATGATACATTCATACATCATATATATGATAAATATATCATATATGATATGTGAAGGCATCTTATATGATAATATGACAATGTGCTTGAAAATAAATACAAGAAAGTCCGTGATCTTCTGATGGGTAAATAAAAGTTAGTTGTGTATATATTATCATATATGATAATTTGGTTGAAATTCAACTTTTGTAATATATCATATATGATAATCTGGTTGAAACTAAAACCAAATCTTTTTATTTTTGTAGTGAAAGTTGTTTTCAATGCACTTTGAAGAACTCAATCATCTCAAGGCCAAGAAGTGGAACATCGGATTCCGACTTAAATAACAAGATCATGTACATGGAAATGAAAAAGACGAGCGTTAGGTTTGCAACAAAAATGTTGATGACTGAAATCAATTGAATAGTTTATCTCTTAGTAATTTGTGTATGGTGATGCATTAGTTTAACTTTGTAATGTTACTCAATAATTCTCATTTTGTTGAATATGAAAATAGCGAAATATTTATAGATATAATTTTGAATAATATGGTTATTTTGTTAAAGTTTTTATTATATTCCTGAAACATAGTTTTTACTTTTTTTAGTATCATATTTGATAATGTAGTATATGATAATGTAATATCATATATGATAATGTATATCATATATGATACTTCATGTATGTTGGAAATACATTTTTACGTATTTAGGAAGATTCGGTCACTCCAACAATATACTAAGTAGTAGCTCGTAGTCTAGACATCGTTATTTAACAAATAAGACCAAGCCTAGCCTACAACATGTGTAGGCCGGCCCAAATGTAAGCCCAAGCCCATGACAAGGGCTTGGGTATATAAACCCTCTCCTTAGATGGAGAGGGTGTGTGGTTATTCATTTTTCACATAGTAAACACTTGCTTCTCTCTCTAGAATTGTGTGTAATCCACCATCTCTATATCTCTTTCTCTCTCTAAAACATAAGCAAGATTTACACTTTTACAAATGGTATCAGAGCTTGGGATGAAATATAGGTTGGTACTTGTGTTGTTTATGCTTTCTTATGCATAACGTGCGGTTTTGATTGTTTTTTACCGAATCATCAAAAAAAATTCGTGTTTGTTTGTGTTCTAAAGTCGAATACATTCTTTAATCATGTCGTAGTGATTTTGGTATATTGGTTTTGATTAAAACACAAGTATTTTGGATCAAAAAGTTGGGAAATTTCTTGTTTTTCAAACATTCCGAAATTCTTGCAAGTGTTTCCATCGGAAAGTACAAGACTGTGTGGTTTGATCGCAATAACCTATTGGAACTAGAGGCTGCAGAGATTAAAAATCATGCCCTAGAAGATAGAATTACTTCTATGATAGGGGAGCTTGATAAAGTAAAGTAGGGTTTCTCAAATATTTATGTTTCGTTAGAAGAACGCTTCGCTTTTAATGCGGCAGAGCAAAAGTCACTCGTTGACCAATTGAACCGTAAGTGCAAGGAAATCTCTGACTTAAACATTCAACTCATAGACAAAAACATGGTTTTGGCTGAATTAAAGGAGACACTTCAACTCAAAGGACAAGAAGTTGTTGATAATCCAGCCACCATCTCTGCCTCGACCTCTAGTGCTCCCAAACCCAACCCACCTGTGGTATACCGGGATCCAAAATTTAAGAATAGTCCAACTAAGTTTGCCACATACATTAAAAATGCCTTAGAACATGCAGATCTAGCTAGAGAGATTGTTGATGACATGTGTGAACTAGATCCCACAAGTCATCTTCTATATGAGCTTTTATTATATGTGGATCGCGTTCAAGATTGTTTAGCAAACTTAGAGTACATTGGGCAACCGATATCTGTACCCCCGAAACAACAAACCACCACCATTGCCATGGCTCCATTCAATAAGAATCCAGGATCTAAGCCTATTCTAAACACACCCATCAAGTCTAAATCAAAATCTATAACTAATGTTCCCTTGGCTTCTACAGGATTAATTGTATCTACTAAGGCTAAAGGATCTCAAGACAAGAAGAATAGGATCAAGCCTTCCACTAATAGGACTGCGAAGAAGAAAGTAGAAGTTCACCCTAGGAATGTTATTTCAAATTTGAATAAAAAGAATCATGTAACTAAGACTAAAGGCCCTGCGCTTGTGCAGCAGCCTAAGCAAAATGTGAATTCTAATTTGAGATGTTAGAATTGTAATGAATGCATGTTTTCTAAGCATCATGATTTATGCCTTGTTGATCACGTGAATGAAATGTATGCAATTAGGAACAATCTTAAATAGATTCCAACGGGGAAGAAATTCACCCAAGTTGGTTGGCAATGGAAACCCACTGGTAGGACCTTCACTGCTAATGGAACTACGTGCCCTTTAACTAGGATCATATCCACGGAAGTTAGGTCTCAGCGTCCTTTAAATAGGAACACTAGCACTAAGAAATGGAAAAGCACCCTTTAACTAGGTCTGCCCCCACTATTGTGCATACCAGTGAAGAAGTACCTCAGGATCTTAGACAAATAGAATCTAAGCCGGCATTTAGGAAGCAAGTTTGGAAGCCTAAGAATTATTCGGTTAGCAAATCTAAGATAATTATATATGTACCTGCTAACACAGAGTAACTACTAGATTCCGATACATCGTCCTTGTCTGGTGATATTTTCAGGTGGTCCAAATCATCCTCTAGTACTTGGACTCTGGATGCTCAAAGCATATGACCGGAGATCGCTCGATGCTCAGAAATTTCGTCAACAAGTTTCTAGGAACGGTTAAATTCGGCAGCGACCATATTGCGAAGATCATGGGTTACGGTGAATATCAAATTGGGAATGTTACGATTTCAAGGGTATATTATGTGGAGGGACTTGGTCATAATTTATTTTCAGTGGGACAATTTTGCGATTCAAACCTTGAAGTGGCTTTTCGACAACATACTTGCTTTATTCGCGATCTTGCAGGAAATGATTTGAAAAAGGGTTCTCGAGGGGATAATCTCTACACATTGTCTATTCAAAACATGATGGCCGCCTCTCCTGTATGCCTTCTTTCCAAAGCATCTAAGACAAAGTCATGGTTGTGGCATCGTCGGTTATCTCATCTTAACTTTGATGCTATAAACCATTTGGCTAAAAACGAGCTTGTTCGTGGTCTTCCAAAACTTAAGTTCGACAAGGATCATTTATGTTCCGCGTGTTCTTTGGGGAAAAGCACCAAGAAATCATACAAACCTAAAGCTGAAGACACCAACCAAGAACCACTGTATCTTTTGCACATGGATCTTTGCGGGCCAATGCGTACGGCTAGTGTGAGTGGTAGAAAATTCATGCTCGTCATGGTGGATGATTTCTCAAGGTTTACATGGGTAAAATTCTTAACATCCAAGGATCAAGCACCAAAGTATATTATTACTTTCTTAAAGATGATCCAAGTACGTCTTAATGCTACTGTTCGCCGCATTCACACTGATAATGGAACTGAGTTCGTTAATCAAACTCTACGAGACTATTATGAAGAGGTCGATATTTCACATGAAACTTCTGTTGCTCGCACTCCACAACAAAACGGTGTCGTGGAAAGACGTAACCGTACACTTATGGAAGCTGCTAGAACTATGTTGATTTATGCTAAAGCTCCTTTATTCTTATGGGCTGAAGCAGTGGCAACCGCATGTTATACCCAAAACCGCTCCATCATTCGTAAACGCCATGGTAAAACTCCATATGAGCTACTTCATGGACAAAAAACCGATATTTCATTTCTTCATGTATTTGGTGAACTGTGTTATCCAAATACTAATAGTGGGAATTTGGGCAAACTTCAACCGAAAGCTGATATTGGAATTTTTATTGGTTACTCACCTGCAAAGAAAGCTTACCGAATTGATAACCGTCGTCTTGGCAAGATAGTAGAAACTTTGGATGCCGATTTTGATGAGCTGACAGCGATGGCTTCTGAGCAACACAGCTCTGAACCCGCATTACATGAGATGGGAACCGGTACAATTAGTTCCGGATTACCTCCCAACAATCCTACTTCTTCATCATTTATACCACCTACAAGGCCCGAGTGGGATGAGTTATTTCAACCTATGTTTGATGAATTCTTTGATCCACCTAGTGATGATTCTCCAGCACCTGTAGCAGTAGCTCCAATTCCTGAAGTTATTGTTCAAGATAATGGAAATCAGTCAGAGGCATCTACTATCACTCTTGAAAAAGATGTCCCATCCCCCATCAATTCACAAACCACACCTGAATCTTCACCCACACTCGTTCCTAATGATGTTGAAGAGGATCACTATGATCACGATTTGGAATTTGCTCACTTACAAGAGCTTCCGTGTTTTGGTTCATAAATACCTGAAAACCCTAACGGTGCGTCTACCTCAGAAGAAGCTCCTGCAATCGTTCACTCCCGACCACCACGGACTGAAACTCACAAATGGATAAAGGATCACCCAATCCGCAATATTATTGGTGACATCAATCGACCAGTCTTAACTCGCCACCAACTCCAAGAACATGCATTATATTGCTACTTTGATGCATTTCTTTCTGATACTGAACCTAAAAACTGGCAACAAGCCATGACTAAATCATCTTGGATTGAAGCCATACAAGAGGAACTTAATGAATTTCATCGTCTTGAAGTGTGGGAATTAGTTCCTTTACACAGCAACGTTGAAATCCTTACATTGTTGTGGGTATATAAGGTTAAACTCGATGAGTTAGGTGGAGTGCTAAAGAACAAAGCTAGATTGGTTGCTAGAGGTTACAAATAACCTTTGGGTATTGACTTTGAAGAATCCTTTTCTCCTGTTGCACGATTGGAGGCAATTAGACTATTCCTTGCTTATGCTGCTCACATGAACATGATCGTCTACCAAATGGATGTTAAGACGGCATTTCTTAATGGTGAATTAAGGGAAGATGTCTACGTAAGCCAGCCGAATGGATTCATCAACTCGGAGTATCCTAATCACGTGTACAAGCTCAGGAAGGCTCTTTATGGGTTGAAACAAGCTCCACGCGCGTGGTATGATCTCATATCGTCTTATCTTATCTCGAAAGGCTTCTACAAAGGCAAAGTGGACCCAACATTATTTATTCTCAAGGAGGACAACGACATGCTTCTGGTACAAATTTATGTTGATGATATAATATTTGCTGCTACTAATCAAAGACTGTCTGACCATTTTGAGAAAATTATGTCCAAACGTTTTAAGATGTCAATGATGGGTAAAATTTCATTTTTCTTAGGGTTACAAATTTCTCAGAATCCCAGAGGCATCTTCATTAATCAATCCAAATTTGCTCTTGAATCATTAAAGAAATATCATTTTGAAAATTGTGACCCCGTGGATACTCCAATGGTAGAGAGATCCAAGTTAGATGAAGATAAGGAAGGGATAGTTGTCGATCCTAAACTTTACCGTGGAATGATCGGCACCCTTCTCTATCTGACTGCTAGCAGGCCTGATTTGCAATTTGCTATATGCATGTGTGCCCGATATCAGGCTCGGCCTACCGAAAAGCACTTACATGTTGTGAAAAGGATCTTTCGGTATCTTAAAGGAACACTTCATCGTGGTCTGTGGTATCCGAAGGATTCCTCTATTGCACTAATATCATATGTAGATGCGGATTATGCTGGGTGTCAAGATACTAGACGTAGCACTTCTGGCAGTGTGCAACTTCTTGGAGATAGACTGGTTAGTTGGGCATCCAAAAGGCAGAAAAGCGTTGCGATATCAAGTACTGAGGCTGAATACATTGCTATGTCCGGTTGTTGTGCTAAAGTTCTTTGGATGAGATCACAATTAACTGACTACGGTCTTGGATTCAACAAAATCCCGATGTACTGTGATAACAAAAGTGCAATTGCTCTGTGCTACAACTACGTTCAACATTCCCGGGCGACGCACATTGACATACGCTACCACTTCATCAAAGAGCAAGTGGAAAATGGAGTGATCGAACTGTACTTCGTCAACACTGAGTATCAGCTGGCAGATATATTCACAAAGGCCTTAGATCGAGGACGTATCGAGTTTTTGATCGAAAAGCTAGGCATGAAATCATTCTCACCAGCGACACTTAAGGAATTGGCAGAAGAATCTGAAGAATAGTGGTGGTAAACTATTCTCGAGTATCCTTTGATCGTGATCTTGTATATTGTATATATTTAAACCACCAAAAGAAAAATACAAAAATATAAAACATAGAAAAACCATAAAAAAATATAAAACATAGAAAATCCAGAAAAAATATAAAATCAAGAAAATCCAAAAATACTTTTCATTTTAAAACGGGCATGTCTTTTAGTACGGTAATATTTACGACCTTAGAAATGTCGATTAAAATTGACACGGCGCCATAAATAGAGTCCGTATAAAAGTTTTACATATTTTAAAACATGCCCATATGGCTTGTAGTTATTTCAGACTGCAACCCGCTTTTCGCATTAAAGTCACGTACTTCTTTTGAAAACGTTGGCTCACAACGGGAATTAATTTTCTGATGTATTCGAATATGGCACTTGGTTTTAAGGGTATTTGGAGGCCTCTTACTGATGTTATGTTGGGCCTTGCCCAAGGGGATCCTAATGTTATTCCTCTGGCTAGTGAAGCCGAGAAGGAACTTCCATTGGAGGATGATCCTATGCAGGAGGAGCATCATGCTACTGGTGTGCCTCATGTGGAGGTGGAGGAACCAGCTAGAGAGGTGGTGGTAGAAATGCCATCCACCTCAAAGGTTGTCCCCTCCTCTCTCCCACATAAGTCCCCATTTGTTGATACTCCCCCTTCTAGTCCAGCTCTGCATTTTGCTAAGAAGCCATCTAGCTCTCATGCTCATATTGATGACCCATTTGTTGCTTCTGGTCCCAATGATGCTTCTCCCAGACCAAGTCCTCTTGGTAGGGAAAATGAGGAACCTGTTTCACTAACTTCTTTGCTAGTTATTATGCACAGGAATTACGCGAGGGTTGTTTCTTTGGAAAATGATCTTCATTAGCATCGCAAGCTCACCCGAGACTTTGTCCTTCCCTTGGCGAGCAGGATTAAAGCATTGGAGTCCCAACAGAGGCGCCAAAAGAAGAAACTTGTGCTTTCTGATGCTGATGAGGATATTGAGGAGGATGGGCTGACTTTGTTGGCCAGGGCTTCTTTTGCTGATAAAACGAGTGATGATTTGCCTGCTCCTCCTAGTCCTTCATCAATACCTATGCCTGCTGATCTAAAGCCAATGGATGCTTCTATTGGTCCATCTGCTGGTCCGTCTCATGATCCCAAGTGCAAAGCTCCTATGACAGATGCACCCTCTCCTCCAAGGAAGCGTACTCACAGAAAAATTGAGGAAGAAAGGTTAGGGGAAGAGGCTGCACAACGATTGCAACATGAGATTGATCAACAAGCTAGGGGCCTAGGGCTGAGGATGAAGCCCTTCAACAGCAGAGGCGTGAGCAGTTGAGGCATGATGCCATGCATTAGGATGACAGTGATTGGATGAGAGTGCTTACCATTCTTACTTCTGATTACTCACAGTTCACAGATATTTTGGGGGCTGATGTCAATCAACATAATTCTATTCCACGGGAAATGGCTTTGATGAGAAAGCAACAGTTGTCTCTTGCTGCTCAGCTTCGTGAACAGCGCCGTAACAGACCTATGTCTAGAACAGAGGAGAGGAAGTTGATGTAGCAATATGTTAAGAATCAGTCGGCTGCTTAATTTCATGCTGGATGGACTTGGGAACGGGTTAGGGGGCTGTCCTTTGATGAGCTTAAAGATCTGTACACAAAGATGATCAAGCGTCAAAACACACCGGTCCCTGAACGCTTTATTTATCGCCCTCCTCCAAGTGTTGTTCACACTTCTCAGCCTGTTGCTGCTCATACTTCTTCGTCTGGTGTTCCCAAGGATACTTCTGGTGTTCCATCTGTTGATGCTACTTCTACTGCTATTCCTACTACCACCACTTCGACTGTTCATATCGCCACCACCAATGAAGCTACTACCACTCCTGCTGCTAATCCCACCCCTGCTACTCCTGTTGTGGAGCCAACATCATCACCGGTGACTGGACCACTACCTACCTCATCCGCTGGTGCAACAAAATCTAATCCTATGGTTGGTAAAGACTTTGAGTCTACTACTGCTGATGCTACTACTGCTGGAAAGGTCAAGGTTGAATCTTCTTCTGGTGTTCCTTCACCTTGTCGCTCTATTAGAAAGAAGAAGGCTCGACGTGGTAAGTCTGTTCCGTTTGAGAAGCGAGATCCTGCAAATCTTATTGATGCTGCTTCGGATAGTGAGACAGAGTTGCACATGGGTAAGGGTTGGATTGTCGCTTGGGAGGTTAGGCCATCCCTTATTGTTCGTGGTACATTCACTCATAAGATTACAACCAGTGATGGTTATGCTCCCTATGTCTCGGGACTACAAAACATTTTGACATGGGTGGAGCGTCGTGATCTTATGTCGTGATATGGTTTGGTGGATGCTGAGATTCCTCAATCTTCGAGTGAGTTGCCCAACTGGCCTGGATTGACTATCTGGGGTGATTTGAAGCTAATGTTAGATTCTCCTCCTGATGCTCCTCATTCTGGTGTATGGAAAGATCAACCTCGTTGGGTGATCAAGAGGTAGAAATTGTATGTTGGTTGTGGGGTTCATGTGTTGGAGCTTGAGACTGGTGCTGCGGTGTTTATGCTTACGGATATGGAGTATCCATTGACGATTGCTACCATGGAGGCTATGCTGGATTGCCATCTGCAGATATCTAATGCTCCTTCTGGGAATGAGTCTGCCATGGCTACTACCTTGGTGGAAGGTATTCAAGCCCGGTTGCATGCGGATAAAGTTGAAGCTTCTGGTATGTGATTGGTATGGTTTTTCTATTCTTGTGTTATACTCACATTCTTTTCACCAATCTGTACAGTGATTGATGACTCACATTATAGTTAAAAAAAACAAATACTTTTAATATAATATCTGCTTATACTTTAAACATATGATGGAATTTCAAATTTGTACATAATATAATATCTGCTTATACTTTTCCATCATGACATTGTTTTTCACTTGACATTTTCACACTTGAGGTTGTTTCTGAGAGTTACTTCTGGTGTTGGACCTGGTCCACACAACAAATGGTGTTCAACTCACCATGTTTCACAGACAAGAAAAAGTTGATTCACCATGAGGGTACGACTCTGGTGTGATAGTAAAATCCGTTGATGGTTGCCAGGTTACCCAAAACTGGATGGTTTTCACTTGCCATGGTCCTCGACTGAAAAGTGGCTAGTCCAAGGGGGTATGGCTCTTGGTAAAGATCTATATCAAATCCTTTGATAGCTGTAATAGCTTGCTTAAAGCTATAAGGTTTTCAGCTCACCGATGCTTAATTGCTAAGAGTTGGCGAGTCCGGAAGAGTACGGCTTCTGGTAAAGACATATCAAATCCGTTGACGGCTGTGATGATTTGCCCAAAATCATCAGGGTATCCCCACTCACCATTGATTCACGTTCTAAGAGTTGGGCTGGGTTTTGGTCTCCCAAGGTGATGCTTATTCCACCATAAAGACTGGCTAGCCCAAGAGCGAGCAGCTACTTGGTAAAGGCTCATAAAAATCTGCTCATGTTGCCGTGAAGATTCAACAAGGTGCAGATTTGTTTCAAGCTTTCAAGAAGCTTCTAGGTGTTACTTGTTGCAACAGTCTTTATGTTGTTTATGCTGATGGTTATGGTGCTACTGTTTGTTTTGTTGTTCCAATCCTCAAGCTGTTTTGCAAGATCTACCAGGAAACTTGAACTCAACAATTCAAAATCAAGTTTAGGGGAGGATTGTTAGGACCTTTGGAATAGTCATTTGTAATAGGTATACTAGGAGGTATGTAGTTCCTCCTGGTCCTAGTAGTAGTAGGAGCAACACGTGCTCCTGGTCTTTAGAAAGTCAAACTTTATTATTTTGAGTAGTTTGTTAGGATATGCATGAGATATGTTAGGAAAGGATATGCATATCAGAATTACACGTTTTGGTTAATTGATGTATTAGGGTTTCCTTGTAGTATAAAAGGAACCTTAGGCAGAAGGGTTAAACACACCTTCATCAAACATTATTTTAGATCATATTAATATTAGAAATCCTTAGTAAAGGATCAAGTCATTATAGTTATTCTGTTTCTTCTTGTTCATAGTATTTGTATTCCGCATTTATACTGTGTGATTCATCTAGAGTCTCTCTGTGAATAGACTTGTAATTACAGAAGTCGTTCACCATCCTTAACACGCTGCAAGATCCACATCTAGTGGACCCAACAAAATCGATAAAGAGAGATAAAATGATAGATATATTATATTGATGGGATAACCCGACCCCTAATGGCTTATATTAGTGAGATAAACCGACTCCCCAGTTGATTAGCTAATCAATAATTCATTCTCATAAAACATAATATGTGTTACAACCTAATACCCTATATATATATAAAGAGATAACTTGGTCCTTAAGACAATGCAATGAAAGGAAATTAAATAAACTAATTAATTATAAAGATATAGTAATGCAGGATCGTATCATATTTAAGAGCATTCCATTTTGTCATGTCACATGGCATTCACTACACCAGCCAACATAAAACACCTTTTTGTATGTGTTTCAAAATTAGGGTTCTTACTCAACACATCCTCCTTAACACACTCACTTTGCTTAAGAAAAACAAAAACATGGTACCTGTTTGTTTGTGTGTTCTTTAGATCTGTTATTGTTCGGTCTGAAAGGGGCGTGTGGTATAAAAAGTTAACTGAACCGAAATATAATATTTTTAAGTCAATCTAAATACCAAACCATATCGAAATAGAATTCAACACCAAACCGAAAATCGTATTTGAATTTGGTTAGTTTTTGGGTTGACCCAAATAATCTTAATTACACTATTTATTTTTAAAAAAAAAATACATAACTATATACATATTTAGCAAAAGAAATGTATTTCTAAGTATGAAAATTGTTTTTTTATTTTATGGTTAAATTTTAACGCTTCACTTTATATGTATAAACCGGTTTTCGGTTCGGTTTCGGTTCGGTTTCAGTTCTGATCGTCAAACCTATACCTAACTCGAAAATAAAATTTGTAGTTCGGTTCTGTTTGATTTTAACAAATGCGGTTTGATTATTAGTTCGGCTTGATTTTTTTCGATTTAACTGTTTATTTGGTTTTTTTATTCACCCTAGCTAGAAATATAAGCCTAAATAACGGCTGCCCCTACCTTTAGCCCAACCATAAAATAATAACTTAAAAAAAATTGTGACAAATCGACCCAACTTAGATACATTCTAACCACTAGAAAAAGTAAATATGTATAAAGTTTTTGTTAGAATTGGGGGTGTTCATCGGTTCGATTCTCGGATTGTCGAATTTATTCGGCTGAATTTTGTTTGGCACAACCCAAAAACCATATTTGAATTTGGTTGGTTTTCGATTGATCCGAATAACTCTAATAACACTGTTTATTTTTAAAAATTATGTAATTATATAGATATTTAGCAAAAAGATATATTTTTTGAGTATACAATTTTCATTTCAAATCGAGTTTGATTTTTAATCAGTCAGTTTTGTTTGGTTTTTCGCTCACCTATATAAGCCTAAATTGAACAGTAATCCGAAAATTATACAAATATTCATCACAACTAGCCCTGCCATAAGATTAGTCCAACAAGTCATAACTCAACAAAATTTGTGGCCCATACAGAAATCGACCCAACTTTACATCCTAACCACTAGGTCATTTCACTCATGTACAAACCCTACATATGTTTTACTTTCAGCCACCAAACCACTCACTCTGCTTAAGAAAAGCAAAAACATGGTACCTGCTTGTGTTTTCTTTAGATCTGTTAATTTTCGGTTTGAAAGGCGTGTTTGGAATGTGGCTTGGATCATCTTTGTGTCATTTCTGTTGTAACAGATGCTTTCGGAATTATTACATAAAGGTAAATAGATCTTTGTTGATATAAGTAGATCTAACTTGTTATTTCCTCGTTCTGTGACTTTGGCTACCTTCATTTTGTAACCGGACTTCACTTTATTGACCTTGCAGTTATGCTGTGAAGCATCATGGATACAGACGATGTGGATAGCATACTCCAGACTTTTATTGACAAATGGGGTTTGACTCAAAACAAGTTCTGAGTCAATGTGATACCCTTCAAGAACATTGGAACTTATTCTATAACCGTCCTATAATCAGTTTCATTGGAACCCGTGTAACTCTTGAGGTTTAGCAACAAGAGACAACGTGATCATTATAGTTTGTTATCATCCATCTCGGGGGAGTTTTTGGTTAGTAGGTGGTTTAGATTATCTTCATAAAGAGTTTTTAATTAAGTTTCTTTGTTTTCTCCTTCTCAAATTTCGAAAATTAGTTGGTTGGTTAACCATCGTACATCATACAATAATATATTAGAAAGGTTGTCATGATATTTTAATGATTGTAGTTATTATATTTTCATTGTTCCATAGTAATAGCATTATTTGTTTAAACCGTGAGTGGGTCATTTCAGCAATTGTATTTGGCCGCCTAAACATTGTACCAGCCAACAGTAGCTTAGAATCAAATTGACGCGTATATTGTTTGTGTCCACTTGGCTCGCCTTTTAGCCTATATAGCCATAAGTTGAAACTAATTGAGAAACCCCTTGATTGACTTACTGAATTTTGGACTATATTGTTAGGTAACACGAATTCGGGTCGGGTTAGGTTAACCGGCTGCATTGGAATGGAATTGGTTTCAATTTTGAGATTCTAGCTGGTTGATTGGTTGGTTATGTTATTTGTTATAGATAGTCCAGGTGGAGTAGAAGCTAAGCTCTACTGGTTGGTGAAGGAGTCTTAGTATTTTTAAGCATTGTGTCTTATTTTATAGATTTGATTGAGCTATGTGTAGCAGAGTCTAGTCAATTGTTTTGTGAATTGACTGGTTGAAAGGAGGTTTGTCGTGGTACTGATGTGCTTTTTCTTGCTCCTTGACAATTACGCGCTTGCGATATACTGTACATAATAAAACTAAAGCTTTTAGGCTGTCCAATATTGGGTACAGTAGTGTATTACTAATCGAAATTTACTTGGTTGAAAGTATGACATGATGTTCATATTAATGTTTCTAGCTGTGTATATCAGGATCTCGATCTTATAACTGATCTTTTTATGTTATACGAGCAAGTTGCTACTTCTTGCAGCACATATGTCTTCGAGCCGCATTATGGAATTGTAACATTATGTAACTTTAGCCTATCACTAAGTTTTTAGGTATATTAAATAGTCAATTACTTAGTTTGTTACTTTACTTTTACTGCCCACTCCGAAAATATCTCTAATCTGCCATCAACTTTTAGCTAACAATGTCCTTAAAAAAAACCTTTCAAGTTTAGAGTGTCACTTGATCTAAGTCATCTAACAATGTCCTTAAATAACAAGCTTTCCAATTTGTCTATGTTCTTACTACAAGGGATGGAATGGATAATCTTCTACAAATTAGCATTAGAAAAGAATTAGAGTACACAAAAGTTGTCTTTTGACGGCTCACCCTCGTTATTTATGTATAAGTATAATCAAGATTAAGAAGTCATAATGAGCAAAACTGATATAAATGTGTAGGTTTATACAAAGAAAATTATGAAGTATATGGTTTAGTAAACTTATTAGATTATTGCGAAATCTTATTTTCTGCCTTCCTTTTATGTTTTATGATGTACCTTTGCTTTAGTGACCGTGACAGTGATTGTGTTGTTGGTGGTTTTGAAAATATGAAAAGTTTGGTTTATAACTTGTACAGATGCGTATAGAGTACATTGATACGTATAAGGTTAATACAGATTATTAAATAAGTAAGCACAAATGCGTGCTTCTCTGCATCTGTCAAAATTGATGCGAATAGAATACATTTAATTCCCTGTTCCGAGTCCACACAGCTATCAAACTCATATTCATAGATTCGGGAATGCAAACAAATCGAAATTAATCTCTTACAAGCCCACATAATGTCATCTCCCAGTTTGTAACATTAAACATGTTGTAGTGTGTAATATTATTGTGAGTTGTGACATCCGTAAATATTCTTTCAAGAACCATCATTATAATCTTCGATTTTGAGATAATACACGAAGAGTACTGGGCGTTGAATGTTTAACTATAAATTAGCTGGAAAGATTTAGAAACAGAAACACAAAGCAACTCTGCATTCAGAACCAAGAGCTAGAATTAAAAAATTGCAGAAGCATTTGAATTCTACAAGTAAAAATTGTCGTTAATATTAAAGTCTCATTTTAACATGTGATCAGAAACAACAATCTCAGTCAAAAGGACATAATTGGGTACCTCCAGCATCTGGCTTACCAAACCCCGACTCTTCTTCCGAATAAATCACTAGTCCATCTGCAGTTTTCTACTTGGGTCTAACTTGTTTTTCGCTTTCAAACATATCCACACGACCCGCCAGTTTTACTCAGTTTCACCCTTCGGGGCACTGACTCGTTATCTTTTGAATCTTTACGCGTTCTTATCCAATATGCAGGTCTTTTGCTACTCAGATTTCTTTCTCTTCTTAGAAAATACATCATCGATTTCATGTACAAAATATTTTATGGTTTTTCCTTCACGGGAGTCGGTTTCTTCAGCGTTGGTTTAGGTGGCTACGTCAGGTCCTCAAGCCCTGCTTTTGATGTCTTAGATGAACTCTATTAAATGAAAGGCAGGTTATTGGGCTACGTCAGGTCCTGAAGCCCTGGTTTTTTACACCCTTGCTTATTGGTATATAACTATCTCTTTAATGAGCTAAAGAGTAAAAGAGATCACTATAATTCTTTTGCATATTAAATGAAAGGCAGGTTATTGGGATGATACTTAAACTTACAAACGCCACGTCGTAAACGAAGAACAAAGACTTTCATTGTCTCTTTGCAAAGTTAAGATCGAAAGATAAAATCAACCAAACGAAAGCATCATCATTACATACTAATCAGGGAAAATAAACAAGTCTAACATATAAAGAAAGCAATCAAACGGTAGCAACAAGATTCTGATTTGGAACAATAAATATCGAAAGTAAATTACTACCTACTTAAAAGGATAGAAATTTGTGGCAGCTCTCTTTCATTTCAGTTTTCTTCATCGAACGAGAATTTGTGTTGATGCCATGGATTGATAAGAGGTCATTGCGATACATTATAATGCTTGGGCTGAAACCATCGTACAAACCAACAACGTTCGTTTTATGTAAAGCACCGTCTTTCAGGTTGTAAACGAAAAATACATACCTTCCATTGCGTATGCTTTTTATTAATATATCCTCGTCTTTATTCCAACACCCCATAACATATATGAAAGCATTCTTAAGAGTTATTTCTTTTGCAAACCAACAGTGTGGCACCCATTCTTTCTGCTTATTCAACACCCAAACCTCCATGGTTTCACAAGACACATATCCGACCTCACCATTTAAATCAACCAAATGATCATAATAACAACTGTACTTTCTCCATGAATGACAAATTCCTTTTGGATTATCAATCAGCCCAAACTCTTCTTTCTCTACATCAAACCATATTACCGGTCTTCCACCATCTTGGGTTGGTACGTCAGAATGACTAACCAACCAATGCAAACAGCCATTAGCAAATACGGGTTTACCGGTTATCGGATAAGACGGGACGTGGGGTATTTCCTGCCATGTGTTTGTGCCAAATACATGCACCATTGTGCATAGATACTTCTTCACCGCATTGGGGTTATTACATACCTTGTTACTTTTACACAAAAAACACACCATCTTCAAAGTGTTTGTGGATGCATCAAAACCAAGGCCACATGAGTCTCGCAGCATGGTTTTATTAAACCACATAGAAAGAGGTGGAAGCTCGTAACATTCTTTCCTTAGAGGATGCACCACAACCAATGAGGTTATTACTTCGCCGTCGTCTTGTAACAAACATATTAGGCCATTGCAAGAACCTTGGACTCGAATTGCGACACTAGGTGAGTTAAATAGCGATTTCTTGCACAAATACTCCAAAAACGGCCCCTCTTTCGGCTCCAAGACATAATTATCGCTTGCTCCAACAGTTTTTTTAGATTCAGTGATATGGAAACACAGGCCGCGGTCTATTTTCTCACGAAAAAGGTGTGGATGGCATATGATGGGTGTGGGTTCTTCTACAAGTCGTTTGTCATGAATGATCACAAGGTAACGATCATTGATATACTTGCACCATACTTTCGATACACACCTAGAACGGGCCAAACATTTAACGGGTACTCTAGAAAAGATGTCAAGTATGATGCTTAAAGGTAATCCATCCATGCTGTAACTGTTTGATATTAAAAATATTTATGGTGGTCATATTTATACTAAAAAGAATTAATCAATCTAAAACAATGAGTCTTGATTAAATAAGAATGCAGATTATTATAGATTTGTAAATAAAAAAATTTGTATACCATCATATTGCTTTTAAAAGTATCTATATGACATGCCATCGTTGATGCTATTTGGAACCATACGAATTTGCTTTTTAAGCACAAGTGAGAAAAGCTAATTCCAGATGTCTATTTGTTACACTTGGAATGAAAATCCTATCTTGTTGAGGGAGTTTAGACATAAACAGAGTTTACTCTTTGGTAAAGGAATTCTATCTTTGGAAGATTGAGGTCAATGCAAAACGAGAATATCGTAACACCTAAAAGATATACAACTGCAGTTTTGCAACACGTGCTGATTGCAAAATCAGATTGTTCCCAAGACGTCAGACAAGTAGCATAAAAAAAACATAACTTCTACCACCATTATTTTTGCCATACACCATATAATTTTATGCAATTGACTATTTTAGACTTTCTCCCATTTAAAGTGGTTCTTTTCTAACCAAATCTTTGACTACGCCCATTTAATTAACTTATTCGGCTTCCTATTTTAGCGTCTAATCTGCTTTAACCAGACGTTCACTGATTATAATACTTTGGAACCTAACATTTTAGTTACATTAATACTGAAAAAATGACAGCAAAATCCTCATGATAACAATGCGGGAGTTATGCAATAAAAGGATAGCAAGAAACTATGTCGTATGACAAAACTATACAAAGCCTTACACGAGATCAAAAAACAGAACCGATTGAAAGGAGAGGTAAGAAACGCCAAAATACGAACATACATGTCTGATCAATCAATTCAGAATCGGGTTATCGTTTGAAATATAGGTTTCAAAAGGATACGTGTATGTTCTTACTTCAACCAGTTGAGGAAGTAGAGGAAAATTTTCCAGACTGAAGTGATCAAGTGGTTTGATTGTGGAAGCAAGGCAGATTTATAAGAGTGTGACAGTATGTTCTTGTAAAGAAAGGGAAGCAAAGGGTAAAATGGTCATTTCAAAACAAGTATGGGTGTACAAATCACCTCCCACGCACTATAGGTTCTTGTAAGGAAAAGGAGCTATGGGTGTCCACAAGCTACTTTTGAAATATATACAATTAACCGTACAAAAGATAGTACGAGTTACAGTTTTAGTTGTCTGCCTGCTACTGAATGCAAACTTGAGTAACCCACAGAAGCGTTAAACTGAAATGGAGGAGCATCTTTGAGTTTCATGTAAGCATTTGTTAAAGGAAAGACGCTCATCTAATAGAGGTTGAGCGGTCGAGTTATCAGCCACCTGATGAGCGGTGGATAACTTAAATTGTATCTTAGTTAAATTTTCTACAGTAATTTTTGGGGTTATGTTAATGAACTTTACTTGTGATATATCGGTAAAAATAATTTACAAAAATCAGTTAAAAAAGTTCATCCACCGTTCCTAAAGTATTAGCCAATTTACATATGTAGTTAACAACCTAATTTTCGCACTAAACCTTAGTACAAAGTCGATTTTTGGTTTGGTCTGGCTTCAGACTGTGATCAGGCAACGCCTGGCCCAAAGTTCTTGGCCAACACACCACCCGGTGTGATAATGCCGGTCAACGCCGACGCCGGGTCCAACGTTATCACACCCAGCCCTCTTCCTCTCATATTGGATGTCGCAAATACTTGCATAATATTGGCCGCAAAATAATTCAATTACTTGGTTCGAGAAGATACATATCAACATCTTTTATCCAAATTTATCATTCAAAAGATAGTACAAGTTACAGCTTAACTTGTCCACCCGAATGCAAAGTGGTGTAACCTATAGAAGCGTCAAACAGAATTGGCGGAGCATCATTTTTTCTCATGTAAGCATTTGTTAAAGACGCTCCTCTGAGCGAGGTTGAGTGGTCGACTTATCAGTCACTTGATGAGGGGTGAAAAACTGAATTGCTAACAACCTTATTATCGCACTAAACCTTAGTACACTACAAAAGGTAACACGACATTTAAGTTCGAAAGCCATTCAAGTTCATATCCATAACAATAGTATATAAAACGAACAGCGCAAAATCATTTATAAGTCAGTGAAACATTTCATCAAACAGTTGGTGTACACATACTATTCAGCAATCAAAGACAAATAAGGATAAATTCAACGATTTTACCTTAGGGGTTTGATGAATTTCGGCGTGGTTTAGTAACCTCCGTTAACTGGTTGGAAATTCAAATCCTAAATAACACAAATAAGCTGAAAAATAAGCTCAACATTAGTGGTGGAGAGTGTGAGTATGAGAGCTTTTTTTTCTGACCTTTTGTGTGTGTATAAAAAAAAGCTTTTATGGAAAATTTAGAGCCTACTTTAAAACTAAACCCGGGTGGTTGAACAGGTTGGGGGATCGAAAGCCGGTTTCGGCCGATAACCTGGTTGAACCGTTGGTTAAATAGTGAATGGGTGGTTCGATCGAGATCGAGTCAGTTATAAAACCGGTTAACATTAGTTGTTTGGAGCAACGTAAAACCCGGGTTGATTCGATCGGTTTAATTGTGAACCGTAAATCGGTTCGGTAACCGTGTGACTGGGTTGGGGCAATTAAAAATCCGTTATTAAAACATTGGTTTGGAGCGGAAAGAATTACAATAGACGACGGAGTTATTAATGTTTATTTCTTGAGATTTTTTTAAGTGTTTAGAATATTACTTTTTTTATAAAAGACTTGATAAAAGAAGGATGTCAAGCAATTTCTCAACATGTATGAGGCCATGAGGGTGGGGAGTGAGATACGGAGTTAGGGATGGTGGATACGATGTCCACATTCTAGGCATTGTTGCCATCCTTAATACTTAGCAATTCCTTGAAATATATGTATATCTTTTTATTTCAAGTTGTTTTAGAAAAAGTTTTTATTTTATTATTTAGTCAATCAAAATGTCCTTATAAACAAAGATATTTGATTGATGACGGACGCGTTTATCAAGAGTTTTTCAGTTTGTAAAGTATATTTTATTTTAATAAATAAAGACAAATGAAGTAAAAAAAGTGTGGACAGACAAAAACCGGTTTCAAACCAATCTGGATTTAGTCAAACTGGTTGACTTAAATCAAAGCAGATTAAAGACCGATCCGATTTTGATAGAAAAATCGGTTTGCCAAACTCTAACGCTCGGTACATGTGGTAGATTTATGTTGTATTGTGAGATTGTGTTATTTGTGGTTAGAACAAAAAAACCATACTTCACATTTAATAGATATTCCAAATAGAGAAATATTAGAACCACATAAATTTTACATAAAAACTTCCATATAATGATGTGGCATGTGAGTTGGACCAATGGTTACATTTTTTTTCGAGAAATGCTAGATCCACACCTATCTTATACAAAAAAAATTCACACCCTTATGTGTCAAACAAATATTGGTAGTGAAAAAAAGAAAGAAAACATGATGGATTATGATTGGTGCAAGTTACATGCCACATAAGGGTGTGGAAGTTTTTATGTGAGTTATAAGTGGATGTAGCATTCCTCTTTTTTTTCTACTAACTTTTTATTTCATAACCAATCATTTGGTGACACATCATTGTGTGGAAGTTTTTATGTAAAAATTATGTGATTCTAACATTCCTCTTCCAAATATGACATTTTGGGAGTCATGAAATTTCAAAAAGTCAACATGGTATTGCTAAACAATGACGTTTTGTTTTGAGAAAACGAAAGTATTATGTTCAAGGGTTTTGTGTTTAACAACCCAATGCAATAACCGAACCGATGAACAACTAAGTGAAAAAAAAGAAAATATAAAATAAAAGTTTTAATGTTAAGGTAAATAAACGAGGAACAAGTAATCAAAAAGTATACATCTTGCCATAAGGGTCATGGTCACATGTCAATCATTATAACAAATGACAATGTAATTATTGGTCACACAGAGGTTAATAACAACCTGTTACCATCGTCTAGGTGCACCAAATTACAAATACGCATCAACCCGTTGTATATGTAGCTCCATATCAAAACTAAATAGTAAAAGCATCTCAAATTAAACAGAGAAATCGTGGTGTCTCTCGTCTCATAAAAAACATTACACAAAGTATATGATTTAGAATTCAAATTCACTAATTCCGTCTCATTTCAAAGCTTCACTAATCACAACCTTCATAAGCGGGACACAAGAGTCCTCAGTAAGCATGCAATTAAAACAATACACAGCATTCAAATACCTAAAAAGGAGCAAAATCAATTTAAAAACCGCTTCAAAACACAACTTAACAGAACTTGTGCATTGTTTAGGTACTTACAGTCCTAATGCGCACGTCAAAACTCAAATGGCACATTTGAAATCTGTTAATGAGCTCTCCACCCTCTTGAAACACTCCATCTAATGTCGATATCTAGGATAGGAGTTCCATCCAGAGCTCAGGATAATGTACCATTGTGCAAGGTTGAGTTGAATAAAATTCCTCTTGCTCCTCGGGGTGTCCCAGAGATTTTTGTTGTCTTAGAGCTCGCAACAAATGGCATCCTTAAAGTGACAGTGCATGAATTGATGGCTGGAAAGAAGCTCAACTTGATGGCTGTGACCACCAATGAAAGAGACAGACAATCTGATGAGGTGGTTCAAAAGTCCATTGAGCATAAGGAGAAATGAGAATCTGCGCAAATTGAATGCATAAGCAAAAGTTTCACATTGTAGCAACAAACCAAACCTGAGATTGCAGATCTAGAACAATTAATTACAGTAACAAACACTGACCAACTTTCACTACTACAAGAATCGAAATAGAACCCGGATAAAAAGGTTAAAAAATGCCCAACTTTGCGTGAGGGCTTAAAAGGGGAGGGACTTTATTAGAAAATGGCATAGATACCGGTTTGTATAACGGGCTTTATGATACTTAATAGAGCCCGGTTTTGTGTTCTCTAACCTTGCTCTATATTATTAAAAAAAAAACATTTTTAATTTGACACAGGTCCTATGCAGTTAACAAACATACTAAATATCACTAATGATCACAAAATATTTGTAACAAATGTTTAGTTGGGCTAGAGAAAGAAGATACACACATTGAAATGACCACATGCCAACCTTTCCGAAACACTAACATGACTAATCATCAGATGCTACAGAACACACGGAAATGCGCGAGCCCACAATGTCGTAGAACTCCTTAGTAGTAAACGGTTTCCTGTCATTCCACGACATCTATAAAAAAAGCATCCATAAGCTCAGATAAAAAAAGATAATTTCAATATAAAACTCAGATTTTACAAAGATGAAAGAAGGCTTCAAACTTTGTGGATATGAGATCTTTGGGAAAAAATAGGTCACATACAGCTTCTTTTTTTCTTAAATTTATCTATTCACTATCATTTATTCTTCCAAAACTATTATTGCTGACGTATTATAAAAAGAGAAGTAATCTGATATGAAATACATGGAGGTGGAGAGTATCCTATAGCCGAGATAAGAGTGACAAATGAGTGACCACTAATGTAAAAGAATTCATATATACAACAAAGAACCCTGTGCATATTCAGTGAATCTAACACGTGAAATAATCCAAAACAAATTCTGAAATTCCAAAACATTTCATATTACCAAACGCCCTAAAGGAAAAATGAAAACCAAAAAGAGAGAATCCATTTTTCTCACTTCATTTAGCAATTCCAAATTATCGAGCAGAAATAACTTTATCAAAGAGTAATAGAAAAAATCACATAAACTTATTTACATCCAGGAACAACAACAAGAATAACAATTCCATTATGCAAAGATGAGAATGAACAAATCTCATTATATAAACAGTACAACTTTAATTAGTTAAAAAGGTAAATTGCAACTCTAACTCTCAAATATGATATGAAAAACTAGTTTCAATACCCGTGCACGCACGGGACTTGAATATAAAAGATAAATGAGGTAATAATTTCGTTATTGCGATTTTATGTACTTATATATGTTTTTACCTGATTTTTCATTATGTGATAATATTAATTGATATCGTTTTGGGTAAATATTAATTGATATTTTGTATAAATATTTGCATAAAAGATTTGAAATTGTTTAAATGAAATTTTAGCTATCTTTTTCTAGACATTTTGTGTTTAATAACACATAACGATCTTGAAAAATATATATTGTTGTAATATATAGAATACTGTCTATTTATTTTCATCTAACATCGATGTCTGAGTTTTTGCATTCATTTTACTATTTATATTCATGATAATAATAATTTACGTAGATTGCATTGTTTGATTTTGTTAAGTGTCAAAATATAAATAAACAATAATTTGTGTTTTTATTTGAATATTAATCATGTGATTTGTTTACTTTTTAATATTACATATATGTTGTATTTTTAAAATATAAAATTTAGATGGTATAAAGTTTAAGGGGTATTTTGCTTATTTTATAAAGTTCCTAAAAAATATGGAAAAATATAAGTTTACACTTAAGTATATCTAATTTATTTAAGTTTTCATCAAATTTTTCCACCAAAACATTTAATTTTGACTATATTTCATTCAATTTTGACTTTTTTGGGCCAATCACATTGCTTGATTTTGCTTATGTATCAAAATAGCCATTTGATTGATCCAATTATTTTTTTTACAACCTCACTCTAAAAAAATCTAATTCTTTTATTATATAAAAGATGAACAAAGTAACTAAATAATCAAATACGATATTAAAGTTTATACGTACTTGCAACCCTACATATATAGTGAGATGTTTATATTCATTACCTATACAACAGCTATTTACCAAATCTTCAGTACATTGTAATGTTTCATCAAACAAATCACTCACATATACTCATTCATTCAACAAATCGACTTGATAGAACACATAAAAAATATAACACATGATAATAAAAATAAATCTATACAACATTGATGAAAAAGAAAGAAAGTTACAATGGTTGTATTATGAAAGTAAGTTGAACCTGATAAAACTCCTCCTCCAGTGATATGATATGACGAGGTGGATGATGACATACAATCAACTTCTTCGTTTTCAAACTAACAAAGAATAGGATCTAAATGATCGATCTATCCAGAACTATGTGTGTGTACTGAGCTGGAGATGTTGGTTTGGTGGCTGCAACAAAAACATATCTAGGGTTTCTGCTAGTTTTATCTATTGTAATTGAAGTTGGGCCGATTTCAGTATAGGACTTGTTTGAGAGTGATGAGTATCATGTGTTAATGGGCTTTGTCAAAATACCTCATTAGCCCATACTTTGTTATTTGCCCGATCTTTATAGTTTGGGAAATAATGGACTTAGTCCTTCCGACATCTTTATTTTCGGATCTAGGAGTGTTTTCGGTTGTTCCATTTATTCGAGTGAAACTTTTTAGGTTAATCGAAAACCGAATCGCATCAATCAAGTTTGAATTCGGGTTAGTTTTTTAGTAGAGCCGAATTACATTATCTATTTTTTTTTAATTTATTGTTGTATATATATTTCGTAAAAAATATTATTTCGAAGTATAAATTTTTTTTTTTATATTAAAGAGAATGAAAGTGAATTTTTTTTAATGTAAAGTTTATGTCTTTCTAGAAACTTTTTTTTTCCTTTGTTTTTTTTTTGTTGCATGATTTATAATATATTTGCTTTTTTAACGGCATGAATTGAATTAGGGAACACAGCAACAAAATCAAACTATTGAGCAAAGTTCTTTTTTGGAAAATGAAAATAGAAAATAAAATGGTGGGTGACTCTTAAAATGGCTTAAGCGATTAGTTGAGGATATTTTAATGTGTATCGTAAATTGAGGGAATGTTGAGGTGTCGTGGAGATAACAAACAAAACACAAACACCCATTGCTCTTAGAGGCTAACACTTTGTTCCCGACTTTATATTTTGGAGTGGAAAGGAAATGTTTGGGATGAGAATAAAAAATTTTGTGTTTCTGAGATTTTCTATTGAAACAGTAGAAAGTAAAAGAGAGTAAATTATACTAAATATACTCTCCAATACTTCTTTCAAATTGGGATGAAAATGAGTGAAGTTGGTTTTTAAGGGGTTTTTTTTTTACTTCCTACTCTTTTCTTTCTAACTCAGAAACATAAAATCAAAAATCACTTCACATTTCTCTCCTCTTTACTTCTCTCCTTTTATGCTCTCCATGTCTCTTCTTTCCTTATTATACTCGGGAACAGAGTGTTTATTTTGGTGTTAAAGCCTTGGTTGTCCAACTAGTCTACACGACAGTGTGACAAACTGTAATCATATTGCCGGTTTGAACCATACTTGCAATTTGTTATAATGGTTGAGCCAAGTGAACACTTATGGCAATACTTTTCGATTACTTAGTCCTCGTTTATTTACCTTTTTAACCTTTAAACTTTTATTTTATACTTGCTTCTTTTTCACTTCGGGTGTTCATCGGTTCAGTTATCAGGTTGTTAAACACAAACACCGAACATAATACTTCCGTTTTCTCAAAACAAAATGTCATTGTTTAGCAATACCATGACGACCTTTTGAATTTTTCATTACTCCCAAAATGTCATATTTGGAATTGCTATTTAATGTGAAGTACGGTTTTTTTTTCTAACGCCAAGAACTAACTATCTCACAATACAACATAAACCTATTCCACATGTATCGGGCATTAGATATAGACAAACTGGTTTTTCTTTCAAATCCGGATCGGTTTTTAAATCGGTTTGATTTAAGTCAACCAATTTGACTTAAACCGCCCGAATCGGTTTGAAATTTACACCATTTGTCTTAATTTTTTTTAATATAAAAATTAAAAAATGAATAATTCTTAATAAATGTGATCGTCATCAATCAAATATCTTCGTTTTCAACATTTGATTGGCGAAATAATAAAATAAACAATTATTTTTGAACAACTCAAAATAAAAAAATGCACTCTTTATTTTGAGGACTCGCTAAGTAATATGGATGGCACCAAAGCCGAAAATATTGAGATCGTATCTACTGTTTTTATCTCTTCCCCGCCCTATCTCATCTCTCATGTATGTAAAGTAATTTTTTTACGTCCTCATTTTATCAATTCTTTCATAAAAACTTCTTTAAATATGTAAAAAATTTAAGTAGACATCAATAACTTTGTCCTCTGACATAATTCATTCCTCACCAAGCAAAACAAATATTTGAATAACCGGTTTTTAATGGACCCCACATAACTAAAAGCTCTTGCTATCTCTTTATGGTCCATAGTTCAAATGGTTCAACCGGTCGAATCAATCCGGATTTAACACTACTCTAACCAAGCAAGTTTTACTAAACGGTTTTCTAATTGACCTTATCAAGCCACCGAGTCATGATTTAATCAATAGTTCAATCAAGTTTTCTTAAACCCGACTTCCAATCACCCAACCTGTTCAACCGACCGGTCCCACCCGAGTTTAAACTTTAAACAAATGTTTTAATAACAAGGTTAAAACATTATTCCAAATATCAAAAAGTTCAAAAAAAGGAACAACAAAAAACTCATACTCTCTCGGGTTTAGGTATGGTCCACCAGTTAATGTAGGTTAATGGAGGTTATTAAACAACAAGAAAGGTAAAATCTTTGAATTATTTGTCTTTTATTGCTAAATGCATGATCGAAATTACCAAATCGTATTTCCTCCAATAGAAATGCAAAAAACTAGTAAGATATTTGCAATTCCAGTTGAAATAACATGTCCAAATATGTATATTTGGGAAACAACTAGCAAGCAATAAGTAGAATTAAGAGAAGCGATGGGAAGATTTATGACGATGTAATACCATTGTTCATGGTTAAATGAGCAGACAAGAGATCATACATTTTCCATTGACTTCAACTTTCGGTGTTAATGTGAGTGTTTCCAATGCAACACCACGAGCTACATGATATTTGAAATATGTGAGTACCTGAGGTAATGAACTTAAGATAACGACAGAACCAAATTTTATGTCAACACAGTGATGGGGATATACTGAATCCAATTAAAAATTGGTAAGTGAAATTGAGTATCATTTGAAATGGACCACTGTTTTTGGAAAATGATTTTTAATTCTAGCCCTCATTAACTTGAACTATGCAAAGTGAATCACTTTAAATGATCTAAAGAACTCAACTTTGCATATTGACCTGATGACAAAAATGAACGCTTAGTACCTTATTAGACTTTAATCGGTGTCACAATTAGACCATTCGACTTGCAGAGAATACCCTGCATTAAAGACTATAATATCATGCTCATGCTCTGTTACTGTTTAACATACTTCTAGTCTCATTTACAGTTTTAACTCTTAGGAACTATTCTAAGATCAAGGCATATATATCTGTCCGAACATCAACCTTTCTGATGTCCAAACAGCATGTAATTGCTCTAAAAGAAAACATACAAACCTTTAATTATCTAATTGGCAATCGTTGTAATAAAAACAGCATACAAACATGTAATTGTTGCAAAAAAAACATGGTTGTTGTAAAACACTATGTTGGAACAACATATAAAAGCTGTAATTGCTATTAAAAAACTTGTTTCTTTTGACCCGGGTGATCAGACTGGGTTTTGAATTCTTAAAAAACGGTTTCTTTTGACCCGTTATCTAGCCAGAGCCGGTTCGACCAGTTGAACCAGCCGGGTCGAACCGGGTTTCAATACATTGAATAAAAGAAAAGTGGTATAGTAAAAGTACGTGCATTCATGGCAGTGATAGACTGATTTTAATACTGGCATCATTTATCGGATCTAGGAATCATACCCATATATTGAAGAAGTTAAAGTATGGAAAATCATCAATTTACTTGTAGATCTGTACGAATAAGATGGGTAAAAGATATAAAATACCATCTTACTTATTGGTTTGTGCCGACTTTAAACACTTACTTTTTTATCTCGTGACTTTAACAATGAACTTTCAAATTTGTTTCAACCATACCAATATAAGCATAAAATGACTATATTACCCTCTTAAATGACCAATATACCCTTTGTCTTTCTTTCTTACATTGACTGGATAAATAACCCACAAACCATCAGCCTTGGTTATCTATCCATCTAACATTAACTTCCGTGTTCTACCAATACTCAGCAAAACACTTCACTTCAGATTTCCAGATTAGCGACAATGACAGAATACTACTGACGTTGACCGACCATACTCCCGTTGACTTGGTGTATTAAGACACCATCAACTTAGTACAGAGACACCGTTACTCCCTGTTTTTTTTTACTAAACACAACTATCAAAGTAAAGCTATACAAATACTGTATAAAAATGTCAAACATCGAAATTGCAAAAGTAAACACTCACATGAATATTTAGTCACCACCACATTCAACCAGTGAAAACCAGTGAATATTTAAACGGGTAACCACCATCGATACGTCTCTATGAATTCTAACATTAGATCTAACCAGCCCACGTCTAAACCGAGTCAGATCCAAATCAAAAGATATTTTTACCGGGTAACTCATTACCTAAAAGAAATCAGATCTAACCGGGTTAATCCTTTAAAGCAACCTAAAGTTGCAGCGGTAGTATTATCACATACATTCGTGATACAGACTGCAATTATTATTTATAACTAAGATCAATAAACAAAGACGAATTTTGGACATATATGGTGAAGTGATGACAAAGGAATCATCATTGTTGTGGTGTGTGGGTGGCTGGGTGCCCATGAAAGCATATACGAAGTATTTTTTTTTTTTGAACATAGAAAGAATCTCATATAGTCTTAACTTGACAGTGGTGTTTGTCAATTGTTTTGCTATAAATAAAAAGGTCAACGGTTTAATATTTATGATTTTGCTTTAAATAAAATAATTTTTAAAATAATTATAATATATTTTTTTTTGCTTTTTAATGAAACAATAGTTTTTAAAAAGAAAAAAAACTAGATGAAATAGAAACAAACAGATGTGTGGCAATACATGTAATTATATAGAAGAAGACGAGGGTAATATAGTCATTTCATGCTTATATGGGTATAGTCGGAACAAATTTAAAAGTTCATTGTTAAAGTCACGAGATAAAAAAAGTAAGTGTTTAAAGTCGACACAAACTAATAAGTAAGATGGTATTTTATAGCTTTTACCCCGAATAAGATTAGTAACGGAAGTTATTTAAACTAAATTTGCAAAGAACAAGTAATATGAAAGGTTTCGCATTACCTGCGCATTACAACAGCAGGTAGCATTGTAGCAACCTGCTTTTAGAACATGTGTTTTGAAAACATAGATAAGCACGTTTCTACGTTCCCTATCCAAACACTAGTTAGATTATTGCGTTTCGAAAATGAAAGATAACTACTCTATATATGTTTGAGTATATACCTTCAGTATCACTTCATTGATCTATGCACGCTAACCCAGTCCCCATAAACCTGATTATACATAATTAAAATCCCTTTGATATCATGTCTTCCATTTCCCAGTTCTTTTACCCCTCTTTCACTTTTATACAAGTCTAATGGAGAAACTGAAAGGTTCAAAGCTAGACTTGTAGATAAAGGGTATAACCAAAGGGAAGGTATTGACTTTGATGAAACTTTCTCTCCAGTAGTTAAAATTGTAACTGTGAGATGCAGTTTAACTTTAGCTGTTTATAATGATTGGCCTTTATACCAATTAGATATAAATAATGCTTTTCTATATGGAGATTTAGTAGAAGATGTTTATATGACTTTGCCTGATGGTTACTTTGATAAAAATGATCAATGAGTTTGTAAGTTGGTTAAGTCCTTGTATGATTTAAAACAGGCACCAAAGAAGTGGAATGAAAAACTTACATCAGTTTTAATTGAAAATGATTTTACACAAAGTAAAAATGATTTGTAAAATCATTTTTCTATGTTTATTAAAAATAAAGATGGAGTTTTTATTGTACTTCTGGTGTATGTTGATGATATTATTGTAACTGGCAATAATATAGAAGAAATTGAAAATTTTAAGAAATTTTTGAGTTCCAAATTCTTGATTAAAGATCTTGGCAAACTCAAATACTTTCTTGGTATTGAAGTTCTTGAATCCAATACTTCACTTTACTTAACTCAAAGGAAGTATTGTTTAGAACTTCTTACTGAATTTGGTATGTTGGCTTGTAAGCCATGTGGAACACCTATTGATGTTAAAGAGGGTATGAACAGTAAGAATAAGTGTATTCATGTTGATAAACCTTTGAAAGGTGTTAATAACTATCAAAAACTAGTTGGCAAGTTGATTTATTTGACTCATACTAGACCAGACATTAGCTATGTTGTTCATGTCCTCAGTCAGTATATGCATGCACCTATACAGTCACATTTAAAACTTGCATTTAGAGTCTTGAGATACTTAAAAGGTTCACCAGGAAAGGGAATTACCTTTAATAAGAGTAATAATCTTAATCTTGGTGTGTATGTAGATTTTGATTGGGCTAAATGCAAGCTTACAAGAAAATCAGTGACTGGATATTGTGTTTTTCTGGGTAATAGTTTGATATCTTGGAAAAGTAAGAAACAGTCAGTGTTGTCTAAATCATCTGCTGAAGCAGAATTTAGAGCAATGAATAGTGTTACATGTGAGGTAATGTGGATTATGAAAGTTCTTGCTGAGCTTAATGTTAATCCATTGTTACCTGTTCCATTGACATGTGATAATAGCTCAGCAACACAGATAGCTGCTAATCCTGTATTTCATGAGAGGACTAAGCACTTTGATATTGAACTCTTTTTCTTAAGAGAAAAAGTTGCTGCTAGAGTTGTTAGTACTATAAAAGTTAAGTCTGCTGACAACATAGCAGATATCTTTACTTTTGAGTGTTACTGAACATCAAAAGTTTTGTGAAGGTCTTGGGTTATATGATCTTTACATAGTTGGTTTAAGGGGGAGTGTTAAGAAGAGTGATTAATCCTAAACCAACTCTCAGGGACTATTATTGCAATTAAGGTAAAATACAGGTATGAGTTTATAATTATTTTATTACTATTATTCAGTTTTATATGCAGGGTATAATTTGACAAGTGAAGCGAAGATGGAGGGTTGAAGTGCGCAAGTTTATGAAGTTGTTAGGTTTTGTTGTTAGCTAGTATATAAGCCCTCTTTTAGGTCATTTGATAGCTGCGACTATCATTATCACTCTCTCAAATATTAGCATTCGTTTTGTGTACTGATTGTCAAGATCAATCTGTTTTGATCTCTAGTTTGATTTTCTTTCTTTTGTAAGTACGATCATAAACCCAAGTATTACATTTGAGGTATTACATCTGAAGATTCTCGTTCTTCAAGTGACGACGATGAAGGTGCATTGAAGTCCAGAAGAATCATAAACGTCACACACGATCAAGGGATTCTGATTCTTCGAGTTATGAATCTGATGATGGTATGATGAAGATCAAAGAGAATGCCTTCAAGGCATCATCATAGACCTCACAGATGTTCAGAATCTAGTGAAGCTGATGATTCTTCTAGCTTTGAAAATGGTGTTAAACGACACACGATGGTAGGCTCCATAAGCATCATTGAAGGTCTCGCGGCCATGAATTGAAGTGTGATTTGGATAGAAGAGGTCGAGCTATGATTATGAAGATACATGTAGAATGGGCAAGCATAACTAGGATCATCATCACCGCCACAACGATGAAGATAATGATTTGTATGAACCACGTTACGGAAGTGACTAGCTGAGCTGAACGGAGAGCATCCTGATGGTGCTCCCATAACAGGGAATTTGGATGCTGATAGTGATGGAGTGGAGGAGGGTCAAATTCTTTAGCTTCGTTATTTGAAATTAACATGTTCTGGGATTCTTTTCAACTTCATTAACTGAGATCTTGTGACTGCTTTAGTGTGTTGATAGAGATTGTTTAAGTTTCTTTGTCTGGAAAATAAAATTAAAAACGAAACCAGTACCGACCCTATTTGAATTCGGGTTACTCAGTTTGGACTCAGATGTGATAAAATTTCCCATTCTTACTAATTTAAATAGAAAATTTATATTAAGGAAAAAAAAAGAAAAATGTTATTCGGGTCAATCTGGTTGACCTGAAGCTGAGTTGCCTATACATTTTCAATTCGATAACTGACCTTATTTAGTAAACAACATGGGATGTATTTGGATATTCTTCAAGTATGCATAGCCAGTTAAGGAGCTCTTCCGATTCAGAACAGTCCCACGGACAATGCATCTTTCAAAGGTATTTGGAATCTGCCATCTGTTTTCCCAGTGAAACCTTGCAGCATCTCATGACAGAGTTCTCTTTTTTTAATCGCTTCAGGTTGTGCGAAATGCGTGCCACCACCACATGCCAATTCTGATGCCGTCCAAAGATACTTTGTGGCTCCGTGTTTCTCACAGGTTTAGCTAAGACAGATTTTCTCACAACCTACTCAAGAGCCGCTGCAGGTCACACGACCTCCAACGACGAGGTCCACCACAATGCTATTCTTAAAGGATAGTGGAATTTCTGTGCCGTTGTGTTACTCGCTTTTTGGTAGAGCATTATCTAATGTTTTTGCATACCCGAACATATGATGTTCACAAACACCGTTGGTTCCACCTGAAACTTCTTTAAATTCAAGTCTGAGCTCAACTTTGGCGCTCTACACATGGAACCTCAATCCATCTGCTGGAATATCAGGCCACGGTTTTCCATTGAGTTCGATCAGAGACTTGTTTAGAAACAATGACATAAGTAAAGTAGACCCAATCAAGGAAGTAAAAGAAAAACAACCATAAATTGCTACCAGGACTGAGACTGAGGCACTTTTACATCAACATTTTTTTTGCAAATGTGCAGCTTAAAAGAGTGTTTAGCTGGACAAACTCCTAGGCTACATGGGGTAATGTATAAGTCAAATTGTAAATTATGTTCTCGATATGCTTTTCCCCGCAGGTCAATGACAACGCAAGTGCACCAAATCACAAATACATAAATCAGTCGTATATGTAGCTCCATATCAAAACAATACTTCACTAATCACAACCTTTATAAATGGCGTCAGTAAGCCTGCGATTAAAACAGTACAAAACCTTTGAATTCCTAAACGAGCTAAATCAATTTAGAAACCGCTTCAAAAGACAAAACTCAACAGAACTTGCGCACTGTTTAGGTACTTACAGTCCTAACGCGCATGTCGAAACTCAAATGCCACATTTAAAATTCTGTTAGTGAGCTCTCCATCCTCTTGAAAAACTCCAGCTGATGTCGATATCAAGGATAGGAGTTCCATCCATCTGCGCAAATTAAATGCATACGCAAAAGTTTCACTTTGTAGCAACAAACCAAACCTCAGATTGCAGATCTAGCACAATTAATAACAGTAAAAAACACTGACCAACTTTCACTACTACAAGAATCGAAATAGAACCCGGATAAAAAGGTTATAAAAATGAAAACCACTATCAAGCGAAATAAATATAATTATATAATTGATAATAACTAACAGGAGAGCATTTTTCACACTATTATCCTTGAATCTGATAAAAACAAAAACCAAGTATATGCAAAAATAGTCTAAGCTAAGAGAATAAATAAACCAAATTCGGGCCTGAATAACAATGTTTGATATGGTACATAATGAAATCTGGTTGTCTCGTACTTAAATCAAGCATATTTTTAAATTACATTTTAAAAACAATAAAGATACTTTTTTTTCTGTAACGTTACAGTTTGGGGACCGAAACAGCACCAAACCAGTTTTAGTTGGTTCGGATTTAGTTTTCCTGCTCCAGTCAGTCGTATCCAATAAAAATAACTACAAATATACAATCACCATTTTATGCAGGTAAGGTAACAAAGGAAAGATAAAAGGCAGTTTTATATGATTCTTTGTTGGCATAATATTAAGCAGCATGAACTCTTGAAATTTTGAAATTGCATAAAACAGCCACAAGAATGGGCACAAGTCACTCAAATCAAGGGCAAAATATCCATTTATTTGAATGAAACAAAGAAAATTAAACAAGCCCGTGACCATTGAGGGTACTGAAACGATGAACTCTTTCTATTGAAGCCTTTTTTTAATCAGAATGAAACAGTCAACCTCAATACAGAATCGACTATGACAGTACTCATACAGATTAGCAACTAAGAAGAGGATGGAAAGTACCTTGAATTTTAGCATCCATCTTTTTCTCCTTTATGTGCTCATCATTGAGACGCTTCAAGAACGGAAGAAGAACATGTAGGAAATAAACAGAGTATTGGACTTTGTGATCAGCACTAGGTTCAAACTTTATCTTCTCTTTGACCTACAAACCACCAACGAATTCAGCATATAAATTATTAGGGACGTGTTTTGAATTGCTTAAAAAACTGCTAATCTATTTATCCAGTTTTGATGCAGCGTATATATAAGCACTTTCGACTTCTGAGTGTTTGGATGGAAACAAGCTGAGTTGCTTATCATCAAAATTATGAAAGTCAAAAGTTGGTTATCTGACTATAGTGTTCTGTTACAAGAGATGCAAATGCAAACACCATCTCCTGCCTTACCTAATGAGCAGGTAATTGCTAGGCTTGGTAGTTCTGGAGTGCAAAATATGGCAGATCTCTTGTCCGTCTTACTTAATGTGCCTATCAAGGTCATTAGGACGATGTAAACGGAACAAAACTTATTACCTAAACAGGTACAATCGACCTGATTTGCCGCTTAGACATGCTAGAGTAATTAACTAAGTTAAGTGAATACTTTTTTCACTAGATTATATACAATAATGAGCCGAGCTGAATATCTTAAAATGATTAAACTTATGATGGACAAGTAAACGTACCCCTATAGTTGGAGAAGTCAATGTCAATAGTTTGAGAGGAGAGAGTCTTCGGTATTAGTATCAATAAAAGTACTAGTATCAATGTAAGCTTCAACAAAAGACGAAGGTTCTTGGGTAAAAGAGTAGTCAGAGTACTCAAGTCTCTTATTATCTTCAATGTTAAGGTATTCGAGTTTAGGAGCATCAATCACAAAATATGTTATATATGCTTAATCTTTTCACCACACCTGCATATAATTAAAAAACAAAAGGAGAGAATGATTAAACTCGATATATACTTCTCATTTCATTTAGCAAATCCAAATTATTGAACAGAAATAACTTTATCAAACAGTAAACACAAAACTAATAGAAAAAATCACATACACTCATTTAAATCCGGGAACAACATGCAAAGATCATAATGAACAAATCTCATTATAAAATATCAAAACTTTAATTAGTTAAACAAGGTAATCGAGACTCTAACTTTAAGAAATTGAACTACACTCTAAAACAGATTAAATTTGTTCAAATATGATTAACAAACAAACTAACCGATCAAATATGAGATTGAAGATTATACAAGCTCTAAGAGTGATATTAATGGATACAAAAATCCAACTGAAAGCCAACATACAGATCTTTTCACATGAAATTCTTAACCATACATTTTTGCAACCCTATAAAAACTACAAATCTAGCGAGCTGCATATATTCATTAGAACCATATAACTATTTATCAAATCTAAACAAACAAATCTCATAATGAAATCAGTTGTATTGTCTTCATTCAACAAATCAGTCACATGGAAGCTTAGTTATAAAATAGGGTCTTATATCACACGGTATGCTTTATGTATTCAGTTTAATCAAGTAATTACCTGCTTCTTGAGGTTCACAACCGGCTGCTGTTTGTTCCCAATGTAGTCTCGTTCAAGCTTATATAAACAATGGTTTTGCTGGTTTCGCCAAAAGAACAGGTAAGCTACATATAATATATAAGAATGTTAAACGAATGAAAAGAGAAGGTATACATAGATTCATTTAATAGCATGTAATATCACATTAAGATCGTGTAAGTGGTAAAAAAACATTAATACACCAACCCGCCCACTCAAAAAGTACTTTCTGAAAAGGGTTTTTGGTGTCGCACAACTCGAAGTTGTATCATTACGATTTTAACTTTCGCTAGTCAATTTTTTTAGTGAATAAATGTATACATTGCTATTCACAAAACTGTACTAAGCACGAATCTTAACAAAAAAAAAATCACATATATTCATCCAGCGAATCAACACTAAGTAACAGAATATAACAGCCGATGATAAAACTTAACAATAACATATTAACAACTAAGAGTGTTGCTATGATAGTTTATTATGATAGTTTACACAAAATTCGGCTTAGCAAAAATAAAGCATATAAAACTTTTCGTTATTAACCAAAGTAAGGTTACTAGGCGATCAACAATATATTTCTTCCGCCTTGTCCTCACAATTCTCGAAATGAGATTAGATTATGGGGAAAAAATATGAATCAAACTATCAAAGTAAACAAAGTTAAAGGAGTAAATAATTGGTTTTTGTAGTTCTTTTTGGTTAATTGCAGCCTGCTGCACCTCTAAGAGTTTTACCTAATGAGCGGGTGATTAATAGGCTTGGTCGTTCTGTGGTGCAAAATATGGCAGAGTTCATGTCCGTCTTATTTGATGTGTCTATCAAGGTCATTAGGACGAGGTAAATGTTGTGACACAGAACCGAACTTACTACCTAAATAGGTACAACTGACCTGATTTGCCACTTAGACGTGCTAGAGTAATTAACTAAGTTAAGTGATTACCTTTTTCTCTAGATTAAGAATGAGGTAGAATATTTTAAAATGATTAAACTTATGATGGACAAGTAAACATACCCTTATAGTTGGAGAAGTAAATGTTGTCATGTAGTGTTGAGTCTTCGAGGGTGACACATACATACTTTAGAGTGGGCTCCTGCAGTGGGTGCAACTGAGCTGCAAAACCAAAAGATGCAGGGTCATATAAATCACCCGGCCATAAACTAATCCAGAACTCACAGGTATGTCATTGAACTACTAATGAAGAATGCAGACGCACAAACCCTAGCAACTTATAGTTCAACTTAACGCCTCTAGTAAAAAAAAATAATTAATTAGTGTAAAACATGAGAATGCACGTACTAGTGCAGCACTAGCTAGATTTTTAAGCATACAAAGCATAACAACATTTCTGGACGGAGATTGTCTGAATCATTTGTTAACCAACATAAGCATCAACTGAATAGAGGGTCTCAAAATGTAACTATATGACCCCATGACCTTAGAAACGTTTTCTACAACAAGAGGAAGCCTGACATACATATATCAACCCAAATCTGAAAAGGGTGCAAAAGGCTAGGTTTGTGTAGTTTGTGCTCAAATCTCGATAATATTATAAAATTTTTGATGGCATAATCAATCTTTTGCTATATACTACACGATTGGCCAAAGGTAGTCTTTTACAACAAGAGACTGTTTGATACTAAATTTATTTGGACAGACGATACATGTGAGCGAAAAAGACCAAAAATACGCCTATTATAAACAATATATCACCATGACCTTGACAGAAACTCACCGCTGAAACCTTAATACATACTGTTTCCAGCATACAATACTACAACGCAAGAAAGATAAAGCTTACAATTTTTCTTTACCAAGAGTGCATAGCCGTGGGAAGAGGTATTTCTGAATGTTGTTTAAAGGAGGGTACCTAGAATGAAATATCAAATATTAATACTCCAGTTCCGTGATATTTTCTCATAAGTAACAAGATAGTGAGATACTTACGCGTTCAAATGGTGAATTGGGACACCAGGGAGGGATTGTAGTGGGACCCAACCTAGACGGGTGGCCACACGAGCAACGTTTGTGTCGACCTATCACAAGCAACGTAATAAAAGTTGATTTGCAATGCAACATGTAAATATAAAAAAAGTTAGAATGTCAAAAACCCTTACAGGAAAAGCAACCACCTGACAATGAGCTCCAATCATAGAACAACGAAATGAATCCAAACCCAGATATTTTTTTTAAATTTAAAAACATCTATTAATTAAAGTTATTAGAGTGAAATCTTCACTTTTTACTAGAAAGAAATATATGACCGGTTATCTGGCACGTCATCAAGTTAACCCGGCTCCACCCACCTATTTCTAATTTAGCCGACACTCCGACCCACCCACTTAATCATTCCCATCCCTGGTTATTCTTCCGTCAATACAACCATGGTGAAAGCTTCTAAACATCAACGTTCTTTCATTTTAATCAAGATTGTGTAAAAATACGCCACAAAAAGAAAAGACTTACTGTTGTCACTATCCAGTCTATCTGTCAGAAAAATTACATATAATATGTTTCTAAATATAGTATTAAATACAGAAAAAGTTTTAGCAAAAATGATTTCAGACAAACCTCAAGCTGCCACGCCCGTTTCGCAAAGGAGAGTCTCTCCGTAGAGAAAGGGTTTTTCCTGTAACAAACCACAAATGTTTTTAAGGTTCTGATTATTCATTTTTATTTCGTTTAAATGCAGCCAAAGACACAAAACGAGGAAATAACAAGTTAGATCTATATCTACCTTAATGTAATAATTCCGAAAGCATCTGTTACAACAAAGATGATGAAAAAGAGATTAACCCATGCTACATGCCACACGCGCGTTTCAAACCGAAAACCAACAGATCTAAAGAACACACAAATAGGTACCATCATGTTAGAGTGAGTGGATTGGCGGCTGAAAGTAAACATATGTAGGGTTTCTAATGACCTAGTGGTTAGATTGTTAGAATGCAATGATGTTGGGCCGATTTGAGTATGGGTCACAAAATGTTTTGAGTCTTTATTTTAGGCTTGGGCTGATCTTACATTAGGGGTAGTTGTAAATTTGTGATGAATTTTTGTATAATTATTTTTATTATATTTCTAGCTAGGGGTGAGAAAAAAACAAATAAATTGTTAAATCGAAAACATCAAACCAAACTTAGAAAAATCAAGCCGATTCGTATTATAAATTTGATTTTCGAGTTAGATATGAATTTGACGATCAAAACTGAAACCGAACCAAAAACCGGTTTATATATAAAGTGAAGCGTTATAATTTAATCATAAAACTAAAAACAACAATTTCTACTTAGAAATACATTTTTTTTGCAAAATATCTAGTTATATATTTTTTTTTAAATAAACAATGCAATTAGGGTTTTTCGAGTCAACCCAAAAATCAAACCAAATTCAATTACGGTTTCCGGTTCGGTTTGGTTGAATTTTGGTTCGGTGCGGTTCGGTTTTTGGATTGACTAAAAAAGTTCGCCCGAATATACCAAACAACTTAAAAACCGAACCGATGAACACCCTTAGATCTAACAATTTTTTAATATATATTTCTATTTTCTAATTTAGTGTTGGAAAGTATTTTAATGTAATTTGTAGGTTATTTATTTTTATTTGTAAATTGGTACATGAAAAAAGTTTTTTGTCACGAAATTTAGTGATGGACTTATATATCCCAAACATATTTTTCATTCGATGTAACAAAACATCCTTTTGGCGATCTTCACTCCAAATTACCAACAACTCTAACAAGATACTTATTTTTTTAGTTTTTTTCATTCAACCATGTCATCAAATTGTTTATCTTCACTATCTTAAACCCCTTCAGTTTCAAAGAAACATATATACAAAACTGATTGTATTTCTAAAATGAGCCTTTGTTGAATTGTGAATTACACGCGTGATATTGTCGAAAATAATGCAATTGAGAGCCAAACTGTAAACTATTCAACTACGAACGAAAAGGGAAATTTGGTTCCTATGTTGTTCGGGCCTGATGGTTGTGGTAAATCTACTCTTTTTAAGGTTGTGGTCTTCTTATTAACCTTATTTTTTGGCTTTATGTTTTGTAACCCATTTTTTTATTAATTCTTTTGAAACTTATGATAGAAGCTTATTATGTCACAATAAGGTTATGTAAACTCATGTGTTTCAAAATAAGTCGGAAAAACAGGCTTATGAAACATAAAACGAAATAATGTAAGCTTATAAGCTTAAAAATAAGCTGAAACAATCACCCCCTTTCATAATGTACTCATAGTTTGTATGTTTGGCCAAATAAGTCTAACTAGCATAGCTTTTAGGAGTCATCACTAGCACATATTTTTATAAGAGTTCTGGCGATAACATAGTAATTTACTTTCCATTGTGTACAAGAATAATACCGTACTAAAAAAATGTCCAATTTAATGTCACAAACTTTTGAAAAGTGTTGCAATGTGCACATCGTGTTGACATGTCACATATGAATAGTGACAGGTGACACATGTCACTCACTGAAATGTGCATAGTTTGAACACTTCTTGAATGTTTACAACATTAAGCAGGATAGTTTGTTCACTGGATGAAGTACCTAAAGCTATTTTGTAAAAAAACTATTTTGGAACTCACGTTCTCCTTGTGTATTCCACATTGATACTATCATGTGAAGTTGGTTTTGCTAAATGGGTTAGACGAGTAACGGGTTGAAACAAGTACTTTTTGGTATAGCTTAGGTTGTGAGTTGTGACCCAAAACATTTTTTGTCCCAAGCTTTAATTTTTATTAATAATGTTCGGCTACCCCTCCTTTTGAAAAAAAAATATCTTTTACCTTTTTTAACCCATAAGTTGCGTAGAATTATCCACCTCTACTTTCAAAGATTCTTGTATGTTGGTTTAAATAACCCACAAGCTAACTTAAGTGGTGTTTTTTCTGCGTATATAGCATAATTATGGCTTATTTGAGTTTGGAATTATGTTCCATAAGCTCACTTTTGTGGCTTATTTTGAAACTTTTTGGATTATATAAGCTTGTCATAACGGAATGCCTAGTCAGAAAGACCAATCCGCAACGCCCAGTCCAGAATGCCTAGTCAGGAGGACCAGTCCGAAATGCCCAATTAGAAGGACCAGTCCGGAAGGTACAGTCCAGACGACCCAACATATACAATATTCAAAGATTTAAGGGATCTTGTATGCTCAGAATATCTACGACCCATGGGCCAAAGATCCATGGTCCAGCGACCCAATAACAGATAGTACCAGTGAGTAGTATAAATACCCCTCATATTTCACATCTAAGGCAATCATGTTTACACACACATCTCTCTACTTTATCTCTATACAATGCCACATCACATCCTCCATCCCGGATCCTCCATTCTAGATCCCTTATCTCGGATCTCTCATCCCAGCCTCCATTCCAAAAGGCTCACTCCCTCATACTCGTGCCATTTATATATTCATATCATATGCATTGTATATACTTGCTATTTACTAGAGTTCTGACTTGATCGTCAGAGGGTGGTTCCCGGAGCTTCAGCCTTGGTTACTCCTTCTAACGGGTTACCAACCCGGTGCAAGAGATTACTCGAACATATCCTATTTTTTATTTAAAAAATGAAAAATAGAAAACATCTTCATATATATTTCTAACTATATTTTTATTTGGGATAAGAAATCAAAAATAGTAATATAGGGTTTTCTAGTTTCACATTTTTCAATACTTTTCAAAAGTCATGAAATTTTCACTTTTTAATTTTACATATAAAACTAGAAAACCCCATATTACTCTTTTATATTTCTTATCCAAAATAAAATATAGAACATGTTCACATATCTATTTCTAACCCTATTTTACGTTTCGTCGCTTTCTTAATGTTTTTTTCAAATTTTTACTTTTAAGCACTTTTTTACGTTTTTGTCTGTTTTCCTTATGTTTCTTCAATTTTCACGTTTTCGCCTTTTTTACGTTTTCGCCTATTACATATAAAATTAGAAAATCCCATATTACTCTTTTCTATTTCTTATCCCATATAAAATATAAAACATGTTCACATGTCTATTTCTAACCCTATTTTACGTTTCGTAGTTTTCTTAATGTTTTTTTTTCAAATTTTTACGTTTAAGCACTTTTCACGTTTCTGTCTGTTTTCCTTATGTTTCTTCATTTTTCACGTTTTCGCCTTTTTTTTACGTTTTTGTCTCTTTTTTATGTATTTGAAAGTTTTTATCGTTTTCGTCCGGTTTTTTACGCTATGGTTAGCTTTTTACGTCTTCGTCACATTTTTCCAAGTTTTGGTGAGTTTTTTTTATGTCCTCATCAGCTATTTTTATGTTTAGGTTAGATTTTTCACGTTCTTGTCAATTCTTACGTTTTCGTGTGTTTTTCACGTTTTCGTCAGTTTATTTACGGTTTCTTCTAGTTTTTTACGTTCTTGTCTGATTGTCACGCTTTCTTCAGTTTTTTACATGTTCCTCGGTTTTTTCACGTATTCGCGAGTTTTTTTACGTTTTCGTCTGTTTTCTTATGTTTTCGTTTGGTTTTGTACGTGTTCGTCAGTGTTTAAGTTCTCTTCGGTTCTTTTACGTTTTCATTATTTTTCACGCATGTGTCAGTTTTTTCAAATCGTAGTAAGTTTTTTATGTTTTCGTGACTTTTTTTCCTTTTTTCGTCTAGTGTTTTTACGTGTTCGTCAATTTATTAAAGTTTTATTTAGTTTTTTAACGATTCGTCGAGCTTTTCACGTATTCGTCATTTTTTTACGTTTTTGTCATTTTTACGTGTTTTTCGGTTTCATATGTGTTTCTTCTAGTCTTGTCACGTGTTCCTCTGCTTTTTTACGTTTTCTTTCAATTTTTTATGCGTTTGACTCTTTTTTACGTTTTCAATGGTTTCCTAACGATTCTTTCGTTTTACGTTTTCTTTCGCCTCTTATGTTTTCATAAAATATGTTGACAAATAAGTGAAAACCCCAAAAAAACATGAAAAAAACAGGCGAATACGTAAAAATAACTAGCAAAAACTTTGAACAAAAACGTAAAAAAAAACTGACGAAAACATAAAAGATCTTATGAAAACGGGAAAAAACGGGGGAAAAATACAAAAATGTAAAAAAACGTGAAAAAAATATTATCATGAAAAAAACAGGTTGAAAATAGTTTTGTTTAAACATTATTACTTTTACAATAGAAAAGAAAACTTTTTAATTATCTAGAAATTTAGAAATAAAAATTACAAAAAGTTTCTACAATTAAACAGCCCTCAAACCTTTACCTAATGAAACTTACTCACTGAACCCGGTCATTAAACCACCTGAACCCATTTCACGGAACCTTCTGAACCCTTCTACCTGACTACTTTAGTGTGTCGTGTGGTGCATGATAGCTCTCATGGAAATGCACTTTGCACCGTTAGATAACACACTAAACCCAAAAGCAATAAAAAAAGAAGAAGTATCCACCTAGGTAACAAAACGTAAATCCCCGCAAACAAAAAAACACGACACAAAATCACCCCAACAAATTCAACGTAAACTCAATATTTTTTTTTTCTTCATAGTATTTATTAATACATTAACTAATTTACATATTAGGAGAAGACAAACGGGCAAAAAGCTGCGCCGCTAGCCCTTTTTGTATAGCAAAACTAAGTCTATTGAATACAACGTTTGTGGATTTAAGAGTCAAAACATTACTATTCATAACACGCATTCTGGTAAGTAGCTCCACCGCCTCAGGTGCAAGGAAACCAAATGTAAAACACGTGTTGATTTTCCACACATGCTTTCTCGTACTTTGCACGAGGCGGCTTTTATAGCAGCCCGACCCGCTGTAAAATCTCGACTGCCTAACTCCACGAGAGAAGAAATCCCTGTCAAATCAAATATTTAATATAAATTCAATTAACTAATCTAGCTTAACCATCCGGTTTTAATTAAAAAAAACCCACTTTTATTATTTAAAATAAAAAAATTGTCACAATGCTAAACATTACGTAAAACAAAGCATAACATTACAATGAGAATTATATAATCTTTTGCTAGAGGGCAACATTTATATGTTTTCAACAAACTCTTTTCTCGATTTTTATTAAGTCACGTCTGAAAAATCATATATGATTTATTTCACAAACCACATATGATTATATGAAACTATATACGATTTTTTAAGCGTGGCTAAAAAACAAAAATTAAAAAATTCAACAAATGTATATCGATGTGCTGAAAGATAAAAAAATAAACATATTGGATGATTTACTTTTTGTCACTCTATACTTTATCGCTTGCACGATTTTTTTTTCTTCTAAAAGTAAAATAATGTATTTTTATTATAACTAAAATTTACCCATAAATATTTTCTAAATTTTATATTTGTATTAATCTCAAGTTAGATCAACAAACTTATCCGTTTTATCTATTTAAAAAAAATCCACACAAAAAAGAACAAAAAAACCAAAAACAAATAAAGACCCCTGAACCCATGTCACTGAACCTTCTAAACTCTTGCAACTAAACCTTATATTCTGAATCTTTGGTCATTGAACCTAATCACTGAACCCATGTCATTTTCATTGACCCCTTCTACCTGATTACTACCATGGGGATGCACTTTCAACCGTTGGATTATGCACCATAAAATTCCAACAAATTGCCGCTTGTTCATTATTTACCAAAAAGTAAAAAAAAATATTTTTAATAAATAAATACTTAAACTAATATTAAGTTTGTTAAAAAAAAGGAATTTGTAATTTCTATAAATTTAAAAAATATATATAAAAAATGAAAATTACATAAAGGCTATATTAAATATACTCTTACAAATACTTTATTTTTGCACATTTATTTATAATACTTTTTATTATTTAAATATTTGTACAGGTCGCATAAAAGTACCTATCGATTTTATAAAAGAATCTTACACAAATATTAAATTACTAGACGATTACCCGCGCATAGCAGCGGAATTACCTAAAGAGATGTAAATAATGATATGTTATTTGATTCGATGGTCGAACTCGTGACCCAATAATTGCCTAGTGATAGATAGTTATTTATATATTAATTGACCCGATGGTCGAATCGGTAACCCGGTGACTCGTCCGGGTTGAACCGGTAGGCGAGCCCGTTCCCATAGACTCGATCGGGTTGACTCGATGGTCGAACGCGTGTCTCAGTGGTTGAACTCGTGACCCGGTGACTCAATAGGATTGACCCGGTGGTCGAAACCAGTGACCCGGTGGCTCGTCAGGATTGACCTGGTTGTCGAACCCGTGACCCGATGACTCGATCAGGTTAACCCGATGGTCGAACCCGTGACTCGAAAAGATTGGCTCGATGGCCAAACCCGTTACCCGGTGACTCAATCGGCTTGGTCCGATGGTCGATCCGTGACCTGATGACTCGACCGGATTGACCCGTTGGTGGAACCCGTGACCAAGTTACTCGACCGAGTTAATCCGGTGGTGGAACCCGTGACCCGATAACTTATGTAATTATTTATGGTTTAATTTTTCAACATTTCCTATTTTATCTAACTTACTAGCTTAAAGACCCGTGGAATCACGGGATACCTTAGAAAATTAAATTTGTAAGAAGTGTTTAAGAGAAATACACAATGAATAATGTAAACCATGAAGCATTCATATATGAAACAATCAATAATCCGAGACTAAACATGTATCATTACACGATATAATGTTATTATTTTTGAAAACATTAGAATAAAGATATCCATGCGTTTTTCAATTCCAAAGTTGATGATCTTAGTGTGAGACGATGTTTTCCATACATGCGTAGTTGTTTGGCAAATTCAAATGCATCAACACCTATATGTTGGCATAAAAATGCAATTAGTCTTTAGATAAACATGTCTTGGATAAAAAATGAAATATTGACAAAACATGTAGTAAAATGCATGAATATAAAATGAACATACTTGTTGAACATCGGTCATAGATTGTGAAGAACTTCTTTGTACACCACGTTGGTAGTAGTCTTTGATATATTACCATCCTCATCACAAACGACAACTTTCAACCCCTTTTTGCTTTTTACTCGTGAAACAGCAACGTAAAGTTGTCCATGGGTGAAAACAGGTCGTGGAAGATATAAACCAACTTTTGAAAGAGATTGGCCTTGACTTTTGTTTATAGTCATTGCGAAAGAAAGTGACAAAGGAAGCTGCTTTCTTACAATCTTTACCGGTAAACGTTTATCACTCGGTGTAATTCTCAACCTCGGTATGATAACTTTTTTTCCAAAGTTTGTTCCGTTAATGATTTGTGCACTAATGGAAGTTCTTGTTAAATGTAGAACTTGGAGTCTGGTCCCATTACACAAACCATTTGCTTGATCTATATTTCGCAACAACATTACCGGAACACCAACTTTTAAAGCGATTCTATGGTTTGGAACACCTGAGAATTTCAACCCATTAATAAACTCTGTAGAGAAAACCGACTGATCTATAGCAGCGCCACGTTCGGTTTTATCTATGCTATCGCAACTTAAGAAAACCATTTCTTCTCCGGGGAATTTCTCCAACAATTTCTCGTTAATATTGTCTACAATTTCGTTTGTTGGAGCAAGAATAGCTTTTTCTTGGAAGTATGCAGGGTCGTCAATATTATCCAAAAGGTTTGGATAGGTAAAATCGACAATAGATTTTACCGGGTCATCACTTTCATCCACTCGTATTTCTTCTGGTACATCTATTTCAACCTCACCGTCATTAGGATCACCAAGTTCCCCGTCTCCAACTTTTAATATCCAATCAGCGAATTCGCGTATCTCAGACACATCTTCGGGTCGTGCTCCCACGGTTAGCCTCATATTGGCGGTTAACCGTAGAACCTTACAATGATCCCACAAATAAGATTCCTTTAAAGAGGCACTGACAATGTCTTGTCGTGAACCTTTAGGAACAACAGGTAAAATTTGTCTAAAATCACCACCGAATACCATAGTCATATTCCCGAATGGTTCTTCACACCTTTCAAATCTACTCTTACGTAGTATATCTCTCAAAGAACGATCTAATGCTTCAAAACAAAGCTTATTAGCCATTGGTGCCTCATCCCAAATTATAAGTTTACATCTCTTTAATAATGCACCCAAATCACTATTTGGACTAATTGAGCAAGTGGAAGTCTCGTCAACGTTTATTGGAATATGGAACCTTGAATGAGCAGTTCTACCACCAGACATTAGCAATGATGCAATACCGCTGGATGCCACATTTAATACTATATCCCCTTTTCTTCTAATCCCGGCAGCAAGAGTTTTCCATAAAAACGTTTTCCCTGTTCCTCCATATCCGTATACAAAGTAAACTCCACCAGTACCTGCTTCAACAGAACCCATTATTGTGTCGTAGACACCTTTCTGTTCAGTGGTTAAAGATCCGTATAACTGTTCATACTCAGCATGTAAGTGTATAGGGTTGTAATCTGTCTCGTCATGTATAAGTCGATTCCCAAAGTCTGTTATGTATCTATCATCCGGATATGGCATTTCTGGCCAAGCTTTTAAAGAAAAACCTCGTGATTGCAAAAGTTTTTCGATGTAGAACAAACAAACATTTTTTTTTTCTTCATCAGAAATGATCAAATCTGCATACATAAGATATATAGCGTTTTTTTGTTAGAAAAAAAGTACAATCTATTTATAAAAGAAATTACAGATTAGATTATAGTTTTTAAAACGTGTTATACCATGTTATATTTACTAAATATAAACCTATATTAGGTATAAAACTATAAATTCTGCATATTTGTTGTAAAAATTGAAAAACACTTATACGAAAGTCTTACCTGTAACAAAAGATGCAGTACACATTAAACTAATTAAAATCTATAATATTAGTTACTGTTATATACAGCTTTAACAAAATTAGACACAGATTAGTTTCCAGTAAATATACGACAGACAGTCGTGACTGGAATCATCAGTTTACCTATGAGTTGTGAAATACCAATATAATTTTTACATAAAACGGATATTACGCACTGCATTTGATATAAGTTCACTAATGATAATAACTAAACCATCCTATATTGGTCTAAATGTCTAATTTACGTACCACGTGCAGGTATACTTAAGATGAATTATGTCTTGACAAAATACATCACTAAATAGTTATGAATGATTTTATGTTTGACTACAAACAGTTAAGTCTTAAAGGATTAAAGCATATGGTGGTAATATGTTTAGTTTTAAGCAATCATAAATTTACATACTAAAAAAGGTATTTAATCTAACCTGGAATCTTTAGTAATAGTCTTCTTTTGTGTTGAACATCGTCGGCCATTAGGTGCCATGTTTGTAACCAAACTGTCAACGGCATAGTAAGTTCTTTTTGAGACAGCAACGTAACAAAAAGGTCTCGAAGTTGCGCAGGTGGTGCCCAATGTGCGGCGTCTTTAATACTATCAACATACTCCTTGTCGTCTTCTAAAAGACCCGCTGCATAGCAAGCTTCTTTGAAAGTAGGATATATAATACCATTCACCTTTTTTATTTGATCATGGTTAAAACATCCTTTTGCACTATTTAGTAACATTCTACAATAGTACGCATCGCCGGTAGCAATTGGAACACTATGAATTCTACCAATCGATTTTCCTTTCTTCCTAAATGTCCATTTTCGTTGAGTCGCGTTCCACACAAACTTAGTTGGAAATTCTGCGTAAGTTAGCTCACGTGCCGCCGGATACAGTTCATTCATTGTCATCCAACCTTCAAACATACTATGTCCAACTGACGGTTTGTGAATAACACTTTCAAGATCTGAGTTCTCGTCATATAAAATCTGTTGCTCCCCCGGCAAATGAAACGATAGCCGTTCAACAGCAGGGTATCTGTAATGTATCTCAAATCCAAATATTCTCCATGCCGCCTCACAAGCCGATAGGTATCTGCAATCATAGAACGCTTTAATTTCATCAACCGGTTTTTGTACTTGTGTACCATCTGCCATGGTAACAGGTTCATACAACTGTGCCGACACTCTATCAGGACCTTTGTTGATATATTTGAACAAATATTTTATGGACCCTGTCTGGTTACACCATTCAACGTTAATATGGCATTGGTAACGTTTTAAGAGTGTAGCATTATACGGAATTACATAACCGTTGTGTAATTTAGTTCCGCTCTTTTCAACATATCTCCCGTCGTCACGTCTCCTATAAACCGGATATCCTTCTGAGTCAACAGAACTTCGTTGAGTGAATTTCTTTGGAAAATGCTTGCTACATTTTTCATCGATCATACACGCTTGATTTGGGTCATCACAACCGCACGGACCATGCATCATAAAATCGGATACTAATTTGTACAAATCTGGATCATCGTTCTTATCTGGTATTTCGGCAGAAATGTATTTGTCAATTTGATCAGCGCTTGGTACCTTGTCATCCTTATGCAAGAATAAACATATGTGTGCGTGTGGAAGTCCTCTTTTTTGAAACTCAACTGTGTATACAACTGCATCAAAATGTAACATGTTAATTCAATAAACAAAAGTTTTATATAATCATATGTTAATGACATAACACGACTGTAGCATAGTATATAAAAAGATGTTTTGAAACATACGTGCTTGCATACGACCGAATAAACGTAAGTCCCTCAAATCCTTTGTTAGTAGGTCCAGCTTTTGCTTAAAAACTCTTGATATCACATCAGGCCTATCCGAAGATGCTAAATTATGCTTTCGCATGAAACGTCCGATCTCTGGCCAGTTAGCATTGCAAGTCATTGTAATAAACAAATCTGGGCAACCATACCATCTACACAAAGCCATGGCATCCATGTAGTTTTGTTTCATGTACCTTGGTCCACCAGTAAATGAGGATGTCAACACAATTGATTTTCCAAGGACTGTTGGGTCTGAATTCCCTGAAGCAATACTTTTAACTATGCTGGAGTACGTATCACACCTAAGCTTTGTCTGTTTTGCTCTTTGAAAATACAAACGTTCTGTTTCAACCATAGTGTATCCGTCCACAAGAAATTGTTGAAACAAACGACCTCCACGAACAAATAAATTTTCTTGATTCGGTCGATCTTGAATTTGAAACGCAAACCACTCTCGCATAGAAACCATTTTTTTCTTCTTTTTTGTTTTATCTGTTGCAGGTCCAACTTCAGTTGTTGACTGTTGTGGATCAGATTGTGGTGTATCTGGGATATCATCATCACTTTCTTCAGTTTGAAAACGTTGCTTTCTATGCGGTATTTCCAAATGATACCCATCTTGCCCACGTGGCATCAAGAGCGGGTATTGCAACGGAAGATACAAAGGATGAAATAGGTTTATACGTTCAAAACCTTCACGGTGTTTTTCTATAATTATATCTCTCTGCTCTACGCATGTATCTAAGTCACCTACGATAAGACCAGCTACCTCGTTAGCAGTAGGAAGATTGTAAGTTCGTCCATCTTTTCCTCTCTTTGCTACCAGCTTAATTTTAATATTTTTTTCGTTGTCTTCATTGATTCTGTCACGCGCCCTTCTAAAAGTTTTAACCAAGTGACTTGAAGTATCTAAAACGTCTCTTACTTCACGTATAATATTTCGATCAATTGGATGTTTTGACTTTGAATTATCAGATGTTGACGCAGAGTTGCTGTAATATATTAAAACTTTACGTCAGAAATAACGTACGTGCAATTATATAATGAAAAATTATAAAAACAGTATTACCGCAAAATTGAACAATGTTATAAATGTTACCTTAACGCTTTTGCCCGGTTTTCAACTTCGTTCTCAGTATCATATATATACAGTTGGGCAAACTTTGGTGTGTCGCCTACTTTTGGCAGCAAACTACCAATTTTATGGTATGTTTGTCCATGCAACCGAAAAACATATGGACCACGACCTCTTTGGTTGATTTTTTCATCGACCTTTCCACCCATCGAAGTAAATGCAAACATGCTATTGTATGATCGAATGTTGTTTCTAAAATTTTTACTTTTTTCATCATCATTAACAAACAAATCAACAATTTCTTTTGGAGCGCGTTCTGGTTGCTTAATAAAAACTTTTCCCTTGCCACAACATATACTGTACGGTTTGTTTTTTGGATTTGTGTTGCCTCTTCTTGCCTCCGCTTCCCACACCAAAGCATGGCATTCCGTACACTCAAATACAGGATCACCATGATCATAATATTCTGCAAATTAAAAATGATTGTTCTTTAAAATGTCGTTATGCAAGATTTTTTAAATTATGTGTAAAGTAAATATAGAAGTACCTTCAGATATACCAACGTATTTATCATACACTTTTCTAACATTTCCATCAACATCATTTAGATTAAAAGTTACTGGCGTGCGTGGTATACTTGCTCTCTTGGATCTTTTGGTTTGTCGTGATGATTCACCTGCTTGATATGTTGAATTTGTTTTTGGTAAACCATATGTGGCTGTTGTACGACCAGCTGTTGTATTTTGTTTGCTGCGTTGCGTAACGTTACTTCCATCAGGTGTATTGAAACCATCTGAAAAAAACATGAACAAAAAATTGTATGTTAGTTGCATTAAGCATATAATAGTGTGATAAAAGGAATTGCAGTAAAATGTGTACCGACAGTTACCGTTTGAGGTATGAACCAAAGAAGTTTGCCGTTTTCGTGTAACAACGACTGATGTAGTTTGATCAACACATGTTACCAACGAATTAGGAACAGGTGAAAACATATGACTCAAACTGGATTCACTCAAATTTGTTTGTCGTTTACGTTGTGATGCAACCGGAGTTCTATGATCAAGCGTTGTTCCAAAAGAGTTTGTAACAACTACATTATTATAAATAATTTTAGTTTTTTTGGAAGAGTCAGTAGTTTTATTAAAAAAAAGGAATTGTAATAAAATGTGTAATGATGTTACCGTTTGAGCTATCAATCGTGTTTGAATTAAATGGTGATGGTGATACTACAATAAAAAATGAAAAGAGTTACATCAACTATAGCGGTGCATTTACCAAAACAAAAATAGTAAATGTTTCTGCTTACAAAGTATGTTTGCAACATTTGGACTTGTTGCGTTTTTTAATTGTCTTGGCGTAACTGCATATAAACATACATTCTCAGTCAACAAATAACTTAAAATTTCAATCATTGTTCAAAAATATAATTATGTATGTTACTAACCATTAGAGTTTTGTGTATTTGATATCCTTAAAGGACCGAAAGATGGATTTTGACACAAATCATTTGCTTGTGTCTGCTGAATATGAGAAACACAGCCAGAATTTTGTGTAGTATTGTTGGTTTTTTTCCTTGCACTATTATAAATTATATCATTTGTACCTAATTCATGAAAAAAAAAACAGTAGTGTATTAAATATAAACTAACATGTAATAGTAGACAAATAAATATATTTATGTAAAATATATAAATTCAAATTTTTCACCTAATTGCGAAGGAAAACTTGGAATAATACTTTGCCTAAAAGGTGTACACAAATTCCCTCCTAATGGTAGTAACTGAGTTGCACAAGTCTTTTTAATTATTGTTTGCCCAGTCGTGTTTGTTGATTGCACGTTTATACCTAAAAACAAAATGCTTAGCTGTGTAATATTATTTAAAAATTATGGGTACTTTTAATTTTAAATTATATAGATGCAAAATACTCACCTGAAACAAATGTTGAACCTGAGATTTGAATACCACTGTCTGATAATGTATTCAACCTTTGCGTCAAATCTACATTTATAAAAAAGTATAATTTCATATGTAAGATTCAGATGTTTAAAATTTGATTTGTTAAAAAACTTAAGTCTATAAAAATATGCTGCCAACTTACTATTAGTAACATCTTTAAAAGGTAATCTCTTGTGACCAGATGATTGTGTAGCCCGTGGTTGCATAGATGAACCTGTTAGTTAAACATAACAAACATTAACAATCATTGTTATGCTGAAACGTTTAGACATGTGAATGTAGTAGAAGTAAAAGATAAAATACGTTTCATAATACAAATTACATGATAAAAATAGTTTAAAAAATATATTTTAAAGATTAGAAACTATCTTTGAAATACCTGTGAACTTTGATGATTGTTTTGAAAGTGTATTTGACACTGATAGCGTGGATGTATTCGTAGTAAGTGGATCATCTATTCAGTAAAAAAGTATTTGTTAGACACACGTACATATATAAATAAACGTATTCATTTATCTATTTTATATAAATCATACATTTTAGTAATTCAGCCAAAGAAACTCTCCTGTTTGAAGATGGTGTCACAAGCTCTGAAGTATTACTTTGTAGAGTATTTGAAAGAGATACAGCTTCTGGTGAATTTTGGAATGAAGATTGAGTTATGTTGGTGGAAACGACTTTCTTTTTCCTTTTTCTTGTAGGTAACTGATTGTTTTCATCCATGGTAGTTACTTACTATGATGAAAACTTTAAGAAGATAAAACTTGTTGAAAGTTTTTTATTATTATTTATAGTTAATGTTTAGCTGTGAAATTGATAAAAACAAAATTTATGGATATAATTAAGTTGATATTTACTTGATATGAAAGTAATTGTTTAAAAAACTAAATCTCAGGAGAAAATTTTGGAGCTAAAATATACGTATATAATTTGCTTAATGGCGTATTAATGGGTTAGTATGTTATTTAGGGATATTATGAGTTGTAACGGTTTACAAATAAAAAACGTGTGAAAGTTAATACACAATTAATGAAAATAATTGTAAATATGAAAATAATCTTATTTTTATACAAATCATGTAAAATCCAGTTATCTAAGTTATTACAGAACAAAGGTATAACATTTATGTAATAAATCCATATAAATTAAAAACCAACAAAGAAAATTATTACGTCTAACAATCTTTAAATTCAAAATTGATCATCCAAATCACATTGCAAACTAATGTTTTCCGATAATTATCACAATTTCATAACATCCATCTAAATCCATGCTAAAACTTAAAAATAAAATCTTGAAATTATTAAATTTGAAAGACTTCGACTTGCTGACACCCTGCAAGATTTAAAACTTTTAATCTTTACAGAAAAAGTTGACATTCACTAAGTCGTCATCATCCAAATCATGACCCATTCCACGTATTTCATTGCACAATGAATCAGCCTTTGAAATCCTGTCATTCACTTCGTTAAAGACTTGTAGAAACTCAGCATGATCACAACAGTTTGCTTTAAGCCAGTCAATAAAAACGGATTCATCGAGGTCATCTGTCAAAAAAACAAAAGCTTAAACACATACGATTAGGTTGAATTTCGAAAACAAATATATATTTACTTACCTTTAAATCCTTTTGATGAGTGACCGGATTCAAAAACTGATGTAAGAAACTTCAAGGCATCGTCTACTTTATCATTGACATTTTTTTTCTCGTTGGTATCAACTTCCTTTTCCTTTATAAACATGGAGGATGGTTTGAAAGGGTCGGACATTGTAGCATGAAATTTCGAACCTTCTTGAATAGCAGATTGTTTTTTTGCTTTTCCCATATCATTTTTTGATGTAGACATGATTAATGAAACAGTTTAATTGACATGAACATATGGCTAAACAGTATATTTATAGATGATTTTATTGTTAATAGTTACACATCAGTCCTTCATGATTCAAAGTGTACATGCAGTTTAGGGTTTTAAGATAAAATACATGATACATTAATTTTAATATAAAGTTTATAAACTTTCTGTCATTAATGAGATAATTTCAACCAAAAATACAATGATCTTAAATGTTGTGGTAACTGTCGGTTACAGATTGCTAATTGAAGTAGAATGAAAGGGTATATTTAAAGCAACAAAATCAAGTTAAAATAAAACAAAAACGTTTGAATGTAAAAAGGTTGGTCAATAAATGGGGCTATAAACACTAAATTATTTTTAGGTTGATTTAGTTAACTAAAACACTATTTGTTTAAAAATGAATGTAAAAACGTTATTACATCATAGCATATATGCTTTGTAACCTTAATAATTAATTGTTTAGTTATTTATTGAGAATGATAAATTTAATTTATATAGACAAAATTAAGGGTACATAAACATTGAAGTATAATATAAAAACTTTTATTCATAAATGTAAAAACGTTCAAACAAAATTAACATCATAAATGTAAACTTAATGTCTAAAAAAAACAACTTGAAAAAAGCAAACAAACATTAATAAATTTTGGTGAAAAAACAATAATTTGTTCCAATTAAAAATCTTCATCCGTATCTTCATCAGTGCTTTCATAGTCAGTTTCAGAATCATCATTAATGAAATCATCATCGTCGTCTTCTACATCATCTGTTAAATCATCTTTCAAATCATCATCATCATTTTCAGAATCTTGTAAATCAATTCCAATATCACTGCTGTTTTCATGTAACATGTCTTCTATTTTTTCGTTACCCTCTTCATCCGTATCTTCATCCATAAGAGTGAATTTTGGTACTTTGGCACGTGAATGTTTTGCTTTTTTATTTGGACGTTTAAATATAATTGCATCTTCATCATCATCTTCCTACATATAATAACAGGAATGGTTATAGTACATATGCAGTACATGTTGTATAAATATATTTAAAAAAAAAACATATGGTGCATAAAATAAAAATTAAATAATATAACAAAAAAATTGTATCATATAACCTTGTCATTCTTTTGGAAATCCATATCAGGCGATTTTGTGTTTTTTGATGATATAATTTTTTCATCATCCGAAGATACAATCTCAACTACCTCCTTAACATCATCGACCACAATCAAGTCAACACCATTATTGTTTACATCCGGATCATTATTAGTGATTCCTCCGCGTTTGCGATTGTCGGGCATAAACTGAACATTATGTAAAAAAATCACATATAATGTTATTTTCTAAACTAAAAATAAATACATATTATTTAGACGACGTATGTAATGGTAATGATTTTCTTACATCGTCATCATCAGATAAATTGATAACAGACTTGTCGTTGGAGACATTGACCGTCTTAGAAGGTGTGGCCATATCGTCATTATTGCATGGTATTTTAGGTTCCATGCTTGAATTTTATAACTTTTCACAATGGCAGAAGGTAAAAATCACATACAATTTATAGTGTTCAAATGAACTATATATATTAAGAAACTATACTAAAAATCAAATATATTTAAGATGTATGAGTAATTAATAAAAGTTGTTATAAATAATAATCTTTTTAGTAGTTATCCATAAATTAGTTACATGCAAATAATTGATTAATCTTTGATTTTATCATTTAGTCCAACTACAAAAAATCCGAATTTTATGCCCCTTTTATAGAACTTCATAACGTATCATTTATTTAGTATCCCTAAAAAGTAAATAATGCCTATTCATTTAATTTAACATACATAAATTTATTTAACATATATAAAATGGAAATATATTATTATCAATTATTTCAACAAAGTAATGATTATTTTTGACCCAACTTACCATGCATTCATTAAGTATGTTAAAAGAAAACACACTCAACCGCCGCCTATTCATTAACATCATCACTTTTCATTCACCTCTTTTCATTCATCATCATCACTTTCATTAACATGAAACACTAACACAAACAAAAACATAATCACCGCAATCAACTCTTTATCAGGTATGAGTTTCAACTTCATCTATTCATTTGTTTTTGTTGAAATTAACGCATATATGTATATCTTTTCATGCTATATGGTAGATGATTTGATAGCTAATAACACCAAAAAGATATAAATCAACTTGCATGTCTATAGATCGGTTGATCTTAATCACTAATATATTGTTTATGTTATCAATTTTTTAATATTAAGTGATTCGAATATATTTATTTGATTATAGTTATTAATAGATGATTTTTTTGGGGATCTATTTAAAGTAAAGAATTAGATTGTAATATCATATATTGTTGCTCAAGAATCCACGATCTTTATGATCAGGTTTTGTTTATAAAATCGATTTAGTAGCAATAAATCTTTTAAGTAGAGAATTATCTTATTTGTTTAGTGATATAATTTCCATGTTAATATGGTTATTATTAATTTTATTGTTAAATTTCCGTAACAGATTTATTTTACCTTATGTTTGAAAATGAAAATATATAGTTTAGTATATAATTGTATACTTGTAAAGTCGATGTTAGAATTTGAATATAGGTTATTTATGGCCATAATTAAAAACATAAATGCATAAAAAGTTTTCATGTTATAGTCATTCTCTCAAAATATAATATCATGAACCTTTGATTAATGTGTACCATTACAGTTTTGGTTTTTCCATATTTGCTAAACTTAGGCCTAATATTTGATTCAATTTTTTCTTAAATAACCAAACAAATTAATTTGACCGTATGAATATGTGAGCAACGTCTAATCATTCAAATGTAAGAACTTAGTTATGAATAACAGAATATAAGAGGAGAAAGTTGAATAATGGCATAGTCCTTTATATAACAACGTCAGTTTATGGAGTATTTATATTTTGTGGCACATGTTTTGTAAGTGAAGAAAATGCATGTTGTCGTAGAATTTGGTTATTAGATGTTATGCAATAAACCTTCTTTTTGAATAATGTGTAACTCTGTGTACGAAGCTTGCTTCAGCCTATTTCCCTTGTTTTTGTTAAGCTGTTCAGATATGTATCTTTCATGTTCAGCTAATTCTGTGACATGTATATCCTTATTGTAAATTTGTTTGAGGCATCTATATAGCAAATTGATTCAGATCACTTGTACTTAAAGGGTTACGCCAATAAGAAAATGTTATTAAATAACAAATGGCTAAAGCACATATATCAAATTCTGAAGATTTTAGCGTTTCAAATTTTAGTAAAAAATAATGGTTATTTGAAAATGGTAGAATAAACAGTTAAACTGATTTCAGTACAAAGTATCTCAAACTTTACGTTTTACTTACGATCTATATGTTTATATTTATCATCTACAGTATGAGTATCCAGTTTATTTTCGACGCGAACCAACGAAACATTAAAACCGAGCAGGTAAGTGTATACTACGTGTTTTTTGTCAGCCCTTTTATTCAATATCATTGACATATTATTTTAACTAAAATGCTTTGTAAAAAATGCTGCATAATTTTTCCTTTTGTGTAATAACACACAGATGTTACCAACTTTTTTCGCTCCAATTGTTTGGTCCGGCAGCCCATGGTTGTATCTGGTCAACAACAAAGGGACAAAGCATAAGGTGTGGATTAAGAAATTAAGTGGTACACAGTATTATGCTCTGTACTCCAATGAATGGAAGGATTTTCTGGATGACAGTAAATATACTGGAGTTAGTGTGTTCCACTTCATTCGGGAGGGTGAAGATGAATTTTATGTCACAGGATATGACAATACCGGGGCTGAAATTAATGGGTATGATTTGAATAAACTTGGTCACAGACAAATGAGATGTTTGGTAACTCTTGGAAACATCAATGAAACTCCAGTAAGTAAAGTCACAAAATATTTTATAGTGTTATCTATTTATTTCAGTATTAATATACAATGTAAAATAATGTCACTCATTATTTCATTTGACTTCACTTTATTGCAGCCACTACCTTTTCAATTCCTTCAAAATTTCTACGGAAATGCTGTTACTGTTAAGGTTTGTGATACGGAAGTTTCTACCGTATCTCGTCGTCGTGTGAAACTATCTGATGGTCGTGTTGTCCATGTATTTCATGGTAAAGGATGGAAGACTGTGACTAACGTTGAGTGGCTTGATGCTGGTAACAGATTAGTTTTCACTAATCTGTTGGAGAACAGTGTGTCGATGGTACCATTTAATGATGAAGGTGTTGCCCTTCGTTTTGAGACTGTCCCAAGGATGCCTTTGAACAGTCGTTTTCCATTCATGCGAAACCCAACTGATAAAGGTATGTTACTGCTACACTTACTTATTTGTATGTTGTATAAAGGGTACATCAACAATGATTGGTTTAGTATAGCTTAATTATTTGCACATTACTTGGCTTTGGTATTAATATAATTAGTTTGGTTAAATTTAAATTGGTTCTTTTGACAATCGTAGACGAAAGGATGCAACATGAATGTGTATGGAAACAACACTCTGAACATGAGAATGAAAAGAAATGCTTTTATAGTCCCATTTTGGCCTATGTAACTGCACGGAACCGCCTTGTAAGTTGATGAAATAATTTATCTATACAAACTGATTATAAATATTATTTTAATGTTATTAATTAACCATCCTGCGTAAATAGAATGACATCGCTTATGTTTATATACTTTTTTATATTTTGTAGACAATTCCAGCCGAATTTGTTAGGACACATAGGATTATCAAGTATCACAATGCCATTTTGAGTCATGATGATAATTCATTTTATGTCGAAATTGATTTGGAACCTCATCCAGAAAGACCTGAAAGAAAAGATCACATGACAATGAAAACTGACTGGAAGAATGTGGTGCAGAAATGTGGTTTCAAGAATAACAAAATGGTCAGGTTCAAAATTGTTGAGGAAGTTCGTGACGGTGTTCAGACAGTTGATGAAAGACACCCAGTCATGATACCGGTCTTTCATATGTGTTAAAGAAGCTGTTGGATCAAGCCCCAAAAACAAATATGAAGTATTTTTCCATTGCAGGTGTTGGTGCGTTAGTACCTTAGCTGTTTAAGTGGTAGACTTATGTAATCATTTTAAGACTAATGCCATGTTTATATTGGCTTATTGGTTGGCACATTTTCCCTATATTTTGACGAACAATGCATGCTATAAGCATCAATGTAGGGTACTTTTATGCTATGATAATTGTATCCATAACGCCAACCAAGCTATGAATATTGTGTACTTTGGGCCTATATTAGTAATCAACTATATCTTATTGTGGTGTATAAGTTATTTTATTTGTTTTAGTTACTAAGTATTTAGTTTTACCCCACAAAATAGGTAATTGACAACACTTTTGCACCATTCTATATCAGTTTAAGTTGGACAATAGCATTCGTTTAAGTTTTATAAACAACTTATAGACTTCTTGTACTACATAATCAAATGTTTTAGTTGGACAATATCATTCGTTTAAGTTTAATAAACAACATTCATAAAACTTGTATTTACAAAACCACATAGATACAATCAGCATATTGTTGCAAGACTTCTAACCAACATTAATAAAACCACATAGATTAATGCAATCACAGTATTGTTCACCACTTTCACTATTGGCTAAAAGTACTTAGAATAAAGCCCAAAATAGATTACCCAAAATACATTAACAAAAAACTGAATATATAAATAGTATTCCAAAAGTAACAAACAAAGATAAAACCAATTCCTGATTTCAAACTAATCAGGAATTAAACCAAGCAAAACACATATTGTGATGCTGGTAAATTATTTAAAAGAAAACACACAATCACAAAATTCGAATTTCAGCAATGCAAATAATTTGCATTTTTTAAAGCCATATGATGGGAAACAATCAAAGGCTTTTCTCAATCTTCACTTCGACGGCCTTTTTCTTCACATTGGTAGACTCACTACCAACTTCACCATCTGCTGGCCTCTTGTGTTTCCCATTAGAAATCACTTCAATTTCACCATGTTCAGTATTTTTGTTTTTTTGTGTCTGCAATGGGGTGGTATTTTCATCCTGTGACTCCAAATCCAATGGAGTTATGTTACGCAGGGTAGAACTTGTTGCTTCAGAATCGTTCTGCACAAATTACAATATTGTTTTAGTTTAAGTTTGAGACAACATAAAAGGTTGTACAAATTAGTTTTAAACGACATATGTGCTATTATCTACCTTGTTTGGTGTGACGCCAATACGGATACTATCAAGGATATCAGGATCATCAGACAATCGCAAAACAGTGAACACAGGAAGTAATTTCTTGATATTGTAAGAGTCAATTGTGACTTTAAAAGCATATTTTTTTCCAACCAATGCAGTAATCTCAGTGGGGAACTTATCCTTGAACTCAACCTTCAAATTTAAACAATTTTACATATGATTACAATCGTGCACTATATTATTTTCAAAACAAACTGTATAATACCTTCCCATATTTGTCACACATTTGATAAGCTGATCTGTCCACTAATGGTTGAACCTCGTCGTTCCATAAGGTTAACGAAATGGTCCCGGTTTCATCTTGAACACGTAACTGAACCTTGAACCTGCCACACCAAAGATAAATGTATAACAATATTATGACTTTAAACCGTGTTTGAATATTATACTAAAAAGAAAATATACTAAATTATAAACTCACAAGGTTTTAATAGTTGTAACACTATTGCACTTGGTGCAATACCAATCATCCTTGTTACCAACTGTCTTTTTAGTATCGCTTTCTTCAAGATCAACAATGTCTTGCGAACGTACAACCTTTTTGTTGCATTTGTGGCAACCAATGTACCACCAGCCTTCATCTTCGTGAATTGCAATTATAGTTCCTACTATAATAGTAGTAACCCCCTAAAATGATTTATAAACAAAAATTTTTTATCAAACTCTATCCTCATTTTATGTAGCAATACTGTATTGTGAAAATAAACACATATTGAAGTTAAGAATACCTGAGCAACGTCCAACAACTCAGCAATGTTTTTTGGAGGATGTTGAGTTGTGAAAAGGTCTTTAGTTGAGTTTTTCGATGCTGTTGAAATACGAATTGACGTATTATCAGAGTTTTCATTCGCATCTGCATTGAACAACCTGCATTCAAATGTTATGGTAAGGACAAATTTTAGAACATAATATTCATAAATATTTATAAAAAACTAACAATTTACAAAACTAAATATTTATAAACCACTAACATGTTTACACACATTACCTTTGAATGTATTCCTTCACATTATGAAATTCCTCCTTTTCCATTGGGAGGGTAGCATCAAACAGAAACAACTTAGTGCCATTATATCCATTTTGCACACACATTTGACCTTGCACATAATATGATTACATTTTAGTGAAGGGATAATAAATAAGTGTATACAGTGATTGTTTGTATCTATTACAATAAAACTTGTAAAACTAACCATCCCAAACTTTCATCATCCCCAGTTGAAGGACTACAACTAATTTTCCATGATCAGCACAAGTACTCAAGAAGTCATTGAATTGTTGAGCAAAGTTACCCCACAATGTACACTTAAGTTCGTTGCCCCTACAAATATTTACAAAAGGGAATCACATACATAGTTCAACAGAAACAAAGATCAGATTTTATTAAATGGAAAAAAATATGTTCTTACTCATAATCACGCAAAGTCAGTGGCTTCTTTTTTCCAGACTTTCCGTTCTTATCATAGTTGTCCAAATCATCACAAGCAGTCACATGTCCAATGATATCTGTAAATAAAAACAAATTATTTAACATTAGAATCAAAACAAATTATTTAGCCATGTCAAATCAATCGTATGGTAAAAATATGTACAAAAACAACTTACCAAACTGGCCATCTTCTTCTTGTTTCAATCCAATAATGGAAGTATAAGTTCTGAAATCAAAACCATATACTGATCCAGTGTAATCAGACAATGGTTTCACAACGGTGTTGGACAAAAAACTAATTCGGAGGGCTTTATTGACCATACGATATTTTGGCTGAATTTCACCCAAACTATACCGTTCTAAACTAACAGCAGTTCCTTCCACAAGCTGATCCTTAAATTGTTTCACCAAAGCCATACGAATAGTAGCTTGCATTCGTGTGTTCTGCAAAAACATCAAAAAATTAAAATCAGAATACAGATTCACACACAATTGAACAAACATTTACTATCAACGATAAAAAATTAAAAAGTTCACGTACATTCTCATCCATAATGATGAGTTCCATGTTTTGAATATGTTCTTTTCCATACATTTTTTGCATCCATGCCCTAAGAATTCTCACACGTAAAATAATATTGTCCTTCACTGGGGACAAATCATTCAGAAAACCTGCAACAAAATTAGCCATAGTTGTGATTAAAAAGCTTTGCTGTATAAAATTGTTTTTTGAATTGTGAAAATAAACACATATACAATCGGAATTATATAGAAGCACATTAAACGTATGAATCAATATTTATTTAGTTTACAAAAATAATTACCTGCGTTTAAATTTTGAAATTTTTGTCAAAGATAAGAAGGAAAAGGTTTTTGAAACGCGTTTTGTTTTTAATTCTTTCCAAAATAAACGCAATGTCATTAAAATTTATTTAAGGCTTTACAAAAATACATAATTTTATTAAAACATTTACAAAAATAGATAAATCACACACATATTTATTTAACAAAACATACAAAAACACAGACACGATATATTTTCACAAAAAATTATTTATATTTAAAAAATAAATGTTTTCAAAAAAGAATTTAAACAATTATTTTTTCAATTATTATTTCGTTTATAAAAAATTAAATTAATTATCCGGTTTCTTAATGTTTTAGATGGCTTGTTGTACATACAAAATAGAAATACAATACAAATACAAAAATACAACATTTTATTAAAACATTTACAAAAATAGATAAATCACACACATATTTATTTAACAAAAAATACAAAAACACAGACACGATATATTTTCACAAAAAATTATTTATATTTAAAAAATAAATGTTTTCACAAAAGAATTTAAACAATATTTTTTCAATTATTATTTCGTTTATAAAAAATTAAATTAATTATCCGGTTTCTTAATGTTTTAGATGGCTTGTTGTACATACAAAAATATAATCGAATAGAAATACAATACAAATACAAACAGACGTATAAAAGAGATTTGTTAAAACTTAATTTTGGTAACTAATTTAATTGTTCTTTGCATTGAGGTCTTGTACGTAGGTTATTTATGGTAGGTGTTTTAATTCATTCATTTAATTCTTCTGCTTTAAAGACTTGTAACATATTCTGTTTTATTATATAAAATAGATGTGCATTTAATTTTTCAACAATTCCATAATTAATATCCAACTTCTATGCACTAAATTTTTCAACAATTCTATAATTAAGTCATTTTTCAACATTCAAGGTTTTGTGGTTTTTTGTAAAGATAAAGATAGTCTAACAAAAGTAAAAGTTGCATAAAATTAAAGTTTAAATTAGATCATTTAAAAAGGTTTTTTTTATTTTATTTTTTTAATAAATTTATTTTTAATACAAGTCACATAAAAAATATAACATTGTATAAAATAATTTTTTACACATAAGTACTTTTTTATTACACAAATGTACTAATATCTGACATGTGGAATAGAAAATAAAATACAATTTTAACTTTTTTATAAATTGTATAAATTGCATAAATCACATAAGAGATTTAAAAAAAAAATCCTCATTTAATGGATTAAAAAAATAATATTTTAGAGCATTTAAAAGATTAACCCTTTTTGTTTTTAAAAGACAAAAAGCGTCACTATACCATCTCATGTTTCAATGCTAAACCTTTTGTGAGAAAGATACTAAAGAGAGTTTTGGATATTGAACATTTTCATGGTGCTTTTCATATATCATAATCATCGAGAGAAATAATATATAAATGTAAGGAGTTATGTATAACGAAAAAGGGCTATATACATATAAATTGTGGCTCGTTTGCTCCGTTCATATTTCAATAATCATGAAAGGACGTCACAATGGTGTAAGAGCTAGATGTCGTAAAGCCCCAACGGCATTGGCTAGCAGTTGTTGGTCGTTACGATACGTCAGTCGAACGAAAGCCAACCTCGTTGTCAGGAGAATACGGACCCCCCCCCCCCCCCCCACACCTAACACACACACACACATATGATCCTATGTTTCTGATTTGGCCTCCTAGTTCAAAACCCTTGTTTAACGGTAACATAAAATATAAATTAAATCACAAACTTTTTTTTATCAAATATTTATCGTTTTAATTAGCAAGAAAAAATGTTCGAGTTTCCTCAACACGGTTTCGTTAATTTGATGAACGAGACGTGTGCCGAAAATCCTTACACTGAGGTGATGGTTGTACTTTTTGACTAACATAATGTTATTTGGGTGTTACTATACCTGACTTTTAAGTAAACTTTTTGGTTGTGTGTTATTAATATTTTTGATATGGTAAAAACAAAGTCACGATGCCTATAACATTATTACTCCTGTAATTTTAACAATTTAACAAAACGCCGTTATAGAAATATGATTAGTTTTATATAAAAATGGATTTGAAGAGGTTTAAGATAGTGAAGATAATCTGTTTGATGAAACATTTTAATAAAAAAATGAAAAAGTACCTTGTGATAAGTTGGAAAGAGCGCCAAAAGGACCATGGATGTTCATTTTGTTACATCGAATGAAAAACATATGTTTAGATGTTTGATAAGGGTGAAATAATGCAATTTGCCAACTTAAGTTTTAGTTCTTTTAATGGATGGTTTTTAACTTTTTATTGTTCTTATGCTGAGCAAAACTGACAGAAAGAACCAAATCGACAAAATCTAGCTAAACCAAATCGACCGAAACTGAACTGACTATTTTCAGTTTGTTTTCATTTTTGTATATTTATGATTTTCGGTTTCGATTTTGCTCGATTCAGTTTGGTCGAGTTAAAACCAAAAATAAGGTTTTTTTTTTTTGGTAACCGTGATTTCTGACACATTGGGCGATTAATCCACGGGGTTTGAGCACACCACCACACAGACTCAATCCACGGGGTTTGAACTGACTATTTTAACCAAAATATGTTAAAATACGCCTATTCGGTACAGTTTAGTTTCGGTTCGGTTTTTGGTTTTGTTTGAGTTTACTTCGATTCGATTTTCGGTTAACGCTTTTTTCATAATCGGTTTTCACTGTTCGTTTTGTCAGTTCGATTCGGTTTTGAACCGATTGCTCGACCCAGGTTCCGAGCTGTATTAACTCTCACGAGACCAGTTTGCCACCTAAGTATTTGAAACTTAACTTATTTAAACAAATTAAATTTTGAAACTTGAGAAAAAAAAAAAAAACATTTTCTTCAAACGTCTTTAAACCATGTAAGTAAGGTGATGAGAGCAAAATGGAATAAGCCCAAACATAAAACAATAACTCAAGAATGTTGTGACCCATACAAATCAGCCCAGCCTTAGATATGTGACTCATATATAAGAGTACAAACCCTACATTACTTGCAGCCACAAAAACACCTACCTTATCTTTATTTTCGTATTCTGAGTTGTTGACCAGGATCTTTGAAGAGAAACAACCGAAATCCAAACCTAACACATCTCTTTCTCTTTCTTTTTCAACACAAGCAACCGAATCACAAACCTACCTTTGTTATATAAATCTTTCAGTTTTTGACCAGCCACCATGGATTTTGGTCGTGTGTGGCATCTGGCATGGCGTACCTTTTGGAGGATTTTTTTCGGGCTTAGATTATTTTCATAAACGCAGCCTTTGTAAGTCCCTCTTTGATCTTGGTTCAGATTTGATCACTCGTAGCATGCTTGGAAAAAAGAACACAAAACTAAAAGTAGAATAAGAGAATATAACTGTAAAACTATTTTATAATCATATTGGATGTTTTTTATGTGCAGAGGCTTCTTTGACAAACTTGCGAAAGATGGGAAGTTCCAAACTTTCTATCAATATCTGCGCAAAGTTTATCTACAAATCTGGCAAAGTAGACGAGGTACTACTGCTAAAAAATAGATAATGGATCAACATCATCAGACTTACCTTAGCCTTATTATAATCTGTAGTGTGTTTATATCAGATAGTCCTAACTTGGTCGAAATTAAGTAATGACCGCCTTTATCCTTGTAGCTCATAAAACAAAATGGGAAAAAAGTTCAATAATTTCGTTTTTATGTTCAATATATTGCTTCGTTTTCCAGGGGTCATTCTGTGCCAATAATAGTCAATAATAGCATGTAGTTATGGGTGGTGCATTTTTTGTGCAGGCAATTGAGACCTTGCAGTTATGCTGTGAAGCATCATGGATGCTAGTATCATTGTTTTGCGATATAGTAAGAGTAAACGAAAGTGACGTTCGGAATAATTACTTCTCAGAAGATAGTGTAGTTGACATCCTCAACAAGGCAACTGAAGATGGTGCATTCTTGCTGAAAATAATTCATCAAGCACGCTACACACAATGTGGATAGCACACTCGAGAATTTTATTGACAAATGGGTTTTGGAACACATTCTCTAATCGACCTATAATCACTGCCCATGATCTTTATAGTTTCTTATCATCCATCTTGCGGGAGTTTTCGGTTTACAAGTGGTTTAGATTATCTTCATAAAGAATTTGTAAGTTTCTTTGTTTGCTCAAATTTCGAAACATAGTTGGTTAACCATATAGTACATCATACAATAATTTTTTAGAAAGGTTGTCATGATATTTTAATGATTGTAGTTATTATATTTTCATTGTTCCATAGTAATAGCATTATTTGTTTAAACTGTGAGTGGGTCATTTCAGCAATTGTATTTGGCAGCCTAAACCATAGTACCAGTTCTTAACATTGTACCAGCAAACAGTAGCCTTAGAATCAAATTGACGTGTATAATTTTTGTGTTCATAATGGCTCACCGTTTAGCCTATATAGCCATAAGTTGAAACTAATTGAGAAACCCCTTGATTGACTTACCGAAGTTTGGACTATATTGTTAGTTTACCTGAATTCAGGTCAGGCCAGGTTAACCGGCTGCATCGAAATGGAACTGGTTGCAATTCTGAGAGCTAATGTTTGGTTATGTTACTTGTTGATAGATGATAGTCCCAGATCCTTGAGTAACCGATCACATTCTGCTGTCACTCGTGGCATATGTGGATAACAGGTACTCTAGTAGTAAGATCCTTGAGTAACCGATCACAAGAACTGCTAACTATGATTGAGTAAGCTTTAAGTCATAGGAGCATAGATAGAACTTAGACGGCCAAAGAAAAGTAAGGTCTTATCCAACCCTTAAGCTTGCGTGTTTCCTTAAAAGTATGTCATATGCTGTTCGATATGATCAATTTGTCTTGCTCACTTAGTACTGTGGTAATATTTATGGGAAGGAAAATATCTCAACTGAGACTTGAAGCCACAATCACTTGATAGCAACTCACTTACATCCAGGCCAAAGGCCCTTTAGTATCCAATTACAAACCTCATCTCTCTCTCTCAAGGTTTCCTGATGTCCCATTCAGCTGCTAATTCTTGATGAATTTTATATGATTGTCACCTTTTAAATAAGAATATACGTCGTAGTACGACGTAGTAATAAACCCTCATTGCCTATTCTATTGGTAAATGAGAAGACGCATGTATCAAATCTTAGTTTAGTTAAAATGTTTGGATGTGGATCTCATCTTTGGTTCTTCCGATCCCTTCAACAGGTTTTGTCTAAAATATCACAGCACGCAAGGATATTGAAGTAATGGAGGATATCGAAAATGGAAAACCACCTTAACTCACAAAACGGAACATTATTATAGTTGTATTCGTGTTTTGATGAGCTTACTGCTTCCGCGATTCATCTACGGCTTATTGTTGTAATTTTTTAGCAACCAAGTATAAGGATTGTACAAGAAACTATGGGATACTTTGACATGGTGAAGTAAGCCCAGTCATACAAGACGCTGATATAAAAGCAATCCATGTATTTGTTTTGAAGTGCAAATCATAAATGTTACTGCAATTTATAGGATTTTAATCTTGTTGTATGTTATTTTTATATGTAAAGAAGATTTATTGCAAACATAAGGTTTATTCAAGTACATGGCATGTATAAAAAGTGGAAGACATAAACATACATAGATATATGACATATATTAGTACACATATCGATCAGTGCATGAGTTCGTGACATTCCATCTAGATGGAAACACTATGGAGGACCACGGTCTCGACAGTGAGTCCAGGTCCGAACCCAAACAACACACCCCACTCTAAACCCTCTCCAGTGGTATTTAGCCTCTTTGCAGCCGAAGATTGTCTCAGCTCATTTAGGATAAAGAGGACGGAAGCACCCCACATATTTCCATACTCACTGAGCATGTGACGCGAGGCTTTTAGTTTGTCCGGATTAAGGGCTAGTTTTTCCTCCACTTGGTCCAAGATTGCAGGTCCCCCTGGATGTGCAACCCAAAAAATTGAATTCCAATCAGTGATGCCAAAGGGTTGAAAGGCCTCAATTAAGATGTTTTTAATGTTGTTGGAGATAAGTTTAGGAACATCTTCGTGGAGATAAAATAAAAGGCCAGCCTCACGAAAATTTAGGTTAATTGCTCCCTCACTGTCAGGAACAATAGTCTGGGCAGCAGAAATAATTTCAAAGAGTGGTTTTTCGACATCAAGCAAAGGCTCGGAACCAACTATGATAGCTCCTGCACCGTCAGTAAACAAAGCCTGGCCTATGAGGTTATCAATATGGGTTTCATTAGGCCCACGAAAAGTTACAGCAGTTATCTCTGCACAGACTACCAACACACGAGCACCTTTGTTGTTCTCGGCTAAGTCTTTAGCCAAACGAAGGGCTGAGCCACCACCAAAACAACCTTGTTGGTACATAAGGTAGCGCTTTACCGAAGGACTAAGGTTAAGGAGTTTCGTGAGTTGGTAATCGGCTCTTGGCATATCAACGCCACCTGAGGTGCTAAAAACCAAGTGTGATCTTCGACTTGGGTTGATCCCATTCCTTGATTGCTTTATTTGCAGCTTCAGCACCGAGCTTTGGCACCTCGACTATCACAATATCTTGCCTATCATCTAAAGATGGGGCCATATAAGCACATATATTTGGTTTCTCTTTCAAGATTTCTTCAGTCAAGTACATGTATCGCTTTTTGATCATAGATTTATCACCTGAAAGTTGCATGCATTAAAAATATCACATTTTAACAAGTATAGCTGAATAATGAACATCATGTAGACACACATTTTGTACATTTTAACTTACAAATTCGTCTAAATTTTTCTTTCAGTTCTTTCATATGCTCGCTTTTGGTAATACGAAAATAATAATCTGCAAACGCGCTTTGAAGCACGCAATTAGGCGGTGTTGATGTCCCGATATCCATTATTGTTGCTGGTCCTTTGGTTGTTTGCCTCCTTTGAGACCAAGTTTATTGACGAACACATCCGACCGGTTGGATGGCATACGACAAAGACCACCAATATTATATTAAGAGAAAACGAAAGAAAGAAAGAGAAAGCCACGACCCAAGCCACGACCTGGTCGGTGTGTGACTTTCAAATTGCTGAGCCAACCTGCCACATGTCTCCCTCTGAAACGCCAACAAAACCACAACATCCAAAAATCATTATATTAAGATTGTGCTTGTTTAGGGATCGGCTTTCAGGGACAGAAAAAATCATCATATCTCCTGCGTTTTTATGTCTTTTGTTTTCAACGTGATAGGAAATGAGAAAATACGGTAGTGGATCTGCGTTTTTATGAGTTAGAAGAGTGGTGGTGGTTACAAAGTTATATGAAAGTAAAGTGGTGGCTGCGGTTTTGTGTGTGTGAATCATTTTACATGTTTTTAGTTAATGGGTTTAGGGTACATGATATGCTAAGTGGGCTTATACATATTTGGGCTTAATTACATATTTGAGTATTATATGTTACTAAGATGTTTTGTATTGGCTGATGAAATTGAATTAGGCAAGTAAAAAATATAAATAAGATATATTATATATTACTAGCCGTGTACCCGCGCAATACAGCGGCGGGTATCCGACGACTATAGATCTTTAGACTAAAGAAAACTCGATAGAACCTCGAAACCTTAGATGTGGCGGTAGCACAAGCAGTTCAGCGGCGACAACAACGTTTTCTGGCGACTCGTCGGTTTCAGGTGCGTCGGCGGCTAGGGGGTTGTAACAACAAGAATACCTAAAAGGCAATATATCTGGTGTGACGTCGACGACATACAATGTTAAAATGGTGGAAGAGGTTTCAACGGAGGGTGGAGTTACAAGGATAACTTTAAATGTTGCAAGGATCTCTTTAGATGCTGGAGCACAGAATGACAACGACGATCGAAAAAACATGGTGATTGTGAGGATCTATGGTTTTATTTGAGAGAGAACGGAAAAAAAGGAGAATAAGATCAATTGTTTGATATGAGTTGAGGCTGATAAAAGGAAGGCTTTTAAATACTTTTATGAACTGTTACAAACATAGATATTAAATGGGCTTTACAAAAATTTAAATTGTTACAAATTATACCTTCAATGTAGTATTGATTTTTATTGTAAAAACGTATGCTTTAAAACATGGTTAATATTTGGAAAGGATTTTGTATAACTTTCTTAAAGTAGAAATGTTTAGGTTGAATTCTTTTTAAGACTTCCAAAAATAGAAGAGGTTAAATGTTTTATAAAGTACTAGCAGGGTACCCGCGCGATGCGGCGGCGGGTACCATGTGACAAAAATTTTTAGCGAACAAATGTTATTTGTGTATTCGTTTTTAACAGTCGTCACGTCCCGGAAAAATCCATCATTGTCTTCCCAGAAAACCAAATCACCAGGACCACAACAACCGTAATATACTTATTGATATGAGGTATTTTAAAGGCATGAGTCTTTATGTGTGTTAAAAAAATGACCGTATATATTTCTCATGTTAATAAGGTTTTTCATATAGATTGGTGTTCGCGTCGCTGGCTCTGCTGATATGTCACAGAATCCCGGTGTTGTCGCCACTTTTTAGGTTTTTTTATAGATCTATGTATTTATCATGTTTTAGAGGTGAAACATATCTAACTTATTCTTGTCAATCTATAATAATTATGTGAACGTTGTTTGGAAAAGAAAAAAATGGTGATTGAGTTGTACATTATATTTTTTATGTTGTAATAGAAAGGGTTGGGTGTATTTATATTATCATTAATTGTATTTTTTCTAAGAAAAGTTTGGATTGTACATCATTTTGTTTAACTTGTATTACTTAAAATCAAATGTAAGTTGATGCATTAAAATGATGTATAGTAGGTTGTACATTTGGCTTGTAAAGTTGTACCTCTTATTTTTTTTTTGCATTTAATAGGAGAGAATGTATAATTTGTTTTATAAGAGACTAAGATGTTAGTTGGGTTGGGTTGGGTTATTGATAAATGATAAAAATATTGAGGTTGGTTGTATGTATTGATTATATATGTGGAGGAGTGAGAAAATAATATTCTATTGATAGGTTGGGTTGGAAGGGGTTGTGAATAAACATAGTCTGAACTTCCAGTTTGCTCGACATTTTCAAATTTCAACTGAACTTTCAGCTAGCCAATTAAGCTAAGTTAATAAAAATACGATTGTGTGTGTTATGAGATGGTTTATTGTATAGCTGCAATTTATAGAAAAACCAAAGGTTATGCATGAACGTGTGGAATATCAAGTGTACAATTTATTTTATTTATTTTTTGGTTTTTTTAGCCATCGGTTTCCAAACTTTTTGTCCGACTAATTTACGAGCACTACTACAAAAAGGGTCTAAATACATTAAATTCATATGAACCGGTTAGAATCAAAAGAACACGTCTAAAAGACAGCTTTTTGAACCGGTGATAGGCATTTGGGTCTAAAAAGTTGTAGGCGGGATATTATTTCCATTTTCTTCAAAATTTTCAATTGACCGCCTAAATTTTTTTAACTTTATTCAAAATTTTCACAATATCTATCTATCCATCCAGACTACCACACAATTTAGTTAAAAAAAAACTAGATTATCAAAACAGCAGCCGCCGTCACCTACACGGCTACACCACCACCAGCCATCACCTTCACCATGACCGGCCCCTCTACACGTGGCAACCAACAGCAGATCCGTCCCAAAACCCTCCTCTAAAAGTGAGATCTCGTTTTCTTAACTAAGTTAATATATGTTACATTTTTAATTACGTAATGTATTTCTTTATATTTAATTTGTTTTATCAAGTTATAGAATGTTTTAGTTTGATTTTAAAGGAAACATTTGATGGTTATAAATGTGTATAGATATAGTAGGTACACTCAGGATATAAATAAGAGGTTTGATGTGTTATGCTAAGCTTATGCAGTTTTGCTAACAAGCGAGTAATTTTTTTTAATTTGCTATCTGCTTGTGTGAAAGATAGATATATACTCTTAAGATATTCTAATGGTACAAACATGATACAAGGTTATGAGATGGATCCTACATTCCAAGAGGAACTTCTCAACTATGGGAGGTGGATCCTACTTTATCGTTGCCTTGCACAAGCATTCTGATCAATCTTTTTCGCTCAGCTCATCTAGAGATTTCTTGTTTTTAAAAGCAAGGTATGAAGGTATTTGAATTTGTTTAATTTCGGACACTTTTGAATTTGTAAATACTACTAGTAATTCATTTATTTGTTGCTGGTGCTAGATTTTATTATTTTTGCAAAGTTAAGATCGAAACATGAAATCAATCTAAAGAAAGAATCATCAGGGAAAAGAAACAAGTCAACATATACCGAAAACAATCAAACGGTAGCCACAAGATACTGATTTGGAACAAAAAACACCGAAAGCAAATTACTACCTAATCAAAGGATAGAGTTTGTTGGCAACTCTCTTTCATATCAGTTGTTTTCATCGAACAAGAATTTGTGTTGATGTCGTGGATTGATAAGAGGTCATTCCGATACATAATAATGTTTGGGGTGAAACCTTTCAAGGAAACAACAATGCACAATCTTTCAGGTTGTAAACGAAAAATACATACCTTCCCCTGTTTGATGGAGTTGTCTTTTTGTCAATGGTGAAGAACATGTTTCACCTTGGAACGCTTTATTGTTAACATATTAGAAGGACCTGTGGACGAAATAAACACATAGGGCTGCTTGGTTTCGTCTTACTCAGCCATTGTAAATTATGGGTTGGGGGCTCAAGGGTATATGTAACTTGATAAAGAGACTTACGATCCTAGAATTAAGAATGATGTGTGGTTTCGCTATTATGGAATTTTTCTCGTTTCTGTTGCATTCAAGGACATTAGCGTGGTATTGGGGAACACCACATCTGTTCTTATAATATGATGCATCATGGACATTTGCTTACATTTTTTGGTCAGTAGGCTTGTGTCTACTATCTAGGCTCAATAATTGTCTTAGTTCTGTATGAATGGGGAGCAAAATTCTAGAAGCCGTTAAATTTGAGATGATGTGATGTGAATGGCAAAAAATTAATCCAAAAGTGGAAGTAAATTTAGTTAAGTTTTGAAAATTTTAATATTGAAGGAAAAGTGTCATCGGTATGACCTGCTTTTAGACTACCCATTGCCCTGATTAATATTTTAAGACATTAATTTTTCTTTTAGTCTAGGTTAGTTTAAAAATATATCACGTGATTAGGTTCGTTATGATAACATGCTTTACCATGTGATAAATGGAATTTGAGCAGCAGAACTGATTTTCATTGACAAATTGTGGATAGGATTGTTCATGCACTTTTAGTTATGGTTTCTAACTTAAAAGTTACTGTGTTCGTAATGTTATACTCATCAAGGATGAAAACATGTCTTTTAAATACAGTTTATGAGCAATGAAGGAAAAAGTATCTATCTTTTTTTTACGGTTGGTCCATGTGTCTACACAACTCCGAATTTGTGATCCAAAAAATGCCCAAAAAGAGTTCATCTAAGCCACCCAAACCAACGCTAAAGAAACTGACCCTGTGAAGGAAAAACATCTTCGACACCAAAACCACCGGACAGGAAATCGTTGAATTATTTTCTAACAAAAGAAAGAAACCTGAGCAGCACAAGACCAAAAAACCAGATAAAAGAATGCGTAAAGACTTAAAAGATAACGAATCAGTGCCCCGAACAGAGAAACTGAGTAAGACTGGAGGGTCTAATCACTACAACAAAATGCGGGTTTAGGGTCGAAATTTTCGACCCTAAATACAAAGGGATTTCGACCCTAATATTTAGGGTCGAAATATTCGACCCTAAGTGGTCGACCCTAACTTTTTGACCCTAAAAAACTAGGGTCGAAATACCCTTTGTAATTTAGGGTCGAAAAAAAGGGGCCCACCACTTTTTAGAAAACATTTTGACCAAAATTTAGGGTCGAAATACTTTGTAATTTAGGGTCGAAATTTTCGACCCTAAATAATATCCACGTGTAATTTATAAATCATTGTGAAAAGTTTTTTTTTTTATTTAATATCCACGTGTACATTTTAAAAAGTTTGTGAAAACGTTTTTTTTTAATTTAATAAATTAGGGTCGAAAATCTATTTAAGTTTAGGGTCGAAAATTTCGACCCTAAACATTTTATATTATTTTTTTCCAGAAATCATGCGTGCAGGATTGGTTTAGGGTCGAAATCTAGGGTCGAAATTTTCGACCCTAAAACTTAGGGTCGAAAATTTCAACCCTAACTATAATTTATGGTCGAAATTTCGACCCTACCTATATGGTTAGGGTCGAAATTTCGACCCTAAATGGTTTCTAGGCAAAAAAAAAACTGCATTTTGCAGGTTTTTTCCAGATTTTTTTCGGCATTTTTCCGGAAAAAAATCTATATTTCAACAAATCCACAATATTACAAATCACTAAATAGTACAATACTAATAATTTACAATACGTTAAATAGCCAAAACGTTAGAATACATTTCACCAAATCCTTATTTCACAAATGTAACAAGTCTAAAATTATTACACATCACAATAAATCCATGTTTCACAATTTAACAAGTCTTAAGTTATTACACAAAATAAAAAGTCTAAAACCAACAACTCCTAATCTGAATAGTCCCCGCCGGCCTGATCATTATCACCCGAATCATCCCCCTCATCAGCATCCGAGTTAATTAGCTCATTATCGGACATGTTGTTGGCATTCTCAAGATCTCGAGCCAACTCGTCGACGGTCCGAGTATCATTTTGATGAGGATTTAGGCTGACGGTATAGTTGGGACTTTCCCGAGAGTTAGAACTCGAGGGGCCAGTGGTGTTGACAAGGGGTCGATTACAGTTGTTTTAAAATAGTAAATTTCGAAACGAGAATAATTTTAATTTTAAAATGTTTTAAAACATTAGTAAATAGAGTTTATAATTACTAAATTATTTATATAAAATATTAACAAGTTATTTTGTTTATATAAAAAATTAATAAGTATCACCAATATATTTTATTTATGTAAATTTATTTTATAAATTACAATAATTACGTTTTAAAATAGTAAATTTCGAAACGAGAATAATTTTAATTTTAAAATGTTTTAAAACATTAATAGATAGAGTTTATAATTACTAAATTATTTATGAGTCAATATTACATGATATGAGCCAACAGGGTATCGTATTACATGATATGAGTCAATAGGGTATCGTATTGTATGATATGAGCCAATAGGGTATCGTATTACATGATATGAGTCAATAGGGTATCGTATTGCATGATATGAGCCATTATGGTATCGTATTACATGATATGAGCCAATAGGGTATCGTATTACAGGATATGAGCCAATATGGTATCGTATTGCATGATATGAGTCAATAGGGTATCGTATTGCATGATATGAGTCAATAGGGGATCGTATTACATGATATGAGCCAATATGGTATCGTATTACATGATATGAGCCAATAGGGTATCGTATTACATGATATGAGTCAATAGGGTATCGTATTGCATGATATGAGCCAATAGGGTATCGTATTACATGATATGAGTCAATAGGGTATCGTATTGCATGATATGAGCCAATATGGTATCGTATTACATGATATGAGCCAATAGGGTATCGTATTACATGATATGAGCCAATATGGTATCGTATTGCATGATATGAGCCAATAGGGTATCGTATTACATGATATGAGTCAATAGGGTATCGTATTGCATGATATGAGCCAATAGGGTATCGTATTGCATGATATGAGCCAATAGGGTATCGTATTACATGATATGAGCCAATATGGTATCGTATTGCATGATATGATTCAATAGGGTATCGTATTGCATGATATGAGCCAATAGGGTATCGTATTACATGATATGAGTCAATAGGGTATCGTATTGCATGATATGAGCCAATAGGGTATCGTATTACATGATATGAGTCAATAGGGTATCGTATTGCATGATATGAGCCAATATGGTATCGTATTACATCATATGAGCCAATAGGGTATCGTATTACATGATATGAGTCAATATGGTATCGTATTGCATGATATGAGCCAATATGGTATCGTATTACATGATATGAGCCAATAGGGTATCGTATTACATGATATGAGTCAATAGGGTATCGTATTACATGATATGAGCCAATAGGGTATCGTATTACATGATATGAGTCAATATGGTATCGTATTACATGATATGAGCCAATAGGGTAGCGTATTACATGATATGAGCCAATAGGGTATCGTATTGCATGTTATGAGTCAATAGGGGATCATATTACATGATATGAGTCCTTATCATCACAACCACCAGCATTGGAGGGAAAACATTGGAGGGAAAACATTGGAGGGAAAATGTTAACAATTTCCCTCACTTTTTAGCATAAAAAGAGAACCACACACACTCCTTATCATCACAACCACCAGCAGATCACACACACTTATCATCATAAACAAATTGTTATTATGTACATGTTGAAGCATGAAGCTTTTCCGTGCAGGTGTGGACATGGAGATGTAGTTCTTCGAGAATCGTGGACAACTGAAAACTTTGGTAGACTGTACTATGCTTGTCCACGTTCACGGGTTCAACCTCCAGTTTCATATGGATGCAAATTTTTTTTGTGGAAAGACGAACGCGTCCAACTACTAATCAATTCTCTTGGAGGTTCAATGAGCTTTTCTCCTCCAAGCTCTTCTTCAAGACCTTCAACGAGCTTTTCGACTCCAAGCTCTTCTCCCAGACCTTCAACGATTCCAGTTTCTTCTCCAAGCTCTTCAGCGTGTGCAAACTGTGTGCGCTTGAATGGAATGATAATGGTACTTGAGCGTACGATAGAGTTGTACCGCAACTCCGATAGGCACACATTGGATTCAGCTGCACTACTTCACGACCTTTACGATGACATGGGGAACCTTAGTTTGAACTAGTTTGTGATGTGTTTTTTTCCGTGTTTACGAGTCTAATATCGTTGTAATATCAATGTTTAATTAAGCGCGTGTTTAAGTGTCCGTGACGAATAAAATTATGTTTAGGAGTGTTTGGTTCTGTGATTAATTAGTATTCTAGCTTGAATCATTGTGAGAATTTAGTTTGTTTGAGTCACAAAATTTTGTTTAAGTCTGTTGTGTTAGGTTTTGCAGTCAAAAGTTCAGTCAAAAGCATTTTACTTCAATCAAATTTTGCTCAAACTCACAAATAAAGGAGCCTTTTTTATTCATACAAACATACAAGTACATTTCAAACACAAAAACCATAAAAGATGCAGAAGCATCATTATACACAACAACATGTGTATGGTTCTTATTCTATATGAACAACAATTATTAATTAGATTAAAAGAGACACAGTCTTAACGAATTCCTTCATCAAACTTTGCTCAAACTCATAAATAAAGGCTCCTTCTAAGCATTTATGAATGCTTATTTATTGATCCTTCATTTTCTTAACGAATTCCTCCTTCTCAGTCATTCTTGCTGCTGTATCTTTAATTAAACCTTCCAACCGACTTGAGGTTTTCTTATCCTTCTTTTGAGTATCTTTCAATACTTTAGCGCATTTCTTTAAGATATATATATCTCCAGCACGTTCTAATTCCTGGATAAACTGTTGTCTTTCTTCAACAGCTTCATCTAAAACCTCATGTAAACGTTCAAGTTTCAGACCAAAACGTTTGTCCGCTTCGGCAGATTGTTCAAAATATGCTACCATTCGATCAGTCCAATTATCTGAACCAGCAACTTCTTTTAATTCTTCTAACCTTCCTAACCAGGCCATTATTGTTGTTTTTTTAGTATTGGAAAACTGAGATGAGTGATAATTGGAGGCAAACTACAAACATTAAATAGCAAAACAACTACCCAATATGGATGGCACACATACATCTATTATCATCTTCCTGTTCACAATGGGTACATAATGAAAGCACTAAAACTAGTACCATCAATAGTGGGACTAATGAAAGCACTAAAACAATGGGTACAGTCATTTGTAATCTAGTTGGTTTTTCATAGTGGTAACCAGCTTGATCTTTCTGGATTTGTGGTGTAATTGATGAACTTGTTATGTTCTTGTAGTTGCTAAGTTATTTGCACAGCTTTAGTTCTGCTTAGACTTAATTATTTTTAACTATTACTGCATTATCTAAATATATACATATATTAATATTTTAAAAGCATTAACACTTAAAAAAAAATTTAAAATATATTTAATAATTTAGGGTCGAAATTTCGACCCTAAATATAAACCGCGAATATTTTAAATTTTTCGTAAAAAAATTTCGTGTGAAATTTTAAATTTTTTGGGGAAAAATTTTTAAAATTTTAAATTTAGGGTCGAAAATTCGACCCTAAAGTTTTAAATATTAAAAATAATTTTTTTAAAAATTATTTTTAGTTATTAAAAATATAATATATAATACATAAATTAAAATTATTTTAAATTTTATATTTAGGGTCGAAATTTCGACCCTAAATTATTAAATTTAAAATTTAATTCTTTTAAAATTGTTTTTAATTATTAAAAATAAATTATATAATAAATAAATTAAATTATTTAAAACTTTTAATTTAGGGTCGAAATTTCGACCCTAAATTTGGTGGGTCTCACCTGCTTTTTGACCAGCCTTTTTAGGCTCTTTTGGGTTGAAAATGTGTGGGCCCCCACCTTAATTTAGGGTCGAAAATTTCGACCCTAAATTTCGTCCGACCCTAAACATTGATTTTCTTGTAGTGAATGTGGATATGTTTGAAAGCGAAAAACCAGATAGACCCAAGAAGAAAACTACATATGGTCTTGTAATTTATTCAAATGAAGATTTGGGGTTTGGTAAGCCAGATGGTGGAGGTACCCGATTATGTCCTTTTGACTGCAACTGTTTATAATCATATGTTAAACCGAGAATTTTAAGTTAACGACAGTTTTGACAGAATTCAAATTACTTTTGCAATATTTATCTATTTTAACTTGTTACTAAACTAATTATACCTATCGTGAAGGGGCATCATCATCGTTTTTTCCAGTAAGCATTGTTTGTGAATTGAACACTGACTTGTTGTCAAAGCTTGAGTGTTGTTTTTATCCAGTTTGCTGGTCTTTTGCGTATGGGTGACTTTAGTTTTGGGCTTATGTTTCCTAAGCTCACTTTTTGTGGCTTATTTAGAAAGTTTTCGCCTTATATAAGTGTAGTACCTGACAAAAGGTATCCTCGTGTGAAGGTTGAGCAGGAACCATTGTAATTGGATTGTTCAATTCACAAACAAATAAAGTAAGCAAAAAGTATCTATCTTTTCTTACTGTTTGTCCATGTGTTTGCAGGACTCCTGATTTGCGATCCAGAAAATGCCCAAAAAGAGTTCATCTAAGACATCAAAACCAGGTCTACATGACCCTGATGTGCTACTTAGGATATGCCAAAAAAGGGTTCATCTAAGCCACCCAAACCAACACTAAAGAAACCGACCCCTGTGAAGGAAAAGCCATCTTCGACAGCAAACCATTCGAACAGGAAATCAGTGATATATTTCAAAAAACAGATAAAAGAACGCGGAAAGATTCAAAAGATAACGAGTCAGTGCTTTGAACAGAGAAACTGAGCAAGACTGGAGGGTCGAATGTGGATATGTTTGAAAGCGAAAAACCAGCTAGACCCAAGAAGAAACTGCAGATGGTCTAGTGATTTATTTAGAAGAATTGGGTTTTGGTAAACCAGATGCTGAAGGTATCTGAATATGTCCTTTTGACTGCGATTGGTGTTTATAATCATATGATAAACTGATACTTTTAAGTTAAATACAGTTTTGACTTGTAGAATTCATTTACTTCTGCAATATTTATCAATTTTAAATTGTTACTAAACTACTTATTCCTACCGCGAAAGGGCAACATCTTTTTTTCCAGTAAGCATTGTTTGTGAATTGAACACTGACTTGTTGTCAAAGCTTCAGTGTTTTTTTATCCGGTTTGTTGGTCTTTTGCGTATGGCTTACTTTAGTTTTGGGCTTATGTTTCCTAAGCTCACTTTTCGTGGCTTATTTTGAAAGTTTTTGGCTTATATAACTGTAGTACCTGACAATAGGTATCCTCGTGTAAAGGTTGAGCAGGAACCATTGTAATTGGATTGTTCCATTCTGATTTCGCTCCCCTGAGCTGTCTTGTCGTAAAAAAGAGCGGACAATTCCGAAGAAATGGTGGCTATTTGACTAAGGCTGGAAAGAGGTGCAGGATCCCATAGAACAAGCAAGCTCTTTACCCTCAAATTCTTCTCATTCTTTTCGAATTTCAGTTGGAACTTGGAAGTAAATTTGTTGTTAAGCCACATAGGATCAAGAATTCGTGTAATGCTAATGTCTTTTACACGCTGAAAATACACCACTTTCTTGGGTTGAACGACTCAAGATCTGTAAAGGTGCTGGTCGGGGGTTGCACTATTTTCACACTGGTACAACGATTGTTATTGGTTGACAGTGGTGGTGGTTTTGGTGGGTGACGCTAGTGGTGAAGGGTGGTGGTGTCCCTCGAAAATTAAATTGGGGAAGAAAACGAGTTATATAAGTCATTTCACAGGCACTAACGAAAAAAATGTTAGTTTTAACCTCTCAGGGTTTTTTGCACGAAAATGCGAAGTTCAGGGCCTTTTTTGCATCACTTTTTGTCTCAGGGCTTTTTTCGCATTTTATGATAATCAAGGGACAAGATTCGAAGTTCAGGGCCCTTTATAAATATTTCAAACTAAACATCGATCAATCACTATCACTAGGGTTTTAGTTTTACGACAAATTAACAACATGGCCGACGAACCACTGTACAACAACAACAAACGCAAGCTTAAGTACGACCCTCCACCGTGATGTGTGTCTGGTTTCTTCGACGTGCCGTCTTACAACAACTTTCCTCCGCCCTTGGACGAGATCCCGATTGCTAAACAAAAAGCTCAAGAGATTGCTGCTCGTTTGCTTAACAGTGGTGATGTCAAACGACTTAAATTTGATGATACGTATAACGATAGACGTGATTACAACGAACCACAAGATCATATTAAAAGTTTAAGCTAAGTTTGATAATGTGCTCAATCTTCAAGGGTAAGTAAGGTAAGTTGGTTTTAAATATTTATAACTATTTTTGCTTCAGTTTGCTATTTATATAAGTGCAGGGGCCATTTGTGACAACTTGGAAAAGTGAGAAGTCGCTGTTGACTTATGGACTATATATTCGATTCATTAGCTAGATTAGGGTTAATTCGTTTTGTTATTTTCTCTCTCACATTGTTCTTATCGCCATTGTTGGTACGATCTTGAGTTGATCTGTTCAGACTGATTTAGTGTTCATTGATCTAATTTGTAAGATCAGTGTAACACATCTGGTTGTATTCTTTCCTTCTTCTTGTATTGTAAGTTTGATCAAAAAGCTAGGAATCACATTTGAAGTGATTGCCTAACGCAGTTAATAAAAAATAATAAGGGGAGGTTGGTTGAATCATCTTGATTCTTGTTTTTGTTAAAATCGAATATGGTATCAGAGACTTTGGTTCTTGATATCTGAGTTTTAAACCAGTTTTATTAAAGATCTTGATTAATCTTGTGGTTAATCTTGTGTTAATTGTGATTAATTACAAGGTTTTTTATTTTTAAAATTTTTAGGGTTTTTAAAATTTGGGGGTTTTTCTGATTCTTGGTGTTCTGTGGTGTTTAATTGGGTTCTTTATTGTTTAATTGAGTTTAATTTCATCTCTGGTAAGGTAAATTGAAGAAACCCTAAATTTCAGAAATTAGGGTTTTGTTCAATTTTTGGGGGTTTGTTATTCTTGTTGGTTATTTGTTATAACTAACGGTTTTTAGGTTGTTATTCCGCTGTGCTTGTTGTTTGTGGTGAGATCTTCTTGATCTTAGTGGTTCTTGCCTCTTTTTCTGGTAGCTGCGCGTGTTGTAACACCTCTCTTGCTCTCTCTCTTTTTTTTATGTTTTTAGAAGGGGTTTTAGGTGTCGAAGGGATTAGTTAGTTTTTGGAGGATTGATTCAGTTTTCATTTGTGCTAGTTGATTGTTGGTTGTAGAGGAGATACAAGGGGTTATTTGTGCTTTGTTTGATCTTTGTGTGTTTTCATTATGTCTGTTTCTAAGAAAGGTGACCAGGATGATAATCCTGTTAGTGATACTGAAACTGAAAGTGAAACTGTCATTCATACTAATGACCCTTTGTTTTTACACCCTACTGACACAAATGGGCAACCCATTGTGAGTGTTAAACTCACTGGTCCAGAAAACTATAAAGTATGGGTTGCTGCATTTAAACTTGCATTGCATACTAAGAATAAATTAGGCTTTATTGATGGTACTTGTGAGAAGAATAATGATGATATTGTTTTGGCTGATCAATGGGAAAGATGTAATGCTGTGGTCTTATCTTGGCTCCTTGGATGTATCTCTTTTGAGTTATATCAAGGACAAATTTTCTCTAAAAATGCTAAAGATGTGTGGGATGAGTTTAAAGAAACATATGATAAAATAGATGGATCTGTTATCTATAATTTGCACTTTAAAATTTCCTCTCTCACTCAGTCTGGGTCTTCTTTGTCTGAGTATTATCATAATTACAATAGCTTATGGAGGCAGTTTGACTCCCTTGTCAATCTTCCTTCTTGTAGTTGTGATGGTGCTCCTCAAATGAAGAGTCATAATGCTCTTATGAGACTTATGCAGTTTCTTATGGGTCTTGATGACACTTTCAGTGTTGTTAGGAGTCAATTGTTAACTGCAGACCCTTTGCCTGATGTTAAATCTGCTTTTGTTACTTTGTCAAGGGTTGAGTCTCATAAGAATAGTCATGTGCATAATGGTAATGATAAGAATACTGCTACTGCTTTTGTAGTTAAACCAAATAATTCGTCTAATAATAGAAATAATCAAAGCAGAGGGTCTAATAATAGAAACAATAATAAGTTTGTTTGCACTCATTGCAATATGAATGGGCATACCATAGACAGATGTTTTGAGCTTAATGGATATCCTCCAGGTTTCAAGAAAAGAAATCTTGGAGGATCTAATGTTTCTAATAATGCTTCTAGTTCTGGTAATAATGTTGATCAGGGATCTGGGAACTCTCTTCCCTTTACTGCTGATCAAATTAATAGACTTATGGCTTTAATTGGCTCTAAAGCTGATACTGGTGATGTGTAGTCTTGTGCTGCAGGTATGGTTTATGGGTCTAATCACATAATTAGTTTTGTTACTTGTAGATTTTTTAACTACAATTCTAATATAAGTACTTATAGCACTTATATTGGGTGGATCTTTGACTCTAGAGCATCTCAACACATGACATTTTCAACAGCTCACTTATATGATGTAATTGATGTTTCTAAATTGAACATATCTGTTTCTCACCCTAATGGAACTGTTGAACATGTTAAACATATTGGAAATTATAAACTTTCTGATAAAATTGTGTTGAAAAATGTGTTAGTTGTTCTAGGCTACAAGGTTAGCCTTATATCTGTTCACAAGTTGGCCAAAGATGATAAATTTGTTGTGTCATTTACTGAAGAAAAATGCTTTGTTCAGGATTCTCTTCAAAAGTCCCTTCTGGGGACTGGTAGTGAATGCAATGGTCTCTATTTGTTTGATTCAGGTAGGAAATTTGTTAATAGTTCTATAACTACCTGTTGTTTGTCTAAATGTATTTGGCATAATAGACTTGGTCATCCTTCTGACCAAGTTTTGACCATCTTAAAAGATAAAATTCAAATTCAGTCTACTAATGATGTTCAACCTTGTGATGTTTTCCATAAGGCTAAACAGACAAGGGATCCTTTTCCTTTAAGTGAACATAAAACCAAGTCCGTGGGTGATATTGTTCACTTAGATGTTTGGGGTCCATATAAGATTAAGAGTAGAGATGGTTATAGGTATTTTCTTACTGTGGTTGATGACTATACTAGGGCTGTGTGGTTATACATGCTCAAAGGGAAAAATGAAGTCTTTAACAAAATTGTTGAGTTTTATAATCTCATGAAAACTCAGTTTGATGTATCTATTAAGATTTTCAGAAGTGATAATGGATCTGAATTTATAAATCATAATTTTGAAACTTTTGTTAAAAGTAAAGGTATAATACATCAAACTACTTGTGTGTATACTCCACAGCAAAATGGTATAGAAGAAAGGAAACATAGGCACTTGCTTAATGTTGCAAGAGCTCTTATGTTCCAGGGGGGATTACCTTTAAATATGTGGCCTGAATGTGTTCTTACTGCTGTTTATCTTATTAACAGGATTCCTAGCTCAGTTCTCTCTAGGAAAAGTCCTTATGAAATGATTTATAACCTTGAACCTAATATCTCTCATTTTAAAACTTTTGGGTGTCTTTGTTTTAGTACTATACTTAATAATATGGATAAGTTTGCTGCTAGGAGTGAAAAGTGTGTTTTTATTGGTTATTCCTTTACAAAAAAAGGTTATAAACTGTTTAGTCTTGAGTCTAAAACTGTTTTGTTTTCTAGGGATGTAAAGTTTTATGAAACTGTGTTCCCTTTCAAAAAGTTTTTTAAGAACAAGGTATAAGTAGTTTAAATATTTTTGACCTAGTAGCAGACAAGTCTGATGATCCCTATGATGAAGTGAGAGATGAAAACTTAGGAAATAGAGATAGCATTTCAAATAGATCTGACTTAGCTGATAAAGTGTCTACTGACACTAATTCAATTATTACCACTCACTCTCAGGAGTCAGACTCTATGAGTGATAAGAATCATAGTGTTGGAAGCCAGAGTGGTATAGGCAGTAGTGAGGCTAGTCCTATAGATCAAAATGTTGCCCTAAGTGACGATGATTATGAATCTGAGGGTGAGGAATTTATTGAATTTAATCAACTTTTTCAAAACAGTCCAGAGAGATCTGAGTTAAGAAGGTCAACTAGACCACACAAAGTTCCTGCTAAATTTGATAACTATGTGCTTGATAAAAGAATTAAGTATGATATTAATACTGTTGTGAGTTATACTAATTTGTCTATGCATAACTTTGTGTTTTCTAATAATCTGAATAAAATTCATGAGCCTAAATCATATGATGAGGCTGCCAAAGACCCTAGATGGGTTGAGGCAATGAATGAAGAGATGGAAGCTCTTAACAAAAATAATACATGGGTTATTATTGATTTACCTCTTGTTAGAAAACCTGTAGCTTGTATATGGTTGTGGAAAGTTAAATACAAGTCTAGTGGAGATGTTGAAAGGTTTAAGGCCAGAGTTGTGGCTAAAGGGTTTAGTCAGAAAGAAGGCATAGATTATGAAGAGACTTTCTCTCCTGTTGTTAAAATTGTGACTGTTAGATGTCTTCTTTCTGTGGCTGTGCATAACAATTGGCCAGTATATCAATTAGATGTTAATAATGCATTCCTTTATGGAGATTTAGATGAAGAAAGTTATATGAATCTTCCTGAAGGATATGGTTCAGATACTAATAAGGTGTGTAAGCTGACTAAATCTTTATATGGGTTAAAACAGGCACCTAGAAAATGGAATGAAAAGCTCACTAGTGTTTTAACTGATAATGGATTTAGTCAAAGTAAAAATGATGTATCATTGTTTACTAAGACTGAGAATGAGGCATTTGTAGCTTTGTTAGTCTATGTGGATGATATCATTATAACTGGAAATAATGATAAAATGATTAATGACTTTAAAAAGTATTTGAGTTCTAAATTTAAAATAAAAGATCTTGGAAAACTCAAATATTTTTTAGGCATTAAAGTTCTTGATACTGACTCTGGTCTATGTCTTAATCAAAGGAAATATTGCCTTGAATTGCTCTCTGAATATGGTATGCTAGCTTGTAAGCCAGCTAAATCTCCTATTCCTGATCCTTCTAGAAGAAAAAAGTTGTTGATGATAGTGAAAAGGATGTTATTCTTGATAATAAAACTTGTTACCAGAAAATTGTTGGCAAGTTGGTTTATCTCACTCTGACTAGACCTGATATTGCTTATGCAGTACATTGCCTAAGTCAGTTTATGCATGCTCCTTATAAATCACATCTTAAACTTGCTTTTCATGTGCTGAGATATCTTAAAAGTTCACCTGGAACTGGTATATCTTTCAAGAAGCATAATTGTTTGAATCTTAATGCTTTTGTTGATTCAGATTGGGCTAAGTGTAAGATTACTAGAAAATCTGTTACTGGATATACTGTTTATCTAGGTGAAAATCTTGTATCATGGAAAAGCAAGAAGCAATCTGTTATAGCTAAATCTTCAGCTGAGGCTGAATATAGAGCTATGAACAGTGTTACTTGTGAAATTATGTGGATTCTTAAGATCATGAAAGATCTTAAGGTTGATATTACTTTACCTGTGCCTGTCAGCTGTGATAGCAGTTCTGCAATTCAAATTGCAGCTAATCCTGTGTTCCATGAGAGAACAAAACACTTTGAAATAGATTTATACTTCCTAAGAGAAAAAGTTTCAACAGGATTGGTTAGAACTTGTAAAATCAAATCTGAAGATAATATAGTTGACTTATTCACTAAGGGATTATCTATCAAAGATCATAAGTGGTTTTGTGAGAAACTGAAGCTTATTGACTTATACCAAAACTTAACTTAAGAGGGGGTATTAAAAGTTTAAGCTAAGTTTGATAATGTGCTCAATCTTCAAGGGTAAGTAAGGTAAGTTGGTTTTAATTATTTATAACTATTTTTGCTTCAGTTTGCTATTTATATAAGTGCAGGGGCCATTTGTGACAACTTGGAAAAGTGAGAAGTCGATGTTGACTCATGGACTATATATTCGCTTCATTAGCTAGACTAGGGTTAATTCGTTTTGTTATTTTCTCTCTCACATTGTTCTTATCGCCATTGTTGGTACGATCTTGAGTTGATCTGTTCAGACTGATTTAGTGTTCATTGATCTAATTTGTAAGATCAGTGTAACACATCTGGTTGTATTCTTTCCTTTTTCTTGATTCTTGTTTGAAGTGATTGCCTAATGCAGTTAATAAAAAATAATAAGGGGAGGTTGGTTGAATCATCTTGATTCTTGTTTTTGTTAAAATCGAATAGATCTGCTTGAGCCACATTATGTTCATCACGAAAATTTAAAGTTTAAGCCCGCTCATGCACATCACGACATTGGGCAAGCTCGGCTTTGACTCAGCTTGTTTTCAAAAAATTTCCTTATAATTATAATTTTAAAAATAACATCCGTCCTTATAATTATGAATGTGTCAACTCGTGAAATATTTATTTTATGCTAAAAAATTTGTATTATAAATGACCAAAATGAATTCCCCGAATGTAGTATAATTTTTATATTGTTTAAGCGAGGGTACTATTCCGCATATTCTAAAGTTGAGGTATTAAAAAATATTCCACTTAAAAAGATATTACGTAATTTACAGTCGGTTTTATTATCTTTACAAATATCCTTGTATAAATGTTTAAAAAGTTTCTTAAAAAATTCAACCTACACCCTTTATATATAGAGATTAATCTACGGTCGTTACATTATCATTAGGGTTTTTACGATAACAACAATGGTCGAGGAACCACAATTCGACATCTTACCAAAACTTCCATCAAAATCTTTGCTTCGTTTCCGGTGTGTATCAAAACTATGGCGTGAGTACATCGACGATGACATTCATGACAAACAAGTTACCGAAGATCCAAACCCAGTAATATCCCATGTTACTCGTAACCCAAAACTTCCAAATACGGTAATGGTCGAGGAACAACAATACCACAACATGGTTGGGAAACCTTTGTTCGACATCTTATCAAAACTACCATCAAAATCTTTGCTTCGTTTCCGGTGTGTATCAAAACTATGGCGTGAGTTCATCGCCGATACTTACTTTATCTCTGTTCATGACAAACAAGTTATCGAACATCCCACCCCAATATTGTTCAACTCCGGTAATACTTGGAATACCCTTTGTTTCCACACCATTGAATCTGATACTATTACTAATCATGTTTTGAAGGCGAAAAATAAGGTCCCGGTTTTTGAGTTTGTGGTCAAGAAATCACCCCTCGAAACTTGTTACACCGAATTCGTAGGTTCTTGCAACGGGCTTGTCTTAATCAAGAATCGTGATAACGGTAAATCTCTGATGCCCACTTTCACTGTGATTCATCCTATAAACAAACAATGTTACGTGCTGCCAGAGTTACCATATAGTATATGTTATTATGATCAGGAGTCATGTGGCCTTTGTTTTGATTCCTCCACAAACACTTTTGAGATGGTGTGTGTGTATCGCGACAGAGGACGCCGTTGTGCCATGGTGCATGTATTTGGCACTAACTCATGGCAAAAAATACCCCAAGTTCCGTCTTATCCCATATCTGGTAAAGCAATATTTGCTAATGGTTGTTTGCATTGGTTGGTTGACGATGATGATGACGATGTTGATGACGAAGATGGTGGAAAAGTAATATGGTTTGATGTTAAAAATTGGGAATTTGGGTCGATTAAACCTCCCACGATAATTGGTATTTTTGATTCTATCTACGATCACTTGGTAAATCTAGCCGGCCAAGTTGGATATTTTGTTGATGAGACAACCCAGGTTTGGGTATTGGACCACAAGAAAGAATGGGTGCTACACTGTAATTTGGAGAATCATAATTTTCTCGATTGCAAAATAGAGGTTTTAGGGTGTGTGAACAGGGCTGGAGACATATTATTCAAAGTAACAAAGTGGCGGATCAAAAAGGAATGCTTCTACATTTACAACCTCGAAAGTAAAGTTATACACGAAGCACGCATTGATGGTTTAGATTTGAAAGATGGATGTGAAACAGAGATAGTTATGTTTCCTAATAGCCTGTGTGATATCATCACAAATTCCAATTTGTTCAAAAAAAGAGCTTGAAGAAAACATGGAGTTGGCAGAGATAAACGTAGAGTTTTAAGTCCAAAGTCTAAGATTAGTATTGGTCTCGTATAATTTTTTGGTTGCTTAGTTTATCATTTTTGATTTTGTTGTTTACATCAACAACTGGTATTCTGGTAATCTTAAGCAAACGGATGTTTTTGTTTCATCCAAATTTCTCCACTTATCTTAAAGTGTTTACTTTTCCAATAAGTTGTTAATTGTTCCGACTATCATTACTTCTATCGTAATATAAGTGAATCAAAACACTGTTCTTTATAGTATTTCCTGATGGGCGACATAAAGGTAAAGGTTTTAGAGTGTCTGAACAATGCCGGAGAAAAGGAACTGTTCTATGCCCCTCATGCTTGAGCCCTCTTTTATTATGTTTATCATGAAGAAATCAACTTGTCAACTTAAGCCCATTCATGGTAGTAGTAAATCACCATTTTCGGCTTTTTGGGTTTTGGCCTTATCGTTCATAAGATCACTTTGTGTGCTTATCTTAAAACTTTTCGGCTTACATAAACTTATTATGACATACTAAACTTACATAAGCCGAAAAGTTTCAAAATAAGCCACAAAAGTGATTTTAGGAAACACAAGTCCAAAACTAAAGTAAGCCATAAGCAAAAGACCAGCAAACCGGATAAAAGAACACTGAAAAGCTTTGCCAACGAGTCATGGTCTATTCACAATCAAAGCTTTGTGATTGGTATAAGTAGTTTAGTAATAGGTTAAAATAAATAAATTAGCTGCAAAAGATTTAAAATAGAAACACAAAGCAACTCTGCATTCAGAACCAAGAACTAGAATAAGAATATTGCAGAAGCAATTGAATTCTACAAGTAAAAACTGTCATTAATATTATCTCAGTTTAACATTAATGATCAGAAACAAGAACCGCAGTCAAAAGGACATAATCCGGTACCTCCGGCATCTGGCTTACCAAACCCCAACTCTTCTTCTGAGTATATCACTAGACCATTTGCAGTTTTCTTCTTGGGTCTAGCCAGTTTTTCGCTTTCAAACATATGGACATTAAACCCCCCAGTCTTGATTAGTTTCTCCCTTCGGGGCACTGGCTAGATATCTTTTGAATCTTTATGCATTCATTTATCTGATTTTTTGGTCTTTCCCTGCTCAGGTTTCTTTCTTTTCTTAGAATATATCATCGATTTCCAGTCCAAATGATTTTGGTATCGAATATGGTTTTTCCTTCACATGAGTTGGTTTTTTTAGCGTTCGTTTGGGTGGCTTAGAAGAAATTTTTTTGGCATATCACAAGTAGCCACATCAGGGTCAGTAGCCCTGGTTTTGATGTCTTAGATGAACTCTGTTTTGGCATTTTCTGATCACAAATTCGGAGTTCTGCAAATGAATGGAAAAACCGTAAGAAAAGATAAGATAGTTTTTGCTTCGTTGCTAGTAAACTGTATCTAAAAGACATGCTTAGATGAGTAAATCGCAATATAATATACTATTTGAGATATATGAAGACTGAGACTCAGTAACTTTCTAACAGTAACTTTCAAGTTAGAATTCGTAACTGATTCACAAGATTGGCCACAAAAGAACCAATTTGACTTATGGGTAGTCTAAAAGAAGGTCATATCGCTGACACTTTTCCTTCTATAGTTTTCCTTCCCTTAACTAAGACAATTATTGAGCCTAGACAGTACGTCAGCAAATGTAAAAATTAATACCAGAATGCAGATGTCATAGCTCTCCTACACATGCAATCTATCATAATTTGCGGCCTGAAACTCAAATCCATGATTGAATATATTGCAAAAGAACAGATCTGGTGTTCCACAATAGCATGCTAATGTCCTTGAATGCAACAAAAACAAGAAAGATTCCATAATAGTGAAACCACACGTCATCCTTAATTCTAGGATCATGAGTCTCTTAATATATATACTTGTGCCCTCAACCCATAATTTACAATGGCCGAGTAAGACGAAATAAGCAGCTTACGAGCTGCTCATGTGCTGAACTAGCTCATCTAGTGTAACAATATGTTATATTTAGTAATGGCAGGGATATGCGCATGTGAACGACACTTACTATAGAGGCATATTAGGTCATATGAAAACGGTCATATAACTGAAGCATATGTTCTGTTTGTGTTGTATAGTATAAGTTGCATCAAAAGAAATGATCCATGACACTTATCGTTGGTAAAGGCTTCCTCCTTATATGCCAAATGAGTCGGATCCAGGGATGCTCCCTCATTTATGCTGTTTGACTATAATAGCTATGAACATGTAAAGTGTGCATTCGCTTATGGCCAGAGACCTATTACTATATGTTTGTAGTTGGGTTGAACTTCAGATAATGTTCTGCTATTACACGAAATGGTTGATATAAATAATAGACATCATCTTACTCTTTGTTGGTTAAAAGGGCGGGTTACTATTTTAAGGAAACACCCTAATGTTTAACAAAATTTACCTGGTTTGAGTCTGTGTGGCGGTAGGCTCAAACACCGTGGATTAGTCGGCCAATGAGTCGGAAATCACGGTTACCAAAAATATATATATATATATATATATATATATATATATATATATATATATATATATATATATATATATATATATATATATATATAGAACTACACGGATTTCGGTTCAAATGAGAACTTTTTAAAGTTGAAAATATAAGAACTAGCTAAAACCTCACAAATGACACTCTACTTCAATAATTTTTAAACGAGATTAACTAAAACTAAGTTTTTTAATAATTTGATGGGCTTTCTTTTGAAAATTGACGAATTCTAGGTGATACATCTTGATTTAAGGTGTGATTTGTATCATGTCTCGGTATCGTGTATCATGTTATTTATTGGTGGTTGTGTATCAAATGTACCATTTTATGTAAAAGATATTATCTTGTTGAGATTTTGATGTATGTGTATCACATTTTTAATTGTGTATCAGTAATAAGTTACACACTAAGTCGTCGTTTATTAGTCAATAGAATGTTAAGTTGTATAAATAATGTATATTTTGGTGTATTATTGGTAATATGATTATGTATCAATGTTTTATTGGTGTTTTAGATTAGTTCTCATTTTTACAACTTTAAAAAAGCTCTCACATTAACCTTCCTCGAACTACACGTGCATTATAAAATCCAAGATCATATTTTTGACATAAAAAGGAAAAATTATGCATAGAAGTGAATTACATAAAGTGTCCCGTAACTAAATCACTCATGTTTGGCCTATTTCGTCCATTGACTAGCAAAATAGGGGTCCATATGCAAGATCATCGCCAAATTTTACATGACATTCAGGTGCAATACCATTCTCATTTTCACACAATAAAATACAACCATTCCAATTATGAAGTTCCTCTATTTGATTATCCATTCTCACTTACTACGTCAAGCTTATAATTCAATGAGCACTGTTTGGCCGTCTAGTGTAGCAATATGTTATATTTTGTGGGGATGATCATATACGAGCACTAATCACAGATGTTGTCTGAAGAACCTCATGTAACTAATACATGTGTTCTTCTTGTGATGCATATTGCAACTATCAAAAGAAAGGTAGTGTGACAATCATCGTAGGTGAATCTTGGCCTGCATAAGGAACCCATTTGACAATAATAAACGAGTGATTATACTTGGGTCTACACAAGTATCATACAGATTTAATTCAATCCTACGACATATAATTTCTAAATTGACCCTGAAAGTCCACAAACTATTCTCAACTAGTGCTCAGTCTAATTGCCCATGATAATCAGTTCTGCAGCTCAAATTCCATTTATCACATGGTAAAGCATGTTAAGCATAACGAATTTAATCACGTGATATAGTCTTACGCTTAAGACTTACACCTTAACCTAGAATAAAATCCCGAAAACTTTCAAATCTAAATTTATCTAAATTTAGTTCCAAGAGTTTTGCTCTCCGTTCTTACAGAACTAAGACAATTATTATCGTTGGTGAAGCCTCCCGTCTACCTGGTAAAAGAGGGAGAAGCAGAAGAATGCTCTACTTAATGCTCCACTTATGATGCTTTACGTCAACATCTATGAACCCTTGGAATATACATTCGACCATGGATGGAATGTTGAAACTATATGTTTCTATTTTGGGTTAAAATCAAAATTGCTTTATTTTATTATAATAGAAGGAAGTCTAGATAAAAGACTGTGTCAGCGCCAATAACGGTTAACTATCAGTTAATGGTTGAAACGTTGAATACTATAAACACGTCCTTTCGACCATTAACAAGAAGTAAGCCATTGTCTTTGTCAATCCTTCCTTCTAAGATAAAATGAAAATTTTTTTTTACTATTAACACAAAACAAAAGCATCGCGTTTATAGCTCTCCTGCAGCGCGATCATAAGCCGAATGCACATGTTAGCTCTCCTGCAGAGTGACCATAGCCAAATGCACATTCCATGGTTCATAGTCATTGACGTAAATCATCTTTTGTGGAGTAGACTACCTAGTCAGGGGGAGCCTTCGGCAACAAGAATTGTCACGCTTTCTTTTGACAGAACCATAGCCAAATGCACATTCTTCGCCAACAAGCATTTAATAATAAATAACTCTGTGGTTCTGAGTTCTGACTCCTTTGGAAGGTAAGTGTTAAGCCTTTGCTAAAAATTATGGTCATGGTTACTTTCTTTTGACAGAGCTTATATTGCTTAGATGATCCAGTTACGAGCTTTTACCAAAACGATATAATATTATTCGCCATAAACTATATGAGCCAGTTCAGCATATGAGAAGACATATAAAGCTAGACATAATAAGTTAACTAGATACCAAATCAAGAAAAGACCACCTCAATAGAATGATTATACTAAGATATTAGCAGTTGGCTCATTCAATTCGAATAGCCATTATATTAGTCCACCTTAAAAGAACCTTTTAGTCATGTGAGTTCGGTCCTACCAAGTCTTTTTCCTTTCGGTTTAAAGAGTTCCCAAAACACCCAAATAAAAAGATATAAGAGATCGACCACATTGAAAGAAAAAAGGTATCTAAGAAAAATTTAGCCAAAGGTGCATTATACAAATCAAAGGCAATCATCAAGTATTTCAAAAAGCAAGCCTAACTGAAAACGCCAAACTTAGCAAAATGTGGAGGTCAAAGATCCCCTACACGCAGTGGCAACAGGAAGGGGGCAGGATGGGCACGTATCCCCAACAAGCCAATTTATAGTGTAGTGTCTAAAAGTTATCAAAGTTTGCCCCTAGCCCCCGACGACCAATAACTTTCTGGCTCCGACCCTGCCTACACACAATCATGATTTGCGACCTATCCTTGTTACAAGTATTTGTAACATAACATATCATAATTCATTTACCCCTAATAATAACATGATGATAACTCCCTCGAATGCAACTAAACTATAACAATTAGAGCGAAACCAATAATCAAAATTTCATAGATGAGTTTCAGTTCACGATGAAGTTAGGGGGATACCTTTATAAATGAGTTAGTGTTGATTAACTTCTTATAAACAAAGAGCCTCTAGAAGAAATAGCTTATTTGCTTACTAGCGGTTATTTTGAAAGCTTATGTGTGAGAAAATAAGCCAACTAAGCTTCTAAAAAGCTTATAATGATCCATAAACTAACCTATAAGCTGTCATAGTAGTTTTTAAACTAAAGTATATAAAAGGATAAGTCCACCTCAATAAAATGATTATACTAAGATATTACAAATGGTTCAATCAGCCATTATATGAGAAAAGTGTCCCAAGACTTAGGGTCAACCCAAGCCGACCCATACAAAAAAGTGTTTGTTTCAACCCGTCACTCGAATCAACTTAGAGTATAAACTAATGAAGAGGAATTCAAGGTAAATGAAAACAAGGAATGTACAAGAAGGGAACTTTCAAACCAGATTTAACGAAATCTCATGGAAAAATATTAAGTCGTTCATCAATTTTACATGAACATCAAAAAGAGAAAAAACATCGTTCCATTTCGTTTAGTGTGATGAGCATCAATCCATACCTGATCGCTTTCATCCAAGAATGTCGCTAGTTCATCTAATAGAAATACTTTACATTCTTCAACCAGGCACCAGCCATTGAAACCTTTTGTTTCTGACCCCACTAAGAGTTTGTATCTAAACACATTGAGCAATTGAGATTTAGTGTATTTTAGTACAATTTGGAATGAAAAGTAAACGTAAGTACTTAATAACCAAGCGCTGCAGGAACCGTAATAGTAGAAACTTTAATTATCATAAATCTCTTTTTCGAACAGTAAGACTTAAATCTAAAAATTAGCAAGCGTTATGTAACTTATTAAGCCTAGCAAGGAGCATGGGTCAAGCAGTTGCACAAAGCAGTTGAGAAGAGATCCGTGTAATGTGGTATTTTGGTAGCGGATAACACACCATAGCGGAACTGCCAAGAGAAAGTATTGACCTTTCAGGGAAGAAGTTTATTTCAACGAACGTTTGTAGGGATCAAAGTAAGTAGTATGAGCTAGCATAACTTTGACACATAAGCACAAAGGTCGTTAGAGAGCATTGAGCTCGTCTACTTCCTGTGATATAAGCCATCTGGTCCAGGCCTAACTGAAGGATAAACTCGGAAGCAGACGCAAGGTGACAGGGTACATTGTACACGAGCCAGGTCCAACATTGACCAAGACATGGGACTCGGATGTAGTCTAGTGATCAATGAAGGCAGGGGGTTATTAAGGTGGTTACGGGCAGATTGGAGGGGTGAGGGAGCTATATTACAAACAGGGGTTGATTTGTCGGATTCAAGACGGAAAAAACAGGGAAAGAAAGTACAAAACCAGGTGTCACCGACCCAAATATCCAACCAAAAGTGAGTTTTTGCCCACTACCAATCTTTCTTTTGAAGCAAGAGGGAAATCATGATTCCATGGATCCTAGATCTTGTGTAAGTTCACAATGGGCTTTAAGGACCCGAGGGCAAACTAAAAGTGGAGAGAAGATAGAATTCACTACCATGGATGGAAAGAATGATTTTACACCATGTGGCATTAATCGTTGAATCCTGTCTGTGAGTAAGGATGTATAAGTTATCTATTTCAAGTAATTGGTTCAACATGTCATTTTTGTACCAATCATATACGCATACTTTATAGTCCAACAACCGAATTAGATATTGTACATCTATTACGTGCTTGTCGCTAAAATACAAACACACCCTTATTGTTTTAAAAGATAGGACATATTGATCTATTACCTGCAAATAATCATACATGCCCCCAGCAGATAATGCTTTTGCGACTCTGAGTTTTGTTTCATCATTGGTTAGGTTGAATCGTCCAAGGCCAAGCACACATATCTGCTTCCACAGTAGGCATCACCACCTGATTCGAGGTCATTAAAAGTATGAATATGAGTACTCTTAACATAGTCACGTCCATATCTGACATACACAATCCTAATTTAAAACATACTCTGCCCATTTTGCAAACAATAAGTGGTTGTGATTTTTAATTATCTTAATTTTGTCACAAAAACATACCACAACAAAACCCGGTGGTTCGGTTTTAAAAAGATGAACCACAAAGTAGATTTAATTAAACAAATCGTTCATGTATATGTATTTTGGATTTACTCTATTTTTTATTTTTCGTATCAAACTTGGTCAATGTACCTTTAGCACGTGTCATATACAATACAATTTACCTAATTTTTTTTAATTCAATCGTTAAATGAAATGACAGAATTCCCTTACTTACCTTCAATTTTTTAATTATTTAGTAGGTAGTATTTTGGTTATTTCAGGTTAAAATATATTGGATCCGTCACATGTCATAACAAATACCAGTTTTAATGCCGGTGTACGCACGAAACTTAAATATAAATGATAAATTAAGTAATAATTTTGTTATTACGATTTAATGTATATTATATATATATTTTTAAACCTCTAATGGCTATATGTCTGATTATGTTTATACGGTTGATTATATTATTCTTTTACTGTGCACCGTGTGAATAAATATAAACTCACTTAAATTTTTTTTTGAATTTAATACTCCTTTTTACTTTCGATATTTTTTTTCAAAATAGTTATATTTTAGTTATTAATCAACAAACCATTTACATCAACCTTACACCTATACGATTTACAAATCCATAATTTTATAATGCTTAAAATTATTCTATAAAACAATATTAAATTTTAATACTTAAATAATTACGATGCCAATGGACCCACAAGTTTTATATGATTTTGCATTATGTTATAATATTAATTGATATTTTGTATAAATATTTGTTGCACAAAAGATTTGAATTTGTTTAACTGAAATGCTAGTTACCCTTTCTAGACATCGTGTGTTTATAACACATAACGACCTTAAAAAAAATATATGCTGTTGTAATATATACAATCCCGTCTATTTATTTTTATCTCACACCGATCTCTGAGGTCCGACACTTATTTTGATATTTATATTAATGTTAATAATAATTTACGTAGATTGCATTACTTGACTTTGTTAAACCTCAAAATAGAAATACACAACTGTGTTTTTATTTGAATATTTATAATCATGTGATTTGTTGATATTCTTAATATAACATAGATGTTGTATTTTTAAAATAAAAAGTCTAGAATGTATAAAATTTAAAGGGGTATTTTATTTATTTTATAAAGTTAATAAAAGAGACAAAAAATTATAAGTTTATCCTTAAATCCATCTAATTTATTTAAAATTAAACCAATAAAGTTTTATTAATACCCTCCTCTTTTTTAAGTTTCTATTTTTACAAATTTGACACATATATCTTTGTATGTTTTCATCAAACTCTTCCAATTAAATTTTTAATTTTGAGTCAATTGAATTCAGTTTTGACTTTTTTTACCAATCAAATCGCTAGATTTTGCTTAAGTGTCAAAATCAAGTAATTTAATTGGTCCAATTGTTTTTTTCTAAAACCTCTACTTTTCACTAAAATTCTTAAAAAAAATTAATTTTTTTATTAGGTAAAAGATGATAGCTAAATTATTTTATTTTTATACTTATAATTTAAGAAATTAATCGTAACTATTAGAAATCAAAGTTTTCTCTTTCATTGAATACTTGTAATAATAACCATTCTACCTACGGAGATCAATCACTTTTATTTTTATACTTATAATTTAAGAAGCTAAATTATTATATTTTTTTTAATTACTTATTGATGTTTATTTTGCTTATCATTATACGTATCTATTCTATCACTTGGAATGACTCAAATGCTTTTCTCCATCTTCAAAAACAAAAACCCATATCTTTTAAGATGTAACTTTGAGGGCATCTCGAATGCTAAAATAATTGAGCTAACTACTAATCTATGCATAACATGCGTTCGATAATTTTGGAATACAATTTTTTTTTTGTTATCGATGAACTACATAATAGCGTTTTGCACCCTATAAACACATATTTTAAAATTTAATCGAACTGAAATTGTTAATGTCATATTTGTATTCATTTCTCTTACGTTTTACTAACGAATTGCTTACTTACAATAAAGATTTTCATTTTTCGTCGAGGCCCCTTTATAGTCGTAGCACAGGGCCACCAAAATCAACGAGACAGCCTTGCTACTCACAACCTATTAAACACGTTACATACGTCTACAGCTGAGCAGAGCAGATCGAACGTATTTAGCTCTGGTCTTCGAGTTATGATTTTCATTAAATTTTGTTTTTGGTTCGGTCGGTCTGGTTCAATCTTATATATTTCATCCGGCAGCAAATTCGAATTGGTAACGCGTACCTAGCAAAATGTACTTACATCAAAAATCACTTGCTTAAACTTGGTACATGTTTGTAGACTGAAAAGAGGACTTGTCGCATTGGTTTAAAGGAGATAAGGCTAAAATTTACCTGACAGAGAAGAAAATGAGGAGATCAGGAGATCAATCAAAGGGATACAAATTATTTGATTTTGAAAAGCTTAAAAAGTTTTAGCTTAAAAAGAAGTAGGCTTGAGAGCATGAAGAGTTCATACACTAGTACCACATGAAACATTGAGGATTGTTGGAAACTTATCTTGTTGTGGCCGCCGTGACTCTTACTTATCTGAAATCACTGAAGAAGCATATATTTACGTAAGGAAGTGTGTGTTTGGATCAACAAAAGCAAGTTATCTGGCGTTCATTACGAAACTGTTTTCTTGATTTCACTACAACAATTTTGAGTTTAGGGTCGCCTTTTTTCTAGGGACGACTTAGTCGTCCCTAGGTTACATGAGGGCCCACCACTTTTCCAAGAAAAAGTTAGTCAAAGGAAGCATGTGGGGACAATAGGGCCCGCGTAATCTAGGGACGACTAAGTCGTCCCTAGAGTTAAAATTTTATTTCCTCTTTTTCTATCACATTTTATTATTTGAAATTATTTAAAAATTTTCAAAATTATTTAAAATTAATATAATTATTTTTCTGTAAAAAGTATTAGATTAAAAGGGGGAAATATACTGAAAAAATTTAGGGACGACTTTTTGACCCTAAATTACATAGGGAAGTCGTCCCTAAATTTCCCCCCAAAGTTTCTAAAAATTTCTCAAAAAAATTAAATAACCCGCTAATAAATTAAATTACCCGGTAATAAGTTATGTGGAAATATTTAGGGACGACTTTTTTGACCCTAAATTTCATAGGGAAGTCGTCCCTAAATGAAAAATTTATATATATTTAAAATTAACTTTTATATTTATTTAAAAAAACTTTTTTACATATTTAAAAAAACTATATACATATTTAAAAAAACTTTTATATTTATTTAAAAAAAACATTAAACATATTTAAAAAAAACATTAAACATATTTAAAAAAAACTTTATACATATTTTAAAAAAAATGTATATTTTAATAAAACTTTATATTTATTAAAAAAACATTATACATATTTAAAAAAACTTTTATATTTATTTAAAAAACTTTATACATATTTAAAAAAAAACTTCATACATATTTAAAAAAAATTATATATATTTTAAAAAACTTTATATTTATTTAAAAAACTTTATACATATTTAAAAAAAACTTTATACATATTTAAAAAACCTTTATACATATTTAGAAAAACTTTATATATATTTAAAAAAGCTATTATATATTTATTTGAGTTAAGTACATTTTTGGTCCTCATGGTTTGTTAGGTATAACGGTTTTGGTCCCAACATTTAAAAAGTAACGGATCTAGTCCTATTTTCTTGACCTGTAACACTTTTGGTCCCAAACGTTAGTTGACTAACCGTTGACTGTTAAATCAAAGAATATTTATGTCTTTTCACATCTATAACACATTAACAACCAAATATTAAAACTTTATCCATACCATAACTTGTCACATACATACATATTCATATCATCTACCACAATCTATCTTTTATTTTTTTTATCTCATCTTATCTCATCTCATCATCCATCTTTAAACCATTTTCGTATGAATCTCTCTTCTCTACCCGTTCATATCAACACATCTACTATCTTCTTTGCAGCCAACCGCCATGACATCACCACCAAAATGACCAGGACATCACAATTAAACCATCACCACAAATCAACAAATCGATTCTTCTTCTCCAACTGGTTTGGGGGATTTAGATTTGGAACAAATACTCCACCGAGGCACTCGCATCTAAATTCAATACCCACCAGAACTCCGTAAAAACTTAAAAAACCATAAACATCACAAAACACCCGTTGCACCGCCGCCACCAGATCTGCTGATGGGTTATTTTGTGTTTATGGCTTCATGTTTTGACTTTTGATTAGTACCACCTATAAAGATGATGTAGATGATGTGTGTTATTATTTTGTTGGTGGTTTTTATTTTATAAATACAAATTGAAGATGATGATTTGTTTGTGTTGGATTTTTTGGGGTTTGAAGAACATGAAAGGTGTTTTGTTTGGTGACTAGAGATAAAGATCTAGATATGGATTCATTTGTTTTTGTTGACTAGAGAATAGAGATGTATATTGCTTTGGTGATTTTGTAATAGTATTATAATTTATAGGAATTGTTATTATTTTTTTTTTATTTTTTTATTTTTTTTAATTTTTATTATTATTATTATTATTATTATTATTATTATTATTATTATTTATTATAAACTTCACTTCGTTAGATAAAAATATCTTACAAAAAGTTAAAAAGTGGGGGTGCAACACGAGGACTTCCCAGCGGGTCACCCAAGCCAGTATACTCTCGCCCAAGCACGCTTAACTGCGGAGTTCTGATGGGATCCGGTGCATTAGTGCTGGTATGATCGCACCCAAACAAAATTTATTTATTAATTAATTTTTATTTATTTATTAATTAATGTTATTATTATTATTGTTATTTTAATGTTATTATTTTTTTTATTATGATTAATTAATGTTGTTATTATAAGAGTGGGGTATTTTTGTCCTTTTATATAAATTTCGCAGTCAACTGTTAGTCAACTAACGTTTGGGACCAAAAGTGTTACGGGTCGAGCAAAACAGGACTGGATCCGTTACTTTTCAAATGTTGGGACCAAAACCGTTATACCCAACAAACCATGAGGACAAAAAATGTACTTAACTCTATTTAATTAAAAAAAGCTTTATACGTATTTAAAAAAACTTTAGATATATTCAACACGGACACTTAAACACGCGCTTAATTAAACATAAATATTACAACGATAATAGATTCATAAATACGAAGAAAAAAACACATCACAAACTAGTTCAAATTAAACATACAGATTAACACATAATAATAAAAAACAAATTAAAAAAAGTTTATTTTTATTAAAAATCTAGGGACGACTTTTTCGACCCTAAGTTTCAAAGGGAAGTCGTCCCTAAGTTAGTCAATATTTTCAACGGAAAGTCTGTGGGACCCACTTGGTCGTCCTTAAGTTTCAAAGGGGAAGTCGACCCTAGAAATCTAGGGTCGAATTTTTGGGCACAACCGCCTTGGGTCGACTAAGTCGTCCTTAGGGGCTTAGGGTCGAAAAAGTAACACCCTAGGACGAATAAGTCGTCCCTAAGATGCAAATTTGTTGTAGTGATAACCCCACTAGAAAGCTTTGAATCTCGGACACAGATATTAGAGCTGGCGACTCTTTCTTCTCCCCTAGCTAATAATTACAAACCTTAGGAAAATAAGCTTATTCGCATCTGAAAAACAACAAGGACTTGTCGCAAATGGATTTCACAGTTTTGCTTATTTGATCTGCTCTCTATCTAGATTGATTTGAACATGTGTTGGGACGATATGTAAGAATAAATTTAGAAGGATTTACAACTTGGTATCAAGACTGATGTTAATGGACCACAAAAACTTGGTTATGGTTGGGCAAATTTTATGTTGCAACAATATTAACAAGCCCACCTAAACATGAGGATATAGATTACTTATTCCAAAACTCAACAACCCTAATTTTTCTCATACAGAATCACACGCCACTTCTTTTTCAAACCAATTAGTTTTACAAAATCCTCAAAGATGATATCTTAATTTCCTAGAACACGATTTACCGCGTCAAAACAAACAATTCTTGCTCTCAGTCGAAAGAATGAGTGGTAACACTTTAAACAAAACTTCCCGCCTAGTTCAATGGACTATCAATGATTTCAATTTTTCTTCCCAAGACTCTCCAACTTTTGATATCGGAAACCGGACTTGGTAATTTTTTTTATCTTAGGCTAATCATATATTTCTCTCAAAAAGTATAAAATTATTAATTTTATGTTTACCGTTATTTTGTAAATTGAAGGTACTTATCCCTGTATCCGTATAGTACGAAGGAGTCTTATACTAGTATTAGACTCAACAAAAAGTTACATGGAGCGTGTTCTCGGCTTATTGCTTCATTCAACTTGCGTATAGTCTCCCTCGGAGGACGCCGTGAGACTTGTGCATATAAAGGTAATCAAGTCTAACATTATTTACACTCTCGCAATCAAAAGAGGAATCATTTCAAGTGTCTCTGGTAATATTATCCTATTGCATGATCTCATTTAACATCCTTATTGTTTTTTTTTGTGATATCGATAGAAATTAGGGATGAGCAATTTAACATGGGTGATTTTTGGTGGACTGGTTCGTTTCGACCGAGAAGCAAGTTTTTGATTGAGTTTGAGTTTCTTGATCTCAAGAATAAATCTGAAAATGTAAGTGCGATTAAGTTCATCTTCCTTTTCAGTGTTTGAAGATGTTAGATATATAGTGTTTTTTTTGCTGACCAGTCCAGCAGGTTTAATTCCTCTGCCACACAAGAATCAAACTTGAGACTTATCACAATTTTAGTTAGATAGTCACAAATATTTTACCACTTGTGGAGTTATCCAATATATGGTGTTATTTTAAAGTAACTACTCCATGTTGAAGACAAAATATGTGATTAGCATATACTAGATAAGCTATTTCTTAATCAAATCAAAGCCTGTTAATTATGGAAAACTAGTATAAATTTTAGTTAGTGAGAAAAGGCTAGACCGGTTCGTTCAATGACTCTAAGATCCAACTTCCAAACTCTACTACTTTTCTCTTTTTCACACTCTCTCTCTTCCAAAAGTGAGTAATCCTCAAACTTTCCACACTTTTTCTCCTTTTCATTCCATCACCGGATTTAAGTATTTGGATTGCATTCTTTATTCCAATTCAAAAACCACCAACGAAACCGAAACCAATGAACACCTTACCTATGAGTCTATGACTAGCAACAAATTTTGAAGTCTTATCTTCGTTGGTGTTCAGGTTCGAACTAAAAAGGATACGTTCTTTTTTGTGTTGTGGTTCAGGCAATAGAAAAAAGGAAACTAGAGATATTGTTGTGTTATTTATTTGATGGATTTGCATGGTGCATATGAACTAGATGGAGGCGGAGAATTATATCTGATTAGAGGGGTATCAAATTTTTTAGAAACCAAGGATTGCAACTTTAAAGTGATATACCTTGGATTTCTCTCTGGGCTTTTATATTTTCTATATAGGTTTAAGTATAATTCATTGGGCTTAATGGTGTCATATACATGAAAATACATATTTTTATGTAATATGTAAACTGTATATGTATGTCTATCAAATTTATATAAAATTTTTAAATAATTGAATTAAATATAAAGTAATAATATTATATATTAGTTTGAGTTGAGTTGTAGATAAATGATAAAATAGTTTAAATTTGTTTTATAGGTGTAGGAGTAAGAAAGTAATATTTTAATAGAAGATTGGGCTGAGATTAGTTGTGAATAAATATAGTCTAATATATGGATGTCCGTGTGCCACCACGTTTTCAAAATCTATATACCTGGTAATGCAAAAATCAAACAAAACATAGAACATTGTTATTCTAGCTCCTACCCGATTTTTTTCAATGAAATAATACAATAATAGTGTTACATTACTTAAAGGATATCCATCTATTGGGGTTCCTAACTGTTTTTCCTCTGCATGTATTGATTTCTCAACATTGTGAAACCTCATTTTTCTGATGTTTTTGAATATATGATTTTTTTCTGTACAAATAGGGAGGTGAAGCTCGATCTATATGGAGTGAAAGGTGTATACAGAATAAAACAGCAACATGTGCCTTAGGCAGAATGCTGTCAGAAAGTATCCACACAGATATCACCATCTTGGCTTCTGATGGTAGCATTGGGGCTCATCGGGCAGTTCTTGCAGCCTATTCACCAGTCTTTGATAGCATGTTCGCCCACGATTTTAAAGAAAAAAATTCGTCTTCCATAAACATCCCTGACATGTCCATTGCCGTTTGCAAAGCTTTTCTTGACTACTTATACTCCAATGATGTACAATACCAAGATTTTTTCATTCACAGACATGATCTTCTTAAAGCTGCTGATAAATATGATATCACTGATCTGAAAGACGCGTGTCAAGAAAGTCTAATAAATGATATTGATTCAGAGAATGTGCTTGAAACCCTACAAACTGCTTTTTTGTATCGTCTTCCGAGACTGAAGGTTTCCTGCATTGATTATCTAGGGAAGTTTGGTAAGGTTTTCGACATTAAAGAAAAATTCAAAGGCTTCATACAGTCTGCTGACAAGGAATTAGTAAGTGAAGTCCTGGATGAAATATTTTCTACATGGAACTGTGTATGAGACTCGATTATTACTTGTTATATCTACTTGAAACCTGTATGTTATAAGTTTCTTTTTGCATGGTTTAATTTGTTTTCACAAGTTTGGGTAAAAATCCAATTTATTTCTCGGTATGTTCATGGAACTACGCTTTCTTTTAAGTAGCTAGCTGAATTGGTGTTGTCTGATCCTATGCATCACGTACGTTAAAACTTATACAGTTATACGCATCTAGTTTTCTGATCGATCTAGCTGATGAATTGATGATGTCTGATCAGGTGCACCTATGGTTTAACTTTTATAGTGAATAATGTGGGCATTCAGAAACAGGATTTCGGTTTTTTTCTAACTTCTTGCAACTGTTAATTGATTGACAAAAATCATCAATTTTGTTGCAAATCTTCATCATGAAAGTATATATGAAAACTATAGTATATAATTTGTTGTCGTTGAAACTATCCCACCTCCAGACTATTGTTTTAGTGTATTAATATGGAATCCAATGTGGTTTGACCATTATGTAAGGAGTGGCAGAACCATAAATCTCATCCCGGGGGGGGGGGGGGGGGGGGGGGGGGGTGGGGGCATAGAGCAATAATAACTTTTTTAGTGTAACTCGAAACGAGTCATGTCGGGTGTGAATAAAGGCATCAAAGTTGCTTTTTTAGTTTCTTTCGATGATTAAAAGCAATGAAAGTACTCTACAATTCTACATGGAATATGTTAGAGAATAAAATTTAACCCGAACCTTAAGCTATTTATTTTAAAAATTAACGCACCCGAGTCTATTATCGGTACATTGTTGGTCACATATATACGCCAAAGGTATCATTATAAAATGATTGACATGCAGTTGGTTTAACTTAAGAAAATGTGATTATTTAACTTGAAAACTAAGACTTTTACATACATGGTATACTATGCTCAAGCAAGCAATCTTTGTGTGACAACCAACCTACTCGACTATTGAATTCAAGTAAGTACATAATATTGCAAGAACTTCAAGCCAACCAAGTGACCATAGTTTCTCAATCTCGTTGAAGCACATGTGATCTCCTGATCTCGTAATATAATCTTATCTCGTGACGTGATTAAGTCAACCGCTAAATACAACCATAATTCAAACAATTATACTACAAAAGTTGACATCCTTATGTACTACTCGTATTAACATAAAATTGGCCCAAGGCTGGTATACATTTAGTTTCTTTCTATTCAATAATCTATCTTTTCAACCCTCTTTGTTGGTATATTTTCTTAAATGAAGTCGATTTGCTTAACGAAGATTTGGTAAATAGTTGTTCTATAGTGTAATGAATATAAGCATCTCACTAGATTTCATGTGCAATGCAAAGTTATTTTATCCGATTATTGTCTCCATTGATACGAATTCAGATAACAACCAATTTCTATACTCTTTAAGATTTAGGATGTAACTTCAAGTGGAATTGAGTAACCAATTGTTATACATGTTTCGAACTTCATAAATTATTGATAATGACATGGAATAGAAGCAAATATAAGCAATTCAAATGCATTGAGTTTAATTACACTGTTTTTTTGTTTATCTATTATATGCAGCTAAAATGCAGCTGTGGGGAAGACACAACAAAACAAGTGTGCGTGTCTATGGATGGAGTATGAGTATTACTCTAGGAAGGAATTTTTTTGGGTTGGCGGTTAGTATTGAACTAATGGAATTTCGATTTTCTAGAAAACGGGAATGGTAAAAATGATTTCTGGCGAGGGTTCCCCATTGACAATCACTTTTAGCCAAAAGGGGAAAGCAGCTCCTGTAATAGCTCCTGTAATGCAGTTTCGCTTTCATGGATATGCCCTTTTCGGGTTCATATCCAACAGGATGGTAGAGAAGGTACGTGTTTCTCATCAGGGCAGATATGTGTTCTATCGTATGGGTTTTAAATCTGCAAAATAAATGTGTATTATCGTGACTAGTATTTGTTATTTGTGTCATTAATTGTTCTGGATCTGCATTTTGAGGTTTAGTGAATAACATGCATTTACATGTGCACAGATTGATGCGACTCCTGTCCCAGAAATCGACATCAACACAGGAAAGTTTCAAAAGAGTGGGGAGGAGCCAACTACGAGAACTATAAATGTGGTGTTTGAGTTCCGACAACGACGTTAGGATGGTAAGTACTTTGGTATTATATATGTTTAGATATGCAGCTGCATATGACTTGCGTGATGGTAACAAGTTGTGTGTTTAACCTGTTTGGTCTCTAATGCATTATATTTTGATCTGCAGGGGTGGGTTGATTTGCATCATGTTTATTTTCAAGGATTCCCTCTGACCTACACCTACAGTCGACGAGAAAAGGCTGCCCCATTAATGCAGTTCCGGTGTGTTGGCTGTGAGCCCTTCGGGCCCATCATATCCAACAGCTTGTGGAGAGCTGAGAAGGTATGTGTTTTACTGCAAATTAATACTTGAATATGAAATGCTAATGCTTTTAATTTTCGGTTAAACTTGTTGCGGATCTGTATGATTGTAGCTATGTGTCCTTAGTTTGAACATTACCACTAGTTTTAATGGTTATAGTAATGTGTACTTAGTTGGAAAACTGCCACTAGTTTTATTGATCATAACTTTTTACTGACTACAGTAATGATTTTGCTGATCATACTACTGTGTATGTAGTTTTAATTACTGGTATTTCTATTGATTGTGGTAACTTGTAGGTAGCTCGGAAACTAGTGACTAGTGGTAGCTTCAATGCATCTTTGTCACCAATAGTAGCAACTTACTTCTGATCATGTTATGTATTCTCATGGGTTTAAGGCATAAAATAGCCATATACTTTGTAGAATGTATCGATATGGTACGTGTACTATTTTTATTATATATATGGTACGTGTACTTTATAAAATGTATCGATATGGCCACTTTTTAACCTGCAACCGGTAAAACCGGTTACTGATTCACCATTAGACTATATAGATCAATAGCGACACTTTTTTCCATTACAACATAAGATTTTTTTTCGAATTAAAATAGTTGAAAAAATTCATGAAAAAAACTAGATTTTTTCATATTCTTGGGAAAAAAATTGATTTTTTATTTTGGACAAAAAATTTAAAAAATCGTGTAATTAAAATAAATAAATAAATAATAATTGTTTTAAAAAAATCGTAACTTCATAAAAAAATATGTAATTTCAAAAAAAATCGTAAATTCGTAAAAAATAGTTTTTTTTTTCAGATTTTCCAAAAAAAATTTATTTTGTTTTCAATTTTTTTTATATTTTTTCAGAATTTATTTCTTTAACTACATAACATAAGATTATTTTTCGAATCTTTCTTCAAAAAAAAATTTCAAATTTTTTTCAACAAAATATTTTTCTCCGAGTAAAAATAGTAGTTAAAATTTATAAATTTATTTTTCATAAAAAAATTTTGATTTTTTTTTAATTCATACTTTTTTCCGGACAAAAAATTTTAAAAAATCACAATTTTTTTTGAAATTTTTTTCCGATATTTTTTTATTTATTTATTTTAGATTTTTTCAATAAAAACCCCATTTTTTTTCCAACATAAGCTTTTTTCGAATTATAATAATGGTTAAAAAAATTATGAAAAAAATTTATTTTGTTGGAAATATTGAATTTTTGTTTTGGAAAAAACACTTTTCAAAAAACAATACATAAAAAAACAATTTGAAAACTTAAAAAATAAAAACAAACACCCGTTAGTATAAAGGACTAACAGTGCAAATATTTGATGCAAACGCTCGTTAATCATTTGCCACATAAGCAAAGTTGCAGGTTAAACAGGTAGAAAACATATTAGCCGATTTAAAAAAGTACACGTACCATATAGATAATAAAATAAGTACACATATCATATCGTTACACTTTTAAAAGTACGTAGCTATTTTATGCCTTAAACCCTATTCTCATTTAGCCTTTATGGTTGCTATGATTGATAAATGATTGGAAGTCTGTTTGCATAATCACTAAAGTAGGTTGCTATTATTAGTGGTTAGGTTAAGTATTATGATAAATTCAGTTAACTACATTGTAATGTTGATATTTATTTCGTGGTGGACACCCTTCTCTTGCCTTAAAGAGTTATGTATTGCAAACGATCACTCATGTTGTTGGAATATCAAACAATAACAAGATGGTGATACATACAATAAACATGCATTTCATTTGCGCAGATGGATGGAATGGAAGTGTTGTCCCAGTATCGACATCACCAAGAGAGAGTTTAAAGATGGTGGAGAGCCAGCTAGCTAACAGAATTTCAAATGTGGCATTTGAGCTTCACCATGCGCGTTAGGACTGTAAGTACCTAAACACTCCAAAAGTTCTGTTGAGTTTTGTCCTTTGAAGTGGGTTTTAAATTGATTTTGCTCGTTTAGGAATTTGAAGGTTTTGTACTGTTTTATATGCAGGCTTACTGAGGACTTGAGGTTTGTGTCCCACTTATGAAGGTTGTGATTAGTGAAGCTTTGAAATGAGACGGAATTTGTGAATTTGAATATTAAATCATATACTTTGTGTAATGTTTCTTATGTGACGAGACACCATGATTTCTCTGTTTAATCTGAGACGGTTTTTACTATTTAGTGCTATGAAGTATAGTTTTCATATGAAGCTACATGTATGACTGTTTGATGTGTATTTGTGATTTGTACACCTTGGTGATGGTAACAGGTTGTTATTGACCTGCTGAACTCTACTGCATTATATTTATGTATTAGAAAATAGATTTAAACATCCTTATCATATTGAAGGTTTGAACTATACTTGCAATTTGTTACAATGGTTAGGCTAAGTGACGATGACACTTATGGCACGATGTATACTTTTCGGTTACTTGTTCCTCGTTGATTTATCATTTTAATCTTTAAACTTTTATTTTTTACTTGCTTCTTTTTCGCTCGGTGTTTATCTATTTTGTTATCGAGTGGTTAAGTGGTTAATACTTACTTATGTAACAACATAGAACATAATACTTTGGTTTTCTCAAAACAAAACATCATTGTTTAGCAAAACATGTCGATCCTTGAAATTTTCACGACTCCCATAATGTCAAATTTGGTCTATCTATTGTGAAATACAATTTTTTTTTCTAACGACAATAACTACAATCTCACAATACAACATAAATCTATCCCAGATGTACCGAGCATGACTCAAATATGCGACCATTTGGTTGAAATGGTTTCCCTCTTTTAAAGGCTTTTCCTTAAACGTAGACAATCTGAGGTTATATTGTACACCAAAAAATCGAAAAAACTACTTCCGATGGCTACAATCATGTTTTGGTTGAGGAGTCATCTATTTACGTGTTCTGTAGCTAAGTAAACAAAAATAGCCAATTCGGATACATAATAACTTGATCATGAATATACAGGCTGCAAAATATTGTAATTTACCAATTCATCCTGATATATCGTCCAGTTTGAACAAAATACTACTTGACAGACATTCTTGGTCTCAAGTCTCAACCGCTCACAGTCACATGTTATACAAAGCAAAACGGAAGTAACAAGATTCATTCAAAGCAACAATAAATCTAAACATTGCTACCTAATAAAAAGATATAGTATATGTTGTCCACCACCAACACGCTTGTGTCCTAATGATACTCCTTGTGTGAGAAGCTAGCTCACCTTCAAGTCCTGCTTAGGAATGTGAGATTTTTATGTTGTATATCTATTGTGACAGCTTTCCGTCACACCAATTTTTCTCATGGACAAAGAATTTGCCTTGATGCCACGGATCGAAGACAGTGAATTCGGATACATAAAAATACCTGGACTGGGACTGGGTCCACCCACTGGACCAGCAACGCTGGTGTTATGTAAAACACCACTTTTCAAATTGTATACAAAAAATGCATAACTTGTACCGGTTATGTTTCTTATTAATATATCCCCATCTTTATTCCAACACCCCAAAAAGTCTTTGTATCCATCAGGAATAATATGTTTTTTAAACCAGCAGTGTGGCACCAATTCTTTTTCTTCAATACCCAAACCTCCATTGTTCTACTACACACGGACACATATCCAACTTCACCATTTAGATCAACCAAATAATCGCAATAATAATAACCCGAATCATCACACATTCTTTTCGGACGTTTAATCAACCCAAATTCCTCCTCGTTTACATTACACCAAATTACGTCTCTTCCACCATATTCGATTTTCATGTCAATATTACTGGCCAACCAATGCAGACAACCATTAGCAAATACGGCTATGCCTGTTACTGGATACGACGGAACTTGGGGTAATTCTCTCCATGTGCTTGTGCCAAATACATGCACCATTGTGCATAGATTTGCCTCACCGTATCAGGATTATCTGGTGGCGTATATCCTTTTACCAAAACACACACCAACTTCCAAGTGTTGGTGAAAGCATCATAACCAAGGCCACATGACTCTCTGCGCATGTTCGTAAATTGAAACGGAATAGCTGGAAGCTCATAATATTCTTGTCTTAGAGGATGTATCACAGCCAATGAGGTGATCATATATTGACCATGTGATAATAAAAGCAGGCCATTGCAAGAACCTCGGGCTTCAATTCTTTCTGAATCTCCGCCAAACCTCCTATTGCGTAACAACTCCAAATGCACGCCCTCTTTCGGCTTGAAGACAAGATGAGTTGTTCCAACTTGTTTAAATTCAGTGACATGGAAACATAGGCTAAGATGAGTGGTTCTCATTTGATGATGGTATAGGATGGGTGTTGGTTCTTTTACAGCTCGTTGGTCATGAATGATCGTTAGGTAACGATCATCAATGTAGCTACACCATACTTTTGATACGCACCGAGATCGAATCAAACATCTAGCTGGTACTCTTGAGAAGATGTGGAACATGATGCTTGAAGGTATTCGATCCATGATGGACCTGTTCGATTAGAAAATCTATGATTAGAGTGATACTATGTATTAAACAATAAAATTCGTATTTAAACAAGAAAGCAGGCTATGTATATGAAATGCTTATTGATGCTATTTGGTTGCACGAGTTATGAATCATTTGGAATTTGTATTAAGCACCACCTTTAACAGGATCCTATTAAGACATACACATGCAGATTCCAAAATCCTAAATAGCATCAAATCAAATCATAAACAGAAAACAGATTTACTATTCCCTATATAATGTGAAAATCAAATCAAATCAAATCAACGATACCCAATCCCGTCTAAGACCGTGTATTGTGACAATATGGATAACTCAATAAAACAAATTATCATTGTATCAGATATACATCTTGGAAGACATCTGATAACAAATGCTACAGATCTTACAACGTCCAGCCCCTAAAGCTCCAGCTCGAGCTAAATTCGCCAAACATACTCAAAACGATAACCCTTGGCAAATAAGATAGTCAGGCCACGTTTACCCCTGTGGGGTGACCCAATCAAAAAAGACATACAAGTTGCGATATCCACTGGTTCATAAGTGATCACACCAACCTTTTTAAAAAAGGAGGACTTTGCACAATGGTTACCCCACACAAAAACCATAATTCACTTTTTTACAGAATAGAGAAAAATCATATAAACACAAAATTCATTAAAGAAACACCTAAATATAAAATAATTAGCAGTAAAAAAATTAATTTTGACAAGAAAAATACCTTATTCGAACTGCCGATCTTTTAACTATATTATTTTTGAAGAACTGCAATTTTAGTTATAAATTTCAATAAGAAGTTTTTGAGTTTAGTCCAAAAGTTTCAGTTTTGATCTATTTTTCCAATTCCATTAGATTGACTTTGTTTGACCGGTTAAAACCAAAATTTATGCCAAGCCCGAAAAGGGTGTTTCAATTTTGACCCAACACGAGACTTCTGCACACTCACACGATCTTTGCCGACAGATAGGAGCATTCGGTGGAACCGGTGAACTACACTTGCTTCTGGATAGATGTGTGGGACAGAGGGCTCGTGGTACCTGCTGCCCACCCTTCCTCCTCTGCTTTGAGAACCGTGTGAACGGAGAGTGGGCACTAAGCGGGCCAAGGGTCCAAAGGCCGGGAGCGAGCCGGATTTAGTTTTTTATTTTAATTTGGGCCAAATGTGAAACCAACTCTTATTCTGTTTTTTCAACTTTTGGATTTTTTGCAAAAATGTCCCCTCCGTTATTTTCTAAATGTTAAGATAAAAATAAATGAAAGGTAGAGATATTTCAATTAGTTTCTTGTAAAAAAAATGCAAAATAACTCGTCTCTTCTGCACAAAGGGTTGATCATTGATGGGTACAACAAAATAACCAACTCTGGCACATAATAATAACTTGATCTTAAAAGGATCTATCCAATTTGGGACAATCAATACTCTATATACTGAACATAATTCCGGTTCAACCACATTACAGCCCTTATTCTGTTTTATTGTTCCCGTTTCAGTATGGCACACACACCATGGCAACCCGATGAGGTGTTTCCCTGTTCAGGTTAGCCGAGGAGGGAGAGTTTTGAGTCGAATGCCCATTCACCATTTCCGATCCTTTTCCTGGCCACCCCCAAATGTGTAACCAGTAAGCGTACAAGGGTTCGGTGTCGTACCAATTGGCCATTTAATTTGGTGGTGGTTTATGGCGCACACATCAGGTTAAAGCTATTAAATGAACATACTGTATTAAATAAGGAAAGAGCAAACTGCAATAAATAGCAATGCTTTTTTCACATCCGTTCTGATTTGTGTTGATGCCGTGGATTGATAAGAGGTCATTGGGATACATAATAATGTTTGGGGTGAAACCTTTCAACGAACCAACAATGTTCTTAAAGCATAATTTTTCAGGTTGTAAACGAAAAATACATACCTTCCCCTGTTTCTATTTTTTATCAAAATGTCCCCGTCTTTATTCCAACACCCCATAACATCTATTAAGCCAAAAGGAACAATTTCTTCTTTAAACCGACAGTGTGGCACCCATTCTTTATGCTTACTCAGTACGCAAACCTCCATGGTCCAACTTCACAATTCAGATCAAATAACTGATCGTAATAACAACTATAGGGTCTCCATAAATCACACATTGTTTTTGGAGGATAAATCTCCCCATATTCCACTTTGTTCATATCAAACCATATTACTTCTTTTCAACCATCGGTTTTGATGTCTGAATGACTGACCAACCAATTCAAACAGCCATTAGCAAACACGGCTTTACCTGTTACCGGATAAGACGGGACTTGGGGTATTTCTCTCCAAGATACCAGAAACACACATAATCTTTATTGCCTATGACGCAGCAAAATCACGTATACCACTTTAATGAAGTCTTATTCATTGACCACTTACCCTTTGGAATAAAAATATCACATGGACAGCTTTTGTTGTAAGAATGCATAAATACAGAGATAATTTAAAAAAATTTGATACAACATTTGAATACAATATGCAAGTAAGACGATAAAACTAACAAAACCAACAAAAAAAACATGAGAATAAAAGTTTAAAAGACAATTTAGAACAATTTCCGTAACTTTACATAACGAGAGATTATTAGTAGTACCTAAGTGTCATAAAACTAACAAAACTACCACCAAATCACTAGATGCCATACATCTATGACCTTTTAGGTTATATTTCCAAGACCACCTATTTTAACACAACCAAGTTTATAAGATTTCGCCTTGACATGACACGCACAACCAAGATGCAGAAGGCTTTTTGTTGGAACCTGCAGAAGCTCCATCTAGCGTTGAAGCTTTTCTGAACTTTGTTATTGGTGTCTGTATTCTGATTTTGGTTGTTCTGGGTTTTTGGCACATGAATTGGATCATTCATGCGTTATCTGAGAATTTAAAAATGGCACCCATGTATGTAATTAGATAGTAGTTTTTAAATTGGATTCGTAGTCTTCCGTAAGCTCCCAAGACAAGCTCCCATCTTGAGTGTCGTCTTCCACACGCTCCAAAGACGAGATCCATCTTGAGCGTCCAACATGGTGGTACGACATAATCTAAAAAAAAATAATGAAAGAATGATAGCGAATTAGATATATAGATATAGATCTTCAAACTTTGTTTATTGTAGGTGTGTGCATAACTCATACATACAACAATCTCCCTACGGTGACTAATTTGCAATCTTATATTACACAAATAGCTAGAATTTTGAAACCAGAACGCTTGCGTCGTCCCTTGTTTGTATTGGCATAAACTTATCTTACTTATTGCTGTTTATTTTTTTTTTGGCCCTACACAAATCAACAAATCCAAAACAACCTATTTCAATAATCAAGTCTTATTCATCTACGTTCACTCACCCTTTAACAAAAAAATATCACATAGAAAGCTTTTGTTATATGTTACTAGATGCATAAAAGATAATATATAACAATTTAAAACTCCAATCGTATCTTTGAATACGACATGTAAGTTAGACCATTGAAAACATAGATTCATATGAGAATACGTTTTACCGTGCTCAAAGACCAGCTGGCGCTAGTGCTGAAGGAAATGGCAACGGGCGTAACGGCCAAGATATGCCCTCCTCCATTAAAGGTGGGGCATTACACCAGAGAAATGAAGATCTTACGTACAGAACACGTTTATCCTCTTCTCCGGACTCACCAGCACTACAAAATAACAGAAAAGATTATGAGAATGAACGTTTCAAAAAGGAAATTATATCTATTTCTTGTATCTCTATATAACAAGAGTTCATTAGCAACAAGTGACATAAACTAACAAAACCACCAAATCACTAGATCCCATAGATCTACCTCTTAGGTTATACTTTCGAGACCACATATTTCAACAAAGCTTAGAAGATAATAACCATGCCACATGCCACTCGCGGCTAAAATACATGGCGGCTGGTTAGAACACAACAAAGTTTATGGAATTTTTGTCTAAAGAGAAAAGAAATGTGAGTGTGACTGCAATTAGGGTTAGTACTCTTATATACAAGTGGCTATTAAAGTTGAAGTTGGGCTAACTTCCGTATGGGCCACAAATATTTGGACTTGTTAATGTATAGCTTGGCTGATGTTAGGTTAGTTCTTATTTGGATGGCATTATGGTTGTATCTATTTACTATTTAGCAATGTTCGATAGTTGGGTGACCGATTTTTTTGTTGTTTATAATCGGTTTAGGCGAATTAATTGGATTGACATTATTGGTAAAATTTGGTTAATTCGGCATGTTTTGAGTATTTCTCATGAGGTTTTGGTGTTGTTGACAAAATTTTAAAGAATAAGCCAAATTTCAATATATAAACATTTAATATAGATCAAAACAAGCTTTCGACAAGTTTGACCACTATCAATCATCATGGACCACATATGACCGATTTGTTTGACGGTTTTATATTTGTAACATTTGTACTTTGGCTTACAAATGTAACAAGATTTCTTTTATTTTAAAGGGTTTCGATATCCTTAGGACGAAATTAAACTGTGTTGTGTATGAGGTTGGTTAAAGGACACCTAAAAATATTTTAGTTAGTATCATGCAAATATATTGTGCTAGTATCATATGTTTATTTAATTTAGGTGCATTAGGTTTGATGGCAATGGATATGGTTATCTATATGTTTATTTTATTTAGGTGCATTTGGTTTGATGTCATGATATCGGATTGAAAATAAGATAGAATGACAAATATAGGTTAGGTATCAAATTTTTACTTACGATACGTTTCAAATTAACAAAGTTTTATGATAATTTTCATGTTTTTTACAACAATTATACTTCCTATAAAGGTAAGGGAGTTGATATGTACACATGTCAATTTGATACATACACATAAAACCAATCATAAATTGACCCTTATGCCCCTATAGGGTTACTAACCCCTCTTTTGTAACGATACATCTTCAGCTTCTTTTATGCAGTTGCATATAGTATCCATAATAACAACTTAATTTTTTATTCCATCATAAATTAAAACACAACTAAGTTCTTATCTTTTTCACATATTAACTGATCACTACCTTTGTACTGCATTAAGTAATCGAACATATGTAATGGCTTTTCATATATCATCATATGATTTAAATATTGAAAGGCACTTTTATTGTTTATATAATTCAGGGTCGGCTCATTGTTGTCGGATTAAGAGACCCCGTTACACTTTCGGATTAAAGAGAAATTTCATATAAACTTGATTTACATGACTCTACATGCTTAACATATAACGTAGTCTATATATATTAATGAAAAAATGTTGCCCCTTTCAAGTGGAGGCTCGGTGCGACGTCACCGCTTGCACATACTCTGAAGCACATTTGATATAATTTGTTGTCCTAATCTTTGAAAAAAGATTAAATACAATACATTGATCTGAATATCCAATACAATATTTGCACCTTGCCGGCAACCAATGTAATTTTTAAGCCGAGTCATTCAAAATGAAAACTAATCTTAATATATTACCATTGGAATTGGGTGATGGTCTGTTAAAGAGTGTGTGGGGATTTGTTTACACTAGCAGATAACTATTTGAGATTTGAGAAAAAACAAGTATACGACTTTTGTAATGTGACTAAAGTGGTTGCTATCGAGATGCAAGTTTTATCGAAAAAAATCCTACACGAAACTGATTGTCCTTGGTTTTCATTTGATGAACCAGGAAGTGATGGTGCATGTGTTAGAAAAAAAGAATATACTAGAAAGTTTTTTTGAGTTGGTAAGCATGCAATGTTTTATCTCATGAAATGTGAATTGATCACATTACATATGTATGTCTTGGACTATTTTTTGGTTTGTTGAGATTTATAACATAAAAAGGTTATTATGATCTTGATTTTATAAGCAATCAACCATTTATGTAAAAGTACAGCTGTGGTAAAATTGTTACCGTCAAAGAAAGTGATCGGTTAAATTGAAAGTTTAAGGGCGAAAGAAAATTAAAGTTTTTTAAAGAGATCAATTGTTGTAGTGATGTACTAAACAAAAGGAGGGCACAATAGTCTATTTAAAATTGCTTTTATGTGCATTAATCAAATTTATATGTGTACATATCAATTGCCTAAAGGTAAATACATCTTGGGAAAGAAAAGTTTTTCTATGTAAGTTATAAAATTTACACAAATCCTTTAATCATGGATTTTATTTCTATAAGAAAAGATATAAAAAAAAGTATATGTCAGCTATTGCAAGTGATTATATATTTAAATTACAATATTACTCTTTTAATTACACAGCTGTAGAAGGCAAACGAGCAACAAGCTGCGCCGCAAGCCCTTTCAGAATAGCGAAACTAATTCTATGAAAAACCACATCTATGGATTTAGGTGTCATAACGTTGCTATTCATAACGCGCTGAATTCTCTTCAGAAGCTCCACCGCTTCAGGTGCAAGGAAACCGAAGGTATCAAATGCAAAAGCAATAAGCACGTGCTGATTTTCAATGCATGAAAAAAACATACAAATATGAGAATACCAATTATATATCCAATTCATATTATTCAAACAAACACCATTATTTTATTTCCCGTTAAAAATATTGTTTATTATGGCTATTTATTGCAATCTCGTGGAAAATGTGAATTATAAAGTTTGATCGACGTGGAGTGAGATACTATTATATTGGTTTGTTAGGCAGTAAAACTTTTACTACATTAGATGAAATTGCTAACACTATCCCGTTAACATTATGTTATTTTCATCTCAAACTATTTGTTTAGTTTTGATTTTTTGCGTCTTTTTTTGTTAGAGAGAAGTACAAAATACATCCTAGTGGTTTACAAAAAGTGTAGATTATGTTCCTCGTCAGTACTTTGGACATAATACATCCAGCCGTTACATACTTTGTGCACAATACATCCCTTGGACGGATGATGCAAATATTTTTCGTTAAGTACTAACGAAGGTTATAAAGAATGATATTTTTACCTTTTTTATTATAGAGGGATGTATTTTGTACTAAACACAAAAAAATATTATTTTTTTGAAACATTTTTTATTAAAAAAAGTAATTTTAATTTTTTTTTTAAAAGGAAGTATACTTTTTTTTCGAAAAAAGAAGTTTAATTTCTTCGAAACCATTTTTAAAAAAATTTAAAATTACACTTTCTTCGGGAAATTTTTTTATATTTTCCAAAAAATTAATTATTTTTTTAAAAAGTTAAAAGATATTAAGTTTTTTTACTGTATACAAAACTTAAAATTTTTTCGAAGTAATTTTATTTTTTTCCAAATATTTTTGAAAAAATATATTTTTTAAAATATTTTTTTTAAATATTTGGAATTTTGAAAAAAATATTCAACATTTTTTTTAAGTATACTTTTTAAAAATATTTGGAAATTTGAAAAAAATATTTGGTAAAAATTAAGATTAGTTTTTCGAAAAAAATTTTAAAATTTGTATACAGTACAAAACTTAATATTTATTAACCTTTTTTTAAATAATTAATTTTTTAGAAAATATAAAAAAAATTCCCGAGGAAAGTGTAATTTTAAATTGTTTCTGAAAAATGGTTTCGAAAAAATTAAACTTCTTTTTTCGAAAAAATTACCACTTTTAAAAAAAATACTTTTTAATAAAAAATGTTTCAAAAAAATTTATTTTTTTGAGTTTAGTGCAAAATACATCCGTTTATAATAAAAAGGGTAAAAATATCAATCTTTAAAAATCCTCGTTAGTACTTAACGAAAAAATATCTGCATCATCCGTCCAAGGGATGTATCGTGCACAAAGTATTTAACGGCTGGATGTATTATGTCCGAAGTACTGACGAGGGATTTAATCCATACTTTTTGTAAACCACAAGGATGTATTTTGTACATCTCTTTTTGTTAACTTTGAATTTAAATATCTTTGTTAAAAATTAAACATTAAAAAGTTGGAGTAATGAAAAGAGATTAAACATTGGATAGTAATTGTTAAGCATCATAATTTATAAAACTTAGGGTTATAATAATGTTAAATATTGATATTTGTTGTTTATGTATTTATAATTCATACAAGTACTTTCTCTCGAAATCATTATTTATTATATTGCCCCACAATGCGATAAAAGTCTAGCTTCGCCTCTAAATATCCGATAAATAGAATAAATGAAGTTCTAGATTCGCCACTGAAATCCGACAAATATAATAAATGAAGAATGTTTGGTTACCTGAGAAAGTGACGATAACCCGCTCTGACGATTAGGGTAATTGATGAATTTAAATAAAGGGTAATATTTATTTATTTTTGTTTATTTTGCTAACTCAGTAGTGATTTGAATACATGTGAGACATAATATTAGGTCACTAAACTTAAAGATACATGAGTAACTAACTATATTAAAAAAACACGATATTCAAGTTATTTATATTATAAAAAAGCATATGCATCCAAACCAATTGAACTTACACTTATATCATTAATGGTGATTTAAATTGTTATTGTTTTGTATTTGCATACTCGAATTGTTAAAAATACTCGTTTAAGAGGATCACGTGTTAACACAAAAAATATGCGTTCATGTGAAATCCACCTCAACAGCACTTCATCTTAACGCAACATCAAAAAAAATCATCTTATCATAGCACCAAATAACACTATTTTTTTACACACTTTTTTTGTTTTTGTAGTATATTTATCTAATTTATATATTTTATCATTCAATAAAAACAAAAATTATAATTTGAGAAAAATTTGAAAACCAAAAAAAATTAAGATAAAAGTTTCATTATATATAATTAATTTAACGAGTAGTAAATGACCAACACGCGTCTAAAGAATTGATGTACAATTCGGTAAACGTCATTCGACAAGATCATCATACGTGAATTCATCATACTTTTTTAATACAATTGTTTTCGACTCGATATTGCGAGCCGATTAATCCCAAAGCCGTTATCCTTTGGATAGTTCAAAGTCGTCGCAGGCGAACCTCTATGTCAAACCTTAAGTATACACACCTAACGAGATTTGAACCTATTACCCTATTGTACATTGTGATGTGATAATATGATTTGAGTCTTACCTGCCAAACCCATTTATTAAAATGGAATATCACAGTAATATATGGCGTGTCATCAAAGCATGCAAGGTAAATGTCTAAACATTCATGACCATAAATGGAAATACCGGAAACAAACATCGGTAGTCCTAGTAACTCAACACAATCAAATATAAGTACTATAAAGAAAAAGGACTAAACAATGTCCAACATGAAATAAAGTAAGATAAAGTATGATAAATGCATAAGATATAGAAGGCTGGATAGCTTCCATCCGAATGCACATACTCTTGAGATCCTACTTGCGACCTTGGGTACCTGTCATTTGGGAACATGGAAATAGAAAACGGCTGAGCATAATGCCCAGTGCATGGATATACAATAAAGCATGGAAAGCATAGAATAATGAAAGAATAATAAAAGCATATAAAGCATGAAAGGCAGCGGAAATGAATAAGTCCTGGGAAACCTAGATGTATAACATGTTTACTGGTTTTAGTTCTGAAAACATAGCTTATGTTTACTTATGAAAATCTGTATTAGTTTAATGTACCAAAAGCCAATATAGGTCATGAGGTCAACAACGTGCATGAATACTTGGAGGGGTGACCTCGTCATGCAATTAGAGGGGATGCCTCTAATTAATATGGTAATAGGTAGGAGGGATCAACTCCTTGTGAAGGATGCAAGGCACACACCACATTCAACATAAAATCTTGACTGGCACTGTAACTAGGATGCACCCATACGCCCCACATGATAATAAATAATAATAAAGGCCAAATAAACTAAAAGGGACGCCACGAGCTATCACTTCGCCGTGGTGAAGTCATAACACTAGTGCCTCTAGTGTTATGGTTATGGTACCTCCATAACTAGGTGAAACTGACATGCATGTATATGGCTAAGGTAACCAATAAAACATAAGCATTTAAGTCTGTAACTACTGGAAAAATAGTTGGCTGCATACGGGAAATCCTAATAAAGGAAGAGATTGTCCTTACTGAAGGACGGGAAATCCGTACCTTGTGTCTGATAGAAGCTAACAAAAACACTGAAGGAGCTTCTTTGCCTTGACGGATAATACCGATACGTGAAAGAAAAGGGATTAATAACACGAACACGTACAACCAAAACCAAAGAGCAAAATCGTCCCGAACACCCCTTGTGGTGATCTACAGCCGGTGGCAAGAAGAGGAAGCAGGCAAGGGTTTCTTATTTTTTTTTGTAACCTAATATTATGATAAAAGTTTCCCTGTGTTTTCTTATTATTAGTTTATTATAGGTCATGGGCCAAAAGGCCCATCCTCTTTCTTTTCATTGTCCTTAGACGCGACCTACATGGAGCCCACGAGGAATACCCGTAGTCTTTTCTAGTTAAGTAAATACTCGTGTACGTTCGTGCTTGATTGTCGTGAATTTAATATATCGTGAACGCGTCACATTTATAATATACGTAAATACATGTTATTTAATGTCGTGACACGTGTAATATATTATAAATGGAAAGTTTTAATTTTATCGTATTTTAGTGTATTCACTGTTCATGTTTACTGTTCATGGTATTTTAATACGGGTTTTACAGGATTAATGAAGGTAGGTGTCAAAAGTTTCAGCATGATGCATGGTACAACTATTTAACCGTCTTAATCTTCAACGTGGAATTTTTTACGCTATAGCAATTTCTTATAACCATGTCTGGTAGTAGCCGATGGTATATCATGATCATAGTTAGTGGTGTTTTCACGTGCTTAGGATGCATTCATTAAGAGGTTTTTGATAAGAGACTCGTAATGAAAAAGGAATCTTATCAAATTGTAAGGGAAAGTTAAGTTTATTTATTTTGAGTACACACGTCTTAGCCGGTAAAGCTATGATTTTTTCTAGAATTTTCTTGGCTCATCCTACATGTTTACCTGATTTTGAAGAGATTTTCTATGAAACTGGGGTAACTACCACTAGGTTAACGTCGAGTAGTTATGTTTATAATTTCGACAGAAAATATACGCAAATAAATTAATTGGATGCCGGATTATATTGTAAGTTCTAACAACATATATTATCATCATAACAAGATATGGTTTACCAGTTACCTTCAACTTTTTCATTAAAAAAAATACTATCTTCTTCTCAAAGTTATTGTCCCTCGATAAAAAATATAAAATTAAAAAAAAAGCATTTATTAGTGCTCTCAATTTTTGACTTCTTACATAATAATGGTTTTATTCTTAGCTAATTATTACATTTAAAAAAATAATGTTAGTCAAGGGTAATATATTAAATTTGATCAAACTTGCCTATCTAGTTTAGTAGTAGAATAAACTTAAGACATCCGAAAACATAAATGTGGACAATAAGATAAGACAAAAGGAGTAACCAATATAAGAAATTAATTGCACCAAGCAACAATATACATCAAACGAGAAACAAGTTAACCAAGTTTTTGCTCCTTCATTCAATACCAAACCATATTTTCACATTTACTACCCTTACTTGAACAAAAACACATACATATCTACCCACATTTACTTATGTAAAGTAACCTCAAGTCCATATTTATTGCCCATATTTAAACAAACCTTACAACTTTTTCATAAGCATTAAATTACCGCATTTAGATGTATGTATCTACCAACATTTACTCATGAGTCATGTTATTTTCTATTAAAGACACATTAAATTTTATTAGAAACCATTTTTTATGTAGATACCTATTTGAGCTTGCTTCAAGAAATGCTTTTGTTCTAGTTTGATATCGTTCAACAACTGATTTTTATTGTATAAAAACGATTTTGTAATACTTCTACAAAAAGCAATATAAAACTTAACGTTACTTTAGGTGGTCTGTAAGGTTTATTTCGGTCTATTGTTCCAACTTTTGTGTAGGCTCCAGTTTAACACGTTTTTTTCAACATTTCAAACTTTAACAAATACCACTTCATCAAAGTTACATATGATAAATTATATGAAACAAGTATTGTTGTATACACACTGAATAGATCAATAATGATTTTGTACACTTCCCTCAAGTTAATAAGCTTGAACGCTTTGTCGTACCCTTTTTATTTAAAACCCATGGTATAATTTCTCAATAGTTACGCAATAATCCCGTTTATTATTCTATCTTTCACGTCTTTATGTTTATTAATAAGTTTTCTTACTTTAGAAGTAATTTAAACCACTAAAAAAGAACTGTTTGGATGTGTGTGACACTAGGTTCGAACCCAATAAACTAGCCGACGAAAGATCAAAACAATGGTTACCCAAAAGAAAATACCTAAATTTAATAATAACTAGATTAACGACTTATGTTTCACTTTTTGTAAATATAAACAACCAATCGTTTCATAGTTTCAAAGAGCATTTACTTTGACTTATAAAATTACTATATGTCACTTAAAATGTAAATAGTTGATTTATGTAACTCTAGAAAGCAACATCTTGAATATGATGGAACATACCTTTAGTTTAAAACTAGTAGCCTTTCTGAGTAAGGAATGATAGTATTTCTTGTGTATACTTGTACCAACTCATATAGTGATTACCTATTTACTTTATGTGTGAATCTTTAACTAATCAGAAAATTCAACACCTTGTAATCTTTGAGAAGATCATTTCGAACCATCTCCAAGTATCTATATCAAAACCGTAAAAAAAATTATCTCATAATCACAACTCCAAATCAGAAAAGCACATTCGAAAATTATCCCATACCAACTTGTTTTCTTAGACCATTCACAATGTCAAGTCTTTAAAAACTTAGGCTCTTCACTTTTAATAACTCGTCCTTTCATTATTAGGATTTAGGACGGTTATGTAAAAGTCATTAGTTCCATCGGCACCAAATATTTTAAAATCTTTGTAATACACTAAATAAATACGCGCGCAAAGCAACGTGTATAATAAGAATAATTATATTTGCAGAATCGTGATACTGATTTATACAAAGCGTGAGTTTGAAATGCTAAGCGTGTATTTTTGAAATATGCCGTGTATGTTGATTAACTTTGATACATAATGTGTTTTTATTATATTACTTTATTTATTATCTATAAAAGTTGATGTTAGGTCACAACGACACATCAAACTTAATTTCCAAGCTAAACCAAAGAAACTTCCCCAATGGCTCATGGGATTCTTTATATGATTGTGCTTAATGAGTTCATGATCAAGTTTGTATAAATACGTAAGATAATGGGTCCGATTGCATATCTATATGGTCAAATTCATGAACTATCAAGGAAATCGACTTGTCGAACACCGTTGAGTTTGAAAAATCGAGATCAACATAATATCAACTTTCTTGTCCAACCTCGAGCAGCGACGTAGTAAATACTCTCAAGCCCAACTTGATTGTTAATGCTTGAACATTGGTAACATTATCACATTATCCACTTCAGGAGTGAAATGCAGATCACTAAATTCACCCCAACTATGACTAACCATTAGTGGGTAACAAAACCGTAAACTAAGCAACAATAGGCAAAAATACAATAGATTGAAAAATCAAAACGGAACAAGTAGACAAGGGGAGAAAAAAAACATACAACTAGCTATTATATACAACGCAAGGCTTATGGATAATCTGTTTTTTTTGAACTTTTGGCACCACTTAATAAGCGGACCCAATTCTTTGTTCTCTTAATGAGAGCGACTATTAAAAATAACATTTCTCCACTAAGAGGCTAATTAAATGCCTAAAATGTAGCCACTAAATTTCCTAAACACCCACTAAGTAGAAAATGTGGTTTGGGCATCTTACATGTAAGGAACCAAAGAAGCATGTAAGTTCTAAGACAAATACGAAAACTAAACAATTTAATAGTTACCTCCAACTACTCATGAAGATACAATGTAAGAAATTAATCGCACAAAGCAAAAAAAAAACATAAAAAGAGCAACAAGCTAACCATATTTTTGTACCCTCGTTAAATATCTAACCATATGTCACAATTATAACCATCACTTATTTAAAAATACGTACATATCTACCCACATTTACTCGTCTGATGTAACATCAAATCTACATTTACTACTCACATTCAAACAAAGCTTACAACTTTTTCATGAGAAATATATTACTACATTTACAAGTATATATCTACCAACATTTACTCGAGAGTTATGTTATTTATTAAAAAAAGACACATTTAGTTTTGTTGTAAACCCATTTTTCTTAAATAATTTCGTAATGTAATTTGAAAAAATATATATGATATATCTATTCGAGGTCGACTATGAACAAATAAACACACAACTTGTTTGCTGGTGAAATGAACAAACCTTTCTTCACGACATGTTTTTGTTTTTGTTTGATATGGTCCAAAAAACTGATTTTTTGCTTTACAAAAAACATTTTTAATAGTTTTATAAAAAGCGGTATAAAATTAAACGTTGGCTAATGTGGTAATAAACTTCTTTGGCATATTATTCCAGCTTTTGTGTAGGCTTCAATTTAAACACAGATTATGGACAATGCTAACTTTAACTTCATCCAAACAAATCATGGTTGTATATAAACAGAATAGACCAATAACGATTTTGTACGATTTCCTATAATATGCATTTGGCCTCAAGTTAATAAGGTTGAAACTCATGTTGTGATCTTCTTCCTTAAAACACATGGTATTATTTTTTAATAGTTAATAACTACTCCGTAATCCATAGTATTATTCCAACAATCAAATCTTTTTGTTTTAAATAATTGGTTATGTCACTTTAGCTAGTAACTTGAACCCATAAAAAGAAAAGACTTTACGTGTTTGGAATCGGTGTGACACATAGTTCAAACCCCGTAAACTAACCCGCAAAATATCAAAACAATGATTACCCAAAATAAAACATCTAACTTTTATAAGAACTAAATTAACAACTTATCTTTTATTCATAATTTTCGTAAATACCACCAACCATTGGTTTGATAGTTTGATAGAGCATTTATTTTGACATGTGACGGTACTATATGTGACTTTAAATATGAAGAGTTGATTTGTGTACTCATAAAAGCACGATTATGATGGTTCATAACTTTGGTTTGAAATGAGTACTAGGCAACCTTTGTCAGTAAGTAATAGTGTATTTTTGTGTATATTTGTAACAACCCATATTCTTATTATGTATTCCTTTTATATGAGAATATTTAACAAATTAAAATTTTTTCAGATGCAAGAAAAACAATTTATCGCATAATGACAACGCCATATTAGAAAAACACATACGAAAAGTAAATACACGTGAAAACGACCGGTATGACAAGAATAATTATATGTGCGACGTCGTGATTACGGTTCAATCCTTGATGCAAAGCGTGAGTTTTTAAATGCTAAGCATGTGCTTTTAAAAATGCATCGTGTGTGTCAATTGAAATTCATATAATATGTGTTTTTTCTTAGGCAGCTTGCATTAGTATTCGGTCGTCCCCCAAATCCTCCGCCACTTTATCTTTCTCTCTCCCACGACATAGAGGCTACTTTTTTCCACATAAAGAAGACCACCTTTTCATTTATAAAATTTGGCTTGTTCCTAGCTCCACAACTCGATTGTACCCGCGAGTGCGACCATTTCCATTTTAACGACCGATCTCAATCACTGCATCTGGATGATCGAGTTGAACAATCGGTCAACTGAGTGCAAATCTCTACCGATGCGACCAGCCTTGAGTCATTACATTCATTGATATTAACATTAAACAAACATTTGTTTATCGAATTTATTTTTATACATGAGTGCTCTTACTTTATTTATTATCTACAAAAGTTAATGTTAGTGTACGTCTATCATTTATCATCTTAATTAACTTGACATGAGTGCAAACTGAATATTGTATTGAAGCTACTCTAACTCATTTGCCGCAAAAATGCTTGCTGATATTTAAGCTCATTGTTATTACATCGTAGCGACAAATCAAACTTGATTTCCTAGCTAAACCAAACAAACTTCATGTACAAATCCAAATCCTAAATGATATATAAGTTTAAAGGAACTCAATGGACTCATGGGATTCTTTATCTTGTGCTTCATGAGTCCATGGTTCAAGTTTGAATAATTCCGTAAGATAATGGTTCCAATTGCATATCTATATGCTTGTCAGTGCTTAAACATTGGTAACAGTATCACATTATCCGCTTTAGGAGTGGAAACGCGGATCATTAAAGTCACCCTAGTGTGACTAACCATTATATATGACAAGTGGTAACAAAGACGGAAACTAAGCATCAATAGACAAAAATATAATAGATTGAAAACTCAAAATCGAACAAGTAGGCAAAAGTAGAGAAAAACATACAACAAGCTTATATATAGCGCAAGGCTTACGTCTTATTTGGTTTTTTGCGGCTTATTTTAAAACTTTTAAGATTCTTTTGATATGACAAGACAAATAGTTCAAAAAAAATGCATCCACAAAAACTAAGACATGATACGAAAATCAAATAAGCAATGTTTTGAAATCCGGTTTTTGAATCGACCCGGTCGAGCCACCGGGTCCGGGTCAACCAGGGTCGAATCGGGTCAACCAGGTTTTCTAAAAAAAATATTTTTTTCATATTTTTAATAATTGGCAAAAATTATATATAAAAACCATAAAACTTCCGTATATTGAAAATTTAAATTATTTACCAACAAATATAATATGAAAAAATAAAAACTTCATTGAAAATACGTAAAATTTACATATTTAAAAAAACCCAAAAAGACAAATTCTAGCTATCTATTATCTAACATTAAAAAAACACGGATGGACCATTTTTGCCAAAATGTCTAAAAGTTGTAAAAAAACGGCGGAAGAACTAAATTGTAAATATGACAAAAAATGATGATCACAAGTGATATTTCACTAGTGATAAATCAATGAAACATCGCTAGTGATATTTCATTAACATAGTTCGAGTGATATTTTATTAACATAGTTCCAGTGATATTTCATTACTTTATAAATAGTGATATTTGATTACTTTTCGCTAGTGAATTATCACTAGTATAAATCATTATTTCGTCATATTTACAACTTTAGCACATCCGCTCATTTTTACAACTTTTGGACATTTTGGCAATGGCCCCTTCGTATTTTTTTCAAAACTTAGGTTAATCTACACTATTAGATCAAAAATAAATGGAAGGTGGCGATTTGTCCCTTGAATTGTAGTAAAAAACAAGGATGGAAAATAACTTATCTCTTTTCTCCTATGTTTATTTGGAGTGTGAGAATATGTTTTTATGTTTTTATTGATAAATTGATTACTAGTTATTTTTTAATGGTTTATACATAAGGGTATTAGTCGAGTCAAGTTGGTTGGGTTTGAATCAAATTTTTGTCAATGATAAAAAAACATATTTTGAACCCAACACATATTTAAACTTGGGTTAGTCAAAGTCAAGTCGATCAAAACATGACATGTTTATACGAGTACGCATCAACCCAAATAAGTACAATGTTAAATAACAATTTATAAAATTTATATTTAAAAAATAAAATAAATATTTATTTAGATTAGTCTTGTTGTATAGTACCTTAATTGTTATATATGATACCAACACACAAATATGTTTGGCCTTTCAAATATATTTCTGTCACAATTTATTAGTTTTGTTGTATAGAACATTAATTGTTATATATGATACCAACATACAAGTATGTATCAATGATAAATGATTCACTTACAATGATAACAATACGATATTTACGTTTGTTAGTGTTTTACATTTGGGGTGACTAAATGGTGTGATTTACGCACACAATAACTATTTGTATTGTGTTTTGACGTATAGTATTTACGGGTTCGCTGGTCCATTTCTATTTATATAAGTAATGACATTTACGGGTTCGCTCCACTTATGATGCTTTACGTCAACATCTATGAACCCTTGGAATATACATTCGACCATGGATGGAATGTTGAAACTATATGTTTCTATTTTGGGTTAAAATCAAAATTGCTTTATTTTATTATAATAGAAGGAAGTCTAGATAAAAGACTGTGTCAGCGCCAATAACGGTTAACTATCAGTTAATGGTTGAAACGTTGAATACTATAAACACGTCCTTTCGACCATTAACAAGAAGTAAGCCATTGTCTTTGTCAATCCTTCCTTCTAAGATAAAATGAAATTTTTTTTTTACTATTAACACAAAACAAAAGCATCGCGTTTATAGCTCTCCTGCAGCGCGATCATAAGCCGAATGCACATGTTAGCTCTCCTGCAGAGTGACCATAGCCAAATGCACATTCCATGGTTCATAGTCATTGACGTAAATCATCTTTTGTGGAGTAGACTACCTAGTCAGGGGGAGCCTTCGGCAACAAGAATTGTCACGCTTTCTTTTGACAGAACCATAGCCAAATGCACATTCTTCGCCAACAAGCATTTAATAATAAACAACTCTGTGGTTCTGAGTTCTGTCTCCTTTGGAAGGCAAGTGTTAAGCCTTTGCTAAAAATTATGGTCATGGTTACTTTCTTTTGACAGAGCTTATATTGCTTAGATGATCCAGTTACGAGCTTTTACCAAAACGATATAATATTATTCGCCATAAACTATATGAGCCAGTTCAGCATATGAGAAGACATATAAAGCTAGACATAATAAGTTAACTAGATACCAAATCAAGAAAAGACCACCTCAATAGAATGATTATACTAAGATATTAGCAGTTGGCTCATTCAATTCGAATAGCCATTATATTAGTCCACCTTAAAAGAACCTTTTAGTCATGTGAGTTCGGTCCTACCAAGTCTTTTTCCTTTCGGTTTAAAGAGTTCCCAAAACACCCAAATAAAAAGATATAAGAGATCGACCACATTGAAAGAAAAAAGGTATCTAAGAAAAATTTAGCCAAAGGTGCATTATACAAATCAAAGGCAATCATCAAGTATTTCAAAAAGCAAGCCTAACTGAAAACGCCAAACTTAGCAAAATGTGGAGGTCAAAGATCCCCTACACGCAGTGGCAACAGGAAGGGGGCAGGATGGGCACGTATCCCCAACAAGCCAATTTATAGTGTAGTGTCTAAAAGTTATCAAAGTTTGCCCCTAGCCCCCGACGACCAATAACTTTCTGGCTCCGACCCTGCCTACACACAATCATGATTTGCGACCTATCCTTGTTACAAGTATTTGTAACATAACATATCATAATTCATTTACCCCTAATAATAACATGATGATAACTCCCTCGAATGCAACTAAACTATAACAATTAGAGCGAAACCAATAATCAAAATTTCATAGATGAGTTTCAGTTCACGATGAAGTTAGGGGGATACCTTTATAAATGAGTTAGTGTTGATTAACTTCTTATAAACAAAGAGCCTCTAGAAGAAATAGCTTATTTGCTTACTAGCGGTTATTTTGAAAGCTTATGTGTGAGAAAATAAGCCAACTAAGCTTCTAAAAAGCTTATAATGATCCATAAACTAACCTATAAGCTGTCATAGTAGTTTTTAAACTAAAGTATATAAAAGGATAAGTCCACCTCAATAAAATGATTATACTAAGATATTACAAATGGTTCAATCAGCCATTATATGAGAAAAGTGTCCCAAGACTTAGGGTCAACCCAAGCCGACCCATACAAAAAAGTGTTTGTTTCAACCCGTCACTCGAATCAACTTAGAGTATAAACTAATGAAGAGGAATTCAAGGTAAATGAAAACAAGGAATGTACAAGAAGGGAACTTTCAAACCAGATTTAACGAAATCTCATGGAAAAATATTAAGTCGTTCATCAATTTTACATGAACATCAAAAAGAGAAAAAACATCGTTCCATTTCGTTTAGTGTGATGAGCATCAATCCATACCTGATCGCTTTCATCCAAGAATGTCGCTAGTTCATCTAATAGAAATACTTTACATTCTTCAACCAGGCACCAGCCATTGAAACCTTTTGTTTCTGACCCCACTAAGAGTTTGTATCTAAACACATTGAGCAATTGAGATTTAGTGTATTTTAGTACAATTTGGAATGAAAAGTAAACGTAAGTACTTAATAACCAAGCGCTGCAGGAACCGTAATAGTAGAAACTTTAATTATCATAAATCTCTTTTTCGAACAGTAAGACTTAAATCTAAAAATTAGCAAGCGTTATGTAACTTATTAAGCCTAGCAAGGAGCATGGGTCAAGCAGTTGCACAAAGCAGTTGAGAAGAGATCCGTGTAATGTGGTATTTTGGTAGCGGATAACACACCATAGCGGAACTGCCAAGAGAAAGTATTGACCTTTCAGGGAAGAAGTTTATTACAACGAACGTTTGTAGGGATCAAAGTAAGTAGTATGAGCTAGCATAACTTTGACACATAAGCACCTAAAGGTCGTTAGAGAGCATTGAGCTCGTCTACTTCCTGTGATATAAGCCATCTGGTCCAGGCCTAACTGAAGGATAAACTCGGAAGCAGACGCAAGGTGACAGGGTACATTATACACGAGCCAGGTCCAACATTGACCAAGACATGGGACTCGGATGTAGTCTAGTGATCAATGAAGGCAGGGGGTTATTAAGGTGGTTACGGGCAGATTGGAGGGGTGAGGGAGCTATATTACAAACAGGGGTTGATTTGTCGGATTCAAGACGGAAAAAACAGGAAAGAAAGTACAAAACCAGGTGTCACCGACCCAAATATCCAACCAAAAGTGAGTTTTTGCCCACTACCAATCTTTCTTTTGAAGCAAGAGGGAAATCATGATTCCATGGATCCTAGATCTTGTGTAAGTTCACAATGGGCTTTAAGGACCCGAGGGCAAACTAAAAGTGGAGAGAAGATAGAATTCACTACCATGGATGGAAAGAATGATTTTACACCATGTGGCATTAATCGTTGAATCCTGTCTGTGAGTAAGGATGTATAAGTTATCTATTTCAAGTAATTGGTTCAACATGTCATTTTTGTACCAATCATATACGCATACTTTATAGTCCAACAACCGAATTAGATATTGTACATCTATTACGTGCTTGTCGCTAAAATACAAACACACCCTTATTGTTTTAAAAGATAGGACATATTGATCTATTACCTGCAAATAATCATACATGCCCCCAGCAGATAATGCTTTTGCGACTCTGAGTTTTGTTTCATCATTGGTTAGGTTGAATCGTCCAAGGCCAAGCACACATATCTGCTTCCACAGTAGGCATCACCACCTGATTCGAGGTCATTAAAAGTATGAATATGAGTACTCTTAACATAGTCACGTCCATATCTGACATACACAATCCTAATTTAAAACATACTCTGCCCATTTTGCAAACAATAACTGGTTGTGATTTTTAATTATCTTAATTTTGTCACAAAACATACCACAACAAAACCCGGTGGTTCGGTTTTAAAAAGATGAACCACAAAGTAGATTTAATTAAACAAATCGTTCATGTATATGTATTTTGGATTTACTCTATTTTTTATTTTTCGTATCAAACTTGGTCAATGTACCTTTAGCACGTGTCATATACAATACAATTTACCTAATTTTTTTTAATTCAATCGTTAAATGAAATGACAGAATTCCCTTACTTACCTTCAATTTTTTAATTATTTAGTAGGTAGTATTTTGGTTATTTCAGGTTAAAATATATTGGATCCGTCACATGTCATAACAAATACCAGTTTTAATGCCGGTGTACGCACGAAACTTAAATATAAATGATAAATTAAGTAATAATTTTGTTATTACGATTTAATGTATATTATATATATATTTTTAAACCTCTAATGGCTATATGTCTGATTATGTTTATACGGTTGATTATATTATTCTTTTACTGTGCACCGTGTGAATAAATATAAACTCACTTAAATTTTTTTTTGAATTTAATACTCCTTTTTACTTTCGATATTTTTTTTCAAAATAGTTATATTTTAGTTATTAATCAACAAACCATTTACATCAACCTTACACCTATACGATTTACAAATCCATAATTTTATAATGCTTAAAATTATTCTATAAAACAATATTAAATTTTAATACTTAAATAATTACGATGCCAATGGACCCACAAGTTTTATATGATTTTGCATTATGTTATAATATTAATTGATATTTTGTATAAATATTTGTTGCACAAAAGATTTGAATTTGTTTAACTGAAATGCTAGTTACCCTTTCTAGACATCGTGTGTTTATAACACATAACGACCTTAAAAAAAATATATGCTGTTGTAATATATACAATCCCGTCTATTTATTTTTATCTCACACCGATCTCTGAGGTCCGACACTTATTTTGATATTTATATTAATGTTAATAATAATTTACGTAGATTGCATTACTTGACTTTGTTAAACCTCAAAATAGAAATACACAACTGTGTTTTTATTTGAATATTTATAATCATGTGATTTGTTGATATTCTTAATATAACATAGATGTTGTATTTTTAAAATAAAAAGTCTAGAATGTATAAAATTTAAAGGGGTATTTTATTTATTTTATAAAGTTAATAAAAGAGACAAAAAATTATAAGTTTATCCTTAAATCCATCTAATTTATTTAAAATTAAACCAATAAAGTTTTATTAATACCCTCCTCTTTTTTAAGTTTTTATTTTTACAAATTTGACACATATATCTTTGTATGTTTTCATCAAACTCTTCCAATTAAATTTTTAATTTTGAGTCAATTGAATTCAGTTTTGACTTTTTTTACCAATCAAATCGCTAGATTTTGCTTAAGTGTCAAAATCAAGTAATTTAATTGGTCCAATTGTTTTTTTCTAAAACCTCTGCTTTTCACTAAAATTCTTAAAAAAAATTAATTTTTTTATTAGGTAAAAGATGATAGCTAAATTATTTTATTTTTATACTTATAATTTAAGAAATTAATCGTAACTATTAGAAATCAAAGTTTTCTCTTTCATTGAATACTTGTAATAATAACCATTCTACCTACGGAGATCAATCACTTTTATTTTTATACTTATAATTTAAGAAGCTAAATTATTATATTTTTTTTAATTACTTATTGATGTTTATTTTGCTTATCATTATACGTATCTATTCTATCACTTGGAATGACTCAAATGCTTTTCTCCATCTTCAAAAACAAAAACCCATATCTTTTAAGATGTAACTTTGAGGGCATCTCGAATGCTAAAATAATTGAGCTAACTACTAATCTATGCATAACATGCGTTCGATAATTTTGGAATACAATTTTTTTTTTGTTATCGATGAACTACATAATAGCGTTTTGCACCCTATAAACACATATTTTAAAATTTAATCGAACTGAAATTGTTAATGTCATATTTGTATTCATTTCTCTTACGTTTTACTAACGAATTGCTTACTTACAATAATGATTTTCATTTTTCGTCGAGGCCCCTTTATAGTCGTAGCACAGGGCCACCAAAATCAACGAGACAGCCTTGCTACTCACAACCTATTAAACACGTTACATACGTCTACAGCTGAGCAGAGCAGATCGAACGTATTTAGCTCTGGTCTTCGAGTTATGATTTTCATTAAATTTTGTTTTTGGTTCGGTCGGTCTGGTTCAATCTTATATATTTCATCCGGCAGCAAATTCGAATTGGTAACGCGTACCTAGCAAAATGTACTTACATCAAAAATCACTTGCTTAAACTTGGTACATGTTTGTAGACTGAAAAGAGGACTTGTCGCATTGGTTTAAAGGAGATAAGGCTAAAATTTACCTGACAGAGAAGAAAATGAGGAGATCAGGAGATCAATCAAAGGGATACAAATTATTTGATTTTGAAAAGCTTAAAAAGTTTTAGCTTAAAAAGAAGTAGGCTTGAGAGCATGAAGAGTTCATACACTAGTACCACATGAAACATTGAGGATTGTTGGAAACTTATCTTGTTGTGGCCGCCGTGACTCTTACTTATCTGAAATCACTGAAGAAGCATATATTTACGTAAGGAAGTGTGTGTTTGGATCAACAAAAGCAAGTTATCTAGCGTTCATTACGAAACTGTTTTCTTGATTTCACTACAACAATTTTGAGTTTAGGGTCGCCTTTTTTCTAGGGACGACTTAGTCGTCCCTAGGTTACATGAGGGCCCACCACTTTTCCAAGAAAAAGTTAGTCAAAGGAAGCATGTGGGGACAATAGGGCCCGCGTAATCTAGGGACGACTAAGTCGTCCCTAGAGTTAAAATTTTATTTCCTCTTTTTCTATCACATTTTATTATTTGAAATTATTTAAAAATTTTCAAAATTATTTAAAATTAATATAATTATTTTTCTGTAAAAAGTATTAGATTAAAAGGGGGAAATATACTGAAAAAATTTAGGGACGACTTTTTGACCCTAAATTACATAGGGAAGTCGTCCCTAAATTTCCCCCCAAAGTTTCTAAAAATTTCTCAAAAAAATTAAATAACCCGCTAATAAATTAAATTACCCGGTAATAAGTTATGTGGAAATATTTAGGGACGACTTTTTTGACCCTAAATTTCATAGGGAAGTCGTCCCTAAATGAAAAATTTATATATATTTAAAATTAACTTTTATATTTATTTAAAAAAACTTTTTTACATATTTAAAAAAACTATATACATATTTAAAAAAACTTTTATATTTATTTAAAAAAAACATTAAACATATTTAAAAAAAACATTAAACATATTTAAAAAAAACTTTATACATATTTTAAAAAAAATGTATATTTTAATAAAACTTTATATTTATTAAAAAAACATTATACATATTTAAAAAAACTTTTATATTTATTTAAAAAACTTTATACATATTTAAAAAAAAACTTCATACATATTTAAAAAAAATTATATATATTTTAAAAAACTTTATATTTATTTAAAAAACTTTATACATATTTAAAAAAAACTTTATACATATTTAAAAAACCTTTATACATATTTAGAAAAACTTTATATATATTTAAAAAAGCTATTATATATTTATTTGAGTTAAGTACATTTTTGGTCCTCATGGTTTGTTAGGTATAACGGTTTTGGTCCCAACATTTAAAAAGTAACGGATCTAGTCCTATTTTCTTGACCTGTAACACTTTTGGTCCCAAACGTTAGTTGACTAACCGTTGACTGTTAAATCAAAGAATATTTATGTCTTTTCACATCTATAACACATTAACAACCAAATATTAAAACTTTATCCATACCATAACTTGTCACATACATACATATTCATATCATCTACCACAATCTATCTTTTATTTTTTTTATCTCATCTTATCTCATCTCATCATCCATCTTTAAACCATTTTCGTATGAATCTCTCTTCTCTACCCGTTCATATCAACACATCTACTATCTTCTTTGCAGCCAACCGCCATGACATCACCACCAAAATGACCAGGACATCACAATTAAACCATCACCACAAATCAACAAATCGATTCTTCTTCTCCAACTGGTTTGGGGGATTTAGATTTGGAACAAATACTCCACCGAGGCACTCGCATCTAAATTCAATACCCACCAGAACTCCGTAAAAACTTAAAAAACCATAAACATCACAAAACACCCGTTGCACCGCCGCCACCAGATCTGCTGATGGGTTATTTTGTGTTTATGGCTTCATGTTTTGACTTTTGATTAGTACCACCTATAAAGATGATGTAGATGATGTGTGTTATTATTTTGTTGGTGGTTTTTATTTTATAAATACAAATTGAAGATGATGATTTGTTTGTGTTGGATTTTTTGGGGTTTGAAGAACATGAAAGGTGTTTTGTTTGGTGACTAGAGATAAAGATCTAGATATGGATTCATTTGTTTTTGTTGACTAGAGAATAGAGATGTATATTGCTTTGGTGATTTTGTAATAGTATTATAATTTATAGGAATTGTTATTATTTTTTTTTTATTTTTTTATTTTTTTTAATTTTTATTATTATTATTATTATTATTATTATTATTATTATTATTATTATTTATTATAAACTTCACTTCGTTAGATAAAAATATCTTACAAAAAGTTAAAAAGTGGGGGTGCAACACGAGGACTTCCCAGCGGGTCACCCAAGCCAGTATACTCTCGCCCAAGCACGCTTAACTGCGGAGTTCTGATGGGATCCGGTGCATTAGTGCTGGTATGATCGCACCCAAACAAACTTTATTTATTAATTAATTTTTATTTATTTATTAATTAATGTTATTATTATTATTGTTATTTTAATGTTATTATTTTTTTTATTATGATTAATTAATGTTGTTATTATAAGAGTGGGGTATTTTTGTCCTTTTATATAAATTTCGCAGTCAACTGTTAGTCAACTAACGTTTGGGACCAAAAGTGTTACGGGTCGAGCAAAACAGGACTGGATCCGTTACTTTTCAAATGTTGGGACCAAAACCGTTATACCCAACAAACCATGAGGACAAAAAATGTACTTAACTCTATTTAATTAAAAAAAGCTTTATACGTATTTAAAAAAACTTTAGATATATTCAACACGGACACTTAAACACGCGCTTAATTAAACATAAATATTACAACGATAATAGATTCATAAATACGAAGAAAAAAACACATCACAAACTAGTTCAAATTAAACATACAGATTAACACATAATAATAAAAAACAAATTAAAAAAAGTTTATTTTTATTAAAAATCTAGGGACGACTTTTTCGACCCTAAGTTTCAAAGGGAAGTCGTCCCTAAGTTAGTCAATATTTTCAACGGAAAGTCTGTGGGACCCACTTGGTCGTCCTTAAGTTTCAAAGGGGAAGTCGACCCTAGAAATCTAGGGTCGAATTTTTGGGCACAACCGCCTTGGGTCGACTAAGTCGTCCTTAGGGGCTTAGGGTCGAAAAAGTAACACCCTAGGACGAATAAGTCGTCCCTAAGATGCAAATTTGTTGTAGTGATAACCCCACTAGAAAGCTTTGAATCTCGGACACAGATATTAGAGCTGGCGACTCTTTCTTCTCCCCTAGCTAATAATTACAAACCTTAGGAAAATAAGCTTATTCGCATCTGAAAAACAACAAGGACTTGTCGCAAATGGATTTCACAGTTTTGCTTATTTGATCTGCTCTCTATCTAGATTGATTTGAACATGTGTTGGGACGATATGTAAGAATAAATTTAGAAGGATTTACAACTTGGTATCAAGACTGATGTTAATGGACCACAAAAACTTGGTTATGGTTGGGCAAATTTTATGTTGCAACAATATTAACAAGCCCACCTAAACATGAGGATATAGATTACTTATTCCAAAACTCAACAACCCTAATTTTTCTCATACAGAATCACACGCCACTTCTTTTTCAAACCAATTAGTTTTACAAAATCCTCAAAGATGATATCTTAATTTCCTAGAACACGATTTACCGCGTCAAAACAAACAATTCTTGCTCTCAGTCGAAAGAATGAGTGGTAACACTTTAAACAAAACTTCCCGCCTAGTTCAATGGACTATCAATGATTTCAATTTTTCTTCCCAAGACTCTCCAACTTTTGATATCGGAAACCGGACTTGGTAATTTTTTTTATCTTAGGCTAATCATATATTTCTCTCAAAAAGTATAAAATTATTAATTTTATGTTTACCGTTATTTTGTAAATTGAAGGTACTTATCCCTGTATCCGTATAGTACGAAGGAGTCTTATACTAGTATTAGACTCAACAAAAAGTTACATGGAGCGTGTTCTCGGCTTATTGCTTCATTCAACTTGCGTATAGTCTCCCTCGGAGGACGCCGTGAGACTTGTGCATATAAAGGTAATCAAGTCTAACATTATTTACACTCTCGCAATCAAAAGAGGAATCATTTCAAGTGTCTCTGGTAATATTATCCTATTGCATGATCTCATTTAACATCCTTATTGTTTTTTTTTGTGATATCGATAGAAATTAGGGATGAGCAATTTAACATGGGTGATTTTTGGTGGACTGGTTCGTTTCGACCGAGAAGCAAGTTTTTGATTGAGTTTGAGTTTCTTGATCTCAAGAATAAATCTGAAAATGTAAGTGCGATTAAGTTCATCTTCCTTTTCAGTGTTTGAAGATGTTAGATATATAGTGTTTTTTTTGCTGACCAGTCCAGCAGGTTTAATTCCTCTGCCACACAAGAATCAAACTTGAGACTTATCACAATTTTAGTTAGATAGTCACAAATATTTTACCACTTGTGGAGTTATCCAATATATGGTGTTATTTTAAAGTAACTACTCCATGTTGAAGACAAAATATGTGATTAGCATATACTAGATAAGCTATTTCTTAATCAAATCAAAGCCTGTTAATTATGGAAAACTAGTATAAATTTTAGTTAGTGAGAAAAGGCTAGACCGGTTCGTTCAATGACTCTAAGATCCAACTTCCAAACTCTACTACTTTTCTCTTTTTCACACTCTCTCTCTTCCAAAAGTGAGTAATCCTCAAACTTTCCACACTTTTTCTCCTTTTCATTCCATCACCGGATTTAAGTATTTGGATTGCATTCTTTATTCCAATTCAAAAACCACCAACGAAACCGAAACCAATGAACACCTTACCTATGAGTCTATGACTAGCAACAAATTTTGAAGTCTTATCTTCGTTGGTGTTCAGGTTCGAACTAAAAAGGATACGTTCTTTTTTGTGTTGTGGTTCAGGCAATAGAAAAAAGGAAACTAGAGATATTGTTGTGTTATTTATTTGATGGATTTGCATGGTGCATATGAACTAGATGGAGGCGGAGAATTATATCTGATTAGAGGGGTATCAAATTTTTTAGAAACCAAGGATTGCAACTTTAAAGTGATATACCTTGGATTTCTCTCTGGGCTTTTATATTTTCTATATAGGTTTAAGTATAATTCATTGGGCTTAATGGTGTCATATACATGAAAATACATATTTTTATGTAATATGTAAACTGTATATGTATGTCTATCAAATTTATATAAAATTTTTAAATAATTGAATTAAATATAAAGTAATAATATTATATATTAGTTTGAGTTGAGTTGTAGATAAATGATAAAATAGTTTAAATTTGTTTTATAGGTGTAGGAGTAAGAAAGTAATATTTTAATAGAAGATTGGGCTGAGATTAGTTGTGAATAAATATAGTCTAATATATGGATGTCCGTGTGCCACCACGTTTTCAAAATCTTTATACCTGGTAATGCAAAAATCAAACAAAACATAGAACATTGTTATTCTAGCTCCTACCCGATTTTTTTCAATGAAATAATACAATAATAGTGTTACATTACTTAAAGGATATCCATCTATTGGGGTTCCTAACTGTTTTTCCTCTGCATGTATTGATTTCTCAACATTGTGAAACCTCATTTTTCTGATGTTTTTGAATATTTGATTTTTTTCTGTACAAATAGGGAGGTGAAGCTCGATCTATATGGAGTGAAAGGTGTATACAGAATAAAACAGCAACATGTGCCTTAGGCAGAATGCTGTCAGAAAGTATCCACACAGATATCACCATCTTGGCTTCTGATGGTAGCATTGGGGCTCATCGGGCAGTTCTTGCAGCCTATTCACCAGTCTTTGATAGCATGTTCGCCCACGATTTTAAAGAAAAAAATTCGTCTTCCATAAACATCCCTGACATGTCCATTGCCGTTTGCAAAGCTTTTCTTGACTACTTATACTCCAATGATGTACAATACCAAGATTTTTTCATTCACAGACATGATCTTCTTAAAGCTGCTGATAAATATGATATCACTGATCTGAAAGACGCGTGTCAAGAAAGTCTAATAAATGATATTGATTCAGAGAATGTGCTTGAAACCCTACAAACTGCTTTTTTGTATCGTCTTCCGAGACTGAAGGTTTCCTGCATTGATTATCTAGGGAAGTTTGGTAAGGTTTTCGACATTAAAGAAAAATTCAAAGGCTTCATACAGTCTGCTGACAAGGAATTAGTAAGTGAAGTCCTGGATGAAATATTTTCTACATGGAACTGTGTATGAGACTCGATTATTACTTGTTATATCTACTTGAAACCTGTATGTTATAAGTTTCTTTTTGCATGGTTTAATTTGTTTTCACAAGTTTGGGTAAAAATCCAATTTATTTCTCGGTATGTTCATGGAACTACGCTTTCTTTTAAGTAGCTAGCTGAATTGGTGTTGTCTGATCCTATGCATCACGTACGTTAAAACTTATACAGTTATACGCATCTAGTTTTCTGATCGATCTAGCTGATGAATTGATGATGTCTGATCAGGTGCACCTATGGTTTAACTTTTATAGTGAATAATGTGGGCATTCAGAAACAGGATTTCGGTTTTTTTCTAACTTCTTGCAACTGTTAATTGATTGACAAAAATCATCAATTTTGTTGCAAATCTTCATCATGAAAGTATATATGAAAACTATAGTATATAATTTGTTGTCGTTGAAACTATCCCACCTCCAGACTATTGTTTTAGTGTATTAATATGGAATCCAATGTGGTTTGACCATTATGTAAGGAGTGGCAGAACCATAAATCTCATCCCGGGGGGGGGGGGGGGGGGGGGGGGGGGTGGGGGCATAGAGCAATAATAACTTTTTTAGTGTAACTCGAAACGAGTCATGTCGGGTGTGAATAAAGGCATCAAAGTTGCTTTTTTAGTTTCTTTCGATGATTAAAAGCAATGAAAGTACTCTACAATTCTACATGGAATATGTTAGAGAATAAAATTTAACCCGAACCTTAAGCTATTTATTTTAAAAATTAACGCACCCGAGTCTATTATCGGTACATTGTTGGTCACATATATACGCCAAAGGTATCATTATAAAATGATTGACATGCAGTTGGTTTAACTTAAGAAAATGTGATTATTTAACTTGAAAACTAAGACTTTTACATACATGGTATACTATGCTCAAGCAAGCAATCTTTGTGTGACAACCAACCTACTCGACTATTGAATTCAAGTAAGTACATAATATTGCAAGAACTTCAAGCCAACCAAGTGACCATAGTTTCTCAATCTCGTTGAAGCACATGTGATCTCCTGATCTCGTAATATAATCTTATCTCGTGACGTGATTAAGTCAACCGCTAAATACAACCATAATTCAAACAATTATACTACAAAAGTTGACATCCTTATGTACTACTCGTATTAACATAAAATTGGCCCAAGGCTGGTATACATTTAGTTTCTTTCTATTCAATAATCTATCTTTTCAACCCTCTTTGTTGGTATATTTTCTTAAATGAAGTCGATTTGCTTAACGAAGATTTGGTAAATAGTTGTTCTATAGTGTAATGAATATAAGCATCTCACTAGATTTCATGTGCAATGCAAAGTTATTTTATCCGATTATTGTCTCCATTGATACGAATTCAGATAACAACCAATTTCTATACTCTTTAAGATTTAGGATGTAACTTCAAGTGGAATTGAGTAACCAATTGTTATACATGTTTCGAACTTCATAAATTATTGATAATGACATGGAATAGAAGCAAATATAAGCAATTCAAATGCATTGAGTTTAATTACACTGTTTTTTTGTTTATCTATTATATGCAGCTAAAATGCAGCTGTGGGGAAGACACAACAAAACAAGTGTGCGTGTCTATGGATGGAGTATGAGTATTACTCTAGGAAGGAATTTTTTTGGGTTGGCGGTTAGTATTGAACTAATGGAATTTCGATTTTCTAGAAAACGGGAATGGTAAAAATGATTTCTGGCGAGGGTTCCCCATTGACAATCACTTTTAGCCAAAAGGGGAAAGCAGCTCCTGTAATAGCTCCTGTAATGCAGTTTCGCTTTCATGGATATGCCCTTTTCGGGTTCATATCCAACAGGATGGTAGAGAAGGTACGTGTTTCTCATCAGGGCAGATATGTGTTCTATCGTATGGGTTTTAAATCTGCAAAATAAATGTGTATTATCGTGACTAGTATTTGTTATTTGTGTCATTAATTGTTCTGGATCTGCATTTTGAGGTTTAGTGAATAACATGCATTTACATGTGCACAGATTGATGCGACTCCTGTCCCAGAAATCGACATCAACACAGGAAAGTTTCAAAAGAGTGGGGAGGAGCCAACTACGAGAACTATAAATGTGGTGTTTGAGTTCCGACAACGACGTTAGGATGGTAAGTACTTTGGTATTATATATGTTTAGATATGCAGCTGCATATGACTTGCGTGATGGTAACAAGTTGTGTGTTTAACCTGTTTGGTCTCTAATGCATTATATTTTGATCTGCAGGGGTGGGTTGATTTGCATCATGTTTATTTTCAAGGATTCCCTCTGACCTACACCTACAGTCGACGAGAAAAGGCTGCCCCATTAATGCAGTTCCGGTGTGTTGGCTGTGAGCCCTTCGGGCCCATCATATCCAACAGCTTGTGGAGAGCTGAGAAGGTATGTGTTTTACTGCAAATTAATACTTGAATATGAAATGCTAATGCTTTTAATTTTCGGTTAAACTTGTTGCGGATCTGTATGATTGTAGCTATGTGTCCTTAGTTTGAACATTACCACTAGTTTTAATGGTTATAGTAATGTGTACTTAGTTGGAAAACTGCCACTAGTTTTATTGATCATAACTTTTTACTGACTACAGTAATGATTTTGCTGATCATACTACTGTGTATGTAGTTTTAATTACTGGTATTTCTATTGATTGTGGTAACTTGTAGGTAGCTCGGAAACTAGTGACTAGTGGTAGCTTCAATGCATCTTTGTCACCAATAGTAGCAACTTACTTCTGATCATGTTATGTATTCTCATGGGTTTAAGGCATAAAATAGCCATATACTTTGTAGAATGTATCGATATGGTACGTGTACTATTTTTATTATATATATGGTACGTGTACTTTATAAAATGTATCGATATGGCCACTTTTTAACCTGCAACCGGTAAAACCGGTTACTGATTCACCATTAGACTATATAGATCAATAGCGACACTTTTTTCCATTACAACATAAGATTTTTTTTCGAATTAAAATAGTTGAAAAAATTCATGAAAAAAACTAGATTTTTTCATATTCTTGGGAAAAAAAATTGATTTTTTATTTTGGACAAAAAATTTAAAAAATCGTGTAATTAAAATAAATAAATAAATAATAATTGTTTTAAAAAAATCGTAACTTCATAAAAAAATATGTAATTTCAAAAAAAATCGTAAATTCGTAAAAAATAGTTTTTTTTTTCAGATTTTCCAAAAAAAAATTATTTTGTTTTCAATTTTTTTTATATTTTTTCAGAATTTATTTCTTTAACTACATAACATAAGATTATTTTTCGAATCTTTCTTCAAAAAAAAATTTCAAATTTTTTTCAACAAAATATTTTTCTCCGAGTAAAAATAGTAGTTAAAATTTATAAATTTATTTTTCATAAAAAAATTTTGATTTTTTATTAATTCATACTTTTTTCCGGACAAAAAATTTTAAAAAATCACAATTTTTTTTGAAATTTTTTTCCGATATTTTTTTATTTATTTATTTTAGATTTTTTCAATAAAAACCCCATTTTTTTCCAACATAAGCTTTTTTCGAATTATAATAATGGTTAAAAAAATTATGAAAAAAATTTATTTTGTTGGAAATATTGAATTTTTGTTTTGGAAAAAACACTTTTCAAAAAACAATACATAAAAAAACAATTTGAAAACTTAAAAAATAAAAACAAACACCCGTTAGTATAAAGGACTAACAGTGCAAATATTTGATGCAAACGCTCGTTAATCATTTGCCACATAAGCAAAGTTGCAGGTTAAACAGGTAGAAAACATATTAGCCGATTTAAAAAAGTACACGTACCATATAGATAATAAAATAAGTACACGTATCATATCGTTACACTTTTAAAAGTACGTAGCTATTTTATGCCTTAAACCCTATTCTCATTTAGCCTTTATGGTTGCTATGATTGATAAATGATTGGAAGTCTGTTTGCATAATCACTAAAGTAGGTTGCTATTATTAGTGGTTAGGTTAAGTATTATGATAAATTCAGTTAACTACATTGTAATGTTGATATTTATTTCGTGGTGGACACCCTTCTCTTGCCTTAAAGAGTTATGTATTGCAAACGATCACTCATGTTGTTGGAATATCAAACAATAACAAGATGGTGATACATACAATAAACATGCATTTCATTTGCGCAGATGGATGGAATGGAAGTGTTGTCCCAGTATCGACATCACCAAGAGAGAGTTTAAAGATGGTGGAGAGCCAGCTAGCTAACAGAATTTCAAATGTGGCATTTGAGCTTCACCATGCGCGTTAGGACTGTAAGTACCTAAACACTCCAAAAGTTCTGTTGAGTTTTGTCCTTTGAAGTGGGTTTTAAATTGATTTTGCTCGTTTAGGAATTTGAAGGTTTTGTACTGTTTTATATGCAGGCTTACTGAGGACTTGAGGTTTGTGTCCCACTTATGAAGGTTGTGATTAGTGAAGCTTTGAAATGAGACGGAATTTGTGAATTTGAATATTAAATCATATACTTTGTGTAATGTTTCTTATGTGACGAGACACCATGATTTCTCTGTTTAATCTGAGACGGTTTTTACTATTTAGTGCTATGAAGTATAGTTTTCATATGAAGCTACATGTATGACTGTTTGATGTGTATTTGTGATTTGTACACCTTGGTGATGGTAACAGGTTGTTATTGACCTGCTGAACTCTACTGCATTATATTTATGTATTAGAAAATAGATTTAAACATCCTTATCATATTGAAGGTTTGAACTATACTTGCAATTTGTTACAATGGTTAGGCTAAGTGACGATGACACTTATGGCACGATGTATACTTTTCGGTTACTTGTTCCTCGTTGATTTATCATTTTAATCTTTAAACTTTTATTTTTTACTTGCTTCTTTTTCGCTCGGTGTTTATCTATTTTGTTATCGAGTGGTTAAGTGGTTAATACTTACTTATGTAACAACATAGAACATAATACTTTGGTTTTCTCAAAACAAAACATCATTGTTTAGCAAAACATGTCGATCCTTGAAATTTTCACGACTCCCATAATGTCAAATTTGGTCTATCTATTGTGAAATACAATTTTTTTTTCTAACGACAATAACTACAATCTCACAATACAACATAAATCTATCCCAGATGTACCGAGCATGACTCAAATATGCGACCATTTGGTTGAAATGGTTTCCCTCTTTTAAAGGCTTTTCCTTAAACGTAGACAATCTGAGGTTATATTGTACACCAAAAAATCGAAAAAACTACTTCCGATGGCTACAATCATGTTTTGGTTGAGGAGTCATCTATTTACGTGTTCTGTAGCTAAGTAAACAAAAATAGCCAATTCGGATACATAATAACTTGATCATGAATATACAGGCTGCAAAATATTGTAATTTACCAATTCATCCTGATATATCGTCCAGTTTGAACAAAATACTACTTGACAGACATTCTTGGTCTCAAGTCTCAACCGCTCACAGTCACATGTTATACAAAGCAAAACGGAAGTAACAAGATTCATTCAAAGCAACAATAAATCTAAACATTGCTACCTAATAAAAAGATATAGTATATGTTGTCCACCACCAACACGCTTGTGTCCTAATGATACTCCTTGTGTGAGAAGCTAGCTCACCTTCAAGTCCTGCTTAGGAATGTGAGATTTTTATGTTGTATATCTATTGTGACAGCTTTCCGTCACACCAATTTTTCTCATGGACAAAGAATTTGCCTTGATGCCACGGATCGAAGACAGTGAATTCGGATACATAAAAATACCTGGACTGGGACTGGGTCCACCCACTGGACCAGCAACGCTGGTGTTATGTAAAACACCACTTTTCAAATTGTATACAAAAAATGCATAACTTGTACCGGTTATGTTTCTTATTAATATATCCCCATCTTTATTCCAACACCCCAAAAAGTCTTTGTATCCATCAGGAATAATATGTTTTTTAAACCAGCAGTGTGGCACCAATTCTTTTTCTTCAATACCCAAACCTCCATTGTTCTACTACACACGGACACATATCCAACTTCACCATTTAGATCAACCAAATAATCGCAATAATAATAACCCGAATCATCACACATTCTTTTCGGACGTTTAATCAACCCAAATTCCTCCTCGTTTACATTACACCAAATTACGTCTCTTCCACCATATTCGATTTTCATGTCAATATTACTGGCCAACCAATGCAGACAACCATTAGCAAATACGGCTATGCCTGTTACTGGATACGACGGAACTTGGGGTAATTCTCTCCATGTGCTTGTGCCAAATACATGCACCATTGTGCATAGATTTGCCTCACCGTATCAGGATTATCTGGTGGCGTATATCCTTTTACCAAAACACACACCAACTTCCAAGTGTTGGTGAAAGCATCATAACCAAGGCCACATGACTCTCTGCGCATGTTCGTAAATTGAAACGGAATAGCTGGAAGCTCATAATATTCTTGTCTTAGAGGATGTATCACAGCCAATGAGGTGATCATATATTGACCATGTGATAATAAAAGCAGGCCATTGCAAGAACCTCGGGCTTCAATTCTTTCTGAATCTCCGCCAAACCTCCTATTGCGTAACAACTCCAAATGCACGCCCTCTTTCGGCTTGAAGACAAGATGAGTTGTTCCAACTTGTTTAAATTCAGTGACATGGAAACATAGGCTAAGATGAGTGGTTCTCATTTGATGATGGTATAGGATGGGTGTTGGTTCTTTTACAGCTCGTTGGTCATGAATGATCGTTAGGTAACGATCATCAATGTAGCTACACCATACTTTTGATACGCACCGAGATCGAATCAAACATCTAGCTGGTACTCTTGAGAAGATGTGGAACATGATGCTTGAAGGTATTCGATCCATGATGGACCTGTTCGATTAGAAAATCTATGATTAGAGTGATACTATGTATTAAACAATAAAATTCGTATTTAAACAAGAAAGCAGGCTATGTATATGAAATGCTTATTGATGCTATTTGGTTGCACGAGTTATGAATCATTTGGAATTTGTATTAAGCACCACCTTTAACAGGATCCTATTAAGACATACACATGCAGATTCCAAAATCCTAAATAGCATCAAATCAAATCATAAACAGAAAACAGATTTACTATTCCCTATATAATGTGAAAATCAAATCAAATCAAATCAACGATACCCAATCCCGTCTAAGACCGTGTATTGTGACAATATGGATAACTCAATAAAACAAATTATCATTGTATCAGATATACATCTTGGAAGACATCTGATAACAAATGCTACAGATCTTACAACGTCCAGCCCCTAAAGCTCCAGCTCGAGCTAAATTCGCCAAACATACTCAAAACGATAACCCTCTAAACGACTTGGCAAATAAGATAGTCAGGCCACGTTTACCCCTGTGGGGTGACCCAATCAAAAAAGACATACAAGTTGCGATATCCACTGGTTCATAAGTGATCACACCAACCTTTTTAAAAAAGGAGGACTTTGCACAATGGTTACCCCACACAAAAACCATAATTCACTTTTTTACAGAATAGAGAAAAATCATATAAACACAAAATTCATTAAAGAAACACCTAAATATAAAATAATTAGCAGTAAAAAAATTAATTTTGACAAGAAAAATACCTTATTCGAACTGCCGATCTTTTAACTATATTATTTTTGAAGAACTGCAATTTTAGTTATAAATTTCAATAAGAAGTTTTTGAGTTTAGTCCAAAAGTTTCAGTTTTGATCTATTTTTCCAATTCCATTAGATTGACTTTGTTTGACCGGTTAAAACCAAAATTTATGCCAAACCCGAAAAGGGTGTTTCAATTTTGACCCAACACGAGACTTGTTTTTTATTTTAATTTGGGCCAAATGTGAAACCAACTCTTATTCTGTTTTTTCAACTTTTGGATTTTTTGCAAAAATGTCCCCTCCGTTATTTTCTAAATGTTAAGATAAAAATAAATGAAAGGTAGAGATATTTCAATTAGTTTCTTGTAAAAAAAATGCAAAATAACTCGTCTCTTCTGCACAAAGGGTTGATCATTGATGGGTACAACAAAATAACCAACTCTGGCACATAATAATAACTTGATCTTAAAAGGATCTATCCAATTTGGGACAATCAATACTCTATATACTGAACATAATTCCGGTTCAACCACATTACAACCCTTATTCTGTTTTATTGTTCCCGTTTCAGTATGGCACACACACCATGGCAACCCGATGAGGTGTTTCCCTGTTCAGCCGAGGAGGGAGAGTTTTGAGTCGAATGCCCATTCACCATTTCCGATCCTTTTCCTGGCCACCCCCAAATGTGTAACCAGTAAGCGTACAAGGGTTCGGTGTCGTACCAATTGGCCATTTAATTTGGTGGTGGTTTATGGCGCACACATCAGGTTAAAGCTATTAAATGAACATACTGTATTAAATGAGGAAAGAGCAAACTGCAATAAATAGCAATGCTTTTTTCACATCCGTTCTGATTTGTGTTGATGCCGTGGATTGATAAGAGGTCATTGGGATACATAATAATGTTTGGGGTGAAACCTTTCAACGAACCAACAATGTTCTTAAAGCACAATTTTTCAGGTTGTAAACGAAAAATACATACCTTCCCCTGTTTCTATTTTTTATCAAAATGTCCCCGTCTTTATTCCAACACCCCATAACATCTATTAAGCCAAAAGGAACAATTTCTTCTTTAAACCGACAGTGTGGCACCCATTCTTTATGCTTACTCAGTACGCAAACCTCCATGGTCCAACTTCACAATTCAAATAACTGATCGTAATAACAACTATAGGGTCTCCATAAATCACACATTGTTTTTGGAGGATAAATCTCCCCATATTCCACTTTGTTCATATCAAACCATATTACTTCTTTTCAACCATCGGTTTTGATGTCTGAATGACTGACCAACCAATTCAAACAGCCATTAGCAAACACGGCTTTACCTGTTACCGGATAAGACGGGACTTGGGGTATTTCTCTCCAAGATACCAGAAACACACATAATCTTTATTGCCTATGACGCAGCAAAATCACGTATACCACTTTAATGAAGTCTTATTCATTGACCACTTACCCTTTGGAATAAAAATATCACATGGACAGCTTTTGTTGTAAGAATGCATAAATACAGAGATAATTTAAAAAAATTTGATACAACATTTGAATACAATATGCAAGTAAGACGATAAAACTAACAAAACCAACAAAAAAAACATGAGAATAAAAGTTTAAAAGACAATTTAAAACAATTTCCGTAACTTTACATAACGAGAGATTATTAGTAGTACCTAAGTGTCATAAAACTAACAAAACTACCACCAAATCACTAGATGCCATACATCTATGACCTTTTAGGTTATATTTCCAAGACCACCTATTTCAACACAACCAAGTTTATAAGATTTCGCCTTGACATGACACGCACAACCAAGATAGCGTTGAAGCTTTTCTGAACTTTGTTATTGGTGTCTGTATTCTGATTTTGGTTGTTCTGGGTTTTTGGCACATGAATTGGATCATTCATGCGTTATCTGAGAATTTAAAAATGGCACCCATGTATGTAATTAGATAGTAGTTTTTAAATTGGATTCGTAGTCTTCCGTAAGCTCCCAAGACAAGCTCCCATCTTGAGTGTCGTCTTCCACACGCTCCAAAGACGAGATCCATCTTGAGCGTCCAACATGGTGGTACGACATAATCTAAAAAAAAATAATGAAAGAATGATAGCGAATTAGATATATAGATATAGATCTTCAAACTTTGTTTATTGTAGGTGTGTGCATAACTCATACATACAACAATCTCCCTACGGTGACTAATTTGCAATCTTATATTACACAAATAGCTAGAATTTTGAAACCAGAACGCTTGCGTCGTCCCTTGTTTGTATTGGCATAAACTTATCTTACTTATTGCTGTTTATTTTTTTTTTGGCCCTACACAAATCAACAAATCCAAAACAACCTATTTCAATAATCAAGTCTTATTCATCTACGTTCACTCACCCTTTAACAAAAAAATATCACATAGAAAGCTTTTGTTATATGTTACTAGATGCATAAAAGATAATATATAACAATTTAAAACTCCAATCGTATCTTTGAATACGACATGTAAGTTAGACCATTGAAAACATAGATTCATATGAGAATACGTTTTACCGTGCTCAAAGACCAGCTGGCGCTAGTGCTGAAGGAAATGGCAACGGGCGTAACGGCCAAGATATGCCCTCCTCCATTAAAGGTGGGGCATTACACCAGAGAAATGAAGATCTTACGTACAGAACACGTTTATCCTCTTCTCCGGACTCACCAGCACTACAAAATAACAGAAAAGATTATGAGAATGAACGTTTCAAAAAGGAAATTATATCTATTTCTTGTATCTCTATATAACAAGAGTTCATTAGCAACAAGTGACATAAACTAACAAAACCACCAAATCACTAGATCCCATAGATCTACCTCTTAGGTTATACTTTCGAGACCACATATTTCAACAAAGCTTAGAAGATAATAACCATGCCACATGCCACTCGCGGCTAAAATACATGGCGGCTGGTTAGAACACAACAAAGTTTATGGAATTTTTGTCTAAAGAGAAAAGAAATGTGAGTGTGACTGCAATTAGGGTTAGTACTCTTATATACAAGTGGCTATTAAAGTTGAAGTTGGGCTAACTTCCGTATGGGCCACAAATATTTGGACTTGTTAATGTATAGCTTGGCTGATGTTAGGTTAGTTCTTATTTGGATGGCATTATGGTTGTATCTATTTACTATTTAGCAATGTTCGATAGTTGGGTGACCGATTTTTTTGTTGTTTATAATCGGTTTAGGCGAATTAATTGGATTGACATTATTGGTAAAATTTGGTTAATTCGGCATGTTTTGAGTATTTCTCATGAGGTTTTGGTGTTGTTGACAAAATTTTAAAGAATAAGCCAAATTTCAATATATAAACATTTAATATAGATCAAAACAAGCTTTCGACAAGTTTGACCACTATCAATCATCATGGACCACATATGACCGATTTGTTTGACGGTTTTATATTTGTAACATTTGTACTTTGGCTTACAAATGTAACAAGATTTCTTTTATTTTAAAGGGTTTCGATATCCTTAGGACGAAATTAAACTGTGTTGTGTATGAGGTTGGTTAAAGGACACCTAAAAATATTTTAGTTAGTATCATGCAAATATATTGTGCTAGTATCATATGTTTATTTAATTTAGGTGCATTAGGTTTGATGGCAATGGATATGGTTATCTATATGTTTATTTTATTTAGGTGCATTTGGTTTGATGTCATGATATCGGATTGAAAATAAGATAGAATGACAAATATAGGTTAGGTATCAAATTTTTACTTAGCTGAAAAAAGCTCTGTTACTACGATACGTTTCAAATTAACAAAGTTTTATGATAATTTTCATGTTTTTTACAACAATTATACTTCCTATAAAGGTAAGGGAGTTGATATGTACACATGTCAATTTGATACATACACATAAAACCAATCATAAATTGACCCTTATGCCCCTATAGGGTTACTAACCCCTCTTTTGTAACGATACATCTTCAGCTTCTTTTATGCAGTTGCATATAGTATCCATAATAACAACTTAATTTTTTATTCCATCATAAATTAAAACACAACTAAGTTCTTATCTTTTTCACATATTAACTGATCACTACCTTTGTACTGCATTAAGTAATCGAACATATGTAATGGCTTTTCATATATCATCATATGATTTAAATATTGAAAGGCACTTTTATTGTTTATATAATTCAGGGTCGGCTCATTGTTGTCGGATTAAGAGACCCCGTTACACTTTCGGATTAAAGAGAAATTTCATATAAACTTGATTTACATGACTCTACATGCTTAACATATAACGTAGTCTATATATATTAATGAAAAAATGTTGCCCCTTTCAAGTGGAGGCTCGGTGCGACGTCACCGCTTGCACATACTCTGAAGCACATTTGATATAATTTGTTGTCCTAATCTTTGAAAAAAGATTAAATACAATACATTGATCTGAATATCCAATACAATATTTGCACCTTGCCGGCAACCAATGTAATTTTTAAGCCGAGTCATTCAAAATGAAAACTAATCTTAATATATTACCATTGGAATTGGGTGATGGTCTGTTAAAGAGTGTGTGGGGATTTGTTTACACTAGCAGATAACTATTTGAGATTTGAGAAAAAACAAGTATACGACTTTTGTAATGTGACTAAAGTGGTTGCTATCGAGATGCAAGTTTTATCGAAAAAAATCCTACACGAAACTGATTGTCCTTGGTTTTCATTTGATGAACCAGGAAGTGATGGTGCATGTGTTAGAAAAAAAGAATATACTAGAAAGTTTTTTTGAGTTGGTAAGCATGCAATGTTTTATCTCATGAAATGTGAATTGATCACATTACATATGTATGTCTTGGACTATTTTTTGGTTTGTTGAGATTTATAACATAAAAAGGTTATTATGATCTTGATTTTATAAGCAATCAACCATTTATGTAAAAGTACAGCTGTGGTAAAATTGTTACCGTCAAAGAAAGTGATCGGTTAAATTGAAAGTTTAAGGGCGAAAGAAAATTAAAGTTTTTTAAAGAGATCAATTGTTGTAGTGATGTACTAAACAAAAGGAGGGCACAATAGTCTATTTAAAATTGCTTTTATGTGCATTAATCAAATTTATATGTGTACATATCAATTGCCTAAAGGTAAATACATCTTGGGAAAGAAAAGTTTTTCTATGTAAGTTATAAAATTTACACAAATCCTTTAATCATGGATTTTATTTCTATAAGAAAAGATATAAAAAAAAGTATATGTCAGCTATTGCAAGTGATTATATATTTAAATTACAATATTACTCTTTTAATTACACAGCTGTAGAAGGCAAGCGAGCAACAAGCTGCGCCGCAAGCCCTTTCAGAATAGCGAAACTAATTCTATGAAAAACCACATCTATGGATTTAGGTGTCATAACGTTGCTATTCATAACGCGCTGAATTCTCTTCAGAAGCTCCACCGCTTCAGGTGCAAGGAAACCGAAGGTATCAAATGCAAACGGAATAAACACGTGCTGATTTTCAATGCATGAAAAAAACATACAAATATGAGAATACCAATTATATATCCAATTCACATTATGTTATTTTCATCTCAAACTAGTTGTTTAGTTTTGATTTTTTGCGTCTTTTTTTGTTAGAGAGAAGTACAAAATACATCCTAGTGGTTAACAAAAAGTGTGGATTACGTTCTCGTCAGTACTTTGGACATAATATATCCAACCGTTACATACTTTGTGCACAATACATCCCTTGGACGGATGATACAAATATTTTTCGTTAAGTACTAACGAGGGTTATTTTGTACTAAACACAAAAAAATATTATTTTTTTTGAAACATTTTTTATTAAAAAAGTAATTTTAATTTTTTTTAAAAGAAAGTATACTTTTTTTCGAAAAAAGAAGTTTAATTTTTTCGAAACCATTTTTAAAAAAAAATTTAAAATTATACTTTCTTCAGGAAATATTTTTATATTTTCCAAAAAATTAATTTTTTTTTAAAGTTAAAAGATATTAAGTTTTTTTACTGTATACAAAATTTAAAATTTTTTCGAAGTAATTTTATTTTTTTCCAAATATTTTTGAAAAAATTATATTTTTAAAAATATTTTTTTTAAATATTTGGAATTTTGAAAAAAATATTCAACATTTATTTAAGTATACTTTTTAAAAATATTTGGAATTTTGAAAAAAATATTTGGAAAAAATTAAAATTAGTTTTTCGAAAAAAAAATTCAAAATTTGTATACAGTACAAAACTTAATATTTTTTTAACATTTTTTAAATAATTAATTTTTTGGAAAATATAAAAAAAAATTCTCGAATAAAGTGTAATTTTAAATTGTTTCCGAAAAATGGTTTCGAAAAAATTAAACTTCTTTTTTCGAAAAAATTACCACTTTCAAAAAAAATACTTTTTAAATAAAAAATGTTTCAAAAAAAGTTATTTTATGAGTTTAGTGCAAAATACATCCCTTTATAATAAAAAGGGTAAAAATATCAATCTTTAAAAATCCTCGTTAATACTTAACGAAAAAATATCTGCATCATCCGTCCAAGGGATGTATCGTGCACAAAGTATTTAACGGTTGGATGTATTATGTCCGAAGTACTGACGAGGGATGTAATCCATACTTTTTGTAAACCACAAAGATGTATTTTGTACATCTCTTTTTGTTAACTTTGAATTTAAATATCTTTGTTAAAATTTAAACATTAAAAAGTTGGAGTAATGAAAAGAGATTAAACATTGGATAGTAATTGTTAAGCATCATAATTTATAAAACTTAGGGTTATAATAACGTTAAATATTGATATTTGTTGTTTATGTATTTATAATTCATACAAGTACTTTCTCTCGAAATCATTATTTATTGTATTGCCCCACAGTGCGATAAAATTCTAGCTTCGCCTCTAAATATCCGATAAATAGAATAAATGAAATTCTAGATTCGCCACTGAAATCCGATAAATATAATAAATGAAGAATGTTTGGTTACCTGAGAAAGTGACGATAACCCGCTCTGACGATTAGGGTAATTGATGAATTTAAGTAAAGGGTAATATTTATTTATTTTTGTTTATTTTGCTAACTCAATCGTGATTTGAATACATGTGAGACATAATATTAGGGCACTAAACTTATAAAGATACATGAGTAACTAACTATATTAAAAAACACGATATTCAAGTTATTTATCTTATAAAAAAGGATATGCATCCAAACCAATTGAACTTATCTTAAATCATTAATGGTGATTTAAATTGTTATTGTTTTGTATTTGCATACTCGAATTGTTAAAAATACTCGTTTAAGAGGATCAGGTGTTAACACAAAAAATATGCATTCATGTGAAATCCACCTCAACACTACTTCACCTTAACGCAACATCAAAAAAATCATCTTATCATAGCACCAAATAACACTATTTTTTTACCCACTTATTTTGTTTTTGTAGTATATTTATCTAATTTATATATTTTATCATTCAATAAAAACAAAAATTATAATTTGAGAAAAATTTGAAAACAATAAAAAATTAAGATAAAAGTTTCATTATATATAATTAATTTAGCGAGTAGTAAATGACCAACACGCGTCTAAAGAATTGATGTACAATTCGGTAAACGTCATTCGACAAGATCATCATACGTGATTCATCATACTTTTTTAATACAATTGTTTTCGACTCGATATTACGAGCCAATTAATCCCAAAGCGGTTATCCTTTGGATAGTTCAAAGTCGTCGCAGGCGAACCTCTATGTCAAACCTTAAGTATACACACCTAACGAGATTTGAACCTTTTACCCTATTATACATTGTGATGTGATAATATGATTTGAGTCTTACCTGCCCAATTTAGTACACATGTACGTGTTTTCATTAAATGAAACTTGTGCAATATCAATAAATGAAGCAAACTTCTTCACTATCTAAAAATTTATTGAATTGCATTGAAGGTAGTTATGGATTTGTAACAACCCATTTATTAAAATGGAATATCACAGTAATATATGGCGTGTCATCAAAGCATGCAAGGTAAATTTCTAAACATTCATGACCATAAATGGAAATACCAGAAACAAACATCGGTAGTCCTAGTAACTCAACACAATCAAATATAAGTACTGTAAAGAAAAAGGACTAAACAATGTCCAACATGAAATAAAGTAAGATAAAGTATGATAAATGCATAAGATATAGAAGGCTGGATAGCTTCCATCAGAATGCACATACTCTTGAGATCCTACTTGCGACCTTAGGTACCTGTCGTTTGGGAACATGGAAACAGAAAATGGTTGAGCATAACGCCCGGTGCACGGATATACAATAAAGCATGGAAAGCATAGAATAATGAAAGAATAATAAGAGCATATAAAGCATGAAAGGCAGCGGAAATGAATAAGTCATGGGAAACCTAGATGTATAACATGTTTACTGGTTTTAGTTCTAAAAACATAGCTTATGTTTACTTATGAAAATTTGCATTAGTTTAATGTACCAAAAGCCAATATAGGTCATGAGGTCAACAACGTGCATGAATACTTGGAGGGGTGACCTCGTCATGTAATTAGAGGGGATGCCTCTAATTAATATGGTAATAGGTAGGAGGGATCAACTCCTTGTGAATGATGCAAGGCACACACCACATTTAGCATAAAATCTTGATTGGCACTGTAACTAGGATGCACCCATACGCCCCACATGATAATAAATATTAATAAAGGTCAAATAAACTGAAAGGGACGTCACGAGCTATCACTCCGCCGTGGTGAAGTCATAACACTAGTGCCTCTAGTGTTATCGTTATGGTATCTCCTTAACTAGGTGAAACTGGCATGCATGTATATGGCTAAGGTACCCAATAAAACATAAGCATTTAAATCTGTAACTACTAGAAAACAGTTGGCTGCATACGGAAAATCCTAATAAAGGAAGAGATTGTCCTTACTGAAGGACGGGAAATCCGTACCTTGTGTCTGATAGAAGCTAACAAAAACACTGAAGGACCTTCTTTGCCTTGACGGATAATACCGATACGTGAAAGAAAAGGGATTAATAACACGAACATGTACAACCAAAACCAAAGAGCAAAATCGTCTCGAACACCCCTTGTGGTGATCTACATCCGGTGGCAAGAAGAGGAAGGAGGCAAGGGTTTCTTATTTTTTTTGTAACCTAATATTATGATAAAAGTTTCCCTGTGTTTTCTTATTATTAGTTTATTATAGGTCATGGGCCAAAAGGCCCATCCTCTTTCTTTTCATTGTCCTTAGCCGCGGCCTACATGGAGCCCACTAGGAATACCCGTAGTCTTTTCTATTTAAGTAAATACTCGTGTACGTTCGTGCTTGATTTTCGTGAATTTAATATATCGTGAACACGTCACATTTATAATATACGTAAATACATGTTATTTAATTTCGTGACACGTGTAGTATATTATAAATGGAAAGTTTTAATTTTATCGTATTTTAGTGTATTCACTGTTCATGGTATTTTAATGCGGGTTTTACAGGATTAATGAAGGTAGGTGTCAAAAGTTTCAGCATGATGCATGGTACAATTATTTAACCGTCTTAATCTTCAACGTGGAATTTTTTACACTATAGCAATTTCTTATAACCATGTTTGGTAGTAGCCGATGGTATATCATGATCATAGTTAGTGGTGTTTTCACGTGCTTAGGATGCATTCATTAAGAGGTTTTTGATAAGAGACTCGTAATGAAAATGGAATCTTATCAAATTGTAAGGGAAAGTTAAGTTTATTTATTTTGAGTACACACGTCTTAGCCGGTAAACCTATAATTGTTTCTAGAATTTTCTTGGCTCATCCCACATATTTACCTGATTTTGAAGAGATTTTCTATGAAACTGGGGTAACTACCACTAGGTTAACGTCGAGTAGTTATGTTTATAATTTCGACAGAAAATATACGCAAATAAATTAACTGGATGCCGGATTATATTGTAAGTTCTAACAACATATATTATCATCCTAACAAGATATAGTTTACTAGTTACCTTCAACTTGTTCATTAAAAAAAATACTATCTTCTTCTCATAGTTATTGTCCCTCGATAAAAAATATAAAATTAAAAAAAATACATTTATTAGTGCTCTCAATTTTTGACTTCTTACATAATGATGGTTTTATTCTTAGCTAATTATTACATTTTAAAAAAATAATGTTAGTCAAGGGTAATATATTAAATTTGATCAAACTTGCCTATCTAGTTTAGTAGTAGAATAAACTTAAGACATCCGAAAACATAAATGTGGACAATAAGATAAGACAAAAGGAGTAACCAATATAAGAAATTAATTGCACCAAGCAACAATATACATCAAACGAGAAACAAGTTAACCAAGTTTTTGCTCCTTCATTCAATACCAAACCATATTTTCATATTTACTACCCTTACTTGAACAAAAACACATACATATGTACCCACATTTACTTATGTAAAGTAACCTCAAGACCATATTTACTGCCCATATTTAAACAAACCTTACAACTTTTTCATAAGCATTAAATTACCGCATTTAGATGTATGTATCTACCAACATTTACTCATGAGTCATGCTATTTGCTATTAAAGACACATTAAATTTTATTAGAAACCATTTTTTATGTAGATACCTATTTGAGCTTGCTTCAAGAAATGGTTTTGTTCTAGTTTGATATCGTTCAACAACTGATTTTTATTGTATAAAAACGCTTTTGTAATACTTCTACAAAAAGCAATATAAAACTAAACGTTACTTTAGGTGGTTTGTAAGGTTTATTTCGGTCTATTGTTCCAACTTTTGTGTAGGCTCCAGTTTAACACGTTTTTTTCAACATTTGAAACTTTAACAAATACCACTTCATCAAAGTTACATATGATAAATTATATGAAACAAGTATTGTTGTATACACACCGAATAGATCAATAATGATTTTGTACACTTCCCTCAAGTTAATAAGCTTGAACGTTTTGTCGTACCCTTTTTATTTAAAACCCATGGTATAATTTCTCAATAGTTACGTAATAATTCAGTTTAGTATTATATCTTTCACGTCTTTATGTTTCTTAATAAGTTTTCTTACTTTAGAAGTAATTTAAACCCCTAAAAAAGTATTGTTTGGATGTGTGTGACACTAGGTTCGAACCCAATAAACTAGCCGATGAAAGATCAAAACAATGGTTACCCAAAAGAAAATACCTAAATTTAATAATAACTAGATTAACGACTTATGTTTCCCTTTTTGTAAATATAAACAACCAATCGTTTCATAGTTTCAAAGAGCATTTACTTTGACTTATAAAATTACTATATGTCACTTAAAATGTAAATAGTTGATTTATGTAACTCTAGAAAGCAACATCTTGAATATGATGGAACATACCTTTGGTTTAAAACTAGTAGCCTTTGTGAGTAAGGAATGATAGTATTTCTTGTGTATACTTGTACCAACTCATATAGTGATTACCTATTCATTTTATGTGTGAATCTTTAACAAATCAGAAAATTCAACACCTTGTAATCTTTGAGAAGTTCATTTCGAACCATCTCCAAGTATCTTTATTAAAACCGTAAAAAACAAATTATCTCATAATCACAACTCCAAATCAGAAAAGCACATCCGAAAATTATCCCATACCAACTTGTTTTCTTAGACCATTCACAATGTCAACTCTTTAAAAACTTAGGCTCTTCACTTTTAATAACTCGTCCTTTCATTATTAGGATTTAGGACGGTTATGTAAAAGTCATTAGTTTCATCGGCATCAAATATTTTAAATCTTTGTAATACACTAAATAAATACGCTCGCAAAGCAACGTATAATAAGAATAATTATATTTGCAGAATCGTGATACTGATTTATACAAAGCGTGAGTTTGAAATGCTAAGCGTGTATTTTTGAAATACGCCGTGTATGTTGATTACCTTTGATACATAATGTGTTTTTATTATATTACTTTATTTATTATCTACAAAAGTTGATGTTAGGTCACAACGACACATCAAACTTAATTTCCAAGCTAAACCAAAGAAACTTCGCCAATGGCCCATGGGATTCTTTATAAGATTGTGCTTCATGAGTTCATGATCAAGTTTGTATAAATACGTAAGATAATGGGTCCGATTGCATATCTATATGGTCAAATTCATGAACTATCAAGGAAATCGACTTGTCGAACACCGTTGAGTTCGAAAAATCGAGATCAACATAATATCAACTTTCTAGTCCACTCTCGAGCAGCGACGTAGTAAATACTCTCAAGCCCAACTTGATTGTTAATGCTTGAACATTGGTAACATTATCACATTATCCACTTTAGGAGTGGAATGCAGATCACTAAATTCACCCCAACTATGACTAACCATTAGTGGGTAACAAAACCGTAAACTAAGCAACAATAGACAAAAATACAATAGATTGAAAAATCGAATCGGAACAAGTAGGCAAAATAGAGAAAAAAACATACAACTAGCTATTATATACAACGCAAGGCTTATGGATAATCTGTTTTTTTTTGAACTTTTGGCACCACTTAATAAGCGGACCCAATTCTTTGTTCTCTTAATGAGTGAGACTATTAAAAATAACATTTCTCCACTAAGAGGCTAATTAAATGCCTAAAATGTAGCCACTAAATTTCCTAAACACCCCCTAAGTAGAAAATGTGGTTTGGGCATCTTACATGTAAGGAACCAGAGAAGCATGTAAGTTCTAAGACAAATACGAAAACTAGACAATTTAATAGTTACCTCCAACTACTCATGAAGATAGAATGTAAGAAATTAATCGCACAAAGCAAAAAAAACATAAAAAGAGCAACAAGCTAACCATATTTTTGTACCCTCGTTAAATATCTAACCATATGTCACAATTATAACCATCACTTATTCAAAAATACGTACATATCTACCCACATTTACTCGTCTGATGTAACATCAAATCCACATTTACTACCCACATTCAAACAAAGCTTACAACTTTTTCATGAGAAATATATTACTTCATTTACAAGTATATATCTACCAACATTTATTCGAGAGTTATGTTATTTATTAAAAAAAGACACATTTAATTTTGTTGTAAACCTTTTTTTCTTAAATGTTTTCGTAATGTAATTTGACAAAATATATATGTATATATCTATTCGAGGTCGACTATGAACAAATAAACACACGACTTGTTTGCTGGTGAAATGAACAAACCTTTCTTCACGACATGTTTTTGTTTTGTTTGATATGGTCCAAAAAAACTGATTTTTTGCTTTACAAAAAACATTTTTAATAGTTTTATAAAAAGCGGTATAAAATTAAATGTTAGCTAATGTGGTAATAAACTTCGTTGGTATATTATTCCAGTTTTTATGTAGGCTTCAATTTAAACACAGATTATGGACAATGCTAACTTTAACTTCATCCAAACAAATCATGATTGTATATAAACAGAATAGACCAATAACGATTTTGTACGATTTTCTATAATATGCATTTGGCCTCAAGTTAATAAGGTTGAAACTCATGTTATGCTCTTCTTCCTTAAAACACATGGTATTATTTTTTAATAGTTAATAACTACTCCGTAATCCATAGTATTATTCCAACAGTCAAATCTTTTTGTTTTAAATAATTGGTTATGTCACTTTAGCTAGTAACTTGAACCCATAAAAAGAAAAGACTTTACATGTTTGGAATCGGTGTGACACAGAGTTCAAACCCCGTAAACTAACCCGCAAAATATCAAAACAATGATTACCCAAAATAAAACATCTAACTTTTATAAGAACTAAATTAACAACTTATCTTTTATTCATAATTTTCGTAAATACCACCAACCATTGGTTTGATAGTTTGATAGAGCATTTATTTTGACATGTGACGGTACTATATGTGACTTTAAATATGAAGAGTTGATTTGTGTACTCATAAAAGCAAAATTATGATGGTTCATAACTTTGGTTTGAAATGAGTACTAGGCAACCTTTGTCAGTAAGTAATAGTGTATTTTTGTGTATATTTGTAACAACCCATATTCTTATTATGTATTCCTTTTATATGAGAATCTTTAACAAATTAAAATTTTTTCAGATGCAAGAAAAACAATTTATCGCATAATGACAACGCCATATTAGAAAAACACATACGAAAAGTAAATACACGTGAAAACGACCGGTATGACAAGAATAATTATATGTGCGACGTCGTGATTAGGGTTCGATCCTTCATGCAAAGCGTGAGTTTTTTTAAATGCTAAGCATGTGCTTTTAAAAATGCATCGTGTGTGTCAATTGAAATTCATATAATATGTGTTTTTTCTTAGGCAGCTTGCATTAGTATTCAGTCGTCCCCCAAATCCTCCGCCACTTTATCTTTCTCTCTCCCACGACATAGAGGCTACCTTTTTCCACATAAAGAAGACCACCTTTTCATTTATAAAATTTGGCTTTTTCTTAGCTCCACAACTCGATTGTACCTGCGAGTGCGGCCATTTCCATTTTAACGACCGATCTCAATCACTGCATCTGGATGATCGAGTTGAACAATTGGTCAACTGAGTGCAAATCTCTACCGATGCGACCAGCCTTGAGTCATTACATTCATTGATATTAATATTAAACAAACATTTTTTATCGAATTTATTTTTATACATGAGTGCTCTTACTTTATTTATTATCTACAAAAGTTAATGTTAGTGTACGTCTATCATTTATCATCTTAATTAACTTGACATGAGTGCAAACTGAATATTGTATTGAAGCTACTCTAACTCATTTGCCGCAAAAATGCTTGCTGATATTTAAGCCCATTGTTATTACATCGTAGCGACAAATCAAACTTGATTTCCTTGCTAAACCAAACAAACTTCATGTACAAATCCAAATCCTAAATGATATATAAGTTTAAAGCAACTCAATGGACTCATGGGATTCTTTATCTTGTGCTCCATGAGTCCATGGTTTAAGTTTGAATAATTCCGTAAGATAATGGTTCCAATTGCATATCTATACGCTTGTCAGTGCTTAAACATTGGTAACAGTATCATATTATCCGCTTTAGGAGTGGAAACGCGGATCACTAAAGTCACCCTAGTGTGACTAACCATTATATATGACAAGTGGGTAACAAAGCCGAAAACTAAGCATCAATAGGCAAAAATATAATAGATTGAAAACTCAAAATCGAACAAGTAGGCAAAAGTAGAGAAAAAACATACAACAAGCTTATATATTGCGCAAGGCTTACGTCTTATTTGGTTTTTTGCGGCTTATTTTAAAACTTTTAAGCTTATTTTGATATGACAAGACAAATAGTTCAAAAAAAATGCATCCACAAAAACTAAGACATGATACGAAAATCAAATAAGCAATGTTTTGAAATCCGGTTTTTGAATCGACCCGGTCGAGCCACCGGGTCCGGGTCAACCAGGGTCGAATCGGGTCAACCCAGTTTTCTAAAAAAAATATTTTTTTCATATTTTTAATAATTAGCAAAAATTATATATAAAAACCATAAAACTTCCGTATATTAAAAATATAAATTATTTACCAACAAATATAATATGAAAAAATAAAAACTTCATTGAAAATACGTAAAATTTACATATTTAAAAAAACCCGAAAAGACAAATTCTAGCTATCTATTATCTAACATTAAAAAAACACGTATGGACCATTTTTGCCAAAATGTCTAAAAGTTGTAAAAAGCGGCGGAAGAACTAAATTGTAAATATGACAAAAAATGATGATCACAAGTGATATTTCACTAGTGATAAATCAATGAAACATCACTAGTGATATTTCATTAACATAGTTCCAGTAATATTTTATTAACATAGTTCCAGTGATATTTCATTACTTTATAATTAGTGATATTTGATTACTTTTCGCTAGTGAAATATCACTAGTATAAATCATTATTTCGTCATATTTACAACTTTAGTACATCCGCTCATTTTTACAACTTTTGGACATTTTGGCAATGGCCCCTCCGTATTTTTTTTTAAATCTTAGGTTAACCTACACTATTAGATCAAAAATAAATAGAAAGTGGCGATTTGTCCCTTGAATTGTAGTAAAAAAACAAGGATAGAAAATCTCATCTCTTTTCTCCTATGTTTATTTGGAGTGTGAGAATATTTTTTTATGTTTTTATTGATAAATTGATTACTAGTTATTTTTTAATGGTTTATACGTAAGGGTATTAGTCGAGTCAGGTTGGTTGGGTTTGAATCAAATTTTTGTCAATGATAAAAAAACATATTTTGAACCCGACACATATTTAAACTTGGGTTAGTCAAAGTCAAGTCGATCAAAACATGACATGTTTATACGAGTATGCATCAACCCAAATAAGTATAATGTTAAATAACAATTTATAAAATTAATATTTAAAAAATAAAATAAATATTTATTTGGATTAATCTTGTTGTATAGTACATTAATTGTTATATATGATACCAACACACGAATATGTTTGGCCTTTCAAATATATTTTTGTCACAATTTATTAGTTTTGTTGTATAGAACATTAACTGTTATATATGATACCAACATACAAGTATGTATCAATGATAAATGATTCACTTACAATGATAACAATACGATATTTACGTTTGTTAGTGTTTTACATTTGGGGTGACTAAATGGTGTGATTTACGCACAAAATAACTATTTGTATTGTGTTTTGACGTATAGTATTTACGGGTTCGCTGGTCCATTTCTATTTATATAAGTAATTACATAGACTGAAACTATATATGAGTTATTATCTATATATTTGATAAATGTTTTGGATTGTAAAAAACACATGTCAAGTGGTTTTTTAAAGGGAAATTTTGAGAAATGCAAATTTTGTACCATTTTATCAATGAAGTGTTTTGGAATTGTTTTCGTATAAAGCGTATAATAGAAAGTTAATAATAAAAATATAGTTTAAATTAAGTTAATAATAAAATGGGTGAATATGAAAAAGTTCATGTTTAAATTGGATATATATGTTATTATGATTTTTAGTTAGACAAATATAACATATAAAGTTTAAGTTGAATATATATATATGGAAGTAACCTACTTAATTTTATAAGGCCTAGGACACGATATTATGATGCGAGTCTTATCTACCAAATTTAATAAACATTAATGTGTATTCGTTAAATGAAACCTGTGCAACATCAATAAATGAAGCCAACTACTTCACTACTTAAAACTTTAAATTGCATTGAAAGTCACTATGATAAAATTCAACAAGGTAGGAGTCAAACGTTTTAGTAAATTGCATGGTTCAATTATTAAACCATCTTAATCTTTAATGCGATTTTTTTAGGCTATAACATTTCCTTTTAATCGTATTTAGTAGTAGCTGATGGTATATCATGATCATAGTTAGTGGTGTTTTCACGTGTTTAGCATACATTCATTAAGAGGGTTTAAATTAGAGACTAATAATGAAAAAAGATTCTTATCAAGTTGCAAGGGAAAGTTCAAGGGAAAGTTCAGTTTATTAGTTTTGAGTACACGACTTAGCCGGTAAACCTATGATCGTTTTCATAATTTTCTCGACTCATCCCACATGTTACCTAATTTTTAAAGTGATCTTTATGACACTGTGGGGGTAACTACCACTGGGTTAACGATGAGATAGTTATGTTTATAAATCCGACAGAACATATACGTAAATAAATTAGTCTGGTAATCGGCTTATATTCTAAGTTTGAACAACATATTTTTTCATCCTAACGACTAGTTCCCTCTAACTTTTTCATAAAAAACACTCTTTTCCATAAATGCACAATTTTGATGGTTCATAAGTTTGGTTTGAAATAAATGCTAGTAGACCTTTGTCAGTAAGAAATAGTCTATTTTTTGTATACTTATAATAACTCATATTCCGATTATCTATTCATTTTATACGAGAATGCTTAACAAGTCATAATTTTTCAAAAGACAAGAAAAACAAATTGTTGCATAACGACAACTCCAAATCAGCAGATTACATCTCGACACTATCCACTACCAACTTGTTTGCTTAGACCATCCACAATATCAAGTCTTTAAAGAAATTTCACTTTTAATAACTCATTCTTTTATTCTTAGGAATTAGGAAGGTAGATTAAAACTCATTCGTCTAATGCTACCATATCTTTTAAAAGCTTTGTAATTAAGGTAAATAAATACGCTCGTAAATCGATGTGTATAATAAGATTTATTATACTTCCGAAATCATGGTTTTGGTTCGACCTTTGATGCAAAAAGTGACTTTTTTGAAATGGCATGCATGTGTTTTTGAGATAAATCGTGTATGTTTATTGAACTTCATATAGTATGTGTTTTTTATTAACGAGTCATTAAATTCATTGATATTGATATAAAACAAACACTTTTTGATATAAGAAAATAATTGCACCAAGCAACAACTTACATCAAAAGAGTAACAAGTTAACAAAGTCTTTGTTTTCTCATTAAGTACCTAACGATATAGCCACATTTACTACCCTCACTCAAACAAAAATAGATACATATCTAGCCACATTTACTCATGTCAAGTAACCTCAAGTCCACATTTATGACTCACATTTAAATAAACCTTATAGCTTTTTCATGAGTAATAAATAATCGCATTTACAAACATTTATTTACCACATTTACTTACGAACCATGTTGTTTGGTAACAAAGACACGTTTAATTTTATTATAAACACATTTTTTATTTGATGTTTTCATAATCTAATTTGACAAAATAAACTGCAGGTGTAATCGGATCGGAAGCGTAGACATGTGTAGCTACCTATTCGACCTCGACTAAGGTCAAATATATACAAGGATTGTTTGCCCGTGAGATGATCAAACCTAGCTTCAAGCAATTTCATTGTTCTATATTGTCCCAAAAAGCTAATTTTTCTACTATATAAAAAGCATTTTTGTAATAGTTCTATAACAAGGAGTACAAAACTAAATGTTACGTAAGGCGGTGACAAACCTATTTTATATGGTTTATTTTTGGTCTACTGTTCTAGCTTTATGTAGGCTTCGATTTAACATGGATTTATGCACATTACGAACCTTAACAATTACTAGTTCACCAAAGTTACATATGATAAATTATATGAAAATAAATCATAGTTCTATATAAACCGAATAGACCAATAACGGTTTTGTACACGGTCTTTCTATAATATGCAATTTGCATCGAGTTAGTAAGCTTGAAATTTTTGTCGTGCTCTTCTCTTAAAAAAATCATGGAATTATTTTTCAATGGTTACTAAACAATCTATAGTATCATTATACCAATCAAGTATTCTTGTTTTTAATAATTAGTTTTGTTAAAAGATTTTGCGGGGGTATTTGGTTGTTTGTTTTGGACACAAAGAGAATAAAGAGATCTGATAGTTTTGGTATTGGCGGCTGCAAGTGAGATTTTAGGGTTACTAGTGGTATATTATATTAGGATTCGGATGTTATGAAATGTGCTCATCTTTGTATGGGCCACGAAAATTAGACATTTTAATTTAAAATTGGGCTGATACAAGGTTATTTTGGCTGAATTTTTGTATGATTATTATGGTTGTAGTTATATAGTTAATGGTTCGTAATGAGATTACGAGATAAGATTAATTAAGAGATTATATTGAAGTTATTTCTCGAGATCTCACGAGATTGAGATACTGGTCACTTGGTTGGTTGAAGTTTTTGCGATATCCTGTACTTATTTGACTTCAATGGTTGAGTTGGTTTTTTGTCTCACAAAGATTACTTGCTTGAGCATAATATGATGTGTACATGTGCTTTAATTCGGATTATCTTCAATTTTTAGTGCAAGTTTAAGTCACGCGAATGTTTTCGATCAAACCCCCTCAAGAGATTGTTGTTTTACAAGATTTTAACGAGGTTTACTGTCATTGTTTTTGGAGAGATCATAGTACAAGATTTGACAATACTTGTAAGTTTTAAATCATTACTATACAATCAGCTATGGGTAAAAATGGCAACATATTCATATTTTCAAAATATTTGTGAAACTTTTATAATTTTTTTTTCAAAACAAGTTCGTACATTTGACTAACGTGTATAGAGTTTGGCTATACGTCACTTAGGGCTCGTTTGGTTTATGGTTTTTGTATCAATGGTTAAGGTTGAACTTGAAACCAAAGTTTGCATGTTTGGTAAGCAAGTATAACATTTAATAGTGGGCTCATGCCCATGATAGTGGGGGTGTATAAAAGTTAATACAAATGGTAGGTTTTCTCTCTTAACCATTTCTTTCCATTATTTTTATTTAAAAATTTTATTTTTACATTTAATAATGTTATAAATATTTACGGTCAAAATTGAACAAAAAAGACCGAGAAAAATTAAAGTGGACATTTATTTAGGGACAAGTATTATTTTTTTCTCTCTTCATTTAGTTCAAAACCAATACTAACTCAATCTTAAACCACCCGCTTTATAAACCCACCTAAAGTAAAAACCCGAATTCAAACCAAACGGACCCTTAATTTTTTATAGCGATATGATTGACATTATTGATTCACTCACATTCATATATAATAGAAAAATAGTTAAAAATGTTCTTCCATTAATACCATTATTTTTTATATCATTTACTTAATCAAACAATTAGTGAAAACGATATGTTAGTGATTGCGAGTTGATTTTCAAAAACTGAGATTAACATCTATGAACGAAAAAAAAGTAACAAACAAGCTTGATAAGTTACGCAACATTTACTAGCCAAATATTTTAATACCCAAGCTTGACTCAAAACTTTACACAAGCTGGTCGATCTCGACCGCAACTCGATTTTATTTCAAGTTTTTTTCAAGTCTTTCTCGAATAACTCGAACTTCACTAGTGAAGAATTAATAATTTAGAGGACCAAATTCCAATATCCTAACATGATCAAACAAACCACGAGGTTTTCCATTTGATGTAATGTAACCATTTGCTAAGAATAATAGCAAAACAAATGCTTGAATGCACTTTTTATAAACTTGATTGTTTACCACAAAGATACTAAGCTTTGAAAATGACGATTACTTCATATGTTTTTATATGAAAAATACACTTATAATATGGGATTTGCTTTTGAGAAACAAACTGTCTGAAAAATAAATTTGGCTTAAGCCGATACAGAAGAACCTTTTCACTGCGTGCTTACGTAGCGACAAAGGGTGTCGGGGCTGAGACATATCCGTAAGTTCACGCACATCTTTTTGGCATATGCTTCTTCTTGAATAAATTCTTTTATCTTCAATATGTAACCAACCGCTCGTCAAACTAGCCATGAGATCATTTCTATTATCAAGAGCTAGTTTTTTTTTCTCCCCCTCCTTCATATTCTTCAATTTTTAACTTCATTCCTTAACTACTCAACACGACGAGTTCCTAGTATCGGCTCATGTGAATGGTTAAAGCATCATTTGACTTGTGAAAATGGACCATAGACTCCCAAAAAGTTACGTTGGCACTAGCATGACCACCAACTCGAACTAGATCGTACCTTCTTGTCCTTGTTTTTCATCATTGCAAAATCACTCATCACTCCATCAACCCCTGACAAAAAAGAACAAAAACCAAATTTAAGTTTCTCCAATGACCAAGATATAATATGTGCAATTCACCAAAATGAGAAAAAAAATAGTATTATCTTAAGTCCGTGTACCTTTTTGGTACCGAGACCCCACCCAACAAAGAAGGAATATCCCGATAAATTACCTAGACAGACCAAGCCTGGGCCCGTATTTGAACCCCCGACCTTTCGCTTGACTTAGTCAACTGCGCGCTTTTACGGTAGTTAGTGGCCAACTAAAATGAGAATGTAATCTTACTTCCATATTATGGCTTGTGAGAGAGAACAAAATTTTTAATAACGAAACAAATACAATCTATTCAAAGAACAAAAGGTCAAAAGAAAATACTTCCTTATATAAAAAGTAGCACGCATCGTGTAGGACAAGAACAACTTGCGTAGTTAAAAACGAATACAACAAGCTAAGTATTGGCGTATGTGTATTGAGTTCTTCAAAGTACGTGAATACATCAACTACATTGCTAATATTAGTGCTTAGATCTCATTTAATATCAACATCAAGTAAATCGATAAAAATTTTCAAAAAAGTTGCAACAATATCAACTATATATGACTAAATGACCAGATGACACAAAAGGCAATCAAAGGGGTTATTATGACACAAGAACAACGATATCAAACCTTGACACATGTATATATTAGCGTGCAAGGTATGCAGATTTATTTTAGGACCATTGAGACATAAGAAGAGCTTGTTCATCAAGCATAAATATAAGGTACCAGCGACAAACATAATCATGTGAAATCACGAAAGTTCAGTCGTTATTTACTATGATACAACAAATCAAGTATACCACTTTGATCGCGTCTTATTCATCTAATTTTACGCACACTCATCCTTTCACAAAGCAGATGCACATAGATAAAAATGATAAAAAAGAGATTAACCGCAATCGTATCTTTGAATATAATATGTAACTTATGAGGTGGAGAGCAGGATAAAAGGCTCAATGAAAAGAAGTAGGCTTGAGAAAGCATGATGTCTTGTCTAGGGAGAAGATTGAGCGTCCCCTCCACACCAACCAAACTACAAAATAACAAAAAGTATAAGGAGAAGGAAAGTTTTATAAAGAAACTCACTATCTTCTTTATATGAAAAGAGTTTATTGGCAACTAAGTGGCCTAAAACAAATAAAAGAACCAAATAACTAGTGTCATAGATTTACCTGTTAGGTTATACTTCCGAGACCATCTATTTCAACAAAGCTTACAAGATAATTGCCATGAAACATGCCACACATAGCCAAAATCCATGGTTGCTAGAAAAAACACAAAATACAAAAAGAAATATAAGAGAGATGTTTCTTTGGTGGCTTAGGGTTTGTACTCTTTTATATAGTTGAAGTTAGGCTTATTTGAGTATGGGTCAAAAAATCTTGGAGTTATTATTCTTATGGTTGGTACATGTTAGGTTGTGTTGGCTAAATTTTTGTATAATTATTTGGATTATTGTTGTATTTATGTTTACAATTCTTACAAGGTTGATTACATCAAGGCTTCAATTTGTTAACACAAATAAGCAATCCAAAATTTTCATATACAATTCGGTAAAACATCGAATACCATACGTGACCTCATTATGCTTTGTGATGTGATGTTCTGATGAGTCTTACCTACCAATTTTAAAAAAGATGTATGTGTATTCACTAAATGAAATCCGGTGCGGTATCAATACATGAAGCCAACTTCCTCGCTACCTAAAATTTTATTAAGTGGCATTGAAGGTTGTTCTTGTCACAATTCATGAAGGTAGGTGCCAAACGTTTTTAGTAGGAATTTAGGCTATAACATTTTCTTTCAATCTTATTTGGTGTCAAACGTATAATATTAAGGTGTTTGACATATATGCAATCATTATTACAAAAATTATATAATCAAAAGACTTTAGTCTATCCAAAATTTAATTACGTATTCTTGTATTGAACCTGAATATATTTCTACCTTTTAAAATTTAAATAGTAAGTGGGCTTAAAATCCTGAAAGAAAAAAAAATCATATAAAGCAAAGACGTTAGTGTGCCCAAAATTTAATTACTTATTCTTGTGTTGAACGTGAAGAATTTTTCTACCTTTTAAAATTTAAATAGTAAGTGGGTTTAAAAACCTGAAAGAAAAAAAATAAGTGTGGTGGTATTTGGTCTTCTATACCTTCCCATCTTTTCCATATTAAAATAAAGAGTCACTGAAAGTTTACTCTTTTCCTTTCCTAGTGAAGTAAAAATAGACTTTTAGTCTTCATCTCTATTTTTTTCTTTTTAGTAGGGAGTTGATCAAAATAACTTTAGTGACTCTTTTTATTAGAAATTAACAAGCATATACTTTTAATGATATAATTATTTAAATCATTATAAATTTTTCTTACTAAAACACATTAAGTATAAAAGTAGGAAAAAGAAACCCACATCTTTTGCATACTAAAAAAAGAGTCACAAAGTCTTACTCTTTTCCTTACTGAAGTAAGAATAGACATTAGTAACTTTTTTAATTAAAATTGATAAGAATTTATACTTTTACAGACCCTTAGTAAATGTCATAAATTTTGTGATGATTGGGTATTTTATTTTTTGAACTATATACGTAAATTTTTTAAGGTATATAGAGAACTATATAAATATACTAGCTTAGTGAACAGTCCGCTAGCGGACGAGTATTAATGTGATCTTTTGTTTATTATTTATACTTGATTAAGAAAAATATTGAATGTGTGATATAATATTGACTGAAAACGTAAGCGGTATATTGCAAGTTTGTAGTATCAAAATGCGCTTCAAAACATATTTCATAAATAAATCCAAAGAAACGTAGTTAAATTGCACTCATTCTAAACATCAACAATGTCTTCTTGATTAAATAAACGGGAATATTGAGTACGTAAACCAAAATACAAAATACATAAAAGAAATACATAATAAAAATACATAATAAAAATAACGTCTTCTTGGATTATTCATTTGGTTTGATTTCGTCTTCGTAAATAGGTTCGACAATACGCATCGTTAATTCTTCCACGTGTATATATTCTTCAACCCAGTCAAATTCGCCCACAAGTGGTCATATGTGTTGAATCCGCTCCATGCCATCGAGGTGGTCTTCATGACAAATGCAAAATTCGACCTAATCCAAAGTGAGTTTGTTCTTATATAACCCTCCCATCTACCGTGCTTACTTGAACCAAGAGTATAAGGGTCATGGCGGCTAGAACCAAAAATTGCGTAGCCCGTGCGTTCCACCAACCCAAGATATTTAAATTATTAAACTATGTAATGTTGATTTACTCCAGAAAGATGGATGCTCCATACTTTTGAGCTCGTTTACTATCCTAATTAACTAAAAGATTAACATTTGCATAGACATGTTAGAACCATTAGAACTCGAACCCGCTTCTTGATGCCTAAAATTAATAGGTGAAACAATTGAGCCATATTCATTTAAATACAATTGAACACCGTCGAAAGTTGCGTTAAAGCTAGCAACTTTAAGAAAAACATAGTCTGGGTACTCGTCGGACAAACCTAAATCATAAGCATTGTGTTGGACTTATTTTGAATTAGTAAATGCATGCAAAAAATCTGTCACACATTGTGTTGGGGTGAGGTTATTAAGACCTTCTAAAAAAAGCCATCTATACCCCCTTTGTTTTTTTTCCATTTTTTTAGTTTTATTGAATACTTTTTATTTTTAAAATTTTTTTATGTTAAAACACTGAGAAACTAAAAATACATAATAAAAATTATAAAGTTTAACAGGTTAAAAGTATTAAACTGGAAAAAATACAGAACAAAAACTGATAAAAAATGCACTAAGAGGGGACAAGTGCAAGTGAATGATACTATTTGGTAACTTCTTAATCATGTTTGGTTGGTAGAAATGTTATAATGTAATTCGAATTACATTACATTGTGTGTTTGGTTTGCTTTGTAAATGTAATTGATTTTTTCCAATTACATCATATGTTGTAATTGAGATTCCATACAAAAATGAATGGAAAGTTTACAATTACATTGTAATTTAATATTTTATTATTAAACATTCATATTTATCTATTATAATAATAAAAATAATAATAATAATAATAATAATAATTTTTATAATTATAATATTTTTTATTTAAATTTATAATTTATAATTTTTATTTTTTGTGTTTTATTTTTAATTTTTAATTTTTTTAAAAATTTATTTTTTAATTTATTATTATCATTAATTTTTTAACAATAATAACAATTATTATTTATTAATTTATTATTATTTTTAACTTGGATAATTATATTATTTTTAATTTTGATAATTATATTTTTTAATTTATTATTATTATTATTATTATTATAAAACCATCACTTTTATAAGAAACAAAAAGGGATTTACAACAAATTGGATGGGAGTCGAGATACTATCTGCGCTCCCACCCCTTTAACAATAGTAAAACCTATTCTATGGAAAATATGTATAGCAGCGCGCTACAATGTCTTAGCCTTAGAAAATCTCTGGATCCGCTTCAGCAACGCAACTACATCTTCGTGTAACTCCCCTAAAGAAGAAAAGGAGAAAGGAAGAAACCCATATCCGAGAGCTGCACACTTAGCCAAATACTTGCATCGTTTACGTTGTGCAGCATCAATCACAGCTCGGCCGGGAACAAAGTCATTCATCCCCGTACGAGTCAAATGAGAAGAACCACTCAGATCAACGCACAATTACATTACATTACAATTAAAATAATAGGATTACATTACGTTGAGTTCTAACCAAACATTTTAATATATTACATCAATTACAATTACATTACATTACAATTACAACATATTCCTATTATTTAAATTACAATTCACTAACATTACAATTCCTTTAATAGATTACAATTTCTTTCAAAACATACTGCGAACCAAACTGCCCCTTAGTGAGCCAGGAGGGGTACCAATATTACGACCCCTAGAAATTAGTTTGAGTTATTAAATGCATGCAAAAAACCTGCCACAACAGTACACAAATTCAATGCTAATATACATGTATAGTTCAATGCTAGTACAAAAATTTAATGCCACTGAGTATACATGTATAGTTTAATGATAGTATGAAAATTAAATGATAAGTATTACAAAAAGTTTAATGCTAATACTGGTATACAAATTCAATGCTAGTACAAAATCTGCCACATTAGGATGCAAAAACACTGCAAAATAACGTGCTTATGGCTGCCAGAAAAATTGCATTATCACATGCCAATGTTTTATACACAATCCATTAAATACTTGTTTTAAACCGGTCTGTTAACTAGTTTGGTTTTTGTCAGTTTACAAACCGGTTTGGGGTTTTCGTGAAACCGGTTATGAAACCGCCAGTTCGGTTTGTGGAAACCGGTTTCAAAACAACCGGTTTAGAACAGTTTTTGTTTTTTCGGTTCGGTTCATGAACCGTTTTTTTACAACACTAATGTTAATGTGTTATATATACAGGAGGGTATTGGGATTAATATTCATGGGCTATTATGCAAATATGATGTTTAGGATGCAAGTGAAGTTGGGCTGATTTTCGCAGGGGCCACAAAAATTTGGAGTTAAATCGTTAATGATGTATGTAGTTAGGAGATTTTCTAGGGTTCGATTTCTGGTTGTATGTTGTTGTTGTAATATTTGGATTGTATCGTGGTTTCGATATCAGCCGGTAAATAGAATTAAATGAAACATGACGTTTAATTACATGAGAGTGAGGATGAACCACTCTAAACCAAATGTATAAAACAACTAGTTAACTATATTAACAAACAAGCTCTTACAAGGTTGACTGCATCATCACGAGATTAAGACTATATTACGAGATCATTTGGAAGTTTTTCACTTTTCACGTGATCACGTTTGTTTCATGAGATGGACGTTTGTTTCATGAGAACACATATGCTTCACGAGTTTGAGAAATTGTGGTCAACTGGTTAGTTTTTGCAATACTATTTACCTATTGATTTCAAAAGTCGAGTTGGTTGGTTATCTCATGAGAATTACTTTCTTGAGCATAAAGTATATGATGTGTACACGTGCTCGGACTTGGATTCTAGTCAATTTTTTAGTGCAAGTTTAGTCACACGAATGTTTCTGATTAAACCTCCTCAAGAGATTGTTATTTTACAAGCTTCTAACGGGATTATTTAAGAGATCCTAGTACAAGATGTTCTCAAGAGGTTGTCTCTACTTTAAGCTACGAGGTCAATGTATTTCGAGATGTATTCCAAAATTTTCTCTTAAGGTTGAACATTTATTACATCAAGTGGTTTAGACATATTACAAGCTTCACCATATACTTCTCAATTGTAATCATAAGTGAATTGTAGATAGTCAACATCTTTTTCACGTATATAATTTAGGCCTACACAAATCTGAACAAACTTGGCGACCGTATAACAAATAAATTGATAAATCATAACCATCGTAGGAGAAAAACATGTGCATGAGAGGAATTAGTTTGATAATATAGTGTTGCACAGGTCTTGCTTGGGGATTTCCACGATCGAATGATCAAACAACATCACGAACAATCATCATAGCATCATACAAGTATAAGAACAGAAGATTGGGATGAACCCTAATATATTTAATATATTGAATGAATGGGTTACTTTGTGATTTACAGAATCCTAACTATATATACAAACTGAATCGGTATGAATAAAGCATTGTGATGTTTCATCAAAACCAACAGCCGTGCCTCTTCTATAATAACCGTTCTTAACTGCTATCCTATCTAGGGTATGGGTTTGCTGGCCTGCGGCCCAAACCCGTATGTACAGGCTTATGTTTTTTGGGCCTGTTGTATTCTTCCTGTTGTCTTCTTGTTGTCTTCCTGTGTCTTTCTTGCAGCCGTATACCACATAAATAACATGTTGTTATTCATGTCAAAGATTAATAAAATTAATCTCCAACATTCCCCCTTAATCTTATTAATCTTTGTATATTCCAATCTCCTCATTCCTTGCTTTCTTCAGAAGAATTGATCCGTGTTGATGACTTGCTTTAATCTTCATGGTTCGGGTCTTTCTTGAATCGTCATGGTTCCTTGCTGTTTGGGCTACTACCCGGTAATCTTGCAGTCTAGGCTACGACCTAGTTTTATTTGGGCTACAACCCAATAATCTTGCTGTGAACCAAAGGGTTCGATCTTACTTGCTGTGAATCATGAACGGTTCCATTTATCTTGCTATGAACCAAGAATTTTCCTTTCTTCATACTGCCATACACCATCACACCATTCTTCTGCAAAGAAAGATAGCAGGCTTTCCTTTCTCTTACTTTCGTTCTGATCTTCTTTCTTCTCTCGACGCTGCCTTTTCTTTCTCTTACAGGTTTTCTTCAATGATGAACGAAACATGATTATTGTGTTGTTTGATCCCTTGGCGCTCTGATACCACTTGTTGGAATGAATCTCTTGATTCTTGGATCGAAATGAATAAATGCTCGAATCAAAGTATACCAAATATAATATTGTATTATATCTGTTTTTGCAATAATCAAATCTATCATCATTTGTTCTTACATAATCCTACTCTATTTATATAAAATGAAATGGTACAAATGAAAAGTCATGTCAATTTGTTGAACCGATACAACTCTTGTAAAATAACTGTCAAAAACAGTTAAGTAAGTGTTTTTACAACCGTCGGGTTTTTCCTTGCTGGTTTGTGTAGCGGGTTGTGATTACCCGAATTGGGTTTTGGCCCAACATTCTCCCCCGTAATCATAAACGCTACGTCTTGTCTTCAAAGTAGTGTTGGTTCAGTATCAGTGTCGTAGACGAGGTGAGATTCTTCTTGCTTGTATTTATTGTTTTTCCACTTCGTGCATTTTTTCGCGAAGTGTCCGTGCTCACCACATTCATAACACCTGATCTTGATTTTATCTTGAGTTCCTTGACTCGTACTTGCTCTGCGTTCATTTGGATTATCTTGCCATTTCATGCTTTCCTTGCTTTCTTTGTTGAAGCCTTTATTTCGCCATTTTCCATAGTTCTTGTTGTTTGAACTTGCCATGACAAGCTTGTCTTGATCATTTGCCTCTAGTGTGTCTTGGCTCTTGATTCGTTCTTCAAAGGTTGTTAATCTTCCAACGGATTCTTCGAATGACATTTTATCTAGGTCTTGATATTGCTCTATGGTTGCTACGACTGGTAAAAACTTCTTTGGAGCGGAGTTAAGTAGTTTCCTTACTAGTATCTTATCTTCTAAAGTTTCTCCAAGTACGTTAAACTTGGCCTTCATACTACTTAACTTTCCTCCGAAATCGCTTACTTTTTCGTTAGGCTTTATCCTTAGCGTCTCTAGTTCACTCCTCAATGTTTGTAGTCGTGCTTTTTGAACAAGATCGGCTCCTAAATTCTTGACTCTGATTAAGTCCCAAACTTCCTTTGCAGTGGATTATTGTGCAACTTGCATTAACATATCTTGCGACAATGTTTGAAATATTATCGCCTTTGATGTGTTTTCTTTCTTTTCGTTTGTTGTTGCTCCTTCTTTTGCAACTATCGTTTCCCATATGCCATACGCCTTCATTATTGTTTCCATCATCAATGCCCATGTTGTGTAGTTCGAGTCGGTCAATTTTGGACATTGTAGCGAAACATTTCCTAGTTCTCGAACCGATGTGTTGTCGTTCTTGTCGGTTTCTACCATGCTTGCTTGCCTTTTATAATCAGAACCGAGATGGTTTTGATTTTCTTTCTTTTTTGCTATGGTGGCTGATCCACCGATCAAATAGATGGGGATCTTGTGGATTGGGGTTTTCTTTCTATAACCGAATGGATTATGTGTGGTTCTTGATCAGAATCGGGTGAGTTCGTTCCTATTTGATTCTGTTTTGCCCCTTCGATGATTCGATGTGGTTTTGTTTAGAATCTTGGTTTAACAGCCGTAATCGTGCTTGGCCCTTTCTGGGTTTGTGTTTTTTTTCGGGTTACGTTGTCAAGGTTTGCAAAAAAGGATGGATCCCTTTCGTTGCCGGTGATTCAATCGCCTTGGTAGCGATTGTTGGATTCTCCTTGTTTAAACATAGAAAATGACTTTCGATTTTGTGTTTGGTTCTGATGTTTGCAAACAATTTTTGGTCCAAAAATTTTTGTGCGGTTTCTGGTGATTCAAAAACAAACGCAGAATCTAAACAAACTTGGTATATGATGAATCGGTTTATTCAAACCTCGCTCTGATGCCAATTGTGTCTTTCTTGCAGCCGTATACCACATAGATAACATGTTGTTATTCATGTTAAAGATTAATAAAATTAATCTCCAACATTCCCCCTTAATCTTATTAATCTTTGTATATTCCAATCTCCTCATTCCTTGCTTTCTTCAGAAGAATTGATCCGTGTTGATAACTTGCTTGAATCTTCATGGTTCGGGTCTTTATTGAATCGTCATGGTTCCTTGCTGTTTGGGCTACTACCCGGTAATCTTGCAGTCTAGGCTACGACCTAGTTTTATTTGGGATACAACCCAATAAGCTTGCTGTGAACCAAAGGGTTCGATCTTACTTGCTGTAAATCATGAACGGTTCAATTTATCTTGCTATGAACCAAGAATTTTCCTTTCTTCATACTGCCATACATCATCACACCATCTGTGTTCTTCTACAAAGAAAGATAGCAGCCTTTCCTTTCTCTTACTTTCGTTCTGATCTTCTTTCATCTCTCGACGCTGCCTTTTCTTTCTCTTACAGGTTTTCTTCAATGATGAACGAAACATGATTATTGTGTTGTTTGATCCCTTGGCGCTCTGATACCACTGTTGCACAGGTCTTGCTTCGGGATTTCCAGGATCGAATGATCAAACAACATCACGAACAATCATCATAGCATCATACAAGTATAAGAACAGAAGATTGGAATGAACCCTAATATATTTAATATATTGAATGAATGGGTTACTTTGTGATTTACAGAATCCTAACTATATATACAAACTGAATCAGTATGAATAAAGCATTGTGATGGTTCATCAAAACCAATAGCCGTGCCTCTTCTATAATAACCGTTCTTAACTGCTATCCTATCTAGGGTATGGGTTTGCTGGCCTGCGGCCCAAACCCGTATGTACAGACTTAGGTTTTCTGGGCCTGTTGTATTCTTCCTGTTGTCTTCTTGCTGTCTTCCTGTGTCTTTCTTGCTGCCGTATACCACATAAATAACATGTTGTTATTCATGTCAAAGATTAATAAAATTAATCTCCAACATATAGGATGTGGCTTGGGTGATTTTGTGAAGCCCAAATGTTAAATGGTCACTGCTACCAAAAAAAACATTGAGAATCCAAATGATCAAGATACTGAGATAATATAGGATTAAATCCGGAAAAAAATGTTGCTTAAGATGGAGGGATCATGTCATGTGTATGTCGTAATAATCTTATATAATCCGAAAAGTTTAAAACAAGCTAAAAATATAGGACTTATGAATCATAAGACCAAAACCAAATAAGCCATAAGCCGATTATACAAGCCGATACAGATACCCCCTAGTTAGGCGTACACAAACAGTTGACATTTTCTTAAATACATCTTACTTACAACAAGTATCTTTTATATTAAACCATCACATTTATCTTTTAGTGTTCTCAATAACAAAAATCAAGTGATGCTCTTCTCCCATAGAGATTGTGGATGCAATCTTCTTCCTGTAGCTTGTTGGTGCAATTTTGTGTATTGAACCTATGGCGACATTCAATTAACTGTCATATTCAACACATGCAAAGGCAAACACCAAATTGAGTAATAGGGTTAGAAACAAACACAACAAGCTATGTATTGTTATGTGTATCAAGTTCTACAACGAACATTACATATTTACGTTGCTAATATCTTTGTTTAGGTCTCATTTAATATCAACATCAAGTTTCCTATTAGATGGATAGATTGGTTAAAAAACCCTATGGTAACTCTCATGTAATTCTTTTGTGCTAGCTTTCGCTAGTCATTCTTAATATTATACCTCCGCCGTTAAAAAAAAAACATCAAGTTTCCTAAAAAGTTGCAACGATATCAACGGTTTCAACTGTATATCACAAAATGACCAGACACGTCGACACAAGGATAAAAAGATACAGTCAATGGGTTACAATGTGTAGACAAGAATAAGCCACTACAAAAAATTTGTGGTTTATCCACGCTTATTTGTCCACGGAATGGTAAGTGTGGACTTTCTTTTATTTATGCCCACGCATAATAGCGTGTAACAAAAGCAAACGGATAAAAGCGTGTAAACTGTTGAGCAACATTTAAAAACGTGTAGAAATTTGAGTTAAATAAAAAATAAAAAAAGAAAGTATCGCTCAAAACCGTATACTAAATTTGCAATATAAATTTTGTTAAAAAAAATTGCAATATAAAACAAATATTATCCCACTCAGTTCAATTCCGAAAAAAACACATATTCAGTTCCGAAAAAAAATCACTCTCTACACTCAACCGTTATTATCCCAAATCCACAATACTATCAACCCCCAAATCACACACATATTATCCCCAAATCACACACATATTATCCCCAAATCACACACATATTCAGTTCCCAAAAAAAATCACACTTTAAACAAATCAACAATCACAAATCACACTCGATTCATGAGGATCAGCACGGGTTTCGTTTAATTGATCCATCTCGGGTTAATGCAGTTGGGGTTTCGTTTAATTGATTCATCTAGGGTTGATGCAGCTCGGGTTTAGTTTAATTGATTCATCTCGGTTTGATGCAGCTCGGGTTTCGTTTAATTGATTCATCTCGGTTTGATGCAGCTCGGGTTTCGTTTAATTGATTTAGCTACGATTTCGTTTTCTGCGCATTAAAGGTATCAAACTTGTTATGTTTTACGACTACCTTGTGTTTAAACTGATGTAGTATTAAACTTGAGATTACTGTTTAAACTGATGTAGTTACTGCTTGTTACGACCAGTTGCATTTTACGGCTGCGGTTACATTTGTGTATGTGTTAGAAAATTTGGCGAAATTTTGATTTGTACAATATTAGCTACATAGAGTGTTTAGACAAGTTCATGATGTGAAACTCGTGTTGTTATGCTCTCATCAAGTAGCTACATAGAGTGATTAGACAGGTTCATGACTTAGAGCGGGTAGGTTGAAAGAAACTAATTTTTGAGTCTGCTTGAAACTAGCTACTTTGCTTGTTGCATTCAGTTAATAAAAATTACACTCTAATTTCTTAGACTTAAGTACCTTATTAATTAGTTAGTGGCCTGAATGTTATTTTGCTTGTTACGACTTAAGTACCTCCAGTAGGGTCGGGTCTGAGCCTATGTTGCACGGAAACGCCTCTCGGGTGCCGTGCCCGTCCCGGAAACGGGAAACGACTGGAAACGTCCAGAAACGCGTCGGAAACGTTTCGGAGATTTAGGAAACGTTTCATGTTCATTGGAAACGTTTGGTGTATAGCTGAAACGTTTGGGAAACGTTTCTTGGCCTTTTACACGCGTTTCTGGGCTTTTAATGAACTATGAATGTATGAATACGATTATGTGTTTGAGTTGTAAATTGCACGGTACTATGGATCTGTTCTCGAGAGAAAGAAGATGAAGAGGACAAAGGTGTTTTTACTAAAAAAAACCGCTGCTAGGATGCATTTCACATAACCTTATTATCATATATTAAGCCTAATGCTTATAGTTTTGGCCCATTAAAGATAGATGTTCATATTCTTTTTAAACTAAGTATTTAGTACTACGTAGTATGTAAAAATCTAAACTTTAAGGTTTTAAAAATCATATATATACATATATCTGTCAAACTAAATAAATACTTTAATGCTTTAGAACTCTAATTTGATATGTTTGATGTTTTTTTAAGAAATATATATAAAATTTTATAAAATATAAAAACGTTTCTAGCCGTACCCGTTTCTTCAATTGACGCTTCTAAGTACCCGTTTCCATCTCAGTCCTCGTTTTCGTATCCGTCCCCGGGCAACATAGGTCTGAGCTTGCACTCGTCTACAACTACAAAGTAAAAGCTTATATATCATCGACAAGAAAACATGCTTCTAAGTAAATGACATTGTAGCCTTAAAACTAACAGTTACAATAATATGAAAGACCACTACCATCCTTGAATAGGCCATCGATGGTTAGGGTTGTGTCTGGAATGGTATTGAGTTTAATGGTTGTCAAGAACCATACACTCATCAGCATTTTCCACGATCTGGTGGACAGAGAGGGTGGCATTGTATGGCTTAACGACAATGTCTCAAACTATCCATTGTCCCTGGCTCCAAATCCATCAACACCGCGCGTGGTACAAACCTTCCCCCACTCGCTTCATTACAATACATATTTATCCTCTCCAACTGCAGATCCGCATCTCCTGTGTACTTTCCTGTCACATCGATCCCGTGCTCTCCGCATACCACTTCCCAAAACTTAGCCCAGATCTGGTTTCCACGCTGACCTCCCTGGATGTGTAGGATTTCTCTCACTTTTAGTTAACGGCGTTAGTTAACTAAGAGATGAGATTAGATCTGACACCCTGAACTTGTATTGCATTTTTATCCAAGATCCTACGTCCGCCACTGCCTTGTGAACCATACTTTGTTTCAGGATTGCTGTTTCGCCATAATGTATGTACACTTTATATGGATATATCAGTATAGCATTTGCCATCCTTTGTTTTAAAGTAATAATCAACTATATATGCGTCTAATTTTACTTCTGTCTGTTTTCTGTTTTATGATTTCTGTTATGTTATGTTATAATTTTACTTACTCGTTTTTTTTTGTTTCTTTTTTCTTTAATATGAATTCTTACAGTTTTCTCTATGGTTTCTACTTGCTGTACTACCAGAAACCAGATACTTTTATTAGCTTTTGGCTTAATATGTTAAGTGGCTTTACTGTAATATATCACATAGCAATTTGACATTCACTTTCACTTATGCTCAGCAATTCCACTAGCAAATGGTTTTGGGTTGGTATGCAAGTGTTCAACACATTAACCTCCACTTTCTGCCCAACTTTTGACTTGCACTGCATTTATTTGTATACTTGTGCAGTTGTGCATGAAATATTTTTATCATCGGCTTTACACTCTATCATGAACTAGAGTTCTTTAACCATAATAATTACTTTGTCTGTCCAGGTTGGTCTAACGTGACTGAAGATGGATTGGTTATATGACCTCATCTACAATAGCAGTTGAAACTCCGATCTCATAATTCAAATATTTGTTTTAACAGGTCAGTCAGAATTTTCGTTTCAGATCTGATTTTATGAACCAACCATTAAAAGCAGTTGATGATATCTACACTTTTAGTTTAATTAATGGAATTGCTTATGATTTATGAGAAAGATAGTTTAATGTTGGGGATGGGTTTGTACACCAATTCTCTAAACGTGTACACCCCAAAGTTTAGTTAGCTAGTACTTATTATATATTTGGTTGAACTGTTATTCATTAAGATTAATTAGATTTTAGAATAAGCTGAGTTAGGTTAAATTTGTTTTGTTAGAAAAAGCTTCATAAAACAGTTAGGAGATGCTGATTAATAAGCTTTAGTTGAGCTTTCTCATAGAAAATAATAAAAGGGGAAAAGTAGCTGCTCAGAATCAAACTAGAGACTTGTTCCATTAAAATATGTTTTTCAAAATTAAGTTTAGTGAATGTACAATTAGATTCCAATGCTATTCCGTGTTTGTAAGTGGACGTATATTCTGGATCAATTAGTTTTGATTTCGGCTGAACTCCTTTTGTTGGGCCTATTCAATCTTAACTGGTCTTAGTATTTGTAATCAAGACTTCCATATATTTGGTATTGCCTCAGATGGAAATGATTGTTACAGTTAACTAGCCACTGAGCTACATCCTGTTTTATTAACACTAATGCGAGTTAAGAGTGGATGAGGGTATAGTTTCTTTGTTGTTCTGGAATATATAAATGAAAGTCCATAACACCTAGTTTTGTTAGTCAATATCCAGTTAGCAATCCAGATCACCCTTTAGATGCTTTAGAAGCAATAAGTAGACATCTTATAGTAGTCATGATAATGAAATTGGGTGAATAAACAGCCTATATAACTGATGAAGTAAATTAGATGCGACTGTCTTTGTTTTTGTTCCCTTACCAATGTCACTGATGAATGTTGACAACACACTCGCCATTCCATAATTGCCGATTGACTTTTGACCCGTTTAATAGACTCTACATATGATCAGATTGATCAGATTGTATGCATGAAACATAACAACTTTTTTCTAATTTAAACCTGTTTGCGATAAAATAATTTCAAACACCCTCTTTGTTGTGTAATTGTTTAATCCTAAAACACCTAAACATTGCAGCTAACTATCTTATCTATAACTGTTAATATGCAGATGCTTATTGGGCAAAGAAGAAGATTCGAAATGATACAGGACAGTTGCATAGTTTAGTCTTGTTTAACACATTGCAAACACCTGTATGATTTTAGTATGTAATAACTAGTTCGAGATTGTGTGTATGTTATGATTTAATAAATTGTGAAAACACCTGTATGATTTGAGTATGTTATGATTCAAAGTATTGTGATAATATTTTTACATGTATGATTTGAGTATGTTATAATTAGTTCCAGAATTAACAAATTGCAAATATTGTGTGTATTTATAATTAGTTCCAGAATTGCAAATTAAAAAATTGCAAATATTTAACAAATTGTGTGTAAATAAGTTGACACATAAAAGCGTGGACATTATTTTCATGACTTATGTTTTTGATATAATTTCTCCACGCTTTTTAGTGTAGGCCATTGAATATTTCTCCACGCTTTATAGTGTGCACCACTACAATTTTTTCAACGCTTTTTAGCGTCCACTATTTTTTTTGACGCCTATATACTCCACGGTTTTAGAAGTGTGGACTTTAAATTTGTTAACACTTTTAACCGTCAACAGTTATGAATATTAGCGTGTAAAATTAACTCAATTGTTGTAGTGAGCACACGAAACTCGCCAAGTGAGAGTTTGGGATAGGCCATGGTCAACAACTCAACGCAAAATACAAACACACCAATGGCATATGTATATCTTGGGGTGTTTCGGATTGCCAAAATAGATTATTTGTTTTGAAAATAAATAATCAGATATTTAACTTTTACAAAATGTGATTTCAAAATATAGCGTTTGGATTAAATTATATTGATTGATGAGGTAATAATTAAATAATAAAATTTTTAAATGTTTGAGAAATGACGTTATAAGCAAAATGACAAAAACAAGAATGATATAAAAAGCAACTTACAATTAATATGGTAGATATTGATAGCAAATATGTAATTTTAAGAAATACACAAAATCACGTTTTCAAAAAGTGGCCCTCTAGTAACAGCCAGAAAAATCTATTTTTTTAGGACAAAAACGCACATAATCACTTTTCAAACAAGTTTTGCCAAACATCAAACCAACTTTTTGATATTTCAAAATGAAATAATCTAATAATCACCCTCATAACACAATAACAAACACCCTCTTAGTGTGTACGGTATATAAATTTATTTTAGTCCACTGACATATAAAAGGGCTGGTTCATCAAGCAACAAATAAAAGATAACAGCAACACACATAGTCATGTGAAAGTTTGATCGCTATTGCCTATGACACAACAAATTCGCATGGCGTCTCAATCATCTACGTACGTTTTCCCTTTGACAAAACAAAATCACATACACAGCTTTGTTGTATGATAAAAGATGCATATATACAAAGATGAAATAAAAGAATTTGAAACCACATCTTTAAATACAGTATATAAGTTATCGGAAAAACATAAAATCAAAAAAATAAATTGGAGCTAACGTTTAAAGAAGAGGAAAAGGCTGAGTGGATGAATATTTCACACGGGAGCTTATGACCATGTGTCTTTGAGATGCTTCATTGCCCCCTTCGCACTCATGAAACTGCAAAATAACGAAAAAGATCATCAGGAGAATGAAAATTTAAAACTAAGGGTAAGAAAGCTAATAAAACCACCAAATAACTAGATGCCATAGATCTATCTGTGAGGTTATACTTCCGAGACCACCTATTTCAACAAAAATTTACAAAATACATTAATAGCCATGAAACATGCCACACATGACTAAAATCCATGACGGCTGGCAAAAACTCAAAATACAAAAAGAGAGAGAAGAGAGATGTTTTGGTGACTGCAAGTAACATATGTAGTAGGGTTTGTAGTCTTATATACAAGTGCCATGTATAGTGTATATAAAGTTTGGGCCCATTTTAGTATGGGTCACAAAATATTTGACTTATTAATTTTTAAGAATATTTAAAAGTTGGGCTGATTTTTCTTAGAATTATATGGATAACCGTTGAATTTAAGCTTATACTTTGTATACGTGTTTATTTTTTCTAATTTAGTTTTGGATAGTATTTTAATGTAATTCGTAACTTATTTATTTTTACAAGTTAAATGATATATGAAAAGGATTTTCGTACTTTTACAAGTTAAATGATATATGAAAAGGATTTTCGTCAAGTAATATTCTTTTACAATATGGTTGAGGGTGAAGCCGGAAAGCTTGGCTTGAGAAAAAACAATTAAAATCATATATTTTCTAAATTTACACAACAATTTTTTTGTAGAGAGACGCATACACCTTGTGCACCCATAGTCTCCGCCCATGATTGTGGTTAACTAACTTAACATATATTTTTTATACATATGTAACATAATATTTAAGTCACTGTAGATATAAAAAATGTACAAGTAATTGACTACACTTAAAAAATGACGTTAAGATTACTTATCTTATCACAAAGTATATGGATCCTCCCTAACTGAAGTAACACAAAACAGATTGAATAATGATTTAAATTTTATTGTACTAGTGTCAGGTGACTCAAATGATTAAAGAACATGACTTTAGTAATAGAATTGTAAAAAAGACGTGAAAGTTCTACTTATGTTTATGTTAATAACATGGGCTAATACTCTAAAATTGTTAAAAAGTATATATATGCGGTGTGCTAGTATATTAGATTTAAAGAAATTTAATGGCGGGCTTATGGCTAAAAGAAAATTAGATATAACCTCATCAAAATTAATAAAAGGATTGTAACATAAAAAAATTAAGACAAAATATACTTAAAAATCGTATGTAATCAATATAAAAAAATTATTACACCAAGCAACAATATACATAAAAAAAGTAACAAGCTAACCAAATTTGTTTCCATCATTTAATACCTAACTATATTTTCATATTTTCTACCCTCACTTAAATAAAAACAAGTACATCTTTCCATATTAAGTAGACATTTATGACTCACATTTACACAAACCTTATAACTTTTTCCATAGCAATAATTTATCGCATTTACAAGTATATATTTACCAACGTTTGCTCATGGGTCATGTTAATTTTCTTATAAACCCTTTTTTCTTTAATATTTTCATAATCTAATTTGACAAAATAAACTCCAATTGAAAGGTAATGGGATGTGATACGTAGATACATGTAGATATGTATTCAAGCTCGACTAGGTCGAATATATACAAGGGTTATTTGCCCGTCAGATGAACAAACCTAGCTTTAAAGAGATGTCGTTGTTCTAGTTTGATATGGTCCAAAGAAACAAATTTCTTTACTATATAAAAAGAGGGTAGAGAATGGAAGACCCAAAACCGTCTCAGACCGGAAAACCGGACCAGACCTACTCGAACTGGATCGTACAATTTTGTTCCGGTCATCAGTCTGGGATTTGAACCATTTCGGTCCTTGGTCCAGTCTGATCCGCTCAGGTTCGGTCTTACTAAAAACCCCGTCGCTTTTGCCTAATAGGACCAGACCGAGGACCGAACTGGATCGGACCAAACTATTTCGGCCCGGTCTCGGTCCAGGGTTTCAGACCACTTTGGTCCTCGGTCTGGACCGGTCTTATTCGTTCCAATCCGATCCTGGTCCGATGCTTAACCCTAATAAAAAACGTTTTTGTAATAGTTCTTTATTTAACATCAACAATTGTCTTTAAAAGTTGATGTTATCTATTATCTAGAAAAGTTGATGTTAGTTTACGTCTCATTTATCAATTTAGTTGGCTTAACAAGGGTGCAAACTGAATATTTTATAATGCTACTCTAACTCATTTTCTGCAAAAAGGCTTGCTCATACTTAAGCCCATTGTATACAACGTCATATCGACACATCAAACTTGATTTCCAAGCTAAACCAAACAAACTTCGTGTATAAATTATAAACGATATATAGGTTTAAAGGAGTTTCTTAATGGACTCATGGGATTCTTTATATTCTTGTGCTTCGTGAATCAATGGTCCATGTATGAATAAATCCGTATGATAATATGTACAAATAAATCCGTATGATAATTAGTACAATTGCATATCTATACGATTACATTCGTGATCTGTCAAGGAATCGATTTAAGTTGAACACCTTGAGTTCAAAAATTATCTTGAGGTTAACCTAATATCAGCGTTCTTATCCAACCTCGAACTCAGAAACGTAATAAACACTCCCAATCTCAACTTGTTTTCAATGCTTGAACATTGGTACCAATATCACATTATCCGGTTTAGGAATGGAAACGCGGATCACTACGACTAACCATTAGTTGGTAACAAAATTGGGAACTAAGCAACATTAGGCAAATATATAATAGATCGAAAACTCGAAACCGAACAGGTAGTTAAAATAGAGAAGCAAAACATATAACAAGCTTATATATAGCCCAAGGCTTATGGTTGATTTGTCTTTTTGCTACTTATTTTAAAATTTTCAATCTTATTTGTCACATGATAAAAGACAAAAAGTTAAAAATAACTTGTCCATAAAAACTAATATGGTGTTTGATAAAGACTTAAATGACTTTATATGAAAAAAATTAAATTTCTTAAGTCACAGAAAATTTGTTTGCTTCGTGACTTGACATAGTAAGATGTCAGAAAATATTAAGTAATTAACCAAAGGTTGTGTGCAGTTAAATAAATTATTCATTAATTATATTAATAGGTATTAATCAAAAAATCAATCAAACAAGCCCTAAGACATGAAGCGAAAACCAAATTCCATTTCGAAACAATAATTTTAATTTTTAATAGTATATTTTTCTAGTCACTTCCAAGTTCCAACAAGTAGAAATGAATCTTACTCATTGACATTACGTTTTTAAAATAGTGATTACCATATTGTTTTTAAACTAATGCAACTTTTTTTCCCTTCAGTCTCTAAAGTTTTTATTTAAATTCAAATAAATATTGAATACATGTTTTATGATCCTAACAACAATATTATTAGTTAATTACTATAGCAATGTCAAATAAAATGAAGTATCACTCTTTGATGACAAATTATCAGCAACTTTTTATCCATTTTAGATAAAAACACAACCAAAATTGACACATTCATAAGTAAATAATGTTTCGATGATTGGTATTAAGATGAATAATCTTCATAACTCTTAAACCATGATTTTTGAATATAAATACAATAGAGATGTCGGGCCTAGATAGATAAGATACAAAGGGCTTGGGCCTAGATAAATAATATGGCTAATACTCCCTTCAGTTGGCACGGGAGGTCTTCGAACGTTCAAACTGAAACGAAGCTCAAGAAACAAAGCACTCAGGAGACCCTTGGTAAATATATATGTATACTGAGAATAAGATGGAACATGAAGCACAAGAACCTGGCCAGAAGCAACATAATCTCGGACAAAATGAATATCAATATCAGTGTGTTTAGTTCGCTGATGCTAAACAGGATTAGTAGACAAATAATCTACAATAACGTTATCATAGTAAACAAGAGTAGAAGTAGCAAGCGGAGCATGCAACTCAAGTAGCAAACCGAATCCAAGCAGTCTCAACAAAAACTTTTGCAACGCCACGATATTCTGCCTCAGCACTAGACCGAGACAAGGTAACCTGTCGCTTGGCAGACCATGATAGAAGATTATCGCCAAGAAAAACACAATACCCAGAAGTAGAGCTACGAGTAACAAGACAACCAGCCCAATCAGCATCAATGTACGCAGTAAGTTGAGTAGTAGAGGAAACATGAAACCAGAGGTCATGATCAATAGTGCCACGAGCATAACGCATAATGCGCTTTAAAGCGATGAAATGAGGTGTTGATCCCTTTGGTTGGATCTATATTCTGTTAAGAATTAGTATAGTAATTTGTAATCAAACTAAAACACTTTGAGCACTCTTACTAATACTAAATACGTTATGCGAAATCTAACTTATAAAGCACAGAAGAACAAAATTACTTTTAACTATTCGATTCTCTTATTAATCGAATTGAATGAGGTACATGAAAGACATTGTACCTATGTTCCTTTTATAGAGTAAGGAACCCTAGAAACCTTAGAATATTCTATAAAGATAACTATATCACAAACGATATATTATCAATATTCTAACTATTTAGGTATATCACATAAGATATAATCTAACTATAACTATGACATATCTTATAAAAAGATATATTCGTCCTAATCATCATAGCAGTACATACTTTATAAGTAGCAGTACTTACTATGTACCGCGTTAATACAAACGGTACTTACATAACACCAACAGTACTTGGAATACACTAACGGTACTTGACACTTAACAAATAATTCCCAACAATCCTCCCCTAAACAAGAAATGATAACTTGTTGCCTTCTTGTTTCTCTTATACTAGATGTATTAAAATACATGTCTTCAGTCTTTCCTTCATCCTTGGATTGAACTTGGTAATTTGTATTTGTATCCAACTAAATGTAGCCAAACACTTCAAATGTAGATCTTCTTTTGATAAGATAATCTTCAAACATCATGAGTATCATCTTTGTCTTCAAACTATGATCTTCTTGTGTCTTCTAAACATTCACTTATCTTTTCAGCATCAGTTATTGTCTTCTTGAGTTTAGTCTTTGAACTCTTAATCATGAACCTTTGTCTTGATTTGATGATAACAAAACCTTCTAAGTATTTTTCTTTCAATACTTCTTTGCTTGCAATCTTCATACCTGAAATAAAATAGTTAACAACAAACACCAGTCTATATTGGCTTCATGATTTTTAGCAAATCACCAGCTATACGGATTTGATAAATTCTTTACCAGTTAGTCGTACACTCTGGAATAGCCAATACTTTATTCACAAAGAATAAGGTGTAATGAAAACCTTACAATTTTTGGTAAATTGTCAACCATCAACTGATTTGATGAAGTATTTACCTAGTACCGTTTGTCTATGACTAGCCAACTCTTTGTCTCGAGACAAGATGAGTTAGAACCATATAGTTTTTAGCAAACTATCAGCTTTCAACGGATTTGATAAGTCTTAACCACAAACCATTTGCTTATGGACTAGCCAGTTCTTATGTGTGTTAGACATGGTGAACTGAGAACCATTTGTGAAGTGTGACTAAAAGTCAAACACTTAAGGCTCTTTCTCAGCTTCTTTCTCATCTTTCAAATCCTTGATTTGTTGTTTAACCATTCTGATCAACTCCAAAGCATCAGCAGATTCTTCTATAACTTCTACTTGTTGTTCTAACATCCTTTCCAACAATTGTCTTTTGAAAGGGTAAGTTTTCTCTTGCAACATATAGTATGTAACATCATCTACATCCAAAATATGCAATCCACATGACCTGTAATATCTCTAGTAACTAAGAACCTGATTCTCTAATTCCTTCAACATTTCTTGATCATAATTGTGTGGCTCATACATAAAGAGAAATTCCCAGTATAATAGTGATACTTCAGTTTTACCTGCACTGGCTTCTTGAACTAACCTTGAAAGATCTTGAATATCTTGTCTGTCAAGAATGTGAAGAATATCCTCCAAAAGTCTGAATACCCTTGTTGTGCCATCAGTTCTCTGAATTCCATGAGCTTCAAGTCCTTGATCTGTAGAGTAAATCCATTTAGCAATGGATGCTCTCTTTCCAAAAATCTCTGTATCAATACATTGATCTTCAAATTTCACAATCTTCAAGTACTTCTTTAAGCTCTCATCATCATCACTATCCTCTGCTGTTGATTTAGCTCTCTTAGCTTTCTTCTTTGTCTTTGTTGACGTTTTCCTTTTAACACCCTTGGAAATTCCCTCAAGTTCTGTTGAACCCTCTTCCAAGTTTGTATGTACCGTCTCCTCAGTATGTACTGTTGTATGTACTGTTGACTGTGTATGTACTGCTTGTACATTTTCAGTTTGAGCACTATCTTGAGTTTCAACTCCTGTATTGATTCTTTGAGGAGTCTCTTCCTCCCTTGAACTTACCTTCCCCTTTCTTCCTCACATAAGTGGTCTTGATAGGTGGAGATGTGTTTGTAGGTTCAGCAGTACTTGGCTCAATTCTAGGAGTACTACCAAATTGCCTTTGTTGATGCAGATGTCTCTTAAACTCTTCAACAGCTTTTCTATCTGCTTCAGATCTAATCTTAACAGAATTCAATTCAGTCCTCTTATTTCGCTCATACAAAGTCTTGATTTCTTTAAAATTCTTCTTGACCAGCTGAATATGAGTAAATCCCTTAACTTTCTTAAGAAAGTTCATCATCTGATTTCTAATCTACATAGTAGTTGGAGGCTTAATCTTTTCTTTCCTTCTCTTTTCAGCAAAGAATCTTTGTTGCTCCCTTACCAGATCATCAATGAAATTTTACTTCTCTTCTTCATCATGCATCTCTCTCTTCAGCTATCAATGAGTCTGCAAGAAGCTCAGTTGCATGTAATTCAGCTTGAATCCTGTCATACTCTTGTATGTTCCATTCTTGTTGTATTCTTTTAGCTTCTAGCAAATCTTGCTTTGCTGCAAGTTCGTCCTGTAATTCATTTTCACGAATTTGTGCTTGCATTCTATAAGCAAATTCCTCATCATGGTCTATTTGAGTAAATCTATACATGACTTTGTTTATATCATCATCTGAATCACTTTCATCTTCAGATTCTGATAATAATTGCTTCTTCCCCTTATCCTTTGGATCAATCTTAGGTAGCTTCTTCTTCAGCTTCGTAGATCTTTCCTCATTAGCTTGCTGTTGAATAACTATACCTTTAGTAGGGTGTGAAGCTTGAACTTTCTTACCTTGAATTTGATTCTTTTTGGCAAAAACTTCTTGTTGTGTTTTTTCTCTGCCTCTGCTTGTTTAGTCTTCTCAACTAAATTCTTCTTTCTTAAATCAAGCAACAATTGGGCTAAAGTCTCATCTTCTCCAAAAGGAGTTTGACTTTCTAGTGAAGGATGATCATCAGCGGTACTTGCAATCGGCTTGGTTGGCTTAGCAGTACTTGGGTCTTCAACAATGTCAGCAGTACTTGTAGTTGGCTTAGTTGGCTTAGCAGTACTTGGATCTTCAACAATGTTGATTTCACCAGTATTAGACACACTTGTTTCTTCAATCACTTGTGTATCCCCAGATACTCTTTCTTCCATTGAAATCATCATTTCAACTTGCACCTCTTTAGTCTTGTCTGATTCATTGATCATTCTTGATCTAGACAGTACTTGCAAAGTCTGTTTCCTTTGAAACCATACTTGTCTTTGTGGTGATGGAGTTGAATATACAGGAAACTGAATAGTAATTTCCTCCAACTTCTCATAGAAAGCACTTCAATTTGTTTGAAGTGGTGGTGCTGGCTGAGTTACCAAAATTTCTTCAACTTGTGGCTCCTCATGAGTAGACTGTGGTTCTTCATGCTGAATCTCCATGTTTGAAGGTCCATCCACACCAGTCTCTAAACCAGTTCCATCTTCATAAGTCCCCATGACATCTTCATCCAATTCAAAGTTGATGTCATTTCCAGAGATCCTTGTCTGATTATCAGAAGAAGGTGGTTGTCCTTCATAATTCCTCCCCTGTTTGGTTGCATTCAGTTGCCTTTTCTTGTGGTTCCTGAATCTTTGCTTCTTGATTTCACACTTCTGAATAGATCTATATTGCCTCATCCAAGGTGACACTTTGTTCCTTAACTTGAGTAGGCTAGCTTCCAATTCAGCAATTCTCTTGTCTTGAACAAGCTTTTCTTTATGCAAAACCTGTACCTGTTGGGACAAACTTGTACACAAAGCAGTTAAATTTGCAACATCCACCACCTCTGGTGCTTGTGCTTGTGGTGAACCACTAGCAGCAATAGAAACAGCAGGTGTGTGGATCATCTCATCAGTGTTTGGTGGAACACCAACATTGTAAGAAGAAGATTGTGAATCTTCTAGGAAATGGGAACTCTGGTGCAAAGGAGTTTGCTGAGAAGCACTAGCATTGCAAGGTTTCTCACCTTCTTGATTGGCAGGTTGGGCTAACATATGAGCAAACAATGGTGTTAATGTTCCTGTAAAGGCATTGCCTTGTTTGGTCAAGAAAGAGAAAGTTCTCTTTGTAAATGTAGAAACATCCCATTTATCAGTTAACTCTGGTAGGTTAGGTATTTGGTCTCTAACTAAAGTCTGAATGAATCTAGGATACAATAAAAACTTTTTAGTCCCTTCCAAATTCCTAGTCATGCCTTCAAAAATTAATTTTGAAAAATTAAAAACCCTGTTATTTGCTAGACAAACACCAGTTGATGCCAATGCAGCAGGTATTTATCAAAAGATGTACTTTTAGAACTTAAACAGTGAATAATAGCATGAAAAAGTAATTTTCATTGTGGTGAAAATAAAGCTTTAAAGAAAGTAAGACTTTCCCTACCACCTCCATAGCCCATGGCTACAAGGCCATCATGAATCTCTCTATTGTTAAGCATTCTAAGTCCATTTTCATCATTTAATGTAGATTGTTTGGAAAAAAATGAAAGATATTGTTAATTGGTAAATATGGTAAACGTTGTATAAACGAATGAGTCATGTCGAATTTCAATAAAACTTTATATTTTATATTTTTTCGCTACAAACTACTATTATATTTGTAAACCGATAAAACAAATGACTACTATTATATTTTTAAACCGATAAAATAAATAAATACTATTATGTTTATAAACCGATAACATAAATGGATTATATTGTATTGATAAACCGATGGAAATTATACTTTTTACTTAAAAGTGACAATTACTAATTAAGTGGTGATTTTCTTAAAATGTGTCTAACTATGTTGTCTAATTATTTTTATCGCGATCTTTATATTATAACTACAAAATAAATATATACTTTGGTTTATCTTGTAAGATTGTGGTCTCTATTATATAATTCAACATAAGAATTATATAATCGCCTGGTTATAGTTAATGTGTAGGGAATACACTACACACTTGGTGTGTGCCTAATTTATTTATTTTATTTAACCAACCACCAAACACTTATAACTCGCAACTGAAATATTTGATCCACGAGTCACATTGATGTACATACCTATCGAAAACTCAAATCACATTTTTAAGTTATTAGGATTAGCCAACTAGTTAAACCACAACACCATGACCGAGCCATGTCAATTGTCGTTGCGCGAAGCGTATTGTTAGCATCACTATTGTTCGTGCATCTATTGTCGAGGTGAGTTCATACCCCCTCTTTCTATTTTCGGAATCGGTTACAAATGTTTTTAATCTCTTTTGGGGGAGATGCATGCTTGTTGGAGTCAAATGCGTGTTTATACGCTTCGGTGATTGTTTGCGATCCATACGTGGTTATACTGTGCAAGTATTGTTATGCTACATATTGTGAGTATGTGAGTGAGTCTTTGCTTCTTTTAATATGCCTTATATGGTGGATCCGTTTAGGGAGAGATAATGCTTTGTTATTTGCTTATGGATGCAAACTGTGCTTGTATTAAATACTTTGCTGAGATATTGTTTATCTCTGAGATAATGCTTTGTCACTTGCTTGGACGCAAAATGTGCTCTCGTTGTATACTTCGTGAAGTTGGGTTATGGATATGCCTAAGTAGCTTTAACCCACGTTCTTCTTAGTCCCCTTCATGAATCGTTAATCACTTCTGGATGACCGGTAAAGTGAACTTAATGTTATGGATAGATCTATTGAGGTTTGGCAACCTCCGTCCGGGGATTTGTAAACCGTATACCATTTGATGTTGTGCTAGGTGGTATAGGGTTAGACACCTATTGGGGAAACTTGTATTTCATGCGGGCGATGTTTCGGCGTACTTGCCAGAGTTCGGTTTCATGAGCTTAGTGCTATCATAAACACTGTGTTTTACCAAATATGCTTGACGTCATATCTCCTATGATGGTCTTGCATATCTTATCTATGTTTTTGCGGTCCATTGCTTGCTATGATTCTGAACTTGAATTGCTCTTGCGATCCATTGCTTGCTATGATTTTGAACTTGAATTGCTCTTGTGATCCATTGTTTGCTATGATTCTGAACTTGAATTGCTCTTGTGATCCATCTTGCTATGACCTTGTATTGATCTTGTATTGATCTTGTATTGATCTTGACTGTGAATTCTGCTATGATCTTGTATTGATCTAGAACTGAATCTTGCCATGATCTTGTATGATCTTGATATGCTTATTATGTGTGATCTTGATATGAATCTTGCACGTGATGTTGTTATGAATCTTGTATATGAACTGAATTATTTTGTGTTGGCTGTAATGCTTTTGGCTAAATGATGGCATATGATCGAACTTTATGGTTATTGTTGCTTTTGTTGCTTTTGTTGCGAAACTCTCTATTTCTAAACGCTTGTACGATACTACTTTTAGTGTCGGACCTTATAAACTTTTGAAGTGTCATAAACTTTTTAATAAAACTTATGAACTCACCAACTTTACGTTGATCGTTTTAAGCATGTATTCTCAGGTACTTGACTGTATGATTATTTGGAGTCTGCGTTGTGATATTTGGTATAGAATTCGTTCTCTCGGATCAAGACTCGGATAATCATGCCGTAACAGGCCCCAAAACTAGTGTGCTTCCGCTGGGCCTATTTTGGGGGTGTTACAGCTTCCACAATCCTACATCGCTTTCTTTATTTCGTCACTGGACACCGGTCTCTCCAAGTTAATACTTTCCTGGTCTGATAATTTTGAAAATAACGATGTGTTCCGAAAAGGAAAGCATCCTTCACTTGAAAAGGGTCAGAAATCCAAACACCATCACGCATGATGCCATGAACGGCGTGTCTTCTCCTATTTTGCTTTAAAGTCGCATGAAAGAACTTAGTATTCTCGTCACCTTCGACCTCCCATTTGACACGAGATTTTTAAACAATATCCATCGATTCTAGCCGATCAATATCATTTAACTCATGAAGCAACTGGAGTCTGGCTTCTTTCTCTGAATTAGAAACCAAGGATGCATCAATCTTGACCTCTATGTCTTGAATCAAACCAACGACCTCCTGTTTACGAGATACGTCATTTTTCTTCTGAGTCGAGTTCCAAGATTTAAGACTTTGCTTGATGGACTTCAGCTTGATATGCAAAGGAACTCCACTTCCAGGCGAATCATCTGAACAATCTACAAAAGCTTTTTTAACAACCTCATCAACATCTTTGCGTTGGAACCATGATTGGAAAAACTTAAAAGGAGTCGGGCCATAATCCGTTTTCAGGGAATGTAACAAAGTGGGTGAATGATCTGACCACAAGCGATCAAGCACAGTCGCTTTTAAGTCACAGTTATCATCTATCGCCTCTTCCGAAATTAGAAATCGATCTAACTTACTCATCTTAGAGCCACTTTTATTCATCCATGTGAAGAATCTACCACCCATCATCATCTCCTTCAAACCCGAGTTATCAATAAACGAGTTAAAGGTATGAGCTTCAGTAGCAGAATACGTTGAACCAAACCGTTCTTATTCCTCTCGAACTTCGTTTAGGTCTCCAAATAACACATATCTTCCATTATGATCATGTATAAACGAAAGGATTTTTTTGCCATAATATGACTTTTGCAGCTGTATCATGAGGGTCGTATATGTTCACCATAAAATACGTACCTGTGAGATTTATCCATTGGCCTTGAACAATAACAAAATTCGTATCACACCATATATTTTGTTAAATAAAAACAGCCGGATCCCACATAGATATTAAACCCCCCGAACGACCCCTAGACATGCTACATGCGTAATCAAATGAATAATTACCCCACATTGAACGCAAACGATATAACTCTAATCTTGTCATTTTGGATTCTTGAACTCCAAGGAAACTAATACTATGTTTGAAACACAACTCTTTAATCCAAACTCGCTTTCGACGTTTCTTTGTACCATAAATATTAATAGACAAAACATTCATCTATTAAACAATGGACAATCCCAGTTCCTTCAACATCTGTTTCAACGTTTTTCTACAACCTCGAACATCATAACCAAGGCCCCCCAACTTCAATTATCCAATTCAATTCAAATAACAGAGATGTTCCTTTTAATTCCGTCTCACGATACTTGTTAAATGACATGGAACAATTTCATATCTTTAGGGACGATGTAGCCTGATTATGACAAGAAACGTTGTTTTTTAATGCTTCAAACCCAAGAGGATAGGTGTCATCAGAAGATGAAATATCACCATCACATTGCTCCATATCAGGTTGTTGCTTCATGTCTTGTTGATTTTCTTCATTTCTTGATTTCTGAGTTTCCACGCTCTCCTCTTTACTTATCAAATCTTCATTATCAGTAATAGGTAAGCCATTTTTTTCCAATTCATCAGGACTATCATTAGGAGTATCTACCAAATGATCCACTGATGTATCATTAGGAGTATCTACCACATGATCCATTGATGCATCATCAGGAGTATCAACTGATGCATCACATTTATTTCTTGTGCCTGAATCCTCATCTTCACTTAATTCATCTTCGGACTCGATATCATTAACAATCTTGACACTCCAGTTTGACAGTTCACGAACATGTACTCCAAAAGTTTCGCCGTTTATCACGACACTTACCTCTTCATTGATAAAATTCTTATGTGTTGTGGAAATACATAACCGGCAAGTGCTAAAATTGTTTACGTTATCGATTTCAAAGAACATAAACTTACCAAACAACGTGGCTACTCTCTTACATGCCACCGATCCCCACGCACACAATGGCAAACCTTGTACATCAATTTAAATCATTCTTTCGTCTATGACATGGGGTAGATGAACCAATTCAGAGATTTGACCTTAGAAATAATTCGTGTTGATGAATCACAAACTAACGTCCATGAATGCTTAATGTTTAGCATTTTCCTCTGTGTACATGAAAGTTTATGGACTTAAAATTAATAGTCGTGAGATAGGATCGAACTCGGGATCACGGGATTGCACACATAACGTAAAGAGTTAATTTATTTATTAAATATATTTTATATATATTTATTAAATCAAACCTAAACTTAACTAACGATCGTTGATAAATAAAAGTTAAGTTATAACGACCGTTATGGAATTAAATAGAAGCTAAAAGAAGGAAAACGGAAAAGTTCCGGAAGCCCTAAATTGGGCTTATGGGGCGTCGGCCTAAGGAAGAAAAAAAAGGAAGGGGGAAAAGATTTTCTTTCCTAATTGGTGTTTTACTTGGAGAACAAGTTTTGTCTAGCCTATATAAACACCTAAAAGCCTTCATAATTTTTCACCCATCTTTCTCTTCTCTTTGTTTTTGATCGCCGGCCATAGCTACCCATATTAGGGTTTCGATTGGTTTTCGATCTTGTCTATTTTTATTTAGTCCTAGCCCCTCTCTAGGGTTGTTGGGTAGATACTCCATAAGCGTTGAAGCTCGGTTTGCTCGTGCTAGACTCACGGTTAACTCGTTGTATTACGTGTGTACAAGAGCGTGATATAATCTTCCTTTAGATTATATTCTTGGTGGTGTTCGTGATAAACCCTAGTTGCCGTCCGTTCCGTCGTCTTGTGGATCTTGCTAGGATAAAGGTATGTAACCCTAATCTTGATTAATATAATTGTGTTAATTGATCTTGTTAATCGCTTCCGCTATGCGTTCTTTGATCCATATTAGGGTTTTGAATAATTGTTATGAACTATATAAACCATCAGTGGCATCGAGAGCCGTTTTAACATGATTATAATTATCAAGATCTAAAGTTTTTTTAACTAATATTGATTTGTGTTAAAAATTACATGTTGTTTTTTAGGTTTTATGAAAAATTAGGGTTTTGTTTTTTATTATTATTAAAATCGACTTATGTCGAATTTTTTATAAAATTTTTTTTTTTTTTGTAAACCCTAAAATTACATGGTAATTGACTTTAGATGTTTTTGCATGAATTAATTGTTATGTCATGTGTGGTTACGATCCGTAGTTTTTTAATTGTTAAGAGAATGTGGGAGATCCGTAATGAACGTGCATGTTTTTTACGGATCATATAATTTTGATTGCTATTTGCTTTATTTGATTCAAAGTTTTAAAATTAGGGAAGACTTTTATGTTTATAAAAACCCTAGATTTGATGTTCTTTGAATAAATTGGTTTGCATGTGGCTATTTGATTTAGTTTTTTTTTTGTACTACTTGTTTTCATACGTTTTTTTATTGTATGTTGTAAACAAGGGTAATTTTTCCAAGAAAAATAATATGGACTAAATCTTATCAAAAATAATGAATTATTTTGAGATGTAAAATACATATGATTTGCGTTGATTAGAATTGCAATAGCAACTTAACGGCCTACTCAATTTTGGCAAACTATAAAGTGGGTATAACGCACCGCTGGTCACGTACCCGGTTAAGGAAGGAGGTGCTATGCTTTTACGCTGACCAAATTCCCGGCTCGCCTGTGCGTCAAAAATTAGAATTACCTACGGTTGTTATTGGTACAATTCTTTAAGGTTGATTTAACTACATTAATTCACATCCGAAACACAATGAATAAGGTTATTGCTTTGTGCTATAACTAAGTTCTAGAAAAAGTACGATATGAATTTAGTTGTGTGTAAAATCTTTAATTGGTTTAACCAATACCTCAACTTGCAAGTATATGATGAACTTTTAGTCTCACCAAAAGGTTTACTAAACGATTTATTAAACTTTTGTTATGGAGATGAATGCATGCTTCTCCGTACATGATTTTGACACCAAAATCTATACCCTAAATTTAAGTCATATGCCCTCTAATTGACGAACACTTGAAGTTACAATTGTCGTCATATAAGATATCGGACGATGTTGTAATGGAGAGAAAACTTCATGACTGAATAAGATTGCACATGAAGGTTTTACGTTCTTTAGATTAGTCGACTTAATTGAGTTACTCAGTGAGAACTGGAAACTTAAGGCATAAAGAAGGGATAAAACATGTTTACAATGCAAATGATTTTTGGCAATGTAAATCCCTTAACATATCTAGAAATTGCAATTTGATTTAGGTAATTATTGTTCGACAAGTTACTGTGTTGAATACATTTGTCACTAGCAGATCAACTGATGTGATGAATCTATGTCAATATGGGTTCTAGTTTTTCAAGGAAAATACTATGGTTTTATTACCGGGGTAATTTTATTTTCTTGAATTGTATTATCGAAAATACTAATATTTGAACTTATTTCTGTAGAAATGGCTCAACCCGAAAGCAATCTGACAATAAGCTCGGCGTTCAAAGCTTTCTTTGAACGGCCTGAACTTACTGGCCCGAATTTCAATGATTGGTACCGCTCACTAAGAATTGTTCTGAGAGCAGCGGGTACTATCAATATCTTGGAAACTCCTTTTCCGAAGGATCTTGCTGAAGATGCATCTGATGCGGAAAGGCTTCAACACGCTGCTAACGTTAAGAAGCACCGTGAGGTGGCTGCTGTAATGTTAGGGAGAATGGCTCCATCACTTCAAAGGAAGTATGAGCTATTTCCTCCTAAGCAAATGCTTGATGAACTCAAGGCAGTGTATGAAACGCCACAAGCTGTAGAGATCTATGATCTTGTTGATGCTCTACATAGCTGCAAGCAAGCTCCTGGTAAGTCCGTAAGTGCACATTACATGGAGATGAGGGGTTATATGGAACAACTCATCGCACTAGGACAACCCTTCGATCATAATATGGCTATTAACTTGATCAATAGGTCCCTTAATAAGGACTTTGGTGATTTTGTTCGTAACTATAATATACATTGCACGGGGAAGACAGTGAATGATTTGCATGCAATGCTCATTGACTTCGAAAAGGGTTTGAAAGATAAGGCATCCACTGCTACGCCTTAAGTACTTTATGTACAAAAGGGTAGAGTGTCTAAACCTAAACCGCAAGGGAATAAGAAGCAGAAAGGCAAAGGCAAGGCTGATAAGAGCAAGCAAGTTGCGACTACATCTAAGCCGAAGCAGAACTTTGCTAAGAAATCTCAGAAAGATGAGACTTGCCACTACTGCAAGATGACTGGACACTGGAAGAGGAATTGCTCTCTCTATCTCCATGAAATGGCAGAACACAAGAAGAAGGCTGAGCAAGTTGCTGCAGCACCATCTTCAGGTAACTTATTTATGATAGAGTTATTTAATCTTTCATACAAATCAAACTCCTGGGTATATGATACGGGATGTGGTATTAACATTTGTAATACCCTGCAGGGATTTGAGTTGAAGAGGAGACTATCCTATGGGGAACAATCTCTGCAAGTGGGCAATGGCGCACAAGCACCGGTTGAAGCTATAGGAATATTTAAATTAGTTTTACCTTCGGGTTTAGTACTGTTTTTAAATAATTGTCATTATGCACCTACAATTGTTAGGGGTGTTATTTCCTTTTCTTGTATGTTGGATCTTGGATTTACTCACACAATTGATAATAATAGAATTTCTGTTTTCAAAGATGGTCTATTCTATTTTGATGCAATTTCTGTGAATGGTGTTTTTGAAATTAACATGCATGATGAAAATTCCAAGAGGAAAAATAATTCTGTTTTTAGCATGAATAAGAAGAGAAAGTTAGACAAGAACTCTTCTTATCTTTGGCATTGTAGGCTTGCCCATATTGGGAAGACTCGCATACAAAAGCTACAACGTGATGGGCTTTTGGAAAGTATCAATGATGAATCATTTGATAAATGTGAATCTTGTATCTCTGGAAAGATGACCAAGAAACCTTTTAATAGCAATATTGAAAGGGCTACTGAACTACTTGGTTTGATACATAGTGATGTGTGTGGACCACTTAGACATGTGTCAAGGAAAGGTGCTAGCTACTTCTTAACGTTTACGGATTATTATAGCCGTTATGGTTGTGTTTATTTACTTAAGCATAAACATGAGGTATTTGAAACATTCAAGACGTTTAAGGCAGAAGTAGAGTTACAACTAGGAAAGAAGATTAAAGCTCTTCGTTCTGACCGTGGTGGTGAATATTTAAGTCAAGAGTTTAAAGATTATTTAAGTAAGAATGGAATTGTTCAGAAACTTACTTCTCCGTATACTCCACAATAAAATGGTGTATCTGAAAGGAGAAATCGTACATTATTGCATATGGTGCGATCTATGTTTAATCTTACGACTTTACCATTATCTTTTTGGGATTATGCTCTTGAATCTGCTGTTCGTATTCTTAATATGGTTCCCACAAAGAAGGTAGATAAGACACCATATGAACTATGGCATGGCAAGAAGCCATATTTGTCTTATTTAAAAGTCTGGGGTTGTGAGGCGTATGTGAAACATGACTCTGGAGATAAACTTCAACAACGCTTAGTGAAATGTATCTTTGTAGGTTACCCTAAGGAAACTATGGGTTACTACTTCTATTATCCGGCTGAGAACAAAGTAGTTGTGGCTCGGTATGGAGACTTCCTTGAAAATGATCTTGTAAATCAAGAATTCAGTGGGAGAAATTATGATCTTGAAGAAATTCAAGAAGATACATTGCCTTCTGAAAATACTAGCGATGAAATTCCTGTAGAACCAGAAAGTCTGAGTGTTCCACCGGAATTAATTCCTCCACGTAGGTCTCAAAGGACTATACGTGCGCCGGACAAACTATGTCTCTACATAGAGGATGATGAGGAGGAAGTAGGGGATCTTGGTGAACCTGCTAACTATCGATCCGCAATGTCTGATCCAGAAAAGCAAAAATAGATAGTTGCGATGAATGAGGAAATGAAATCCATGGAAATCAATGATGTTTGGATTCTTGTAGACGCACCTAAAAATGCGAAAGTAGTGAAAAATAGGTGGATCTATAAGAAGAAAACTGACATGGATGGTGATGTACAATCCTACAAAGCACGTTTAGTGGCTAAAGGTTTTACTCAAACTTTTGGCATAGACTACGAGGAGACATTTTCTCCTGTAGCAGACTTACGAGCTATTAGGATTCTCATAGCTATAGCAGCATACTATGACTATGAGATATGGCAAATGGATGTTAAAACTGCCTTCTTGAACGGTCGCTTAGATGAAGACATCTATATGCAACAACCAGAAGGGTATGTTGATCCTAAATATCCAAAGCGCGTATGCAAACTTCAAAGATCTATTTATGGTTTGAAGCAAGCATCACGTCAATGGAATAAGCGATTTGATGAAGAAATCAAAAAGTTCGGATTTATTCAAAATCGTGATGAGCCATGTGTATACCGCAAAGCTAGTGGGAGTAATGTAGTGTTCCTAATTCTTTATGTCGATGACATATTGATCATGGGAAGTAACATTCCAAGACTTAAGGAAGTTAAGGATTATCTTGGTAAATGTTTTTCTATGAAAGATTTGGGAGATGCTGCATATATTCTGGGAATTAAAATCTATCGAGATAGGAGTAGACGGTTGATTGGTCTTAGTCAAGATGCTTATATTGATAAGATATTGAAGAAATACAACATGCATAACTCTAAGAAAGGTTTCTTACCGATGGAGGTTAAGCATGAGTTAAGTCATGAGAAAGATGCATCATCACCTGAAGAGGTGGCTTACATGAAGAAGGTGCCTTATGCTTCGGCAGTAGGATCTATTATGTATGCTGTAAGATGCACAAGGCCTGATGTGGCGTTTGCTCAGAACTTAGTCAGTAGATACCAACAGAATCCAGGAAAGTTCCACTGGACTGCTGTTAAGCATATTCTAAAGTATTTGAGGAGTACGAAAGATATGTTTTTGGTATTCGGGGGTAAACCAGACACAGAACTGAATGTAACAGGGTTCTGTGATGCGTCCTGGCAATGTGATAAAGACGATACGAAGTCTCAGACGGGTTACGTGTTTGTCATCAATGGAGGAGCAGTTGACTGGAAGAGCAGTAAGCAGAAAACCATTGCTATGCATGCGACTCAATCTGAGTACATGGCCGCTTCAGAAGCTGCAATGGAAGCTGTTTGGATTAGGAAGTTTATTGGAGATCTTGGAGTGATGCCTTCAATTAAAGAACCTATTGATATATATTGCGACAATTCTGCGGCAATAATATTCGCCAATGACCCTGGAGTCATGAAGGGCGCCAGACACTTTAAACGTAGATATCACTACGTTCGAGAACAAGTGGAAGCTCGAGAAATAAAATTAATAAAAGTTCACACAGATGATAACGTAGCTGATCCTTTTACTAAGGCTTTATCTAGGCCAAAGGTAGTTAAGCATGCCAAGGCAATTGGGCTGCAACTAGCTAGCGAATTCATGCAATAAATCTGTTGATTAGTATTTGGATAAAGGATGTAAGACATTATTAAATTGATGAAATAAAGATTAGGTTTCGTTTATTTTCTGTTATTTAATTTTGTATCCTATTTTACATGTTTTAATCCATGAGCATTTTGATGTTTCTAAATGTCCGTTGTCGATTAATAATATGGGAGTATTATTAAACTAAGACAATTCAAAATAGTGACAGAGTATACTTGAAAGTATATTGGTCAATTTTGGAAGATATTTGATGGATCAAATATTGGACTTATCCCAACTATGTGATTTTACTTTATGGATCTTTGTCATTAAGTAAATCATAAATAGTTATCCTTAGACCTGAGATACCAGAAATCTGCATTGAATGTAGTGCATTTCTGTAAGGTAACCTAACGCTAAACGTAACTGGTAGTCATAAGGGTTATTTTCAGAAGTGTTGCGAAGTTCATGTGTTTTGCTTGTAGTCGAAATGGGATTCGTTTCCTTCAAAATTTATTTTGAAGTATAAATACAACTGGGCCCCTCGGGGGAGTAGTAAGATGTTTGTGTGGCCACACCCAAATGTGTTTTGGTAATCTTGCTATATCCGTAAACGAGAAACAGAATAGTTAATGAAGGAATGACTTAGATCCATATCCTTATTAACAATGTATTTGAAATGAAAGGATAATAATAATGATGTAATCATTAAAAGGTTCTTGTCCAGGAGACCTTACCCGGTTTGTACTAGTGACATTGCTAGTGTAACTAGACGCTAGTCAATGTGATCACGATATTAGAATTTTTTAAGTGGGAGTTGAAAGTTTATGGACTTAAAATTAATAGTCGTGAGATAGGATCGAACTCGGGATCACGGGATTGCACACATAACGTAAAGAGTTAATTTATTTATTAAATATATTTTATATATATTTATTAAATCAAACCTAAACTTAACTAACGATCGTTGATAAATAAAAGTTAAGTTATAACGACCGTTATGGAATTAAATAGAAGCTAAAAGAAGGAAAACGGAAAAGTTCCGGAAGCCCTAAATTGGGCTTATGGAGCGTCGGCCTAAGGAAGAAAAAAAAGGAAGGGGGAAAAGATTTTCTTTCCTAATTGGTGTTTTACTTGGAGAACAAGTTTTGTCTAGCCTATTTAAACACCTAAAAGCCTTCATAATTTTTCACCCATCTTTCTCTTCTCTTTGTTTTTGATCGCCGGCCATAGCTACCCATATTAGGGTTTCGATTGGTTTTCGATCTTGTCTATTTTTATCTAGTCCTAGCCCCTCTCTAGGGTTGTTGGGTAGATACTCCATAAGCGTTGAAGTTCGGTTTGCTCGTGCTAGACTCACGGTTAACTCGTTGTATTACGTGTGTACAAGAGCGTGATATAATCTTCCTTTAGATTATATTCTTGGTGGTGTTCGTGATAAACCCTAGTTGCCGTCCGTTCCGTCGTCTTGTGGATCTTGCTAGGATAAAGGTATGTAACCCTAATCTTGATTAATATAATTGTGTTAATTGATCTTGTTAATCGCTTCCGCTATGCGTTCTTTGATCCATATTAGGGTTTTGAATAATTGTTATGAACTATATAAACCATCAGTACATAATTTAAGTAATTGATATACTTTGGGATTCCTAGAACATTATAATATGTTGAAGTCCACTCCTATTACGGGTACTAATCTATCTATCTATCTTAAATGTGCTCAATTTCTTCAAAATCTATATCAAGTAACAAATAAGTAGCTTGTATGATAGGCAGAGCGGTATTAAGGACATCACTTATAATCACAAGAATGCTTCTTAATGTTTAGCATTTACATCAAAATACACATACATCTCTGTATGTAGTTTGACTCACATAAGGGACTTAAACATTTGACTTGAGCATTTTATCAAATGCATGTCATGTTTGCTCGGATAAATCACGAATTATTTCCACATGTTCTTTTGGTGTAGGGATTGCTTACAACTAGAAGTTGATCGTTCCATGCCCCTATTTTTGTTAGAAAGATCAAATAAATAGTGACATAACTGATTACTATACAAAAACCATCAATAGAGAGTTTAGTAATTCGTATAATAACTAACGCTATAAGATTCGTTTATATGAGCATCTGAACAAAAAAAAGTGTTTTTACTATTACACGGTCTTAATCTAGTTTGTATAAATGAGAGGTTACTATGGTTTTACAACTTTTTTATGTGAGGATTTTCCATAAATAACTCATTTTTAATGCTATTTTCTTAAAATAGCCAATATTGTTCAGGTTTCTCAAAAATAGCCAAGGTGACCGGGGCAACCGAGACAACTGAGGCAAACTATCCTCCCTGCGCGACACGTGTCTCAGTTGTCTCGGATGCATCGATTGCCTCCGAAATTCCAAAATACACTAGGTCGCTCACGATGCCTCGGTTGCCTTGGGCCATTTTAGGGACATTGACTGACATTTTAGAGACATCATAATAAAAAAGGGTATTTTAGGAAATTCCTCTTTTTATGTATTGACCGAAACATAGTAAAAATGTGAAAGCTTATGTTAGTTTGCGTGGGCTTTGTACCATATAAATTTATAATGGCTTTAGAGAAGTTTCAAAGACAAAGACGGGTCGTATTCATTTGCAAATATTTGTCAAAAGCATCAGGAACGGCTACGTATGCCATTTGACGAATAAAAGATTCAACAATGGCGAAAGACAATGCCGTCCCGTACAATCAATCGAGTTTCAAAAAAAAGGATAGTTATCGGTTACCTCGCGAACAATTCGTGTGGATAGTTCTCAATCCATTGGGAACCGCGCATGGAATACTTCTTCGTCATAATGTGGCTCGACAGAAAAATAAGCCGCCACATAATCTCTATTTATGTAGGTTCGCTGGTTTTGAAGGTTTGATGCTTCGTAGGCCGCTTGACAAGCTTCCGTAAATACAAAGCTCACTAGTAACTTCATCTTTGTCGTCAGAAGAATCGGCAAAAAATAATTCGTAAAACATTGTAATTTGGAGATGTGTAATTTAAATGTGTGTGAAAAATGATTGTATAAATGGATTTTTATAGGATAAAATGTTAAATTTTTATAGAATAAATGGATTCCGGTCGCCGCAACCCAGCCAACAGACTACAAAATCGGCCGACCTACTGAAAGACCGAAACCGTTGTGGATCGACTTGGGAAACACCTAAATCATGTGACATAACAGTCTAATCTTAATCGAGTCTTATTATACCCTCTGACATAATAATATCACATAGACAGCTTTTGTTGTAATACATACAGAGATGATTTAAAACAATTTGAAACCATATTTGAATACAATATGTAAGTAAGACCATAAAACTAGCAAAACCACCAAAAAAGATCATGAGAAGAACGTTTCAAAGAGAATTTAGAACAATTTCCAGTATCTTTACATAACAAGAGAGAATATTAGTACCTAAGTGTCATAAAACTAACAAAACCACCAAATCACTAAGCTAGATGCCATAGATCTACTACCTTTTAGGTTATATTTCCAAGACCACCTATTTCAATCCAACAAAGATTACAAGATTTAGCCTTAACATGACATACACAGCCAAGATCCAAGGCGGCTAGTTGGAACCTGCAGAAGGCTTCTTGTTGGAACCTTCAGAAGGCGGCTTGTTGGAACGTGCATAAGGCAGCTGGTTGGAACCTGCAGAAGGCGGCTTCTTGGAGCCTCCGGAAGCTCCATCTAGCGTTAAAGCTTTTCTGAATTTGGTTGTTGGTGTCTGTATTTTGATTTTGGTTGTTCTGGGTTTTTGGCACATGAATTGGGTCGTTCAGGCATTATCTGAGAATTTAAAAATGGCATCGATGTATGTAATCAGATAGTAGTTTTTAAATTGGATTCGTAGTCTTCCGTAAGCTCCCAAGACAAGCTCCCGTCTTGAGTGTCGTCTTCCACACGCTCCAAAGACGAGATCCATCTTGAGCGTCCAACATGGTGGTACGACATAATCTGAAAAAAATAATGAAAGAATGATAGCGAATTAGATATATAGATATAGATCTTCAAACTTTGTTTATTGTAGGTGTGTGCATAACCCATACATACAACAATCTCCGTACGGTGACTAATTTGCAATCTTATATTTTGAAACCAGAACGTTTGTGTCGTCCCTTGTTTGTATTGGCATACACTTATCTTACTTATTGCTGTTTATTTTTTTTGGCCCTACACAAATCAACAAATCCAAAACAACCTATTTCAATAATCAAGTCTTATTCATCTACGTTCACTCACCCTTTAACAAAAAAATATCACATAGAAAGCTTTTGTTATATGTTACTAGATGCATAAAAGATAATATATAACAATTTAAAACCCCAATCGTATCTTTGAATACGACATGTAAGTTAGACCATTGAAAACATAGATTCATATGAGAATGCGTTTTATCGTGCTCAAAGACCTGCTGGCGCTAGTGCTGAAGGAAATGGCAACGGGCGTAACGGCCAAGATATGCCCTCCTCCATTAAAGGTGGGGCATCGGATTTGATCCTGAACGCTAGAGAAAGGAGGATCTTACGTACATAACAAGTTTATCCTCTTCTCCGGACTCACCAGCACTACAAAATAACAAAAAAGATGATGAGAATGAAAGTTTCAAAAAGGAAATTATAACTATTTCTTGTATCTTTATATTAGCAACAAGTCACATAAACTAACAAAACCACCAAATCACTAGATCCCATAGATCTACCTCTTAGGTTATACTTCCGAGACCACCTATTTCAACAAAGATTAGAAGATAATAGCCATGCCACATGCCACTCGCGGCTAAAATACATGGCGGCTGGTTAGAACACGCGGTTTATGAAACTTTTGTCTGAAGAGAAAAGATATATGAGTGTAGCTGCTTAGGGTTCGTGCTCTTATATACAAGTGGCTATTAAAGTTGAAGTTAGGCTAACTTCTGTATGGGCCACAAATATTTTGACTTGTTAATGTATAGTTTGGCTGATATTAGGTTAGTACTTATTTGGATTGCATCATGGTTGTATCTATTTAGCAATGTTACCAAAATAGCGAATTGATAGTTGGGTGGTCGATGTTTTTTTGTTTGTAAAGGGTTTAGGCGGATTAATTGGATTGACATTATTGGTAAAATTTGGTTAATTCGGCATGTTTTGAGTATTTCTGATGAGGTATATTGTCGACAAAATTTTAAAGAATAAGCCAAATTTCAGTATATAAACTTTTAATATAAGTGATCAAAACAAGCTTGCGGTGAGTTCAAATTATTTTCAGAATGGTTTGCAAGCTTTCGATAAGTTTGACCACTATCAACCGTCATTGACCACGTGTGACCGATTTGTTCGAAGGTTTTATATTTGTAACATTTGTACTTTCGCTTATAATAGTAACAAAATTTGATTTATTTTAAAGGGTTTCAATATGCTAAGGACCAAAATGTATTGTGTATGAGGTTGGCTAAAGCTCACCCAAAAATATTATAGTTACTAGTGTCATGCAAATAGATTGTGATAGTATCATATGTTAATTTAATTTGGATGCGTTTGGTTTGATGCCACGATTCATAATCGGTTTCAGGTTGAGAATAAGACAGAATGGCAATGGATATGGTTATCTATACGTTTATTTTATTTAGGTACATTTGGTTTGATGTCCTAATATCGGATTGAAAATAAGATATAATGACAAATGGGTAATGATATGTACACGGAAGGATTTACTTTGCAGACAAAAACTCGCTGTTGAAATTACTTATTTACCCTTACCTACTTTAGCCATATATTTTCTCTATCTTCCCTAGTTAACTCGTCTCCAACCATCTGTGCATCTTCTTACCAGAAGTCATAAAACCATCGAATAATTCATTACTTAGATAATGTTGTTTAACATCATAAAATTGGTTATTAAATATTTAATCATCAAAGCTCCATATATTTTTTCGATTCCTTTTTATATTTCTGTGTGCACTTATTTAGACTTGTTAGTTGTTGAATCATTAAGCATACAAAGACAACAAGTTGGTGGTTTTTAATACTAAGCCCAGTTTAAATGTTGATTAGTTCATATTTACTTTTTAATAATTTTAAAACTCTATTGATTAAATAATTCTACTTATGATTAGGGCATAATGTTACCTTAGATTTACAATCTGAACCTTTTAGGTTTTAAGTTGGTTCTTGGTGTAATGGATATTAATTTAATCTAATACAATTTAATCAGGATTGTTGTATGGATTTTTCATAAAATGATGATTAATTGATTCAGAATTATTTCTTGTTCTTTTTTGTTTGTAGCAGGCTGTGGTTTTGTTCAAAAAAGAAGAGAACAAGTTGCAATGTGGTTTTTAAAAGTGAACGAGGTACAGAGTGATACTGATTCGAGCCTCTCTCACCCCATTTTTTCTCTTCTGCTCACAGTTGGCTAGCGCGTAGGTCTCATAGCTACAGAGTGATACCGATTCGAGCCTCTCTCACCCCACTTTTTTCTCTTCTGCTCACAGTTGGCCAGCGCGTAGTTCTCATAGCTAAAGAGTGAGATCCTGAGGCTGAGTTCGAGCCTCTCTCACCCCATTTTTACTCTTATGTCCTTTCATTTTTGGTTATTTTTTTATCCATAGGAAAGAAGGAAAACCATTAAGGGGTACATACGTCATTTCAAGTCAAATTTCTGTGTGAAAATAAAAAATAACCGTGTGCATATCACTGCCCATGACAAATATAGGTTAGGTATCAAATTTTTACTCAGGTGAAAAAAGCTCTGTTAATACAATACGTTTCAAATTAACAAAGTTTTATAACAGTTTTCATGTTTTTTTACAACAATTATACTTCATATAAAGGTAAATACATCTTGGGAAAGAATAGATTATCATATGTGAATTCATCATACTTTTTTTAATAAAGTTGTTTTCGACTTGATATTGCGAGTCGATTAATCTCAAAGCGGTTATCTTTTAGATAGTTCAAAGCCGTCGCCGGCGAACCTCTGTGGCAAACCTTAAGTATACACACCTAACGAGATTTAAACCTTTTACCCCATTGTACTTTGTGATGTGATAATATGATATGAGTCTTACCTGTCAAATTTAGTACACATATACGTGTTTTCACTAAATGAAACCTGTCCAATGTCAATAAATGAAGCCAACTTCTTTACTATCTAAAAATTTATTGAATTGGCATTGAAGGTCGTTCTGGATTAATGAAAGTAGGTGTCAAAAGTTTCAGCAGGATGCATGGTACAACTATTTAACCGTCTTAATCTTCAACGTCGAATTTTTTACGCTATAGCAATTCCTTCTAACCGTGTTCGGTAGTAGCCAATGGTATATCATGATAATAGTTAGTGGTGTTTTCACGCGTTTAGGGTGCATTCATTAAGAGGTTTTTGATTTGAGACTCGTAATGAAAAAGGATTCTTATCAAATTGTAACGGAAAGTTAAGTTTATTTGTTTTGAGTACTCACGGCTTAGACGTTAAACTATGATCGTTTCTAGAATTTTCTTGGCTCAACCCACATGTTTACCTGATTTTGAAGAGATCTTCTATGAAATGGGGTAACTACCACTAGGTTAACGTTCGGCAGAAAATATATGCAAATAAATTAGGCTGGATGCCGAATTATATTGTAAGTTCTAACAACATATATTATCATCCTAACAAGATAGTTTACCAGTTACCTCCAACTTGTTCATTAAAATAATACTATCTTCTTCTCAAAGTTATTGTCCCTCCATAAAAATTATACAATTTAAGAAAATGCATTTATTAGCGCTCCCAACTTTTAACTTTTTGACATAATGACGGTTTTATTCTTAGCTAATTATCATATTTTAACAAAAGTTATAATAATAATTTTAGACAAGGGTAATATATTAAATTTGATCAAACTTACCTATGTGATTTTAGTAGTAGAATAAATTGAAGACATCCGCAAACATAACCGTGGACAATAAAATAAGACAAAAGAAGTAACCAATATAAGAAATTTATTGCACAAAGCAACAATATACATCAAACGAGAAACAACTTTACCAAGTTTTTGCTCCTTCATTCAATACCAATTTACTACCCTTACTTGAACAAAAACACATACATATCTACCCACATTTACTTATGTAAAGTAACCTCAAGTCCATGTTTACTACCCACATTTAAACAAACATTACAGTTTTTCATAAGCATTGAATTACCGCATTTACATGTATATATCTACCAACATTTACTCTTGAGTCATGTTATTTGCTATTAAAGACACATTTAGTTTTCTTAAAAACCATTTTTTATGTTTTCATAATCAAATTGAAAAAATAAAGTGCAAATGAAGTGTAATCGGATCGAATATGTAGATTCTATTTGAGCTTGCTTCAAGAAATGCTTTTGTTCTAGTTTGATATCGTTCAACAACTAATTTTTTATTGTATAAAAACGCTTTTGTAATACTTCTATAAAAAACAATATAAAACTAAACGTTACTTAAGGTGGTAATAAACCCCTGTAAGGTTTATTTCGGTCTATTTTTTCAATTTTTGTGTAGGCTTTTATCAACATTTCAAACTTTAACAAACACTAGTTCATCAAAGTTATATATCATAAATTATATGAAACAAGTATGGTTGTATACACAGCGAATAGATCAATAACAATTTTGTACACTTCCCTCAAGTTAATAAGCTCGAACCTTTTGTCGTACCCTTTTTATTTAAAAACCATGGTATAATTTCTCAATAGTTACATAATATTCCAGTGTATTGTTCTATTTTCAAGTCTTTATGTTTATTAATAAGTTTTCTTAATTTAGAAGTAATTTAAACCCACTGTTTGGATATGTGTGACACTGGGTTCGAACCCAATAAACTGGCCCACAAAAGATCAAAACAATGGTTACCCAACAGATAATACCTAAATTTTAAAATAACTAGATTAACGACTTATGTTTCACTTGTTGTAAATATAAACAACCAATCGTTTCATAGTTTCAAAGAGCATTTATTTTGACGTATAAAATTACTATATGTGACTTTAAATGTAAATAAATGATATATGTAACTCTAGAAAGCAGCATCATGAATATGATAGATCATAACTTTGGTTTGAAACTAGTAGCCTTTGTGAGTAAGGAATGATGTATTTTGTGTATACTTGTACCAACTCATATAGTGATTACCTATTCATTTTATGTGTGAATCTTTAGCAAATCAGAAACTTCAACACCTTGTGATCTTTGAGAAGATCATTACGAACCATCTCCTAGAATCTTTATTAAAACTGTAAAAAACAAATTATCTCTTAATCACAACTCCAAATTAGAAAAGCACATCCGAACATTATCCCCTACCAACTTGTTTTCTTAGACCATTCACAATTTCAAGTCTTTAAAAACTTAAGCTCTTCACTTTTAATAACTCATCCTTTCATTATTAGGATTTAGGACGGTTATGTAAAAGCCATTAGTCCCATCGGCACCAAATATTTTAATATCTTTGTAATACACTAAATAAGTACCCGCGCAAAGCAACATGTATAATAAGAATAATTATATTTGTAGAATCGTGATTCTGATTAATACAAAGCGTGAGTTTTTTGAATGCTAAGCGTGTATTTGTTAAATATTTCGTGTATGTTGATTAACTTTGATGTAGAATGTGTTTTTTATTAATGATTCATTACTTGATTTATTATATACAAAAGTCGATGTTAGCTCACAACGATACATGAAACTTGATTTCCAAGCTAAACCAAATAAACTTCGCCAATGGCTCCGTGAGTCCATGATCAAGTTTGTATAAATGCGTAAGATAACGGGTCCGATTGCATATCTATATGGTTAAATTCATGAACTATCTAGGAAATCAATTTGAGTCGAACATCGTTGAGTTCGAAAAATCGAGATCAACACAATATCAACTTTCTTGTCCAACATCGAGCTCAGCGACGTACTAAACACTCTCAAGCTCAACTTGATTGTTAATGCTTGAACATTGGTAATATTATCACAATATCCGTTTTAGGAGTGGAAATTCAGATCACTAAGTTCATCCCAACTACGACTAACCATTAGTGGGTAACAAAATCGTAAACAAAGCAATAGGAAAAAATACAATAGATTGAAAAATTGAAATTGAACAAGTAAGCAAAATAGAGAAAAAAAACATACAACAAGATACTATATACAAGCAAGGCTTATGGATTATCTGGTTTCTTTTTGAACTTTTGGCACCACTTAAAAAGAGGACCCAATTTTGTGTTCTCATAATGAGCGCGACTATTAAAAGTAACATTTCTCCACTAAGAGGCTAATTAGATGCATAAAATGTAGCCACTTAATTTCATAAACACCCTCTAAGTAGAAATGTGGTTTGGGCATCATACATATAAGGAACTAAGAAAGCATGTAAGTTGTAAGAGAAAAGTGAGAACTAGATAGTTTAATAGTTACCTCCAACTTCTCATGAACATACAATGTAAGAAATTAATTGCACAAAGCAAGAAAAGACATCAAAAGAGCAACAAGCTAACCATATTTTTGTACCCTCATTAAATACCTAACCATAGGTTCACAATTACTACCCTCACTTATTCAAAAATATGTACATAATATCTACCCACATTTACTCATCTGATGTAACATCAAATCCACATTTACTACCTACATTCAAACAAACCTTAAAACTTTTTCATGAGCAATAAAGTACTGCATTTACAAGTATATATCTACCAACATTTGCTCGAGAGTTATTTTTTTTATTAAGAAAAGAGACGTTTAATTTTGTTATAAACTCTTTTTCTCTTAAAGGGTAAATAGCATAAAAATGTATTAATCTTAAGTCAAAACTCAATTAAAGGTACTTAACTTTTTTTTCTCAATTTAAGGTATCGATCTTTTTTCTTACGTTTTCGTCGGTTCTTTTACCGTTTTTGACCGGTTCGTATATTTTTTTACGTTTTCGAGCCCTTCTGACCGTCTGTGTCCACTTTACGGATTTTAATTGTTTTCGCCTGTTTTTTCTTTTTTCGGCTTTTTTTTACCGACCGTTTTTATTCGGTTTTATTTTTTTATTTTTTTCGACCGTAAGATAAATAGACGATAACGGCAAGAAACGTACAAAAATAGTAAAAAAAACGGTCGAAAACGATATCAAACACACTAAAGAAGGTCAAAATGGTAAAACAGATAAAACGACAAAAAATACTAAAACGATTAAAAACCGAATGAAGATGGTAAAAAATCAGACGAAAAAGATAACAAAAAGTTCTAAACCTGTAATAAATAAATTTTGAGTTTATTATAAAGCGTCGTTAATATAAAGGACTAAAGATGCAAAATAAAGTAAACGATCGTTAATATATAACCTTTAAATTTGTTAATTTACCCAACAGTGCAACAAGAAAAAAGATTGATACCTTAAATTGAAAAAAAATCGAGTACCTTTAATTGAATTTGGATATAAGATGAGTACATTTTTATGCTATTTGCCATATATATTCAAGGTCGACTATGAGCAAATAAATCCACGACTTGTTAGCTCGTGAGATGAATAAACCTTCCTTCATGACATGTTTTTGTTTTTGTTTGATATAGTCCTAAAAAGCTGTTTCTTTTGCTTTATTAAAAACATTTTTTAATAGTGTTATGAAAAGCGGTATAAAATTAAACGTTACATAATGTGGTAAGTTCATCAATTTAAACACACAATATGGACATTGCTAACTTTAAGTTCATCAAAATAAATCATGGTTGTATATAAACAGAATAGATCAATAATGATTTTGTACGTTTTTCTGTAATATGCATTTGGCCTCAAGTTCATAAGCTTGAAACTCATGTTGTGCTCTTCTTACTTAAAACACACGGTATTATTTTTTAATAGTTACTAACTAATCCATAGTTTTTATTCCAACAATCAAATCTTTTTGTTTTAAATAATTTGTTATGTCACTTTAGCTAGTAACTTGAACCCATAAAAAGAAAAGACTTTGCATGTTTGGAATTGGTATGAGAGTGAGTTCAAACTCCGTAAAATAACCCGCAAAAGATCAAAACAATGATTACCCAAAATAAAACATCTAACTTTTATAAGAACTAGAATTAACAACTTGTCTTTTCTTGATTATTTGTCGTAAATACCATCAACCATTGGTTTAATAGTTTGATAGAGCATTTATTTTGACATGTGACGGTATTATATGTGACTTTAAATGTGAAGAGTTGATTTGTGTACTCATAAAACCAAGATTATGATGGTTCATAACTTTGGTTTGAAATGAGCACTAGGCGAACTTTATCAATAAGTAATGGTGTATTTTTGTGTATACTTGTAACGTCCCATTTTCTTATTATCTATTTATTTTATATGAGAATCTTTAACAAATTACGAATTTTTAAACTGCAAGAAAAAAAATATCGCATAATGAAAACGCCATATTAGAAAAACACATACGATAAGCAAATACTCGTGCAAAACGACTGGTATGACAAGAATAATTATATTTGTGACATCGTGATTACAATTCGATCTTTGATGCAAAGCATGAGTTTTCTTAATTGCTAAGCCTTTTCTTTCAAAGGTACATCGTGTGTGTCTATTGAAATTCATATAGTATGTGTTTTTTCTTAGGCTACTTGCATTAGTATTCGGTCGTCCCCCAAATCCTCCGCCACTTTATCTTTCTCTCTCCTACGACTTACATGCTACTTTTTTCCACATAAAGACGACCACCTTTTCATTTATAAAATCTTGCTTTTTCCTAGCTCCACAACTCGGTTGTACTTGCGACTCATTTCTATCTTAACAACCGATCTCAATCGTTGCATCTGGACGATCGAGTTGAACAATCGGTCAATCGAGTGAAAATCTTTACCGAGGCGACCAGCCTTGAGTCATTACATTCATTAATATTGTTATTAAACAAACATTTTTTATTGGATTTATTTTTATACGTTAGTGCTCCTACTTTATTTATTATCTACAAAAGTTGATGTTAGTGTACGTATGTCATTTACCATCTGAATTAACTTGACAAGAGTACAAACTGAATATTGTATTGAAGCTACTCTAGCTCATTTGACGCAAAAATGCTTGCTGATATTTAAGCCCATTTTTATAGCATCATAGCGACAAATCAAACTTGATTTTCTAGCTAAACCAAACAAACTTCAAAGTACAAATCCCAATCCTAAACGATATATAGGTTTAAAGCACTTTCTCAATGGACTCATGGGATTCTTTATCTTGTGCTCCATGAGTCTATGGTTCAAGTTTGAATAATTCTGTAAGATAATGGTTCCAATTGCATATCTATACACTTGCCAATACTTAATCATTGGTAAGTGGAAACGTGGATCACTAAAGTCACCCTAGTGCGACTAACCGTTATACATGACAAATGGGTAACAAAGCTGGAAACTAAGCATCAATAGGAAAAAATATGATAGATTGAAAACTCAAAACCGAACAAGTAGGCAAAAGTAGAGAAAAAACATACAACAAGCTTATATATAGCGCAAGGCTTATGTCTTATTTGGTTTTTTTTGCTTACTTTAAAACTTTTAAGCTTATTTTGATATGACAAGACAAATAGTTCAAAAAATGTATTTTTTCATATTTTTAATAATTAGCAAAAATTATATATAAAAACGATAAAACTTTCGTATATTAAAAATATAAGTTATTTACCAACCAAATATAATATGTAAAAATAAATTTCATTGCAAATACGTAAAATTTATATATTTAAAAAAACTCGAAAAAATAGGATCCCGGCCAGGTTTCGAGAACCGGGTTGCCACAGGTCACCCCAAACCCGGCGGGTCTAGCCAGGTTTCAAAAATGTGAAACCTGGATCAAAATCACCTCTTTTTTTACTCGAACCAGGTCAACCGATTGAACTAGACGGGTTTGAAAACATTGCAAATAAGCAGTAAAGCACCGCAAAGAAACACCACCTAAAATTTGATAGTGATGGCAGATTTGCTTATTTTTTCTTTAGGCAACATCTAAGTCAAAAAAAAAATTGAACAATAAGTCAACAAGTTACATTCAATTTAGTTTTCGCTTTTGTTGACTTAAGCGACTATTGTCTATTGGTAGTTTGATAAAAATTCAACCCTTTTATCTGAATCATCTACCCAACACATTTTTTATATTAAAACAAAAACATTCAACCAAAAAAATAATCAAAAGATTCATATATTATTATATTATTAGTCATTACACAATCAAGAAAAAAATATATCAAAATATCATAAAACTCATAAAATTACCAAAACACAATGAAATAACAAATCCATTATTTTGTATCTACATATCCACACAAGCTCGAGCCATAAAACTTCAATATCTTCACACATAACCATATAATAACACGACCTAACTTTGAGCCTTAAACCTTCAAATGTACTCTGGTAATGGCGGAGGTTGACAGCTGACGACGGTGGTGCCGAAAGCATCAGAAAATATTGAAAGAGGCGAAAGGCCATAATATGTCCCCTCCGTTTTTTGATCTCATACTGCAAAATAATTAATAAGAATAGGAGAATGAAATACTCATAAAACTAATAAAACAACCAAACAACTAGTTGCCATAGATCTATGTAGAAAAACATGAATCAAGAGACCTCAAACCTTAAACCTTTATATTAAATAGATCAAAAGATACCAAACTTAAACAAAAAATAAAGAGGCTACCAGTGCTACTCACGTATAACCCTATTATCTACATGATAATAGTTTTACAAGAGAGATCAATAACAAGAACAAATACAAGTTTTTGAGATCAAAATGTTAAGAGAGAGTAATGGATGTGTGATAGAAAACGCACAGATGAAAGAGCGAAGATGACAAGAAATGAGAGCGTCGCTCCATATAACCCAAGAGACAAGTCAATATAGCCGTTTGGGTATATTGACTGGGCTTTGACTGGGATTGAGCCCAAAAGGCACAACTTCAGCAAATCTTCACTTTAGCCCCCTCTCTTCCAATAAACCTTTTATTTAGTGTCCTTGAAGCTAACTGAAACAACAACAATGCACACAATAAGTCCCCAAGGTTACTAGTTGGGTATCAGATTATATCCTTCAACATCCCCTCTTAATCTGATAACCCATACAGGTTAACCATACCAAGTTTGTCAACAAACTTTTGATGCAAGTCAATGTCTAACCCCTTAGTGAGAACATCTGCAATTTGATTTGCAGAGTCTACTTTCACAGTTTTTATAACACCATTTAAAATTTTTTCTCTAACAAAATGAAGATCAATTTCTAGGTGTTTGGTTCTTTCATGAAACACAGGGTTAGCTGCTATCTTAATAGCAGAGTTACTATCACAATATAGATTCACAGGTAAAAGATCATAACAATTAAGGTCTTTTAAGATTTTCATAATCCATATGACTTCACTTGTAGTGGAAGCAAGGGCTCTATACTCAGCTTCAGCTGAGGATTTAGAGAGAGTAAGTTGTTTCTTACTTTTCCAAGAAATCAAGTTGTTGTTTAAGAAAACACAATAACCTGTAACAGACCTTCTTGTAACAATGCATTTAGCCCAGTCTGCATCACAGGAAGCTTTGAGAATCATACCTGAATTTTTGACCACATGAATCCCAAGCCCAGGACTTCCCTTTAGGTACCTCAAGATTCTAAAGGCAATCTTTTGGTGAGACCTCAAGGGTGTGTGCATGAACTGACTCAAACAGTGAACAGCATAAGATATATCAGGTCTAGTATTGGTCAAGTAGATCAACTTACCCATAAGTTTCTGGTATTCAACAATGTTCTCAAGAAAAGGATCATTATCAGACTCTTCATTAGTAATTGACAATTTTGAAAACAAAGGTGTTTTAATAGGTTTGCAAGCCAACATGCCATATTCAGACAATAAATCTAACACATATTTTCTTTGATTTAAGCAAACCCCTGAATCAGTGTAAATAACTTCAATCCCCCAAAAATATTGAAGTTTTCCCAAGTCTTTGATTTTAAAATTTCCTTTTAACAAACCTTTGAATTTTTCAATCTCCTTTTGATCATTACCAGTCACAATAATATCATCAACATACACAAGAACAGCAACAAACAGTTTATCAATATTCTTGGTGTAAAGGGAATAATCAGATTTGCTTTGCACAAATCCATTCTCAACAAGGACAGAAGTGAGCTTAGAATTACACTGCCTAGGAGACTGTTTAAGCCCATAGATGGATTTTTTAAGCCTACACACAAGATTTTTGTTTCCAGTGTAAAATCCTTGTGGAGGTTTCATGTAGACAGTTTCATCAAGATCACCATATAGGAAGGCATTGTTAACATCAAGTTGATAAATAGGCCAAGATTGGTTAACAGCAAGATTAACTAAACATATAACAGTGACCATTTTGACAACAGGAGAAAAGGTTTCCTCATAATCAATTCCCTCCTTTTGCCCACATCCCATGGCAACAAGTCTAGCTTTATATCTTTCAATTTCACCATTGGACTTAAACTTAAGCTTCCAAACCCATTTAGAGTTTAAAGCATTTCTACCATGAGGCAACTCAACTAAGTCCCAAGTATCATTTTCAAGAAGGGCAGCAAACTCTAAATTCATGGCATCAACCCATTGAGGGTTTTGGGATGCTTCAAAAAATTCCTAGGTTCACTATTTTTATTCAACTGAGTAACAAAACACAAAGCATCACCCTTGATCCTAGGGTATCCCACAAACCTCTCAATCCCATACTTCACCTTTGATTTTACAACAAAATCATTATAATTTTTTGGAAAAACAGAAGGTCTAGAAGACCTTCTTAACTCTTGATTACCCTGAGCATTAGTATTAGGATTATCACCCAAGTTTTCTCCCATGCTTTGAACATGAGGAGAAAGAGTTGGGTTAAATTCTAAATGACCCTCAGACAAGTGATTTTCATCAAGTGTGGCAGCCTCATTCTCATTTGAGCTGGCATTTGTGGTATCATTGCCTGAGGCAATGTGTCCACTGTCACCTAGACTCATGAGTGGGCTGCTAGCACTTGGTGACCCATTGTCACCATTATGTGTATTAGTTACTCTCTCATCATCATAGGGTATCTCAGGGTTTTCTAAGTCAAAAAAGGTTAACACTTTATCATTTTGCAAAACATCAATTTGATCATTATTATTCTTTTTGTTCAAAGTACCATCCTTAAAAGGAAAAATAGACTCAAAGAACTTCACATCTCTAGAGACAAAGAATTGATGTCTGTCAAGACTATAAAGTTTGTAACCCTTTTGAGAATTAGAAAATCCCATCATAACACATTTTTCAGACCTACTGGACAATTTATCATGACTATTTAAAATAGTAGCAAAGCAAAGACCTCCAAAGGTCCTAATATGAGAGAGGTTTGGGGATGACTTATAAATCATCTCATAAGGAGATCTACCATTTAGCACAGAAGAGGGCAATCTGTTGATAAGATAAGTAGCAGTTAGAATGCATTCAGTCCAAAATCTCAAGGGTATTCCCCCCTGAAACATAAGGCATCTAGTGACATTTAACAGATGCCTATGTTTCCTTTCAGCCACCCCATTTTGTTGTGGGGTATAGGGACAAGAGGTTTGGTGTACAATCCCATGATTATGACAAAAAATTTGAAACGAGTGATTAATAAACTCTATTCCATTGTCACTTCTAAAAATCTTGACATTTCTTTTAAACTGAATTTTTAACAAGTTAAAAAAGGTTTCAATATAGCTCCCAACTTCATCTTTACTTTTTATTAAGTACACCCAAACAGCTCTTGTATAGTCATCCACAACAGTGAGAAAAACTCTACGCCCAGTATGACTGGTCACCCTATAAGGACCCCATAAGTCTAAATGCACCAAATCACCAAGAACTTTAGTTTTATGATCACTTAAAGGAAATGGTTCTCTAGTTGGTTTAGCTCTTTGACATATTTCACACAAATCAGATTGACCAACTTCATTTATGTTCAAAGAATTTTTAAGGACATTTAGAGCAGGGTCAGCAGGGTGACCTAACCTAACATGCCAGTCATGTTTAGAAAGAGAGCAAGTAGGCACACTGAAATTATGAATCACCTTAGTATCTTCTATATCTAAATAGTAAAGACCACCACATTGTCTACCAGTCCCTAAAACAGTTTGGTGATTCAAATCCTGATTCACAAAAAAACATTTATCTTCATCAAAAACAACCAGACCTTATTGTCCTTAGCAAGCTTATGCACAGAAATAAGGGTAACACAATAATCAGGGATAACAAGAACATCAAACAAAACCAACCCATTAGGAAGTTTAAGGTTACCAATTTTAGAAATAATAGCTTCAGTCCCATTGGGATGAGCAACCTTGATATTCAAATGAGTGATGTCAAAAACATTGTCCAATTCAGATTCATTATTTGTCATATGTTGATTTGCCCCAGAATCAACCACCTTTCCCTTATAAGTAAGTTTGGTTTTGATGTTAGTGTTGGAACAGAAAAACTTTCCAAAATTATCATTAAACACTTTGCTATTGTTAAAGTAAATACCTGCCATATTGGCATGAACCACCTTTTGAGTATCATTAGCATTGCTTTTGTTATCTTTAATGAGAGAGATCAAAGTAGACAATTGTTCATCAGTGAATCCAGAAGAAGAGGGTGTTCTAACAGAATTGTTAGACACATTTTTTCCTTTGTAATTTTGCCCCCCTTTCCTTTTTCCAAAATCACTAGGATAACCAATTATCTTAAAACATCTGTCAATAGTATGCCCATTATACCCATAGTTCTCACAAACAATGTCAGAATTACCATTCCCATTAGGTCTATACCCATTGTTGTTGTTAGGGGTATTAGGTCTAAAGGTAGTAGTAGTAGAATTAGGTCTAAAGTTCCCATTGTTACCAGAATTAGGTCTGTAATTACTCACTTGAGAACCTTAAGAGGTCTGAGGTCTTTGGGTGTTGTTTCTAACAGACCCATTAGAGAAAAAAACAGAGTTTTGAGTCCTCTGAGAAGACCCAGAACTACCACTAGAAGCCAACCTATGAGATTCGTCACTGGATATTATGGCATAAGCCCCCTTAACATCAGGGAGATTCTCTCTAGATAAGATAGAACTTCTAATGGTCATATAAGAATCATCTAATCCCATCAAGAATTGCATTAACTTCAATAACTGGTTATGTTTTTTGAACTCATTAGAAGCAGTACACACACAAGCAGGTAACTCAACCATAGCATCATATTGTTTCCAATAGGCATTAAGTTTATGATAATAATCAGACAAATTAGACCCATTCTGTTTCAAAGTATTGATCTTATAATGCAAATTAAAAATCACAGACCCATCAACCTTATGATAGGTCTCTTTGAGTTCTCTCCATACATGTTTAGCCTTTTTTGAAAAAATTTGCCCCAAAAAAGTTCTTCAGAAATGGAATTAAGAATCCACCCCAACACAACAGCATTCACCCTATCCCACTGTTTTCCCAAAACTTCATTAGTTATAGATCTTTTACAAGACCCATCAATAAACCCTGTTTTGTTCTTTCCTTCCAAATCAAGTAACATGGCATTAGCCCAAATCTGATAATTTTCAGTTCCTTTAAGTTTCACATTCACATTAGTTAAGACAGCAGAATCATTTGGGTGCAAGTGTAAAGGATCACTCAAATCAAGCTTACTGATCAGTGTAACTTGGTCAGTTACACTCTCAGTATCAGTATCACCATGTTCAGACATGGTGACAAGTCAAAAGGGTCAAAAAATAACTCAGTCTAAAGCCAACAAAGTTCCCAGGCTTCCAAACCACTCAAGTTGGTAGGTCAAGGGCAAGACAGATGGTGAGGTTCCAGTTAAAGGGTGAAGATAAGGAAAATAAATAAAAACCAACAAATAAATAAATCAATAGTAACACAAATAAGGAGAGAGAGCTTGAGAGGTGTTACCAACCCAAACCAAAGCACAATCGAACTGTTGTGTCTAGATTCACTTAGTCTAGAACACAACAGAACCTCCAAAATCACAAACCCTAATTTCCTTCGAGTGAAATTAGAAGTAAATGATCAAAACTTCAAGCTACCAGTATGAACAACGTTCTTTTAAGAAAAGAACCCACCAAACAACCAATCTTTCAACAAAAAATGAAACCCTAATTTTTTCTTTGGGAAAAAATTGGGGAAAATCACTTTAATCGAAAGAAGATATCACCAATCGTATGATAAAGTCACCAGAAAGTATGAAACACCAGATCTCAGAAACCCTAATTTTTCAAAATCAAATTGAGGCCTCAAAACTTTGAATCAACAAGTAATATTAACAGATCTTGCTATCTCAATAGCAGATCTACTCAAAAAAGTATGTAATATCAAAAACCCCCAAAAAAACTTGAAACCCTAAAAATATTTTTCATCGATTTTCAATAACCAGGCTCTGATACCATGTAGAAAAACATGAATCAAGAGACCTCAAACCTTAAACCTTTATATTAAATAGATCAAAAGATACCAAACTTAAACAAAAAATAAAGAGGCTACCAGTGCTACTCACGTGTAGCCCTATTATATACATGATAATAGTTTTACAAGAGAGATCAATAACAAGAACAAATACAAGTTTCTGAGATCAAAATGTTAAGAGAGAGTAATGGATGTGTGATAGAAAACACACAGATGAAAGAGTGAAGATGACAAGAAATGAGAGCGTCGCTCCATATAACCCAAGAGACAAGTCAATATAGCCGTTTGGGTATATTGACTGGGCTTTGACTGGGCTTGAGCCCAAAAGGCACAACTTCAGCAAATCTTCACTTTATCCCCCTCTCTTCCAATAAACCTTTTATTTAGTGTCCTTGAAGCTAACTGAAACAACAACAATGCACACAATAAGTCCCCAAGGTTACTAGTTGGGTATCAGATTATATCCTTCAACAATCTACCTGTTAGGTTATACTTCCGAGACCACCTATTTCAACAAAGCTTAAAATATACTCCGTAATAGCCATAAAATATGCCACACATGGCCAAAATCCATGACGGCTGGTAACAGCTCAAAATACAAAATACAAAGATAAGAGAGATGCTGGTTTGGTGGCTGCAAGATATGTAGGGTTTGTACTTTTATATATAAGTGCCATATGTAGTGATACAAGAGTTGGGCCGATTTTATTATTGGTCCAAAAGAAATGAGTTATTAACTTATGGTTGGGCTGATTATGTTTGGGACTTATGAGTATATAACGTTATGTTGAATTAGGCCTCATTTATGGTTAGGCGGATTAGTTTTAATAATTTTTGTATACATACTTATTGTTTTAATTTAGTTTTGGATAATATTTTAATGTAATTTGTAACTTATTTACTTTAATACGTAAAATGGTATATGAAAATGATTTTTTCATGTAATATTCTTTTACGTTGGGTTTGAGGGTGGAGTCAAAAAGGAACCGTTTGATATTTTGAAAAAAATACACTAGACAATTGATTTTAAAAGGACAAATTATCACAAAAATAAGATATATTAATAATTTACACTATAATTTATTTTTGAAGAGAGGCACCTAACCCTTGTGCTACCCTTTATCTCCACTCATGATTGTAGTTAGCTAATTTAACAAAGATTTTGTTTACATATCTAATCTCTACTATTTATAAAGGAAATTAGCCAAAACCTTGAATGTTGAAAAACATCTTATTTAAGGAAATGTTGAAAATAATAATAATTTAGGAAATGTTGATTACTACGTTTCAATCAATTCAATTTCTAGACAACCTGTCTCTTATTCATACGATACCTCATTCTCCTTTATCATCTCTTTAAACCAAATCTCTAAACAAAAACCCTAAACCAAAATACCTCTCTCTTTACCATAGACTCATTGTCGCCGCCACCTTTATTGCCGTCTACCAAACTAATGACATGGTTTCGATGGACTAGGTGGTTTTAGTGTGCTGGGTGGCTTTGATGTGTTTGTGGTCGGTTTGAGTTGTTTTGGTTTTGTGGCGGGTGTCTGTTTGATGGTAATGGTTTCGGCACGAAAAAAAAGATGAATGTAGTTTTGTGGTACTCTTTTTTCTAAAATTATTACTTGGGAACTCTTTTTTTTAGCTTAAGATTATTGCACTAAATCCAGATGATGAGGAGGAAGAAATATAGGTATGTTTTTATAAGATTCTCGATTTTCTTATTTTGTGTAAAAAACTGATTTTTATTATATATATGTTAATTTTTTCTTGTTCTAAATTCGTATCAATCTTTCTTCACACCTATTCTGTTTATTGAGGGTATTGTTGTCACAGTTTGTAAATTAAAATGGTCTTTTAATTAGTGTTTCATGTTTTGGGTTTTAAATTTAGGGTCTGTGTTGGTTTATGATGCATCAAAATTAAGAAAATTGTTTATAAGCTTTGACTTGAAAAGAAGATTCAATTTTTATGGTTTATGAGCTTATGATATGCAAAAGTATGTTTCATAGTCCATTATACAGATAGTATGTTTGCTTTCTTGAAATAAATTAATATTTATAATCTGAGCATATGTTATTCAAGGTGACATTGTTGTTTCTGCTTAAAATTTAGCTTTCTTAGCTTTCTGCTTTGGTCCTGCTTATACTTTCCACCTATTCTTCTTTGATGCCACCGCTCCTTTTTTTAGCCGGTTTGACAGTTTATTAATGTATATTTGATTTCAGTTTATTTTGTGCAGGAACATAAATATATAGATGTATCTAATTTGAAGGAAATACATATTAAATCATTTTCCAACTTTTACTTCACTTTAACCATTTACTAAGTTGTCTCAATGAGGTTAAACCAATGATCATGTTTGTCGTCTTTTACGTTATAATTTGTTTATTTATTTACCTTTGATCGTTATGTGCAAAGTGCTAAAAACTAATTATTTCATATTTTTTATTACTGTACTTTATAGTTGATGTTATTCTTGTTATAAGGTCTTTGCTATTTTACTTACATAAATTCTTTGGTTTTGTTTTAGGCGCTGATGCTGGGTGATGAATGATGGAATGTTAGCGGCTAAAAAGGATGCTCATTCTTAATATATTCCGAAAGTAAGGATATCTATACTTGATATGAACTACTTTTTCTATAAAGTAAATGGTTTCACTTTTTGAGATCCAAGCTTATAGTGAGTTATGATAAATAAGGTATTTACCGTTATGATAAAATGGGTGGATCGGGTTGAGTAACGGGTTTATAAAGGAGGGAAGATGGATCACTATTTGTCATAAAAAAGTTACACATGTTGATTCTCTGATATGTTAATTTATACTATGAACCACGTTTAGATATAATCCCTTAACATAAAAAATATATGTACTTTTAGGCATTGTTTTAGATTTTGTATTGAAGTTGCTTCAAGGGTTTGCATAGGATTTACTTATAAAAATAACTACTTATATGGGTTGTTTAGGATTCCTAATTGGTATTATTTTGAGGTGTGAACTACAACTTTGAAAGAATTTACCGACAACAAAGAAGAAAAAGATAAAGAACAAAATAAACAAAGTAACATACTAAATCACAGTTTAGATATGAAGAGAATGATGAAAGAAGCAATGATCAAGGGAAAGTGTTATCTTAGAAGTTGGTCGACGTCCTCGAAAAATAATAGGTACTTAGTTACTAATGATATTTTAAGTTTTTACTTAACCTCAATGCAACATTTAAATCGTTAAGGAAGATATAGTAAATGAGTTGTACGCATTTGAAATGTATAAGAAATAAGAGCAAGTGAAGAGATTAATGTCAGTTTGCTTTCTACTTGAGTGCCCACATTTTTCTACACCGTTTTTGGTTTATATTTGCTTTTTAAAAACAAATTAGCTACCATTAGAAATGTACTATCAGAGTATCAATTGATTGTATGTTTGCGAGTTTTTTAAACTTTGTTCAGTTAATAGTTAGTTAGAATACTTTATAGTAATAAATGATACTAGATCATATTAAATATGAGTGAGAAATGTTAAAATACGTAGTTAATAAGAGGTGTAAAAATGCTTTAGATTTCAAAGATATTTTTATGTAGGTTTACCTTATACAAATTTGTAATACCCTATAGTTTATAATGAACCAATCTCCAGTTTTTCGACAAAACTTTAGGTTATATACTAACATTGCCAATAATATGAGTTCCTTAGATTTATATATGTTGTGCCAGTGGGTTAAAGCAAGATACTTTCAGATATACATGTCAAGCTACTACTCTTCGTGTAGTTTCACTTGGAAGATCATACCCATGTTCGTTTACCTTTGTTTCTGATATTTGATTAATATACTCTAATGCAGGGGTTCCACGTGGTCCTGCCTCGTACCTCTAAACCGATATCTTGCAAGCTTTACACGGGGGTCTTCAAATACCTTCTTTGATTCACACATAGAATATATCTGAAATTCAACACTGACATTATGGTTTATCCGTCTCAGTAGTTCAAACATATACTAGAAAATCAACACATACACTATGGGAATGTTTGAAGGTCAGTGGTGTACTGGTATGTAAAGTTGGATGTATACTGGAAAATCTGATTTTTTTTTTCTAGAACAAATAGGGTACTAGCTTTTGAACTAATGCAAACTTTGACCATCTATAATTCTTTTCATCTTTTTATGTGGTAATTCAGTGTGTTTTTACTGTCAGCTTTATTATGCCATTAGACTTGGTGCAAAAGGCTGTTGTCAGATTTGTGTAAATGTAACAGAACATCATGGTTGATAAGTGTTTGACGAGGGATTGCTTTGTTGATGGACGATGGTTGAAGAGTGTTTGTGCTTAGAATCTTGTGATTGCAATTGTGAATTGTATTTGAAAATAATAATGATCCAGTGAATATTATAAGCTTGCAAAAATACCTTGTAAGGGTAAAAGTTAAGCACTTAGCACAATATCGCATATCATTAAACACTTATTACAATATCGCATATCATTAAACACTTACCTCAATAATGCATATCGTAGACGTTAATTAGCTACCACTCAAGTATTTCCGCCGCTATGCGCGGGTACTCGCCTAGTTTAATTTAAAAGGCTCATCTAAAATGTTGAAAAAGTTGAAAATTCAACAATTCTTTAAATAAAATTATTACAAACCTTATATTCGAAATGCACAAAAGAAATATAGAAAGTATACACCATTTATTGCCAACCGTGTATTTTATTTACAAAAAAAAGTCAAAAACACAAATATAGAAACACTACATTAGAGTAGAAATTGTAACACAGAAATACAAAATTTAGGAAACACATTCAACGTGTAACACAATATTGCATGGGTAGGTTAGGAAACATAATATTCTTGAGAACTCATTGAAACTCATCCTTTGGGCTATAAATGTAAAACGCAATATTTGAAATGTAAGCAGGGCGAGAATGAAAATACCATAATGCTAAGTATATATGGAAGGTTAAGTAATTGCATAATTGACAAAAAGATGGAATAAATAACAATAACTATGGAAATAAAATGATATTGTAAGAATTAAAATGATCCTCAATTATGAAACTTATGGTGTACTTGTTGTCCCTTTTATATGATTGATATAAGACGAATTATTAAGAAAGAAAGAAAGGTAGAATGAGAAGAAATTCTAGAGAGAGAAACTAGAGAGAGAAAAGAGAGAGAAGAGTGTGAACTTGGTGAGATTAGATTAAGAAGTGAGAAATTACAAATGACCATCCACCCTCCTAACATGCTAGGAGGGTAGTATATATAGTCCACCCACATGCGGGCTTTAATGGACTATATATTGGGTCGGGCTTGTAGTTTGGACTTTAATTAGTTTAAATCCAAGCCCGTGAATCACGACTAAATAACTACGTATTACAACGTTCTAATAAATAATACAATAGAAACCTATGACCGAACATTCTTGTTTGACTCAATATTTTGAGGCTAACAATCTCCCCCAATGTGAGGTCATTCCTCTTTGATATTTGGATTCCAATGGAGATTTATGAATTTCGTCATAAATGAGTCTTGAACGTGTAATCGTAGTCTTGTTCCTTCATGCTGTGATCTTTGAGCCTTTGTCGTTGTCTTTCGACTTTGTCTTTAAGCTTGAGATCTTCAAATCATCCTTGACTTGTCTTTGCCATCTTGCGATCTTGTGTCTTCATCCACATGCTCACACTATTAATTGTTGAATATGTCTTTAGGCATGAGTATGTGGTTTCTGAATCATTGACTTTGCTGTGTACACCGTGACGCCACCTTCTCGAGACAAAACATAGACACGGACTGAATGGCTTTGACATTCGTCCTAAATCGGTAGCGTTTTACCTCCGGTCGGTGAAGACCGTTATACGATATTAAATATCGTACCTGTGATCAGGTAGATTCAATTAAGAATCTCCTTGACAGGGTTTCGCGGCAGTACTAGCCGTTCTCTTTACTCGACCGTCTCAAAGCAAGACTGCAAACATAAAGAGTGAATCAATTGGATAAATATCCACTTGATTAAAGTCGTCAATTCAAATTCCTGGAACAAGTTTGATTCATTAAGAATCTTACCGTTGTTGCTTTCCAGTTGACACAAGTTTGATTCATAAGAATCTCACAAGTCACCTACCGTAGCGCTGTTTGATGTTGACGCTAGAAGGATTTCCATTCGTCACTGTGAATATTAATAAATATCACTCTGAATGTTCTGGCAAGACCATAAAGATATTGCGTAGAAACCTGAAACGAGTTTGAATCAATTCAGAATCAAACCACTGTTGCTTTTCAGTTTTACATATGTTCAATTCATAAATAATCTTGCATATGACCTACCGCAGTGCTGTTTGATGTTAACACTGGAAGGATTTCCACTCATCATTGTGAATACTAAGTAGTATCACTCTGAGTGTTCTAGCAATATCGCAAGGATATAGCGTAGGACTCTCTTGATCTTCATCCGTGTGTCCTAACGAGATTTGATTGATCTCTTGGCTCTAGACTCGATTTGTGCACTTTTAGTGGTCGGAGGCTGGAGCAGATGCCACCTATTCAATATCAACTATCTCGGAGTGAGAAAGTCAATAGAAGTCGTGTTGATCTCCGTGACAATAAAACAAACTTCTTTTGAGAGAAGTCTGAGTAGCTAGGAAAGGGTTGTGCTTCACATCACTGGGTCCATGATGAGTTTGTCTTCATGATGAATTGACCCGGTTTCTGCCTAAGTTGTATGGAGGGCTTCTTTCTTTACACCCTTTATCCTTACATTTCTTTTTCATTCTTCAACCCCTTCAATGCTTACCAAGACATCATTAATAGCACCTTGTTGTGATTGTTCCAGTGCTATCATCAGTACTTAGTCGGCATTCAGCTACGTTCACATTCTACTCCGTCTTTCCTAAGGACTTCTAATAATCTATTGGATTGTCCCTGGGAAGATCCCTCCGGTTCTGGTTGGATCATAGGACTTAAACCTATCCACCCTTTTGACACCAATAACGTCGTGAATTAAAGATGTTGTGGGTATTTGATCGTAACCATGAAAACCACTTTAAATTCTAACAAAGTGTTTGAGAAACATTTAACACCTTGCTAGTTTTGTCGTTTTAGAAATGCTCCCCCTTCACATGTGCATCGATAATCGAAAGTGTTTTGCACATGTAGGTAAGAGTTAAAGTGCATGAGTCTTATATTAGATCACATTTTAATCACATTTTCTCCCCCTATCTCTAATATATAAAATCTTTTGATATTAGAGATACCAAATTTGATTAAAATATATTTTGAAAAATAGTCTTGAAAATCTTCGGGAGAAAGATGTGTCAATCTATGCATGAAGTTGAAATGCTCCCCCTCAAAAATTGATCCAATGGAATTGTCATTTCGAGGATGTGATCCACATTAAACTTTTGAGGATAGGAGTTGTTGAACACACAATTTTTGAAAGATTTTGAATATCATTGAGAAATTCTTGAAAAAATTATGTTCAACACTTTTTGAAAAATCAATTCTTTTTGACGAAAAGGTTTTTCTAAAGCATAAACTTGAGTTCATAGACTTTGAATGTCTTGACGAATCCACTCAAGTGTAAGAAGATTTAACTTCTTTTGCTAAGGGTAAGAGTACAAAAGTGTACACTCCCCCGTAAATTTAGATCCGGGTTGCAATCTGAAAGTGATTACAAGCCATTGTGTTGAGCTCAAAACGTTGAATGTTTTGTGACAAGCTCAACCCGTGATAGATTGCTCTACCCGTTGTTTGGAAATATTTGTCCAAAATAGACAATTTCCTTTATTAAAATAAGAAATGACATGTTTTGAAAAATATTTACAACTTTCATTCGAGCTTTATGTACACACCCGTGTCGTTATTGAGCGACATTTCTAGGCACGTCCATATTATCGATACTGAAAGACATGTCGAGAAGAATATTTTTGGATTTTGAAAGATTTTTTAATTTTGTGTTTTGCTTTTATGTGTTTTATATTTTTGTATTTTGCTTTTTCAAAGATATTTACAAGTTGATGTTTGATAGATAAATCAAGCAGGCACCTTTGCCAGAATCTCCAGGTCTGCTGGAGTCAAACATCTCATACCAATTTGCCTAACGAGGTACTCAAACCTATCTTTCGACAGAGCTTTCGTAAACAAGTCGGCTAATTGGTAATCCGTTCCAACAAAGTATAATTCAACGATACCTCTTTCAACTTGTTCCTTTATGAAGTGGTATCTGACATCGATGTGCTTCGTGCGGGAATGTTGTACCGGATTGCAGGAGATGGCTATGGCCGACTTTGAGTCACAGTACATAGGTACTTTATCAAAGTGGAAGCCATAATCCGTGAGTTGTGTTCTCATCCATAGAACTTGGGCACAACACGCAGATAGAGACACATACTCCGCTTCGGCTGATGAAAGTGACGTGCAATCCTGCTTCTTGGAAGACCATCCCACAAGCTTATCTTGACCTAGAAATTGTGCACCACCAGAAGTACTTTTTCGTGTATCAAGACACCCTGCATGATCAGAATCTGAATAGGCCGTTAGAAAGAAACCGGTTTCCCTCGGATACCAGAGTCCTAAATGAATGGTATTCTTGAGGTACCGAAAGATCCGTTTAACCTCCTTGAGGTGCTTTTCAGTGGGTCGTGCTTGATATCGTGCACAATAACATGTAGCATGATGAATATCAGGTCTGCTTGCTGTCAAGTACATGAGGGAACCAATCATGGAACGATATCTCGTTTGATCGATGGCAATTCCCTCCAAGTCAGCATCTAGCGATGTGGTTGATAATGGTGTCCCAACGGGGTCACATGAAGTCATACCATGCTTTTTGATTATCTCTTGACAATACTTAGCTTGGTTAATGAAGATACCACTTGGGGATTGGTGAACTTGAATTCCTAGAAAGAATTTTAGTTCTCCCATCATAGACATTTCAAATCTGCTGTGCATTACTTTTTCAAACCATTTTGAAAGTTTTGGGTTTGTAGACCCGAAAATAATGTCATCAACATAAATTTGCACAAGCAGAATGTCATCCCCATATTTATAAGTGAACAAAGTTAAATCAATGGAACCTTTTGAGAAACCTTTGGATACCAGAAATTTTGAGAGCTCGTCGTACCACGCCCTTGGAGCTTGCTTGAGTCCATAAAGTGCTTTGTGGAGACGATACACCTTGTCAGGATAATGAGGATCGACGAATCCTTCCGGCTGCGTGACATAGACTTCTTCCTTCAAAGGACCGTTAAGAAACGCCGTCTTTACGTCCATTTGATATACAATGAATCCCTTATGTGCAGCATAGGCAAGGAAAATCCTGACCGCTTCCATCCGAGCAACTGGTGCAAATGATTCATCAAAATCAATTCCCTCTTTCTGGCCATACCCCTTAGCCACTAGCCTAGCTTTGTTCTTGATGATCGTGTTTTCTTCATCCATCTTGTTTTTCCAGATCCAACGAAGATTTAAAGGAGTCACATTGTATGGTCTGTCAACAAGTTCCCAGACTTTAAGTCTTTCAAATTGTTGAAGTTCATCCGTCATCGATTCAATCCAAGCATGATCAGCCATGGCTTCTTTGATGTTTTTCGGTTCAGCAGTACTCACGGCGAGTGCGAACATACAAACATCGCCATCGGTGGCTAGTTGTCGTCTTGTACGAACGGGCTGTGAAGGGTTTCCAATTACGTGAACCAAAGGATGATCTCGGGTCCAATGATGTGTTGAAGGATGTCGTTGATAGAACGTATGCATATTTGACGGATCAACATGGTGAGTAGAAGACTCTCCAGTTTCGTGTACCGATGTACCGAATGGGTTGTGAAAATCGTCATCGTCAGATAATGCACCGTCTGCTTGATTTGTGTTCTCTGGAGCAATGACAGTAGTTGTGGATGTTGTAGGATCGATTGTTGAAGTGATATTCGGAGGAGGTAAATCTGCAACAACCCGTGTTGAAGTAGATGAAGTTGTATCCTTTTGTTGATGATGATCGGTATCACCATTCGTATCATGAGTGACAGCGGAAGACTTCGATGCAACTTGTTTCTCCCCCGTGAAATATTCATCATACATTGGTCCATATAACATTTCCAACTCTTCAAGTGTCGTGTCCACTGTCATATCTGCTCTAGGAACATGTTCAGGAACCAGCTTTGAACTTGACGGTTCATTGCTGTGGTCTTGAGTTCCGAGTTCCGTGCGGTTGTGAACGGAAGTCGTTTGTCATTGTGGATCGGGACTTAAACTGTTTTGTTCAAGTGCCATTTCTTGAGATTCATCAAATCGGATGTGAATTGTCTCGACAATCAATTTTGTTCTTTTGTTGAACACCCTATATCCCTTAGACTGAGTTGCATATCCCACAAGAATACATGCATCACCTTTTTCTTTCATCTTATCCAAATTTTCACCATCTCGTATAATGTAACAAATACATCCAAAAACATGAAGGTGTTTGAGTGAAGGTTTACGATCATGAATTATGTGATATGGTGTCTTTTCGTGTCTTGGGATAATTAAGGAGCGGTTTTGTGTGTAGCATGCGGTTGACACGGCTTCGGCCCAAAAGTACAGTGGAAGTTTTGAAGCGGATAGTAATGTTCGAGCAGCCTCAGCTAAAGTACGGTTTCGTCTTTCAACAACGCCGTTTTGTTCGGGTGTTCGAGCAATAGATGTTTCATGTTTAATCCCTTCGGCTTCAAAATACTTTTTCAGATTTGAATTCAAAAATTCTGTACCTCTGTCAGTACGAACCACTTTAACTTGAGCTTGAAGACCACGTTGTATCAATTTAAGGAAGCTAATGAGAACATCGGGTGTTTCATCCTTGGACCTCAAGAAGTGAGTCCATGTGTACCTTGAGTAATCATCGACAATTACCAGAATATATTTCTTTCCATTGATACTCTGAACACGCATGGGACCACATAGATCCATATGAAGAAGATCTAACCGTCCTTTAGAGCTTGGTGTGGTCTTTGTTTTGAAGCTACTTCGTTTAGCTTTACAAAGTTCACAAGAAGAACAAAGATGATCTTTGATGAATTTCAAGCTTGGAAGGCCTCTCACAATATCTTTCTTGGAAAGCAAGTTAATGGTATCAAAGTTGAGATGAGAAAGACGTTGATGCCATAACCATGCCTGAGTCGTTGAAGCTTTATCCATGAAGCAAATTGGAGTTGATGAAGTTGTGTCTTGAAGTGAAATTGTATAAAGATCAGTACCCCGTGTACCGGTAAGTAAGTCATTCCCATCATAATCACGAACAAAACATGTCTTCTTTCTGAAAGCAACTTCCAAATCCGCATCACAGAATTGACCAACCGAGAAAAGATTGTGATTGAGCCCTTCGACGTAGTATACCCTTTTAATCGTGATATTCCCCTGAACCAAATCTCCATATCCTAGGATCGGTGCAAATTGATCATTTCCGAATCGGACCGTACCCAGGAACTTCTCCACGAAGTTAATTAGAAGCTTGAGATTCCCCGTCATGTGCTTCGTGCATCTGGAGTCCATTATGAAGAGAATTATTTGTATCACCTGCAGAAGCGTTAGAACACGATGGAGCATTTGCTAAATTGGATACCACAGTAGTTGTGATAGTAGAATCATTAGTGTCCTTATCAACATTTAAAGGCAAACTAACACTCGTTTTCACATTTTCTGTCCTAACTTTAGGCATCCATTTATATCCGGGAGGACATTGATTAGCAAACCACCATTTCCAAGACTTACTGGCAGACTCATATAATTCCTTAATTTTGCTTCTACGATTCTTAGTGGTGGAGTCTGATGCATTACTTTTCTTAGTGGGGGTTGCACCAGAATGGTTCACTTTGCGTTTGGGTTTACTAGCACTAATAGGCATCATAGTTTGCTTCATAGTTCTAGTTTCTACGCCTTTGACATTATTCATAGCACACATAGAATGATTAGCATTAGCACACTTGCCACATTTGACACAAACAAATTTCACATTCATAGCATTCAAAGTCGAATCATTCAAATCGTCATGACACGCGATTACAGACGTTTTATTCTTAGAAACATTGAAAATCCTAGGGTGTTCTTCTACTTGCTTCATCTTCCCTTGATTCTTGTGTTTCCAGACCTTATCATTCTCTTGAGTGCTCTTAAGCTGAGGCCGGCTAACACTAGTAGTGGAGACTATTCCTGTAGTAGAAGACACACGAATATTAGTGTTTCTAGAAGTCTGAGGCGAGTGAGTATCTTTGTTTGTGGGCTTAGTGGGCATTCTATACATCCCTGGTTTAATCACATTATTGTGCTTAACGCTTGGTGCTACAGGATTCCTTATGGGTTGAGCTTGTGGTAACCTTTCCTTTCCATCCATCTTGGGGGCAAACACAGGTTTTGCAAACGAGGAATTAGATAAAGCAGATGGTTTTCCCAAGATAGAGGATCTATTCTCTTTAGAGGCATTGGGTTGTCTAACAACATTTTTCTTAATGCTAGGTTCCACAATTTTCCCACCCATTTTAGCAATAAGTTTCTGCAACTCAGCTATCGCTCTGTCCCTGTCGTGTAATTGAGCTTTCAACCCTTTAATTTCCAAATTCTGTTCATTCATTTCTCGAAATGTTTGCGAAAGTTTTTCTTGCAATTTATTATCATGTGGAAAACGACCAACATCTTTTTGCAAAGCAAGTTCAAGTGAATGACAATGTTTTTGAAGGAAATCAGTTTTGTGTTGAAGTAACTCAAAAGCCTTTTTGTCAACATTTTCTTTACGTTTCGAAAGCTCAATTTCAAGACGTTCACATTCTTTGAGCTTATCAAGATATTGGCATGCAACTTCAGAATATTCATCAATATCGGCACAAGATGTAAAATAAGCACACATAATATCTTTAGAAACGCATTCTTGCAAGAGTAAATCATATTCATCAGAGAAAACGGACTTGTCCATTTGAAGATTATCAATTTCTTTCTCAAGAGACTCAACATATTGTAAATCATCAAACATTTCAGACCGAATTAAGCTTTCGAATTTAAGAACATTTTCTTTTAGTGTGGCCGCGTTCGGTATTAAGATTTGTTTGACAAGCACATTTATGTCTTGAGGAATTGGTTTCTTCCACTCGTCATTTTGTCGTTGTTTCCAATCATTATCAATAATGGACTTAATATTATCTATGTAATGAGTAAGAAACCCAAATATCTTCCTACTCTTGCTTTTAGAAGCATCGAGGGGCAAGTAGTTGATGAACTTAGAAACGTTTGTTTTCTTAGTGGCAAACGCTTTCTTCCATTGAATTCTCTTTTGCCTGCATTCTAAAAATACTTCCTCACGAGATTTCTGAGTTTGTTTGTGGAACAGACCATAAAGACTATTCTCATAAGCATAATTATATGGTTTCACAAACTCCTTATTAACTGATGGTTGACTAGCAGCATCCCAAAGGGCAGTCTCTTCACTATTGGCACTTAGAGGCATGCAATCAAGATCTGTCCTTTCAGTCTCATCAAGATAAAGATGCGGGTTCGCAGCTTGAGCTTTGGCAAGGTACTCAGGACTTGCAAAGCTAGCTTGACCCTTAAACATCGATGGAGGTGCTAGCATTCTTACAGATTGAATAGAATCATGCGTTTTATAAACAACGTTCTTCAAAAAGTCGACTTGAGCTTCTAGTTTCGTAACTTTTTCGGTTTCTTTATCATATCTACTTTTGAAGTCTTGTTTTAACGCATCTACCTCTTGTTTCTTATCCTCTAGAATTTTAGCAGAATCAGTAGTGGTCATAGAGAGCTTTTGTTCAAGTTCATTAACTTTGGTATTGGCATGGTACGTTTTTTGACGTTCATCCATTAAGAAAACATTATATTGACGCTTCTCTTTAGCTAATAACTCAAGAGTGGTATTATATTTGTTTTCAAAATCGTCCTTTTGACTTTTTAACGCACTTCCCTTGTACCCCTCAAGCTCTTTGGTTTTCTGAAGAAGCTCAGCCCTGTTACTTTCAAGGGTCTCATTAGATTTAATTAGAGCGGCTTTGCATTCTTCAAAGTTTTGAGTGAGCGTAGCGTTTGCCTTCTTTAATTGCTTTTGACTCTTTTTATTTTCAGTGACATCTTTTTGTAAAGTAGCAATTAAATTAGCAAGCGCAATACGTTCCTCTTCATCATATTCATTTGCATGTTGATCATCCTCAGACTCATTATTGCACATGTCTGATGAATCGGGTGTGGTATTACTATCAACCGTTTCCATCATACACGTGTCATTAATGGCATTGGGTAGATCACTATGCTCAGGGATATCACCAAACACATTATATTCATTAGTAGTGTGTACCTTATCGATTGGCTCAGTGTCAAAGATAGGACCATTGTCATCTTCAGTGACTTTGAGAACTTCTTCAACATGTGCCATGTACGAGTAATGTGCTTCTAATTCCTGGTCGGAGGCTTCATCATTAGTGTCATCAAGCATAGCTCCTTCCTCAGCTGATAGTTTGACCCCTGCTTCCATCTTTTTGCATAGCAACATCTTTTCCTTGTGATAGCTGGAGTCTCTAACCCTTTTCGGCTTCCTGCATTCCTTTGCCATATGCCCATAACCTTGGCAATTAAAACATTGAATCCCGCCCTGCTGAACCACTTGACTTCCTACCGTTTCCCTATTCCCAGTAGCAGCAGCAATCCTCTGAGTATCATACTTTGCAGTTTGTCGATCATATCTTGCAGAACCCTCAACATGCGTTGGATTATGTCGATCATACCTAGAAGGACTTTCACCACGTCGACGTGTGCCATACCTTGGAGGACTCTCAACATATCGGTTCTTGGTGTTAGATGATGTGCGAAGATTGTTGTTGGTGGGTTTGTAGATTTTCTTGTAAGTCTTCATTATGAAAGCAATTTGTTGTTTCATCTCTCGGTTCTTTTGAGCTTGGTCTTCATCACTATCTTCAGATGAGGACTCAGATGGTGGTGATGGTGCTCTTGGCGCTTTACCTCGAGATTTTGTGGAAGATGAAGACTTAGATGATGTGGAATATCGTGGTGAGGATGATGGGCTAGAGTATGGCTTAGGAGCACGAGATCGATGATCTTGAACATTTTGAGTGGTAGTTAATAAAGCAAGTGGATTAGCCGTCTTTGCAACTCGTTCAGCTCGAATCTCATTTGCTTCATGCTGAAATTGTTTCAAGATATCAAAGAGAGTGTGATAGTTTACCTTGTCTAACTGCTTCTGTTGTTTCACCAAAGTAACAAAACGTGTCCACTCTGGTTGGAGTTGTTGTAGAAATTGCACATTGACTTGCATGGTGGAGACTTCCAAGTTGTTTCTTGTCATATCATTCATCATCTTGTAAAATCTTGAATAATAGGACTCAATTGATTCTCCATCCAATGCAGTAAACTTACCAAAGTTCCAAAACAAGTTTGTTTTGACATCTTGCTTGTTGAGAGACTCTCCTTGTTGCAAGCGTTCAATGGCCGTCCACATTTCTTGTGCTGTAGGACATGCATCGACTGTGGAATAAATATCATCTCCAATTCCACTTAGGATCATATAGATCGCTTCTTTTTCTGCATCATGCCAAGCACGTTTCTCGGGTGTAAGGTCAGATAAAGTTTCCTTTTTCTTTGTTGCAGGTACTTCTGGACATGTGTCTGTGGCTGGTGTATAAGGAACATCAATTTCAGAAAAGACATATGGGCCATTGTTAATACATTGTCTCAAGGCATCACCATTAGGTCTTGTATCAAGATAGCGAAGAAAGCGTGATTGCCATTGAGCATATCGACCAGCCACAAGCATTGGTGGTCTCTCTTTATTACCCGCGACCATGATGTTGTTGTTCGTCACACGATATTCTGCAGTAGAATCCATCTCAATATTCTCTGAAATGATGAAGTGAATATGGATCTTAAGTAGATTTGTTGTGATTGTTGTTGTGGTTTAAATTCCGAAAATTGCAATTTTTCTCCAGGCCGACAATAAATTCTCCAGTCCGACAAAAACGGTAGTCCAAAAATTTTGTAATCGCCAAAATTTGAAATCGAGCAAGAAATGTCCTAAAACTAGTATGGAAAAAATTTGAATTTACTTGACGAAAAAATTTTAACTTTTTTTTTTTTTTTTTTTTTTTGATCTTCGTGGAAACGATATTCTGAAACTAGTCTAGATGGTGGCTAAGTCTAAAAATTACTCAAACAAAATTTAGCGAAAACATGTCATCGGAATATCCATCGGAATGTGCCATCGGAATACCCATCGGAATGTTTCTTAGATCGGAATGTCCTTTAGATCGCAATGTGCACCTGTCGGAATCCTCCAGATCGGAATGTCCAGATCGCAATGTGTACCTATCGAAATCCCAGATCGGAATGTTCAGATCGCAATGTGTACCTATCGAAATCCCAGATCGGAATGTGGCTGTCGCAATGTGGGCAGAGTAATCGTTTCAAGATTTGCCTTAAAATCCGTCGCAATCCAGATCGCAATAATGATCGGAATGTGCAGATCGGAATAAGGGGCTATCGCAACTGATCGCAAAGTAAAACCCTAGGGTTATTGCGATCAAAATCGTACTCTCCTTTCCTAAATTCAAGCTGTCGCAATAATGGTGCTTTTTCTTCCAACTTTTTAGGCAACGGTTTTTGGCAACTTTTAGGCAACAAATTAGCAACTTTTAGGCAACAAATTCGTGATTTTTACCAAACCAAAACAACCAAATCTCTACAACAAGTATATAGATGATTTGTAGCAAGATAAAGAACACGAAAACCACAAAAAAATTTGAATTCGAGTTGATTTATGGAAGAAATCACACGAATCAAATATAAGAAGAACAACCAATAACAAATCTACCCCGTGGCGATTGATACCAATTGTTGTCCCTTTTATATGATTGATATAAGACGAATTATTAAGAAAGAAAGAAAGGTAGAATGAGAAGAAATTCTAGAGAGAGAAACTAGAGAGAGAAAAGAGAGAGAAGAGTGTGAACTTGGTGAGATTAGATTAAGAAGTGAGAAATTACAAATGACCATCCACCCTCCTAACATGCTAGGAGGGTAGTATATATAGTCCACCCACATGCGGGCTTTAATGGACTATATATTGGGCCGGGCTTGTAGTTTGGACTTTAATTAGTTTAAATCCAAGCCCGTGAATCACGACTAAATAACTACGTATTACAACGTTCTAATAAATAATACAATAGAAACCTATGACCTAACATTCTTGTTTGACTCAATATTTTGAGGCTAACAGTACTCTTTATTCATTTCTTCTATAAATCTCGAACCACATGTAAACACATAACACCATAGTATGCTTTTCAAACTTCTAACTTCTCTCTTTCATGAAGAAGAAAATTTCACACACTAGAAAATCACAAATACAATCGTCTGTCATTATTATCGATCATCTGCCGCCACTATCTTTCGAAATTACCACCACACCACCACCATTGATGGTGTTGTCGGCTGTTGGGCGGGGTGGTTTAAGTGGATTTGTGGTTTTGGTTGATGGTTTAGGTGGTTTTGTCAGTAGTTGGTGTATGTTTTGTGGTGTAGATACCAATTGCCATATCTTATATTCTTGGTTTTGTCATTCATTTAAGAGAAGAGACGAGATTGAATTGGAAAATGAAACACGCGTTGATGGTGATCTTGAGGTTCATCCTCTTTAAACTTATACCTACAAACAAAGATGATGATCTTTTCTATTTTTCTACCGCTTCATCCCGAGGTTAACTATGTGATATGTAAGTAACTTTACCAAGGTTAGCTATGTATATGCATGACGGTGTTGTCTCGGTTTCCATATATTTGCATTCTATTCGAAAGCTGCAAAGATGGCAATAATGAAGAAAAGGCTAACTTCATGATCATTTTGAGCTCATTACCTAAAAGCTTATATTGTTTATAATACAATCAAATGTTGAATGTAGTGATTATATCTTTATCTGTAAATTTACTAAATGTAATTTTATTCTAATGGCCACTTGTTAGTTTTAGAATTTATTACATAGTACGTCGTCAACGATTTGACTATCAATTTCATTCATTTTGGATATAAGATGTTTATGGTTTACATACATGTACCTTTAATTGTAATCTAAACACATTACGTGAGCACCATTATGGAAATTAAGAAAGACGATCAAGTTTTTCTCTTTTTCATCTTTCTCATTTGAGCAAGCCGTTGACATGGAACATGGGACCAAGCAAGAAGTGGTACAAAATCAAAATAATAATAATATTTTGGTCACGATATGTAATATCTAAAGTGCTATTTTAGCGAAGAACCAAATTGGTGTGGGATTTCCTCAAAGAAAAGAACAAGTTCATTGTGTTTCACCTATAGTGTTATTTAGAATTAATGTTTTTTTTTCTAACCTGGTAGATCTAACTATAACTTTAGACGTCTTTAAGCTTGTAATGATACAAATCATGTAATATTAGTGTTTCAGCTAGATCTAATTAAATGGTGTATGATCTTGTTCTTAGCTCTTGAATATAAAAAGGGAAACCAATGATATTTTTCCAATCGAAAGTTGGTTAGTCTATGCAAAGAATATTAAGTACATTTTGTTAAAGAACAGAGTTTATAAACGTGACGATCAAATGATCGCGTGTAAGTGTTGAACCACTTGCACCAATTATGAGAGATGGTTACGCTCATTATATATGTTTACTTGACTCTCAATGGATCACAAAATCTAAATCAATCATCAAAATTATGTTAGCATACAAAGCTATGATGCTTATGTTTATGAATAACATAAATGAAAAGGGTCTAAAAATCTTAAACGGGTCAAAAGATACCAAACTGCATTGATAATCCTACAACACACTTTCAAACAATTTAGACTAAAATTGCATGAATATATATACGTGGGACAAAAAACACTTATCACAATATTACATTTCACTAATTATCTGATGCTTAAAATTTTCGAGGTTACGCGAAAGTGCTCGCTTATCTATTCTATATACCCTATCAAGAGTTTTTCTCAATTATTAAAAGTTTGAATTTTTTCTACATTTCTTAATATAGATTTCAACATCTTTTTTTTCACACAATATCAACCGGGTCCCGGAATCGAACACCGGTCAACCTCGTCGGGTCACCGGGTCACTGATCGATCATCGAGTTAATCGGGTCGAGTCATGAGATCGACCACCGGATAAACAGGATTGAGTGACCGGGTCACGGGTTCGACCACCGAGTCAACCCGATTGAGTCATCGGGTCAACCAATCGAGCCACCGGGTCAACTCGGTCGAGTCACCGTGTCACGAGTTCAACCACCGAGTTAAACCGGTCGAGTCTCCAGTTCACTGATTCGATCATCGGGTCAACCCGGTCGAGTCATCGGGTCACAAGATCAACCACCGGGTCAACTCGACCGATTCACCAGTTCATTGATTCCACCAACAGGTCAACCCGATCGCTCGGTTACCGTTTCGACCACCAAATCAATTAGCATATCGTCAACTATTTGCCGCTAGGAAATTTCCGCAGCTATGCGCGGATATACGTTTTGTGTAACATAATATTTAGGTCATTAAATTTTAAAAAAATACGTAATTTATTACACTTAAAAAGTCGACGTTAAGATTACTTATCTTATCACAAAGTATATGCATCTCACCAACCAAAGTAACACTAAAATGATTGAATTATGATTTAAATGTTATTGTTCTTGTATCAGGCGACTCAAATGATTAAAAACACGACTTTAGTAATATATTGTACAAAAGACGTGAAAGTTCTACTTATGTTTTGTTAATAATATGAATCGTTACTCTAAAATTGTTAGAAAGTATGTTGGTCTGCTCGTATATTAAATTTCAAGAAATTTAGTGACGCGCTTATGACTCAAGCAAAATTAGATATAAAGTCATCAAAATTAATAAAAGGTTTGTAACATAAAAATTAAGACAAAATGTACTTAAAAACGTATGTAATCAAAATTAAAAAATTTATTGCACCAAGCAACAAAATGCATCAAAAAAGCAACAAGTTAACCATATTTTTGTTCCCTCATTTAATACCTAATCATATATACACATTTGCTACCCCCACTTAAATAGAAATAAGTACATCTACATTAATTAGACATTTATGACTCACATTTAAATAAACCTTACAACTTTTTCATAAGCAATAAATTATAGTATTCCCTACTACTTATAAAGGGTATAGGACTTTTTTTTAAGTACATTTAATTAGGAAAATATAGGAAACTAAATAGGTAACTATAGGAATCTTTTTTAACATTTCCATGTTTGATAGTTGAGATTGACATCCAAACCAGCCAAAGAAATGTGTATCGGCCTGTTCAAAAATTTATATAAAACCCTAACTCGATTCCTATATAAACCGCACCTCTACCCTAAAACCCCTAATCCTGCCTCTCTCTTTCTCTAAAAATCATAGCCGCCACTACAGTCACCATATCCACCATTGCCACCATCTTCGCCATCAACGATGGTTGAATGATGTTTCTGGTTGATGGTTTGACATACATAAGAGGCTTGGCGTGTGGCTGTTTTTGTTTGAGAACAAATGAGGTTTCTCTCCCCGAAAAAGAAAATTATCCAAAGAGTGTGGTGTGCCAACGATTCCGGTGTATTGAAGAAATGGGGTTCAGCCTATATCTATTGGGGTAGTGCCCAAATGGGAATCCTCATATCTACGAAACAAAGAACACACACATATGTCTCTCCATATCTCTCTCTAACCAGCACCGCGACACCGCAACCCACTGTTGTAAACCACCATCATACATCATTACCACAACAACATGACCACCCCCAAACCCTAACACCACTGTGCCTCACCCCCTTAACGACACCACCGCCACCGCCACCAAGGTCACCACATCGTACGCCACCTCCATCGAGAGACCAATCACCACAGACTACGACCACTAAGACTAACGCCCATCAAATGGGTTTTCAAGTTTTAAGGTATTTTTTTGTTGTTTTTATAGATCCATGGTTTTAAAAAGGTTTTCAAGTGTCAAGGTATTTTTGTTATTTTATTATATTCATGGTTTTTAGGATCTCTATTGTTTTATTAAAAGCGTGATAATCGTCGTCGCTCCACAAATCTGTTGAATCTCTATTGCATTTGCATTTGAATGACATGAAACGCGTGAAATCAAATGTTGAAGCTTCTGAGGTAAGCCCCTAATTTTTCGAGTAAACCACTAGCTTCACTATCTATATTCCTAAAAAAGGTATGGTTTTAATTTTTAATTTTTGTTAATTTGTACTTTTTAGTAATAAAGATTGTATTATTATTTCTTATAAATTTGAGAGGTTATATTGAAATATATAGACAAAGTTTTGATTGTTAATATGAAATTTTGAGTTTTTTTTGTGGGTTATTAATTTTAGGTTGTAAATAGATGAGGATAAACTGGTGGTTTGGACTACTAATGTAGATTAGGCGGTGTGAAATCATGGCGAGAATGTGGATCATGGGAGACAGTTTTATGGGTTGGGATACCATTATGAGGTATAAGAATTTTTTGTTTGGGTTTTTGATGTAAAGATGTAAGTTGTTGTTTGTCTAAGCTTCTATTACTAATAACGAACATCAGTTCATGTTTGTTGCAATTATGGTTATGAGTAATAACATAAGTTACTGCGAAAACTTGACGATGGTTCGTTCCCGACGCGATTGAGTAAAGATGCAACGCATAACATAAAAAATGGAAGCAAGTAAGGTTAGGTACCACTTTATGAAAGATATATGAATCTCCAAACTTTGTAGCAATTGAGATATACTACAGGCAGTGTAACGAGTCAAACAAGTGGGTTAAAGTTTTTTTTTCCTTCGATCATTCCCTTTTAAGTTATATATTTGTAATGTGATTTAGCCATATTTTTTTCAGGGTAAGTTGTATCTCCTGCTTCTTGGTACAACAACTTAACGTCTGGTATGTAATTTTTCATCATTTCACCAAAGTGTACAACATGAAACATAGCACATAAAATTCTTTTAATAAACTGTATAAACTTTGACTTTTGAAGAAAACGCATTCATTTTCTACATTAGAAACTAATTTGATTATTTGGATGTTTGGCATGATTTTGATATAAAAAATCATTATCGCACAATCATTTTCAAATTACATCTCAAAACCCTCCATATGTATAGCCAAATTGTAATATATATTTTTCATTTGCAGGTGCAAACATCATTTCTTTTTAAGCTCACTCGTGTGAATGTACATCTAGGAATATTATTATGTTGGTTCTCACCTGAATTGCCCACATAGGTGTTCCATTTTCTTCAAATAAGTAGTGGTTATGTGTCAAAAAATGTTACTGTCCATTGTCACTATGTCAAAAGTTAAAGTGTTTCCTTTACAAATTTGCACCCAAGAATGTCTTTATAATTATCTCTACATGTTCTCTCCTCTCAACAACTTGCCGGAATTGGTGATGGTTTTGGCGAGGCTAAAGAGGTAATTACTATAAGTACTTGATCTTCTTATTCTTTGTGGTTTGTGGTATTAGTATTCCTATTTAAACCTACAAATGCTTCTACTATGGACAATTTAGCTATTGGGTTGTTGTATGGGGTATTTGGATTAGCATCTTTGGAAGAGTTTAAGTCGTTAAAAAATAAATTTTAGAGTAATGTATTGGGCTTATTTTTTTGGTCCGGCACCCCTTAATACTTTTTTTCTGATGAAATTCATGTCTGGGTATCACTTGCAGGCAAAGTAGGTTTTAAACCAAAATTAGTACTTCAAGAGAACAGTCAAAATATGTTGGAGAACCAATGAGTCACTTGGAGTTAATTGCTTCATATGTGGTAACCATTCATTGCTTGCTCACAGGCTTTCCAGTTTGTAATTCTTAGTACTAATTATTAACTACCCTTTAGTGTTGTATCTTGATTGGTTTGGTTCATGTATTTGTTAGATTCATGCCGCCATTAAGGTGAAGGCATCTGTTATTCTGGAAGGGCTGCAAGGTATGTATCGATGACTGTGAAATCAATCAAGTCTTACACCATTTGAAAAAATTTCAGATGATGATCCTTTTTTCTTCTATAATTAAAGATGAGTTTTTAATCTAAAAATAAGTTAAATTAATTGGAGAGTTGATACAATGGTTTTCATTGGGGTTCAGATTAGTTCTCGGTATCCTCTCGAATTGATCACGGTTCAAAGTGGAATAGTTTGTTCTTGGTTACTAAAAAGGGGTTGGTTTGTTATCTATTTTAACTTAATAGTAAATAAATGTAAATGTCGTTGAGTGAAAAGAGTTTTAAAGATTAAATTAAAAAGACGAGTTAAAAAATAAATGCTTGAAAAATTAAAAACTATATTAGAAAAAATACTTGAAAACTTAATGAAACTAACAATTGGAAACTTTGTAAAAACAAGAAATTAATCCATCGGAATGCAAGATCTGAATCTGATCGGAATGCGTGGTCGGAAAATAAGGCTGATCAGAATACAACCTGATCGGAATACTGGGAAAATGTCTCTAATCGGAATAAGGCAAACCACTCTCGTCGGAATACTTGAAATAGAGACCAATCGGAATATTTGAAGACAATGCCAATCAGAATGTAATGCTGGCGTCAGAATAAGGAAATAAGCCCAATCGGAAAGCCTAATAAATCGAATCCAAATCGGAATGTTTAACAAAACATCCAATCGGAATGTAAACAAAGCTCCCCAATTCGAATACCAAATGATCCACCCGTCGGAATATTAAACCCTAATCCGATCAAGGTGATCGGAATAAGGGGTGGGAGCACTAATCGGAATATCCCAATCGGAAAAGGGTTTATACCTTTTCCGATTTATAAGGGATTCGAAAATAAGCTAGGCAATAAGCTAATTTGATAAGCTAATCACCAAAACTAGAACGAATCCAAAGTGAAAAGGACTAAATAAGCTCAAATAACAACTTATCCAAACTTAAAATAAGCAAACTTTTAAATCAAACCATAAAAAGATAAACTTTTTAAGAAAACTTTTAAAAAGTAAATAAGCTAAACATATAAATAAGCCAATAAGCACAAAGATCTTAAAGCTTATTCGTATGAAAACTTAAGTAAGCATAAAAAGATTAACTTTTTAAGCACGAAATCATTAAGAACAACACGGATCAAATGAAATTCGCACCACAATTAATCTAAAAATCAAAGAAAGGTAGAAGGAGATGAAAGATTAAAAGCTTAAACTTAAACTTGATTAATGAAATCAACAATACAAAAAGTTTAATCTTGAAAGATTAAAAGAAAGAGAAGATGAAAACTTAGTGAGAGAAAGTTGAGAACTTTCTCTCTCTAAAACTAGAAAGAAAAGTGAAAAAATGAAACTAACTACTAAAAACTAACTCTAAAATTGTAAGGAGAAGGCCTATTTGTAGGTGTTGCTTGTGGGCTTGTAAATGGGCTTGTACATGAGCTTTTTTTCTTCTTTCTTCTTTAGTCTTTACGTCTCTCTAAATAAACGTTTCCGACTTTGGATTTTGAGAAGTGTCGGTGAATAATTCCAACTCGTCTTATAATCTTTTGTTTAATAGACTCGAGTTCTTCGACATATATGAATCTTCCATCTTTCCTTTTCTTCGATAAGTCTTCAAATAGGCACAATGACTTCAAATCTTTTGCATCTCTTGGACAATAGACTTCATCTTGAGTCTTTTTCCTCGATAAAACCCGTGCAATCCCATGTTTTCTTCAATATTCATCCGGTTGACTCTGAAAACACAATAAACACAAAAACCACGCATAATTCCAAACAAATGATATTAAATACGTGTTTTGGTCTCGTTTTAGCCAGAAATAAGTGGTAAAAGGATGGGTGTTTTCACACCTATCAAATCCCCTACACTTAACCATTGCCATGCCCTCATGCAATGCTTAGTGATAAAGCAAATTTACACTTTTCTCATAATCAATTAACCTTGGCCTTATTAAAATACCACTAAACAAAAATTGAAGTACTAAGAGAAATTAAAATCTTTAAAGTAAACAAAAGGATAGAAAACCATTTTCACTTGAAAATAGCTATATGGAAATAACTTGCAAAGAGATCAAGGACTTACATTAGGGCTTTGGTGATGCGAAGATTTATCACCCTCAAGTTTCACGTTCCCCAAACTAAGCTTAAAAACGAGATCATTGTTATTATAAGTCAGCAAATCAAACACTTACACACATGGCTTAATTATATGCTTAAACTCCCTTATTCCTATGTGTATCTCTTATATTTTATTTTTGTCTTAGAATGATCATGAAGATGCATTTTTGGACTTATTTCGATAGTTTATTTAGGCTGAAATCAAAGTAGGACGATTTGATCAATAGTTAGCTAAAGGACAATATCTCTTAAAACTGCTTCTCGGGATATCAAAAAGTTCATATCTTGGCATAACTCGGTTCACGATTTGAGACCTTTCTCTGGCCAATATTTGGCATGTACTTCATACTTCATATCTTGAGAGACGTTCTCGAGATAATGGTCTTCTCTTCGTTAATAGGGTTTCTTCACTTGGAGACTTTTGAGGGGTACTCCAACTTTGTTGACCACGACTTCATGATTATTTCTTCAATCGCTAATTAGGATTTTGAGATACAACGATCCGCCTCATTTTCGGACTTGGATCTATTTATCTTCATACCTTGTTAGGGTCTTTTCGGATAGACTTCTCCATGATCTTTATGGGAGTTGATTGCTTTTCGTCGTGACTCTTGATCCTTCATATTGATTTTGGGAATAATGCTTTTCACATCACTTTGGATCTTCAGCAATAAAATTGAATCCTCATGCCTTGTTAGGGCCTTTTCGGACTCGCCAATCTTCGCGCCCCGCTTCATAAGTTATGCCTTGGCTATGAACTCTTATCATTACCGAGCAACTTTTAAACGATCTTGGGCTAGAAGCTAAGTAACTTTTCAAATCGTACGACCTTACTTATTGCAGATAATTTATTTAGCAAGTGATGGGAGAATAGGCAAATAATTACACCAAGTGTGCTTGTGCAAGAATACCGACTTATAATTGACTCTATCATTTCTCGTTCTCCACAATTTAAAATCTCAAGTAATGAGACTCGTGGATGCTTAGCCTAATAAACCAATTAAGGTCTACATGGTTAAGGATACTAGCTAGAATAAACTTGGATAAGTCTATTCGGGTTGAGTCAAAATAATCGCAACGGGCCTAATAAGTCAAAGACTTCAAAACTAGCTACACCACTTTATGAATATTTTTGACTTTATTGCGGGATATATACATATGAAAGCAACGATAAAAATTTAAAAATTACGACTAAATGGCCAAAGTTAATTAGAAATTTAAAAAATGTTGAAAAAGATGATTTTCCGGTTAAATGAAGGCATTTTCATGGAAAAGTCCACTTAAAACTTCGATAGAAGTCCCCCCTACACTTAAGATAAACATTATCCTCAATGTTTAAGCATGTGGGAAAAATCTCCCCTACACTTATGACATTGTGCACGTTGGTTAAATCAAGTTAAGGAAGAGACGACTAAAGTGATCAATTTCAAATGTGAGTATGAAGAGAATTGAATCACGATAGTTGAGAGATAGAACCGGATTGCGGATAACACGGGAGCACGGTTCTTCAAAGGTTCCAAAAGTGCATTCATCCCTGTAATCACATCACCACACAAACACAAACACCTATAGAGGCCCCCCTACACTTAGGAGGTTAAAACGAAAAAGGATAGATACTCGGGCTGCCTCCCGAGGAGCGCTTGTTTTTGATAACCGAGTCACGAGCCTGACTCGACCCAAAATTAGTTCATGGGAAACGTGGTGAGGGATGGAATCATCTCTTGAGAGATGTCCTCACCAAAGTATAACTTCACTCGTTGGCCATTCACCTTAAAATTAGGTCCATTAGGTTGAGCGAGCTCGAGAGTACCATATGGAAAAATTTGGGCAATGGTGAATGGGCCGGACCAACGAGATTTAAGCTTGCCCGAAAAGATTTTCAACCGAGAGTTAAAGAGTAAAACTTTGTCTCCAACTTGGAACTCTCGGTTTTTAATCTTGGAGTCGTGAATGAGCTTAGTCTTTTCCTTATAGATCAAAGAATTTTCATAAGCCTCATTCCGGAGTTCATTCAGCTCATTGAGTTGGATCTTGTGTAGGTCACCGGCTTTGTTGATATCGAAGTTAGCCCACTTCGGCCCAGTAAGCCTTGTGCTCCAACTCAATGGGGAGGTGGCATGCTTTCCCGTACACGAGACGATATGGCGTACAACCAATCGGAGTGTTGTAAGCGGTACGGAAAGCCCACAGAGCATCATCAAGTTTATCGTCCCATGAGGCACGATGCTCTCCCACGGTTCTCTCAAGAATTCGCTTTAATCCTCGGTTAGAGATTTCAGCCTGGCCATTAGTTTGTGGGTGGTAGGCGGTGGAAAGACGATGATTTACACCATACTTAGCCATGACTCTTGCAAATTGGTCATTGCAAAAATGAGTCCCGCGATCACTAATAATGGTACGAGGCACACCGAATCTAGCGAATAGCGACTTCAAAAAGTTACAAACCACCCTTGCGTCATTAGTAGGTAAAGCTTTGGCTTCAACCCATTTTGAGACGTAGTCAACGGCTACAAGGATGTATTTGTTTCCTTTAGAGGAAGGGAATGGCCCCATAAAGTCTATACCCCAAACATCAAAGATTTCACATTCTTGAATGAAATTCTGAGGCATCTCGTCTTTATGTGTGATCTTGCCTTGTTTTTGGCAAGCATCACAACGTTTAACCATCTCGTGAGCATCACAATAAATGGTGGGCCAATAAAATCCCGAGTCAAACACTTTTTTGGCGGTGTAGTTGGGACCAAAGTGACCACCGGTGGGTCCTTTGTGGCAAGCGTCAAGGATTTCTAAAGCTGTCGGTCCATCAACACATCGGCGAATAATCAAATCAGCACATTGTTTGAATAGATACGGGTCATCCCAAAAGTAAGTCTTAATGTCTTTGAAGAACTTTTTCTTTTGCTGGGATGTTAACCCGGCAACGAGAATTCCACCCGCCAAGTAGTTTGCAATGTCCGCAAACCACGGGGTTTCATCAGAAGTCGAGTTGATAGACATTAAGGTCTCCAGGGGAAAAGAGTCATTGATCTCTTTGTTCGGATGTTCCCCTTGGTAAGGATCCTCAAGTCTACTGAGATGATCCGCGGTAGGTTTTCAGCTCCCTTCTTATCACGAATTTCAATTTTAAATTCTTGAAGTAGCAAAACCCAGCGAAGAAGCCTTGGTTTGGAATCTTGCTTAGTCAACAAGTACTTCAACACGGAATGATCGGTATACACGATGGTGGTAGAAAGGACAAGATAGGGGCGGAACTTTTCAAAGGCATAGACAACAGCTAAAAGCTCTTTTTCGGTTGTCGTGTAATGCAATTGATCCCCCGTCATTGTCTTGCTAGCGTAATGGATCGGTTGGAAGTGTTTGTTCACTCTTTGGCCCAAAACCGCTCCAATAGCGAAGTCGCTAACATTGCACATCAACTCAAAGGGAAGCGCCCAATTAGGGGTAACCAAGACCGGTGCCTTAGTTAGCTTATCCTTAAGCAAGTTGAAGGCTTCAAGACACTCTGTGGAAAAGATAAAAGGAGTATCTTTTTCCAAGAGGTGGGTCATCGGGCGAGCGATTTTAGAAAAATCTTTGATAAAGCGACGGTAGAAGCCCGCATGACCGAGGAAACTTCTCACACCCTTCACGGTTGAAGGTGGAGGCAACTTAGAAATAACATCGACTTTAGCACGGTGCACTTCAAGACCGGCTTTGGAGATCTTGTGTCCTAGCACGATGCCCTCTTTTACCATGAAATGGCATTTTTCCCAATTAAGAACAAGGCGAGTGTCTTCACACTGCTTAAGCATACGTTCTAAATTGGCAAGGCAAGCAGAGAATGAATCGCCATAAACCGAGAAATCATCCATGAATACTTCCATAGTTTCTTCAACCATGTCATGGAAGATAGCCATCATACACCTTTGGAACGTCCCAGGAGCATTGCATAAACCAAAAGGCATACGTTTGTAAGAAAATGTTCTGTAGGGACAAGTGAATTGGTCTTCTCGTGGTCTTTGGGATCGATGGGAATTAGGAAATACCCGGAGAAACCGTCTAAGAAGCAGTAATAGTCAATACCCGCTAGACGCTCGAGCATTTGATCCATGAAAGGAAGAGGAAAGTGATCTTTTCTCGTGGCATCATTGAGCTTGCGATAGCCGATACAAACTCTCCACCCAGTAACGAGACGAGTGGGAATCAACTCGTTGTGTTCATCTAGAACAACGGTTATTCCGCCCTTCTTGGGTACACAATGGACGGGACTTACCCAAGGCGAATCCGAAATAGGGTAAATCAAGCCGGCATCAAGAAGTTTGATAACCTCTTGTTTGATGACGTCATGAATGCACGGATTAACCCTTCTTTGGCTCTGGATTGCGGGTTTAAAGTCATCTTCCATGAGAATCTTGTGAGTACAAAAGTTCGGATCAATTCCGCGGATATCGGAAATTTTCCAAGCAATTGCCTTCTTATGATCTTTAAGCACGACGATGAGGCGAGATTTCTCTTCTTCTTTCAAGTCCTTAGCAATGAGGACAGACGACTTCTTCTTATCTTCAAGGAACACGTACTCGAGATGGGACGGCAACTCCTTAAGTTCTAAATCCGGAGGATTTTCGATGGGAGGCGTATTCAAAGTCAGTTCATCGATAGCAATATCCTTGGGAGATGGTGGAGAAATATTGTCTTCTTTAAGAAGGTTCTCAATGAGGCGAAGATCTTCATCCCAATCGGTGGGAGAATCGTCATGTTCTAAGTTCACATCTCCCATGGTGGCTTCCAAATCTTTCCAAAGGAAATCACTTTTTCCAAATAGAGATAGTGATGAGTCAATAGAGGAAACGGTCTCAACATTGGGAAGAGAGGTAGGAATACTTTTACAAGCATCTTTGAAGTGTTCTTCACAAGCCTCATCAAGAACGTCAATACAACTAACACTCTCGTATGAATAAGGCTGTTTAGAAAGCTTTCCCATGTTGAAAACGATTTTATCGTCACCCACTCTCATGATAAGCTCACCGGCTTCAACATCGATGAGAGTGCGACCGGTCCTCAAGAATGGACGACCAACAATTAATGGCACACGAGGGTACATATCGTAGTGGACGACGACGAAATCGGCAGGAAAAGTGAATTTGTCGACTCCTACAAAAACGTCTTCGGCTATCCCCACTGGATAAGCAACCGTACGGTTAGCTAATTCCAAAGTCATTTTGGTGGGGACTAGCTCGGGGAGAGATAATTGCTTCCAAACGCTCCGAGGCATTAGATTAATACTGGCACCTAGATCGGCTAGGGCCATGCAATTCTCTACTCCCGGGAAGTTGTAAGGGATTAAGAAACGACCCGGATCACCAAGCTTGGTTGGCAATTTCCTTAAGAAGACTGCAGAGCAATTCTCATTAAGTTGGGTGTTAGCGATATCAAGAAGCTTCTCCTTGTCGCTAAGAAGATCTTTGAACATTTTCGCGTATTTAGGCATGTGAGCGAGAGCCTCAGCGAAGGAGATGTTGAAATTCAATTGTTTAAACATTTTGAGAAAGTTCGAAACCTGAATATCGTCCTTGCTTTTGAGCTTCTCTTTCCTCAACCTAGATGGATAAGGTATATCGAAAGAAGAGGAAGTCTTTGGGAGAATAGGGTCACTCACATCCTTGGGTGGAGGAGGGGTAGAAATAAGAGGTGGAGAAATTGGGGAAGTAGAAGGATGAGGAATAGGAGCAGGTGACTCGTTTTCCTTAGTCACAATCACTGGTGGAGGTATAGGAAGCTCGGGTTCCTTGGTACCTTTGCCACTGCGAGTAGTGATTGCTTTCATCTCCCCTCTTGGATTCGTAACGGTGTTACTCGGAAGAGTACCCGAAGAAGAGGGTTGATTACCTTGGAAGAAACTAGCCATCATGTTCCTTAAGTCATTCGTTTGACTTGCCAAAGTGTTTCTCATATCAGCTCGCAGATCGTTCCCTTGTTTCACCATGTCTGCTTTCAAGTTGAGCACTTCCCGTTGGATATTTTCCACGATCACATCATTAGTCCTCATGTAGGTTCCAATATCTTGGTGTAATGCGGTGGATTGGTTAGGAGGAGCATTGTAGGCGGGTGGTTGATAAGCAGGTTGTTGGTAAACTTGGTTGTTTCTTTGAGGTGGATATGGTTGTTTGTGAGGTGGTTGGTATGGTGCACGAGGTTGTTGTTGAGGAGGGCGATTAAGGTTTTGTTGTTGGTTTGGGTTGTTACGAGGAAAACCGGGCGGGGAAAGAAAGTTGTTTGAGCGGTAGCTAAGCAAGTTGCGGTCACCTTGAGGACGAGCTTGAAAAGCGGCCGGAGGATAGGTACCGTATGCTGCATTAACATTCTCAGAGGGATATTCTTGGGTGGCGGTACAAGTGGTGTAAGAGTGAGGACCCCCGCATATTTCACATGGTTGGCTAACAGCATTGACTTGAGCGTCTTGAGCGTTTTTAGCGTTGATGTTGTTGGTATTGTTAGCGGTGTGGGTAACAAGCGATTCAAGAAGCGTAGTAATTTTGTCAAGTCGCTTGTCGTTGTCACTAGTACTAGCACTAGCGGCATTGGTCCGAACACTCTTGGTTTGCACATGAGACTTATTTTCAATAATATCCCAAGCGGCATTGGAAGTCTTAACCAAAATATTACCCCCCGAGGCACTATTTAGTGAATCTTGGTCATTAATGCTTAAACCATTATAAAAAGTATTAATTTGGTGCACTTTGGTAAAACCATGTTGTGGGCACTTTCTCAAAAGGTCTTTAAAACGGTCCCAAGATTCACTAAAAGACTCATCGTACTTTTGTTCAAAATTAATAATTTCATTCCGCAAAGCGGTAGTACGAGAGGGTGGGAAACAGTAGTTTATGAACTTGGTCTCCAAATCCGTCCACGTCAGAATACTTTGTGGCGGTTCCTTTGCAAGCCAATGTCGGGCTTGTCCCTCTAAAGAAAAGGGAAAAAGTTGTAAACGGATTACCTCTTGTGGAACACCATTGAATTTGACCGTATTCGTGAGTTGCAAGAACCGTTTGATGTGGTCATGAGGATCATCAATGGTACGCCACAAGAATGGTTGAGCGGAGACCATCTGGATAAAGCCGGATTTGAGCTCAAAGTTGTTGGCTGCAATCGCGGGTATGACAATTGGATCATTGTTGCCCTCCACATGTGCTTGTAATAGTTCAATCATAGGGCGATTGTCCGGTAGAGGTTCATTGTTGTTGTTATTATTGTTGTTGAGAGGTGGAGTGTTATTGTTGTTATTGTTTTGAGGTGGGTTATTGTTGTTGTTGTGTACACCGGCCATGTCTAAGTCTTCGAGAGGCTCAGGCTCTCGATAAGACGTTGATCGTGTACGCATGCACCTGCAAAAGAACTAACAAAGCAAACAAGAAATATTTTTGGTTTTTTTTAATTTTTTTGTATTTTTGAAAATTTTATATTTTTAGGGTTTTTTGAAAATTTTTATGAAAAAGTAACGTTCACGGTGAACGGATCCCAAAATCCAAGTTCTCACAAAAAACTGTTAATCTTAACGAGAAGAGCCGGCAGCGGTGCCATTTGATACAATGGTTTTCATTGGGGTTCAGATTAGTTCTCGGTATCCTCTCGAATTGATCACGGTTCAAAGTGGAATAGTTTGTTCTTGGTTACTAAAAAGGGGTTGGTTTGTTATCTATTTTAACTTAATAGTAAATAAATGTAAATGTCGTTGAGTGAAAAGAGTTTTAAAGATTAAATTAAAAAGACGAGTTAAAAAATAAATGCTTGAAAACTTAAAAACTATATTAGAAAAAATACTTGAAAACTTAATGAAACTAACACTTGGAAACTTTGTAAAAACAAGAAATTAATCCATCGGAATGCAAGATCTGAATCTGATCGGAATGCGTGGTCGAAAAATAAGGCTGATCGGAATACAACCTGATCGGAATACTGGGAAAATGTCTCTAATCGGAATAAGGCAAACCACTCTCGTCGGAATACTTGAAATCGAGACCAATCGGAATATTTGAAGACAATGCCAATCGGAATGTAATGCTGGCGCCGGAATAAGGAAATAAGCCCAATCGGAAAGCCTAATAATCGTATCCAAATCAGAATGTTTAACAAAACATCCAATTGGAATGTAAACAAAGCTCCCCAATCGGAATACCAAATGATCAACCCGTCGGAATATTAAACCCTAATCCGATCAAGGTGATCGGAATAAGGGGTGGGAGCACTAATCGGAATATCCCAATCGGAAAAGGGTTTATACCTTTTCTGATTTATAAGGGATTCGAAAATAAGCTAGGCAATAAGCTAATTTGATAAGCTAATCACCAAAACTAGAACGAATCCAAAGTGAAAAGGACTAAATAAGCTCAAATAACAACTTATCCAAACTTAAAATAAGCAAACTTTTAAATCAAACCATAAAAAGATAAACTTTTTAAGAAAACTTTTAAAAAGTAAATAAGCTAAACATATAAATAAGCCAATAAGCACAAAGATCTTAAAGCTTATTCGTATGAAAACTTAAGTAAGCATAAAAAGATTAACTTTTTAAGCACGAAATCATTAAGAACAACACAGATCAAATGAAACTCGCACCACAATTAATCTAAAAATCAAAGAAAGGTAGAAGGAGATGAAAGATTAAAAGCTTAAACTTAAACTTGATTAATGAAATCAACAATACAAAAGGTTTAATCTTGAAAGATAAAAAAAAAGAAGATGAAAACTTAGTGAGAGAAAGTTGAGAACTTTCTCTCTCTAAAACTAGAAAGAAAAGTGAAAAAATGAAACTAACTACTAAAAACTAACTCTAAAATTGTAAGGAGAAGGCCTATTTATAGGTGTTGCTTGTGGGCTTGTAAATGGGCTTGTACATGGGCTTTTCTTCTTCTTTCTTCTTTAGTCTTTACGTCTCTCTAAATAAACGTTTCCGATTTTGGATTTTGAGAAGTGTCGGTGAATAATTCCAACTCGTCTTATAATCTTTTGTTTAATAGACTCGGGTTCTTCGACATATATGAATCTTCCATCTTTGGCCCTTTTCTTCGATAAGTCTTCAAATAGGTACAATGACTTCAAATCTTTTGCATCTCTTGGACAATAGACTTCGTCTTGATTCTTTTTCCTCGATAAAACCCGTGCAATCTCATGTTTTCTTCAATATTCATCCGGTTGACTCTGAAAACACAATAAACACAAAAACCACGCATAATTCCAAACAAATGATATTAAATACGTGTTTTGGTCTCGTTTTAGCCAGAAATAAGTGGTAAAAGGATGGGTGTTTTCACACCTATCAAGAGTAATCGCAAAGTATGGTCCAATTAAAATGAAGTTTCAGTTGTGCATTTAAGGTAACTAATGCAAATTTCACATGACCTTTCGTTACAACACATTTCTCTTATATATAGCTAAGGGGGTGTTTGTTTTAGCTTATGTAATGGGCTTATATAAGCCTATGTTTAATAAGCTTATAAGCCCATGGCTTATATAAGCTTAAGTTAACATGAGGATAAAATGATAAATATGTTATATAAGCCCAAACCTTCATAAAAAAGCCACATTTTTGTGGCTTATCAAAACACCCATATATAAGCTTATAAGCCCACTTATATAAGCTTAACCAAACACTTGGTTTGGGCTTATAAGCTTATATAAGCTAATAAGCTTATAAGCCTATTATATAAGCTAAAACAAACACCCCCTAACTCTTTTTTTACTTGGAATGAATGGCCAGGCAAGGAAATCGCTTACTGTTAGAGGTCTTTTCCCCATCTGGCTGAACCTCGACATCCTGTAAGTTCTTGTTATATTAAAAATTTAATTATAACTATATAACATTCATTGACCGGTTTGACCACTCATACATGCTACAGTAATGCCCAAATAATAATTTTTAAATCTTATGAACAGTAACTTTAACAATAAAAAAATACTACCAACCCACAGTATTTGTTATCCCCTCCATTCTCACAAATCCACCGCCCAAAAACTGATATCCACCGCCCATAACACACACCAAATTTAATCACCACAACCTTTTAAGTTGTGTTTGCAGCGAAAACATTGAGCTGTGTTCGAACACAATCAGATATAAAGTTTACTGAAACAGTAAGAAACTAATTACTCATTTTCATTTTTCAATATTGAATCCTAACAAATACAATTTATATATTTGTGGGATGAGGTTTGTTTAGGGTTTCATCCAATCATCCGTATATCTTTTTTGCTCTTATTTGTAGGTTAGGATTTTAGTAAAGATTTTTTCGGTAAAACATTGTTAAGGGCCATAAATTTTAGTAAAAATTCCGATCAGCCTCGCGCTGTCGCGATAACCTATTGCACCCGTTTCCTACATACACTCATAAACTCTTATTTTATTGAAGATTTTATCCAACTTTGATTTTTAATTATTGTTCGTAATATGGTGTTTTTTGTTTGAAGGATGCCTATAATTGGGATTCAAGATTGCGAATATTTGGAGTTCAATTTGCAGGTACGCAGTTTCATATATTTGTATGCATCCTGATTTTTCGGATAAATTTTCAGACGTCTTATTGGGTTTCTTTGTTGATGATTTTTGAGGGTATCAAAATGAGTATAATAATTGAATAATCCAAACGTAGAAACGGATGAAGAGATTACAACCATTCCGAAAGAAAATAAAGCGAGGTATACATGCTTTTGGGGATATGTTATAATTGCTCATTATTAGTATTACTTATATGGTTATTGCTTTTTTGATATTTCTGAAAATTTGATATTGAAATAAGTTGTTTGCGTTGAATTGATATTTTTGAATGATTATAGTAACTTGAGATAAAAGTTGTTGACATTGGGTTGTTAACAACAAAAGTAGGTTCAAACATGCAATTACCTTGCTTATATACGCCGTCCAAAGGACAATGTCTAGAATACGTTTTCTTAATCATTTCAAATGTATTTTATGCTTTAGGCTGAATTGTGAAGGTGGATTATACATGAAGCGTTCTAGATTCTAAGGTGAAACATATGTGGATGTCGCACCTTTACTAATCACTAACTACGGTTTATGTTATAGTTAGTATAAGTCAAATATTATTAAAAATTTAAGGTCTAGCCAAACCACATAGACACTAGACAGTGATCAACTACTTATTGTTTAGTGGTGAACCACTTTAGTGTATTGTCATAGGATATGTATGAATTTAGAGTTGCATTGCCATATGTTTATGTTCATGGTTCTCATAATTTCGATTCCAGATTTATAAATGATAAAATTCCATGTTTTTTCATTTTCAAATAGTTTAATCACATATTTGTTGGTTAGGAATGAAAAAAAGGAATAAGATACCCTTTTAATTATGGGTAAACAAATGCTTACCCCAAAACAAAAAAATAATATACTTTTACGTGATATTGTGATCTAGGTGGGTTTAGCGTTGAAATCGTTCTTATAACATTCACTTTGTGGCATTGCAATGCGAGAAAGGCCATATAGCGTGCGACTGGGGCTGCTTTAAAGTTAAGAGAAAATGATGTTCTTGCTGCATGCCAGTTGGATACGATCGTTGTAGAGCTATCAAAAAATGCCACCGAGTTACTCCAAATAGCATCCTAAAAAGACTGACTTATAATATGAAACACGAGAAACAACACATGGTCATGGCCTCACACTTCATGTCACTTATTTTTCGCTATGTAAGTTATCTCTTTGAATTGCAAATACACATTTGAATTGTGTAATTGATTGATTATTCTGCAAGTATACATTCGAATTTTTTAATTTATTAACTATTCTAGAGTGTTTTCATAGTAGGTGGAAGTTGCAAAAGCCTATGAGAAAGGTGGAGTAGCATGCCTCAAATATATTTTCGACTTGAGCTGCAGGCTGAAGGCGATAGGCAATTTATAAGTTTTGTATGTACTGCAAGGTTAAAGGTAATGAGCACCACGTGTCTATCCGCCAGATTAAGCAAAACAGATTTTATGCCTCAGATGTTTCTTGGGAGATGGCAACAACTCTAGCTGCTTCTTTTATTGCAGTTCAGTCTTTTTACCCCTGATACGCAGCCAATCTATAGAATAAAAGGGAGCTACTGTTCCAAAATCAGAGGTTGGGCTTGGCTGCAACAATATAAAAAGGGATGTATTGTTACAAGTTAACTAAGTCATATATTATATATGTATGTCATAGAAAGATGTTGTTCTTTAGCCTTATTGTGAGCGGGGCCGATCCTTTGAGCCGTTCCGACTATGATACGCAAAATAAACAGGTTAAATCATGCATGTTGAAGTTAAAATTTTATGCGGTGGCTTTTGCCGGTGTCTTGGCCAAAATTAGGTCTGGACCTATAAGTAAACACTTATTTCAGGTATATTCATCACTAAACAATATATAGTGCAAAAAGAATAAGGTTGTAACATGTATTATAGGAATTAAGCTTCATGTAGATTTGTTTGTTGAAACAGAAACAATGTTAAATTTCAGTAAGATGTTGCGGGTTACAACAAAATGAGACCTTCGCCTCTGTGCTACCTAATACTGATGTTGTGAGTCCTGTGAATCTACAAATGGCAATGAACCCAATGTTATGATTTGCTAAAAGTAGAGATGAAACAATATGGGGAAGGTAACAATATAAAATTTATTTCTTGAATTGCATGAATGCATTTTGTTACGCAGGTTTGTATATAGTTTCTTTATTGTATACACTACTATAAGTAGGAGCCATATATGCCTTCAATACACTAGAATTTTCACAAAAATGTATTCTATTGTCATTTTTATGCCTAACAAGCCATTTCCAACTGTTTACAAATATATTATTTTGAATAATTTAGGGAACCATCTATAAGCTAAAACGCAATAAGCAAAACTAGAACCGCAGCGAAGCGCGTGTTTTCAAACCTTGTTTACTCACATTATAGATGAAAGTTAACTAACGATTGGTTGAGTGCCTGCAATATCATTATTCAGTTGCCTAGCTCAATTAATTCAGGCCGAATGTACAAGTGCAACAAATGAGACTCAAGCCCTCCTAGCTATAAAAGAGACCTAGGAGATGAAATTATGGTTTTATCACACTTAGATCATTCGTAGGATCAGAAAATCCAACACTACTTTGATTGATCATGTGTTAGGTCCTAAATCTTCCTGTGTTAAAACCTTGCTAACAACAGCTGCAACTAACCCTTTATTATTAAGTATAAATGTATAATGCATCTATGATATCATATATTCTTTAAAGTTAATGTTGCTTTATGTTAGTTGAAATTTCTCATTTTATGTGTGCATTGCTTGTACATGATATGCAAAAGACCTTGCACCCAAACACACTACACGATATGCAAAAGACCTTGCACCCAAACACAGTACAACTATATGACTTGATTTGTGAGCATAGAGACTTCTCGTGAGTTTGTTAACCAGGGTTCTTAGTAACATTGCGACAATCATTAACTTCACTACGTTCTATTATAAAACATGGAAAAAGATATGTGGCTTGTAACATTGTGATGATCATCATGGTTCTTTGCTATTTTGCAACTTGTTGTAGCTTGGTTGCGTTTGCATGCAGTATTACACAGTCCAACAATATAAGTGAGAATACCATATTTTTTTGTTCTTAATAGGTGGATATTAAAAAAGCATCTTCATCTTTGTGGTTCAATTTGCAAATAGATGCAACTATTAACTTGAGATGTGAGTATAGAGGACAAATATGTAAAACTTCTTGTCAGTTTAAACTTAATTACACCTGAATTAGAGGCTTATTTTTAGTCTTAATCAGACGTCAACCATGATTCTATATAATTTTTTCATTATTTAACTTTAGAGACTTAACATTATTAGGATAAATCTTTGTATACCATCATTATTTTACAGCACGTTTTAAAAATGAAATGCAATTACTAGAAATCATGTATTTTAAAAAAAATATTTGCCTAATTTTTTGTTTATCAAACTTACAAACTTATTTAGGCGTTTTATGATAAAGACCATCTAAGTGTGGAAACGTTGAAACATACAACATTATTATATCTAACATCCACACACCATTCTTTATTTAACAATACCATTTTATGTTTTTTTAGGTAAATCTTAACCAAATGTGTAGAGTTAAGTTGTGAGGATCATTTAACTTGCATCGCATTAGTAATTAAGTGTAGCAAATGTTTAAACTTTTAGCCTTCTCTCTTCTTAGAAATGGACTTGTTAGTGTCCCGTTGTTACATTTGTGTGTTTAGGACCACTAAATCGGGTAGGGAGAGATGTCATGTTAAAAATATGTGATTAATTTTAATGATATGGTAACACTTGTACTTCTTCAATTATATTACAGACTACAACTTAAACTCATAAGTTAATTGTTTTTGCAAAAAAATTGTATAACTTTATAAGTATTGAACCTAAAAACCAAAGTTAACCGGTAAAAACTCATATTTTTCATTTGTTCTAATATTCAGTGTAAGAGAAATCATAGGACACCAATACATATGTGTTCTATTATTCAATGTAAGAGAAATCATAGATTCACTCACCGGGTCAACCCGATCGAGCCACCATGCTTAAATAGAAATTAAATACCAACTTCAAAGAAAAAAACTTAGCCACGTTAAACATACAATCCAAGCTCTTAGCCAAACGAAAAACGAAAAATGCACGTTATAAAAAATGGTCGAGCGAAACACGAGTACTAAAAACTTATTACTTTATATGGTGCGAGACTTTCCATTGCATTTTAGTTTCACCTCGAAATATCGTATCGTTAAGTATACGTCGCTAGAAAATCCCGGCACTTAGCGCGGGTATTCGTCTAGTTACAAGTATATAACTACCAACATTTCATGTTATTTGGTAACGAAGACACGTTTAATTTTTTTTTAAACCCTTTTTTCTTTAATGTTTTCATAATCTAATTTGGCAAAATAAACTCCAAATGAAGTGTAATCGGATCTAATACGTAGCAGATACCTATTCGAGCTCGACTAGGTCGATTATATACAAGGGTTGTTTTCCCGTGAGATGAAAAAATATAGCTTTAAGAGATGTCGTTGTTCTAGTTTGATATGGTTAAAAAAAAACAATTTTTTTACTATATAAAGAATGTTTTTGTAATAGTTTTACTATTTAACATTAATTATCATCTACAAAAGTTGATGTTATATATTATCTACAAAATTTGATTTTAGTTTACGTCTCATTTATCAACTTAATTGACTTGACAAGAGTGCAAACTAAATATTTTATTAATGCTACTGTAACTCATTTTCCGCAAAAAAGCTTGCTCATATTTAAGCCCATTGTATACAACGTCATAGCGACACATCAAACTTGATTTCCAAGCTAAATCAAACAAACTTCGTGTACAAATCCTATACGATATATAGTTTTAAAGCACTTTCTCGATGGATTCATGGGATATGGTCCAAGTATGAATAAATCCGTAAGATAATGGGTACGATTGCATATCTATACGACTAAATTCACGAACTATGAAGGAATCTAGTTGAATCGAACACCTTGAGGTTGAAAATCATCTCGAGATTAACCTAATATGAGAGTTCTTGTCAAATTTCGAGCTCGGAGACGTAATAAACACTCTCAAGCTCAACTTGATTGTCAATGCTTGAACATTGGTAACAATAGCACATTATCCGGTTTAGGAGTGGAAACGCGAATCACTACGACTAACCAGTAGTGGGTAACAAAACCACGAACTAGGCAACAATCTGCCAATATATAATAGATCGAGAACTCGAAACTGAACAAGTAGTTAAAACTTAAAAATAGAGAAAAAACATATAACAAGCTTATAACATACAACAAGCTTATATATAGCCCAAGGCTTATAGCTTATTTGGGTTTTTGTTGCTTATTTTAAAACTTCTAATATTAATGTGACATGATAAAAGACAAAAAGTTTTTAAAAAAACTTATCCACAAATAAAAATGAATCTTACGCATTGACATTACGTTTTTAAAAATGTGATTAACATTTTGTCTTTATATAATGCAACTTCTTTTTTCTTTCAGTGTCTAAAGTTTTTATTTAAATTCAATGAAATATTGAATAAATTTTTATGATCAGAACAACAATATAATTAATTAATTACTATATAAATCTCAAATAAATGAAGTACACTCTTTGATTACGAAAAGGGTAAATGTTCTGATTTACCTTTTTTTATATAAAGAGACAACCACGATTGGCTCATTCATCAATATAGATGATGAGTTATTTTGGATTCTACTTTTTATTTGCAAGTAAGGAGATTAATCCAGTCATTCATTATCTAAGATCAAAGCTTATAAAATAACATGGAGAAGTCACTTTTGTCAAAATGTCAAAAAGCTGCAAAATATCGTTGGAGTGAACAAAATTGTAAATTTGACGAAAAATATTTTATCACTAGTAATATTTTACTAGTGATATCACGATGAAATATTATTAATGATATCACAATGAAATATCACTAGTGATATTTAATAAACATAATTATAGTGTAATATCATCACTAGTGATATTTCATTATATTTTACAGAGAGAAGTGAAAAAATCATCCATGTGATATGTCGAAAAATCAAGATACATATTTCGTTAACTTTTTAGAGACCAACCATCCATTCGTTAGTGAACAGTTCATGGTCCAAATTGTTTTCTTGTTAAGTACTAACGAGGTTTATAAAAAATGTATTCTTTTCTTTTTTGCTTTTACAGGGATGTATGATGAACGCTTTTTGTAAAAGAAATTCGATTTTTTTTTTAAATTTTTTAAAAAAGTTCGAAAAACTGTTTTAATTTTTTAAAAAATAACTATTTTCAAAAAAATCAGTTCGAAAAATTTACAACTTTAGTCTCGCTAAAGGTAAACCAACTCAGAATAATAAAAAGTTAAAAACTATCTATTTGTCAAACAAACATATCCTATCATGTTTTTCAGTCATGGTCCTTTTGGCGCTTTTCAATCCAACGTATATCAACCAGTCACGTACTTACTTTTTAGTGTTTTTTTTCGTCAACCATTTTTGTTTTAAAAGCTCACTTTTGGCCATTTTTTTTTTCTGAAACATTTCGGCTAATACTATTTAGCCTAATAGAGTGTTTCTTTCGGCTTATATAGCCCGCCTATGTCGCTACCACCACTATTTGGTTCTGGGGCTTTTCTTAGGTTATTTTGAAACTTTTATAAAGATCGGGCAAATAACAAAGTATGGGCTAATGAGGTATTTTGACAAAGCCCATTAACACATCTTACTCATCACTCTCAAGTGAAATCGGCCCAACTTCAAAAGTACCAGAAACCAACAGTTCCACCTCAGTACACACACTAATCTATGTACTTGTAGACAGATCGATCACCATCAATCGTACTTTGGTTAGTTTGAAATGAAGTTGATTGCATGTTACTTTTTCACTGAAAGAGTTTTCTTTGATTTAGCTTACCTTCATAATACAAGCATTGTAAGTTACTTTTTCAACACTCTTAGTTAAATGAAGTCGATTTGCTGAATCATTTTTCTGTTACGATTCGATGTGAGTGAGTGATGTATTTAATGAAGCATTCAAAGGATTTGTTTGTTTAGACATGGTCAATAGTTAATGATTATAAACATCTCACTAGATTTGTACTCATTTTTATACGGTTGCAAAAATGTATAATCTTTAATCTCAAATTTGATTAGTTACTTAGTTGCAATTTTCCTGTTTAACTAATTGAAGTTTTACTCTTTATATAACGAGATTTGGTCATTCTCATCTTTGCATAATGGAATTATTATTATTCTTCTTGTTGTTCCTGGATGTGAATGAGTGTATGTGATTTTTTCTATTACTCTTTGATAAAGTTATTTATGCTCAATAATTTGGATTTGCTATTTTTTCTTTCGATGTGTGGTGAAGCCTGTCTCTTTTTGGAGGAGAGCAAGCATTACTCACAGAATGAGCCCAACCTAATCGAATAAAAAACCCGTCTATATCCAACCAAACACCCCCAATTCATCTCACTTTCACTTTCTTCCTGGGAATTTCTTTTGCAAAAACCACCTACAACTTAAAAGGTTTTAATTATTTACTGTACTTTATTACACTAGTTTTTAGATTAAATAAAACCGCTTGTCATATTGTTGATTGGTTATCGATCTGTTTTTTATCAACATTTACGGGTTTTTACTATTTTTTAGGGTTTAGTCGTACACCTCATTTCCCATCGTTTGGTTTTGGTGGTTTGACTTTTTTTTTACTATGTTTCAGGTTTGCTGCTGCTCCGATCTTCTCCAAACAGAAAGTGGTATAATTATTCTCAAATGCTTCTGTTTGTTTTTTATTATATTGCGTCCAATTTTTTTGCCTTATTTTGAGACTTGGAGGCTTATATAAGTTTATCTTGATACAATGAACTAATATAAGCCCATAAGTCGCCACAATTTTATGCCTTATCTTATTTAAGCCGAAATACGCTCGCTTACGCCAAACCAAACACCCCCTTAACAATGGCCTCATTAGCTTATATGTGTTAGATTACGGAGAATCCAATGGCTACTCTGTTCCGGTTTGAGAGTGTTCACGGTAAAAATGTGTACTAAATTAAAACCAAGTAAAATTTGCTAGTAGTAAGGGATTAGAGGGCAAAACTGAGGGTAGCCATGGCGGAATGGTGTGTTTTTAGTGTAAATCATATTCATGTTTTTTATAAAAAAAAAATGAAGGTGGGGGAATTATATGTTTCAGGTTGCTAATTGATCTTTTTGAAATGGCATTTCATTCAGATATGGGTCGCACTAAATCCTTGAACGCAAGAAACACTATGTTGAACAAGGCGCGCGGTAACAAGCGTCCTGGAAAAGATCTGTCCAGGTTCCGGTTCACCTGCAGCAGGTGCAACAGTTTCGGGACAGACATTTCTTACCACCTAGATAGCCATAAAAAGGACTGCGTAAGTCCAAGTCACAATTTTTTTTTCTGTTACTCATTTGAATGGGTGCAAATACATGATACTGATTTTCTTCTTACCTGTGTGAAATTGTCAGTTTAATACTCTAGTAAGCGTAAGCTCAGGTCGATTATAGCTATTTAGGGAATAAATTTGGTTTTGTTTGTCTTATAGATATCCTATTGCGAAGGTACAAAAACAAAACCAATACTTTTGGCTTTATAAAATAGACAACGAAGGGGCTGTTTATTTCAAAATTAGATGCATTAACATACCGAAACATATGGCATATTTGGTGAAACTAAAAAATGAAGCATAGCCATATAATATGCATTAATTTGGGTACATCTGAGATGTTTCGGTATCTACCAAGGATTAGAGGTTAATCTTTTCTATGCTTATAGGCAATTCTTGACGAGCTTCTTTGGACTTGGCCTGAAAAGTGTGGAATGTATAAGACTTCTAACACTCATCAGCTACAAAGTAGGTCCCCTCATTTTTTTTTCACACTTACCCTTGTTAAACTTGCTACTACTATAATATGTTAAATCAATCTTTTCTTACACATGTCTTAGAAAGGACTTGCTCTCCAAATTTGGAACTCATGCTCACCCTTCTAGTTTAAAACTTAGGCAGGTGCTTGCACCCTGAACCAAAACTAGACCCGCAAACCTGCACAAATTTACTTCTCGGCTCGGGAAACCTATGGTCCTACATTCTAACCACTTCATCAAATGGTCTGCTTTGATGCTGTATTAGAAGCATAGTCTTTTTACGGTTTATCTTTATTTCAAAACGGTATAATTGGTCTACTTTGATGCGATAACCTAGTAACCTTACTTTGGTTAATCATTGAAGAGGCTTATATGCTTTATTTTTGCGAAGCCGAAATTTGTGTAACAGATCACCTCAATTGGCTTTGTTGTACTATCAGATATGTGTAAATCCTTCTTTGATATGGCCAAAAATTATTTGGACCCTCTAAAGTTGGCGAGTGGTTGTTACTTGTGTTATTAATTGTTCTGGATCTGCTGCAATCTGAGCTCTACTTTGTTGGTACAAAGTGAAACTTTTGCTTATGCATTTAATTTGCGCAGATGGATGGAACTCCTATCCCATATATCGACATCAGCAAGGAGAATTTCAAGATGTTGGAGAGCCCACTAACAGAATTTAAAATATGGCATTTCAGTTTCGACATACGCGTTATGACTGTGAGTACCTAAACAGTCCACAAGTTTTCTGTTGAGTTTTGTCTTTTGAAGCAGTTTTTAAATTGATTTTTGCTAGTTCAGGAATTTGAAGGTTTTGTACTGTCTTTTGCAGGAGGCTTACTGAGGGCTCGAGGTTTGTGTCCATCTTATGAAGGTTGTGATTAGTGAAGCTTTGAAATGAGACGGAATTTGTGAATTTGAATTTTAAATCGTATTCTTTGTGTAATGTTTCTTATGACACCACGATTTCGCTAGTTAATCTGAGATGGTTCTATTTAGTTCTATAATTTATAGTTTTGACAAGGAGCTACATATATGTCTGTTTGATGCGTATTTGTGGTTTGGTGCACTTGATGGTAAGTTGGTAACTGATTGTTTGATTGTCATTGACCTGCGGGGAAAAGCATATCAAGAAATTAAACCACACTGAAACTTTACATTCCAAGGCCCAAGCATCGAGAACATCTACAATTTGACTTGGACATTACCTGATTACCCCATGAAGCCTAGGAGTTTGTCCAGCTAAACACCCTTTTAAGCTGCACATTTGCAGAAAAAGTGCATCGGTCTCAGTCCTTGTAGCAATTTCTGGTTGCTTTTCTTTTACTTCCTAGATTGGATCTACTTTACTTTTGTCGTCATTTCAAAAGAAGTCTTTTGATCGAACTCATAGGAAAACCATGGCCTGATATTCCAACAGATGGATTGAGGTTGCATCTGTAGAGCGCCAAAGTTGAGCTCACACTGGAACCTGAAGAAGTTTCAGGTGGAACCAACTGTGTTTGTTAACATCATATGTAATAGTATGCAGAAACATTAGAGACGGTGTTTGTGAACATCATATGTTACAGTATACAAAAATATAAAGCAACACAACGGCACAGAAATTCCACCAACCGTTGAGAATAGCATTGTGGTGAACGTCGTCGTTGGAGGTCGTGTGAGCTGGTGGGATTGATGGTTGAAAATGTTGATATTAATCAACCTGCAGCGGCTATTCAGTAGGTTGTGAGAAAATCTGTCTTAGCTAAACCTGTGAGAAACACGGAGTTACAAAGAATATTTGGACCACATCAGAATCTGCATGTGGTGGTGACACGAATTTCGCACAACCTGAAGCGGATCCCTCAACGTGTGGTGCTATTCCTGGGAAAAGAGAATTCTGACACGAAATGCTGCAAAGTTTCACTGGGAAAACAGATGGCAGATTCCTAATACCTTAGAAAGATGCGTTGTCCGTGGGACTGTTCTGAACCGAAAGAGCTCCTTAACACGCTATGCATACTTGAAGAAGATCCAAATACAGCAGATGTTGTTTACTTAATAAGGTCAGTTATCGAGTTGAAAATGTGTAGGCAACTCGGCTTCGGGTCAACCGGACTGGCCCGAGTAAAGATTTTTCTTTTTTTTCTTAATATAAATTTTCTATTTAAATTAGTAAAAATGGGAAATTTTATCACATTTGAGTCCAAACCGAGTAACACGAATTCAAATAGGGTCGGTTTTGGGTCTCAAACGACACAGTAAAGCAGTCACAAGATCTCTGTTATGATTATGAAGTTGAAAAGAACCCCAAAACATGTTCATTTCAAATAACGAAGCTAAACAATTTGACCCTCCTCCATTCCATCACTATCAGTGCCCAAATTCCCTGTTATGAGAGCACCATCAGGATGCTCTCCGTTCAGCTCAGCTTCATTTTGTGCCTTGTCACTTCCGTAATATAGTTCATACAATTCATTATCTTCATCGTTGTGGCGGTTATGATGATTCTTGTTATGCTTTCCCCTTCTACCTCTTATATCCCTGTCAGACTTCAATTCATGGCTGCGAGACCTTCGATGATGCTTATGGCGGCTACCATCGTGTCCTTTAACACCATTTTAAAGCTAGAGGATTCATCCGCTTCACTGGATTTTGAACGCCTGTGACGTCTATGATTATACCTTGAATGCCTTCTCTTCTTCACCATACCATCATCAGATTCATAACTCGAAGAATCATAATCCATTTATCGTTTATGCTGCTTGAAGTGTCTTCTGGACTTCAATGCACCTTCATCCTCGTCACTTGAAGAACCAGAATCTTCAGATTCCGAGCTTGAGTAATGATGCTTACGCTTATTGTGAGTACGCCTTGTCCTACGCTAGTCTAACTCACTTTCATCCAAGCTGTGACTGTCATCGCTTGAATCGGAAGATCTTCTGTTTGATCTATGTTCTGACCCGAATTGACTGAATCTGACCCACTGACAACCCGTACCATAGGCATAAGGTTGTTTTGGTAGAATTTTTGTATAGTTATTTCACTGAGATCACATATGCTTCACGAGATCATATATGCTTGAGAAGATTGAGAAACAATAGACACTTAGTTGGTTTGAAGTTTTTACAATATTTTGTACTTATTTGACTTCAAGAGTTGAATTTGTTACTTGGTTGTCTTGCGAAGATGACTTACTTGTGCATAATGTACACGATGTGACTTCAAGAGTTGAATTTGTTAGTTGGTTGTCTTGCGAAGATGACTTACTTGAGCATAATGTACACGATGTGTGCGCGTCCTTGGGTTTAGATTCGAGTCAATTATTGGTGCAAGTTTAAATCATGGGATTGTTCTCGAGAGGATTGTTGTTTTACAAGCTTCTAACGGGGTTCACATTATTTTTTAAGAGATCATGGTACAAGGTTTTCTCAAGAGGTTGTCACTACTTTAAGTCACGAGGTCAAAGTTTTCTGAGATGTGTTTCAACGTTTTCTCTCAGGTTTGAACATTTATTACATCGAGAGGTTTAGGCATATTACGAGCTTCACCATATAATTCGATTGCTAAACCTATTATGAGACCGAAAAAGACTGTGTCATAACTACACTTATATGTAGTCAAACAAGGAGGTTCATAGATTCAGGAAACTAGTGGTATTGAAGATTTTGAGGCTTTATACGTTTTTTTTCTGGAAAGACGCCTCACGCTTTTGCTTAATGGTCTGTTTGTATATAGATTTTGGTGATGCTATTGGTCATTTCTGTTGGCCAGTGGGTGGTATGAAACGTCCATGTGGCGCGAGACATATTGTCACATTGACAGAAGAGTATGAGCTATTATGATTAGCATTGAACTGAAAGTCATACACATTGTATCGATACAAACAATAGTAGCAACTGCTATCAAGCTTCTGATGCGAGAATTTTAACGGCAGAATATATGAAATCAAACAACCACGATAAGATTTTTCGACAGATAATATTTGTTAGCCTGCTAAAACGGATCACTGATCACCCACCTCTTCTAATACTTCTTTGGGAAAATTCTTGAAATGCCCCAAGGTTGCACCCACTTTCCCAAAATGCACCAACCAAATGAGAATTTCCCAAAATGTCTTATGCAACTTATGCGACTTATGCAACTTATGCGACTTTTCCAAAAATGGCAAAATTTTGGGAAAATTTTTAATTTCTTTTTCTATTTTTGGAAAAATCGCATAAGTCGCACAAGTTGCATAAGTTGCATAGGGCATTTTGGGAAATTTTCATTTGGTTGGTGCATTTTGGGAAAATGGGTGCAACTTTGGGGCATTTCAAGAATTTTCCCTACTTCTTTTATTATTTGGTAAAGTGACCCTGCTAAATTTAAATGAATTGAGAACCAATCCGCGCAAAAGATGAATTGATCCTCTTCTAATACTTGGTATTATTAGTGAACAACTTTAACCCGAAATATCTTGAAACCCGACCAAAAGCCACCTATTACAAACCATTTGTCACCACAACCTTGATAAAAAACAACTACACAAAACCAACCATATTATGATCTGAACCCGCTACAGTGCCATCTTTTTACCCAGAATCATGTCACCCATCCACATGACACGACCGATAATAGCATATAACAACCATCTGAACCATTCAGCAAAGGCCTTGTTAATCACTTACCACACATTGTCAAGATAAGCATCAACTGAAAAGAGGGTCTCAAAAGAACCCCAAATACTAATAAAAACATCAACAAAAACAATGAAGGACTTGCAATAACACTCGACGTCTCGACCAACTGATTCTCAAACATGGGCCATTCGGGTTGGGTCGTACCTGCTAAAGATTAAACATAACCCAGATCGACCATATATATAAGTAGATGGGCCAAAAAGCATATGCTAGATGTAGAGACTTTTCAAATGAGCTGTTGAAACACCATATCTTTCAAAGCTGTCAAGTAAAACGTGGGAAGATTTTAATTGTGCTTGCTTATATCCAATTCAGAGATGTGCACCAAAAGTAGGTCGAGGGTGGAAATTATGAATTATGCATAGAGGATGTCCGAGACGAAATCTGGGATACGGTGAAGCCAGCTGATCCTCTAAGGATCACACTTTCAGATTTGCTATCATGCAAACAGGGTGGAACCGTTGCAAGTATGCTTATAGATGTACATGGTTTTTGGGCTCAGGACAATAGAGAAAACCTTCTACAAGAAGAGGAAGAACAATTAGCCATGTGGCATATATGTTTTTGTAACATTAACCAAATATGTTAAACTCTCAGAACTGCTTTTCAAGAACATTGTGTGTATTCTATGTAAAGGTAGACGATAACTTCTAGTGTTTAACGATTTCACCTACTTCTGCAAGTCAGAAGCTGAGCTACAATCTACTCTAGTACCTCTGGGATTTCAAACTGATTATTAAAATGTACTATGTATTTCATGGTTAGGGTTGATGTATCTTGGTTAAGACTCGTAGTGATCAGCCAGCAGGCCTGCTACTAGTGTCAAGAACTGTCTTCGATAAATCTTTGGTTTTTGTTGTAATACAAATGTATATCACCAGTCACCATATAGTACCTATTATACATCTCTGGTTTGCGACATTTCAATTAGAAGCTATATATTTTAATGCGTAATCACAAAATGTAAATATGTCAAAAAACTAAGATTGATGATACATGACCGAAATCCCAAAGGAGTACAACTCTTGTTGCTTTTTGAAAAATTCTTCCTTAGAAAATGAGCTTTTCAAGCAAAGGGCTTCCAGCCAGGACAAGTACGTGTGTTTTTTTCTTCCTAAAATGTAATGTAAACATATCTCACCGAAGAGGAAGCTAAACTTCTTTCTGTATAAATCGACCTCCATATGATAGAACAATCCTGAAAAGGTTTTATAATTATCTAAACTTCTTTCTGTATAAATCGACCTCCATATGATAGAACAATCTTGAAAAGGTTTTACAATTATCTTGTGCAACAAATAGAGACTAACTATGGCAAAAAGTTCTTTTACAATGGCCGAAACTCGAGGCCACATACAATGAGGCCAGACATAGTTCCTTCAAGACTTGTAAATCTAATATTCATAGAAAGAGAGTCATCCTTGAATTCATCATCTGAGTTAAATTTCCATAGTTGAATCTCCATCCATCCATCTTCCCTTTGTTTTGGAACCCGACTAATATCATGTATATTCGTTGGCTCCGGGGTTATAAAATAGAGAAATTCGGCCTCTTTGTTTTCTTGGTGGAGTACATCTCTTACTTTCACCGGACAATGCATTCCTTGGCAGTTTTCTGAAAGCTTGAACAGTAGGTAGCACATGTATTCTGTGTCATCCGACAGCATTTGACTTTTGATGGTACAGTTGATATAAAATACTTGGTGCTGCAAAAGCTCAAACACCTCTTGAAATCTGCATTTACGATAAATTGTATGTATGTGATTTACATACTTCTTACGTCTTAAGAACTGGAAGTAAAACCTTTGTTAATGATCTACAAAAACAAAAATGAGAACAAACCTGGATTGGGCTGGTGGTTTTGAAGTAAAAGTATCCACATTAGAAAATTTGTATAAAGCTGCCTTTGCCGAAAGCATAAGAAGTTTCTTTCCTTTGATTTCACCCAACCAGAACAACTCGTCATAGTTTTTGCACACCTTGAATATTTCTTCAAAGGTAGTTGGCAATTGTTGCACTTGATTCACATTGAAGTCCGATTTCAAGTCTTGTTGGACTTCATTCAGTTTTTCGATCTCATGTTTCACCTGTATAATATTTTATATGCAGCTTATAACATGAAATTGTTTGCTACCGTGCATTGATGTTCCCTTTATACAAATTAAACAAAAGAACATAGAAATAGAATGGAATTAAGGTATATTTTCAAACTTACTTTGTCAATGGGTCGAAATTCAATGCCTTCTACATAAACTGCAGCATCTCCACAACAGTACGATGAAAAGCTCTCAAGTAGAAACTCAAAAATGACATCTTCATTCGGATTTGAGAAACGATGCAACTCAATCATCATCCACTGCTCATCTCGCCAAGTTGCGAAATATGCATGCAGGCTTTTGTGTCCCTTTCTATACTTGAGGTTAACATATTCAGGTTTACTTGACAAGTTTCTCGAATCACAAAATTTGAAGACTAAAAAGACCCCATAAACAACATTAGGAGATAAAAATTGAGCTTTTGTCTTGATTTCGATGTACAAGTTGGAAATATCTAATATCTCCACTACTTTCTCAAACCTGCACACATTTTAAATATCCTGAATCAGTCGTGGCCCTTTTTCCCATACACTTCTAGTTCTTAACTTTATGGAACAAGAGTTTAAATCTATATTAATCTCTATCTGAGTAAAGCTGAGAATATGCACTATCATGATGCTGGCAAAATTTATAATTCACAACCATGAGAACAGAGGACCCAAAAAAATAGAGGCATTCCTCGACTACATTATTAGAAGGTTTATATATTGAGTATTAAAATCTATTTTGTCATATTGATATGTATGCATGCATGAAAAACCTTGTTATTAACTTGATGAGATGAGGTCTCAAGTGTAAAAGCGCAAAAGATGGACTAATCCTATGTTGATTAGCGCAAGACGATTAGCGAGATTAGCAGTTCTAGCAGAACAGAGTCAAAAGGGATTCAAATATGTTTTGTGTATGTGCAGGCAGTCATTGTTATAAGCAAGTGTATTACACGGGCAAAATGTGAACTTACAAAAAGGGTTCCTAAGTTTGAACATCATAATTATAATTATATAATGTAACCTAAACAACTTTGTCATGCATTAAACGGTGGAGAGGTAGAGTGGATAACCTTGATTCGGGAAGAGATTTCAACTCATATGGACAACTACCTATGTAAGAAAACATTGTCGCGGACACCATTTCATTTCTTTCTCTATCACCATCGAATGACAATAACTGTTATCCCACACAAACAAACAAAAAATTAGACTTAATGTTATGATGTGTAATATAAATATATGTGTGATTACGAACTATCCGTGAAAAGGTCAAAGATGCATAGAACACCGGAAATACAGCATAACCGAGATATGAAATGAACTATTTACCAATTTGTCTTGTTGAAGGAGGATTCCCTTTGAAAATATGTTGTAAAGTTCCTTCTTCATTTTGGTAGAATATATTTCTGGGCACTTTGACATCTGGATTATTTCTTTATAGTCTTTAGGCAATTTGGGCTCCCATATCTCATAATCCTCCTGTATATACATTGATCAATTAATATATATGAATTAAAAGTTGGTCAGTTTTGTAAAAATATAGAATTTTACCTGGAATTCCAATGCTTTCTTCAGCTCTATGACCACTTCTTGAGCTGTTGGCCGTCTTTCCCTCCTGTGATGTAAGCATCGAAGGGCGATCCTTGTGAATGTAGTATATGACTCTGGCACAATTTGTTCTTTGATACCCTCAAACACCAACTTATCAAGTTTTTCAAGATAATAGTATTGTTTAGCCAAAAAGGGTAAATAAAGATACTCATTGTCTAGTTCAATAGACGATAGTTTCCCACACAATATGTCAAATAAAACCGCACCCAGCGATAATATATCCGACTCTTTGGTCAAGAAGCCCGTTTTTGAGTATAGTGGGTCACGATAGCCGATTGTGCCAGTAACATTGTCGATGACAAAGCCTACATCCTGATTTGTTGGACATACCAAGGAAAGCCCAAAATCGCTAATTTTTGCTTTCCAATCATCAAAGAGTAGAATGTTGCTGCTGTTGATGTCCCTATGTACCACCAATTCTGGACTTGAAATAGTTCCATGAAGGAACTCCAAGCCCATTGCAATATCGATGCATATATTAAGCCGCATCACCCACGTAAGACTATCATCGTTCAAGTACCTATCAAGACTCCCTCTCGACGCATGCTCATAAACGATAACCTTTTCATCTTCTTCATCAGAGTAGCCTATAAGACCGATGATATTTTCATGTTTGTACTCCGTAAGGATTTTAAGCTCTGTCATGAATTCAGCTTCTTCCTGAGCAGACTTCCTATCCAACCGCTTTGCAGCAATGATGTTCTGTCCATGAGTATGACCTTTGTATACCTTCCCAAACTCTCCATGTCCAATGATATTGTCTTGACTAAAGCTTTGCGTCGCCAACTTTATGTCTTCAAATGAGAGTTTGAGGTTGTCCTTGTGGTTCTCCTGTGAATCATCAGACAGTTGATTTGATAAGTATGAAAAAATGAGGCAAAATGCATTTCAGTACCCCTCAATGTGGCAAGTGATATGATCCTGGCAGTTACTAGCCATATTAGTTAAATAATTAGTTTATTTGGTTTCCTATTATTGCATTTTCTTAATGAATAAGTTAAGTATTAGCTATCTCTATTATATATACAGGGGAATAGGCTGTAATATGTATGCAGAAAATATGATGTTTATTACGGTTTCTTAGTTTCTTAGTTAATTGGGAGAGCTTATTCGACCTCTCAACGTCGATTACTCTATCTTTATTGTTCTCTATCATCCTAATCAATCCGGTTCACATCAGCAAGGTGTGGAGAAGAATACGATGCCTATTGGATCGACGAAAAGGGAATTTGTGAACTTAACTTTTTACGCTCATGTAATTTTGTACTTGCTTAGTTGGTTCGATCTAATAGAGTAATTTAATGGACATCAAAACTAGAGATCGCGTGTGTCACTAGATTAAACAAAGGTAACGTTTCAATATGAAAAAATAGTAATAATAAGGATCCTGTCTGTAGTTTCACATATTTATTACATATACATCTGCCTAGCTAATTTACTCAAAAATATATCTTGAAAGCATTGACTTACCTGGCAGGATAACGCTTTTTGAAGTTCGTTGATGACAACTTCTATTGATGGACGTTCAACTTGAGTCACTGCTAGACATCGAAATGCGATTTTTGAAAATGTGTCCAAAGACTCTTTATTGGGTCCTTTACTTAGAGAAAAGACACGTTCATCTGTTTCTTCCTTGATCTTGTGATCAACAATTTCCCTTAGTGTTCCCTTCTCAAAATGATATCGTGCAATAGGTGCGATACCCTTCTCATTCACCTTGGTGTACATAGGATCATAGGCCAACCTCCCGGTCAAGATCTCAAATAACACAACTCCAAAGGAGTAAATGTCTGATTTTTTATTTAATCTTCCAGACTCCTCATATTCTGGATCCAGATACATATTTGTACCTGCAATCGTATTGGTGTTGAGAGTACTGGCATCTTGATCTGCTGGGTGGAATTTGGAGAGCCCGAAATCAGCAATCTTCGCCGACCAATTTTCGCCCAATAAAATATTTGCACTCTTGATGTCTTGGTGTATTATTCTTTGTTTGTCTTGATCTGTGTTGGTGTGAATGTAATTCAAGCCATGTGCGATATCAAGACATATTTTCAAGCGTTGCATCCAAGTAAGATTAGTCATTTTATCACTGTTTCCCATATAATCCTCAAGACTACCTTTAGAAGAAAGCTCGTAGACAAGGATCATGTGATCACGATCTTCATCACAAAAACCAAGAAGAGGGATTATGTTCTCATGTTTACAGCTAGTCAGAATTTCAATTTCTGCAATGAACCCTTGTTCACCTTCTCGATTGTTAATGCGTTTTATGGCTACCGTACTGCGTTTCTTGGAATGATCACTTTTTTTTTTGGGTAACCACTGCCGCACAGACTCAAACCAGGTAAAGCACTCCCTTTTCATGAGGGGATTACTGCAATCAAAATGTTTGAGTTCTGCCTTGTATACCATACCATAGCCGCCTGACCCAATGAGATATTTGTCGGCAAACTTCTCTGTTGCCATCTCGATATGCTTAAGTCCAATCTTCAAGTGTTCCAAGTTCTTCCACTGCAACATCATTGTGGACATTCAAAATACAAATTGTGATGTTTAGAAAAAACTGATACAACAATACTTTATTCACAGCAAATAGATTACATTAGCTTCTGATATGTGACTAGTGTGAAGGTTGATGGTAGTTGGTGTTCTGATTCCTGATTTTTGGGTGTTGATTGTTTGGTGCGGAGGTTGTCATCTAAATATATCTATAGATTTTGTTTTGCTTTATGTCCACTTATCAATAACATTTGGTAACGCTCGTTTATCATTTTAGAGTGTCAGGGTTATGTAACAGGGATCAAATGTCATATGTAAAAGGCCCCTAACCACGTAGACCATTTGTGTAATTTACTTTATTGTTAATTGATTAGGATGACCATCTTCAAACTAGAAGTATAAAGAAGTAAATTACCCTGAGGTGATAGGATGATGGACTGTCAACTGCATTCCTTTGAAGTTCCTAGAATAATATTTGCAAAAGAATAGGACATTAGTAGATAAATATACACCAACAGTTATTATCACATAAGATGATAAGCAAGTTAAATTCCTTACCTCGTACATGATATGAAGTTTTACGGCTTTCTCAAGTCCTTTCACAACCTGATCTATATGTGGACGATCTGCTCTTTCCACTTTAATGCAGCAATGTGCTGTTTCTGAGAAAATTTTTAATGATTCTCGGTCCATCTGCTTCCGTAAATGTGGATCGATCATATCATCCAAATGGGATTTAGCCAGCTGACTTAATAACCCCACTCCCAGCTCATCTTCATCTTCATCTACTGCGCTCCTTCCGCACAACACTTCAAATAATACAACACCTAAAGAATACACATCTGACTTGTGAGTCACACCTCCAGTCTTTTTATATTTTGGGTCCAGGTATGCATTTTGGACAACATCACGAGTAAGAAGAAGATGTTGCCTCCGAGCTACTGTATTTTTCAATGAAAGTTCAAAACCCGATAACTTGGGTTCCCATTTGTCATCTAGTAAAATATTCGAGCTGCTGATGTTGCAATGTAAGACACTAAAATCTCGTCCAGGATCATAATGGATGTAACTCAATGCATTTGCAACCCCAACACATATCTTCAACCTTTGCATCCATGTGAAGGTCTGGTCACCTAGATATTTGGCAAGACTTTCGTTGGCCTCCTTCTTGTATATGATAATCTTATCGACCTCATCTTCATAAAACCCAATAAGAGACACTAGATTCTTATGTTTGAGACTAGAAAGCATAGAAATCTCAGTCCAAAACTGTTTGCTCTCATCTTTTACATATTCTGAAGAGAAACACTTTAAAATAATATCGATGAATTGTTGAGAATGTAAGAGACGGCCTATTCGAATTAGTCCAAACTTAAATCTTCTGATGATAGTTTCATCATCCAAATCGTTGGTTGCTGATTCTATATCTTTCCAGCTGAGTTTTAAGTGAGAAAGATCTTGGAGGAAAGATTTTGTATCTTTGCTGACATGGGACTCAACACGTATTGGTACCTATATGTTCCAAACAAGACAATATCACCAAGTGTTTCAAAAATGACACGTGTATATATGGAGGTCACTTTTCTAAGACACCAATACCTTTTCATGATTGGATGACGTACTTCCAACTTCAGCCGCAACTATTGACTGTTCCTATAATATCATAAATACAGCAATAAGTATATAATTTAACTCAGTTACTATGCGTATTATCAATAATTAGAGAGAAGTTATTATAAAAAAGATGAAGAGTAAAATGCAGATTTCATACTTGTGGTTTGCCTAAATTGCGTGTTTCGTTACTGGTCTTTTGAAAGTGTAGGCGGCATCACTGGTCTTTAGGTTAACGATCATTTAGGTACTTTGACTTCACAGCTGTTAAAATTTGGCCACCAACGTTCGTTGCTACAATGTTGTTTTTGTCCTTTTGTTTGTCTTCTTTCCCAAAACACCGAGAAAACCCACCTTTTTTTATGGAAATGACCAAGAACATTCATCACCAGAATTAAAAAAATCAAAATTATTATTTATGTTAAAAATACATCAATGAACACTTGATTAATTGAATAAACAATTGTCCTTTTGTTTGTCTTATTCCGCAAAACACCAATTTCTTAATTGATCAAATGGATGATTTATGTAGTGAACACAAGATCAAAATCAAAGCTGCACACAATTATGATTTATATGTATATGATGTTTACGAGATTCAGGTATGTAGAACTGTCTTATGAAAATACTTGGTGACAGTTGGATTCATATCGATGCATCTAATTATATTTAATTATTGATACAGAAAGTTGTAGAAGAATTTTACACCAAATTATCAGATAAAAGCATAAGCCTCATTTCCTTGTTCAAATCTATTGAGAAATGAAAAAAGTGGCCCTACATATAAATAATGAGATCAAGATAGTAGTTTCTATCGATCGACGATCTTCTAATGCATGCTTGTTTGACAATATATAGGACTAAAAAAACTCAGAAAGGCTGGGCATTCATGTATAAGTATCCGGTATACTTTTTTTCGCCTTTACACATCAATGAAATTTCTTTATGAAACTAGGAAACTGATATGCATTATGAGCATGTTACGGTGGTTAAGGGTCAAATTTTGCGAACTGGATTTTGTTTGATTTTTGACTGTGTCGTATGATTGTTGTATAAATGTGTTTATGGGTTGAAGGTGGGTGGTCTTGGTGTTTTGGGGAAGAAGACAAACAGAAGGACAAAAACACCTTTGTAGCAACGATTGTTAGTGGTCAAATTTTAACAGTCGTGAACTCAAAGTACCTTAAATGATCATTAACCTAAAGACCAGTGATGTCGCATGCACTTTCACAAGACAAGTAACTAAACATGCAATTTGGACAAACCACGGGTATGACATGTGCATTTTACTCAAAAGATGAAAAAGGAAAACATCTTACAATATTTTGACGTTCCATTTGAAGTTCCAACGCGCTTTCAAGCGTTGTGACAATCTCATGGATATTCGGGCGTTTTAATCGTTCATCATTTAAGCATTCATAGGTTGTTTGTACGAAAACCTTGAATGATTGTGGATCCATTTGTTTCCATAGAACCGGATCAATTATTTCATCTAGCAATTTCTTTTTATAATGAAAAATAGCTAGTGTAGCCAAATACTTATTGTCTGGATGCTCACTTATTGATTCTCTACCACACAATAGTTCAAACATTATTACCCTAAAAGAGTACATATCTGACTTGTGGCTCACTCGGTTTGTCTCAATATATGTTGGGTCTCCATACCCTTTCCCATACCTAACTCTATTAGTATGAAATGAATGGTGTCTTTGAGAAGCTTTAATCTTCATAGAATATTCAAAATTAAAGGAATTATCAACTTTTAAGTAAAAATAACTATTCTACACCCTTTATCCAAGTAAAAACACAACCAAACACTCGTCATAAACCCAAACTCTTATAAAGCCAATAAACACATATAAACCTTAAAGTCTAACGATTAAAGGAATTATCAACTTTTAAATCACTACTAATCTCTCAAACAATAAACAGTCTAAAAAAACCCATTATCATAACACTTGGTACTACAAATTTATCCAAACCCATTCCAAAAAAACAATCTAACCAAGTTACCAAATAAATCACACTAACATAACAAACCGACACCATATTTCAGTCACGCATTTTATCAAATACCTTGTGTCCACCTCAATTTATATTACTAATCACTAAAGCCATGCAAATACTAACCTTTTAAATTTGAACAAATTTGGGGTAAAAAACAGTGATGACTTATTTTGAGGGACGGTTGGCACTTATTTTGAAATTAGGAATAATGGTGTATTTGAGGTATAACTTCAAAGACGAACCATGTATTTTATTCTTAAGTCAGGGATGCTGACGTCTCGAAAACCGGATCGACCCGGTTAAAATCGGATGGAAATGACATTTGAAATTGTCAAAAATGTTAGACCGAGGACCGGACCAAAATGGTCTGGTACAGTCCGGTTTGGTGTTCGTTCCAATCCGTTCTAATCTTAAACGCATGATAGTCGGGTTCTTTGTAAGACCGAACCAGATCAGACCAGACCGATCCAAGTGAGCATCGATTTTAACGGAAAACATGAATCAAGGACACGGCCGAAATATGTCCAGTTGAGTCCATTCGATTCGGTTTTCCGATCTGATCCAACCGACGTCCGATAAAAGTCATCAAAAGTTACAAAGAAGGCTACAATAATGTTTTTTATTATTTAGGGTGTGTTTGTTTTATTGGTTTTCAACTTTAGTAACAAATTGATATTTAAATAACGTGAGGGTGCGTTCACGTAAACAAAATGTTAAGTATCATGTATTTCTTGTGCGTTCACATTTAGTCTCGCTTCTTGTTAATAAAGAACGATGGTGATTTTGCTCTTTAGAAATTTAGAGCCACGTGTTTCTTAATATTTCTTAATTTCATATATTATGTGTTTTTTTCATTCTCTTACAACTAATTTTTAAGAGTAAACATAGTTTAAATTTGTATTGTTAACAAATAGAGTCTCAAAGATCTACCCATTTTTAGAAGTGAGCCACATTTACAAAATATTAACATATAAATATTCAGACAATAATATGTCACACTTGGCTCAATCCTCTTATTTTTTATTTTATCAACTCTACTTTTTAGCAAATCATTTTGCTACACCTCATTTTGCAAAGAAAAATGTAAACTATAGATGAATATAGTATTTCTCTTTTTTTACGTCAACAAAAGACCGAATATGACAACATGCAACAATGACCGCATACAATTAATATAGAGAAACCATAATTAGAAAACCAAAATTATAACCCACCAACTCACTATTGTTTACCAGCTTACAATTAGTTTGAATGTATATAATTATATATCATTACATCTTTTAAATGACATTTACTTTTCATCAACAACTAAACCAATTAACCATTGTAATTTTCAATCAAATTGGCTATGATTTAAAACTTTTAAAGTATATGTTTCTAATAAAATGTGAGATAAATAATGTACGGCGGGCAAATATGAGACTTTAGATTTTTGAATAAAAATATAGATTTTTGGTCATAAAATTTTAAATAAAACAAGAAAATTAGACGTGTAAATGAACTATGGCTTGCAAATTAATAACTTGGAGGGCGAAATCAAACAAAATCACTATAAAAAACATTAGGCATACAAATTGAAGATCCAAAATGTTTTGCACGTACACACGTATCTCATTATTAACCTTTCCTTTTATATAAACTAGTAAAAACGTGAAAAGTAAAGTTATTTCCACGTACAATATCATGTGTTAATTTATTATTCAATCTTAGCTTGACTGGGACTGTTTGATAAAATATGACGACTTAGTGTTGAATGATTTTAAGCTCTGAATGATACACAAGCTTTGTATAAGTTGGTTCTGAATGAAATTGATAAATTTGTTAATTTTTGTTGATACCGATTTAAGCGATATAAAATTATATATCATATATGATGTATTTATATTGTTTTCTGTTAAGTAAATACACATTATGAAAATGAATTGTTATTATTATTTTCTAACTACCTCATATTAACATAACAATAATACTAACAAATAGATATTATGTTAAACATAAATTTGTTGATCAATATTTTCTCACATGTGGCATGAGTTTTATTTTATCAATTCACGTCCTTATCTTTTGGCATCACCTTTAGGCCATCCACAATGGAGTGAGCTGCGTAATAAATACTTTGCATGACAATTTATTGTTCAAATACTAATGTGGGGAACATTCAAGGGTGGCCTAGTGGCAAAATGATTTGTGGCTATCACTCTAAAGTGTGTGAAGTCTCAAGTTCGATTCTTAATAGGTGCAAACAAACTTGAAGTGGTCACGCCAACCTTCTGAAAAGGGAGGGCTTTACCTGGTTTGAGTTTGTGTGGCGGTGGGCTCAAACCCCGTGGATTAGTCGGCCAATGTGTCGAAAATCACGGTTACAAAAAAATAAAATACTACTGTGGGGCTCGTCCGTATAAAAGGAGTTCTTCCCGGCTTGAATCGTGTTTTAGCCATAATGGTGAGGTCTCTCTAATCTTTTTGAAGGAACATGCATATAAACAAAAAATTATCTGTATAAGTTTACTAAAAGTCAAATGATAAGGCCTCTATAAAGTTTAATGGTGAGTTGTGTGGGTTTATCTCAAAGAGTTCAAAAGTTGACGTATCCTATAAATAATTTAAAAAATGTTTTTTTCTCCGATATTTATAAAAAAAGTTTTCAAAAGTTATTTAAAAAAAAAAAATTAAAATGTTTTAACTTTTTAACTTAATTTCTTCCTTCCAATTTTTTTTATTTTAATCTTTTAAAAATTAACTGGATTTTTCCATCCAAAGAGTATAAAAAATAATTTTTAAAATGTATTCGAACAACTTTATTCATTTTCACTTTAAAAAATAAATTTATTTTTCTATGTCTCTTTAAAAAATTAAAAAAATTAAAAATATATTAAATTTCTTTAAACACAAAAATAAAACACAAAGGAAACAGAAAACTTTTTACAACAAAAATGTTTAATGAATTTTTTTAAGAAAAACGTTTAATTTAAAAAAATGTTCGAAAACATTTTTATAAAATAATTCTTTTTATATTTTTTAAAAGAAAAAATTCGTTGATTTTAAATAACTAATTAAAAATTTAAAACAAAAAAGCGTTTTTTGGAAGGAGCAAATTAAGTTAAAATATTATAACATTTTAAAAAAAAAAAATTTTTTAATTTTAAAATAATGTTTGAAAACTTTTTTTAAAAACTCGATGAATTTTTTTTAATTATTTACAACTATTTTTAATAAGAAAACGAAATTTTTTTAAAAGAGTTAAAACTTTTATTTTAGAAAAAAATTAAAACTTTATTTGCAAAATACATCCCTCGTCAGAATTTAACAAGAAAAATTACATCGTTAGTCATGAGGGATGTATTGTGACAAAGTTTTCCTAACGGGTGATGTATAGTGCCAATAGTTTCACCAAAGGATGTATTGTGTGAGAAAGTGCAAACCACATGGATGTATTTTGTAATTTACTCTTTAATATATTTTTATGTTAAATTATCCAAATAATAACAAAATTTAATTTTTGAACCAAAAAATAACAAGGGCATGTAAAACTACATTGCGAGTAAATCAGCTCTCGATGGTTTATTCTCGCAACACATTTACATATGTGCATGTTTTGCAAATTTCCTCGAATAGCTTTGTTTTGTAGCTTGGTAACGTTCACGTGTTTTTGATGTGGGAAGTTGGTGCTTGGCTGGTATCAACAATAATAGTAATTTACAATTTTTTTTCTTCAGTTACTTGTCTAGCTAATGTAGGTACAATAATCCTTTGTTACACCCTAAATACAGTAACATCGAGTTTGATACAAGGATACCGAGCTTTTTAAAAATGGATTTCATTTTCCTTCACAAATATACAATGATAAAATAAAAAGAATATGTTTTGTGAAAATGATATTTATAAGAATGTTTGGCTATAATAACAAGTAACAAAAGATCAAAAATTTCACGTAGCACAAAACATACTTTATTTAGTCAAAATCAAATAGTGATTATAAGTGTGACAACTCAAGTTGTTAACACATCGTAAAAAATAGCATCAATAAAAATTACTGTTTTGGATAATGAGAGCTAACAATACAATAAAAAATTATTAAAATTACAAAAGAACACATAAAGTCAAATAAGAGAGATAACGAGTTAACGTAATGACAGTTAGATATAACGGTATTCGAAGGACCACCGAACTGCCCCCAAAATGCCACCTTTGTACGCTGGCCAAAAATGGCGTTATATGGGAATTAAATCCGCAATGTGCCCAAACTTTAGGGACCAAATCTGTAACAAAGTTACTTACTTTACTACGAGTAGATTTAAAACTGAACCAAACACCCCCCCTTCCTATATATCCGTCTTCACAAAAAAACACACACACACAGTGAAAAAAACACAGTAACCTTGAACTAATAATTCATTTAATTTTAATTGAAATTGTTAGAGAGTAAGGGGCAAAGGTAGGTATAGTGGTGGTTCATCGGATCTGAAGCCTTAATTGGTATTTATATACATATAATCATTTTCATTTCCCCCAATTTTTCATTTTTATTTTATATATAGATTATTGTGATTGTCATTGTAATTTGATTGGCCATTGTGCGCTAATGTAGTGTTAGGTGTTGTTTGTTTCGTCTTATGGGGGTTTACTGAGATTTTAAAGTAAACCTTGTTTGTCACACATGCTTATGGATACTTTTATAAGCCACAAGCCTCCATAAGCCCAAGCCCATGGAAAGGGGCTTATGTAGTCTTATAGCTTAGTCAAATTACTTAAATACCCTTCAAAATATAATGCATTATCACGGTGAATTCAATTTGATGTATTTTTATGAAATTTTACATAACTGCTTTATAAAATTATAAGCTTCAGCTTTGGGCTTATAATATAAGCTTTATCCCCAACTCTAGCCCCAACCCCAATCCACTACGCCAAACATACACATAATGTGGGCTTATGAGCTTATTTGATTTTGGTTTGTATTTCAAAAGCCCCGATTTTCCGCCATATTTTGAGACTTGTGGGCTTATATAAGTTTATCATGATATCATAAACTTGTATAAGCCCATAAGTTCCAAAATAAGCTAGAAAGCCAGGGCTTACGAACTAGAAGCTGGAATCACATAATCTCATAACCCACATATAAGGCGAAATAAACACCCCCTAAAAATTGTGGAATGGAAGGATACTAGTAGCTCAAGGATTTAAAAGAGGGGTTAAATGTCTTATCTCCTACCGATGTGAGACGGTTGTTTTATCTCCTACCGATGGTTTTAAGTAGTTATATTACGATGTGATGCACGGACAGCCGAATATAGAGTAGAAGTTGAGTTGGTGTGTGAAATTTTGTGCCGAATATAGAGTAGAAGTGACTAAAGAGTTTTGGCTCACTTGGTATCCACCTCCAATAAACCCATGGGCCCACCGAAGAGATTTTGTGGATAAAAGGTTAAGGGTCACCAGAGAGTTGGTGCCCCAATTGCCAGGAGAGTTGTCGGAGCTATTCCTTGTGGGGTGGACAATGGCGGTTGCCAAAAGGCACCCGGTTCAGGGTGTTCTTGCCTAGTAGTTTGATACTATGTGAATATACATATTGATAACAATATTACTTTTCAGTTTCACTCAACTCGTATTCCATATTAAGTGTAAACACTATGTGAATATACATGTACAAAAGGGTATACATGTAAAAAGACACAAGCTTGGTCTCGTGAGTTTTACAAGCCTAGTAGTTTGATACTCAAGCTCGAGTCAATTTAGTGTATTTCACGAATCGAGCTTGACCCCTGAGTAGGTTTTTAGTTTTCTCGTGTCACCATTTTCATTTCCCCCAAAATATTCTACTAATAATTAACTAGTGTGATTGTAATTTGATGCAAGATTTGGAATTAGTTACATTGTTGTTCTTCGCCAGTTGTAAGAGTTTTCGAGTAGTCATATTGCAATATTACTCAAAATATAGAGTTAAAGTCTTAGTTAAGGCTTTGTCTTGTGATTTGGAATTAGGTTTGCGTGAAGGGGTAGGCTTTCTCACTTTGACTTGACTATAGATTTTGTATTATTAACTTAGACCTATCGTGTAAATACTAAATATTGAAACGTAAATCACCACCAGATGGCCTGCTAGTAAATTGCTTGGCTTTTTAACAAGAGGTCAAGGGTTTAAAGTTTAATCATTTGCTAGGTGTGTACATTTGGGGGTTGCCAAGGAAAGGGTCCATAACGGTCCCGGATTAACCCGGTGAGGCTGCGTACACCGAGTAAAAAAGCCTCGCCCTCCCCGAGTAACATGAACACGGAAAATCACATCTGTTAAATTTTTTTTTTTTTTTTTTTTTTTTTTTTTGGTAACCGTGATTTCCGACTCATTGGCCGACTAATCCACGGGTTAGGGAGGTTGTAAGAGCGGATGTTCGAACTATAACAAAGAATGAACAATGGTTATTTGATGAAACTTGAGGACATTGTTACTTTATGTTGACTTGGACTCTATGTTGAACTCTGCTTAAATTTGCTATTGATAAGGGTTTTCACTCGATCTAATCACACATTTATTAAATCATAAACGATGGAGCAGTTGAATTGTAGTTTGTAATAGATGGCTCTGTATGTCCTCCATAGTTTGATTCTTCGTGTTGTATATGTTGCATTATGTTTTGGGTTGTTTTCACTTGTAGTGATCTAACTTGTATGTACATGCCTTATTTTGCAGAGCTTGAGACGAAACGAATTCTGCTTGATATACTTAAAGAGAAGCAATAAAAGAGTGCTAAAGCTGGAACCATCCCAAGTTTCTACAAGAAGGTATTGACTGTGACTCTATGACTGCTGTATTTTGTTTTGCTATTATATACAGTAATATCTTGACAGTTGAGTATCATATTATGGATATATACCACCGTTGTACCCAAACAATACAACATTTGACTTGACATATAGTCTAATGAAAACATTTGGCTATTAATCGAATATCTAAAATGATTCTTACTAATGCCAACATAGAGAGAACTTGTAGGCGAAAATCAAACTCACAATTATCAAGTAATGCAGGCCTGGTATTCTAGAGTTTGGTGGGGTGACTGGGTGAGTGTTTTTGCGTACAATGGAAAAGAGCATTTGCGAGAAATCTTATTGAATATAATGTAAATATGCCGAGCAGAGATGAGTTTTTAAAGAGCCTATATGCTAAACCCTTGAAACCTTATGAGAAACAAACAAAAAATGAACATGTGATCTGTACTGATCTTTTCATAAGCTATAAACGGTAACTTTATTATAATGCCTACACTACAAGAAAAGATAGAACTAGTGACAAATGAATCCCCATGGACAAGAAGTCCAAGGGGAAACCCCGCTAAACGAGAAAAACGCATCCGACGTGGCAACTTTTTGGGTTGAAAAAAAGTCAAAGTTTGAAAAAACTTTCCCTTTGGACAAGTTCAAGGGGATTGTTTTTTCAAACTTTGACTTTTTTTTCAGGCCAAAAGAAAGGCGAGTTAAAATTCCAATAGAAGAGTTTGTCTTTTGAGTTCTGACTTTCCAATGTGATTTTATCTTATCAGAAACCTGAGGTTGGTGAAGTACCGTTTTCTAAAGCTAACCATGTTCATATTTCTGCAGTTGCTTTTGTGTTTTACTTGCATTGTATCCAAGGCCAGATTACTATCTAATAATGCCATAATCTAGGGAGTTCCTTTTCTTTTATATCAAGTTTCATATCGATTTATGTTTAGCTGCTTAAATTTAGCTCTTCTATTGGGGTCTTAGGAATTTGTATTTAACGTGATGGTTTGTTGGTGCAGAAACAATTGGATCTTTTGCTGAACGCTGATGATCTTGATGGTATGTGGGTTTGCTTAAGAGAAAATTGTGTTATTGATGATGCCACTGGTGTAGAGAAGGTATCGACCTCCTAAAATTTTTGTATTTATTTACTTCTGTGTCCTGTTATATCTAGTTACCAACCTCGTGCAAATGGTGAAAGACTCGTGTGTATTTTTTTATGGTGCTTATTATCTAGCCATGTAGTTCTGCCCGCCCTTTGTTTTTTTTCTTTTCTGATATTTGAACGATCACACGCATGTACAATTTTTAATTTACATGATTGATTTCAGTTGTTTGATAGTATACTTGTCTCTTTGTTTCAGTATCAACTGATTTGACTAATATTTCTCTTAACCTTCTGTAGATGAACTATGAAGACTTTTGCCACATTGCCTCTGCCTGTAAGATAGTCCAGAGGGTATAACATATCTATTCACATTGCCTCACAACAGCTGATATTCACACTCTTCAGAGATGTGCACCAGAAATGGGTCAAGGGTGGAAACTATGAATTATGCATAGAGGATGTCCGAGTCAGAATTTGGGATATGATGAAGCCAGCTGATCCTCTATGGATCACACTTTCAGATTTGCTATCATGCAAACAAGGTGGAACTGTCACAAGTATGCTTATAGATGTACATGCTGAGCTACAATTTACTTTAGTACCTCTGGGATTTCAAACTGATTCTTAAAATGTATTTCATGTGCAAATTGATGTTATTTGTTCAGACTCATGGGTGATTCTATATTCTGAGTGAGTGACGTGTTCTCCAAACTCCAAAGAACCGAACCAGTTGAGGCCGGTATTGATTGCATGGTTAGGGTTGATGTAGCTGTTTAGACTGGTAGTGATCGGTTAGGAGGGGCGTGCTAATAGTATCAAGGACGATATTTAATAATCTAGGGTTAGTTCTTTGGTGTATTACAAATGTATGTCACCAAAGCAGTCTGGTCTTCTTTACAGATTTTATAATCACTCTTATTACACCTGAAGCTTCCTCTTAGTTTGTGACCGAAGGAACCTGATTCCGTGAGTTGGGTACTTGTTTATGTAGCCATTGCCATGCAAGCATTGAACAGCCTGCTGGAAAAGCCCTCGAAATCAAGTTTACCTGTCATGAAAGACCCATTGTGGTATCTATATTCTATATATGAGTGATGAGATATATTCCAAAGGATGAGCTTAGTACAATTCTTGTTAACCATTTTTTTTGAAATATTCATGTATAGAAAGTGAGCTTCTCTACCAAAGGGGTTCTAGCTGCTGGGACTATTATGTGTTTTTTTTTTGTTTTTTTTTTTTGGGAAATTGTAATGTATTGTTAGCTTGTCTCTTCTAAAGATGATAGGGATCAGGATGTTGTAAACATATCTCGACCCAACTTTTTCTTTGTATAACTCAAGGCCTCCATATCACGAGACAACGGTAAAGTGGTCACGCTAATCTCCTCAAATGGAAGTAGTCTGTGTGCCGGTGATTCGAACATAGTTCTAGTTTGAATAATTATCTGGTGCAACAAACAGACTAAACAGTTCTTTTACAATGGCCGAAACTCGAGGCCACATACAATGAGGCCAGACATAGTTCCTTCGAGACATGTAAATCTAAGATTCATAGAAAGAGAGCCATCCTTGAATTCGTGAGCTGAGTTAAATTTCCATAGTTGAATCTCCATCCATCCATCTTCCCTTTGTTTTGGAACCCCAGTAATGTCATGTATATTCGATGGCTCCGGGGTTATAAAATAGAGAAATTCAGCCTCTTTGTTTTCTGGGTGGAGTATATCTCGTACTTTCACTGGACAATGCATTCCTTGGCAGTTTTTTGAAAGCTTGAACAGTAGGTAGCACACGTATTCTGTGTCATCCGACAACATTTGACTTTTGATGGTACAGTTGATATAAAATACTTGGTGCTGCAAAAGCTCAAACACCTCTTGAAATCTGCATTTACGATAAATTGTATGATTGCATTATGTGATTTACATACTTCATACATCTTAAGAACTGGAAGTAAAAACTTTGTTAATGATCTACAAAAACAAAAAAGAGAACAAACCTGGACTGGCTTGGTGGTTTTGAAGTAAAAGTATCCACATTAGAAAATTTGTATAAAGCTGCCTTTGCTGAAAGCACAAGAAGTTTTTTTCCACCGACTTCGCCCAACCAGAACAACTCGTCATAGTTTCTGCATACCTCGAATATTTCTTCAAAGTTAGTTGGCAGGTGTTGGAGTTGATCCGCATTGAAGTCTGATTTCAAGACTTGTTGGACTTCCTGTATACAATTATTTTGGATATGCAACTTAGAACATTAAACTTTTTGTTATCGTGCATTCATGTTCCCTTTATACAACTTAAAGAAAAGAAGATAGAATGGAACCAAGGGATATTTTCAAACTTACTTTGTCAATGGCTCGAAATTCTATGCCTTCAACATAAACTGCAGCATCTCCACAATGGTACGATGAAAAGCTCTCAAGTAGAAACTCAAAAACGACATCTTCGTTCTGGTTTGAGAAACGATGCAACTCAATCATCATCCACTTCTCATCTCTCCATGTTGCGAAATATGCATGCAGACTTTTGTGTCCCTTTCTATACTTGAGGTTAACATACGCAGGTTTACTTGACAAGTTTCTTAAATCAGAGAATTTGAAGACTAAATAGACTCCATAAACAACATTTGGAGTTAAAAATTGAGCTCTTGTCTTGATTTCGATGAACAAGTTGGAAATATCTAACATCTCCACCACTGTCCCAAACCTGCGCATAGCATACACATTCAAGTCTAATTCCCATACACTTCTAGTATTGAATTTCGTTATTTTTGGAACAAGAGTTCAAATTATATATTAGAATTTATTGTACAACACAAATCTCATGTAGTGAGTATTAAAATCTAGCATAATATGCTTTGGGCCACAGTACTGGCAAATTGTGAACTGTCAAAGGGGTTCTTAAGTTTGATCATAATTATAATTATATAATGTCTGTAAACAATTTTTCATTCATTAAACGATTGAGTAACTAGAATAGACTTCTATCGACACTGAAATATGTATGTTTATGACTTAATACTAACAAAGTTAGAGATGAGGTATAGAGAATAACCTTGACTCCGGAAGATATTCCCAATCATGTGGACAACTTCCAAGGTAAGAAAACATTGTCGATGACACCATTTCATTTCTTTCTCCATCACCATCGAATGGCATCAACTTCTACACAAAAATATATATACAAAAAAATAGACTCAATGAACTATGCTTCTAAAGGTAAAACATGCATAGAACATCAGAAATACAACATAACCGAGATATGAGAATGAATTGATTACCACTTTCTCTTGTCGAGGGAGAATTCCCTTTGAGAAAATGTTGTAAAGATCCTCTTTCTTGATGGTAGAATATATTTCAGGGCACTTTGACATCTGAATTATTTCTTTGTAGTCTTTTGGCAATTTGGGTTCCCATTTCTCATGATCCTCCTGTATATACATTAACCAATTAATGAACTCATGCTTCATTCAGTTTATAAAACATTTAAAGGCCATAGTTTAGATATATATGATTCAAAGTTAGTCAGTTTTGTCAAAATATTACATCTTACCTGAAATTCCAACGCTTTCTGAAGCTGTATGACCACTTCTTGAGCTGTTGGCCGTCTTTCTCTCCTGTGATGTAAGCATCGAAGGGCAATCTCTGTAAATGTAGTATATGACTCTGGCACAATTTGTTCTTTGATACCCTCAAACACCAACTTATCAAGTTTTCCAACATAATAGTGTTGTTTAGCCAAAAAGGGTAAATAAAGATACTCATCGTCTAGTTCAGTAGACGATAGTTTTCCACACAATATGTCAAATAAAACGGCACCCAGCGAGAATATATCAGACTCTCTGGTTAAGAAGCCTGTTTTTGAGTATAGTGGGTCACGATAGCCGATTGTGCCTGTAACATTGTCGATGACAAAGCCTACATCTTGATTTGTTGGACATACTAAGGAAAGCCCAAAATCTGTAATTTTTGCTTTCCAATCATCAAACAGTAGAATGTTGCTGCTGTTAATGTCCCTATGTATCACCATTTCTGGACTTGAAATAGTTCCATGAAGGAACTCCAACCCGATTGCAATATCGATGCATATTTTAAGTCGCATCACCCAAGTAAGAGTTTCATCGCTCAAGTACCTATCAAGACTTCCTCTTGATGCATACTCATAAACAATAACCTTCTCATCCTCTTCACTAGAGTACCCAAAAAGACCGATGAGATTTTCATGTTTGTACTCCATAAGGATTTTAAGCTCTGTCATGAATTCAGCTTCTCCCTCAGCAGACTTCCTTTCCAACCGCTTTGCAGCAATGATGTTACTTCCACGAGTATGACCTTTGTATACTTTCCCAAATTCTCCACCTCCAATGATATTGTCTTGACTAAAGCTTTGTGTCGCCAACTTTATGTCTTCAAGTGAGAGTTTGAGGTTGTCCTTGTGGTTCTCCTGTGTGAATCATCGTACAGTTAGTTGATTTGGAAAAGGTAATTATGTGAAGTAATTTAATAAAGTAATTAAATGGACATCAAAACTAAAGATCACTTGTGTTACTAGTTCAAACAAAGCTAACGTCAAAATGATAAAAATAATAATAATAAGGATCTTATGTAGTTTGATATACATATTACATATAGATCTGCCGAGCTAATTTACTCAAATATATATATATATATATATATATTGAAAGTATTGATTTACCTGGAAGTATAACGCTTTATTAAGTTCGTTGATGACAACATCTATTGTTGGACGTTGCGCTTGAGTTTCGGCCACACACCGAAGTGCAATTTTTGAGAATATGTCAAAAGACTCTCTATCTGGTCCTTTACTTAGAGAAAAGACACGTTCATCGGTTTCTTCCTTTATCTTGCGATCAACAATTTCCGTTAGTGTTCCCTTTTCAAAATGGTCTCTTGCAATAGGTGCAATTCCCTTCTCATTCTTTTTTCTGTACACAGGATCATAGGCCAAACTCCCGGTCAAAATCTCAAGCAACACTACTCCAAAAGAGTAAATGTCTGATTTTTTACTTAGGTTACCACCCTTCTCATATTCTGGATCCAAATACACATATGTACCTGCAACAGTATCTGTATAGATAGTACTACTGGCTGCTTGATTTGCTGGGTGGAATTTGGAGAGCCCAAAATCCGCAATCTTTGCCTTCCAATTATCTCCCAACAGAATATTATCGCTTTTGATGTCACGGTGTATCATCTTTTGTTTGCCATGATCAGTGTTGTTGTGAATGTATTTCAAACCATGTGCAATATCAAGACATATATTTAGACGTTGCAACCAATTAAGATAAGCCATTTTATCATTACTCCCCAAATAGTTTTCAAGACTTCCTTTAGAAGCATGCTCATAAACCAGGATCATCGCACCATTACCTTCATAACAAAAACCAAGAAGAGAGATTATATTCTCATGCTTACAACTAGTTAGAGTTTCAATTTCTGTTATGAACCCTTGTTCTCCTTCTTGGTTGTGAATGCGCTTTATGGCTACCGTGCTTCGTTTTCTGGGTAAATCACATTTATCCACGCCTTCCATCAACGGGGACTTGCTACTATCAAAATGTTCAAGATCTGCTATGTATACTTTACCGAATCCGCCAGACCCGATGATGTATGCGTCATCAAAATCCTTGGTAGCCTCCTTTATATCATTTAGTCCAATCTTCAAGTGTTCCAAGTTCCCCCCCTGCAAAATTATGATATATATAGTGCAACACTACATTAATGCTATATGTTATGATCCCACATCGACCACGTATGGGATTTGGTTGATTGTTTATAAGGCCTAGATGTCCCCTCCTCAAACAAGCTAGATTTTGAGTGAGTTATACACTTGGGACTTATTAACCGATACGAGCCTAGTATGGGATAGGTTCGTATCACTATATTAAGAGAAGAGAAGTTTTTATAATTTAATGATATTTATAAAACAGTAACATATAAATTTAACACCTGTAGTCATGACCTGGTATTCTTTATTGAATTGGTAACATATAAATTTACTGAAAAAGCCCGTAGCCAATAAATAAGAAAGGGTGTCATATTATTAAATTTAAAAGCATAAGTTTAACTCAAATGAAAAGTTTAAGTAATTACGTACCTTCAATTGGATGGATGATTTACGGTTAACAGGATTCGCGTGTTTCCATTGATGTTCCAATGCTTTCTCAAGTCTTTTGACAACCTGATCGATATAGGGACGATCTGCTCTTTCCTCTTTTATGCAGTGATATGCTGTTTCGGAGAAGATTTTGAATGATTCAGCGTCCATCTGTTTTCGTAAATACGGATCGATCATATCCTCCAAATGCGATTTAGCCAGTTGACATAATAACCCCTCTCGCAGCTCATCTTCTTTTTCATCTTTGTCTCCATCTTTGTCTGTATCTTCATCTTGGTTTTCATCTTTATCTTCATCTACCGCACTCCTTCGGCACAAGACTTCGAATAATACAACACCAAACGAATATACATCTGACTTGTGGGTCACCCCACCAGTATTTGTATGTTTAGGGTCGAGGTATACATTCTTAGCAATATCACGGGTAAGAACAAGATGGTCCCTCCGAGCTACTGTATTTTTCAGCGAAAATTCAAAACCAAATAGCTTGGGTTCCCATTCCCCATCAAGTAAAATTTTCGAGCACCGGATGTTGCAATGTATGACACTAAAATTGCGTTCAGCATCATAATGGATATAACTCAATGCCTTCGCAACGCCAACGCATATCTTTAACCTTTGCAACCATGTGAGGTTCTGGTCACTTAGATATTTTTCGAGACATCCGTTGGCCTCCCTCTTGTATATGATAGCCTTCTCTTTCTTCCCATCATAAAACCCAATAAGAGACACCAGATTCTTATGTTTGAGACTAGAAAGCATCGAAAGCTCCATCCAAAACATTTTGCTCTCATCCTTTTCAGAATCATATTGGTAAACCTTTCCAAAGATATCTACGAAATGTTCGGAACGCAAGAGACGACCTTTGAATATTTCACCTTCAACATTATCGATTGCTGATTTTATATCTTCAAACCTGAGTTTTAAGTGAGAAAGATCTTTGAGGAACGACTTTGTATCTTTGCTGACATGGGAGTCAACACGTGTAGATATGGAGGTCAATGATCCCTATATGCACCAAACAAGACAACTGTTACCAAGTGTTATAAATATAACATATGTATACGATTTATTAATTCCACGGACTTACAAAATAGTATGTAGTAATAAGTAAATAATTACCTTGTCATGATTGGACGATGTATCTTCCTTTTTGGCCTCAACTATCGAGTGTTCCTTTGATATCATAAATACAATAATAAGTGATAATTTTACTCGAGTTAATATCAAATATTGTCAATAAAAGGAGAGAAACTATATAAGAAAGATGAAAAAGAAGAACGCCTTACAGCATTTTGACGTTCCATTTGAAACTTCAACGCGCTTTCAAGTCTTGTGAGAATCTCTTCTATATTTGGGCGCTGTGATTGTTCTTCGTTTAAGCAATCAAACGCTGTTTCTGCGAAAGCATTGAATGATTGCCGATTCATTTGTTTCCATAGATCTGGATCAATTATTTTATCTAATGTATTTTTCTTATAATGAAATTTGGCCATTGTAGCCAAATACTTATTATCTGGATGCTCACTTATTGATTCCCTACCACATAATAGTTCCAACAATACTATCCCAAAAGAGTACATGTCTGACTTGTGGCTAGCTCTCATTGTCTCAATATATGTTGGGTCTCCATACCCCCTCACATATATAGGTGTATCCGTATGAAATGAATGATGCCTTTGAGATGCTTTAATCTTCATGGAAACTTCAAAATCACATAACTTGGGTTCCCATTCATCATTTAATACAACTCTGCTACTGCTAATCAACTGGTGTATTACACTGAAATCACGTGGCTCATCGTAATGAATATAGCTCAATGCATGTGCAACACCCACTGATATCTCCAATCTTCGCACCCATGTCAACAACATCGGGTCACTTAGATATCCTTTGAGCATTCCCCTAGTCTCACGCCTGATAATGATGATCTTCTCGTCATTCTCATCACAAAACCCAACAAGAGAAACTATATTTTTATGCTTGAGACTCGAAAGCATTGAAATCTCCGTCCAAAACAGCTGTTCACGATCAGTCCTTTCTTTATGAAACCTCTTAGCAGAGATATCAATCAACTCACCCGACCACAAGAGCTGTCCCTTGTATTCCTTTGCAGATGCACTTTTCCGGATGGCATTTTGTTCATCGAAGTTATTGGTGGCAGATAGGATACTTTGAAGGGGGAGTTTGAGGTGAGCAAATTGGTTGCTGGGCGAAGACAGGATCTGTTAATCAAGTAAACAATGTGAGTGAGAAAATAGGGAGAATAATAATGCCTACCAACTGTTTGATAAAATTCCTCAACCATATCTAAGGCATTTAGGTGTAATTTTGCATAATCTATTTTTTCAAAAGGATGCCTACAAAGTGTTGGATGAAATTCCTGAACCTTTTCTAGGTCATGTTGTGCTATACATTTAGAGTTTCAATGTAATATCGAGTCCAAAACTGTATACATAATAACTTTTGTAGTTATCACATTACCTGAAAAGTGATGTTATTAAAGCATTTGATCCATTGTAAATGCTTAGTTGTGAGTTTTCCATTTGTTTGTAATACTAACTCAGAAATAGCGTTATCGTTAGCCTGTGAGTTGGTTGTTAACTGTGTCATAGTGCATAATCTCACAGACGATATACTATTGACAATAAGCAATTATAATTATATTCTATATGTTGATCCCATATAACTGGTATATACTTAAGTTATGTCCATCTATAGACTCATAGGCCACACTGTCTTATGACAGATTGATGAATCTATAACTTGAATATGAAACTGTTGAGGAAGATCAAGAGCTTGTATGAGTTCGAGATCTATGGAACTCATTTATGAATGATTTTTTCCTTGACCATCTTTATCTTGTAGCGAAATATCAATTTGTCGATTTTGAGTAATCTTTCTATAGACTTTTTGAAATAAAACAATGCTGCATTCATTCCAGTTCTAATATTCTATTCGTTTTTGTTTTAGGCACAAAATGATTTTTCCAAAGTGCATGGGAAGGGGACTCGTAATACCAAGGAACAATTGAAGGACTATATATAGAAAGTCTTCAAACGTGGCAAGGTAATGTTTCAAAAAAAGATCAACAATCCCGAAAACTCGACTGATAACCGCTTATTCAATACAGTAAAGGACAAAAAGCTGAATTTAGAAGTTATTACCCATTTGACCCGTTGCATTTTTCAGCTTTGAAAGCAGATCAGCAATCCCAAAAGGTTGTTACTTGTTACCCATTGCTTGCATATAATATTGATAAGGAGTTGGGTTGTGTGTTGAGTTTAGGTGTCATACATTAGTTCGTTGAGTTCTGAAACTAATTTGTGTCTTATATTTTCCATTTGCGTCTCTATTAGGCGAAATAAAGAGGCCAAGGGATCATATTAAATAAGTTTTCTGTCAAAAATGAAGGCTAAGATAATTAAGGCCAAAAGGATTATTATGGGTAATATTGAAAAGGTAGTTGTTTCATTTTCGTGATGTTTTGTTTATTGGCCATCATTTCGCTACCTTTTTCGTCCTTTTAACATGTCGGTTTTTGGTGTTTCATGGTGCTTATGGGATATTGATGTTGCTTATATTGGCTGAGGTTACTAGGTATGTTGTGTTTAATCTCTTACATTAACTTCAGTATGTGTCAGGCTGGGTTGACATGAAATTTTTTTTGTCTAAGAAAACTGATAGAAAAAGGATATAGAAAGTTTTATTCACTAATTGACCTTTCTTATGAGTTACAGTATTAGTTTTTTTATTACCACATAGTGACAAATCATAACCTGGACCGACAGATTTACAAGTAACTGAGTTGAACCCGTATAAGGAAGTTCTCTTCCAGTCAGCGTCATAAGTGTGTTAATATTTATGGTTACTTTTAGAGACCCTAAAAGGTTAAGTTTTAAGGTTAAAGTGACAAAAAAATAAAGGGGGTGGACAACCCATCTTATAAACTACCGTGTGTATCTCTTAATGAACTATACCCCCATTTAAAAATTTATTTTACTTTGTAACTCAACAATCCTTTAGTTCCTAATTTGAATCCTCTACCAGGGAGACTACAGTTTCATATAAAGGAAGGTCCTATCAAAATCTCGATTGGGTGGTCATAGTTCACAATTATTTGTAGACATCATCGCATACTTTTACTATACAACTTTTCAATTTTTTTCAATGTTTTGAAACCCGGTTCGGCTAGGCTGGTTCAACAGGTCGAACCAGTTCCCGCTTAGATAACGGGTCAAAAAAACGTCTTTGAGAATTCAAAACCCGGTGTTACCTTCTCGGTTTTACCCGTTTCTAGAATTCCAATTAAATCTTTTATATCTTTTCCACATTGCTTTTTATAAGTTTTTAAGGCTTTGAAAGCTGTTTGGACAGGTTTTTATGTTGTTTTAAACACTTTCTATATGCTATTTGGACAGCAGAAAAATCAGCATTTTAGACAAGCTTATATGGTGTTATAACAGATTTTATATGTTGTTTGGACATAGCCTTTACATGGCCGTTTCAAAACAAGGTTTTGCAGGAGTGACATGCTCTTTATTTGGAAATCATTTACATCTTTTATATGCCGTTCCAACAAAGTGTTTTACAGCAACCATTTTTTTTTGCAGCAAGTACATGTTTGTATGCTGTTTTTATTACAACGATTTCCAATTAGATACCTTTAAAGGTTTGTATGTTGTTCTTCATAGCATGTTCGGATAGGTATATATATGCCTTAATCTTAGAATAGTTCCTAAGAGTTAAAACTTTAAATGAGACTATAAGTATGTTAAAGAGAAAATGGGCATGATATTATATGCAAGTCGAATTGGCTAACGAGGCTACTAAAGTACTAGGAGTTTTTTTTGTTCTCTGGTCAATATAAAAAGTTGACTTTCTCTTTTACGGTATCACTTTGCAGGGTTCATGTTGACGAGGACTAGAATTAAGAATCATTTTCCAAAATCCGTGGCCATTTCAACTTATACTCAAGTTTAGTAACTAACTGGATGAAATACTGATAAACTGGTAATATTGGGGTAATATTTTTTTACCGGATTCACTATATCTCGATCATTAGCTTGACGAAATCTGATTCTATCATCATCTTAGGTTCAATTTTCACGTACTCACATATTTCTGACACCTTGTACCTGGTGTTGTCGCATTGGAAATACTCGTATTAAGACCCAAAGTAAACCATTGGAAAATGTATGATCTCTTGTCTGCTCATTTAACCATGAACAATGGTATCACATTATCATATATCTTCCCAGCGCTTCTCTTAATTATACTTATTGGTTGCTAGCTGTTTCCAAATATACATATTTGGACATGTTATTTCAACTGGAGTTGAAAATATGTTACTAGTTTTTTGCATTTCTATTGTAGGAAAAACGATTTGGTAATTTCGATCATGCATTTAGTTTCAGGAAAATGTTGACAAATGGGTCTCAAAGTCAGAGATGATATGATGCAGCTCCTCAAGTACTTACTTGGATGAAACAGCGATAACATGAAACATGCTTCGGTAATCTAGAAGACATCATGTCTGGGAACTTGCTCGTCATGAGCTTTCTGATTTCTCCATTTAGTAGGTTATAGATGAGTTTGTTTATGCTCCTTTTTGTAAGGAATGTTATGGTAAGTAGATTGTGGACATAAATGAGTTGTAAGTTCGGTTCAAATAGTATTACATTACATTAATGGAATCAATATTGGGAACTTTCTATGTACGTTATTATCTTTACCGGTTATTTAAACGTGTTTATAGCACAAATTTAGCATTTGTTTTTGTAATATCATATCATAGATGTTTTAAAACCCGATTTCACCTGGACGATTGAACATTTTTTGTCGAAAATGGGGCAAAATAAACAGTTCTTCGAGGTATGAAAGCCAAGTTGACTCACAGAGTTTCATGTGACTCACGTCAACCGGTTCACCAAAGTGGGCCTTATATGGTATTTTCTTTTAAATTAATTTTAGAAATACATGATAAGTTTCGATATCATGGTGACGGATTTAAGTTTAAAATTTGTGTTGTTATTATACTATTGTATAATATATATTTTGTAAACCTATGTATGTCATCGCTATTGAACTTTTTAATATCTATGTATATTTGGTATTAAGTATTAAAGGTTTAATAGGCTTTTGATTAGCCGAAATATTGCAATATACTTGAATAGAAAACAGGATTGACTCGATTCGAGATATATGAAGGTATACACTCAAACAAATAGATAGTACGTACATATTATAGAAAGATGGAAGAAGAAAAACTGTCTTACCAGTTTTTGATGCTCGAGTTGAAGTTCCAACGCTTTCTCAAGTCTCGTGACAATCTCGTCTATATTTGGGCGTCGCGCTCGGTCTTCGTTCAAGCAGTCGTATGCCGTTTCAGCAAAAATGTTGAATGATTCAGAGCCCATTTGTTGCCATAGATCCCAATCAATTATATCTTCCAGTCTTTTCTCTCTGTAATGGGTAATGGCCATCGGAGCGAGATACTTGTCAGTGTCATTGGCTATTACTGCTTTCCTGCCACACAATAGTTCAAACATAACTACCCCAAAGGAGTAAATATCTGACTTTTGGCTGACAATTTTTGTGTCTATATATGTCGGATCTGTATACCCCTCCCTATCGTACACTTTATCAACACAGAATGAATGATGTCTCTCAGATGCTTCAATCTTCATGGAAAGTCTAAATTCAGATAACTTGGGTTCCCAATTATCATTCAATAGAACTATCTCACTGTCGATATTTCGATGTATAACGCTAAAATCACGTGACTCGTCATAATAAATGTAACTCAGTGCATGCGCAAGGCCAACACATATCTCCAATCTTCGCACCCATGTCAACAACCATGAGTCATTTAGATAGTTGTTGAGACTATACCTGGTCTCAAGCTTGATAACGGTTATCAACTCATGATTCTCATCACAAAACCCGACAAGAGAAACAAGATTTTTATGGTTGAGAGTAGAAAGCATGGAAATCTCCATCCAAAACTGCTGTTCTTTTTCATCGTCCCTTTCTTTATTTAACCACCTCCGAGCTTGGATTCCAATCAACTCACCGGACCTCAAGAGCTGTCCCTGGTAATGATTTCCAAAATCAGCCTCTCCCAAGAAATTTTCGTCATCAAAGTTGTTGGTGGCGGTGAGTATATTTTGAAGGGGGATTTTCAAGTGAGCAAGGTCATCAGGATTGACCGAAGACATGATGTATGTATGTATGTATGTGTTTGTTTGTCTGAACAAGAAAAAAAGGGTGAGTGGGTTGTTACAAAAAGAAGAAAAGGAGTAGTAGTGTTTGTGTGATATATAGAAAAATGAGTTGGTTTTGTGATCGTATATGTGGATAAGTGTGTGAGCTTGGTCTTATCTTTAATGTATGGAGGAGGAGGTCTGCTTTTTGCATTATTAATCATAGTAGAGACTAATGGACCTCTTTGTAAAAGTTCGAAAATAATTTATAAAAAAAACAACAAGTGGTTGTGACCTCATATCAGAGGCAGCTGGCATTATAAACACGTTGGAACATTACACATAGTACTCAATTATTTGCTACTATTGATTAAAATATAAACACTATATAAAATATTTTAAATGATCGTAACATTTTATGCTCCTTTCTTAGTTTAATAGGTTTCAAGTGTGTCGCTCGCTTATGTCAATTAATAACCGAGTCACCACTAAGAATATGACATTTTCGTATAGGAACGATTCTAACTGAGAACAAGTATTAGAGATCACACTAACATTTCCAATTTAAAGCACTATCGAGATTATGCATTCTTGTTGCAAAACTAGTCCTGCATTTTCCTTGATCATAGGCAATATGTTAACTCATATGACATATACTCATATTTGGGTTTTTAATCTTCTTCGTTTAGTTTAAACATGACATTTTCATAGAACACATATGGACAAAAAGTCAAATTTATCAAGCTTTTGCATTTACAAAACGACGTTGTAATACAAGTTTGATGTAGCCAATGAAAGTTTATGAACATAAAATTAATAGATAATACGTAAAGGGTTAATTTTATTTAATAATATATTTAATATATTTATTAAATTAAACCGAGCTTAACTAACGATCTTTAATTAAATTAAGAGTTAAGTTAAACGATCGTTATAGAATTAAATAGAAGAAAAGAAGGAAACGGAAAATTCTGGAAGCCTCCTTTGGGTGGGCTTAGGCCGGCGGCTACAAGGGCCAAAGGAGAAGAAAAAAAAGTTTTTCTTTCCTAAATTGTTTGGTTTTTCTAGCATATATAAACAACCCTTTAGCCCTCATAATTTTTGCTCACCCTCTCTCTTCTTTCCTGCGATCAAACCAAAAGGTAAACACCTTTTTTAGGTTCCTTTTAACCTCTTGGTTTTGATTTCTTGAATCTAGTCCTAGCCCCTCTCTAGAGTTATTGAGTAGATTATTCCACAAGTGTAGAAGCTTCGTTTATACGTGCTAGACTCACGATTAGCCCGTCGCATTACGTGTGTACAAGAGCGTAGTATAGTTTTACATTAAACTATATCTTGGTACTATTCTACATAAACCCTAATTGGCGATCTTGTAGATTTTTGCTAGGATAAAGGTATGTAACCCTAATCGATTAATTATAATTGTGTTATTATGATCTTATTAAATCGCTTCCGCTGTTACGTGCTTTGATCTTTGCTTATGATTATATAATTGTTATGAACTTCATAAACTTTCAGCCAATTGGCTGGAAGTGATTGCAGGCAAGATAACCCCATAAAAAATAAGTTGATGACCTCATATTAGAGGCAACTTGCATAATAAACACGTCGGAACATTACATGTACCATATTGATTGAAATATAAACGGTATGTAAACTATTTTTTATTTAAGAGCTTTCAAGTAGGTTATCTTTTGATTTAGTTTTCGAGTTGTTCGATTTATTCGATTTAGATTACTACATCTGCAAGGGGGATTTTTAAGTGAGCAAAGTCATCATGATTGACTGAAGACATCTTTGTATGTATGTATCTGTTTATTTTCCTGAACAAAAAAGGGTGAGTGGGTTGTTACAAAAAGAAGCGAAGGAGTGTTTGTGTGATATACAGAAAAATGTGTTGGTTTTATGATTAAATAGAGAAGATGTGGATAAGCTTTGTGAGTTGGGTGATGTATGGAGGTCTGGGTTTTTAAAAGAAAGCCCCGATTAATGTGGACGAAGATGCTGACGAGGCCGAGGAGGTCGCACCATGGGTTTTGACCCGTTGGACAGCCAATGAAGAAAAGTTACTTACGGAGACTTGGGTTGAGACTTCTCAAAATGCTGCAATCGGAAATGACCAAGCCGAGGATGCGTTTTGGTGACAAATTATGGATGTTTTTAACCGTACTACAACCGGGGAGCAACGGACGAAGAATATGGCTACCGTAAAATGGTCACGAATTAACGGTGACTGCCAAAAATTCAATGGTATCTACAAGCAGTTGACCCGTAAGAGCGGTGAAAAAGAGCATGATTACATCGAGAATGCTAAGAAGTCGTTTTTTGAACGTAGTGGAGGTAAAAAGCCATCATGAAGCGATACCCAAATGCTTTCGACGAAGAATAAATGTTATTTCCGTAAATTTATTTATGTATTTTTATTTCCGTATTTTTATTTAAGTTTATGTATTTTTATTTTTATGTATTATAATTTTAATTATATGAAATAAAGTAATTTTAGGTGAAAATAAATGGAAAAGAAAAAAATAGGTAGTGGTGGGGCCAAAGTGAGGAGGGGTGGTATGTCATGTTAACTTGAGTTTTGTGTGTCAAATGACGTGACACCCGTGGGGCCAAAGTGAGGAGCCTTTTTTGTTTCACCGCACCTTACCCTCTTAGGCTGGTAAAAAAACTCAGAGATGTTGGTTTGGTGGCTGTATTTAGTGGTGTTGGGCCGATTTCCGTATGGGTCATAAAATTGTTGAGTTTTTAATTTATGGTTTGGGCTTATTTTATGTTAGCATGCTAGGGTGTAGGTTGTGATGAAATTATGGATTACCCTTGAATTTAGGCTAGACAAGCTTTGTTTCAAAATAGGATGACGTGTCAAACAACTCTTAAGTGGCCACACTAAGCTTCCCAAAACGGGAACGACTTTAACCGGTTTAAGTTTGTGTCGACCAACAAGTCAAAAACCATGGTGTGAATTCATATAAACAAAAAACATCAAAACAAGACCTGATAATAAAATATTTGTTGCACTTCTTGATAAGTCAATGAACGTTTTAAGCAAGACATGTAACAAATAATTTCGTGGCCAGATTCGTAGGAATTATGAAATTTTTACATATCCATGTGGTTCGGAAACACCTCCTTAGGTCCGCCCCAGGGTTACATGCAGAACTCTTAAATCAATTGATTTGCTAGTCTCTACATCTTATAGGTTTATTTAATGGCTAAAAGTTTATATATCCAACTCAGATATCGTGAAAACAGAAGAGGTATTATTCGACTCCTTAGACAACTTTGTTGTGTATTTTGTTTGAGACATACACAAGACGATGTCACATTTTTTTTCATTTTTCCTATTCTATGTGTAATAGCAGTTTTATTGCTGGTTTTTTTTCTTCACATTCGGTTAGTGGGTCAACTCTTTACGCATTGATAGCTAACAAAATACAACATAACCGACTCGAATACATAATAACGTGATTTTGAAAAAATTCGGCCAATTTGGGACAAATCGTACTATATATATTGAACATAACACTATTTCAAGTTTCAACCATATCCGCCACAAAATAAATATGACAACCAGTTCGGATCCAAAATACTGTGATTTTGTAGGAAATACGAATCATCCAATTATAGTCCATTTTGAGCAAAATACACTTAACAGAAGCAGTATAAACTGTAAAGTTCTTGGTCTCAACCGCTCCAAGTCGCATGTTATACAAAAACAAACGGGAGTAACAACATACAAAAACCAGTCACTATTCCAAACTTTGCTATCCAACTAGAAGATAATATATCTTGACAGCTTTTCTTCGGATCAGTTTTTTTCACGGAGAAGAAATTTGTGTTGATGCGATGGATTGAAGACAAGGTATTCGGATACATAAAAATATTTGGACTAGGTCTATCCTCTGGACCACCAGCAATGTTGGTTTTATGTAAAACACCACATTTCAGATTGTATACGAGAAATGCATACCTTCCTTCGACGTCACTGCTTTTTATTAATATATCTCCATCTTTATTCCAACACCCCAAAACCTCTATGCTGTGATAAGGAAGAATTTGTTTTTCAAATCGACAGTATGGCACCCATTGTTTCTGCTTCAGTAGCCAAACCTCCATGGTCTTACAACAGACGTATCCGACTTCACCATTGAGATCTACCAAGTGATCGCGAATGCAAATATACTCTCTCCATAAATCACACATTCTTTATGGAGGATCAATCAATCCAAATTCCTCCTTGTTTACATCAAACCATATTATTTCTCTTCCACTATCTTCGGTTCTAATGACAGAATGACTTGCCAACCAATGCAAACAACCATGAGCAAATACGGCTTTACCTGTTACTGGATAAGATGGGACTTTGGGTATTTCTCTCCATGAGTTTGTGCCAAATACATGCACCATTGTGCATAGTTTTTTCTTCAACGTATATGACTTACCTGGTGGCATATATAGTTTTAACAAAACACATACCATCTTATAAGTGTTGGTGAAAGCATCAAAACCAAAGCCACACGACTCTCTATACATGTCCTTCCCAGAACGTGGAAAAGGTGGAAGCTCATAACATTGTTTCCTTAGAGGATGTACCACAGTCAACGAGGTTATCATATGAATCACAGCCAACGGGGTTGTCACATGACTATCATCTTGTGATAAACAAATCAACCCATTACAAGAACCTTGGGCTTCAATTCTGACTATAGAAGATATAGAGAGTGGCTGCTTGCATAAATACTCAAAAGACGGGCCCTTTTTCGGCTCGAAGACAAGATGAGTAGTTCCAGCTTGTTTATATTCACCAACATAGACACATAGACCAAGGGTTTTCTTCTTAAGAGATATTTGATGATGGTATAGGATGGGTGTTGGTTCTTCTACATCTCGTTTGACATGAATGATCGTTAGGTACTCATCATCAATGTACTTGCACCAAACTTTTGATACGCACCGGGGTCGAGCCAAACATCTAGTGGGTACTCTTGAGAAGATGTCGAACATGATGCTTGCTGGTATGAGATCCATGATTGACATGTGGAGCAGAAGACGAGTTTTTAGAGCCTATATGTTTAAACCCTTGAGAAACCTTATTAAAAAAAATCCAAATACTGAACATGTCTACTCTATTTAAAGCTATAAACAATAACTTAATTATGACGCTCACCATAGTTTCTGACTTTCCTACGTGATTTTTATCTTATCACAAACCTGAGGATGGTTCCATCAACCATGAAGTCTGAAGGTAACTATGCTCATAGTTTCTGTAGTTTGTGTTTTACTTGCACATTATCCAGGCCCAATTTATAAAGTTTGGCTCTTCTGTTGGGCTTATAGAGATATGTATATAAAATGGTGAGTCTGTTGATGCAGAAACAATCTGATCTTTTGCTTAATGCGGATGATCTGGATGCCATGTGGGTTTGCTTAAGAGAAAATTGTGTTAATGATGATGCCACTGGTGCAGAGAAGGTATCGACCTCCTTACAATGTTACATTTAAGTTTCGAAAGTTGAAAAAAGAACACAGGTTTTATCATATAGCTATAGGGAGTACAAATGAAATTAAGTCAAAAAAAAATAAAAGACGATATTATATTTTTTATAAATACTACCTCTACTAAGATAAGAGCACGTGATGGCTTGGCCCGACTCCCAAGCCTCCACTACACAATTCACTTTCTAGCTTCTTCTTTACCTTCTTTTACTTAATTTTTTCTGACGAACATAACAGCTGAAAATGCTTTTACTTCTTTTACTTCACTTTCTTTGCAGTTGTTGGTGTTTGTCGAGGGCACTTTGAGAATTTGTCTGAGGGCACTCCTCTTTTCGTAACCAATTTAAACTTTTTTTCTATGTATTTTGGGTATCACGGGAGTTTGGTTGGGGGCAACGCCCCCACTACTTGACATATGGCTCCGCCCCTGGTTGTGTCCGTTTATGTTGTTTTTTTAAAGAAGCTATTCTTCGTTACTATATTTTGCTAACTTTATTGAAGCATATTACCATTTTAGTGATGATCTCTGTCCAATTGCACATACCCAAAATAAAATTTACATGGTTTATTTTCAGTTGTATTCATATATACTAGCTTCAGTGCTCTTGGTTTTAATTTCCAATGATTATGCCACATTGCCTTCTGTAGATGAACTATGAAGACTTTCGCCACATTGCCTCTGTGTGTACAGAACAGATAGGCCCGAAATGCCATCGTTTTTTTAGCCCTTTAAATTTTATGAAGTTTGAGAAAGATAAATCAGGAAGAATTGTAATTCTACCCTTCATCTTTATGTAATGCGAACGGCGAGTGTTCCCCTATACTTTCTTACTGTAGGCTTTCTACTATAACCATATCGACATATAGTGATTCTGGAGTTTCTTCCTGTTCAGGTTTCCCTTACTCAAGCCAGAATTGATACGAGTTAGCTTGATGAGGATTCTGATGGTTTTCTTCAACATCATGTACCTGTCGTTATCATAAGTGTCGATTTGTATAAAGTAGCTTGTAATTTATATTCTTGTTTCAATGGAACATAAATAGAGTATTTTAAACATTTTTTTCTTTTTCTTGCTACAGGAAATGGAAGCTTATATTCGAGGTCTTATTCCAAATTTGGCTCAATTACGTGATATGCCTACACAGTTTGTTCAAATGTATTGCCGCATCGTTTCCTAAAAATTCTTCTTCTTTTGTGATCCCGATAGAAGAGGTTTGTTTTTCATAGTCGATTGTATTTCCGTATAAATTCTTATTTTTTTGATAATGCAAATTGATATTGCTCATATTTGCTAGTTCTCGTTTGTGATATTCCATAATCATTATCATGTTTAATTTAGTTTTTTTTCAATCCCCCCATAATCATGAATGCATATCTATCTTTGTTTTATGGCTTCTCAGAGTGTAAATTTTAATGGTAATTGCCAATTTTACAGGGAAGGCGTGTATAAAATACACATCTGTTATACACATCTCTTAGCATTAGCCGTATACATCACATATGACCGTTTTTAGAGTTCTAAAATAGAATCGCTTTAATAATGTAATTATAAGATGCAAAGGCATTGGTCCTTGAGCCTTCCTGTATCTTTAGTCAATTTTTGGAGGTCGTCTTATTTACTTAAATATAATGTTTATTAGTTAATTCTAATGTGTTACACTTTTACTTGGTGCTTACGTTTGTACATTATTATCATAATAGGAAAGCGAAGAAGAAGTTACGGACACTGAACATGCTAAAAACTGGTTTTCCCTGCACAGCGTATATGTGGCAAGTCTGGAAATGCTAATGCTCGGGAAATGGGCTTTGAGAGCTTCCTTGACTTTGTTATAGCACTAGAGAACAAAGATAGTTCAGAGGGTATAACATATGTATTCAACTGTCTAGATCTTAACGGAAGGGGCTTCCTGACAACAGCTGATATTCACACTCTTCAGGTAACATTTTGTAGCATTTTTTTTTCTGTTTCAGTTAGGCTCTATATCATGTAAATCTAAATGGAAGTAAAGTTGAAATGTTTCCTGATATACTCTTCCTAAAATAATGAAATCTCTTATATTCCTAAAAGACGATGCTCAAGTAGAGGTTGAAAAAGGGCTGATCAGATGGGTTGGGAAATAGTTCAAAGGGGTTTGGGTGAAAATAGGTACTGTCTTGAAGGGGCCATATGGGTTGGGTCATACCTGCTAAAGATAAACATAACCCAGATCGACCATATACAATACAAGTAGATGGGTCAAAAAGCATATGCTAGACGTAGAGAATTTTCAAATGAGCTCTTTAAACACTGTATCTCTAAAAGATATCAAGTAAAATGTGGGAAGCCTCTAATTGTGCTGTTTTTGCTTATATCCAATTTAGAGATGTGCATCAGAAGTGGATCGAGGGTGGAAACTATGAATTATGCATTGAGGATGTCTGAGACGAAATCTAGGGTATGGTGAGCCAGCTGATCCTCTAAGGATCACACTTTCGGATTTGCTTTCATGCAAACAGGTTGGAACCGTTGCAAGTATGCTTATAGATGTATGTGATTTTTTGGCCCACAACAACAGAGAAAAACCTGCTACAAGAAGAGGAAGAACCCGAAGAAGAATAAGTTTTATGGTCTCTGGTTTTGTAAACGGTAACCAAACATATTAACATCGCGGTACTGCTTTTTAAGAAGTAAGAACACTGTGTGTATTCATTGTAAAGGTGGATGATAACTTGTAGTGTTTAACGATTTCGCCTTCTTCTACAAGTCAGAAGCTGAGCTACAGTTTACTTAGTACCTCTGGGATTTTAAACTGATACTGAAATGTACTATGTATTTCATGTGCTATTTGCTGTCATTTGTCCAGCTCGTGTGTGATTTTATATTCTGAGTGAATGAGGTGTTGTCCAGAGAGCCGGACCAGTTGAGGCTGATATGTTAGACTGGTAGTGATTGGTTAGGAAGGGCGTCCTACAGGTATCAAGGACGGTCTTCAATAAATCTAGGGCTAGTTCTTTGTCGTAATATAAATGTATGGCGCCACAGCAGTACCTATGAGGCTATTTCCATGTAAGCATTGAACAGCCTGTTGGAAAAGCGATCGAAATCAAGTTCACGTGTCATGAAAGACTCATTGTGGTATTTCAAATAAGTGTGATGGTACATAGTGTTGAGATATTTTTGCATCTAGAGAGCAACTGGGTTGTTGGGAAGCCCAAAGGATCAGTTTAGTACAATTCTTGTTAACTATCTTTTTGAAATATTCATGTACAGAAAATTAGCTTTTCTACCAAAGGGCTTCTAGCTTTTATTTTTATTTTTTTGCAAATTGTTCTGGTGCAACAAATAGACTATAGTTCTTTTACAATGGTCGAAACTCGAGCCCACATACAATGAGGCCAGACATAGTTCCTTCGAGACATGTAAATCTAATATTCATAGAAAGAGAGTCATCCTTGAATCGACGAGCTGAGTTAAATTTCCATAGTTGAATCTCCATGCATCCATCTTCCCTTTGTTTTGGAACCCAAGTAATATCATGTATATTCGATGGCTCTGGGGATATAAAATAGAGAAATTCCGCCTCTTTGTTTTCTGGGTGGAGTATATCTCTTACTTTCACTGGACAATCCATTCCTTGGCAGTTTTCTAAAAGCTTGAATAGCAGGTAGCACACATATTCCATATCTGGTGACAGCAGTTGACTGTTAATCATACAGTTGATATGAAATACTTGTTGCGGCAAAAGCTCAATCACCTCTTGAAATCTGCATGTATGATAAGTTACATGATTACATTATGTAATTTGCATACTTCTTAAGAACAAGAAACTATCTCCAAGAAGTGAATTTTTTGTCAAACGTTCATTCATTGTTTGCTAGCTAACTAGAGAGCGAAAAGGATTTAGACCTCGAGTAATCGAATCTAGTTTTCGTGACTGTTACAAATTAGTTATATTTAAATAAAAAAGGGAACAAACCTGGACTGGGCTGGTGGTTTTGAAGTAAAAGTTTTTACATTAGTAAATTTGTATAAAGTCGCCTTTGCTGAAAGCACGAGAAGTTTCTTTCCATCGACTTCACCCAACCAGAACAACTCGTCATAGTTTCTGCATACCTTGAATATTTCTTCAAAGTTAGTTGGCAACTGTTGCACATCCACATTGAAGTCTGATTTAAAGACTTGTTGCACTTCCTTCAATTTTTCTTCATGTTCCATCTGTGTATACAGTTATATAACATATGCAACTTATAACATGAAATTTATTGTTATCGTGAATTCATGGAGCAAAGGGATATTTTTAAACTTACTTTGTCAATAGCTCGAAATTCAATGCCTTCAACATAAATTGCATAATCTCCACTATAGTACAATGAAAAGCTCTCAAGTAGAAACTCAAAAATGACGTCTTCGTTCTGATTCAAGAAACGGTGCAACTCAATCATCATCCACTGCTCATCTCTCCATGTTGCGAAATATGCATGCTTGCTTTTGTGTGCCTTTCTATACTTTAGGTTAACATACACCGGTTTACTTGACACGTTTTTTGAATCACAAAATTTGAAGACTAAATAGACCCCATAAACAACATTAGGAGATAAAAATTGAGCCCTTGTCTTGATTTCGATGAACAAGTTGGTGATATCTAATATCTCCACTGCTTTCTCAAACCTGCACATATTATAAATATCCTGAATTAGTCACAGCTTTTTTTCCCATATTCACTTCTAGTTTTAGATTGTATATTAAAATTTATTGTATCAAACAAATCTCTTTTTAAATAAAGGTGAGAATATGACTATAAAAACACTATAGTTCCCGCATACCTCAACTACCTTATTAGAAGGTTTATGAAATCATAGTTCCCGATCAAGTATTAAAATCTACTTTTTCATGTTGATATCGATCTCTTGTTATTAACCTGATGAGATGAGGTCTGAAGTGTAAAAGAGCTAAAGACAAAGGACTATTCCTATGTTGATCAGAGCATGGGAATTAGCGGGATTAGTAGTTCTAGCAGAATAGAGTCAAAAGGGATTCAAATACGGAGTATATATGTTTTGTGAAAGTGCAAGCAGTCATTGGGGCAAAATGTGAACTTAGTTAAAGGGGTTCTTAAGTTTGATCGAGTTGGATCATAATTAAAATTATATATTGCTACCAACAATTTGTCATGCATCAAACGGTCGACTAACTAAACTCAAAATAAAAAAAGTTAAATATACTTCTAATAAAACCGCATATGTATGTTTATGACTTAATACTAACAAATTTCTCGAGGTAGAGAGAATAACCTTGATTCTGGAAGAGATTTCAACTCATATGGACAACTACCTATGTAAGAAAACATTGTTGCAGACACCATTTCATTTCTTTCTCTGTCACCATCGAACGACAACAACTGTTATGCAAAAATAAAAAAATTTAGACTCCATGTTATGACGTGTAATATAAATGCATGTGTGATTAGAAACTACCCTCAAAAGGTAAAATATGCATAGAACATGAGAAATACAACATAACAGAGATATGAGAATGAACTGATTACCACTTTGTTTTCTTGAAGGAGGATTCCATTTGAAAATATGTTGTAAAGGTCCTCTTTCTTAACGGTGGAATAATCATCAGGGCACTTTGACATCTGGATTATTTCTTTATAGTCATTAGGCAATTTGGGCTCCCATATCTCATAATCCTCCTGTATATACATTAATTAATTAATAAACGCATGTTTCATTCAGTTTATTAAATATTTAAAGCCATAGTTTAGATATATGTGAATCAAAAGTTGGTCAGTTTTGTAAAAATATAGAAATTTACCTGTAATTCCAATGCTTTCTTAAGGTGTATGACCACTTCTTGAGCTGTTGGGCGTCTTTCCCTCCTGTGATGTAAGCATCGAAGGGCAATCCTTGTAAACGTAGTATATGACTGTGGCACAATTTGTTCTTTGATACCCTCAAACACTAACTTATCAAGTTTTTCAACATAATAGTATTGTTTAGCCAAAAAGGGTAAATAAAGATACTCATCGTCTAGTTCAATAGACGATAGTTTTCTACACAATACGTCAAATAAAACCGCACCCAGGGAGAATATATCAGACTCTATGGTTAAGAAGCCTGTTTTTTAGTATAGTGGGTCACGATAGCCGATTGTGCCTGTAACATTGTCGATGACAAAGCCTACATCTTGATTTTTTGGACATACTAAGGAAAGCCCAAAATCTGTAATTTTTGCTTTCCAATAATCAAACAGTAGAATGTTGTTGCTGTTAATGTCCCTATGTATCACCATTTGTGGACTTGAAATAGTTCCATGAAGGAACTCCAACACGATTGCAATATCGATGCATATTTTAAGTCGCATCACCCAAGTAAGAGTTTCATCGCTCAAGTACCTATCAAGACTTCCTCTTGATGCATACTCATAAACAATAAGCTTCTCATCCTCTTCATTAGAGTACCCAAAAAGACCGATGAGATTTTCATGTTTGTACTCCATAAGGATTTTAAGCTCTGTCATGAATTCAGCTTCTCCCTCAGCAGACTTCCTTTCCAACCGCTTTGCAGCAATGATGTTACTTCCACGAGTATGACCTTTGTATACTTTCCCAAACTCTCCATCTCCAATGATATTGTCTTGACTAAATCCTTGTGTCGCCAACTTTATGTCTTCAAGTGAGAGTTTGAGGTTGTCCTTGTGGTTCTCCTGTGTGAATCATACAGTTAGTTGATTTCGAAAAGGTAATTATGTGAAGTAATTTAATAAAGTAATTAAATGGACATCAAAACTAAAGATCACTTGTGTTACTAGTTCAAACAAAGCTAACGTCAAAATGATAAAAATAATAATAATAAGGATCTTATGTAGTTTGATATACATATTACATATAGATCTGCCGAGCTAATTTAGTCATATATATATATATATATATATATATATATATATATATATATATATATATATATATATATATATATATATATATATATATATATATATATATATATATATATATATATATATATATATATATATATATATATATATATATATATATATATATATATATATATATATATATATATATATATATATATATATATATATATATATATATATATATATATATATATATATATATATATATATATAGGGTGAGGTTATTTTCAAAACCAAATAAATGTACAGAACTGCGAGAACCACATTTTTACTCTTAATATGCACATGTATAATCATCGGGTTAGTTCATTAGGTAGAAATACATGAATTTTCATTGTCGTAGGTCACTAGGAACATGTATCCTTGGACCATGCACATGTATTTGTTTTGTATGTATTATAACTATATTTTCTTTGGATAATATGAAAACACATGTGCACTCTTCATATCGCTCATCATACTCGGGTCTATAACCATTAAAACAATTATTAAATGATAATTTAAACATAATAATGAAAATACATACGCATTATTAAGAGTATAAAGGTGGTTCTCGTAGTTCTGTACATTTATTTGGTTCTGAAAATAACCTTACACTATATATATATATATATATATATATATATATATATATATATATATATATATATATATATATATATATATATATATATATATATATATATATATATATATATATATATATATATATATATATATATATATATATATATATATATATATATATATATATATATATATATATATATATATATATATATATATATATATATATATATATATATATATATATATATATATATATATATATATATATATATATATATATATATATATATATATATATATATATATATATATATATATATATATATATATATATATTAATATATATATATATATATATATATATATATATATATATATATATATATATATATATATATATATATATATATAGAGGGAGGTTAATGTGAGAGCTTTTTTAAAGTTGTAAAAATAAGAACTAATCTAAAACACCACTAAAACATTGATACATAACCATTTTACAAATACTACACCAAAATATACATTATTTATATAACTAAACACTCTACCGACTAATAAACAACGGATAAGTGTGTAATAACTTGCTGATACACAATTAACAATGTGATACATATACATCAAAATCTCAAAAAGTTAATAGCTTATACATAAATTGGTACACTTGATACACAACCACCACTAAATAACTTGATACACAATACCAAAACATGATACGTACCACACCTAGAATAAAAATGCATCACTTAGATTTCGACAATTTTCAAAAGAAAGCCCATTGAATCTTTAAAAATTATGTTTTTACTTAATCATGTTTTAAAATTGTTTCATATAGAGTGTCATTTGTGAAATTTTGGTTGGTTCTCATTTTTACAACTTTAAAAAGTTCTCATATGATCCAAATTCTATATATATATATATATATATATATATATATATATATATATATATATATATATATATATATATATATATATATATAGTGAAAGGTTATTTTCAGAACCAAATAAATGTACAGAACTACGAGAACCACCTTAATACTCTTAAAAAATACATATGTATTTTCATTATTATGTTTAAATTAACATTTAATAGTTGTTTTGTTGGTTATATATCCGAGTATGATGAGCGATATGAAAAGTGCACATGTGTTTTCTTATTATCCAACAAAAAGATAGTTATCATACATATAAAACAAATACATGTGCATACATGTTCTTAGTGACCTACGACAATGAAAATTCATGTATTTCTACCTAATAAACTAACCCGATATATATACATGTGCATTTTAAGAGTAAAAAGGTGGTTCTCGCAGTTCTGTACATTTATTTGGTTCTGAAAATAACCTCACCCTATATATATATATATATACATATATATATATATATATATATATATATATATATATATATATATATATATATATATATATATATATATATATATATATATATATATATATATATATATATATATATATATATATATATATTGAAAGTATTGATTTACCTGGAAGTATAACGCTTTATTAAGTTCGTTGATGACGACATCTATTGTTGGACGTTGCGCTTGAGTTTCGGCCACACACCGAAATGCAATTTTTGAGAATATGTCAAAAGACTCTCTATCTGGTCCTTTACTTAGAGAAAAGACACGTTCATCGGTTTCTTCCTTTATCTTGCGATCAACAATTTCCGTTAGTGTTCCCTTTTCAAAATGGTCTCTTGCAATAGGTGCAATTCCCTTCTCATTCATTTTTCTGTACACATGATCATAGGCCAAACTCCCGGTCAAAATCTCAAGCAACACTACTCCAAAAGAGTAAATGTCTGATTTTTTACTTAGGTGACCACCCTTCTCATATTCAGGATCCAAATACACATATGTACCTGCAACAGTATCTGTATAGATAGTGCTGGCTGCTTGATTTGCTGGGTGGAATTTGGAGAGCCCAAAATCTGCAATCTTTGCCTTCTAATTATCTCCCAACAGAATATTATCGCTTTTGATGTCACGGTGTATCATCTTTTGTTTGCCATGATCAGTGTTGTTGTGAATGTATTTCAAACCATGTGCAATATCAAGACATATATTAAGACGTTGCAACCAATTAAGATAAGCCATTTTATCATTACTCCCCAAATAGTTTTCAAGACTTCCTTTAGAAGCATGCTCATAAACCAGGATCATCGCACCATTACCTTCATAACAAAAACCAAGAAGAGAGATTATATTCTCATGCTTACAACTACTTAGAGTTTTAATTTCTGTTATGAACCCTTGTTCTCCCTCTTGGTTGTGAATGCGCTTTATGGCTACCGTGCTTCATTTTCTGGGTAAATCACATTTATCCACCCCTTCCATCAACGGGGACTTGCTACTATCAAAATGTTCAAGATCTGCTATGTATACTTTACCGAATCAGCCAGACCCGATGATGTATGCGTCATCAAAATCCTTGGTAGCCTCCTTTATATCATTTAGTCCAATCTTCAAGTGTTCCAAGTTCCCCCCCTGCAAAATTATGATATATATAGTGCAGCACTACATTAATGCTATATGTTATGATCCCACATCGACCACGTATGGGATTTGGTTGATTATTTATAAGGCCTAGGTGTCCCCTCCTCAAATAAGCTAGCTTTTGAGTGAGTTATACACTTGGGACTTATTAACCGATACGAGCCTAGTATGGGATAGGTTCGTATCACTATATTAAGAGAAGAGAAGTTTTTATAATTTAATGATATTTACAAAACAGTAACATATAAATTTAACACCTGTAGTCATGACCTGGCATTCTTTATTGAATCGGTAACATATAAATTTACTGAAAAAGCCCGTAGCCAATAAATAAGAAAGGGTGTCGTATTATTAAATTTGAAAGCATAAGTTTAACTCAAATGAAAAGTTTAAGTAAATTAGTTACGTACCTTCAATTGGATGGATGATTTACGGTTAACAGGATTCGCGTGTTTCCATTGATGTTCCAATGCTTTCTCAAGTCTTTTGACAACCTGATCGATATAGGGACGATCTGCTCTTTCCTCTTTTATGCAGTGATATGCTGTTTCGGAGAAGATTTTGAATGATTCAGCGTCCATCTGTTTTCGTAAATACGGATCGATCATATCCTCAAAATGCGATTTAGCCAGTTGACATAATAACCCCTCTCGCAGCTCATCTTCTTTTTCATCTTTATCTCCATCTTTGTCTGTATCTTCATCTTGGTTTTCATCTTTATCTTCATCTACCGTACTCCTTCGGCATAAGACTTTGAATAATACAACACCAAACGAATATACATCTGACTTGTGGGTCACCCCACCAGTATTTGTATGTTTAGGGTCGAAGTATTCATTCTTAGCAATATCACGGGTAAGAACAAGATGGTCCCTCCGAGCTACTGTATTTTTCAGCGAAAATTCAAAACCAAATAGCTTGGGTTCCCATTCCCCATCAAGTAAAATTTTCGAGCACCGGATGTTGCAATGTATGACACTAAAATTGCGTTCAGCATCATAATGGATATAACTCAGTGCCTTCGCAACGCCAACGCATATCTTTAACCTTTGCAACCATGTGAGGTTCTGGTCACTTAGATATTTTTCGAGACATCCGTTGGCCTCCCTCTTGTATATGATAGCCTTCTCCTTCTTCCCATCATAAAACCTAATAAGAGACACCAGATTCTTATGTTTGAGACTAGAAAGCATAGAAAGCTCCATCCAAAACATTTTGCTCTCATCCTTTTCAGAATTATATTGGTAAACCTTTCCAAAGATATCTACGAAATGTTCGGAACGCAAGAGACGACCTTTGAATATTTCACCTTCAAAATTATAGATTGCTGATTTTTATATCTTCAAAGCTGAGTTTTAAGTGAGAAAGATCTTTGAGGAACGACTTTGTATCTTTGCTGACATGGGAGTCAACACGTGTAGATATGGAGGTCAATGATCCCTATATGCACCAAATAAGACAACTGTTACCAAGTGTTATAAATATAACATATGTATACGATTTATTAATTCCACGGACTTACAAAATAGTATGTAGTAATAAGTAAATAATTACCTTGTCATGATTGGGCGATGTATCTTCCTTTTTGGCCTCAACTATCGAGTGTTCCTTTGATATCATAAATACAATAATAAGTGATAATTTTACTGGAGTTAATATCAAATATTGTCAATAAAAGGAGAGAAACTATATAAGAATAATGAAAAAGAAGAACGCCTTACGGCATTTTGACGTTCCAATTGAAATTTCAACGCGATTTCAAGTCTTGTGAGAATCTCTTCTATATTTGGGCGCAGTGATCGTTCTTCGTTTAAGCAATCGAACGCTGTTTCTGCGAAAACATTGAATGGTTGCCGATTCATTTGTTTCCATAGAAATGGATCAATTATTTCATCTAATGTATTTTTCTTATAATGAAATTTGGCCATTGTAACCAAATACTTATTATCTGGATGCTCACTTATTGATTCCCTACCACATAATAGTTCCAACAATACTATCCCAAAAGAGTACATGTCTAACTTGTGGCTAGCTCTCATTGTCTCAATATATGTTGGGTCTCCATACCCTTTCACATATTTAACTGTATGAGTATGAAATGAATGGTGCCTTTGAGATGCTTTAATCTTCATGGAATCTTCAAAATCACATAACTTGGGTTCCCAGTCATCATTCAATAGAACTGTGCCACTGCTAATCGACCGGTGTATTACGCTAAAATCGTGTGGCTCGTCGTAATGAATGTAGCTCAATGCATGAGCAACACCAACACATATTTCCAGTCTTCGCACCCATGTCACTAGCATCGGGTCACTTAGATATTCCTTGAGCATTCCCCTCGTCTCACGCCTGATAATGATGATCTTCTCATCATTTTCATCACAAAACCCAACAAGAGAAACTATATTTTTATGCTTGAGACTAGAAAGCATTGAAATCTCCGTCCAAAATAGCTGTTCTCGATCATTACTTTCTTTATTAAACCTCTTAGCAGAGATATCAATCAACTCACCCGACCACAAGAGCTGTCCCTTGTATTCCTTTGCAAAGTCAGTGTACCTGATGCGAGGTTGTTCATCGAAGTTGTTGGTGGCGGATATGATATTTTGAAGGGGGACTTTGAGGTGATCAAATTGATTGCTGGGCAAAGACATGATCTGTTAATCAAGTAAAAATGTGAGTGAGAAAATAGGGAGAATAATAATGCCTATAAAGTGTTTGATTGTTAAATTTATGACCTAATCTGATAACCATTTGTAACATTAAGGACTTATATTGCCTTGTTTTAAACTTTCAGTTAGCCTAAAGGATTTGGAAGATTAGACATATTGGACTTGAAGGACCAAATGTGTGAAGATGCTATAAGCTGAAGTTTAATGGGCTCAAGCCCAGCCAAGCCCATTTGTGTATAACCCAACGACTATTAAGCCTTTAGGGTTTTATAGAGTGAGGGAGCATCTCATTGTTTGTATTGCTTCATTATGTAATTGTGTGTGAGATACACACAGTTCTCTCTCTCTCATTTTCTTTGATCTTGTAAACCCTAGTTTGATCTCGTTTTGTTTATGCATTGATTATAAAACTATTATCAAATAGATAATAGAGTTACACGTGACTAGCACTGGTAACTTTTTTCTTTTATCTTATTTTGTCCCTTGAATCTTTGATAAATAAAAGGTTTTGATGTTTAAGGTTATTCTGATCATGTTTTTCTACATGGTATCAGAGCCAGGTTACTAATTTTTGATGAAAATTTTTTTAGGGTTTGTTTAAAAATTGGGGGTTTTTGATTATTCATACTTTTTTTTGATAAGATCTGCTATTGAAATAGCTAGATCTGTTAATATTACTGGTTGAATCAAAGTTTTGAAGCTTCAATTTTTTTGAGAAAAATTAGGGTTTCTGAGATCTGCTCTCTTATTCATTTTTACTGTCGATTGGGTTGATTGGTGGTATTGTCCATTGATTAAAGTGATTTTCCCTAATTTTTTTCAAAAAAAATTAGGGTTTCATCTTTATTGGTGGCTTGTTCGATTGGTGGTGACTCTCTTTGGGTACTTGTTCGATTGGTGGCTGGTTCTTTCATTTTCCCCAAATTTTTCCTTGAAGAAAATTTTTGGGGATTGTGACTTGGAGGTTCTGTCATTTCTTAGACTAAGTGAATCTAAGAGTGGCAGTTCGATTGTGCTTTGGTTTATTGCTTTGTAACACCTCTGCTTCCCTCTCTTTAATTGCTATTTGCTTTTATCTGTTTTTTTTACTATTGCTTGTTATTTGGGGGTTTGGTAGTTTGTTTTTGTTTCTTCATACCCTTTATTTGGATCCTCACTTGCTGCTTGCCCTTGACCTACCACCCTTGAGTGGTTTTGGATTCCTGGGAACTTAGTTGGCAGTATTGTGAGTTCTTTTTGAACCCTTGACCCTTCACCATGTCTGAACATGGTGATGATGATGCTATAAGTGTAACTGACCCAGTTACACTTATTAGTAAGCTTGACTTGAGTGACCTATTGCACTTGCACCCTAATGACTCTGCTGTTTTAACTGTTGTCACTGTGAAACTTAAGGGAACTGAAAACTATCAAGTTTGGGCTAATGCCATGTTACTTGCTTTGGAAGGGAAAAATAAAATTGGTTTTATTGATGGTACTTGTAAAAGGTCTGTAACTGATGAAGTTTTAGCAAGGCAATGGGACAGGGTCAATGCTGTTGTGTTGGGTTGGATTCTTAACTCTATTTCTGAGGAACTTTTCCTTGGACAAATTTTTTCAAAAAAGGCAAAACATGTTTGGAAAGAGCTAAAAGAAACTTATCATAAGGTTGATGGTTCTGTTATGTTTAATTTGCATCATAAGATAAATACTTTGAAACAAAATGGTTGTAACTTGTCTGATTATTATCATAAATTGAATGCTCTCTGGAAACAATATGATGTTATGATTGAGTTGCCTGCTTGTGTTTGTTCTGCTTCTAGTGAGTTTAAAAAACATAATCAGCTTTTGAAACTTATGTAGTTTTTAATGGGATTGGATGATTCTTATATGAGTATTAGGAGTTCTATATTGTCTAGAGAAAGTCTCCCTGATGTTAAGGGAGCTTATGCCATCATTTCTGCTGAGGAATCTCACAGAATGGCTTCTAGTGGTGGTTCTGGGCACTCTCAAAGGACTCAGACCACTGCCTTCCTGTCTAATGGGCCCACCAGAAACAATGCTCAAAGAAATCAGAACCCTAATGCTAACATATTGAGACCCATAACCAACAACTATAATCAAAACAACTTTAGACCTAACAATGCTAATACAGGTTTTAGACCTAATAATCAGAATGTTGTGAGACCCAATGTTACCTCTAATTAATAGCAGAATGCAGATGTCATAGGTCTCCTATACTTGCAAACTATCATAATTTGCGGCCTACAATTCAGATCCATGATGCTCATATTGAAACCACACATCATTCTTAATTCTAGGATAGTAAGTCTCTTTATCAAGTTACATATACTTGTGCCCTCAACCCATAATCTACAATGGCTGAGTAAGACGAAACCAAACAGCCCTATGTGTTTCTTTTTGTCCACAAGTCTTTCTAATATGTTAACAATAAAGCATACCAAGGTGAAACATGTTCTTCACCATGTCTCCATTGTTGACAGAAGTTCCCGACATCTGTATATTGTAAACTACATTTCCTTTATTATACCTTTTTTCTTCATAAGCAATGTTAAATCTAAACCTCTGAACTCTTCTATATGCTTAGATTATTGAGTGATGGGAGTAGCAATATAAAAGCTAAGAACAAACCTAGAAGCATCTTGATAGCAAACTTAACCGGGTCTTGATAAAAACTGCTGCACTCACTCTCATTTGGTGTCATTTCTGTAGCAGAAGGCAAAGCTTCAATAACTGCGTCCGCCAAGTCAGTGATGAAAGTAGAGGTGCACCCAACAGTAGGGACACGACCCCACCTCTCAACGCCATTGTTGACTCCTCTTGCTTTAAGTTCTTGCATAATTAAGTAAATGCATTCCTCCATCGGATCTTTATACGGTCACCAGCATCTCTAACATAAGTTTTTGGTACTCCATGGGCACTAAAAATATCATGACCTGCGAATTTCATAATAACCAAAAATATATCTCTCAGATATAATCATATGGTTACAATGATTATTAATAGATCACAAGCAATCAGAAAAAGAACTTACCTCCTCAGGTGAACCAAAAGTTTGCAATTCCTTCTGAATTAAGTCAACCATGGACTTTACATAACCTTCTCGCTGATACCAAGACTGGATAATAGAAACAGGAAGTCTTGACAGCATCTTGTCCTCACTGTAGGAATATCAGATTAATTTTTTTTGTAAGTTTTGCTAAAATAAAATGACTACAGAGTGGGATTTACAAAACGAGATCATATGTTTACCTAAATAGGATTTGGAGAACACAACACGCCTTGTAATCTGTCATCAATAAGATATCAGTGCCTCTACGACTAAGTAACTACAACTTACATCCATATACATGAGAATTCTGAACTTCCAATTATTTTCATAACATTACAATATGACATGTCCAAACTCCCGCTTTTAAACTTAATTAAGAAGCAGGTATGTAGTGGATTACAAGATTTTCTTAACAATATAGTTGACAAGCAGATTAGGTCAAGAAGAAACAAATTCAATCCACGAGATTCAATGTGTAAATCCGTGAGAACTTTTTAGTTAACCCAAGTTGCATAGCCTATGCATAAGCTAAAGAGGCGGACATAGATGAGCAATATAGACTTGAAAATCAAAGTGTGGTACAGTAACATCGTGGTATAAAATAGAAATACTATTTCAGGTTCCAGTTAATGCATTCGGATGCACAGATAGTATATGTCAAGGAATGAAGATCAGCAAACAGAACTTGCAGAAGCATCTCATACTATGGCCTAATTTTTTATTGAACAAGGGAGTGTGATTCTAAAGCAGAACAAGAACACTAGAATTCCATTCACATATAAACCTAGAAGAGTTTCTGCAGATCTAAAGGTTTCAGACATGTGAAATAGTTACTTGCTGAACAGCTTCCTCAGTGAACGGGTACCAGTAACGCATTCCAACGTAGACATTAGCCGGTACTTCCTTTGCTTCAAGTGCCATTTTTAAAGCATCAGCCTGCAACAACGAGCAGGTGTGATGTTATAAAATGCAACATCGAAACACGTTAAATTGCATGCTAGTTATCAAAATAACTGGTGATGGCGAAGTCATGACTATTTAGCCAGCCTACTGTATGCCGATCAATATGGCGAAGTCATTTTTCTATGACAACATGAGTCCATGACATACATGAACAATACCAAATATTTCCAACATGTCATACATATTGTACCCGCTCATCTGTTATCTTTCGCAGAGGTGAACCGCCACCAATGGAAGCATACCCTTCTTTACTTTTGGGTGCCCTGAGCGTTAAAATGAGTTTAGCTAAGGGTCGTTGTAGGAACCGAAATAACCTTGGAAGACGAATGACATCCTGCCACAATACATCATTTTAAGTACAACACATTATAACATCATTGCATTACAGATATGGAATTACTTATAAAAACAAACATACCGGATCAACAAATAAATCGTACAAAAAGGGCTAAACATCATTAAGTGTCTCTGGGGCTCCGAGATTCAAAAGAAGCACCCCAACTTTCTCCTCCTCAACGTGTGCATGAGATTCAGTACCACTTATAGGATGTGTCCACGTGTTATTTGGTGTGCATGACTGCAAACAGGAACTTAAAGTTCAATTCTAATAACCAATACGACGAAAATTTGGATACAGTGAAGCTATCAACTATCGATGTGTCTCAAACAGTTGCTCTACTATGCAGTAATGTACGGAATGTCAGAAATGGTAAATTAGTAGAAAGGAAAAACATTTAGCTTAGCTACTAACTACTAAACGTGTTTGCCTTAGCTTAATTGAAAAGCCATGAGCTGATCCACTAGAGCTCATTTAAGCTACAATATAGTGATGAGCTCACAAGCCATTAGAGACGAGATTATGGGCTTACCAAACTATGAATAAGCTCGTCAAATAAGCTAAAATAGATACCCCCTAAATTCAAGTCTAAATACTAATGCGACGAAGAGCTGTTTCGTGTCAAACAGTTGTCAACTATGCATGTAGACAGCAAATTAGCAACAATGAGAATGATTATATCTACCCATAGCTCTCCAAAATAAAACCGCTCAACTTAGCTACTAAGACTGTTTGTTTTAGTTTACGAGCTTATTTGACTTCTGATAAGCCAACAAGCTCATTTTTGTTCAAAATTTAATAAGCCGTGAGCTTATTTAAGTTATAATATGAAGTTGATAAGCCAACAAGCTCATTTTTGTTGGAAAAATACCCAATTGTTGACTCAAAAAGCAAATACCCATAAAATCCTCAAATTTCGGCACCCTTGCGAAGTTGATAACAATATCGAAAATTTTCGATATATTTGCGAAATATCGAAAACTTTCGATTCATCTCCGAAGTATAATTTTTATTTTTATTTTTTTGAGAAGTACACAAAATTTAGATAAAATGGAGACTTTTGGAAATTTTGTATTTATGGTCATGGTTCCTTTGCTTTTGACAGGGGTAGATGAACCAATTGATCATTTACAAGCTTTTCTCAAAATGATCTAACGCATCTATAGCTGGTCATTATCATGTACATACGTAACATACTATCACTCATAATACACTAAATGAGCCAATTATTCAACATATGAGAAGACATATAAAGTTAGACATAATAAATTTAACTAGATAATCAAATCAAGGAACGACCACCTCAATAGAATGATTATACTAAGAATTTAGCAATGGGTTCAATCAGTCATAATATGGTCATACAAAGACTCTCTCCTTTCGATTTCGAAAGTTTCCAAAGTGCCAAATAAAAGATCTAATAAATAAATTTCCCATCTATGAAGTGAAACAAAACTAAGGGCTACAAATCTAAGACAGTTATAAAGTGTTTCTAAAAGAAACGTAACTTTGTCCAAATTAGCAAAATGTGAATGTCAAAGATCCCCCCTACACACAATCATGATTTGCGTTGCCTATCCTTATTACAGATACTTGTAACAGAACATGATTTCCCTCTAATAATAACATGGCGATAACTTCCTCAAATGCAGCTAAACTATAACAGCTAGAGCGAAACCACTTCTGAAAATTTCATAATAATCCTAATAAGAAGTTAGCCAAAGGTCAATTAAACAAATCTAAGACAATTATTATTATTTCTAAAAGCAAGCCTCTAGGCTAAAAACGTTAAAATTAACAAAATGTGGATTTCAAAGATCCCCTACACGTACACAATCATGATTTGTGACCAACCCTTATTACAAATGTTTGTAACAGAACATATCGTAACTGATATCCCCTAACAATAACTCCCTCGAATGCGGCTAAACTATAATACTCCTAATAAGATGAGTTTTAATTTATGATGAAGTTAGGGGGTGTTGAACATATCATAACTGATTGCCTTCTATGTTTATTACCACGTTTGGTTTTTATACCTCTCTTCCACTCATTCAATATTGCTTTCTATACAATCTACATTGGATATGAACGTGTAACATTCCCTCTTCATTAAAAGAGATGACTTTCTCCACTGGACAAGCCTATGAACTTATCCACTCAGTCTTAAGAAAAGGACGATTAGAGTTTGAAATGACAACAGCAGTATCTTATATTTAAATCTTTACACAAAATACATATACTTCTGCAATATATCCAACGTCGATTGAATAGGAGGCAATATTGAATGAATTACAGTTTAAGTTGTCCACACGCTATTGAATGAAAAGTCGAGTAATTCATAGAAGAGTCAAACTGAATTGGAGGAGCATCTTTGTTTTTTGAGTAAGTATTTGTTACAAGGAAAATTGTCCGTGAACCAAATTCATTGTGCCTTTCACGTCACATCAGTTTTAATAGGTATTTTGAATGGGCAAAAACGGAACTGTGTCAAATGGGTCACTCCTGAAACATCTAGCATTGGCACTAAAAAGTAATGTTATAAGTTTTAACTTGTGTGTGTGGAGTGTTAGTTGTGAACAAGGTTCCCCTCGGACAAACTGTGTGTAGACTCAGATAGAAACAAAGACGCTCCTCTCATGGAGCTTGAATGCTCGAGTTATCAGGTTGTCTTTATCAGTAGATCCAAAAGCACCTCTATCATAAGGCAAGCTACATGGGTGTAGCTTTTGAAGAGTATAAAAGCTTTTGAGGTGATTTATTACGTTAACGCCCTTATAATGATACTAATATCTTAATTTCAATACTCTATGTCATTTTACATTCATAAATTGAAGCTACTTTGCCAAACATATCTAAAAACAAAAGCTAAAGCACTTACAACTTTACAAGGTCTGGTCGTAAAGCTCTAGCTCTAGCTAGTAGGCGGTGTTTGTTTCGGCTTATATGTGTGCTTATGAGCTTATTTGATTTCGGCTTATTTTAAGACTTATGGGCTTATATAATTTTATCATATCATAATAAACTTATATAAATCCACAAGCCTAAAAAGAAGCCGGAAAATTAGGGCTTATGAATTATAAGCCGAAATCAAATAAGCTGATAAGCCAAAACAGACACCCCGTAAAGAATAAGCCTCTAAACGGCTTCGCAAATAAAATAGTCAGTTTTAGCCCTATGGCATGATCCAATCCAAAAACGACACACAAGTCAAGATGTATGGAATAATTTTGAAAGTGGTGACGCCAACTTTTCCAAAATCAGTTGACAACCTATTTTGGCATTAAACCTTAGTATACTACAAAAGGTAACACGGCATTTAAATTCATAACCTATTAGTAAAGTTGATCTCCACAACAATAATTTATAAAACAAATAGCGCAAAATCAATTATAAGTCAGTCAGGTATTTTATCGAACAGTTGGTGTACACATAATTGAGAGATATTTAGCATGTAAAACTAAAATATAAGATAAGATATGAATTCGGCTCGAGCTCTACTTACACTTAGACTAAAACTGAAAGGGAAGGTATTGTTGGGTTGATGTGAAAGTAGTTAGAAAAAGAAGCAAAGACGATCGTCTAATAGAGGTTGAGTTGTCGAGTTTTCATGCATATGTAGGTAACAACCTTATTTTGGCACTAAACCTTGTTAGTACACTACAAAAGGTAACGCGGCATTTAAATTCGAAAGCTATTAAAGTTAACATCCACAACAATAGTTTATAAAATCACTTGTAAGTCAGTGAAGCATTTCATCAAACACTTGGTGGTCTACACATACAATTTCAGGAAAATAAGCATAAATTCATCGATTTTACCTCAAGGGTTTGATGAATTTCACAGGAATTAAGTTACAAATGCAAATTGATAATAAGCACAAAGAAGCTTAAAAATAAGCTCAACATTAATAATGGTGGATGGACACCAAAGGGAGTGTGACTGTAAGTTTTTTTTTATCTTTGATATTTGGGGGTCTAAAGTCTTTCGTCTTTCTTTTATGTCTGTTGGAAATTTAGTGCAATTGTGGGAACGGGTAATACTTGTAAATGGGTTTGGAGGTACGGAGTGTACACCCATTAAGTCCCTTACCTCCCTGGACTCAATATAGTGGTTGTGATATCAGTAGGAAGCTGCTCCTGGTCAGGAAGTTGCTTCTGGTCAGGAAGTTGCTCCTGGTCAGGAAGCTGCTCCTGGTTAGGACGTTGCTCCTGGTGATGCACAAAGTCTTTGTAACCTCTTTGACCAGTTAATGAGGGTTGAATATTGACTTGATGACCAAATTTCTGGTCATGTAACCACTATGCTTTATGAAGGTTATTATGAGATTAATAGGCCGATTAATGCTCTTAATACCTTTGACTAGGAGTTACATTCCTTAAAGGAATAGGATCACTATAAATAGTGATCATATTTTGCATGATGAAAAAAATGAAACAAGAAACACAAAAACGCACAGAGTTCTTGATTTTTTGCCTAAAACAAGAACTAACTCTTGGTTTTATCCCAAGGAGGTATTCTTGTTAACCCAGGCATAGGGTCGAATAATCTTCTTTGGAAAGTGATTACACGACTCCAAGAGATATCCGGTAACCATTCATTGGTACGTAGTTAGGCTATTGATTATCTTCACCCTGTTGGAACGAAGTAAACCCCAACAATCAAAGAAGATTATTTTGTGATAATCAATGGCGGCGGCAATGAAGCATATGGTGGCTAACTTCTCCAAACTGGACAAGTTTGAAGGGGTTGATTTTAGGAGATGGCAGAAGAAGATGCACTTTCTTCTTTCTACCATGAACGTGGTGTACGTGCTGACTACTCCTATTCCTGATGGTGGTGATGATGCTACTTTGGAGGAACTGAGGAAAAGGAGCAAATGGGAGAATGATGATTATGTATGTCGCGACATAATTCTCAATGGTATGTCTGATTCTTTATTTGATATTTACCAAAATGTTGAATCTGCTAAAGAACTATGGGATTCCTTGGAAGCCAAATATATGGCTGAGGATGCATCAAGTAAGAAGTTCCTTGTAAGTGATTTCACAAATTACAAAATGACTGATTCAAGACCAGTCATGGAACAATACAATGAACTTCTTGGAATACTTGGCAGATTTACACAACATAAAATGAACATGGATGAGACCATTCAGGTCTCGTGTGTCATTGACAAACTGACGTGGTTGTGTAGATCTTAAATTTAGTTCTGGAAAGATTGTTTCTTTGTTTAATGTTTTGCATGTTCCTAATATTAGGAAGAACTTGGTTTCTAGTATTGTTTTGAATAATTGTGGTTATAAACAAGTGATTGAATCTAATAAATTTGTTTTATCAAAACATGGTGTGTTTATTGGTTTTGGCTATTTGAGTAATCAAATGTTCAGGCTTAATATTGATTCTAGTATAAATGTTGATTCTGTCCTGATGACTACCACTAAACTAAATGATTCATCACTATGGCATGCTAGACTAGGCCATGTCCACTATAAGAGGATGCAAGATATGTCTAAGGATGGGTTAATTCCAGCTTTTGACATGGACACTGATAAGTGTCAGACTTGTATGCTGAATAAAATTACTAAGAAACCATTTCAGGATGTAAAACGTGTAACTACAGTTTTGGAGCTAATCCATAGTGACCTATGTGATTTGCATGCTACTCCCTCATTAGGGAATAAGAAATACTTGGTAACATTTATTGATGATGCTTCAAGGTTTTGTTATGTCTATTTGTTACATACTAAGGATGAAGCATTAGATAAATTTAAAGTATTTAAAACTGAAGTTGAATTACAACAAGGAGTCCAAATCAAAAGATTTAGGACTGATAGGGGAGGTGAGTACATGAATACTCAGTATTTTCAGTCTGTTGGAATAATCCATGAAACAACTGCCCCCTATACTCCACAACAAAATGGTATATCACAAAGGAAAAATAGAGTACTAAAAGAGATGGTTAACTCCATGTTGTCCTACTCAGGACTGAGTCAAGGGTTTTGGGGAGAATCTATGTTAACAGCTTGCTATTTATTAAATAGGGTTCCTAATAAAAGGAACAAGATTACCCCTTATGAACTCTGGACTAAAAGGAAACCAAACTTGAACTACCTCAAAGTTTGGGGTTGTAGGGCTGTTGTAAGACTCCCTGATCCAAAGGTGAAAACCTTGGGTGAAAGAGGCATTGAATGCACCTTTGTTGGATATGCTGAGCATTCCAAGGCTTATAGGTTCTATGTTATTGAACCTAATGATTCAGTTTCAATAAACTCAATCATTGAATCAAGGGTTGTATGTTATTGAACCTAATGATTCAGTTTCAATAAACTCAATCATTGAATCAAGGGATGCTAACTTTGATGAGACTAGGTTCTCATCAGTCCCTAGACCAAGCCTTAGGACTCCTATAGGAGCTGAGGACACTGGTGTTTCAGTGGAACCTGAAAGGGTCACTGATGAGGTTGTGGTTCAGCAACCTGAGCCTGAGCTTAGAAGAAGCACAAGGCATAGGAATCCAAGGAATTTTGGGCCTGAGTTTCAACTATACTTAGTTGAAGGTACAAGAGATGAGGTCTCTGACCAATTCTACTATTGCTTTAATGTTGAGGATGATCCCAAAACATTTGATGAAGCAATGAAGTCCCAGGATGTTGCTTTCCGGAAAGAAGCAATAAATGATGAGATGGACTCCATCATGGGCAACAACACTTGGGTGTTGGTTGATCTACCTCCTGGTTGCCATCCACTTGGTAACAAATGGATTTTCAAAAGGAAAATGAAGGTAGATGGAACTGTTGAAAAGTTCAAGGCAAGATTAGTCATTCAGGGCTTTAAACAAAAGTCAGGGATAGACTATTTTGATACTTATGCTCCAGTAGCACGTATCAGTACCATAAGAATGCTGATTGCTCTAGCAAGTATTCACAATCTGATTATTCATCAGATGGATGTGAAGACAGCATTCTTGAATGGTGACTTAGACGAGGAGGTTTATATGAACCAACCTCAGGGCTTCATCATGCCTGTTCATGAAGGTAAGGTGTGTAAACTGATTAAGTCCTTATATGGACTGAAGCAGGCACCTAAGCAATGGCACCAGAAATTTGATGAAGTGGTTTGTCTAATGGTTATTCACTTAACCAAGCTGACAAATGTGTATATAGCAAATTTGATGAATCTGGTAAAGGAGTCATCATTTGCCTATATGTTGATGACATGTTAATCTTTGGTACTGACCAAGCTAAGGTTGATCAGACAAAGGATTTTTTGTCATCAAAGTTCTCCATGAAAGACATGGGGGAGGCTGATGTTATCCTTGGCATAAGGATTAAACATGAAAGTGATGGTATTGTAATTTCTCAGTCTCATTACATTGAGAAGGTGCTGAAGAAATTCAATCACTTTGATTGTACTCCAGTGAGTACACCTATGGATACAAGTGAGAAACTGATGCCTAACAATGGTCAGGCTGTCTCCCAGCTTGAGTATTCTAGGGTTATTGGTTGCTTGATGTATGCCATGACTAGTACTAGGCCTGACATTGCATTTGCTGTGGGTAAACTGAGTAGGTATACTAGTAATCCTGGTACTCAGCATTGGCAAGCAATTCAGAGGGTACTGAAGTATTTGAAAGGAACAATGGATTATTGTTTGTCTTATACTGGATATCCTTCAGTGTTGGAAGGTTACACTGATGCAAGTTGGATCAGCAATACTGAGGATAATTCATCCACAAGTGGCTGGGTATTCCTTCTTGGTGGTGGTACAATTTCTTGGGCATCCAAGAAGCAAACTTGCATTACTGGTTCAACAATGGAATCTGAATTTGTGGCTCTAGCAGCTGCTGGTAAAGAGGCTGAATGGTTGAGAAACTTGCTTCTTGAGATTCCATTGTGGGTCAAACCTATGGCACCCATTTCTATCCGTTGTGATAGTGCAGCTACATTGGCTAAGGCATATAGCCAGATGTACAATGGCAAGTCTAGACACCTAGGTGTTAGACATAGCATGATTCGTGAGTTGATCACGAATGGGGTGATTTCAATAGAGTTTGTGAGGTCTCAACAAAACTTAGCTGATCACTTGACGAAGGGATTGGCTAGAGACTTGGTTATAAAGTCTGGTAAAGGGATGGGTTTAAAAGTCCACTCTAGTCACTGAATGCTAGGACACCCAACTCCCTCCTGAGGAAACTTGGGAGCTGAGTTCAATGTGGAAAGCTGAACATTCAGGGGACTGAAGCACATGTTTTACATATCATCCCAAGGATGTGCTTGTACCTGCTGAAAGGAGGATGAAGTTATAAACTTCTTAATGGTTAATTTCTTTGAAAAAGTGCTTAAGCAGGAGCATGAACTAAAAAGGAACCACCTATGTAAATGTTGAGGTTTCGCCGCCTCAAGGAGCATGGACTTTGGCTCTTACAACATTTATGAATTGGATATGGACACATGGCTTGTATGGTGTCAGGAGATTTTTAAGTATTTGAAAACTTGGGTGTATGTTATCTTCAGGTGTTCAAAGTAGCTGAAGGGTTCAATTCTTAGAACACCCTGATTCTCGAATATTTGGAGTGATGTACTAAGATGGAAATTCAATCCTCAGGACATTTTCATTTATGCACTGGTTTTGTTAAAGTTGATTTTCATGCAAAAAGGAATTGTACTAAATTGGGGAGGATTGTTGGAAATTTAGTGCAATTGTGGGAACGGGTAATACTTGTAAATGGGTTTGGAGGTACGGAGTGTACACCCATTAAGTCCCTTACCTCCCTGGACTCAATATAGTGGTTGTGATATCAGTAGGAAGCTGCTCCTAGTCAGGAAGTTGCTTCTGGTCAGGAAGTTGCTCCTGGTCAGGAAGCTGCTCCTGGTTAGGACGTTGCTCCTGGTGATGCACAAAGTCTTTGTAACCTCTTTGACCAGTTAATGAGGGTTGAATATTGACTTGATGACCAGATTTCTGGTCATGTAACCACTATGCTTTATGAAGGTTATTATGAGATTAATAGGCCGATTAATGCTCTTAATACCTTTGACTAGGAGTTACATTCCTTAAAGGAATAGGATCACTATAAATAGTGATCATATTTTGCATGATGAAAAAAAAAGAAACAAGAAACACAAAAACGCACAGAGTTCTTGATTTGTGCCTAAAATAAGAACTAACTCTTGGTTTTATCCCAAGGAGGTATTCGTGTTAACCCAGGCATAGGGTCGAATAATCTTCTTTGGAAAGTGATTACACGACTCCAAGAGATATCCGGTAACCATTCATTGGTACGTAGTTAGGCTATTGATTATCTTCACCCTGTTGGAACGAAGTAAACCCCAACAATGTCTGTCTTTTGGTTCGGTTCAATCTAATCCGGTTCAGTTTTACATAAAACTCATAATTTCACTTTATTGGATTAAATCAGACCAAAATAGATTTCGACTAATTATTTTGGTAAGTCCATTTTGACAAAAGAAAAGTTTAAATGTATTTTTGTTTTTTATAAGTTAAGTGACAAATTTTATCATTTATTTTGGTTTAATCTAAAATTATAGATTAATATAAGATTTAAAAAAACGAAAAGTGAATTTTTATGCCAAAAAGACTAAAGTTTCAAAATTTTTGCAAGGGACCAAAGTTGTAGTTTTTCTGAACTAGTTTTATCAATAAGAATATTTTATTAAAGATAAAAACAATTAAATTTCACTAGTAATATTTCATTGAGTTATCACTAATGATAGTTAATTGTTTTTATCACTATTCATTAATTTTTTTTTTGTCAAATTTAAAGTTTACTCCCTCTGCCAATTTTTTTCTAATTTTTAAACATTTTGGTAAAAATAATCCTTCTGATTTTTAAAAATAATTCAATATTAAATAATAAATTACTAGAATTAATCTTTTAGCTTATACAAAATAACTCTTACTAATTTCTTAAAAAATTTATGTTTACTCTTTGAGATCTTTTTTTCAAAAAAGTTTTTATAAATTAATAAAAAGTCTTTTTTTAAGCAATTTTTTGATATGTGAAAGCGGAGATGGGTTTGAGGGTGAGTATTTTGTTTTCAATCTTTTTACATTGGAGCGTTCACATTTAAAAGCATTTTTATGTATTTATGAAGATAAAAAATTAAGATTGTTCAACTACTTGTATTAAAAGGTGAGGAAACAATACAAAGTAAAACGTATAAAATAAAACAAAAATGTTAATGTCTTATTTCTTACCTTTTTACCCATATGTTGATACAAAGGTTGTATAGATGAGCTCTTCCTCTCTTTATGAACAAGTCAGCAATATATACCTCTAAATTTTTGGTGATTCAAAGCTTTGTCCACGAGCCGTTGGTAAGTGGCTCTCACATTCTTAAGACTGAACGACGGTTTTCCTGCAACAGTATACACCCTAACTAGTGTGGAAGGCTGTTTTTCTCGTCATGCTCTACCATTTGTATATGGTGGTACCCTTTGTTATCTTCTAGTTAATCTCTGGAAGGAGGTAACAAACTTTGTTCAGAGTAGTGAAATATACACACATCCATCAGCTTCCATCGTACTTCTTGACCATGACTCGGTTAGACAACCAGTCGTGGTAGTATACTTCTCGCATGATCCCCGCCTTCACAAGATTTTGCACTTCTTCCAAGATAGCCTTGCTAGACTCTTGGGCTTGACCTAGTTTCTTTCATCGATTTGGGGGTATCCTTCACGGATGTTACGTTGGTGTTCTTTGACCGCAAGACCGCCGTCATGTCCGATAGCTGTTATGCGAATATGTCTAGGTTGTCTTTTATGAGTCAACACGGATCTTTTTGTCCCTTATCACGTTATACGGTGAGGGTCATGGGACTATCGTGAAATTCATCCATTCCATGGTGGAATGTTCTTCATCACCTATCGTCACAAGCAGTCTTAACTGTCCCACGGGCCATATAACTGAATCTTGTGAACGGTGTTGTAGCGAGCACAATCTTGCTCTTTATGTCTGGTCTCAGTCTCTTAAAGCAATACTCGTACAACACTTAAGATGCGTAGCCTCCATCTACGTACATACGATGCACATAGTTCTCTACGATATTGACCTCGATGACTAGTGTGCCTTCTTGCAAAGGTGGGAATAAGATATCTTTTTCCCGAGAGAAGTAATGGCTCGTTTTATGCCTTGTTACTCGCTACCATTTATGTACCATGCATATGGTCACTTACTTTCCCTGGGTCTTTTGCCAAAAATTTTGTTGGTCCTTTCTCTTCTTCATCTCTTTAATTAGGTGTGACGGCTTCTCTATTAGCGCTAGCTCTTTGATTTGCTTTTTAAGTTGTATGCAGTCGTGACTTGCGTATCCTTTTTCTCCGTGGTGTTCACTATTTTTTTAAACTAATTTTCAATTAAATTAAAATAAACATTACATTTTTATAACTAAAATATTTTTAACCCATATCTTCAGTTTAACTAAATATCACATTTTAATACACATTTAAAATTTTTGAACCACAAAGAGTCGGCCATAAAAATCTAGTCCATCAAACACATTTTTAATATACAGTTAGAAGCAAACACATTTCCTCCCTTCCCTACACACAACACTAACCCCATGGCTTTGAGCTATACAATACCATACCATGCACTCTAAACAAACGCCCCCTAAGACCATCCTCGATCCATGATACAATGGAAAGTTTAATCGCACCTCGCATACGCACAATGCATTGTAAAAGAGAGGAAGGTGTCATGGAGATGCAAAGCCTCTCCATTTTGTCCCCACAGCTGCCACATCAGCGCCACATATTCACGAAACAGCTAACCAAAACAACCCCTTCTATAATGTAGATCCTACCCCTCTCCACTTTAGCCCCACCACTATCTTTATATTTTTTCATTTTTAAATAAATTTAAATTCATTTTTAGTAAAATAAAAATACAAGTATATAAACTAAAATACATGACGAAAATAAAAATACAATCATAAACTAAAAACGCTTTAAAAAGTTACGAAAATTATAAAATTTAAGCCCAAAAAGAATAAACATCAAACCAAAAGGGTAAAAGTTGTAAATATGATATTTATAAAAAAAGCATATATGATGCTTCTTCTTCAAGATCCCACACACGACTAGGGGTGTAAACGAGCCGAGTCGAGCCGAGTACTGTCAAGCTCGAGCTCGACTCGAATACAAAAACTCGAGCTCGAAACACGACTCGAGCTCGGCTCGTCACATAAAACTCAAGCTCGAAACTCGACTTGAGCTCGATTATTTTCAAATGTCATTCTCGAACTCGATAAATACTCGACATATAAAGCTCGACTCGACTCGATTTATCTATATAAAAAGGTTAAAGAATATTTTATTTAAAGCTCGATAAGGCTCGCGAGCTTCTCCAGCCGAGTATATTAGATCTCGAACTCGACTTGAATATATACTCGAGTAGCTCGAACTCGAGCTCAACTCGTTTAGATCGGGTCGATTGCGAGTAGTTTACGAGTCGATCTCGAGTAGCTTACGAGCTGTCTCGGCTCGTTTACACCCCTACACCCCCCCAACACACGGATGCCTCCTTCTTTTTTGAGACAAACACACACACACACACACACACACACACAAATACACACAACACTACCTAGAAAAATTAAAAAACTCGTCTCTCTCTTCTTTGCTGGTTCGGCGGAGAAGAGGGGTGGGTGGGAATGACATTGACCACCAATGAAGGTCGGCGAGCCCTCCATGTTGGCTTGGCGAGGGGTCTTCCACCGTGACACCCTCCTCTTTAATTTCATGTCATGAGTACGCTTATTTATCATGTGTGTGGAGAAGAGTCTTTTAATTACTATCTTTAGTTTTATCTATTTTCCGTTAATTCTAAAACCTCGCACTTTCACTTGCACAAATATATTAAATTAATAAGATTCTATGCATTGTGGTTATTGTATAAAAAAGGTACGTTGTTAATATGACAATGACGTAGCGATGTATCACTCTGTTCGATACGATGAATTGTGAATGCTCTAAGCCACTTCCAAAGAAACATACATCGAAGGACGGACTCACTAGTCACACCTAACGCATCTCCAAAGAAACACAAACCACCTCGACCCACGTGACTTCATTTGACACAATCATAAAACTCCACGCATACAGACTCCACAACTCTCATTTAACATTTTCAAAGAGCCGTTAGATCATTTAACCGTAATTTTCCTCCCCTATATAAATACCCCACCTACTCTCATATTTCCCTAATTCAAAACTTCATCTTCGATCTCCTCATTCATCTTCAATTCAGGTATAATAATTATAGTCGATTAATATTATAATTGTTGGGAAACACACAGGGCCTTTTAGGCTTATGCTGGAGGAAGAGATAAGGTTTTGGGAAAATAACTTTTATTACTCGCCCTTTGATAATTTTGTGCGATATATACAAAATGCTTACAACATCTCCTTTTTATACTAGTCCATGGAAGTTTCTGGATACAGGATATTTCCATGGTATTCTAGAGATTTCCTACTGCATACTTATCTGTTTTCTTATCTCATATATTCTACACATTTCTATACTTTACATAGATATTTTATAACACCCTTCCTCAACTTTCTAGAAACTTCTTCCATGAGCTCGCGCTTTCAGCGAGGCTTTCAGTATCCTTCAACGACCAAATCAAGTTTACGTTCTAACACCCCCTTTAAACTTGATTTCCTGAATCCAACCATCATCCTTTGTCTTGAGAAATCTCGCTCGTTAAGCGGCTTGGTGAAGATATATGCAAGTTGATCTTCGTACCTCGTATGTATTACTTGAACATCCTTCCTTGCAACGCACTCTCGAATAAAGTGATAACGAGTGCTTATATGCTTACTTCGATCATGGTAGACTGGATTTTTCGCTAAGTCGATTGCTGACGTAGATCTCAGTTGCATCTTCTTGCTCCATGTGCAAATCATTCAACATACTTATGAGCCAAATTGCGTGACATACACACGATGTTGCAGCTACGTACTCTCCTTCACAACTAGACAAGGTAACAATAGGTTGCTTCTTTGAAGACCATGTAAATTCATTGTTACCTAGGAAGAACATGAATCCTGATGTGCTTCTTATATCGTCTTTGTGTCTAGCCCAATCACTATCTCTATATCCAACTAGCTTGAAGTCCTCACTTGTTGAATAAAACATACCATAGTCTATGGTAACTTTGATATAACAGAGGATCCTCTCCGCAATCTCCAATTGTTTTGTTGTAGGCTCTTCCATGAACCGACTAATCAATTCGTGCATAGAGTATGTCGGGTCTTGTACATGTCAAGTAGCGTAAACTTCCAACGAGACTCTTGAATAGAGTTGAGTTTACCGCTTATCCTCCTTAATGCTCTTAAGGCTTTGCCTTATGTTCAATGGAGGTGCCAACAGGATTGCACTTCTTTATGTCGAACCTCTTCAGTATCTTCTTGGCATATCTTTCTAGACATATGAATATTCCTTCGTCAGTTTGCTTCACTTCGATGCCAAGATAGTAAGACATGATTCCTATGTCTGTTATCTCAAACTCTCTCGTCATTGACTTCTTGATCTCGTCCATCATCATTTGGGAATTTCCTGTGAATCCACGTACAAGCAGGCTAGCAGTATACCTCCATTTTCAAACTTCACGTAAAGTGCATATTCACTTAGGCATTTTGTAAAACCATGCCCTTGGAAATACTTGTCAATTCTAGTATTCCAAGCTCGGGGTGCCTGCTTTAGACCAAATAAGGCATTCTTCAATCTTAGCACTTTACTTACTTGCCCTTTGGCAACATATCCCTACGGCTTCTCCACATAAACTTCTTCTTCTAGAACTCCATTTAGGAATGCTGACTTCATATCCATTTGGTGGATTTTCCACCTATATTGAGCAGCAATAACAATAATCATTCTTATAGTTTTTAAGCGAGCAATAGGGTAAAATACCTCTTCGTAGTCTATCCCATGCTTTTGTTTGTATCCTTTGACCACAACTCTCGTCTTGTGTTTCTCTACTTCGCCTTTGGCGTTCTTCTGAGCCATGTATACCCACTTGAGTGGAATAACCTTTTGGCCATTTGGAAGGATTTTTTCAACTCCCACGTGTCATTCTTTTCTATGGACTTTATCTCCTCGTCCATGGCTTATCTCCATTTCTTACTCTTCATGGCCTCTTCAAAATATAAAGGTTCACAGTTAGCGTATAAACAAAGAAGGGGTATCTCTTAAGTTACCTCGTAGAGTTCCTGTAAGCTTCTTGTCTTGGGCTCTCCTTTACTTGCTGATAACGCTCTAATTATAGATGGTTGCGTATGTGTTATTTGTATATATTTTGGTTAATTATGTGAACTATCGATACTTAATAGACTATATTTGATGTATAGGTTCCAAGGATGTGTCGTGGAAGGAAATGGAAGAAAACACAAAGATGTGAAGCTCAAATGAAGAAATAAAGTCAAGCTTCTGATCTCCCGACACCTGTCATTGTTTGGCCATATCTTGAGCATACGAACTCCGTTTAGTTGGTTCAAGCGGCCACGGAAAGAGAATTGAATTATCTACAACTTTGCCTTTTGGTCCAAAGCTGTAAATGAACAAAAGTGCGGCGCACTTTTCCGCAAATTTTGGAACGTTCTAGATTCGAAATTACGCGACGCCCCGTCCTGGTTGTGCGGCGCACATCTGACCCACCAAATGTGCGGCGCACATTTGAAAAAGTACGGCGTACTTTTTCCCCCAGTGAAAACTATAAATTGAGATCAATCCCTCTCACTTTACACACACCTCTCCAATCATTCTCCCACTTCTCCCATCTCTTCCTCAGTAGTTTAGGACGAATTTTGGGCTGAGTAACATCACCTAAAGGGTTCAGAAGATTTGGAATCATTAGCTTTGGTTATGAATAATAGTTTTCAGATTAGAAAACTTGTAATCATCATTTGGATCATAAACTTTGGTATAATCTATTATCCCTTTTTATATGATTATTTCTGGAATTATTATGCATATGATGTTTATTATTGTTGTGATCATGGAGTAGTACCTTGTGTATTTGGTTGAGGCATATGTAGAACTATGAATAGATTGTATTAGCTTCGTAGGGGCGAAGTGCGGCGCACAATTAGGTTTGTGCGGCGCACTTTCTCCCTAGTTCGTGATTATAAGCGTGGTTGATTTGTTCTTGCACTCGATACTATTATGTTTGATCATTGTTATGTATTTGGTTCATTCATGATTATAACTAGTACTTATATGATTGAATGGATTCATGTCATCTAGTAAATGAATCTTGGTATTCGCCTTTGTCGGAATTGGTGGAATAAAATACATAACAACTCTTGCATAATTTTGTTTAATGCTTGAATTATTGAAACCAACATAAACTATTCTTAATGCTTTTGGTATAACAAGATCTATAGATCGAAAGGATTTCTTGTTATATTGAATAGATGTTGCATGTGCGACTAGTAATCCGCATGTTGTCTTACATTGTTTATGTGGTTATAATTCATCTTTGCCATCTATCTTTTCTATGTTCTAGCCTTGACCAAACGCACCTTTAAATCATTGTTAGAAGCTTAAATCTTTAGAACTTTTGACACTCTAGAGATCATTGTTTTTACTTGTTAACAACAATCCCGTGGAACTACCTGGACTTACTTGAGACTATACTATACACGAAAGGGTATACTTGCCCGTGTTGTGTTTTTAGTCCCTCGTTTGGTAATCTCTAGTAATATAAATTTAAGACTTGCAAATCCACATCAAGTTTTTGGCGCCGTTGCCGGGGATTGTTTTCGTTACTTGTTAAAACTTTCTGAGAAACTTGCTTTGAAACTAAACCATCGCCGTAGAGATTTCTGGCAATCTCAAAACTTTCTGTTCTAAAACTTGTAGAAAGTACGTCGCACAATTAGTTTTGTGCGCTGGATTTTCTGGAGAACTTGTAAATACGCCGCACAAGTAGCAATGTGCGCCGCACTTTCTGGAAAAAATTTCAAAACGTATTTATTGACTGATTATGTTCAGCGATTTTCAAAAACCCACCCAACTACTCTTTAGGCTTTGTGATCATTTGAAGTTATATTTATTTGATTATATGCCTTGTGAATTTGTAAATATATAGTTTATCATCAAAACAAAAAAAAAGAAAAAAAACAAAAACAAAAAAAAAAACAAAAAAACAAAAAAAAAACAAAAAAAACAAAAAAAAAATAATAGTTTTGCTTTTGTTTGATTTATCTTTTATCTTGTTATAATCTCGAAAATAAAACAAAATAATATATATATATAATAAATAAATAAATAAATAAAACAAAATAAAATAATAATATAAAAATATAAAAAATGTCTTTTTGCGAAATTTTGAACGTTTATTTAAATCCTCGATCGTGGGGAAAAGAACTTGTAAATCTATTATTTAAATTAAAATAAAAATCTAATAACGAGTAGTTATGAATTCATACAATCCCAAAAGAATGCTTTCAAATCAAATCACCCAAAATTTCCACCCAAAATCCATCAAATAATGAATTTGTCGTTATAAATATACTTGCAGAGGATTTCGAAACTCAACCCAGTCCACCCGAACTTATCATAGATATCGATCATTTTTTTTGAACGACAAATTTTATTAAAACAACCTCTAGCAAGAAGCTAGAAAGAAAAAACAGACTTACAAAGGAATTAAATGTGGGGCTTTTAGCCAGTCCACCAAAGAAAATTTGACATTACATCGAGATCTAATCCAGTAAAACGACCAAGAAATGATATCATCAAAAAGCATATTCTGAGAACGGGATGCTTGACCAAAAAGGATGTTATTACGTCTATTCCATATAGCCCACCATACTACGTACCATATTCCTTCGAGCGCCTTTTTACTATTGCCCCCCAAACGAATGTTCGTCATCCAAACAACCCATTCCTCATAAGAATTTATATCTTGAATCTCTAGCTCCCACCATCTACATATCTTCTTCACAAGCTGACGACTTACCTCACAAAGAAAAAACAAATGACATGCGGATTATCATATATATCGATCATGATGATCATGATGACGACTTACCTCATCATAGATATCGATCATGATGATCAAACCTTGTGGAATAGTGCTAGTACCATAGCACCGACTCCTAAATTTGCTATAATTCGAACCGATGTTGATGACAACTTTGTTATTATCACAACTCACTTAAAAATGGTTCAAAAAAACAAATTCGATGTTCATTTGCGGGCCGATCCGCATGAACACATTCGTGAATTTCTCGCTATCTGCGACATGTTCAAATATGGTGAAACTCAAAGTGAAGTTGTCAAACTTTTGATGTTTCCACTATCCTTAGCCGATGATACTATGATCTGATTCGACAAGCTTAATGAAGATTCTATAACATCGTGGGAAAAAAATGATAAGAGCTTTTATAAACCGATTCTTTCCACCTTCGTTATTTGAACGAATTTTACTCGAAATCAGAAATTTCTCTCAAATCACATGTGAAAGTCTAACCCAAGCCTGGTTACGACTTAAGAACATGCTTCAAAAATGCCATGGGCATTGTCTGACCAAAAGAGCTATCATTCTAATATTTTATCATGGTCTAGACGAATCCACTCAAGCAATCCTTGATGGATTAGCTGGAGGAATCTTCTTCCACAAAACTCCAAAACTCCAAAACTCCAAAACAAGCTTTTCAATTTATCGAGGACAAAGTTCTTTTTGAACTTAATTGACCCAAAAAGTCTCGAAACAAAGATAATTGGAAATCTGCTTCTTTCACCGATGAAAGTAGCATTAATAACTCTCGATTAATGGAGAAGTTAAAAGCTCTTGAAGCTAAATTTGATTCTCATTTCCAAAACTTAAAAGAAGAATTACACGAGATGCATGAAAAATATAACGATCTCAAAGGTAATATAGCTTCCAAAAATCACGTGAACGATGACACGCCGATGTGTGAACGTCATGAATCAAATCAACTCGAAGGTTATGAAAACCAAAATTCTTATTCTCACCAATATCAATCTCAACCTCATTCCAAACTCGATCTCGAAAGAATAATCACTAAAATTTTTGGATAGTCAAAGAGTTGCAAACAATTTTATGAAAGAGACCGTTAACATTATGAGTTTTAAGATGAAACAAAATGAAAAGAACTTCCAAACTCTAATTTGAAAACATGGAAACAAAAATTAGTGAGTTATTGAAGTCTCAAACTCATGTCTCTTTTGATCAAACCGTTAGGACTAGCCAACCTCCTCCTCCATCCGCTCGAGTTGAGCATGTGAATGTCGTATTCACAAGGAGTGAAATGTCCGAAGACCCTCCGAAAACCCCAGAAGATCCACCACCTCCTATCATCGTTAAAAGTAAAGTAGAAAAAAATAAACCATTTAAAACAACGAAAAAGGATTTTTACGTGGTCAAATCAAAAGAATATCCATTTTTTGAGTATATACCGAAAATACCGTATCCTCAATGTTTGAAAGTGTAACCTTCCCACTTGAACCGTATTGTAAAAGTGTCTTAAATAAAAAATATTACTAATAGTAGTAGAAATAATAATAGACTATAAAAATAAAAAATAAAAAACTTATAAAATCAAAAAAAAGTTTTCGTATTTAGTTTTTTTACTTTCGTTTCATTTATGTGTTTGTTTGTAAATGTTTATATATGTTGCTCATTAATAAAATCTAAAAGAATATCTGTTTTCTGTCATAATAAAACCGCCGCACATATAATGTTGCGTGGCGCACTTTTGTAAAAATATCGTTTTGTTTTAGCCAATGAGTTTGTTTGATTGTCTAGTATACCTTTGTACATTAAATAATAATTGTGTGTTTGATGAGTGTTTGTCTAAAACTAAAAAAAATACAAAAAGATTTTATATCACCTTTAGTTTTCATTTCGTAATATTTTGGTGTGTTATTAGTAAAATGTGAATATATAAATTTTTTAAGAAAAATATAAAAAATAAAAAATGAAAAAATCTTGCAATTTGATTAGTGTGACGTGCATGGGCCGGTGTGTTTCATACCTTGACTCTTGTAACCAAACAAATATTTCAAGAACTTTGTGGATGTGTTCCCTAGAAATCCTCACGAGACTATAAATCGTCCACTCGGTACACCGAGGGGTTTAAAGGCTTGTTGCATACGCTAAATGCAATCGTGGTGCCTACGAAAGTGTGCTTTAGAATTTTACTATTTTTTGTGGTTTTGTCTATTTTTGCAGATTTAATAAATAGGTGGAGCATGGATTGGATTGGTGTTGATAGCTTATCACTTAGGGATGTGACATATATATATATATATATATATATATATATATATATATATATATATATATATATATATATATATATATATATATATATATATATATATATATATATATATATATATATATATATATATATATATATATATATATATATATATATATATATATATATATATATATATATATATATATATATATATATATATATATATATATATATATATATATATATATATTTGGATCAGTGTAGATATTGTTGAATTCACATGCTTGTGATGAAGCTCCTCTTTGCGCTATATTTTCAGAATTGAACCAAAGAATTTATGAGCCCCGGGAAGTCTCGTACCTCTTATATTTATTTTTCCCACTTGTCCTACTTTTTAGCTATTTTCTAAATTACGCATATTGCTAAACTTAAGTGTGGGAGGAAAATGAATTGGAACATGTGACTCGTTATTTAGTAAAAACTTTTGTTCGCCCTTGGTAATCTAAAAATCAAAATTATTTTTCTTTTTCTTTGCCACATAGGATTTATATATTAGAATAAAACTTAGAAAAAATGGTTGGTTGCTAGTTACCCGGTATGATTGGTTGATTTTTGCTAATAGTTGGTTCGCGGATGGTTATGAGTATGGTACCATTTTGACAAGTATGGAGGATGATCACCTTCTATTTTGTATTTTTTTGGTGCACGCTTATATCAAGTGTGAGGGAATTGTTAGTTGTGATGTTTGTGAAGGGCGTGATGAAAAAAAAGACGAAAAAAGTGAATAAAGTCAAATTGGAAAAAAAAGATGGAGAATGAAAGGAAAAAAATACGTGATAAAAAATAGCCAATGCGCTATATGTATATTTATGAAGATGAAGGAAGACGAAGTTTTTTGAGATATCGATTAGACAATGTGTTAAGACGTGATATATGTATGTTGTTCGATATGTGATTGAGAAAAGTGTTATGATAATAATTCATGTCTTGTGGTATGTTTGGTGACTAGCGACATGGGTAATTTTAAACATGTAAAAAAACAAAAAATATTATTTTTCATTTTCTTGCTTGAGGATAAGCAAACCCTTAAGTGTGGGGGAGTGTTTGCACTATTAGAAAAATTTCTTATAAAAACCCAAAAATATGTTCGATTTCAAAAAAATTAAAATTTTCTTTTCTTTTGGCACTTAGGTAAATTTTATTTTAACTTCCATTATCTTAACATTGCTTGAGGCCAAGCAATAGTTTAAGTGTGGGGAATTTGATAACGCTCAAATTATACATGTTTACGTGTGCATTGTCTGTATATATTTAGGTTAATTATGTGAACTATCGATACTTAATAGACTATATTTGATGTATAGGTTACAAGGATGTGTCGTGGAAGGAAATGGAAGAAAACACGAAGATGTGAAGCTGAAATGAAGAAATAAAATCAAGCTTCTGATCTCCCGACACATGTCATTGTTTTGGTCGTATCTTGAGCATACGAACTATGTTTTAGTTGGTTCATGCGGCCACGGAAAGAGAATTGAATTATCTACAGCTTTGCCTTTCGGTCCAAATCTGGAAATGAACAAAAGTCAGGCGCACATTTGAAAAGTGCGGCACACTTTTCCGCAACTCTTGGAACGTTCTAGATTAGAAATTGCGCGACGCACCGTCCTGGTTGTGTGGCACACATCTGACCCACCAAATGTGCGGCGCACATTTGAAAAAGTGTGGCGCACATTTGAAAAAGTGTGGCACACTTTTGCCCCCAATGAAAACTATAAATTGAGAGCAATCCCTCTCACTTTACACACACCTCTCCAATCATTCTCCCACTTCTCCCATCTCTTCCTCAGTAGTTTAGGAAGAATTTTGGGATGAGTAACATCACCCAAAGGGTTTGGAAGATTTGGAATCATTAGCTTTGGTTATCAATAATAGTTTTCATTTTGGAAAACTTGTAATCATCATTTGGATCATAAACTTCGGTATAATCTATTATCCCTTTTTATATGATTATTTCTGGAATTATTATGCATATGATGTTTATTATTGTTGTGATCATGGAGTAGTACCTTGTGTATTTGGTTGAGGCATATGTAGAACTATGAATAGATTGTATTAGCTTCACAGGGGCGAAGTGAGGTGCACAATTAGGTTTGTGTGGCGCACTTTCTCCCTGGTTCGTGATTATAAGCGTGGTTGATTTGTTGTTGCACTTGATACTATTATGTTTGATCATTGTTATGTATTTGGTTCATTCATGATTATAACTAGTACTTATATGATTGAATGGATTCCATGTCATCTAGTAAATGAATCTTGGTATTCACCTTTGTCGCGATTGGGGGAATAAAATACATAACAACTCTTGCATAATTTTGTTTAATGCTTGAATTATTGAAACCAACATAAACTATTCTTAATGCTTTTGGTATAACAAGATCTATAGGTCGAAAGAATTTCTTGTTATATTGAATAGATGTTGCATGTGCGACTAGTAATCCGCATGTTGTCTTACATTGTTTATGTGCTTATAATTCATCTTTGCTATCTATCTTTTCTATATTCTAGCCTTGACCAAATGCACCTTTAAATCATTGTTAGAAGCTTAAAACTTTAGAACTTGTGACACTCTAGAGATCATTGTTTTTACTTGTTAACAACAATATCCCGTGGAACGACATGAACTTACCTAAGACTATACTATACACGAAAGGGTATACTTGCCTGTTGTGTTTTTAGTCCCTCGTTTGGTAATATATAGTAATATAAATTTAAGACTTACGAACACACATCACTTGCACTTGATGGCGAGCTTTGGGCTGGAGTTGGAGCTTGACTTTCAGGTTGCTGAACTTCTTCTCTTGATTCACTTGTCTCTTCTTCGTTAGTCATAAGAAGAAAGTCATACCTTTCAGTTTCCTTAATGTTCCAATCCCATGATCCTTCTTCATCTAAATCCGCGTCTCTACTCACTACCACCTTCCTTGTAATCGGTTTGTAGAGCTTGTATCCTTTGGACTGCTTGTCATAACCCACGAACACATGCTTCTCGCTTCAATCATCAAGCTTAATTCTCATTTGGCTTGAAACATGAACATACGATGTGCTCCCAAATATCGTTAGATGAGACATGGTAGGCTTCATCCCATTCCATGATTCTTGTAGGGTCTTGTTTTCCAAACTCTTTGACGGACACCGGTTCAATAAATACACCGCGCAATCAACCACTTCAACCCAAAACTCTTTTGGCATCTTCTTACTTTTTAACATGCTTCAGACCATGTTGAGAATGGTTATATTCTTTCTCTCCACCACTCCATTTTGTTGTGGGGAGTAAGGAGCCGTTAGAAATATCTGGATCCCATTATTCTCAAAGAATTTATTAAATTATTTAGACGCAAGTTCTCCACCTCTAACCGATCTCATGTATATAAATTTTAAACCCTTCTCCTTTTCAATCATAACTTTAAATTTCTTGAAGGCTTCAAAGGTTTGGGATTTTTCTTTTAGAAAATAGACCCAAGTCTTTCTAGAAAAATCATCAATAAAAAGCATAAAAGAGAGATTCATACCATGAGAGGTGGTGTAATAAGACCGCACAAATCCGTGTGAATTAGTTGTAGAGGCTCCTTAGCTCTTGACATCACTTCCTTTGGAAACGGACTCCTTGCATGTTTCCCAAGAAGACATCCTTCACACACTTGATTGGGATGATCAATTTGATCTAACCCTTTCACCATTCCCTTAGAAGATAACAACTTTAAGTCACCAAAGTTTAAGTGCACGTACCTATGTGCCAATGCCACGAATGGTCCTTCAAACAACTCTTTAAGCACTTAGCTTCATCATGTTGAATGTTCAGGATGAACATTCGGTTTTTAGTCATAGGCACTTTTTATATGAGCTTTCCTTCAGGATTTCTTATCGTGGAACTACGATCTTTGAAATGAATATAGTAGTTTTTCTCTAATAGTTGTACCACGCTTAAAATGTTAGTTTTAAGGTTGAGCACATTATATCCGTTTGAAATATATTGGTGACTTCCATCTTTAGGTCGGATAAGTATTTTACCTTTTCCTTTCACCAGTGCATTTAACTCATCTCCGAAGGTGACATTGCCTTTACTTTGTTCCATCTCCACGAATAAGTCTTCTTCACCCGTCATATGGTTGCTGGCAGCAGAATCTATATGTCATGGCTCTGTCCTCTCTTCTTGTTCGCCATGTCTCGCCATTAGTAAAGTAAGTTCATCTTCGTCTTCTACCTCCACAAGATTGGCCTTTTCTTTCACTTGTCTTGAGCTAGTATACTCGCTAGCATAATGACAAGTTTCGACAATTATAACATTGTATTTGAGACTTACCTCCTCTTTGAGATTGGTAGCCTCTTACACGACCTCTCGTATTTGGGGACCAATGGATCTCATGTCCTTCTGAATATCTTCTCTTCCTCTTCCTCGTCCTCATCCTTGAAATCCTACACGACCTCGAAAAGCACTGCGTCCTCTTCCTTACTCTCATCTATGTAAAAAGCTCGTTCTCTATCTTTGAAAGTGACCTTTGAGTATAGAGCTTGCTCTAAGGGTTCTTTCCCCCTTCTTTTCTTCAACTTCTCTTCATGGGCTTGTAAAGATCCCATGAGTTGATCAACGGTCATAGAGTCAATGTCTTTTGACTCCTCTATGGCCACAACAATGTAATCAAAGCATGGTGGCAAAGAGCAAATAATCTTTTCTATCACCTTTGTGTCAATCAAGCTTTTACCATTTCTTTTCATTTCATTTGAAATGGACAACACGCGAGTGAAATAATCCAAAATTGTTTTGGATTCCTCTATTTGGAGCTTTTCGAACTCTCCTCTAAGAGTTCGAAGACGTACATTCTTTACTTTATCAATTCATTTGAAAGCATTTTGAAGGATCTCCCACGCTTCCTTAGAAGTGGTTGCATTTGCAACTTTCTCGAACATCGCATGATCAAGACATTGATAGATGAGAGTAAGAGCACTTTGATCCTTCTTTCTCGCGTTCTATAGATCTACCCTTTGGGCAGCACTCAACAAACTTTCATCTTCGACCTTCTCAATACCTTTCACGACTATCTCCCACACATCATGTGAACTGAGTAACGCCTTTATCTCAATACACCAACTACCAAAGTTATCTTTGGTGAGACTAGGAAATTGAAACAAGTTCATTGAACTCGACATCTTGATCTTCAACGAGGCTAGAACCTTGTAGGCTTTGATACCAGTTTGTTGGGAAACACACGGGGCCTTTTGGGCTTATGCTGGAGGAAGAGATAATGTTTTGGGAAAGTAACTTTTATTACTCGACTAAGATACTTTTGTGCGATATATACAAAATGCTTATATCATCCTCTTTTTATACTAGTCTATGGAAGTTTCTGGATACAGGATATTTCCATGGTATTCTAGAGATTTCATACTCCATACTTATCTATTTTCTTATCTTATATATTTTACGCATTTCTCTACTTTACATAGATATTTTATAAGACCCTTCCTTGACTTTCTAGAAACTTCTTCCATGAGATCGCGCTTTCAGTGAGTCTTTCGGTATCCTTCAGCGACCAAATCAAGTTTATGTTCTAACAATAATCATCAAATAATTTCTGTTTTGTTATATATTTAATTTAATTTCATGATTTAAGTTTTAATTAAGATGTTATTGAATAGTGTAATGGCTCATACAAAGCAAACAACTCATAAATCAACTGGTGAAAAGCCCCAAGAAAGCAGCTTGCTACAAAGGCTGCTCGTAAATCTGCTCCCACTACCGGCGGTGTCGAGAATCCTCACCGTTACTGTCTGGTACCGTCTCTCTTTGGTAACTATTTTTTCCTTTTTAATTGATTCACTTTATGTGTTCTTCATGTGCTCTATTCGGGGGGTGTTTGTTTCGGCTTATATATCAGGCTTATTATGGCATATGTTTCATAAGCCGAAACCAAATTAACCAATAAGCCCACTATATGAATATCTAAAAGTCAATTATTTAAATTTGATAAATTTTATCTTACAATAGTAATTATTTCTGTTTGATTCAGTTGATTGAGTATATGTGTTCTGAATTGTTGATATGTTAGATTACAGAGAACGAAATAGTTTCAAATATTATGGTTTACTTGCTTACTTTTATCGATTGCTAGTTATGTTCATGGATTTTGAATACAGTGAGATTCGTAATTACCAAAAGAGCACAGAGCTTCTGATCCACAAATTGCCATTCCAAAGGCTTGTTCGTGAAATCGCTCAGGATTTCAAGGTTACTAGAATTCATCTAATAATGATGGGATGTTGTTAGCCTCAAAATATTGAGTCAAACAAGAATGCTCGGTCATATGGTTATTATGTATCGTATTTTAGAACGTTGTAATAGGTAGTATACTAGTCGTGTTATACGGGCTTAACTTTAGGCTAAAGTTCATTAATAAGTAACTAAAGCCCAAAAGGAAAGCCCGGCGCAAACCATATAGTCCATAAAGAAGCCCGCATGTGGGTGGACTATATATACCCTTCCTAGCATGTTAGGAAGGGTGTTGGTCATTTCATTTTTCTCTCAATCTAATATCTCCAAGTTTCTCCAACCATTTTCTCTCTACTTTATCTCACTACTTTCTCTCTCTAAAATTCATCTCATATCTACCATTCTTCATAAATTCGTATATATTATATCATCATAATAAAAGGGACAACAATTGGTATCAATCGCCATGGGATAGTTTTGTGATTGGTTGTTGTGTTTTCACTTGATTTATTTGACTTGATCCTTATTTCTTCCACGAATTCAATTTTTTTTGTGTTTGTTTGTGATTTCGAGTCGTATACCTTCTTCAATAGTGTTGTAGTTATTTTGGTATCTTGGTTTTGGTTAAAAACACAAACTTTCTTGGATCAAACGATCAAAAAAATCCTTGGTTTTTCATCATTCCGAAATTCTAGCAAAGGTATCCATCGGAAAGTACAAGTGTTTTGAGGTCAGATCGTAATAACCACTAGGTTCTACTTTGCGATCTACGGATTCCGATACCTTACTCCGACGAGACATTCCGATCGTACATTGCGATCTGGGATTCCGACGGTTTTAAGGAATTTTGAGTCGTTACTCTGCCAAATTTGTTTCAGCCACATTCCGATCTGGGATTCCGACAGGTACATTGCGATCTGGGATTCCGACAGGTACATTGCGATCTGGGATTCCGACAAGTACATTGCGATCTGGGATTCCGACAGGTATACATTACGATCTGGGATTCCGACAGGTATACATTGCGATCTAAGCATTCAGACAGAAGGACATTCCGATCTAAACATTCCGACAGTGCATTGCGATCTAAGCCATATTCTGATCTAAACATTCTGACAGTACATTGCGATCTAAGCATTCCGATGGCACATTCCGATGACATGTTTAGCTAAATTTTGTTTGAGTATTTTTTAGTTTTAGCCACCATCTAGACTAGTTTCGGAATATCGTTTACACGAAGATTAAAAAAAAAAACGAGTTTTTTGGCGGGAAAACCATTTTAAAATTTATTTTTTCCTAAACCATTTTTAGGCCATTTATGCTTCGATTTCAAATTTTGGCGATGCGAAAAATTTTTCGACCAAAAATTCAAATTTTCGGACCAAAATTCAAATTTTCGGACCAAAATTCAAATTTTTAGGTTTTATTTTTGTCAAATTCACTTTTCAAAATTTTTACCTATTAGTTTTTGGCTATTTCGGACTTGATTTCAAAATTTGGTAAGACAAAATTTTCAGTTTACCGTTTTGTCGGACTGAGGAATTTATTGTCGGACTTTGAAAAAATCGGAATTTTCGAAATTGCAACCACAATCCAATCACAACACATCTACTTAAGATCCAAAGTCACATCATCAACTGAGACACCATCATCATGGAAACGAGCAATGCGTGTTCAGACAGAGAAGAACGAGAGATGCAACTACAAGAACAAGTCCTTAAATAACGTTGTATGCAAGCTTCCAGTGATCTTAAAACTAATCTAAAACGTCTGGAAAGAGAGACCTTCTCGTACAATCCATTGTATATGCGTGCTTTTCATTCCTTTTTCGGAAATGATCATCGCACATTAACTTATGACTTAAGAGACCACTTGAAGAATCTTGAGAATGAATTACTCAACACAAACCTTCATGAGACAATCCAAGAATGCCTTCAAAACACTCAGAACACCGTTTCAACCATTCTTTGCTTCAAAGCTATTCAAGAATACCAATTTTGAGTCCGAAGTTCGAGATGCACATCAACACTTCAAATACTACACTACAATGGAAGCAAAATCATTCAGAGACTTGATTTTTGGAAACATGGAATCAATTGAGAGGCTTATGGATGAACGCTTACTTCATGCAAAAGACATGATCAATAAGATGCATGACAAAAGGCTGAAAATGCAAGAGTGCACGGTTGCAAAGATTCATGTAGTGGATACGAGTCCAGTCTTAACTGTAAGTAACGAGACAATATCGAGTAATGCAACTGGTAGCTGCAGATCAGAGAACACAACGCATGGTGAGCAGAATGATCATAACATACATGGGAAAGAAAGCAACAACACTGGCACACAAGGCATCAGTCCTGAGACTGTCATCAGCAATACACCTTCCTATGATAATGGGCCTGTTTACGATTCTGAGTCATTGGAAGAGGTACACAATGCTGAATTTAATGTGTTTGCCAATGCCAATACGCATGAGCATAGTGATCAAACAACAAACCTTATTGACACATGTATGACGGAAAAGGTTGATATCAATACCACACCCAATTCATCAGACATGTGCAATAATGAGTTTGAGGATGATCAACATGCAAATGAGTATGATGATGAGGAGCGTGTCGCGCTTGATAATTTAATTGCTAGTTTACAAAAAGATGTCAATGAAACAAGAAAGAGTCAAAAGCAATTAAAGGAGGCAAACGCAACGCTCACTCAAAACTTTGAAGAATGCAAAACCGCTCTAATTAAATCTAATGAGACCCTTGAAAGTAATAGGGTTGAGCTTCTTCAAAAGACCAAAGAGCTTGAGGGGTACAAAAGTCGTGTCATCAACGTTAAAAAGGACGATTTTGAAAATAAATACAATGAAGCTCTTGCTTTGTTAACTAAAGAAAAACGTCAATTTAATGTTTTATTGAGTGATGAACGTCAAAAAACGTACCTTGCTACCACCAAAGTCAACGAACTTGAACAACGGCTTTCGATGGATAACACCGAGTCTGCTAAAATTCTTGATGTTAAGAAACAAGAGGTTGAAACGTTAAAACAAGATTTTAAAAGTCGACATGAAAAAGATACTAAAAAAGTAACAGAATTAGAAAAACAAGTCGAATTCTTGAAGAAAGTTGTTTATAAAACGCATGACTCTATTCAAACAGTAAGAATGTTAGCACCTCCGTCGATGTTTAAGGGTCATGCTAGTTTTGCGAGTCCCGATTACCTTGCCCAAGCTCAAGCTGCGAACCCCCGCCTTTATATGGATGAGTCCGAATGGACCGATCCTGAATATCCTCTTGGTAATGGTGAGACATCCCTTTGGGATGAGGAGAGTAGATCACCGGCCAATAAAGATTTTGTGAAACCATATAACTATGCTTATCTAAACAGTCTTTATGGTCTTTTCACTCCACAAAAACAGAAGTCTCGTGAGGAATTCTTTTTAGAATGCAAACAAAGAAGAATTCAATGGAAAAAGGCTTTTGCCGCTAAAAGGAAAACTAATGTTTTTAAATATATTAACTATTTGCCTCTAGATGCTTCTAAAAGCAAAAGTAGAAAAACACTTGGTTTTCTTAAACACCACGTTGATAATGTTCAATCAATTGTTGAAAGCGATTGGGAAAAACGTCAAAAGGATAAGTGAAAAACCGAGATTCCTCACGACATAACTGTGCTTGTGAAAGAACTTTTAATACCAAATACGAAGATAATAAAAGAACATGTTCTTGAGTTTGAAAATTTGATTCGGTCTGAAATGTTTGATGATTTGAAATATGTTGAGTCTCTTGAAAAAGAAATTGATGAACTTCAAAATGACAAATCAGAATTTTCAAACGAATATGATCTACTCTTAGAAGAATGTCTCTCCAAAGATATTTTGTGTGTTACTCTTCAATCTTGTGCTGATATCGATGAATATTCTGATGTTGCATGCAAATATCTTGATCAAATCAAAGAGTGTGAACGTCTTGAAATTGAGCTTTCGAAATGTAAAGAAAATGTTGATAAAAAGGCTTTTGAGTTACTTCAACACAAAACTGATTTCCTTAAAAAACATTGTCATTCTCTTGAACTTGCTTTGCAAAAAGACGTTGGTAGTTTTCCATATAATAATAAATTGCAAGAAAAACTTTCCCAAACGTTTCGAGAAATGAATGAACAGAATTTGGAAATTAAAGGGTTGAAAGCTCAGTTACAAGACAGGGACACAACGATAGCAGAGTTGCAGAAACTCGTTGCTAAAATGGGTGGAAAAGTTGTGGAACCTAAAGTTGTGAAACCTGTTGTTCGACAACCTAATGCCTACAAGGATCCAAAGCCGTCTATCTTAGGAAAACTGACTCCTTTCTCCAATTCTTCTCATGTAAAATCTAGGTTACCCCCTAAGATCGATGTGCAACCAAGTGTTCCAAAACCATCCATTCCACCCTATGTTCCTCCATTTAGAAAGCACACCATTGCTAAACCCAACCATGTGAATGCACCTAGCACTTCTAGGAATCCTCCAAAATGTGTGACATTCGCGTCCACTAAAGAATCTGTAGGATCAAATGACCTTGTTCATACCAACAACCTAGAGGATGCTAAACAAACAGGGATCCCTCACCAGCAATCTAGGAATTGGAAACCATCCATGAATAGTCGTGTTTCGAACTCTACGCCTGAACGATATATAAAACCAAGGAATACAAGTAATTTCATGAATCCCAAATTCCCCGTATGCCCCACTTGCAAAAAGGGCATTCACAATGTAAATCATGATCATTGCATTTTGCAATACCTCTATGAGGTCAAATCTCGTTCCTTTGAACGGAGATCGAATACAGAATCCCATAAGACAACAAGGAATACAACCCCGTCACAAAGAAAAGCAACAACAACAAATCTGAAACATGGATTAAAAAAGGACATAGTTTCTCTCCAAAGAAGTCTTCCGCTGTGCAAGAGAAAACTACTCCTAAATCTAGTCTTCAATGGAAACCAACGGGTCGTATCTTCACGGAAGTTGGTCTTAAGTGGATTCCAATAGAGAAGAGTGATGAAACTTGCGCTAGCACGAATGCAAATGTTTTGAATATAGACAATGAGTTTGTTACTCCTAACACTAGTATTTCTGCAAACTCTTCTTCTGTCATTGCAGGTACAACAACGGATTCTGAACCCACTTCTCCTTCTTCAAAGGGTTCCAATTCTGTACATTCGATATCACCTTCTTCTGTTGTACGAAAATCTATTTTGGATTATTTTCGAAAAACTTGAGAAAACACAAAAATATAATAAAACGTAAATATCCATAGAAAAACAAAATAAAAAATGGAAAAACTTTCAAAATACCAAAAATATTCTTCTTGACATGTCTTTCAGTATCGATAATATGGACGTACCTAGAAATGTCGCTCAATAACGACACGGGTGTGTACATAAAGCTCGAATGAAAGTTGTAAATATTTTTCAAAACATGTCCTTTCTTCTTTTAATAAAGGAAATTGTCTATTTTGGACAATATTTCCAAACAACGGGTAGAGCAATCTATCACGGGTTGAGCTAGTCACAAAACATTCAACGTTTTGAGCTCAACACAATGGCTTGTAATCACTTTCAGATTGCAACCCGGATCGATATTCACGGGGGAGTGTACGATTTTGTACGCTTACCCTCAGTAAAAGAAGAGAAATCTTCTTACACTTGAGTGGATTCGTCAAGACATTCAAAGTCTATGAACTCAAGTTTATGCTTTAGAAAAACCTCTTCGACAAAAAGAAATAGGATTTTTCAAAAAAGCGTTGAACACAATTTTTTCAAGAATTTTTTAATGATTATTCAAAATCTTTCAAAAATTATGTGTTCAACAACTCCCATCCTCAAAAAGAAAATTGTGGATCACATCCTCACAATGACAATTCAATTGGATCAACTTTTGAGGGGGAGCATTTTAACTTGATGCAATGATTGACACATCTTTCTCCCAAAGATTTTCAAGACTATTTACCAAAATATATTTTAATCAAATTTGGTATCTCTAATATCGAACGATTTTATATATTAGAGATAGGGGGAGAAAATGTGATTAAAATGTGATCTAAAGACTCAATCGCTTTAACTCTTACCCACATGTGCAAAATGTCTACTTAAATTTTTTCGCATTTCAATGCACATGTGAAGGGGGAGCATTTCTGAAACGACAAAACTAGCAAGGTGTTAAATGTTTTTCAAACACTTTGTTAGAATTTAAAGTGGTTTTTCATGGTTATGATCAAATACCCACAACATCTTTAATTCACGACGTTATTGGTGTCAAAAGGGTGGTTAGGTTTAAGTCCTATGATCCAACCAGAACTGGAGGGATCTTCCCAGGGACAATCCAATAGATTATTAGAAGTCATTAGGAAAGATGGAGTAGAATGGAACGTAGCTGAATGCCGACTAAGTACTGATGCTAGCACTGGAACAATCACAACAAGGTGCTAGTAATGATGTCTTGGTAAGCATTGAAGGGGTTGAAGAATGAAAAAGAAATATAAGGATAAAGGGTCTAAAGAAAGAAGCCCTCCATACAAATTAGGCAGAAACCGGGTCGACACATCATGAAGACAACTCATCATGGACCCAGTGATGTGAAGCACAACCCTTTCCTAGCTACTCAGGCTTCTCTCAAAAGAAGTTTGTTTTATTGTCACGGAGATCAACACGACTTCTATTAACTTTCTCACTCCGAGATAGTTGATATTGAATAGGTGGCATCTGCTCCAGCCTCTGACCACTAAAAGTGCACAAATCGAGTCTAGAGCCAAGAGATCAATCAAATCTCGTTAGGACACACTGATGAAGATCAAGAGAGTCCTACGCTATATCCTTGTGATATTGCTAGAACACTCAGAGTGATACTACTTAGTATTCACAATGATGAGTGGAAATCCTTCCAGCGTTAACATCAAACAGCACTGCGGTAGGTCATATGCAAGATTCTTTATGAATTGAACATGTGTAAAACTGAAAAGCAACAGTGGTTTGATTCTGAATTGATTCAAACTCGTTTCAGGTTTCTACGCAATATCTTTATGGTCTTGCCAGAACATCAGAGTGATATTCATTAATATTTATAGTGACGAATGGAAATCCTTCTAGCGTCAACCTCAAACAGCGCTACGGTAGGTAACTTGCGAGATTCTTATGAATCAAGCTTGTGTCAACTAGAAAGCAACAATGGTAAGATTCTTAATGAATCAAACTTGTTCCAGGAATTTGAATTGATGACTTTAATCAAGCGGATATCTATCCAATTGATTCACTCTTTATGTTCGTAGTCTTGCTTTGAGATGGTCGAGTAAAGAGAACGGCTAGTACAGCCGCGAAACCCTGTCAAGGAGATTCTTAATTGAATCTACCTATCACAGGTACGGTATTTAATATCGTATAACGGTCTTCACCGACCGAAGGTAAAACGCTACCGATTTAGGACGAATGTCAAAGCCATTCAGTCCGTGTCTATGTTTTGTCTCGAGAAGGTGGCGTCACGGTGTACTCAGCAAAGTCAAAGGTTCAAAACCACATACTCATGCCTAAAGACATATTCAACAATTAATAGTGTGAGCATGTGGATGAAGACACAAGATCGCAAGATGGCAAAGACAAGTCAAGGATGATTTGAAGATCTAAAGCTTAAATACAAAGTCGAAAGACAACGACAAACGCTCAAAGATCACAGCATGAAGAAACAAGACTACGATTACACGTTCAAGGCTCATTTATGGCGAGATTAGTAATCTCTACAAATTTCCTAAATGACCAAGGTTTATGACCTCTCATTGGGGGAGATTGTTAGCCTCAAAATATTGAGTCAAACAAGAATGCTCGGTCATATGGTTATTATGTATCGTATTTTAGAAAGTTGTAATAGGTAGTATATTAGTCGTGTTATACGGGCTTAACTTTAGGCTAAAGTTCATTAATAAGTAACTAAAGCCCAAAAGGAAAGCCCGGCCGAAACCATATAGTCCATAAAGAAGCCCGCATGTGGGTGGACTATATACCCTTCCTAGCATGTTAGGAAGGGTGTTGGTCATTTCATTTTTCTCTCAATCTAATATCTCTAAGTTTCTCCAACTATTTTCTCTCTACTTTCTCTCACTACTTTCTCTCTCTAAAATTCATCTCATATCTACCTTTCTTCATAAATTCGTATATATTATATTATCATAATAAAAGGGACAACAGATGTTGTTTGACTTTTATTGTTCTAACTAAATCTCTTTGGTGTTTGTTGATTGATTTGAGGCTCCAGAGTTACGCGGTGTTGGCGCTACCAAAGGCTACTGAAGCATACTTTTCGGATTGTTTGAGGACACCAACTTTGTGAGAACTTGTATTTTTCCCAGTATTATTTTATTCTTTTTGTGCTTCTTGAATTTTCCAACATGTTACAGTTCCTTGTATTCTTTATACGTAAATCTTGAGATCTTGATAATTTTAATTAATTACACTTTTAAATATTTTCTGATCATTGATAATACTTTATTTGGAATCATAGAAATTTCTTATTTTATTTTTCCATATTTATTTGAATCAAAGTTTTTGATTTAAAAGGACACGCGTGCATTTTACAAAGAGTTTACTCAAAATCAATAAATAACGAGAATTACTAATTTATTTTTGTTGCCGTGACCTGCATCCCTCACAAACACACCCAAAATTTATTTTTGATCTTGAATCTTGTTAAACTAAACAAAGACCCATGTTACAAATTCAAAGGTGATTCTTTTGGTACTATGTTTACCCACATGCATTGAGTTTCAAGTTTTCTTATGATTTATGGTTGGAAAAATGATTTGATGATCATGCATGTGATGATCTTGATAAGATCTTGATGTTTTAATGATAAAAAGCATGAGTTTTGATTTTGTTTTTGTTTTGCGTAACATGCAAGTGCTAGGATTGAAAATGGGTAATATTAGGAGGTTAAGAGTGATAGAAAAATGGTTAGATTGGGTTAAAAAGGTGATTTTGTATGAGCTTCAAAGAGGTGATTTAGGGCAGTAGGTTTAAGGCTAGTTTTGGGTGTCTTGAGCTTGAAGTATTGTTGTAATAATGAGATAGTGTTGTAGAGATTTTCATTAGCTTCCTTTTGATATAAATTAGAGCTTCTAACTCAAAACAAGGAGTAAGTTACGATACTTTGATTATTCGTGTACCGGGAGACGAGTATCGACACAATTCGAAGTTGTCGTTGATATTTGGATCGAATCTTGGGGACTATAAAATGAGTTACAAAATGGTTCCAGGGCTGTTCTTAGGCTCTAAACCTGGGTTATTGAGTCTATTTTCAAACTTAGGTGTCAAGTTTACAAATGGTACAGGTTAGGATGGTCAAAATGGTTTCACGAGTCAAGTATTCAAATCTGTCCGGTTTTTCAAGTTTAGAAATCTGTTGAGCAGGTGGTTCTAAATTCTAAATCATTGGATGAAATTTAAAATGAGATTTATTCAGGTTATGATTTAGTTTTCACCAAGTTTTATAAAAATCCGAGTTGTCTAAGTATGGGAAATGAGTTTGTACATTTGGTATGTACCGACAGATTTTTATCAAGAGAATGTATTTTAATAAAGTGAACATATAGAAGGCTATTGTAGTACCACTTGCATTGTTGTTATTTCGGGTTTGTCATTGTTTTGTAATGTTGAGTTTTATGTTATTAAGTACGATTAATACTTGAGTCAATTATTAAAAGTGCGCGCCTTACTTGTTAGGTTGCAGCTTTCATGTTTTATCAGGCATCCATATCGTCGGCGATCATCTTACCAATACTGTTTCTACTCAGTTTTTGAGTTCCGTGATTCACTTACCTCGTGGCTAAGGTGATTTCATAGCCCCTTTTTACTACTTGCACATTGTTTCTAAACGCGGGGTGAGATTTTACATGGTGGAACAGATCCATTTAAAAACTATATGTTATCCAGAACTTGTATGCTATCCATAACTTGTATGTTTTCTAACAGTTTTCATTGATATTATTGCTTTTAGTCTATAGCCCATAAGTTTCCTCTCTTGATCATGAACCGTTAATTTACTTGTGTTGCTAAGCGCGAATGTTGTGGGTGGATCCATCGGGATTGACTATCCCCGTCCCATGTTGCGATTGTTTAACCATTGACGCACTAAACATTTGATTTGTTACTTGAGTATTAGGGTTGAATACTCCCTAGAGGAACTTACATTGATGTTAAGCTTCGGTTCATGAACTAAATAGCAATAATAATGGTTTCAGACTATGGTTAATGATCATAACCATTTTTCCTATTTACTTGTTTTACAAATGAATGCTTGTGTTCCACACCTTTACCGCTAAACCTATGAATATCACTCAACTTTATGTTGATGATTTTACATGTTTAATCTCAGGTATTAAAACTTAGCTTTGCTTGGATGGGAGCCCGCAAGATATTAACACAGCTTGGAGATTATGTGATACTTTTTAAAGTTTGGTTTTGGTAAAAACTGTGAGAAGATTATTTTGTATTTTGGTAACTATATGTTATAAATCATGATGAAATAATAGATTTTTCTGCTTATAAAACTCTGGGACCTTTGTTTAAAACTCTGATCTTTTATGATGTAATGTATATGTTTTTATTACGTCAACTTTATGTCAACAATATTTCATTGTTTCTTGTACCAAGACGTGGAACCCCCTTGCTGCCTACGTGTTCCTTGCCTGATTTTGAGGGTCTCACAGATTGCTATCAGAGCGATGGTTATAGGCACATATTCGTTTTCAAAACTTAGTCTATAACCAAAAGTTCAACTATTTCATGTTTCGAAGTGTCTGACACAGAATCTGCCATTCTTGTTCAATATCTGCGCGGGTAACTCTCTAATCCTTATTATTTACTTTTAATTATCGTTATAGTATTTCATTTCTTGATTACATTTTGAAATATTACATTACCCTAATGACGATAATTACTATCTCTTTTCAAAGCCTTTGTGCTTAATGAATTATCATTGGATATTACTGTGATTACATCTTCCCTTATTGTATTTCTTGAATTCTTGTTCTTGTGAATGGATTTTGTTGCAATGATGTTATATTGTTATGACATTTCATACTTGTATTCAGAGCGCGTATGCTGCCGACTTTTCATACTCACTTTTCTGAGTACTGCTGCTATCTTGTTTATGCGTGATACGACTGACCTCATATACTCGTTCGTTTTGAATCGTCTGTTTTTCTCGACTCACTATTACATGTTGTCTTATTCTCGTGATACCATTGTTCGGGATTAAATAAGTGTTGTTTTCAATGAAACTTCTGATTTCATTTTACTACCGTGCGTGTTACCTTCATTGTTTAACTCTTTTAAGATATCTATTTAGATATCCAAATTGTTATCCGACCATTCGTGATTGGATGTCTAGTCTATAGACCATTGTATAGCTCAATGATTCTCCAAAAAAGACTAAAGGACACCGTGTGAGTCACACATCTTGAAGCATTCGTTGAATCCGTGTTGAAGAATATCATGGGTTTTCGTAACCTTGATTGACCTTTACGTCATCGTTTTATGCAACACTTGTATATCGATTAAATATTACTTCGTTGACCATTCTACGTTTCGACTTCGAATTTCAACGTCTATTTGTACTTTGAAAACACCATCGTCATCTTGTAATTCATCCTCTATTATGTAGCGGTTGTCTGAAATACAATTCTACTTCTATAAACATGTATCCTCCCTTTTCATTAAATCTCCTCGCTCCGGGAGTGCAAACCGTTAATATTCCATTTCTTTCTAGGTATGTCTTGTGATTTTGAAAAATCACGCCGCCAAGAGACCTTCCTGCATTGCATCTTGAAATCGAAGACACGGATGTCATGCGCCGTTTTTTATTTCTTAGTTTATTGTTGGCATTCTTGAATCATTTTTATACTATGTTTTTCTTTACATGCTTAATTATACAATTTATTCCCTTTCGTCTTTATGGAATCCACAAGTCACGTGTGTACATAACTTTCGGGTCGTTATTAAGTTTGATTAAATTTCAAGATGTGTTGAAAAATATACTTTCTGCAGAAAAGTTACATGTAATTTAACGACGTCGTGAAAATATTTTTATAAACTTTAGAAATAAAAATATGTTTCTACTTGTTGAGACGTTCATTTAGGACATAAAAATTCGACCCCTAAATCTTAAAAACGAGCAAGTTACGCTCATTTGAAATTATAAAATTTAAGAACTTATTTCTGCGTATTTCTAAAATGTCATTTTGTTGACAGATTTGATGCGAGGGCATTTTCGTCCATTTTTTTATCCGTTTCAAGTCTCGAGTAAAACTAGAAAGTTGTCCAAAACATCGTTTTACACCAAATTGCTTTAGACTTCGAGTCTTAAAAATGTCATTAGCAAGTCAATTGGTCCGGTCAGACCCCAAAAGTCAAACTTAAAAGTCAAAGCTGATAGAACTTAAAAATATGGTTTGAAGCGTTTTGAGTTCGTTTGAGCTCGTAAAGCTTTAACGAATGATATTTTCACAACTAAAACATTGATTGCGTTTGAAACGTTTAAAATGATAACTTTGAGTGCGGGTTATACGTATATATATATCGTGAACACATACGGATTCCTTTATCCTTTCTTTTATATATGACTTATTTGTCATTGTATATTGTCTTTCTTTGTTTCTATCGTACCACTGATTTGGGTCGATGTTTGAAGTTCTTGCTTTCACATCGTTTGTTATCATCTTGACACGTGTCTCATGACGATTCCGGCTAAACCTTTTGAAACTTTATCAACTTGTAACCATTTCATTGATTGTCTTGAACTACTGTTTATTACTCTCGTGTAGCCCACTCGCTATTTTATAAATATCATCATGTCGCCAAATAAACTTAAATTGGTATTGTTTGCGAATTATGTTACAAATTGTTCAGTGATGGTCATAAAAAGAATTATTGTAAGAGTAAAATTGTTGATTTAAATATTTAGCCAATTACTCACGTGTGAAAGTTTTATAACCCATTTTACAAAAGTTTCTACTTGGGGTTACAAAATACTTGAATGTTACTTATTAAAGATATTTGATATTATTTTTACAATGTATTTTCATGAATTACTTACTCTCGAGAACGTTTCATAAATTATTTTGATCCCAGTTTTTACAATTGGCATTATATGCATATTTTAAATCATATGACATATAATACTGGTTTGACGAAGCTGAGCATCACATTGCTAGTCCTAAATTATGCATGGCCTGATCACCTATGCGTAATTTAGAAGGAGCCGTGAAAGACCAAATAGTAGTCACCTTATCTTATCAAAGAACCAACTTTTTACTTATGTTCCTTAAAAAGTTAGATAAAATAAAGTTTTGAAAACTTCTACATATTATGCGAGTAGCACCAGTTCACGACATACACATATGATCCCTTATATTTTCTTGAACGAATTACATGCCTCAAGGACATATTTCCTTACTCAACGAACTTTGTTTTACTTGTTACCTCATCATCCTCATGATACAATTCTCGTTACCACTCGTCTAATTTCTTACCATTGATACCAGACTTAAAAGTTTCAATGTTGGTATGCTTTCACATCGACCAACCTTCTCTATCTATTTTGGTAGACCTTCGAAACGTCTCTGGACGCGGATAATGATTTATGACTGGACATGAACGATAATTTTGTGTATTTGTCATGATGTGAGTTAGATTCTATCGTCTTGAAATTCATTCGTGTGAACCATGTATTGATTTCGCCCCTCATTGCTAATGTTGTTCATTTTACGTGGATTACTCTATAAATTCTTAAGATTTTTCTTTGATTCGAAAATTTATTGTGTGGCTTTTATCTTTCGATCGTGTATCGACCATCGAGAACTTAATAATCCGTTGTTGGTGACGCCAACCACACTCTTGAATTAGTCATTACTAAATCCTTTGTTTCTTATTGTCATTATCATTGATACATCTATTCTATCATGCTCATTAAGAATTTGTTACGAATTTCATTTTATTCCCTCATGCTATTACTTTTACACTAATTGTTAATTATTATTTGTTTCATACTCGTTTGCTATCTTGTCACCTTTTGAAAATCCAAACATGTCACATGTTTACCATTAGATGTATTAAACACCTTCTTGGATTTCTAAATTTTTTTATAAGTTTTTAAGAACGTTTTACACATTATATCAAGTGGTTAAATTACCAAAATAACCGTTTCAAGTTAAATATCATATCTATACATCCTCGTTGATAGATTTATAACTAGTGTTTAAAAGGATGACATGCTTTATCTTTTAAAGTATTTGATTCTATCATACTTTACTTTCAATCTAATGAAATTATCAATTTAATATATAATTTTTATCAATGACTGTAATTTGGAAATTTGATTTTCCCTAATGATAACGATAAACCTGAGTTTTTAACAATAATTTCATACAGTCATCCAATAGTTCTTAAGCCGATCAAGATAACTATTTTGAATTGTTCTACTTTTTGTCTTTGAAATTCTGATCAAGAAAAATATTTAGCAACTGCTTACTCACTAATTATATATAGTTTGATTTCAAATCACTAAACCTTGTAAAATTTTCTTTTAATCAAGAAAATACTTAAGCTAAATTTGAAAGTAATACCAAATCCTAGAAAAATAAAAATAAATAAATAAATAAATAAAATCTGACAACTTGTAATCTAAATGTCTATATGTAATTCATATTTCCCCTCTATTTTTCTAATAAGTAAATTGTCATGTTTTACAGTTGCGTGATTTGTGATTTCTTGTTGATTAACAATATTGATTCACTTTAGCGCACCTTCTTTGTTTAAGCAATTCTTGTGTTCAATCTATCTCTTGATATTTCTCCATACTGAAAGGTCATTATTCTAATCCAAGTTTGAAAATTTATTCGAAAAGGAGTTAAGAAACTGAAGCGTAGTGAATTCCAATTGTTAAGGTACGTCGTGGTGCAGAAATTACCTGGGAAGCAATGAATCAGTTTTAAACTATGTATCTCCTTTTGTTTGCATCTTCTTTTGTCTCCAGTGGAACTATGAGGGACCAGAGTCCCTTTAGGGGGGTCGACTGTGAGAACTTGTATTTTCCCTAGTATTATTTTATTCTTTTCGTGCTTCTTGAATTTTCCAACATGTTACAGTTCCTTGTATTCTTTATACCTAAATTCTGAGATCTTGATAATTTTAATAAATTATAATTTTAAGTATTTTCTGATCATTGATAATACTTTATTTGGAATTATAGAAATTTCTTATTTTATTTTTCCATATTTATTTAAATCAAAGTTTTCGATATAAAATCACCTGCGTGCATTTTACAAAGAGTTTACTCAAAATCAATGAATAACGAGAATTACTAATGATCATGATGCTAACGGATGCCCGATATTTTACATTTCATTGTCGATTGTTTCAATGTTTGACGTTTTCGGTGCCTTCTTTTTAATGACGTGTTAAGTCATGTCGGGAGACTATATTAATATATTTTGAATGCGTTTTAACTTTTGAGAAGTATTTTTATGAAACCCGAGCCCCGTAAATATTTTCAAAATTGACTAATAGTCATTTTCTACTCTTTTAACTATTTAATTGCATTTTAGCCCAAAGGATTGCAAATTTGGAAAAACTAGTCCCTACCTACCACTATTTAAGCTTTCTCCACTATGAAAAACACATAGTAAATGGTTAAAAAAAATCAAACATCTCCTTTCTTTCTTCTTTGTTGCCGTGACCTCCATCCCTCACAAACACACCCAAAATTTATTTTTGATCTTGAATCTTGTTAAACTAAACAATGACCCATGTTACAAATTCAAAGGTGATTCTTTTGGTACCAATTTTACCCACATGCATTGAGTTTCAAGTTTTCATATGATTTATGGTTGGAAAAATGTTTTGATGATCATGCATGTGATGATCTTGATAAGATCTTGATGTTTTGATGATAAAAAGCTTGAGTTTTGATTTTGGTTTTTGTTTTGTGTAACATGCAAGTGCTAGGATTGAAAGTGGGTAATATTAGGAGGTTAAGAGTGATAAAAAAGGTTAGATTGGGTAGAAAAAGTGATTTTGTATGAGTTTCAAAGAGGTGATTTAGAGCAGTAGGTTTAAGGATAGTTTTAGCTGTCTTAAGCTTGGATTATTTTTGTACTAATGGGATAGTGTTGTAGAGATTTTCATTAGCTTCGTTTTGATATTAACTAGAGTTTCTAACTCAAAACAAGGAGGAAGTTACGATAGTTTGATTATTCGTGTACCGGGAGACGAGTATCGACACAATTCGAAGTTGTCGTTGATATTTGGATCGAATCTCGAGGACTATAAAATGAGTTTCAAAATGGTTCAAGGCCTGTTCTTAGGCTCTAAACCTGGGGTATTGAGTCTCTTTTTAAACTTAGGTGTCAAGTTTACAAAAGGTAAAGGTTAGGATGGTCAAAATGGTTTCACGAGTCAAGTATTTAAATTTGTCTGGTTTTTCAAGTTTAGAAATCTGTTGAGCAGGTGGTTCTAAAATGTAAATCATTGGATGAAATTTAAAATAAGATTTATTCAGATTATTATTGAGTTCTTAACCAAGTTTCATAAAAATCCGAGTTGTCTAAGTATGGGAAATGAGCTTGTACATTTGGTATGTGCTGGCAGATTTTTATCGAGAATGTATTTTTATAAAGTGAACATATAGAAGGGTATTGTAGTACCACTTGCATTGTTGTTCTTTCGGGTTTGTCATGGTTTTGTAATGTTGAGTTTTAAGTTATTAAGTTCGATTTATACTTGAGTCAACTATTAATAGTGCGCGCCTTACTTGTTAGGTTGCGGCTTTCACGTTTTACCGGGAATCGATATCGTCAGCGATCGTCTTACCAATATTATTTCTACTCAGTTTCTGAGTTCCGTGATTCACTTACCTCGTGGCTAAGGTGAGTTCATAGCCTCTTTTTACTTCTTGCACATTGTTTCAAAACGCGGGGTGAGATTTTACATGGTGGAACACATCCATTTAAAAACTGTATGCTATCCAAAACTTGTATGTTATCCAGAACATGTATGCTTTCCAACAGTTTTCATTGATATTAGTGCTTTTAATCTATAGCCCTTAGGTTTCCTCTCTGGATCATGAACCGTTAATTTACCTGTGTTGCTAAGCGCGAATGTTGTGGGTGGATCCATTGGGATTAACTATCCCCGTCCCATGTTGCGATTGTTTAACCATTGACGCACTAAACATTTGATTTGTTACTTGAGTATTAGGGCTGAATACTCCCTAGTAAGAACTTACATTGATGTTAAGTTTCGGTTCATGAACTAAATAGCAATAATAATAGTTTCGGGCTATGGTTAATGATCATAACCCACTACTAGAAAATGGGGCTAAAGCAACACTCGTAAAGTGTTGTCTTAGGCCTAAAAAATGTTGCATAATGCCAAGTGCAACACTCTTTCAAGTGTTGCCTTAGGCTCCGTTGCCTTAGGTCTAAAGCAACAATTTTACCATAATGTGCAACACTTTTATTAAAGTGTTGCTCATGTTTACAAAGGCAACACTTTTAAATTGCAACACTTTTATACTCATGGGCAACACTTCTTATTATACAACACAAACCGATGACAACACTTTTACCCATGAAGTGCAACACTTTCCATCATCTAGTACAACACTTTTTTTTCATTTAAAGAATACTTATGCAACATTTTTTCTAGAGGCAACACTTTAGCTTTTTCGTGCTGCATATTTGCTGTAAAAACTTCAAAAGCTTCAAATACAGGCATTGTTTTAATTATATGTGAACACGTAACTTGTTTCCATCACAAAAATAATACTACGTATAATATCATCAATAATATCTTCCAGGTACAAATTTGTCAAATGTCAAACTACTATAAAGTTCACAATTTAAACAAAAAAAATTGCCAACTAATAGATAGTACTAAGGCTGGGGGAGTGGTGCAAAAAAACCACGGGTGGGATACATGTGGCAAAAACCCACGCGTGGGTTGCTATGAACCCCACAATCTTACCTTAAAAACCCACGCGTGGGTTGTGGTTCCCAGGAAAAAAAAACTGGTACAGGTGAGTTTCTCACCATTCACACTACCCCAAAACTTTCTTTTTCATCCCCATTTTATTTCTATATAATCCTCATTTTCACTTCTTCTTTTTTTCATATCTCTCATTTCATCTTTCTCTCAATCAAAAAAATCATCTTTTCTAAATTTTAAATTTTTATCATGGAAAACATTGATGAATATACATTTATGTACCTCGATCTAATGATCGAAGATGAAGAAACTTTGATGAATAGCCCTCGTATCCGGTTGCTAGCAAAGGCTATGGCGTTTTTTCGAAATAGACGACAAAAAGTGTCGAGAAACCCGGTTAATCGAGATCGTTATGGTGCCCATGATCGTTTACTTGCCGCATTTTTCACTGACAACCCGGTCTACGACGAACGTGCATTCCGAAAGACATATCGCATGGATCGATCACTTTCCAACGATATAGTTACGGCTGTAACTGCACATGATCCTTACTTTAATTCAAATATCGGCTGTACCGGAAGAGAAGGCGTTGCTCCATTGGTGAAATTCACTTCTGCAATTCGTCAATTGGCATGCGGCATTGTTCCAGCCTTTTTAGATGAATATCTGCAAATCTCTAAAAGAACTTCACGGGAAAGTCTTGATCATTTTTGTTCTGCTATAAGGGCGGTTTATGGGCCAGAATATCTGAGAAAACCCACGGTGAGTGATGTTGAATTACTATATCAACATCACGAAAGGAAGCACGGTTTCCCTGGGATGCTAGGAAGTCTAGACTGTACGGACTGGGAGTGGTTTGGTTGTCCGTACGCCTATAAAGGGCAATATGTTAGACGTGATCACGGATCGAATCCGTTCATTTTGTTGGAAGCTGTTGCGTCGGAAGACTTGTGGATATGGCATGCTTTCTTTGGTGTTTCTGGGTCTAACAACGACATCAATGTGTTATATCAATCCCCTTTGTTTAACGATTTGAAAACAGGACGAGCACCAGAGGTCCCGTTTACGGCTAACGGCGTTACTTATCCATTTGGATACTATCTTACTGACGGGATATACACCGAATTAGCTCCACTTGTTAAGACGATTCCAGAACCATCTAACGATGACCACAGTCGAATATTGTATAAGCGGAAGCAAGAATCGGCAAGAAAGGATGTGAAACGCGCGTTTGGTGTTCAGAAAAAGAAATGGGCCATAATCGCCAATCCAACACGTGCTTTGAAGAAAGAAAGACTTGTTAATATGATGTATGCATGCATCATAATGCATAATATGATTCGTAAACACAAAAAATATGCGATAAGTCCCAAATGGTTCCGAGGAGAAGCACACCAACCGGACGATCTGGTACGAAGCACGGAAGAAATTCATGTTGTTATGGGATACATCAGATCAGCTCAAGTGCATCAAAACCTTCGATCCGATTTAATCCAACACTTGGCTAATAATGCCTAATATTTTTAATGTTTGTATTTACCCGAGTGTATCGTTTTTTAATTTTGATGGAATAAAAGTATGTATTTTATAAATAAGTTAAATAAAAGTGATATTGGAAAGATGAGGTGGAGGTGAGGTGGTGGTGGGTTTTTTTTCCTTAAGAACCTTGAAAGGTGAGTTTTGAGTGGGTTAGTGAGAGGAAAGAGAAAGCTGAGGTGGAGCTGACGTGGCAGTGTGATTTTTAGTTACCACTCCCCCTAGCCTAAGATCTTCTTCGATATGTGTTCTCAAAAGACTTCCATCTGATAGTGACAGATCTTGATTTTCTCCACATGTTATACTAAAGCAGTTATAAAAGCAACCTGGAAAATATAAAAAAAATTAGTTCTCCTTGCATATCACGACCTTAAAAGACCTAACAGGAATCTTGTACAATGTACCTGTAAGGAAGGTGGTAGTAAAATAGCAATAAATTAAATTTCACAATACTCCTAGTAAGCCTATATTGATACTTTAGAAAATAACTAATGGCTCGAGAACAGATGATAGCTATAGAACAGATAATACCGCAAGTTATAATATATCTTTCGAACAATAAAAACTGATAGAAATCAATCATCCAGTCGATAGCATAAACCATACACAAGTATATCATCAAAACAGGAATGGTTAGTATAAAAAGCCTTATCCTCACACCATCTACTCTAAACAGTAAGAAAAGAGCAGGAAAAGGGGTCCCGGGAAACTTCATAATCACACCCCAAAATTTTAACCCCCAAGTCACCCATCTATAAATCCATGAAAAGAGGCTCCCATCAAAACTAAGACCAGGATATTCTCATCTCAGTGATGATGCGAATCCAACACCATATACTACTAGTACTATTACCACAAAAATCAATACCTTCCTTATAACTACCATGATCAATAATAAAACATACAGAAAGAACATAGCCATCCTTATACCTCCCTGCTCAAACACCCTACCAACAATCACTTTCAAAAACACCCATTCATAAACACAATAATACCTGCAACAATTCAGATATCAGAGAGAACTTAAAATAACTATAGATACAACAACAAAACTTGTCTCCTTAACGTCTACAAAATTCAACATACCCAAAGAGGTCAAATTTTCATTCTCATCCAACGCACCAATTATCTTGAGATATTTAATAGCATTTTGTACCTAAACAGATGGACGGGATTTCAATTAATAAGGTTATGAAAATTGAAAAGATTCAATATGAGCATTTTGGAACTATGTATCCAGTTGTTGAACTGATATGCACCATACTCCTAAATTACAAATAGACTGCAATTAAAGTGGTAAAGGCTTAAGGTCAGTAAACCTTTTCAAAGTGATCGTATAAGATAAGTCACAAAAGTATTTAAGTATTTAAGTAATCACAAAAGTAATCGACATGGTAATTCAAAGAAAATACTCGACATGGTAATTCAAAGAAAATACTAGTTAGTTTTTAGGACAAATTAAACGATATAAGCCTCTTTAATCTTCCTATACATATCATCATGTTGGCCATTTTCAGCTTCTAAACTGGTAATGCATGATTGCACAATACCTGATGTGGCCATATTATAACTATGCATCTACACATACATTTCTTTAGTCTTTTCGCGTGTGCACTCAAACATTTGAGTCAAAGTAGGTGGTTCTTTGTTTGGGTCTTTATGTTTCTGTATTCACAATTAAAAAACAAACATCAACAAGAAAGTATTATTAAGATAACTGAAATGAAAAAAATCACAAACATAAGAAAAGCATGTTAGCAGGTCCTCGTGAATCATGGCAAAACTATTTGCACCAGTTGTGTGCATGTTTTTTAAGACATACATGTATTCCTTAATACCAAACACTGGTCCTGCACAAATTTAACTAGAAATTCACAACTCATGTAACCATGTACATCAAATAAGATACTATACGCAAAATTACAATCACCTTATTTTATTCCATGAAGTCAGCAACTGTGCATCATTGTTTGCCCACTTTTCCTTGAATTCAGAATAGCTACGAGTAATATTCAATATTGATGATAATAAGCAAAAATTAGATACATAAACCTGTAAGAATGTGGCTATGTAAATCAAGTAAACCTGTTTTTTCCATGTTTGGGGCATCAAGTTGGGCTTTAACAAGTTCGACATCGCCATCCTCATTTTTTGAACAATCTTCACTAACATTCCCAGATTCTATCTCATTATGGTATTTAATCGTCTTTCATATCTACAATAATATAAAGAAAGTTTACCTTAACTGTGTCATTATTTTTTCTCCTCTCATAATCGGTCATAATCTCTTGGGCGCCTTTATTATGCATCCGTTTGTTTCCCATTAGCGACGTTCTAAAAACTTGCACCAACATCAAACATTATGTTAGTATCAACCATATATTGTTTCAAGTGTTTGTATAGCTACTAGAATATTGTCCTAAACTAGAATATTGGAAGACTCGTCTTTCACCATTCCTACCCTTTTCCTAGTGATACTAGGACATCAACTTTTAACTTTTCTTACAAATAAACTAGTTACATTGTAGATTCAATTTTTTTGTTCCTAATAACATATTAAAATATGTGGCACACAATGAATTCTCATTACATAACCAACTAGTAATGACACTGAATGAATAACCTCTTACAAAATGGTTAAACAGTACAAAAAATCAGTTAGTCATGATGTATTTGCAAGACAATGCTGCAACTAACGTAGTACTAACTCAGGTGAGCCGATAGCTAGTATAAAAAAACTTTCAATTGCTAATCAAGTATTTGCTCCTCGATACAATGTCGCAGCTAATATATTAACAACACGGGCAAGTCGAGAACAAAAAAAACACAAAAGATAGCGACATACAACAAAATGCAACATAGAACATGTACTTGGAAACTGAACATATTAGAAACGTTAACAAAAAATGTGCACATCAAATGACAAGTTACAATTTAACACTTAAGTTATGTTAAAAAAAATAAAAAATCATTTCATCATCAAAAGTTCCCATACATACATTGTATGGCAAAAGTTGCAGACCAAATTCATATTAACACTAAAAGATGCTATAACATATTAGCATGTAGTATATAAAAATGCAAGTAGTATTTTACTAAAATTTACAGCAATACATTAGGCAAACAAAGAACTATAGAAGAGGTAAAACATTACAACAACATATTGGATAAACATTAAAGAAGTTCTAGCTCTATGCAACTCGCTTTCTCTTATGGGGATTTTCATCAAACACTTGGTGTTCAAAAATATAATCGGTCATTTTGATATATATTCCAACTATCCTTTAATCAAATACGTACATATAATCACTGTAGAGAAATAAAATATATTGCAAAGAGAAAAGACCAACAATAACGGCATAAATAATTCAGATTCAACTTCCACTAAAAAATATTTCACCCCTAAAAGAAATTGGTACTCTAGATGCAATTTAAAATATAATATATTTCTTGATACTTAGAGATGAAACAATTACCTGATGATGCAACATAAATGGATGAGGTAGAAGAACAATCGAGCAAGGGTTATGGGATGAGCGACATAAATCGATGGCTAAAAGACCTTTAATTATATTAATTTGAATATCAATAAACTTGTACGAAATTTTATTAGGGGGAAAACAAAAACTCAAGTTTTAGGAGGGATTTTTAGAATTTTTCAGGATAGTTAAAATGTTTTGGTGAAAAAATGGCGCCATAAGTTTCCAGAATTAGGGATCTTGGGAGGACAAAGAGTGGTTGGATGGTTTAAAAAAAATCAATGTTTTGAAACCGGGCAGCCTCGGTAGGTTTAGCCGGTTGTGAAAAAAAAGGTCAAATTGACCCGGAACCCGATGTGACTAGTCGGTTTTGAAGCGATTCGCGTTGACCTGGTTCGTGAGATTCGGCCGGGTTTTATATCTTTTTTATTTTTTTGTTTTTTATCGCAATTAATTATATGTATTTGCGACCCAATGAGAAATTTGGGTAAGAAAGGGTTATATGTTTTCCATATACGTAGTAATTAGATATAATAAGATTTTTGGTAAAAAAAATTAAATAAGATGGTAAAAGAGAGTTTTTAAAATTTTATGTAGCATTATTCTTTACTGCTAAAAATAATAAAAATAATTAAAGTATGAAATTACTCAAATGACGTTTTATCCTCTTTGTAAAACTTTTTTATTGTGATGTGTGTATTAATTCACTTTTATTAAATAAAAGTATACGTAGTAAACAATTTAAGCAATCGGTGTAGTTTAACCTTTAAAGAATGCAAATATGTTGTCTCTTTATAAGAATTATTGCAAAAAATCTTAAAAAGTGTTGTATTGCAAATTGAAATGTTGCCTTTTCTTAATAATATTGTAACACTTTTGAATAAATGTTGCATTAGCTATCAGCATGCAACACTTCCTCTCAAAATGTTGCTTTATAACCATTTTTATTAAAAAGGCAACACATTTTCAAAGTGTTGCTCTTTAAGTGTTGCATTAGCTTTGTTTTCTTGTAGTGACCATTTTCTCATTTACTTGTTTTACAAATGAATGCTTGTGTTCCGCACCTTTACTGCTAAACCTATGAATATCACTCAACTTTATGTTGACAATTTTACATGTTTTATCTCAGGTATTAAAACTTAGCTTTGCTCGGATGGGAGCCCACAAGATATTAACGCAGCTTGGAGATTTTTGTGAAACTTTTTAAAGTTACGTTTTGGTAAAAACTGTCAGAAGTTTATTCTGTATTTTGGTAACTATATGTTACAAATCATGATGAAATAATAGATTTTTCCGCTAATAAAACTCTGGGACGTTTGTTTAAAACTCTGATCTTTTATGATGTAATGTATATGTTTTTATTACGTCAACTTTGTGTCAACAGTATTTCATTGTTTCTTGTACAATGACGTGGAACCCCCTTGCTGCCTACATGTTCCTTGCCTGATTTTGGGGGTCTCACAAACTTGTGTGCCATTCATGCTAAGAGAGTGACTATCATGCCCAAGGATATTCAGTTGGCTAGACGTATTCGTGGCGAGCGTGCTTAAGTTTGTTTCTGTTGGAATTTAAGTAAACCATTAACCATATTAACCATATTAATATACACGAGTATGCAGCGGAATATAGGATCACATATAGACAAATAATTAATATAAACGATAAGAATTGCGTACCTTTTAGCAATGGATTAAACACCTTTATCGAACCACCAATAAAGATCAAAGCATGATCTCTCTAAGAATACGCACACACTACGTTCTTTAGCAAACAATTAAGTATGCTAGTACTGATAGTGATAAGCTAATGAATATTTGTTTAAAAACAAATAAATACAAAACTAAATACTTGTAGCTTTAGTCGATCGAAAAAACAAGGAATATTTTAATGGCTTTTGTTTATAATCGTAGTATCTCTCAACAATCACAAATTGCAAAACTACCTTGTTGTTTTTAACGTAGGGACTAGGAAATCATATATATGACAAAGTCATGCATGCAATATATATATATATATATATATAGTGTGACTTTATTTACAGAACCCGTATTAGTGACAGAACTTACAGAACCACCTATTATACACTATATCATGCATTAGGTACAATCTATTAATGCAAAATGGCATTTTGGAAAATACACATAAGTTTACTTGAATGAAAAAGTTAAATGAGGGGCAAAATTGTAATCATATTATTCCATAAAAATAGCATTTCACCATCAAAATTGTTTATTCCGATTAATTTTTTCAGTCTCTCTCCTCATAAAAAATTAGTCAACTTCTTGCCTTTATTTTCATATCCATATATTTCTGTATCCCTCACAAATCCACCATAACCGACCCACCCCAATCAAACCTACTAGACGAATATGTTTCATTTACTAAAGATTCAATCAAATCCAAAACCGATGTGGATGTTTTGTTAAAGTCAGACGGCGATAGTCGGATCTCGAATACGACGGCGACCGGATATCATCCTCCATTTACAAAGATTTAAGGTTTTATTTTTTTATTTTATATCAAACCCCACATCAGATTTGAATTGAGGTGTTTTCCCCCATACGTTTGCTAATATTCCGACTTATTTATTTAGTTGTAAATCGGGTCACTTTTTTTTTATTTTAATATGGTATAAATAAATATGTCTTTTATTATTGTTTTCATCAGATCCGACTTATTTGATTCTTCTAATATTCCGACTTATTTGATTGTGCTAGATGAGGACGACGCGAATGGTTCATGGATTGAACTGGCACATCATCAAATAAACTGGTTGTTATCGCCTGTTTCCGTGTTGAGGGACAATAACATCTATCATGGTTGCTATCGTCTTTTCTGTGTTGACGAAGATATCGTCATGGTGGATTGGAAATGACAGTGTACAAGGTAAGTCGTATATCAGGAACATATATGTTTTATGCAAAACATATATGTTTTATGCAAAACATATATGTTTTTTGCAAAACATTTATGTTTTATGCAAAACATATATGTTTTATGCACTAAGACATATATGTTTGATGCATACATATAAGTGGATTTGTCGTCATTTGAAAAAATACAATTAAAGGCCATATATGTTTTATGCACTAAAACATATATGTTTGACTGTGTACAACATGGTAAGTAGTATATCAGAAACATATATGTTTTATGTAAAACATATATGTTTTATGCACTAAAACATATATGTTTGATGCAAAAGCATATATGTTTTTTTAAAGTAACATATATGTTTCTACCATGATGACAAATTTGTGCACATATTTAGTTGATATAAAATCAATTGACATGTTGTGTATAAAAATCTAGAGTTTTGATATAAAATTAATGAATGAGAGTGCAATTGTGTTTTTTGTTGTTGAAATAAACTCAATTGAGGTGTGTATAATTGCTTTTTTTTGGTATGGTTGTACCAGGTTAGTGAAGATACTGATGTCAATGAATACCTGGATTCGTCGTCAATTGAAGAAATATAATTAAAGGAATTCATAAGTACCGTGTGTGCATATATGTTTTCTTGGAAACCGTAGATGTACATTTTTTGGAAACACATGTTCGAAACAATGTGATGATAAAATTTGAATACACATGTTTTGTTCATACATGTACAAGTTGTATTTTTATTTTTGTTTCTGTGGTATGTGTATTTGTACTTGTCATTCAATGAAAACATACATGTATTGTTTTTTCTTTTATAAAGGCTCTTGTTTTTTTATTTGTGTTTCAGTTTGCAATTGATAAAAAGAATTAAATAATTGTTCACAATTCTTAAAAAACATGTATGTGTTGATGCAAAATTTAAACGTATATGTTTTGTGAAAACATATATGTTTTGTGAAAACATATATGTTTTGTGAAAACATATATGTTTTGTGAAAACATATATGTTTGTGGAAAAACGTATATATTTTCCGCCTGATAAAAAATTCAAAATAAAAAAAAGAAAAAAAATATTTTCGAAAATTAAAATATTTAATAAAAACGAAAAAGTATTTAAATAATTCAAAAAAAATATAGAAAGTATCTTTTACTAATTTACCCTTTTGTATTAAAAAAAGATTTAATAATTAGAAATATTTCATTGGTTTAGAGGAGTTCTGCAAGTTCTGTCAATAATATCAGTTCTGTAAATAAAGTCCCCCTATATATATATATATATATATATATATATATATATATATATATATATATATATATGTATATATATATATATATATATAGGGAAGCGTTATTATAGTATACACCCTTAAAGTAGAATATAATAGGTACATTTGTGAACCGTTAGATCAACAAATAAATGGTTAGATTAAATTAAAATAGATGAGATGGCATTCTCGTTAATAAAATGAATTCAATGGCACATTTTGAAAATCAATTCATACCCTCACGTGCCTATTGACCACCTTTTTCTTTGTTCATTGTTTTTTACAGTACTTTTAATTGACATTAAAATAGATGAATTAAAATATCTACTTTATCGGCGCACAAAGCGATTGATACAAATTTTAAAAAAACGCTGATAGATAGTTTATCGATATTGTTTATTACCATTACGTATCAATCTATTTGTAAGACCTTATATCGACTTTTTTTACAAAAAATGCAAACTTTTAATTGACTAATTTTGGAACTACGTTAATTCATAATTCATAATTACACATAAATAAGTATTAGCTAAAAAGTACACATAAAGTAATTTTAATATACAACTTAATCATGATTTTTGTACAAACTATATCACTAATACACACGAGTCAAACTTTAAAACACTTGGCTTCTTTATTTTCTTCATTCACAACTTTATAGTATACAAGTTAAATCTTTGACGTAGTACAACAACAAACTAATGATACATAGGTGCCTTATCAACATAGCTTGATACATGATCAAATATTGGTGCTTCTTGATATAGACAAATAAAAGTCAAATGAACACATGTATCAAAACCATAAAAAAATAACAAAAAAATCTAGTGGTACAAAAAATACGTACATACTATAACTTGACATGATCAACATAGCTTGATACATGATCAACTAGTGGTACAAAAAACCTAGAATATGCCTCAATTTAATTACGTGTTCAACGTGAACATGCATCATTTTTATAAGAATTGATGATCATATAAAGAGATATGATATCTTTGCTAGAAAAGAAAGAAATAACCCATTTGAATTCACCAAAATCAATAACAACATACTATACAACAAGATTTATAAAAATTGATACATCAATGCTTAAAAAACCTTCGCTAGATAATCTCTGAGAGATGCTACAATAGCAAATCATTCACTATCATAAAATAAGGAAACCAATTAGATATGTGGTTGGGGAAACTAATACGGCTCAAAGTATAACCTTAAATCACATCTGTCGGAAACCAAAATCACCATCTTCTACAGGTTTTTATTTTATACTTTTATAGTTCTAGCGGCGGTTATGAGAGATTGATTGATGCAATGATGGTTGATGTAAACGCGTTAGATTCCAGTCGTCGGGATTAAAGGTATTGGGGTCGGTTACGATATGATAGAAGGTTACATGCTATGGCAATTGGTAAGGAACTGATGATATACAATACTTGGACAAATATCAAATAATTATATGGAAAGAAAAATGTGTGAAATGTTTCTGTATGAGAGAAACGAAGGTAGGACTAAGATCTGGATTTGGGTTGTTGTTTATGAGAAAAGATGAAGTGATTACAAATCTGAATTTATTATAGGTGTTACTTGACATACATGTGTCAAATGACTAAAATGCCATTCTAGTATTTTCATTAGTTTTTAAAATATTAAATCCATAGAATCCACGTGTCCTATTTCTAGTGGTGCTTAGTATAACCCATTTTAAGGTGTAACGCACTTGAACGCAAATCTATATATATATATATATAGGGGCGCGCTATTTGCAGAACCTGATTTTTGGTACAGAACTTACAGAACCATCTTTTTACTTGTAATAATGCATGTTGTACACTCTCTTAATGCAAGATGGCATTTTTGATAATATCTACTACTTATTCAATTTTGTTATTTTTTTAAAATCAAAAGGGTATAACAGGAAAAGCACTTTTTGACTTCTTTTAATTCATTTTAATTAAAAAAAACGTTTTTTTATAAATCTCTTAGTTTTTAATTTTTAATTTTTTTAATTATTTTTTATTTTTTTTCCATGATACATATTTTTTTTAAAAGTACATATGTGTTTTTTTGAAAATTCTGTAATCTGGCATAAATTTCTTTCCTACAACATTTTTAGCCCACACTTGTTTTAAACTTAAATTGGTAAATAGACATATGTTTTAGTACGCATCATTTTCGAGAATTCATAACAAAAAACATAAACGTAAAGTGATCTCTATATATATTGATAAGAAAAGAAAAAATATACATACAATACACAAATTTTGATATAAATTAAATACATTTCAAATACAAATACATATTGCTAAATATAAATACAAAAAAAATTTAAAACATGTATGCACTCTTTAGAAGACATAGGTGTACGCTTCAAAAACATGTATGTACGAAAAACATATATGTACGGCTTCAAAAACATACATGTACGCCTTCAAAAACATACATGTACTCCTTCAAGAACATATATGCAGGCAATCAAAAATCTGAAGTCATTCTCATCACGTGTCGTCATTCCTATGATTGAACCATCCCTGAATCAAATATACAAAAACAAAAAAAAATACATTCAGTAAATAATGTGACGAGAATGGGTTTATCATCAGCTAGCCTTATTTTATACATGTGATGAAAGATATTGGTTTTAGTTCTTAATAATAAATGACAAAGTATAAACTATAACTATTGAAAGGTATAACACGCCAAGTTGCTTTGACTAAATTTACTTTTTCATTTCCAAAAATATATATAATGATGAAGCAATTTAAAAATAGTGCCTAAGAAAGCCATTCGAAATAAATGAATACGAAACGTAAAAAAACAAAAGGACACCTTGTAGTGATCATTTATCAAAGTGAGAACATAATACTGAAGATATTATTTGAACTTTGAACATGAAACACATATATTTTTTTATGACATGTGAATAAAAGGAAGAGAAGTTAAAAAAAAGGAAGAGTAAAAAATAAGATTATTTAATTGTTCACATGTACTCATCTATCTATTTCTCTTTTTCGTTTCCTGTACTCACCGAGCATGCACCACTCAAATTGATTTTGTTCACCATTAAAAGGAACAAAATATTGTTTAATCCAAAATATTGTTTTAGATCATCATTTCGTTTCCTTTTTTACTGATATTGTTCATCATTAAAAGTACTCATATGTTTTTAAATAACACAATTAATTTGATATATTGTAAAAATAAAACCTTGAAATAGTATCCGGAGTCGTTGACATCGTCATCACCATCTCTCAGCCGTTGCCGCCCTCTTTCTCCAGTCACAACAACAGCCTTGGTCTCTATCGCACATATTTACAAACCTTAATCCGGTTAAAGGTCGAATCAAGCCATGTTCTTCTACCTTGGATACAACCGATCTGTCATCTTCGACGACCACCTCGACTACCCCATCACGAACGGATCATTCTCGTTTTTTTCTCTAGCGATTTGTACGGAGAACATATATGCACGGAAGACATGAGTTGCAATACGGTTCGTGGGCTTTTCTTGATGGATTTGTTATACGACAATAGTGGTTGAGGAAGAAAGGTATAGAAAATGATTTGTTTATAGTGTAGGATTTAGATGGTTAGAGAATAATAGATGTGTTTTTCGTTTGTGGTTTTAGATCTGGAGGATGGAAGAATGTAATAGTTGATCTGATCATGTCTTGTTGAACAGTTCACCCATAGGTTTAGATTCATGTTTGGGTTATCCATAGGCTAGTGATGGGGCACTCGTGGTAACTGTCAGAGATGACAGATCGTGATGATCGCCGGAGAGGTCAGATTAGTTTTATATAAGGAGATGACATAGATGTTTTTTTTCAGATCGTGATGTATATGAACAAACAACCGTGACTAATGGAGCAGTAGTTGTTTTAGATTTGGAGGAGTGATCAACTGAGAGAGACGGCGGTTTTTTTGAGGTTGGATGGGTTTTGATAAAGTTTGTAAATGGAATATGACATATATCACTTTCAGTTTTTATCATTTCTTTTGGAGTTAAAATGTACCGGGTCTACCCTTTCTGTATTTCTTTTTAAAAAAGTAATTAATTTATATTTACAAGACTGCCATCATGCATTAATAACATATACATTATGCTTTATTGGGAGTAAAAAGCTGGTTCTGTAAGTTCTGTACCAAAAAAGAGGTTCTGTAAATAGCACTCCACTATATATATATATATATATATATATATATATATATATATATATATATATAATATATATATATATATATATATATATATATATATATATATATATATATGAATATATATATATATATATATATATATATATATATATATATATATATATATATATATATATATATATATATATATATATATATATATATATATATATATATATATATATATATATATATATATATATATATATATATATATATATATATATATATATATATATATATATATATATATATATATATATATATATATATATATATATATATATATATATATATATATATATATATATATATATATATATATATATATATATATATATATATATATATATATATATGTATATATATATATATAATGTATAGTCGGTGGTTAAGTCCTAAATCAATTAGGAAACTCAAAAGACGTACATCAAAGGCAATATATATTAATTCTATAGTCTTTTATTTATTTTACATACAAACCATTATAGTTAACATTTAACTACCATTTGTAAAATTCCTTTAATTAACTAATTAATTAACGTCTGTTATAGCTTATCACTAATTAATATATTACGCATAATATATTACGCATAATATATTAACATATAATTGTTTTACATATTAATGTGTGTGTCTCTTTAGCTCGAGACGAATTCCGGACATATATTATTTACGTGTACATATTCCTACAACTTCCACTTGGACATGTACAATAATATAATATAATAACATTGGTTAGCGTCTAGAAACATGTCAATGCTCCCGGAAACTCTCGAGTGTAGTTTTCCATAAAGTACATTTAAATGACTTAAACATTTACAATCTCTTTGTTTCTCAAATGATGTGTTAATAATGGATACGGATTAAAGTCATTCCATTTTAACTATTTTGTTTCTTGCATTACATAATTAATATAGATTACCAATCTAATCGAGACAAATCTAGATTACCATTGGGTATGACCATACAAACATCTATGAATTAACGAGGGGTCCAGTAGCATTATTCTTCAATCCTAGTTGAACGAACAAATACTATCTTGACTACACGTGCCTATTGCATACTTCAAGATATAAATGATTATAGTCTTTATTATTACCTTATTCAGGATAGCGTTAGAACTATAGAAAATAGTACCATCTACATATATAAGACCTGCTTGCATCTTAAGTCAAAGGATTTAGTAATGTAAACCATTTACAAGTTTCACTTAAAGACGCCGATCCATAAAGTGATTGACTTGTTAGTAGGAGATGTGTGATATACAACTTTTGTATATCGTATGAGTTGGTGAACCGTTCTTACATATTCTATGAATACTAGCCGGGTACTCGCGCAATGCGGCGGCGGGTACCCGATGACTAAATTTCCGACGGCAGGTGTTGGTCTTGGTGGTCGGGTGGTTGGGTGATCGTGTGGTCGGGTGGTCAGGTGGTTGGGTGGTGGTGTGGGTTTAGGCGGTATGTTTAGTTCGACAGTTGTGATGTCGGGTGGTGATCGCGTAACAATGGGGTTTTAAAAGCTCGGTGACATAATTACGCGAATGAAGAGAATGATATATCATGGGTATATATATGATTTGTGATGAATGTTACAACTTTATATTTAATTTTCATTGAATCGATTGTTACAACTCTGATGAATGTTACAACCGTTATGATTTGTGATGAATGTTAAAACATTATATTTAATTTTCATTGAATCTTTCTTGAGTTGTTACAGTTTTTTTATTTGTTACAATTTGTTGAGATGTGACTATATAACTTTGCATTGTATTATTTCCTAATTAAGAAATGTTTAATACTGAATTTTTTTAAGACTACTAAATATAGAAAGGAGTTAAATCCTTTATAAAGTAGTAAGATTACCATCTCTCATATATGTCATAATTCTATTATATTCCCATATAATCAATCGACATTGACAATTTAGAATAACATATTATTCAAGGATTTAAACATGCAAAAATATGACCAATAAATATTAAAGAAAATGGACATATCCAATACTTTAATTCAAAAAATAAATATTGGTTAACATATCCTTTGTCCAAATACTAAAAGATCAATGCATGATAACCTTTGTTAAAAAATCATGGCTCAAGATATGATGATCATACTTTTTGTCAAGGCATGTATTTCATGAAACTCTACTAGGTTTGATCTTTGAAATTTTGAGAATACTTATTTAAAATTCCCAATTGTGAAAATCTCTGAACATATATAATGATTGTTATTATGTACGTTTCTACATATGAACACACAACAAAATGAGAGTATTGTTGTTGTACATCCTATAAGATGTGTGAGTCCAACAACATACCATATTGAAAACAATCTCCTTTAATAGCTTTTTAAACTATAAAGTATTCTTTATTCTTTTAATATGTAGTGCAACGTTATGCTCAATTGAACATAGCTAGTCCACATGGTCATCATCAAGAATGAACTTGTACCAAGATTACTATTAAGTGTTATCTTAACTAAGCTATAGAAACATCACTATTATATATTATAATCCACAAGCTATAAATTATTACTATGATAATATTTGGTGTCTTTCTAAATTCTAAGTTTGTTGACAATGATAATTACGTCTTATTATCATATAGAATATTCATTACTTGGAACAATTCAAGTTAGTAATAATCATTCTATCACAAAAAAATCTTGTCATAACATTTGTACTAATCATCTAAATGATTTTCTCTTTAAGCATCATTGTTGTCAAATCTTCTTATACTTATACAACTTTTACAACTATCCACACACACGCAATATGATTTACATGATGAATCCCTTAGGTTTTCATCTTATGTCAACTCTCATCAAATGTGATATATTCATTGAGAATTTCTAAATGATATTTCATGTTGTGTTGTATTTCATTAACCACAAATGTTTATTACACTAAACATACATATCAAGGTCATACATTTAATTTCTAAACCCTTTCATATGAAACCTTAATCCAACCTAAAGTTTAACATCTAGCTTACATGTAATATTGCTTTCTATATGTTATACATCATATTGATATAAGAAATAAACATAATACTCCCACTAGCTTTTAAATGTACTCACAAGTTATTTTAGATCTAATTAAAATCAAAACATGGATTTAATAATTAGACTTGAGATATATTTCTTAGAAGCATGCATTAATCCATACATGGATTCTTGCATTATGTATACTACATAAAGATTATTGTAATTTATAAACACTTTGATCACAACCGTCCTCGCTAATGTAATCATACAAAAGTGTTTAAATATGACATTGTCATGTTTATTATTATAAAAATTTTCATGACAATAAATCATCTTTATTAAATTAATGCATGTAGAACTTTTCTATCACATATTGTGCATTAATCAAGTGTACAATATTGTCCATATGAATCTTTTAGTAAAGAAACTTCTATTCACCTCACGGTCTAACCGATTGGTTAAAGATTAATCAAGTTTCCAAAAATTGGTTATCTTCTATGGACTTGCATCTATTTATTCATAGTAGGGTCACCATCATCCTCTAACATACATTCCTTAGTATTGACTAGGGGTGTAATCGAGTCGAGCCGAGCTCAAGCTTAATAGGGCTTGAGCTTGGCTTGATACTAAAATTGTAGCTTGAGCTTGGCTTGATAGCTTGTCAAGCTTTACCAATCCAGGCTTGAGCTTGTATGATAAAAGCTTGATCTTGGCTTGAAAAGCTTGAATATATATATATATATATATTAAATTTTTTATAATAAAACTTATCAAATATAAAATAAAAAAATAAAAATCATTACTTAAAACAAGTTTGATTTATCTAACATTAATAAAACCAATAAAAAAATCATCCTACAATCTTGGTTTCAAAATGTGTTTTGCTATCCAATACGATTAAGGTCCCAAAGGCCATTGCATGATGTGAATGTGAGCGCAATTTAGACACGTTTAGTATTAAGAAGAGTATAAAAATATTTATACAGATATTGTATTCCACCAAGTACCGACTAAATACAATAATTAAATTTACAAAAATAAAAAATCATTTAAAATACAAAGAACTAAAATATATATATAATCAGAGTTAAAAAACCTTCTAAAATATATTATTTATTTATGAAATTAGCCCTTAAAATTAGGTTAATACTCAAATTAACAATTAGTTGCTTATATAAATTCATCATAAAAACATATTTTTGATAGAGCTTGAAAAAGCTTGATAAGAACTCGAGCCGAGCTAGCAAAAGCTTAAGCTTGAGCTTGATATAGTTTCGAGCTATTTTTTAGGCTTGGCTTGGGCTTAACCTTGATAAAAACTTGGCTTGATCGAGCCAAGCTCGAGCTCGAGCTAAGTTGCTTGATAAAAGCTTGTCTTGATTACAACCCTAGTATTGACATATCAATATATCATTCAATTACTAGGGATATCCTTGCGGATCTATTAATGTGCATTCTATCATCACAAGGTTCGCCATTTTAATGTTCATCCTCATTATGACATTTGCTAGTACATTTAGAAGGTTTTGTATTTTGTTATTTATCTCTTAAAGATCTCCGAGTCCTCCCAGTTGCTTTTAGTAATCATAGACTATTCTTCAAATACTTAGCATGTAGGGCAACAAATTGTTATCTTTTGGACATGTCACAAAATACCTTGATAGTTCTTGATAAATTCAAAACTTAAATTTAAGACTCAATGTGATCCATCACATTTCATAGCTTGATGGTGTCTTTGTTTCCTTTTACGTCGGAGAAATATTTAAGTTTATACTTTGTATACTTAATTTACAAACCTTGACAACTTTTGGAGGTAAAGTATTTCAAGTTATCAGCATCAAATAGTTCTAAAGAATTTGATTTATTACTCTAGACATTCTATGAGTATTTGAGATTGTGAGACTATATCACAATTCCTAAATAACTTAAGACTCCTTAGATTAAATACTTATCAATTGTGTCAAAGCAAAATTGAAATTATATAATATATAAAACCTAGTGCATGCTCTAATGTATATATTTTAAAATGGTTCAATAACTATATATACATTTTTTATCCTTTGAATAATTCAAAGACTTCATGTTCATTAACAAGAAGACATAAAAAGTAAACTATTTACTTTATATTATAAGTCTTTTAACAATTAAAGACTATATGCTTATGCTTTACAAGAGACATAAATATTAATAAAGTAACTATGAACAACTTCAATAGTTATTTCAAGTTAATTGCTTATTTCATTTATATAATTGTGCATTCCAACAAATATTCCAATAAATATAAGCAAATTAGTTGAATTAGCATGTTATTCATATCTTGACATTTTCTAAACAAGATAACATACATTGACAATTAAATGTATAAGTCTTAATAGAATATTAGATTCATATCTCGCGGTCAAGAAAACCATTGACATATTGTTATATGTTGTACCTTGCACACAATAAAGATTTCTCCCACTTGTGCATGGCACAACAACATGTATGCAAATAAACAATAACGAAACACATTTGTTTATGTGAATAATATGATAGTGTCATATATATTTGAATAACTAGTAGAATGTCAACCATATAGATTTATAAGGAATCGTGCATAATTATTTTATGGAATATACTTCAAAAGTGATTATCATATAAAATAAAATGCAATTATCCTTAAAACTATGGTTCTTTATATTCTGAATGTAAGTTATTATTTCAAGTCAAACTAGAAATAATATGGATTACTACGAAGGTAAACAAGCTTGTAACTCCCACTAAATTAGACAACATTACATTAATGTATTTCGCAACGCTCCCACTGAATTTGATAACATTACAAATGTTACATCCCCAGTGAAAACTAAATAGCGATTTATTTACTTTCCTACTCGCTTTAAATGCCCATAAGTAACAATTACTTATGTATTATAGATAGTGTATGAATTTCTACCATGTAAATGAGAGACTATCTATCATCCTTTCATTAACTTGAAAACTAGCATGCAATTTCCTGCATATTAGGCCTACCATTCAATAAAGGCATATAGTACCTTTGGTTAAAATAAATTAACTAGGATAAATAAAGCTAGTTATTATAATCACAAAAAGCAAATAAAGCACTTGTTTTGTTCTATCGATTATAGCCTTAAGGGGATCGACATGTAAAGAACAAAAGAAGTATTGTTTGACTAGAGATTGCTAAGAGACTTATTAGTTTGAAAGATGCTCAAAACTCAAAAAGATTAATGTGATCTACTTGAAACAATAAGTTGTGCAAATCTACTTAAACCTTTAAGTTCGCTTAGAGATTGATAATTACAATAATCCAGTCACACCTATTAATAGCTTTTCCTTGCACGGAAAAAAGATACGTATATGTCTCTTTCTTTCTTACAAGAAAACGAGACTTTGTTTGTCAAACAAGCATTAGTTTATAGAACTTTGTTGCAATAATACTTTTAAAAGAATCACAAATTTCAATTTTAGTATTTTCAATAATATTATCTTATAGAAAATTAAATACCCATGTTTATAAATATACAATTAATTTTCTAAAAGTTAGAGTCCACCAAGACATACCGCCACCACATCAGTTGATCTGCTAGTGATGATGATATTCAAGGGGTAATTAACGTTCAGTAATTTCTTCCAATAAAACTTCTAGAATTATGGGACTCAACCTTATATACATCACTTGTGACTATTCAAAAGTGAAAAAGCGAACATGTTTATCCCATCTATTGCCACGAGTTAAGGCCTCACCTATCTTAACTTGCTTAAGTCGTCCAACCAAAAACCGCGATTATATAGCACCGACGTCTCACAATCGAGTGTATTATATCACCTTGGGTTACAAAATTACCACAATCTAACGTATGGTGAAAGAGTAAGTGCAAGTGCTTTTACACGTTGGATGCAAATAAACTTATTTCAAAGGGTATAAATTTTGACAATTCAAAAATATGTACAAAGAAACATACAACATCTTTGTATCATGATAATTTATAAAATTTACTCAATTCGTTATTTATAGACATCACTTATTTAACTCACAATTCAATTGTATAAATAGTGATATCATAAAAAATTGACTATTCAACATGCATTCTATTTAAAGAAGTTTTATTTTATCACAGGAAAAGATTAAAGAATGATTAAAATCATTCAAACCCTAGACCATTCGCGGCTTCCTAAATAGTATGCAAGATAAGGAGACTACAAGTAGTCAGATATTATAGGGCAATCGTATCTAAAAGACCGAAGTCTTGATGAGTCTTCCCAAACCTTAGCCTTGCAACTAGATAGTACTTTTGCAAATTACGTCATTAATAAAATTTTAAAACTTTAAAATAGAAACAAATGATAAACTTGATTCTTACTAATCACGGCGTGAGTTAGATTTAAAACCATATTAGGGCGACTCATTTGTTTCCATATATGATCGTGCAATAACAAAATTATAATAAATCAAATTTCATATAGAAAATGCTGATTAAAAAACAGTATTTTTTTAGACGGTATATGGCTTATTTGGTTTATGGCTTTTGTTTTCGGCTTATATAAGTTTATTATTACATACACTACACATGACACATTGCCTTCATATTATGAAACATTTCTTTTTTCCTTATCGATTTTATCCTATTGTATCATGATGCGTTTAGTATTTTGGTCAGTTTGGATTTTGAATGCTAACTTATCTATATATTATAATAAAAAGGTCTTTAAAAAGACATGAAATACCCGTTAAAAAAAGAATATTAAATTTTAAAGATGTCTAAATCAGTAATTTTATATAACAAACTAATTATTTTTAGTAATAGTTGAAAATGTCTGGAGCTTACACAGGACGCCACAAATTATTTTCCAATTGGTTAAATCTTCTCCCGTACCTTTCACACATGATAACTAAACAAATTCGACCTAACCTTCACCATTTGTAACCCAGCCAGAGACTCTATAGTCATAAATTCAACCGCCATTTGCCACACTTATTTGGAATTCTAGGTTTGAATCATATAAAAAAATCAAAAAGGAAGTTCATTATCTCCATTGGTAGTCATCCACTTTATCTGTTTATTAATTGATTTTAAATCTTAATTACATTGATTTCATTCTGTTTTCTTAATCATCAGATTCAGTATTACAAGTATTATTTGTATTGGTGATACAAGTTTTATTATGAATTTCAATTCAACTACAAGTGAATAGGTTATTTTTGATCTTCAAAAACATATTTCCATCAGTGCTTTGTCAATTATCAAAGGTAATGTTGAACCCGCAGTTGGTTATTTAGAATTTGATCCTTTTTTATTTTCAGTTTTTTTTTGTTTCAGGGATGATGGTTGAGTCACAATTTTGGCTAATGGTTGAGTTTTTGTTTTGTTTTCTTATGTTATGTAGTTGCACTCGAATGTTCTTTGGCTAATGGATCTATACGCTTTGATGTAATTTAGGGTCTCATGTAAATGGAGTTCGTCTTTGGAAACCAGTTTCCCCATTGATATCAACGATTCTGATCTCATTGCAAACTTAACCTTTGAACAAGAAGGTATTAATAACACTATCGCATCGATATTTGAATTGATGTCTTGAAATTGGATTATTGTGAAAATATATAAGCTTTGGACACTTCGATAATTTTTGCGTCTTTTTTTTATCCGTACAAGTCATCCAAAGCTTAAAGAATATATAAGCTTTGGACACTTCATCTTCTTTAAACGGTTCGTTGTATCTTTCCTTATATCAGATATCTTTCCTTGATGTCATGTGCTTGAATGCTCGTCCAGTGATTAGTACCACCACACATTTGACTAACCCATCTACGTTTGTGATATTACATATTTTATTTACACATATTTAAGTGCATTTAAGTATTTTTCTGTATAGCTACTCCAACATTAGGGATCTAAAACTAGTGCCAAAAAACATTCTTTTGAAGTGTTTTATACGTAATTGGTTTTACTATTGAAACACATGGGTAGTTAGTATTTGAATATCCTTTTCACAACTAAACACCACATGGAAAAACTAGAGCGACAAAATGGCCACTCGGGATATGGGTTAGCACAAGTAAGTTATTTTTTTAGTGCAGATTAAGATGGGCCAGGTTAGACACTCGAAAGAGTTTCGATATGCATATATAACAAATGTGTTAACAACTTTAACACAATTTTAGGCAGCTTCCGTTATGCCTACTTTTCAGTTTTAACAAATCTTCTCCAAATAATTTCATAGATTAGTAGAGAGAAATATAATATGGGTTTCAAAGAGTATACTTCGGGACTCTACTATGACCTCTTGCAAGAATCTTGCCCATCTTCCTTGACAAGTTAAAAGGCGAAGGAAATCAATAGCCCGAGTCAAGTAAAATCTCTGGTAAAAGAAAGTCACAAATCTTACAATATTGAAAATGAAGTATTGTACAAAAAGACGAATTTTACAACATTTAAGAAAATATTAACAATTGTTGTAAGCCTCTATATAGAAAATATTAACAGCTGAACTGTATCATGTAGGAACTAAATGTTAAATCTTATTGATACCTAACCGCATTGCAGAGATGAAAAAGATTTCATACTGACTTGTGGAGCTCTGGATCAATCTCATCTATGGTATGTACAAACATTACAAAAGCACAACAAGTTTTTTTTAGAAGAAAGAAAATGAAAAAAATGATGTGAAAACAACAACTGATGTTTTAATTTTGTAATACATACTGAATATGATCTTACGTCGTCTTACACCAGCTAAAAGAAATAATGGATGGAAGCCGGGTTCTTAAATACTTTGAGGAAACAAAGAAAGGACGTGATAAAGTCACTAGGAAACTTAGTAAGGATGATCATCTAATCAAAGGTATATCTGAAACTTTTAAGTTTAACCTTCATTTTAGTTGACTGATATATATTCACCTATGTGTATATATATAAACTAAGTTAATAAGTTTGTTGCAACGTCTTATTCGTCTCATAATGATCAGTAATAAGGACTCATTTGTCGTAAAAAAAATTATATTGTTTTCTTTAGCTTTAATCTGGATCGAAAGGGACTCAACATAAGAAACTCTATGCAAGTGTTTTTCAGTTAAAAAAAGTCTTACATGATACAGTTCAGCTAAAATAACTTCCTAGGAATTTTGACCAATTTATGGGATCCCACTCCATGAGTCTAATAACTGAATTTTGAAATGATTGTTGTCTTGCAGGCTCTCATACAGTAGGGCATGTCGATAATGTACCTGAACATGTGCCTACGGCATAACTCCATGTTCGAGTGACATATGCAACGCAAGCATGTCTGAGCAAGATGGTGCATCAGGCGAATCACAAAGTTTAAATCGTATAATAGATATCTTCCCTTTCTTAAGGTATGTCTTATTTGAAAGATTTAAATACATTCGGGTTATGTTCTATTTGTAACGCGTCAAACGTGTAAATATAAAATTAGATGAAAAAGTGGCGTTGGTGATAAATATTATTATGCTGAAATCAGTACTTATTTGTGAGCATCTGCAGCGTTTCTTATTTAGGAAGTGCTATAAAAAGCATACACCAAAAAATAATCAACAACTATTGATAATCCGAACCAGATTATTTTGCTCCTTAATTGGTAGGTAACTATAATCAATAAGCTATTGAGAAGTCAACTAAGTAAGTTTGTTTATTGTGTTTTGTGGTTTAGCTTATATTTTATTAGCTTATTGAGATTGGCAACAACTGATAAGCAATCTCAGTTCTAATGGCTTATCGATCTTTCCAATATGCTTTTTTGTTGGGATAAGTTTTGAAACTCCAATAAGCTCCTTTTTCATTATGTCTGAGCTTATCAACCAATGGTTATGGACTAAGGGGGTGTTTGGGTTAGCTTCTTTACCCTGCGTATGGGCTTATCTCTTTTTGGAAAGCCTATAAGGCCACTGTTTAGAGCTAATTACCTCAAGTCTCATTTTAATAAGGTTATAAGCTCCATAATGAGCTTACTCGCTATACAAATAGCAAATAATAGGGGTGTTCACGGGTCGGTTCGGTTCGGTTAGTTAGACGATTTTCACTATCCATCGCGGTTCGGTTAGTTAAATTTACTATCCATAACCGGACCGTACAAGGCGGTTAACCGGACATACGGTTACCCGAAATGAGCGGTTACCCACGGTTCGGGTCACGGTTAACCATTAAATAAGTTTCATAAAGTTTTAGTTTATAAATAATAACATGATTTAGAACATAGAATGTCGTTTTCGTATAATTCAACGACATTAAATAGCTAAAAATCATATAAAAATTATTTCGTTACAAAAAGTCCATTAGAATATATATAAATAACATATTAACTAAAAAATATTTATTCGATATGTATAAACTACGATCACATTAATTAAATTTACACATACATGTTTAATACATGTACTATAATTTGAATATTTAATTTTAAAATTTCATGTATAATAAAAGTAGGGTACTAATACAATTAATACATGTACTATAATTTGAATATTTAGTTAAAAAATTTCATGTATAATATGTGCGGTTCGGTTCGGTTAACCACGGATATCTAAAAATAAAAACCGTAACCGAACCGTTATAAGCGGGTTTTTTCGGTTTCGGTTTTTTTCGGTTTCGGTTTTTTCGGTTTCGGATTTTTTCGGTTTCGGATTGAGCGGTTCGGCTCGGTTCGTCGGTTTCTCGGTTTTTTTGAACACCCCTAGCAAATAAGGCCATGTTCGGCTTTAGGGCCAATAATTTAAGCAAGCAAAATGAATGTATATTTAGGAGGTTCATACACTTAAAATAGCAAAATGACTAAATATATGGGGGTGCATCTCACACTAGCGACATCACATCTCACAAATATAATTTTTGAATGTCAACTGTGATTACATGTATTTGGAGTATGGGATAGAAATTTAAGCTGCTATTTATGAGTATTGCTTAAACTGAATAGGGTTGTTTGCCTTACAACCTAAAGTCAAGCAAACTTTAGGTGAAGATTTGCAATGAGTTTAGCTTTAATATATTGACCACTATTAATTATGTTTTTGTATAGGCTAAACATCAATATCATTCACCATGCCATCATATTTGATGAAGTTAGTGTTACCATAGACAGATGGTACAGATGGTACAAATGGATAGTGTAATAGTAACTGAGTGTAGAACCAGTGATAGAGACTATAGCTAATGTGTATTGGTAACTGAGGTTCATTTTAGTGGTTTATATGGGTCATTTTGATTTTCATATTCATTATTGTTAGTACAATAGTTTCTATAGCTAATGTTAGATCTTGGGGTTTGTCACAAGCTGGCGCTACACATTTGTTTTTTTAAAGACTTATTTAGGATAAAGTGGGAATCTTTGGTCAAAAAAGAGGGTGAAAGACAAAGGAAATTAAACATCATTGTAGTCTTTGATGTGATAAACGTTTGTAATAGTTATGTATTATTCCAAATGGGTCAAATAAAAATATTTTGTTAAGAAGCGGATGGTTAATCTAATTCTAAAAAGGGAACATAAACTGATTGGTAACGGTTGTTATTTGATTCCCATGACGGTTTTCATGTGTTGTAGATATCCAATGATGTGCATAACAACCAATTTGACCATAATGCCTCTCCCTTGACCTCCACCCGTCAGTTTCCACAATCGGTTATTCATAAGCCACATGCTTCTGATAGAGTCGTGAGTATCTACTCGATAGACAAAATCAAGTTTGATTCATATATCTGCAATTCTGTCACCTAAAAATGAAATAAATAACTATCACCAAGGGTTGTGGTGTCACTTGATCGCGGGTGTGAAAAGACAGACCTATCATTGGCTCTATCTTCTTAACGACCTTCATATGAAGTTTTATTCGACTGTATCACTCCCATTGTTGTTTCCAAGGTTCCTTTTCACACGAATGATAAGATTGAAAAGTTCCTATTGCAGCCTCAGATAAAAAGCATGGTGATGGGAAAACTTTAGTGTCCGGAGGCCGGAGCCAATGACACATTAGAAGACACTCTTTACAGGCGGTGGTTATTTACATGTTGTGTTAAAAATATTTTCAGGAGCTCAAGCAGACTGTAGTGAAGCGGAATTAATCGAGGGGGTTTCATGTCGAGAAGAGGCACATGTCACTTGTGCTTTGTTGGAAGTTTCTGACGTGATCTCACATGAGGTTTAAACCAACTCATTTTGTATTAGCAATATGATAAACATATAAACTACATTGTTGAGATTCTAACCAGATTATAAATTCATCATTCACTCCTATTTTTTACAAAATATGCATGATTTATGTAATAAGTCATCTACTTTGTATAAATTTAAAAAATCACTCCTTTGATTTAAGTGCATCAGGAATACTTTATGAATGTTAATGTCCCACATGAATTGCAAGTATTATGTGTTTGGAGCATATATAAAAAGTGTCATCTAATGTATTTGTTACTTGATCTGCGCACAAGCCTTACAATCTAAATTTTATTTATCCTTATAGATGGTCTATATATATTAATCATTACAATTACTATTCTATCCAATTTGATGCATACATATGCTGTCCTAAAGTCTTATTCATATAGTTCTATAAGACTGCAAGTGTTTTTAAGATATGGGGAATCTGGACCCATTAAGTTCAGGACCAACAATTCTTACTCTTTAACGGCAAAAAATGAAAAAATTGACAATAGCTTAAGAGGGCAGGTCTAATACGTTGAAATGGTCACTATAAAAATTTCCGAAGTTTTTTTTATCTTACATAAAACCTTCCAAGATCTCTTAGTTAATCATTTACATGTGCAATTAAGAAAGGCTTATTCATGGAGCCCCATAAGATTATAATGGTTTTTGACTTCGGATGGTTCATAAAAGATAAAACCCAAATATAATCCTCCATTTTTAAGTGATATAACATAAAATTTGTTTTTAATAAAAATTTATTACAAAAATTAGTACATAAACAAATGAATGTGTGTTTGTTTTTTAGAATATTTTTTATATTTATTACAAAAAAATTATTAACATTTTTTTTCTAAATAAATTGTTTTATAATAAAAATAATCAATGTAAAATTAGCAAAATACTCCTACTACTCCGTAGTTTAATGAGACAATACTACTACTTTTATCCGTGACATGATATGTTTATATATAACCCGTACGTATGCGTGAGATTAAAATCAACTTTTTATTTATATTTTAAATCGAGTATAATAAAAGTTAATCGCTTTTCATTAGTTTACCAAAAATATTTACACGCAAAACTCGGCTCTTATAAAAGCACAATGATGTGTTTCTTAAGGCTCAGTGATTTCACGGGTCAATAAACTATTTCGTATGTTTATGGGTTCATTCTTCCATTGAGTGGGTAAATTACATGATGTACTAAACATTGGAGCCATACCGTTATAATGGCCCTTTCCGTTGTTCTTGCTGCTGCTAATGAAACCAATAACAACAAAATCATCAACTTATTAATCGCTGACCTGGTATTTAACATATAACTAAGAATTAATAATTAAAAGCAAGTAAATACGTGCCATGTCTACATACTCTCTGTACTTTTTTGCTTTCATGAATTACCAGACAGTAACTTCACAGTCTGTGTAACTTGTTGGTGGTCATGAGACTGATTGTGTGTGTGTTTAACGAGTGTTATTTTAATATCATTTCCAGCCGTGTATATTTTTAATGATTGTGTGTGTGTGTTCAATACTTTTTTTTGAATATCTTAAATTACAGCACTACGTGTGTACACATTTAAAAAAAGTCAGACCTTCCGTTCTTGTATAACTTTTCAAAGTTTTGAAGTGAGCCGAGATACAAAATCAATGCAAACAGCTAATGTTATTTAGCATCCAAGGTTTTCCAGCCGTGTTATTTCCTTCCCTGCGTGATTTGATTCAAAATATAATACTTTCCTGTTTTCAAAATACTAGAACTATTCAATATTTCCAGAAATATAATAGTTTCCTGTTTTCAAAAAAGCAGTTTTGTTGAGTTATTTTCCTTCATGATTGTGTATGAGCTTTAATGACAAAAATATTCCTATAAATTCCATATTTCTCACACAAACACAACACCAGGATGTCTTTCACCATATTTCAGTTGACCATATCCTCAGTGTTCCTTATTCTGTCTCTTTCGCAGGCCGCACAGACATCTTTTCGACCCCATGCATTGGTTGTCCCGGTCAGAAAAGATGCCGCGACTAACCAATATGTCACTAGAATCAACCAAAGGACTCCTTTAGTGCAACAGAATCTACTGGTTGATCTTGGTGGCCAGATCTTAGGTGTGGATTGTTTTAAGAATTATGTTTCGACAACTTATCAACCTGCTAGGTGTAGGTCGGCTCTATGCTCATTGGCTAGAGCTGCTGATGTATGTGTGGATTGTGCTAGGCTCTATGCTCGCCCCCTAGACCGGGATGTAATGATAATACGTGTGGGTTGTTTACATACAACCCTATTATTACGACACGTACCGACGGTGAGCTGGCCACAGACCTGGTTCAAGTCAGGTCCACTGACGGGTCGACCCCTGGCCAACTTGTTAATGTGCCTCAGTTTTAATTTTCATGTGCACGTACTGCCTTGTTTGAAGGACTTGCTAGTGGTGTATCTGGAATAGCTGGATTAGGCCGGAACAGAATTGGGCTACCTACTCAATTAGCCGCGGCTTTTAGCTTTGACAGAAAATTTGCTATTTGTTTGCCGTCATCGACGACATCAGATGGTGTTATTTTCTTTGGAGATGGACCATACAACTTTCTTCCCGGTATTGATATTTCACAATCACTTACAAGTACACGACTTTTTATCAATCCAGTAAACACGGCCACGTACACACAGGAGCCATCAGCCGAGTATTTTATAAGAGTGACTTCAATCAGGGTTAACAAAATTTCCATACCATTAAACACTTCGTTGCTATCAATCAACAGTCAAGGCAACGGTGGGACCAAGTTGAGCACTGTTAATCCTTACACCGTCCTGGAGACCTCAATCTACAATGCTCTAACCACAGCCTACATCGCCGAGGCTGCAGCTAGAAATATCACTAGAGTTGCATCCGTAGCACCTTTTGACGTGTGTTTCAGCACGAAAAACACGCTAAGCACACGCGTTGGACCCTCAGTCCCATCAATAGAGCTAGTTTTGGAAAACGAGAACACTGTTTGGATAATCACAGGATCAAACTCAATGGTGCATGTAAACGACAACACTTTATGTCTTGGCATTGTCAATGGTGGATCAAATCCTAGTACTTCAGTTGTTATTGGAGGGTACCAACTAGAGAACAATCTTCTTCAGTTCGATATTGCTACATCTAACCTAAGATTCAGCTCGACTCTCTTAGGTAAACAAACTACTTGCGCCAACTTCAACTTTACATTGAGTGCCTAAAACTTCTTTGGTTGTTTCTACTAATAAGTTCCTGTTTACGTGTAAACTGGAATGTGCAGTAAACATGTACTATTTATACAGATACAAAATGATTATGCTGAATGAGAAGATATCAATAAACTTTATATATCCGACTTATGGCTTATTTGTTTTCGGGCTCACATTTCATAAGCTGACTTTTTGTGGCTTAATTATTTTGAATCTTTTCACTTTATATAAGTTTTTTATATATGTTATAATAAGCTATATATAAGCCAAAAAGTTAAAAAAATAAGCTGCAAAAAGTGAGTTTTATTAAAACTTGTTACTACATGATCCATCATGCATGTCTTCTTAATTATTAAAACTTGTTACTGCATGATCCATGATGGTTATGATCTATCTATCTCTCTCACAAAGGGTTTAGCAATTGAAGTACATGGTGAAGCTCATAACATGTCTTAACCACTTGCTGTAACAAATGTTCGAACTTGAGAGAAAATGTTGAAACACGTCTCAAAACACTTTGACCTCGTGACTTACACTAGTGACAACCTTTTAAAAAAATCTTGCATTAAGACTCGCCTTCTGGTACACATAGTTCAATCAAATCTATAAAACAAGACGCAATGCTTAAAATAACATAACGAACCGGCCAGCTAAGATCTCAGAATTGCAACCAGTTCCATTCCGATGCAGCCGGTTAAACTGGCCCGAACCGAATTCAAGTCAACTTTTGTCCAAACATGGGTAAGTCAATCAAGGAGTTTCTCAATTAGTTTCAACTTATGGCTATATAGGCTAAAAGGTGAGCCAAGATGGACACAAAAAGCATGACTGGTACTATGGTTAAGAACTGATACAACCAAAGTACCAAGTATAACTGTTGCGCATCATGGACGGAGCCACATTGCGTTGAGACGGTTCAAATGACCAGCTCATAGTTTAAACATATAATGCTATTACTACTGATGAACATTTTTTACAACTACAATCATGATAACCCCTCTAAAGTATTACTCGTATGATACTATGATAAAGCTTATTACAGGTTATTGTCCGTACCATGTAAAAAAAAAACATGCAAACACTTTTATGAAGATAATCTAAACCACTTTGCAAACCGAAAACTCCCCCAAAATGGATGATAACAAATTATCAAGATCATGAGTTCCAATGAAACTGATTATAGGACGGTTAGAGAATGCGTTCCAATGTTCTTCAAGGGTATCACATTGTCTCTTGTTGCTAAACGTCAAGACCCTTCATGGGTGGCATCCGTGAATGATGAGATAATACAAGAGGTACATATAGCCCTGCTAAAATCATATTCTATCTCGTACCAACCTTCACAACTGAACTCCTGCATATCAGAACACGACAACACCCGTTAATCAATTCAATTGCAATACCTTTTTACAACACAAATTTAACGTCAATCAAACGCGGGCACTGTTTCAACACTTACCAACTAGCGTCCCACTCGAAACCTGAATTCCACATCTCTTATACTCCCAACTGGCTCCCCATCTTCAGCTGGGTGATCAAACCTTCTTGTGTTAAGGTCGATAACCTTAAAAGGAGTCCCTTGGGCCTAATTATCATGCAAAAATGCAGAGTTATTTCCAGAATCAGTCTCAATTATAGGTGTGGAAGCTGTAAACAAACAAAAGGCTTATAACTAAACCCGGTTATCCTTGGCCAGACCCATATTTGGGCTAACCTAAATAACCCCTTTCAAATCAGGTCACCTGACAATGTCCCTCCTTATTACTTACCCTTTTCACATCTAATTTAGTTAGCAAATGTCATTAATTTTGTGGTAGATTAAAATAGATCTTGTGGCTGAAGTATATTCGTGTTTGGGTGGAATGGGTTCATTTACTGGAACAAAATTAGTTTCATTTTGACGTAAACAATTTAAACGTACCTCTACTAAAATAATATAACTTTGTTGCTCTGAATTACTCAAAGATGGGACGAAAGAGTAGATGGTTGGTGGAAGATAAGTATGGTTCTTTCGAACTTCCCATCTATCAAGAACCCCCTGCATATTAAAAAAAAACATCCAATATGATTATAAAATGAGTCCGGTTATTAAAGAACCTTGTATTTTGGTGGAATCCAGGGACTAATCTGGGCCGTCCATTATAAAGGACTAGATCATATGATAAAAAACACGAAAGGGCCACAGTTGCCAAACTTTCAAACTTGTTGCAGGGACTAAACATAGACAAAAATGAAAATATGCAAAACGCTTACCCGACCCTTGTTTTTTCTTCTCATATCTAATCTTCTTTCTCTCTCTAAACATTACAAAACCCAGGTTCTTTCTCTAAAAACAAACAAACCCACATACATAATCTCTAAATCAGAAAATAACCATAACTTCAAAATTACATAAAAATACAGAAATGTATCAATTGAAGAATACAAAAGATGAAATAAAAAAGGATGAAAAATGACCGTCAAGAACATGGAAGATAGTAAGTTTGTTCTTATCCTTTATTGAGACGTTATTTAACTATCACTTGTGATTTTGTGCTTATTTCCCTATTTATTTGTGCTTTTGATGATATTTAAGTAGCTTTTGATGATATTTGTGGTTTAGAAAGCATTTTAGTTGCCTCATGATTCTGGTTGTGAGATGGTGAGATTGTGATTGAGATGGTGCTTCGAGGTCATATAGAAGATTTGGTAGTGATGTTTTAGTTGTAGTTAGGATATAATTCATGAGATTTAGTTAGAATCATCAGCTTGTTGTTTTCTTCATCCAGAGTAAACCATATATCTATGTGTATGTAACATAAATAAGTTGAATTACGTTTAAATTAGTATAGTTAATAGGAATAATAGTTACTTTCTTGTTTGCAGCTCGCATTTCGTTGTACGTGTACCTTTTAGATCTTGAACCCTACAAACATTTACCAAAATTTTTGATTAAGTAAAAAGATACCATCCGCGATGATGTTAATATAGAACAGGGGTACAACATAGTGGGAATGTCTTTACCTTAAATTTTGTTAGAAAACTGAGTTTCTGTATGATCCAAGCATACTGAGAATAGCAATTGAGTGTTCAGGATATTGATGTGAGGGATAACGGATCGAATTTGCCTGCGGAGCTGTACTTGGATGCATTTTTTAATGTAATTTGATGTATTGTGTTTTATAAATATTACTAGTATTGTTGCGTAGCTATACTTTGATGCATTTTAGTTTTAGAGCATAATTTGTAGTATGTAGGATTGTTGTGAAAAAATGAGGTTACAGAAATAAACAAAAACAAAGAAGGTAAATTTGTCGCGGTGAAACAAACAAAAACAAAGAAGGTAGACCTGTCGTGGTGAAACAAGCAAAAACAACGAGGTAGACTTGTCGATGTCAAACAACCATTATATTCGAACGAGCATTCCCTCAAGCTTTAAAATATAGTATAGATAAACGTGCCAGATTGATGAGCTCTACAAGTTTACTAGTAAGTTGGGTTGATTCGGTTTTTGTTATGGGTAAAGTTGATTGGTGAGTTGAGTTATGTTTCTGTTATAGGTTTTGGTAGATAACGAATGCTATGATCAAAGGTGCTAAATAATGTGTCTGGTAGCTACACGAGCACGCTTCGTTATGTTCACCTTTACTGATGTGTCGTAGAAAAGTAGCTCACCTTTATGTAGATGCAGTGAAGATAATAACACAAATATCATCGTTGCAAGTTGTAGTCCTAAGCTCTCGACTTAGAGAAGTTTTGAGGGACGTTAACCCACCAGAAATATCTCAAGGAACATACAAACTGATCAAAGTTGTGTATCATTCTAACGAGCCTTTCAATGTCGTTAAACATGTAACTTTAACACAATTCTTATAACACATATTTACAAAATTGCATATTGTTAGGGTAGTAGAGTCATTTCTTTAACAACCAGCAAGTAAATTGCAATTTTCCAGCTCTCTTTAAAGAGGAATCAGATGTAGTTATCGTGAAGGCCTTCTTTCAGGTTACAATGCTTCTAGTTAGGATATTTAAGTTTAGATACAAGCCAAACCTGTTTTGACTCGCTAGAGAATCTATCCATCTTGCACCTATACTATTAAAAATATCTCTTTGGAGTTCAGTTACCAAGTTAATGCATCAAATGAGAGTGAAGTAACCTCCTTGTTATTTGTCACCTATTATACCTCCTAAGTTAAGAGGTGAGCGTTTGTTAGATATGAGTACCAATGGAGGATTCGTTTGGTTGAACAAAATTCAGTATTCCCATTTTAAAAATTAAGTCATTCTTCAAAAGCAATCTTCTAAATATAAATTTGCATACCTTTTACAAATATATACTCGCACCTGTTGAAGGTAAAAAGCTAGACAAGATATTATTGACCTTCATTCCATGGAGATAATGAGTCGTGGGGAAGCCGAGGGTTTGATAAGGACAATATGTGTAGTGATGGTGGCACGGGTAGGGCTTTGCCTGAGTTTGCTACCATTTCAGCAGTCAACTGCTGGTGTTGGAAGGAACCTGGCGCATGAAGCGCTTACTAAGATGATAGGAATTGTTTCTCATAAGATGAAAGGACAATTAATGACAGTCCAATTTGTTTCACTTTAAAGCTTCCTAAACCGTCTTGTAGGCTAGTAGAAACTTAAGTGGTATCGTGGTCCGTGGTGCGATTAGAAAAACTTCATTTTATAAGCTTGTACTAAGTGCAGATACCTTGAAACCTCCTAAGTTTCAATGGCAGTAGGTTGAGCTTAGGTTGTCACTGAACGAGCAAGCCCTCCTGCAAAGAAAAGAAGCTTGCGATGCTTCTTTAGTACAAGCTTTGAGCTCATTTACCCCAAACAATTACAATGTTGATACTAAAGAGAATGGGAACAACTTCACTCAAATGGTTCTGGTAAGGTAGGTGGTCATACATGATGTTGCTCCCCTTTTCTATAAAGTGGTGCACCTTTTAGGTATGTCACTAGAGAATGAAGTACTTTTGCAAGAAAAATGTTTCCTAAAAGGTCATGATGTTCTTTTTGGTTGAAAATCTATTCGACAAAGGTTTATTAATATTGTTAAGAACAAAGGTTGTCAACTAAAATCCAGGTTACTGAACCATGGGGTTTGAACAACTCAAAACGACATGGAAGGACATTCATTCAAGTTTATGATATTGACCAGAAAATCAATATTTAATTTCTTCTTAGAACTACTAGTATTTGTTTTTAGTTCATGTTCATGCCTTCTGATTTGATCTTTTACTTGTTAGTAAAATTTAACGAAATATGCTTATTGATTGTTATTAAATGTTACTTGTTAAGTGTTTACCCATACTAATATAGTATTTTTACATACTAATAGAATTATGGGTTATGAGGTACTGCTGTGTTTTTGCAGCAAGGTGTCGTTAGTAATGCTATGTCACAATATCATGAGTTTTTTTATTGTGGAAGCCTCGCAGCATGTAGTGTTTGGGTTTGAGTTTGGCTTTTGTCTACTTGTAAAATATGGTGTAATTTAGATGGCCAAAATGAATAAGTTTTAATGAAACAATTTTAACATTACCTTGATTAGTAAAAACAAAATGAGGCTTATTGAAATTTTATTGTGTTTGGTGAGTGGTCACGTACAGTTAATAAAAAATGAGAAGTCAATAAAATATTATGTTGTTTGATCAAATTCCGACACTAGAAATGTGTTTGAAGTCTTGTATAGTAGCTGATGATGTGTTTGTGTATGGTTTCTTATTTGTGAATGTGTTTCACTCATTCATGAGCTAAATTTTTAGCAAAAAAAAATTCGGACAAGGTCTATATAACTTGTACAAAGTCTATAGCATGCATACATAGTGCTGAGTTTTGGAGTTGTTTTGTTTATATGAATACTCAACAGTAATTACTTCCAAATTCTTGGGTTCCATGTTTGTAGGTAAGATCGCAACTATCCCAACAAATAATGAAGGATGGTGGCTGCTACGACGAGTGTCACGAGACATTTTAACATAAAATTAACGATATATATATATGTATATTTCAAGTTGTTGGTGCTCATATGATACTGAAAATGAACGCATGTAATGTAATTTTTTGTGAACTTTCTTTTAGATGAACTTACTTCTAATGTGTTGATGTTTCAGTTACCATACATACTTGTATCATTTAAGGGATTTTAAGCAATCTTTTGCTATATTTTTATCTTATGTTCTTTTTTATATCACAAATGTGACAAACAAGTGTAACTTAAAAGACAAAAGTTCAATTGCAACTTTTTTTATTTCACAAGCAGGGAGAAAAATTCTCACCATCTATTATAGGTTAATCTAAGGTGGAGATTAACTTAAGATTTAAAAAAAATGCAAAAGGGACCATTTTTGCCAAAAGTTCAAAATTTTCAAAAACTGGGCGGAGAGGATAAAGTTGTAAATTTTTCAAACTAATTTTTATCAACGATAATATTTCGCTAGTGATAAAATAATAGAATATCACAAGTGATATTAAACATTAACCATGTTTATAAAATATCACAACTGATTTTAGACAAGTCATAACAAATATCACAAGTGATATTAAAAATTAACCATGTTTATGAACTATCACAAGTGATATTCGACATGTCATATAACAAATATCACAAGTGATATTAGTCATGACATTTAACAAATATCCCAAGTGATATTAGACATTAAGTCACTAACTATGTTTATCAATCATCATAAGTTATATTGGATGTGTCATATACAATTATCAAAAGTGATATTATACATCAAGTATGTTATGAAATATCAAAAGTGATAATAACATAATTATGTTAATGAAATATCACAAGTGATATTAGACAAGTCATAACAATATCACAAGTGATATTATAAATTAACCATGTTTATGAAATATCACAAGTGATATTCGACATGTCATATAACAAATATCACAAGTGATATTAGTCATATATCATAAGTGATATTAGTCATGATATTTAACAAATATCACAAGTGATATTAGTCATGACATTTAACAAATATCACAAGTGATATTACACATTAACTCGTTAAATATGTGTATGAATCATCATGTTATATTAGACCTGTCATATACAAATATCACAAGTGATATTAGATATCAAGTTGTGTTTATGATATGATGACCTTCATATGATGACCTTCCTTAATCAATCTTGCATGTGATACGATGACCTTCATATGAAATATCACAAGTGATATTCGACATGTCATATAAACAAATATCACAAGTGATATTAGTCATACATCACAAGTGATATTAGTCATGATATTTAATAAATATCATAAGTGATATTACACATTAACTCATTAAATATGTTTATGAATCATCGTAAGTTATATTAGATGTGTCATATATAAATATCACAAGTGATATTAGACATCAAGTTGTGTTTATGATATAATATCCTATCATGTATTTTAATCATTTACAACTTTTATATGATGACCTTCCTCAATCAGTCTTGCATCATCACCATCATCATGTCTCTTTTCAGCTTCCTTGATGTGCATCTCTAAGAAATACCTTCATTGTCTAAACCTAGAAGATTTGTCATTAGATAAGAAAAATTTTAAACATTAACCTTACAATCAAATCACTCCAGACTTCTATTCTTAAGACAGATATTGCACTAATAAAAGAATTTACAGTTGAGAACAAACAACGTTAATGACTTAATGTCTTATATCACAAGTGATATTAGTCATAACAAATATGCACTAATACAAAAATTTACAGTTGAGAACAAACAACGAACAATTGGAACCATACCTTTTCAAGAAATGTGTGCTGAAAATAATTAGTGTTGCTATTGACAAAAGTAGGATGAACGTGGATCACCCTTCTTCCATCAAACCATTCATTAGGTCCTCGCTTGCAGGCGTGCAGACTGTCTAAGGCTATTCACGGATGTGTTGTTTTGTAAGCACAAAGCCAGGCCTGCAAGGATAAATTTTGGATCCACTCTATTAATGTCAAAGAGAAGTTGTGATGCATTTATCGGCTAGAGTGTCACAAATTTAATTCTAATCAATGCCTATTAGTAGAATCTTATATGACAGTAATGAACAACATAATTATCTACTCATAAGTCACTTATCATATTTCACTTATAGTTGCTGAATAAAATAAGAGTACTAAACACTAAATCTAAAACAATACCAATAGTATAGAGTTAATTTATAATCTGTAACTACAAGAGAGCTGATTCTACTCCTATTATATTTACACATATTAAATTCAGGTATTAGATTATATGTTATTTTTCTGGAGTTTATCTAATTTTTTTATGTGTATGCTCTATTTGTATTGAATGAACTATATGAAGTAGTAGGAACTAAGGTGTATCTGTATGATGTCTTATCAGTAGGCACCTTATTTCTATCATATGGCACGAGAAGTGATTGATATTGAGAGATATGAGTCTGTATAGCGATAAAATAAAATCATACTTTATTCTGTCAAATGGTGCACCAAAGTGTAACCGAGAATAATAAGTATTTTGTGCATTAAAAAACTAAAAATTGTAGGTCGCTAAGCCGTAAGTGTAAAAAAGAAATTTGAAACACACGTTGGCTTCGATATTTACACCTTTTTGTGCAAATGTGTGACCCATGTGATATTTATCAAGATTGTTAATAACTAATGCAAAACTAATGTTTTACATACAATACCTCAAACCTATATCATTTTACTTACCTATTGTTTCACTAACTACAAATGGAGACAGATTTGAAGGGTTAGGTTGTTCGAAAATTTCATTAATTGTAAATGGCGATTGGCGTGCTAGTTCCTCTTAAAGCAAAATGACTATCAGTTCTGCGCCTCTTGTTTTTCCATCTTAAAAAGGATGCTCTCATATATTATCCTCTTGTCTACTAAGACACTGTTATTTTTATAGGAAAACGGCACGCTATTGTCTCTTAAAGCATAGTGACCATCAGTTTTGTGCCACTTATTTTTCCATCTTAAAAAGGATTCTCTCCTATATTTTCTCTTTTCTGTTAAGACACTATTGTTGCGCAAAGGAGATGTAAAGAATCCTTGGCTCAAGTGACTGCTCATGTTTGGTGGGCCTAAATTGCACAAGATTATGAGTGTAAATTTGTGTACCGAGAACCGTGGGCAGCAACATATTTCTAAGTGTAAATAAAACAAATAGGTGTTCTTAAGGTTGCTACTAGTAACCATTCGGATCTTTCTAAACAGAAAAATATAGCTAGAACTGAACAGACCACAAAAAAGTCCACGAAGGAAGTGATAGACACTGATTAATAAGAATAGGATTAGATAGTTTTTTTATTGATATTGGCCTAATTCGAGAGGGGCAATGTCTCCTTCTACAAAAATGATATATGATGACAATGTTAGAGAGTTATTATTGATGGCCTACCCTATGGTTATTTATCTGCTTCTAACTATAATGTACCTTGTGTAATGGCACACGCCTTGGTTAACTACGATAACAAGCACATACGACTAATTGACTATAAGACACTAGGTAAAACGTCATGTCAAATACTAATGACAATATCTTTTCTTATAAGAAATGCAACAAACACGTCACTAGTTAAACTGTTAAACACAATAAGCAATAGTTCAAAATGTTGCTCAAATAGTCACATAGGCATAGATTCTTTGCGATAATTATTATCCGAAAACAAATTAACCACAAGTGATTACGTTATGCATTAATTAAATGACCGAAAACCTTTATATTATAAAATTTTGGAACGACTACAGCTAAATGCCAATAACCAATTAACATAAGAATTCCAAGTTGTCCTTTTCCGATACGTAATGCAAAAAATGTTAAAATCACAACAATAAATGCAGGAAACTACAATAAAATCGACTAGTAACATTAGTGTTGTTATACAATCACTCATGAATTAATATACTCCACACTGACAATTTTCAAAACAGTAGAAATCTAAAAACCACAACAATCCACACCAATTGCCAACACCACACAAATATTAATAAATGCAGGAAATGACACGAAATAAGCAAACTCAATCAGTAACATCAAAACATATACATCTGGGTATAACAAGGCAAACTTAATTAGCAAAATCTAAACTCAGATATTCTGTTTCCCAAATACTCCTATTGTGACAATAATTCGATCAAAAGCCATCCAATAATCTCCATAGCAACAGTGGTGACATATATAAACTTAATTATAAAATTAAGATCACTAACTTTTAGGGGTTTGCTACGACGGCGTTGGCAGGTGACTGTGGTGGTTAGAGTTTCGCCACGGATGTTATGGTGGTTGTCAGTTGAAGATGCGCAGGTGGCCGGAGAGGTCGGCTGATGCTAGGTAGCGAGTAAGGATTTGGTGGTAATGTAGATGGAGAGAAAACACACTATACTGTGTGAAAATAAATAAGAAGAAAATGAAATAAAAAAACCTTCATTACGGTATAAAATTGGACCAGAAAATAAGATTTAACAAATTAAATCTTTGATTAATTTCCATCGTTAGATTAAAAGAAAATAGATGGTGGAGATTAGTCCCTTAGAATGCACTAAAAAACAAGGATCCAAAATAACTTTTGTCATTATAAAAGAGTTTTACAGCTATATTATATTATCCTACTTTTACTTTAGTGTTCTTTTTTCCAAGTGATCAAATGTGAACCAAGATCAAAGAGTAACTTACAAGGCTGCGTTTATGAAGATAATCTAAACTCGAGAAAATTCCAACAAGGGTACGCCATGCCACTTGCCACACACGACCAAAATCCATGGCGGCTGGTAAAAAAACTCCAAGATTTATATAACAAGGTAGGTTTGTGATTCGGTGGCTTGTGTTGAAAAAGGAAGAGAAAGAGATGTGTTTGTCTCAAAGATCCATAAATACAAAAAGAAAGATAAGGTTATTGGTTTTGTGGCTGCAAGTAAATGTAATGTAGGGTTTGTACTCTTATATATGAGTCACATATCTAAACTTGGGCCGATTTGTAAATTCACAAAGTCTTTTTAGATTTGTGGATATGACATTAGATTTATGGATATGCCTATCCAGTTCTAGTCCAGCAACATAACTCTCAAGTCAAAATACACTATGTGAAGCTTTCAAATTCATACGTTCATTGTTGGAACTTGGAAGTAAACTAGAGGGAACGTGGCCGCGCATTGCAGCGTGCTTATTTGTCTTTGGTTGTCGAATATGTACTGTTAGTTGGTTTGTGTTGAGTTTGTCAAAAGAAGGAATAACGATGGTTTTGTTGCGCCAATGCTATTTTTATATGTTTTTCGAAGTTGCATTTTCATTTTCATAGTTGTGTTTCCAATAATTTTGTATGGAGTAAAATTTCATAGATTTGTTCATAAATGACATATATAGGGTGAGAAAAAAAATCGAAAAAACTAAAATCGAACCAAAAATAGAAAAAATCGATAAAAAAACCCAAATGAAACTAGAAACCGATGGTTTGATTTTATTTTTTCAAAAACCAAAAATTTTCGATTCGGTTTTGGTTTTCATCCAAAAACCAAACCGTAATAGCCGAACCAAACCGAACTGATTCATTTATTATATAAAAATATTTATTTAATATAATATAAATACATAAATAAAAAATTCACATTTTTAATTAATATATATTTTCATCTAAAAAATTTCACGCGTGTCTATTTGATAATATGTCCTTACATATGTCACAATATTCTATGCGTACGTTCACTTGCGTGTGTGTCTTATTTATACGTGTGTACTTTTAGAAATTTGGGATAAATATTATTACGCTTAGATTGATTAAAAAACAATTTTCTACGTAAAACAAGTTTGTTAACCTAAATTGATCACACCTATATATAAATGGTTTTTAAAATCAAACCGAACCGCTCAAAACAAAAAAAATTATAATATAAAAAGATAAAAAGAAAATACTCACCGGTCACCCTCAAACCAATTTATGTTTCCACATTCGAAAAATTTGAGTAACATCCTCATTTTATGGAGTCTTTTATAAAAGAGATGATTCACACACTCCAAAATATGATTTGCACACTAAAAATGTTATGTCATGACATGTATACCTTACGATATATGACTTTATGTATGCACTCCACTAAATAATGTAGGGGTATAAATGTCCAAAAACAAAAAACTTGAATGTTAAAGACTTTATTCTTAAACTTATAAAAATTTTATGTTATAAATACATTTATTATGTGTATATTCACCTTTGAGTGCATAGTAATTATCCTTGAATTTAGAGTAAATTAGCTAGAGAGGTTACACTCTTTAGTCCTTTATAAATAAGAGACACATTGTACTCATTTGGATACTTAATAACAATCATTTTCTTCCTCCTCAATATCTCGTTCTTTATATTTCATAACACGTTATCAGCACGATTTTTGCTCTAAGCAAAAGTAGGAACGAGATTCTTGATAGATCTCTGTTGCAATATACATGAACACTACATGTTCTATTGTGATTACATAAAGAGAATTCATTTTGTTATTCATTTTCTTTTTTGTTTCCTCTATTATTGAATTCTCTTGTAGTTTACATGAACAACAAATTTTTTGTTGTGGTTATATGAAAACAAATCAAATGACGTAATCTCATGTTATGTTAAAAAGAAAAATAAAAAAACACAAATAGTTAGAACCTCATGTTCTAATATGATTCAATATCATAACCTCATGTTATGTTATTCTGTAAAAAAGAGAAAATTAATAATAACAGCCTCAAGTTTTATTATGATTCTCTCAAGAGAATCAAAACATAACTTTTTATAAATTTTTTTTAGAACGGCAAATGTTAGTGGTTAGCGGGTCGAGTCGTGCAATGACATTCAAGCGGAAGAATGTCTTCTTCGAATCCTCGCCTAGTTATGTTAGACTCCTTATCCGCTTCGCCTGAAAGGCTCTTGGAAGGTCTTGAACCCAAGACCTCCAAGAAACCTCCCCCACGGAAACCACTTAGTGGAACCCTGGTGGCCAACTGAGCTAAGCCTGTTGGTTATAACTATTATAATTGTTATGTAATTTTTATAGAACCTTAAGTTCTACTACAATTTTTATAGTCATTTATTTTTGTTATTGTTTTATAGTCATTTATGCTATATTTCTTTTTCATGATCTTATTTTTTTTCCGTTGCTTTTTGATTGTTTAACATTTCTCATAGAAGGGAATATCTATATACTTTTTACAAACTTTTTTTTCAAATTTTTATAGTCACATTTGAAAAATCATACTTTTTCCGTCCTAATTTACTTGTCCACTTAAAAATTTTCTAGTCTTTTTTCTTCAACTTTGACTATAAATTAAATTTTTTGTGTTATGTAATATTTGATACAAGTTATACTAATAAAAATGCATTTAAAACTTAATTCATTCATATAGTTTTCATCAAATATTACATAACACAAAAATTTAATTTAAGGTTGAAGTTGATGAATAAAGACTTGAAAGATTAAAAGTGAACAAATAAATTGGGACGGATGGAGTATATGATTCGTATCATAAATCACATATAATTTTATAAATCATATGTGATTTTATGTAATCTATATGATTTTTTCAAAACTAAAATAAAAAAATTTGAAAAAATGTTCGTCGAAAATATATCAATGTGCCTTACTACCAAAAGCTAAAAAAATACTCGTCGCGGTGGTTTAGTTTTCTTTTATCACTTAACGATTTACCGGTTTTAAGATAGTTTGTTTAAAAAAAAGTGAAAATACATTTTTTATTTATAATAAAAAATTTAATGGCTGAAATTAATTTTTTTTTTAAATTTATGTTAAAAAGATCTAAAAAAAAAAAGAAAACCAAGACGTTGTGATGATAAAAACAATAAAAAACGTTACCTTTTGGAAGTTACTCACTGAACCCGGTCATTAAACCACCTGAACCGTGGTTAATTAACTCCGTAAACCCATGTCACTAAACCTTCTGAACCCCTGCAACTTAACCTTACACCTTGATCCTCTGGTCGTTAAACACTTAAACCCAACACCTGAACCCTTGTCACTCTCACTGAACCCGTCTCTCTGATGGGATGCACTTTGAATGAACCGTTTGGATTATGCATTAAATTCCAACAAGTTGCCACATCACACGTATCTTAACTTTCGAAAAGCTACATGCGCAATTTAGCCAAAACTAACACTCAGTTATCGAGTTTTAGATGAAAAGAAGGGAAAAAGAAAAGGAAAAAAGAAAGTAAAAAGAAACGTAAATAAAATGTTATTTATATGTTCTTGAGATGAAAGAAAGTGATAAAAAATCATGTTCTCAAGTGGCGAAGGAAAAGGAAAATAACTTGTTAAATTACATATATGTTCTTTTAATTCTTAAGTCCAAATATTATAAAAAGGGCACTTTGGTATTTATACAAGTTAAAATGAAGTTTTCTTTCCCTTTTCTCCCAAAAGTAGGAGGAAAGTTTTATAAGCAAAACCTCCTTCCATTTTCCTTTCCAATTCCTTTTATTTCCCCTCAAATGTGAACTCGAGAACATAGTGTAAAAGGGTGGTATGGTAGCTTTTGAAGATTACTCAAATAAAAAACAAATTTCCCTTTTAAGACTTGAGTAAAATAATCACCTTATAACAACCTTTTCATTTCCTTAATTTTCTTCTATTTTTTTATCATTCCTCAATTTTCTTTTTATTCTCACTATCTTTCAAAAGGGTATTTTTGTAATTTAAAATTACCCATTTGTCTTTATTTCTTATAATAAACTATGCTTTGCAAATTGAATAAAAATTAAAGTATTTTTATTAAACGTATCTGTCATCAATCAAATATTTTCATTTCTGAACAAAAGACACTTTAATTAGCTAAATAATAAAAGTAACACTTATTATATTTTAGAATAACTCTAAATAAAAAGTTGTACTTTTTAATTTGAGTCGCTAAGGCCAGGCACAACGCAGCCGGAAAATTTCGGTCGCCGGTGGGTCGCGACCGATTTGCTACGTTGCGGCGATTCGGTCGCCAGACTCGGTCACACTGAAATCCACTCTGCACACGATTGAATTGAAACTCTCGGCCTCCATGTTTATGTTGTGTTTGTGTGTTTTTATAAAAAAAATTATTTAAAATTTAACATGTTTTAATTATATAAACTTTATAAAAAAATTCCAAATTTTAATATATTGAGCTTTGTTTAGTTCCTCACAACATATATTAATTTGACAACTTTTGGAGTTAGTTTTAGCTAATGCATTATACCCCTTTTACTTCTAATGTTTCGTAATATTTTTTAGTTTATGTAATGTGTTTTTTTAGTGTAATATGTATGTTTTTTTAATTAAATATTATTTTTATTGAATATAAAAAGTTATTTTTATTGAATATAAAAATAAAAAAATTGAACTAGGTCGCACTAGGTCACCGGGTTGTGGCAAATAGGTCGCACTAGGTCGTGGGATGAAAAAATTAGGTCGTGACCTATTAGCGTTGTACCTAGCCTAATTAAGGATGTGAATTGATTGCACATTCACATTTTTTTATAGGTACTCTACTATATGCATTATATAGTTATACATTGTCCAAAGTAGGCATTAACTTTGTATATTTGAATGTCACAATAAAATAAGTTTGCAAATCATCTCTCATTAAGTATGACAACACAACCGAGAATATCAGGATTGTATCTTTCGTCCCTATCTTCGTTTCTCATTCCCTTCCCTCATGCACGTCGAGAAATTGCTTTACATCCTCATTCTATCAGTCTTTTATAAAAACTTTTCCAAACACAAAAAAAATAATCTCAAAAAGTAAACATAAGTATCTCCGTCTATCGTAATTCTTTTAGCTCTAAACTATTGTTTTTATAATTGGTTTTTTAATTGACCCGACCGAGCCACAAGGTTACCGGAGAAATTTACGATTCACAGTTCAATCGTTCATATCAACCAAAGTTTTAAATTGCTCCAAACAACCAATGTTAAACGGTTTTATAATTGACCCGATCGGACCACCCGTTCACTATTTAGCCAACGGTTCAACCGTAAGCTCTAGATTTAAGTATAGGTTTCAATTGCAACACTCTTATAAAGTTAGAGGTAGGAGATTTCATCTTTGGTTTCGTGGTAAATCATCAAAAATAAAAAAATATACTAGCTCATCACGTTTCTGTAGGAGTGATAGCAGTAGGTGTCGTAGATCTTTCTTTGTAATTGCCCATTCTTATTTTCTGAGTGATTTAGTCAAGTTTTAAGTCTATTTGAGTTAAAGTTAGTATAGTTATTCTCTTAGACAGCTTTGAATCTGGCCATTTAAGTTTTTTGTGCACTTAAATAGCATTGTACTGTTCATCTATTGTTATTGTCGAGTTCCTTGATTTTAATTGCGTTGTTTGCTTCCTGTTTGCTGTGGTGTATTTTTGCTTTTTATTGTTGTTTAAACACTCCATAAGCACTCAACTTGTGGAGTGCTTATTGTCCACATATCTGTTAAGCAACAGCATTAAAAAAAATAAAACATTCAAAAAGTGACTGATGTGGGTCTCGAAACCCTGAGATCCTCCATGTTACGCAACGATTCAATATACCCCTTTCAGCAAGGGGGAGTTGAACCCATGACCACACAGACATTTAAGACGCAACACAAAGAACTCCCACCATCTGCTCCCTTGGCAGTTTTCTGTTTTCTTTCCCTTTTATATCTCTTTCATACTTCTGTTTATAGGATCAGATATAAGAAAAAAATAATCTGTTAAAAAGTGACAGGTGGGTTTCGAACCCCAGACCTGCCTAACAAATAGATGCAGCAACAAGCCATACAACCAGCTGCTCTGTGCTTTCTTTTTGTCAACCATTCTTTTATCTTTTCTTTATATCCTTTTTTAGTTTCGTATTTTTTTTAGCTAAGCAGCCCAATAAGCTTGTTTCGAGCTTATTTGGGGCTTTTCTTGTCAGCTTATCATTTTTCCTAGACTTAGATTAGTATTTTATACTTTCTGTAAATTTTTGGATTTTTAGAAAAATCGTTTACTATTTTTAAATCATTTAATTAGTTAAAATTGTTTTTAATTCATAATAAAATATTTAAAAGTCTAAAAAATATAATTATTTTTTCTAAAATTTTCTTTTGTCATTTAGTACGTAGGAAAAATAAATTTGCTTTTGTATAGGTTAAATTTCAAAATTTTCTTTTTATCATTTCATTTTCTAGGAATATTTTAGTTTTAAATTTGAGAAAAGGCATAAAAAAATAGTTAAATTAAGTTTTTATTTTCAAAAAATAATTTTTAGTTTTTAAATATTATAAACTAGGTTTACGAATAAAAAAGTTTAATTTTTGTCTTTTTCTTAGTTAATTTATTTTTAGGGTTTTTAAGTAACTTTAAATATTAATATAAATTAATTAAAAAGTTTTCAAAATTTTTGGTTTATATATTTTAGTTAGGATTTTTAGAACATTTTAGTGATTTTTAATTATTTTTTTGGTTAAATTTTTCGTTGGGTCACGTTTTTACGTTCGCGCGTTTTCGTCCATTTTGAGCGTAACTCGTCTCCCTTTTCTTTTATTTTCGTCTTTCCGAAAACGTAATCACTCGATTAAATAACGTATAATATTGTCGGCTAAACACCATACCTCCACCGAGAACGAACTCGACGACGAGTATTCGCGTTTTTCACAAAACGTGATACTTAATACTTACCCGCTTTTGTCGCTTTGTTTTTCCTAAAATAAAGTGTACAAAAATACCGCATCACACCTCTTACGGGTTGTTCGATACATCTTATAAACCATTAGGGCATATATTTAATTATGTTGTAGCTTATACTATATGTGCTTTTGGATCTACTAGTTAAGTTGACCTGATAACTCAAGCACTCAAGCTCCATCAGAGGAGCGTCTTTGTTTCTATCTCAGTGTACACTCATTTGTCACAAGGGGAACCTTGTTCATGACTAACACTCCATAAACACAAATGAAAACTTTTAACATTACTTTTTAGTGCCAAAGCTAGATGTTTCAAGAGTGATCCATTTGACACAATTCAATGTTTACCCATTCAGATATTATTAAAATTAAGATTATTAAAAGTCAAAACCAATTATTGTTTGCAAAATGGCCAAAGTATGTTTTGAATTAGGATTGTGTATGTCAGATATGGACGTGAAACATGTTAAGAGTACTCATATTCATACTTTTAATGACCTCGAATTAGGTGGTGATGCCTACTGTGGAAGCAGATGTGCGCTTGGCCTTGGACGATTCAACCTAATCAATGATGAAATAAAACTCAGAGTCGCAAAATCATTGTCTGCTGGGGGCATGTATGATTATTTGCAGGTAACACGTCAATATGTCCCATCTTTTTAAACAATAAGGGTTTGTTTGTATTTTAGCGACAATCACGTAAAAGATGTACAATATCTAATTCGGTTGTTGGACTATAAAGTAGTGTATATGATTGGTACAAAAATGAAATGTTGAACCAATTACTTGAAATAGATAACTTATACATCCTTACTCAGAGACCAGTACAAAACTCTCAGTGGGGGTCAGAAACAAAGGATTACAATCGCTGCTGCGTGGTTGAAGAATGTAAAGTATTGCTACTAGATTAACTCATGACATTCTTGGATGAAAGTGATCAGGTATGGTTTATTAGAGTATTTGTTTCTTCTCCATTTGACGCCAATATGAATATTGATTGATGGGTTCAGCTTTGTCCATTTGACTTTGTTTATATATTTCTTGTTTTCATGTAATTCGTTTTCATTAGGTTGAGTTGGCTAAATGGTTGACTTAAGTAACGGGTCGAAACAAGCCCTTTTTGTATGGGCCAGCTTGGGTTGACCGAAGTCCCGGGTAACTTTTTCCAAACTTTAAATTTTCATAAATAACCAGTATGTCAAAAATTGATAACTATAATAGTAAGAAAGTTTGAGGCAATTGATTTTGAGTTCTTGTTAGTGTAAAATATGTGATGGTTGACTTTTGAGCCACATGCCATTTTCACTCCACGTTACTTTTTCACTCAACCAAAACTAGGCGTTTAATAAAACAACAAAGTTTACCACACTAGCATGCGCCATTAATTAATTATTAAGTCATTCATCTTATTAATTTGGACATTTGCTGACTTTTTTGTCAGTAGGCTATGTGTGTCTGTCTATGCTCGATAATTGTCTTAATTCTGTATGAATGGGGATCAAAACTCTAGAAGCCGTTAAACTTCAGCTGATATGAAGTGGATGACAAAAAATTAATCCAGAAGTGGAAGCAAATTTAGTTAAATTTAATTTGAAAAATGGCGAGAGTGCGAGATTGGCCTTTGAATGATTCTCTTTTAGTTGCATCTTTTTCGATTTATTTCACTTTGTTCCTAGATAAGAATTATATACACTTCTTTCGTCCACATGTCCATCTTTTGGATCCGTCATTCTTTTTATCTGGTCTGAAAATTTTAACATTGAAGGAAAGGTGTCAGCTGTATGACCTGCTTTTAGGATATTCATTGCCCAAGATTAAGATAGTAATATTCCTTTTTGTGTAGGTTAAGCTAAAAACTAGAGGTGGCAGATTTTACTCAAAGTGTAATTTCTGGCCGTTTTTGTCGTCGTGGTCGACGGGGACTCCTCCCGGAATTGCGTTATCGGAGCCGAGCCAGGGAATCTTCTACAACTCGTTTGTCATGAATGATCGTTAGGTAACGATCATCAATGTAGTTGCACCATACTTTTGATACTGTTAAAACATAATATCAAAACAAAACAAGTAGATCTTACACCCAACCAACCACCCCTTGGTGTATTTTTATTATAAATCAGAGTACGAAACAAAAAGATAAAGACTAGTCCCTAAAACGGATGCTAGTCGAACGATTACAAGATAAATGTGAGATTGTCCCAACTAGGTTGATCCAATCTCCCTCACTACAAGATTCACTCAATCACACAAAATAATCAAGATGAAACAGATGAAAAACCTCCCATAACCAATAATGGTTAGATGGAGAAAGTGAGCAGTCAAACACACACAATAAGTGTGTGAGTTAGAGAGAGAGTGCTAACCCTAGCAAATGAAATGCTAGGGTAATATAAGCTTGAAACCATCATACACGCTCCAACGGCCACAAAAGCCCAAGAGGAAAACATAAGGCCCATAAACAAGAAAAAAGGCCCAACAAGAAAACAAAACACAATATCACACGTTACAAGTTAAGTGCAACATTGGAGGATTGCACAAAATAACACCCTTCCTCAATCCGAAAATGAGAGAGCAGTAAAGAGCATTATTTCCCAAACATGTCCACAAGCCTCAATTGGTTGCAAAGCTTCAAGTGTTGAGATATTCCATGTGCCTTAGTGAAAATGTCAGCAGTTTGATCAGCAGAGGCAACCTTGAAAGTCTTAATGACACCATCTTGGACCTTTTCCCTAATCAAATGAACATCAACTTCAAAGTGCTTGGTCCTTTCATGAAAAACAGGGTTAGCAGCAATCTGTATGGCAGAACTACTATCACTATATAAGTGAACAGGAAACAAGCACTTAATCAGAAAATCATTCAAGAGATTGGTTATCCAAATGACTTCACAAGTGGCACTAGCCATGCATCTATATTCTGCTTCAGCAGAAGATCTAGAGATGGTAGCTTGTTTTTTACTTTTCCAGGATACAAGAGTCCTTCCCAAGAAAACACAATACCCAGAAACAGATTTCCTGGTTTTAAGGCATTTTGCCCAATCAGCATCAGTGAAACAAGAAACCTTCAAAGAAGTATCTTTATAAATCTGAATGCCAGTACCAGGAGAGTTTTTAAGGTATCTAATAACTCTGAGAGCAATTTTCAGATGAGACTGTAAAGGGGCATGCATATGCTGACTAAGACAATGAACAGCATAGGAAATGTCAGGTCTAGTGTGAGTAAGATAAATGAGCCTCCCTAAGAGTCTTTGATACTCAAAAACATTGTTAAGTAATTTATCATTCTCACTCTCATCAACAGCAAGCACACAATTTTCAGGTAAAGGTGTTGCTGCTGGTTTAGCAGCCAACAGACCAAATTCATAGATAAGCTCAAGACAGTATTTTCTTTGAGTCATGCAAATACCATTGGTATTTTCAAAAATTTCAATTCCTAAGAAATACTTCATAATCCCAAGATCTTTTATCATGAATTTAGTTTTAAGAAAATTTTTGAGGTTATCAATTTCCTTAACACTATTACCAGTGATGATAAAATCATCAACATAAACAAGAAGTGCAATGAAAAGATTATCAGACTGTTTGATGTAGAGAGAGTAATCATTTTTACTTTGGACAAAGCCATGCTCAGCCAAGACAGTGGTTAACTTGGCATTCCACTGTCTTGGGGCTTGCTTAAGTCCATAGAGGGCTTTGTTCAACTTACACACTTTGTTCTTGTCTTGACAGTTAAAACCCAAAGGAACAGTCATGTAAATATCCTCATCCAATTCTCCATAAAGAAAAGCATTATTAACATCAAGTTGAAAAAGAGGCCAATCATTAGAAACAGCAATGCTAATAAGACATCTAACAGTAACCATTTTAACAACAGGACTGAATGTTTCATCAAAGTCAATGCCCTCTCTTTGACTGTACCCTTTAGCAACAACTCTAGCTTTAAATTTATCAACAGTGCCTGTGGATTTGTATTTAATCTTATAAACCCACTTGTTGCTAATGGCTTTTCTCCCAACAGGTAAATCACAAAGGGTCCAAGTATTGTTCCTTAAGAGAGCCTCAATCTCATTGTTCATGGCTTCAACCCACCTATTGTCCTTAACAGCCTCATAATAAGAGGTGGGCTCAAAAGATTGATTCAAGGTAGTAGCAAAACAAAAATTGATAGTGCTAAGTCTAGAGTAATTGACATGTTTTTCAATACCATATTTAAGTTTGCTATCAAGAACAAAGTCATTAAGCTTAACAGGAAGTTTGGTAGGTCTAGAAGACCTTCTAACACCAGGTTCCCCTACTATCTCAGTGGTGATCTCATTTTGCTCTAAAGGTATATCAGGAGAATGAAAAAGATTGTTTGTGCCCTCAGAGCAGGATTGCTGGTTTTCACCTATGATGGTTGCAGAGTCATCCTCCTGAGGATGCACTGAGGCATCCTCATTGGTGGGGTTAACTCTACCATCCAAAACAGGTGTTGCTCTCTCATCATCATTGGGACTTAAAAGAGTTTGATTATCAAAAAAGGATAAGAGATCAGCATCACTTGCAACTACATCAGCCAATTCACTTCCTATATTGTTTTTCATCTTAAAAGGGAAAACAGTTTCATAAAACCTCACATCTCTTGAAAAAAAGAATCTTCTATTATCCAAACTAAAAAGTTTATAAGCCTTTTTTAGAGAGGAATAACCAACTAAAACACATTTTTCAGCTCTAGATGTGAGCTTGTCACTGTTATTCAGACAAGTAGAAAAACACAGACAGCCAAAACACTTTAAGTGAGAGAGATTAGGTTTTTTCTTATAGAGCAATTCATAGGGAGATCTACCATTTAAGACAGAAGAGGGGAGCCTGTTGATCAAGTAAACAGCAGTAAGAATACAATCAGACCAAAAATTAATAGGAATCCCTCCCTGAAACATAAGACTCCTGGCAACATTAAGAAGGTGTCTATGTTTCCTTTCAGCAATACCATTTTGCTGAGGGGTATGAGGACAAGAGGTCTGATGGATGATACCCATAGTAGAGAGCATAGTATGAATCTTGTTGTTAACAAATTCAGTCCCATTATCAGATCTAAAAACTTTGATTTTTGAATCAAATTGATTTTGAACAAGACTTATGAATTGTTTAAGCCAATCAAAAACTTCATCTTTAGTTTTCAAAAGATAAGTCCATACTGCTCTAGAGTAGTCATCCACAATGGTAAGGAAGTATCTATACCCTTCCTTACTCTGAACCTTGTAAGGGCCCCAAAGATCCAAGTGAACCAAATCACCAAGATGGTTAGATTTGTGATCACTCAAAGGGAAGGGCTCTCTGGTTTGTTTGGCCCTATGACAAGTTTCACACACTGATATGTTGGTATTTTTAGACAGGTGAAGGTCAGTCTTAAGAATATTAAGGACATGATCAGAAGGATGACCAAGCCTACAATGCCAAAGGTCTTTGGAGGTATGAAAGGTCATGGCAGAGTTAGCATTACCTAAACTCTGGGTCTTACAGTCATCAAACACATAGAGCCCCCCAGATTCACTACCAGTCCCCAGAATGATCCCCTTGTCCAAGTCCTGAATATAACACTTATCCTCATCAAAACCAACAAACAACTTGCTATCCTTTATAAGTTTATTGACAGAAAGCAGACTAACACAATAACCAGGAACAACAAGAACATCATAAAGAATCACATTGTTAGATAATTTAAGGTTACCAATGTGACTAATGTTGGCAATAGTCCCATTAGGGTGACCAACAGAAATGTTGAGATTGGAAATATCCACAACATTAGTCATCCCCACAATGGATGTGGTGAGATGCTGGTTGGCACCAGAGTCAATTATCCAACCCAAGGTAATGGTTTTGGTAGTAAACTTGGTGTTTCCCACAAAAAATTTAGAGAAATGAATGTTGAACCAAATATTAGCATTAAAAAAGGAGATTCTACCTGCCATATTGGACTGAGTGTTTCTGGAAGAGTCATTTATCAAGCTGAGAAGTTTCTGCATTTGATCACTGGTGAAAGAAGTTGGGGATTCACAAGTGGAATTTTGCTTATCCCCAACTTTTAGATCACAATTGGCATTGAAGTTATGTTTAAAACCATATTGCTTAGAGGCATTACCATTCTTCTTATACCAAGCAGGATAACCATTTAACTCAAAACATCTATCAATAGTGTGGCCAGTTTGATTGCAATGAGTACAAAGAAGGTTGGGGTTGGGACCCCTAAAATTTCCAGTACCATTGCCCTTAAAGGGTCTGTTAGAGGTGTTGTTGTTACCATTGGTGGAATTACCTCTCCTATTTTGATTAAAAGTTTTGACAGCAAAGGAGGTAGCATTCATTTTTGCCTCAGTCTGACCAGAGGTGTCAGGAATACCCCTATGGGATTCCTCTCTAGAGACAGTGACATAAGCCTCCTTCACATCAGGGAGAGGGTCCCTGGTGAGAAGAGCAGTCCTAACAGGCTGATAGCAGTCATCAAGGCCCATAAGGAACTGCATGAGTCTCATGATCTGCTGATGCAGGGCTAACTCAGTGCTAGCAGAACAAGCACACTTAACAGCACAAATACATTTAGGAATCTTAGAAACAGCATCAAATTCTCTCCAAAGAGAATTTAATCTATGATAATAATCAGCCAAAGTACTACCACCTTGTTTAACAGAACCAATCTTTTGAAGCAAATTATAAACAACAGATCCATCAACTTTGTCATAAGTCTCATTCAAGTCTTTCCACACAATAGCAGCATTTTCAGAATAAACAAGACCCATGTAAACATCACTAGAGACAACATTCATAATCCAAGTAAGAACCATAGCATTACATCTATCCCATTGAGCACACATAACATCATCAGTGTAAGACTCCCTTAAACAAGAACCATCAACAAAAGCATATTTGTTCCTAGCTTGTAAAGCAAGTCTCATAGCATTATTCCACATTCTATAGTTTTCAGTCCCAAGAAGTTTAAAAGGAACAAGCACAGAACTACTATTATCACTGTTATGAATATGAAGTGGATTACCAGCATCCAAATTGCTTATAAGAGCAATAGGAGTGGGAGTGGTTTCAGAAGGACCTCCACCACCACCATTTCCTCCACCACCATTTGGTGTAGGAGGGGCACCACTAGCACTCATGATTCACAACAAAAAAGAGAGCAAGCAGAACAATAATAAACCCACAGATAAGAGCAAGAAATAAAGCAAGTAACCAGCAAAAAAACCAGAGACAAACAAGAAGCAAAAGCAAAAAATAAAGCAATAAGCACCCAGAAGGTGAGCACCAGAAATGCTAAGTTGTGAATTGGGATTGGCCAGAGCAGGTATCCACACCAGTCAAGGCTGGAGGGTCAAGATGTTAACCGAATCCGTTTGCACCCACAAACTCAAACAACAGTAGCTCACAAAGTAACCAAGAGATAGAGAGAAAGAGAATGAAAAAAGACTTACAGTGCAATAAAAGAGCCAATATGAAACAAAAAACCACCCAATCTCTAGATTCACTTAGTCTAGAGGATGGGTGAGCCACCACAAGAAAACCCCCAAAAATGAAGATAAATTAGGGTTAGCAAACCCTAATAAATAATACCTGAGTAAATAATCCTCAAATGGTAACGGCACCACCAAGAGTGATACCAGGAAACCAACGAAGAAGAAAACCCCCAAAAATCAAATTAGGGTTTTGAGAAACCCTAATTGGATCTTTCGAGTTTTTCAACGGCACCACCAAAATAGTCAACGGCACCACCAAACAAAGCTTCCAGGGCACCAGAGAAGCAAAACCCCCAAAAATTAAATTAGGGTTTGTGAAAACCCTAAGTCAAATCTTTGGGAAAAAGAACGGCACCACCAATAAAAGCTTCCAAGAACAAAGAGAAAGCTATAGAACACCTCCAAAAGGTAAAACCCTAAAAAATAAATTAGGGTTTCACAAACTGAAAAACTGATAAAGCAAAAAACCAACAAGAGAGCTTAGATAGGCTGAAAGAACTACAACCTTGTGCTCTGATACCATGTTAAAACATAATATCAAAACAAAACAAGTAGATCTTACACCCAACCAACCACCCCTTGGTGTATTTTTATTATAAATCAGAGTACGAAACAAAAAGATAAAGACTAGTCCCCAAAACGGATGCTAGTCGAACGATTACAAGATAAATGTGAGATTGTCCCAACTAGGTTGATCCAATCTCCCTCACTACAAGATTCACTCAATCACACAAAATAATCAAGATGAAACAGATGAAAAACCTCCCATAACCAATAATGGTTAGATGGAGAAAGTGAGCAGTCAAACACACACAATAAGTGTGTGAGTTAGAGAGAGAGTGCTAGCCCTAGCAAATGAAATGCTAGGGTAATATAAGCTTGAAACCATCATACACGCTCCAACGGCTACAAAAGCCCAAGAGGAAAACATAAGGCCCATAAACAAGAAAAAAGGCCCAACAAGAAAACAAAACACAATATCACACGTTACAAGTTAAGTGCAACATTGGAGGATTGCACAAAATAACAGATACACACCGGGATCGAGCCAAACATTTAACGGGTACTTTTGAGAAGATGTTGAATATGATGCTGGAAGGTATTTGATCCATGATGGATCTGTTTGATTAAAAAAACTATGATTAGAGTGATACTACGTATTAAACAATTCAATTCGTATTTATACAGGAAAGCAAGCTATGGCAGATTTCACATGCAGAAACTAAGTACCTACCCCGTATCTAAACTAAGTGCTTGCTTACAACTTACAAGTATATATTATTCACCCTGCATTTGCTTAGAAGACCACAAACACGTCCAAAACTTATGAGTTAGAACAGACATGGAATAAACACAAAGCTAAAACCTGAATATCTCTATAACAAAAACACGACACACGTTTGTAGGTTTTTAGGTTTATTTTAAAAAGCCAAGGATGAACAGGGTGAACCGAAGCAGCTCTCGGGGTTTTCCAAAGGGACTTGTACTGGCCCCATCAACTTTTTATAACAAACATACAGCTCTAAACCTGACTTGAAACTCAAGTTGCTATATGTTTCCTACCACGTTTATTTTTTACCTCTCTTTCACCCATTTTCGAACATTCTATGCCTTCTATGCCTTACATACGTTGGATATGGACGTGTGACATTCTATTTTCATAAAAAAGTACCAACTTTTCTGGTGGAGGAGACTATGAGCTTAAAGCCGCTCCCATCTTTTATTTCAATGTTTGAACTGCATACATATACTTTTGCAATATATCCTAATCTACTGTACAAAAGACAGTACAATCAAAGTACGAACTAAGGTTTAAGTTGTCCACCCGCTACTGAATGCAAACTCAAGTAACTCATAGAATAGTCAAACTGAAATACTGAATTGGAGGAGCATCTATGTTTTTCATGTAAGCATTAGTTAAAGGGAAGCCTAGCCTATCAGTGAATTAAACTCATTGTTGGGTTCATGTCACAGCAGTTATAGAGAGAAACAGAGACGCTCCTCTAATAGAGGTTGAGTGCTTGAGTTATCAGCCCCTTGATGAGCGGTGGAAAACATAGAATTCTAATTTTAAACTGAATTGTATTTTATTTATATTATGAAAACAGATAAAATATAGGAATGTTAATTAACTTTACTACAGTATGAAATATAAAACAAGTACCCTAGATTTAGGTATCATTGAGAAACCAAATAAAATAGTCATGTGTACGGATGTACCCCCCGTACGTATGGCCAGACCCTTTATCTCGTAATCGAATAGGCTGTTAAGGCAACACATAAACAGTATTTCCAACACCATCCGAAAAAGACATACTAGTCGAATATGGGTCAATTAAAGTTATAAATGGGTAGCTTATGTCGAGTCGCTACTCGCTAACAGGTATCTTAACAGGTACAAATACATGCCAAAAATGTGAAAGCATCCTTAACTCCTGAAGTTTGTCATTCGAGTCACCACTACCGTTACAGTTACTAATCTATCTATCTATCTTAGATGTGCTCAACAAGAAATAATAAAATATCGTAGCAAATTGACAATTATCAACTAACAAGTAAGTACTGACTTTTATGATAGGCTCCTTAAATCCTAATTAAGATTGTCATAATTTAGGTTTCTGCCTAAGCAGAACAAAATGACATTACTTATAACAATCACCGACCTAAACTAACATCCGTAATGTTTAGCATTTGCATGACAATAGTAGACACATATACTTTGACTGACATAAGGGACTTATACTTTCGCCGCAAGTCCTGCAGTAACCCATCCTTGTAGTGCATTAAACACTAATTTTGCTTCAGTTGTAGCATTATATCAAACATATCTTATGTGTAATACTATCTACTATAATTAGAATAGGCAAACGCTTCAGATTCCTAATTAATAATAAACATTGCACTATTCATCAAAATGAACAAACTAATTTGACGGATATTTAGCATCTAACTCACGTCTAGCCTACATGAGTCCAAGCTCGACTCGTTAAACATTTTAAGATCATATTCTAAGCAGCATAGGATGGTAAGGCGAAGCCTTAGACAGAAATCATAAACACAAAATTCATCAAAACAAAAATTAAAAAACAAGCTATTAAAAATTAGATATACAATTCGGCGGTTCATCTGAGCAACTTGTACTGGCCTGTTCGGTTTAAGCTTTATGTAAAGTATATTCATCGGTTCGCCCAAGAATTTTGGCCTAAGCGAACAGTGTACAGGTCATCATCAACTTTTTATAACAAACATACACCTCCTGAACCTGACTTCAAACTCAAGTTGCTACATATGTTTCCTACCACGTTTGGATCTTAGATCTCTCTTTCACCCATTCAATATATGTTGGATGTGGAGGTGTGACAATCCCTTTTTCATAAAAAGTGATGACTTTCCTGGTGGATAAGCCTATGAGCTTAAAGATGGCCATTTAGTCTTATAAAAGAATGCAATTAGGTTTGAGAAGATACATAGCTTCTCATACTTTTGCAATACATCCTAATTTACAGTTCAAAAGATCGTACAAGTTACAGTTTGAGTTGTCCACCCGCTACTGAATTCAAAGTCGAGTAAGTCACAGAAATTTCAAACTGAATTGGAGGAGGATTGTAAAAGGAAGCGTAGCTTGTCAGTGAATCAAACTCGTTGTTCGTTTCATGTCAAGGTAGTTATAGATAGAAACAAAGACGCTCCTCTAATAGAGGTTGAGCGCTCCAGCTTATCAGCCACTTGATGAGCGGTGGAAGACTTAAACTGTAATTTGAAACTTAATTGTATTTTATTTAAAGGAAATTGTCACGTTTACCCAGACCCTGGATCTCCTATGCGGTTAGGCTGTTAAGTCAACACATAACAGTATTTCCAACATCATCCGAAAAAGACATACAACTCAAGCTTTGTTAGTACCATATGGGTCAATTCAAGTTATAAATGGGTAGCTTATGTTAACAGGTCAGTATCAAGTTATAATACTTAGCAAACTGGCAATAATCAAGTAACCAATAAGTACTTTCTAATCTTCTACGACAGGCAGAGCAGTATTACTATTCTTATTAAGATTGTCATCACTCATCAGTATCAAGGCTCATCACAATAAGATACGACTAACGTGAAGATAATGACATTACTTATAATAATCACAATAAGCCACGACTACCTAGTAAACAAACATCTGTAATGTTTAGCATTTGCATAACAATAGACACATACATCTCTCTACATAGTTTGAGTGACATAACGGACCTTAAACATTTGAGTCGAGCACCAACATGAAGAAACTAATTTGACGGATATTTAGCATCTAAAATTGATACGAATTCGGATCGATCTCTAGTTACACTTGCACTAAAACTGAAAGGGAAGCCATTGTTGGGTTCATGTCAAAGTAGTAACAAAAAGAAGCAAAGACACTCGCCTAATAGAGGTTGAGTGGTCGAGTTATCAGCCGCTTGATGAGCGGTGCAAACTTAAGTTGTAATTTAGTTAAATTACTACAGTATGAAATTCAGTTATTTTCGCACTAAAAGTAGCGCACCATTTAACTTCGAAAACTATTCAAGTTCATATCCACAACAATATTTTATAAATAGTATATTGGCATCTTTGAATACCACTTGATCTCTTTCCCCACCACAAGTCCACAACTCACCTTCAAACAATAACTTTCCATACTAGTCCATGTTTTCCAACGATGCAACCGGAAACAGTTTCAACATTATAAAGCACTTTATTTTTTGGTAACCTTTAAGAGTTGAGGGCAGGCACGATCAACTTTCTTACTTATTCTGGGTATTGCCAAAAGCTTGGTCGGGGGCATCGCCCCCCACTGTTTATGCAATTTGGTTTAACCAGTTATGAACCAAACGAATTTGCTTTTTGAGCACAGGTCAGCAGCCAAATCCATATATCTATTTGTTAAACCTTTAATGTAATTCCTAATTTATTAAGGGAGTTTAGACATAAACAGAGTTTTTACTCTTCGGTAAAGGAATGCTATTTTTGGAGGATTGGGGTCAATGCAAAACGATAATTTCGCACAACTAAAAGACATACTTCGGAACCTACCATTTTAGTCACATCGATACTCAAAAAATTACCAGCAGAGGCCTCACGATGACAATATGAGAGTTGTGCATTAGAAGGATAGCAAGAAACTACTCTGTATGACAAAACTATACAAAGCCTTACATGAGATCCAAAAACAGAACCGATTCAAAGGATAGGTAAGAAAGTCCAAAATAAGATCATACATGTCTGATCGATCAATTTAGAATCAGGTTATCGTCTGAAATCTAGGATTCAAAAGATACGTGTGTGTTGATTCTTCAACCAGTTGAGGAAATAGATCAAAAACTTTGAGACTGAAGTTTGATAGTGGAAGCAAGGTAGATTGCATAGATGGCAAAATTATATGAGTTACAGTTTGAGTTTTCAACCCATTGCTGAATGCAAAGTCGAGTAACTCATAGAAGAGTCAAACTGAATCGGAGGAAATCTTTGTTTCCGTTAAAAGGAAGCTTAGCTTGTCTGTGAACCAAACTCATGAGCAGTGGAAAACTTACATTGTATTTTAGTTAAATTTACTACAATATTAAATTATTTGGGGTTATGTTAAGTAACTTTACATATGTAGTTGACAACCTTATTTTCGTGCTATACCTTTAGTACACTACAAGAGGTAACACGGCGTATATAAAACGAACATCGCAAAATCATTTATAAGCTAGTCAAGCATTTCATCAAACACATGCCATGCCGCGTAAGATAAATAGAATAGGCAAACAACGGTTTAGGTTTCGTAACTTAATAATAATAGCCTAATGACATCAAAATGAAGAAACTAAACCTTGTTAGTACACTAGAAAAGGTAACACTTACATTTAAATTCATATCCACAACAATACAGTAGTTTATAAAACGAACAGTGCAAAATCATAGCTAAGTCAGTCAGGCATTTCATCAAACAGTTGGTGTACACATAATAATTCAGCAATCAAAGACAAATAAGCATAAATTAAGAGATTTAACCTTAGGGGTTTGGTGTTTGATGAATTTCTAAGCAACCTCCGTTAAGTGGTTACAAATGCAAATCTACAAAGAAGCTGAAAAATAAGCTCTCAACATATTAAAAGTTCTTTCATAAGAAAAAAAAAACTTATTTGGGGTGTTTAGTCTTTGGTCTTTCTTTTATGGTATTTGGTTCGGTTCAATCCCACCCGGTTCAGTTTTAGCCAAACTGAACTTGAACCAATTATTTTGGCCCCTCAATATAGTGATTAAAATAAAATCGATTTTCGGTTTGATCTAATGTGAGACCATGATTAAAAAAAAGTTTATGTTTACTTTTTGAGGTTTTTTAATTTGTTTCAAAAAAAAGTATGACTTACTTCGTAAAAAATTTATTTCATTACGTTGTTTTTTCATACATTATTTTACTTTGAAAAAAAATTCCACACGTTCTTTACTTGATAAAAAAATCTTATTTTTGAATTTTTCGTGTGGTCAACGTTATTTCTTTTCATCATTCCGTTAAAAACGTACTAAAATGAAGAAAAACATAAGAAAACAGATTAAACACGTACTAAAATGAAGAAAAACATAAGAAAACGGATTAAATGGTTGGAGACTTTTGTTTACTAAGGATGAAAAAAAGTGTACCAAAAATAATACATATAGAAGAAAACATAAGAAAACAGACAAACGGAAAAATAATATGCGAAAAAAATTAAAGTTGATTTAAAATTAAAAAATATAAACGTTTTTAGAAAAGTAATTTGCTTTAAATTCAAAAAAAAGTTACAAATGCTAATGTCCCCATGTCATTGAGAAAGCAAAAAGACAATACTCTTCATGTTAGACGCACATTAGTACTTAGCGAATGAATATTTTGCACCTCGTCCTAAGGGATATATGATACCTCATGTTACTAACGGTAGATGTATGAAAACTGCGAAGTATGAGTGAGGGGCGTGAGAAACCACAATAATGTATTTTGCACTCTTTATAATTTAAGGTTTGACCACTTTCTATTGCTAATCCTGTGTGTACAAAGTGTATTACTCACATATAAACAAATAATTGATAAGATACGAGTAAAGCAACTAATTTTGCGAGAATAATGATAGGTGTGAAAACACCCATCCTTTTACCACTTAATTCTGGCTAAAACGAGACCAAAACGCGTATTTAATATCATTTGTTTGGAATTATGCGTTGTTTTTGTGTTTATTGTGTTTTCAGAGCCAACCGGATGGATAATGGAGAAAACATGGGATTGCACGGGATTTATCGAAGAAAAAGACTCAAGATGAAGTCTATTGTCCAAGAGATGCAAAAGATTTGAAGTCACTGGGCCTATTCGAAGATTTATCGAAGAAAAGGACCAAAGATGGAAGATTTACAAAAGTCGAAGAGACTCAAGTCTATTAAACGAAGAAATTAAAAGACGAGTTGAATTTAATCGACAACAAATCCCGAATTAGAATCGAAAACGTCAACTTTTCTGAAAAGACGAGAAGACAAGAAGAACGGGAAAGAACCCACTCACCAACCAAAGGGAACACCTATATAAAGGGTTCCCCTCACACACTTTTCGGAGAGTTTTTGTTTTTTCTTCATTCCCCTTCTTTTTCTCCCTTTGAGTTCGTAGCATCTCCAACACCACTAGGGTGTTTGGTGATCTTGATCTTGTTTTTTTTCAATCTTGTAATTTTAATCCTTGTTTTGTTATTGTTAAAACATTAAATCATCAATACAAGTTCTTGTTTAATCTTTCCATTTCATCTTGTTCATCATCATCTTTTTTTCTTCAAGTTCTTAAGTTCTTATTTTATCGATTTGATCTTTAAAAGTTGTTGGGATTTGTGTTTTTACTGTTGGGATTTGCTACTTATGGTTATTAGATGATTTGTGGTTAATTTGGTAAAACCTTTTTGAGTATTTAGTTTGATTTTGGATCAAAACGTTTTTCCTTGTTCTTCGGGTAAGTTTCTGTTTTTGAGTTCCCCAGGTTACGAATGAACATAAAGTTCCGGGTGAACCAATAGTTCCGAGTGAATAAAAAGTTCCGAATCAGTCTTTATCTTTTAAACTTCCGAACGAACTGAAAGTTCCGGATGAACCCAATCTTCCGAATGAACTGAAGTTCCGAATGAACCCAATCTTCCGAATGAACAAAAGTTCCGGATGAATGTTATTTCCAAAAGTTCCGAATGAATGCATGATTTTATGTTATTATAATTTGATATACTGATTACTTAACAAATTTTGCTGTATTATTTAAGTTATTAATATTTGATATACTGATTACTTAACAAATATTGAAGCTTGGGACAAAAAGTGTTTCGGTTCACAACTCACAACTTGACCCATACCAAAAAGTTCTTGTTTCTACCAGTTACTCATCTAACACATTTAGCTAACTCAACTTCAAACGATAAGAGTATCATCATAAAATATACAAGGAGAAGGGGAAACGCAAAGCATATTTTTTACAAAATCACATTGGAAAAAGCTGAAGCCCCATCAATGGCGCGTGAGCGTCAAATGGAGAAGAAAGAAACGCTCCATTGACTCTATAAGATGAATATATATTCTATTCTTATCATGACCGTAATGAGCTAAGAATCTGTTGATGTTACCTTAAGGGGACTCCTAACACATATAGCAAATTACAAAATAGGAGAACTCGGAGTATGTATATGTTGATTTAACTTGAAGAGTAATAAACCATCACTTTCATCCAAGAATGTCGTGAGTTCATCTAGCAGCAATACTTTACATTCTTCAACTAACGCACCAGCGATTGCAACCCTTTGTTTCTGACCTCCGCTGAGAGCTTGTCCTGGTCTCTGAGCACATTAAGAAATTGAAACTTAGTATATTAAAGTAAGGGGTCAAAGTAAGGGATAAGTAAGTAGTATGAGCTAGCATACTTGACAGAGAAGCTCCTAAAGGTCGTTCAGACAGCATTAGGCCCAATTAAAAAATAAGCTCGGAAGCAGAGACAACCTGATGGGGTGTTTCGTAGATGGGCCAGGCCCAACATTGAACGATACAGGGGACAGGGAAGTAGTCTGATGATCAATGAATGTGGGGGGTTATGAAGGTGGTTACGGACAGATTGATGGAAGGGCGAGGGAGCTATATTTCAAACAGGGGCTGATTTGTCAGATTCAAGACGGAAAAACAGGGAAATGAAGTACATAACCCAGGTGTCACCGACCCAAATATCCAACCAAAAGTGAGTTTTGCCCCATTACCAATCTTTCTTTTGAAGCAAGAGGGAAATCATGATTCCATGGATCGCTAGATCGTTATGTAAGTTCACAAAGGGATTGAGGGCAGACTAAAAGTGGAGAGAAGATAGAACTCACTTTGGTTACCACGGATGGAACGAATGATTTTACACCATGTGGCATTAATGGTTGAATCTTGTCTCTGAGTAAGGATGTACTGTATAAGTTATCTATTTCAAGTAATTGGTTCAACATTTCATTTTTGTACCAATCATATACGCACACTTTATAATCCAACAACCGTAATAGATACTGTACATCTATTACGTGCTTGTCACTAAAATACAAACAAACCCTTATTGTATAAAAAGATGGGACATATTGATCTGTTACCTGCAAATAATCGAACATGCCCCCAGCAGATAATGCTTTTGCGACTCTGAGTTTTGTTTCATTATTGGTCAGGTTGAATCGTCCAAGGCCAAACGCTACATCTACTTCCACAGTAGGCATCACCACCTAATTCGAGGTCATTAAAAGTACGAATATGAGTACTCTTAACATAGTTCACGTCCATATCTGACATACACAATCCTAATTCAAAACATACTCTGGCCATTTTGAAAACAATAATTGGTTGTGACTTTTAATAATAATAATTTTGTCACAAAAACATACCACGACAAAACCCAGTGGTTCGGTTTTAAGAAGAAAAAATACCCCACAAAATGCAGCAAATATTGATACACGACAAAAACAACTTTTTAGTAGGTATTTTGAATGGGTAAACATTGAATTGAAACATCTAGCATTGGCACTAAAAGGTAATGTTAAAAGTTTTCATTTGTGTTTATGGAGTGTTAATTGTGAACAAAGGTTGCCTTCTGACAAATGTGTGTACACTCCCATAGAAACAAAGACGCTCCTCTAATGGAGCTTGAGTGCTCGAGTTATCAGGTTGCCTTTATCAACAGATCCAAAAGCACCTATATTATAAGCTACATGATGTAGCTTTTGAAGAGTATAGAAGCTTTTGAGGTGTAGGGTTGAGCATTTGGCTCGGACCGACCAAGACCCGGACCAGACTGAGGACCGAAATGGTCCAAAACCCTGGACCGAAAACCGAAATGGCGCAAAACCCCGGACCGTGGACCGGACCGAAATTGTACGGTCCGGTCCGGTCGACGGTCCGAAATGCTCACCCCCAAACTATTGAGGTGATTCATTACATTAATGCCTTTATAATGATACTAATATCTTAATGTCAATACTCTTTTATGTCATTTTACATTCATATGTTGATGCTACTTTGCCAAACATATCGCAAAACAAAAGCTAAAACGCTTACAACTTTGCAAGGTTTAACCCTAAAGCTCCAACTCTAGCTAGTAGCCGGTTTTTGTTTTGGCTTATATGTGGGCTTATGAGCTTATTTGACTTCGGCTTATTTTAAGACTTATGGGCTTATATAAGTTTATGATATCATAATAAACTTATATAAGTCCACAAGTTAAAAAAAAGCCAGAAAATTTCAAGTTAAGTGATATCATAATAAACCTATTTTCGCTACTAGACCTTCTTAGTACACTACAAAAGGTAACACTGGCATTTAAGTTTGAAACATATTAAAGTTGATATCCGCAACAATACCTTATAAAATCATCAACGCAAAATCATATTTAAGTGAGTGAAGTATTTCATCAAACACTTGGTATACACATACAATTGATTCAGCAATGAAAGAAAAATAAGCATAAAATCAGCGATTTTACCTTTAGGGTTTGATGAATTACAAATGCAAACCCAAAATAAGCAGAAAGAAAGCTGAAAAATAAGCATTTCATCAAACAATTTTTGGTTTCTTTTTTTATCTTTGATATTCGGGGTTCTTGGAGGTATTTTAAAAACCATCAACCCGGTTGAACCGGTCAAATCAAAACCGATTTTGACCGAAAACCGGATTAAACAGTCATTTTGCATTTTTGTGTAATACAACATGATATTAAAATTTGGGCCGAATTTCATCCCCCAACAAGTCATAACTCAACATTACTGAAATCGGCCCAACTTTACACCTTAACCACTAAATATGTCACTCATATATCAGAGGACAAACCCTACTTCATGTGTTTTCTTTCAGCCGCCAAACCACTATCTCAATAGTAACATGGTACCTGTTTGTGTTTTCTTTAAATCTGCTATTGTTTGGTTTGAAAGGCGTGTTTGGCATGTGGCATGGGATCATCTCTTTTTCATCATCTTTGTTTGTTGTAACAGATGCTTTCGGAATTAGTACATTAAGGTATATAGATAGATCTTTGTTACTAATATAAGTAGATCTAACATGTTTTGACCCGTTTGTTATTTGTTATTTGTTGCTATTAAAATTAAGGAATTTTGTAGGCTCTGGCTTTGCTGTAAGAAACTTATGAAGATGATGAAGCCGACTCTGAATAGCCCTTCACACTGGCTGCTTGCATCAGAGCCGGATTGTATAACCTATGTGGTGCATCTTCCGGCCGTTGCTCACTCCTACAATTGGAGAATCAGAACCTTGTTGTGACAGTTGCAAGACTAATCAACAACGATCAAGCATCAGGACTGTCATCACTTTTCCGGAAAATGATTACACTCAAATGACACGAGAAATCTGCTATCAACAACGCACTGCTATCCTTACCATCTACATCAGGGCTTTGGTGCCACTACTGTCTAGCAATGGAGTAAGAACGTTACCATTCTTGTAGCTTTAGACACGTTGTTCTTTTACAGTCTATATATTTTTATGTGTCAGAATTTTGCAAATGTTATTGACGTGTTTGTACCTTGGATTATATTATCTGCTTTGTTATTCAATCTTGTTTGCAACTCTTGAGCATACAAAATTCCTTGAACCATGTTAAAAGAAAAAAAGAATCCATTTACCTTGTCACACATTCTAGATGAGATGGAATATGAAATTAGAGGGATGTTTTAGATTTTTGGTATTCGATTAACCAACGGTTAATCTAACTGGCTAATAGAACCTTTATACTTTGCCATGAGTCAAAATATAGTTTTTTATTAGTCCAAATAGATTCTACATGTACAACATCTTCTTCCCAAGATATATCTCCTATAATATTTCTTCTATTCACGTTCAGTTTCAAATACGTAACTTAGGGTGCGTTTGATATGTGATTGGGTATCAGTATTAGTAGCTCAAACTCACTGAATACACGCACAAATCAGGTCATCAATCAACACAATGGTGGTGGAGTGCGAGGAGTAGTGGTGACATTGGATGATAAAGTGGTGTTTTGGAGAAGAAAGACAAAAAAAGACAAAAATATCCTTTTAGTACAGTCAAAGGATAATGACGGTTAAAGTCAAAGTAACAAAATAAACACTTACCTAAAGACTAGTGAGGCCGTATGCACTTTCAGAAGACCGTTAATTAAAAGTGCAATATGGACAAACCGATTTTAGTATTTTACTCGAATTTTAATAAAGAAACTGTAATTCTTGTCGCTAGACTAAGTTGCAAAGTAAGACCGGGTGTTAAAAGCGTTGTACCAAGAATCGTTTTTAGAAACTGAGAGGGAACATATATGTCAAATTGGTCGTCCATTTATTTGCAAACATATGTTTTTTGAAAGAAACTTTCTTAGATTTGCAGTTGTAGATTTTATGTTAGTTGCTCTAAACATATAAACAATTTTAGTTGATTATTATAGGTGTTCATTCATAAAGAGTTCTGAGTATCAATGCATGGATGTAGTATTCATGAATCAGCAATGTTATTAGTATCAATATAGGTAGATATAATTTTGTGCATTGTTATTTGTTGCTATTAAAATTAAGGAAATGTGGTTTGTTAATTTTTATGTTAAGATTCGTCTTTAGTAGTGTTAATTTACAACTGATTTCATTATGAGATCTGTTTGTTTAAATTTGGTTTCTGGTTTTATATGCTTCTATTGAATCTAGCTAGTTTTTATTGGTTGCAAATATGTTTTATAGAGTTTGATTGGCTCCGTTAGCATTTAATCTGATTGTTTCAGAGTGGTTTCCTTTCTTAGAGTTTGAGTTGCAATTTCCTTGTTTAACTAATTAAATATTCTTTTTAAAATGGGTTTTTTTTAAATGTACATCTAACTTGTTATTTCCTCGTTTTGTGTCTTTGGCTGCCTTTAAACGTAATAAAAATTAATAATCAGAACCTTAAAAAACATTTGAGGTTTGTTACAGGAAAAACCCTTTCTCTACAGAGAGACTCTCCTTTGTAGGGCTTCAAGCTGCGATTGGTAAGCCTTACTTTCCCAGTTGTCTTAAGTTTTGTAGAGATGATATAATGGTATGGGCGGGCGGGCGGGCGGGGGGTAACAATTCAATTAGCAATTTTGCACCGGTCGAAACGGGTGTGGCAGCTTGAGGTTTGTCTGAAATCATTTTTGCTAAAACTTTTTCTGTATTTAATACTATATTTGGAAACATATTATATGTAATTTTTCTGACAGACAGACTGGAGAGTGACAACAGTAAGTCCTTTCTTTTAGTGCCATATTTTTACACAATGTTGATTAAAATGAAAGAACGTTGATGTTTAGAAGCTTTCACCATGGTTGTATTGACGGAAGAATAACCAGGGATAGGAATGATTAAGTGGGTGGGTCGGAGTCTTGGCTAAATTAGAAATAGGTGGGTGGAGCCGGGTTACCTTGATGACTTGCCAGATAACCGGTCATATATTTCTTTCTAGTAAAAAGTAAAGATTTCACTCTAATAGCTTTAATTAATAGATGTTTTTTAATTTTAAAAAATCGGGGTTTGGATTCATTTTCATTGTCAGGTGGTTGATTTTCCTGCAAGGGTTTTTGACATTCAACTTTTTTTATATTTACATGTTGCATTGCAATTCAAATTTTATTACGTTGCTTGTGATAGGTCGACACAAACGTTGCTCGTGTGGCCACCCGTCTAGGTTGGATCCCGCTACAATCCCTCCCTGATGGTGTCCCAATTCACCATTTGAATGCGTAAGTATCTCACTATCTTGTTACTTATGAGAAAATATCACGGAACTGGAGTATTAATATTTGATATTTCATTCTAGGTACCCTCCTTTAAACAACATTCACAAATACCTCTTCCCACGGCTATGCACTCTTGGTAAAGAAAAATTGTAAGCTTTATCTTTCTTGCGCTGTAGGATTGTATGCTGTAAAAAGTATGTATTAAGGTTTCAGCGGTGAGTTTCGACCAAGGTCCTGGTGATATATTGTTTATAATAGGCGTCTTTTTGGTCTTGTTGGCTCACATGTATCTTTAGTCCAAATAAATTTAGTATCACTATTTGTTTTTATACTTAGAAAAACCATACTGCTACAGTTTTATTGTAAAAGACAACCTTTGGCCAATCGTGTAGTATAACTATATAGCAAAAGATTGATTATGCTTCCTCTTGTTTTAGAAAACGTTTCTAAGGTCATGGGGTCATATAGCTGCATTTTGAGACCCTCTTTTCGATTGAGGCTTATGTTGGTTGATAATAGAGGCTATAAACAATCTCCGTCCAGAAATGTTGTTATGCTTATATATCTAGAATATGTTTGATTTTAGGCTGGTTTGACCGACTCGACGTGTTTAAGAGATATAACAGTGATGATGGCTTGTTGTTGTAGGTCAATGGGGCCCGTATGGACGAGATCACTCTTCGCGATGGGTCATACGAGTCATTTGATGATGAAGAGTATGCAGCGCTGGAAAGTAGTCATGTTTAGTTTGGTGGAGTTAGTGCAAGCAGGCCACGAGGTGGTGGTCATGGTCAGGCAAGTGGCAAGAAGAAGCCAGCAGGAAGTCATGTTCAGGTGGGAAGAAGGCAGCTTACTATTGTGGTGACAAGTATACGGAGCGTCATCTTGGTTTGAAGCGTTAGTGTCAGTTTTTATACTTTAGTATCAAGTAAATTGCTATTTTTATGCCTTAAAAACGCCTTGACAAATCACTGGTTCACAAATCACTGTCAGTCGATAATATGCCATCATCCACATTGGCAAATCAGTGGTTCGCAACGTGGGCTAGACTACTTTCATAGAATCGGTGTTATATTTCTTTTTACTGATAAATTTCTTCGTTTTGTTTTTAATAAACTGTTTTGTGTATTTGGTGGGTTTGATCTGTAAATTGATAATTTTACCCCTTTGAATGGTGTGCTTGAGATTGAACTAGTGTTTTGTTGTTTAGGACTTCTAGTTTTGATTTTGGAACTAGCATATCTCATCACCGGTTTCTGCAACATATTAAGGTTTTAAATGTCGCTCGACGGGGTGTCGATGCTCGACCACCGCTAAGCATCTGGCTTACATATGTAACCTCTGAATCAGATATAAGTAGTGATCAAGTCGATAACTCGTTTTCATTAAATTGTGTCTTATATATAAAATCCACAAGAGCGGGTAAGTGGTTCAGAACCAAGAACTAAAATAAGAAAAATGCAGAAGCAAATGAATTTTACAAGTCAAAACTGTCGTTATTTTAAAGTTCATATATGATCAGAAACAACAATCGCAATCAAAAGCACATAATCGGGTACCTCTGGCATCTAGCCGGTTTTTCGTTTCAAACATATCGACATTAGACCCTCCAGTGTTGATTAGTTTATCCCTTCGGGGAACTGACTAGATATCTTTTGAATCTTTACGTGTTCTTTTGTCTAATTTTTTGGTCTTTTCCTGCTCAGGTTTCTTTATTTTCTTTGAAATATATCATCGATTGCCTGTCCAAATGATATTGGTGTGGAAGATGGTTTTTCCTTCAAAGGAGTGGCTTAGCTGAACTCTTTTTTGGCATATCCCAGGTAGCTACATCACGGTCCGGTAGCCCTGGTTTTGATGTCTTAGATGAACTCTTTTTGGGCACTTTCTGGATCATAAATTCAGAGTTCTGCAAATACATGGACAAACCGTAAGAAAAGATGGATACTTTTTGCTACATCGCTCGTAAACTGTATTAAAAGGCATGCTTTCATTCTTAGATGAGTAAATCGTAAATTGAGATATATGAAGACTCGGAGTCGGTAACTTTACTTATACCTAGGACTAGACAAGAATTAACAAATTTAATTAAAGGCCTCGACATAATAAACGAGTACTTAATTATACCTAGGACTAGACAAGATATATGAAGACTCGGAGTCGGTAACTTTTAAGTTAGAATTCGTAACTGAAAGTGCATGAACTAACCTTGTTGCTGTCCATCTGCAACAATCATATCCACAATTTGTCAATGATAATCAGTTCTGCCGCTCAAAATCCATTTATCACATGGCAAACAGGTAAAGTATCTTAATTATAACAAATTCAATCACATGATATAGTCTTAAAAGCTAAACCTTAACCTAGACTAAAAGGAAAATTCTTGTCTTGAAAGCAGGTCATGCCGCTGACACCTTTCCTTCAGTGTTAAAATTTTCAAAATAACAGATCCAAAAGATGGACCTGTGGTCGAAAGAAGTGTATAAATTACTTATCTAGGAACAAAGTGAAATAAATCGAAAAAGATGCAACTAAGAGAATCATTCAAAGGTCAATCTCACCATTTTTCATATAAAATTTAACTAAATTTCTTCAACTTTTTGATTAACTTTTTGTCATCCATTCACATCATCTGAAGTTTAATGGATTCTAGAGTTTTGCTTCCTATTCATACTGAATTCAGACACATCACACAAGCCTACTGACCAAAAAATTTCAATATAAGTCCAAATTAAGAAAAGAATGCAGATGTCATACATCTCCTACACTTGCAATCTATCATGATTTGCGTCTGCAATTCAAATCCATGATGCATACATCGCAGAAGAACAGATGTGGTATTCCAAATGACAATGTCCACGAATGCAGCAGAAACCATAAAGATTCCATAATAGTGAAATCACCTCCAATGGAAGCATACCCTTCTTTACTTTTGGGTGCCCTGAGCGTTGAAATGAGTTTAGCTAAGTCTTGTTGTAGGAATCGAAACAACCTTGGAAGACGAAGGATATCCTGCCACAATACATCATCATTTTTAGGAACACAGAATAACATCATTACATTACGAATATGGAAATGCTTATAAAAACAAACATACCGGATCAGCAAACAGATTGTACAAAAAGGGCTGCACATCATTAAGTGTCTCTGGGCCTCCGAGGTTCAAAAGAAGTAGACCAACTTTCTCGTCCTCGACGTGTACATGAGATTCAGTACCACTTATTGGATGTATCCATACCCCTGCAGAGCAAAGCGTCTTTGCAGCTAAACTTCTACTCTCAACGGGCGTACGCGATTGCAAGTTTGTGATAGCACTTCCAGTTGTATTACAGCTCCAAGATGATCGACATGTTATTTGGCGCGCATGACTCCAAACAAGAACTTAAAGATCATCTTGGTAGAAATTGACAAACCTGAAAGTACGTTACATTAAGTGGAACAAAAAATAGTTTACGTACCAAGATGATACATTTGGGAAAGTACATTACTATTGTACGGCTTAAACCATTTTCATTTTCATATAAAAAACTTACTTTACACAATTATCACGCTTTATCACATTTTCTCGCTTCCCTTCTCACGTCAAGTTTTAAACCCGCGTCTTGGCTTATTGCATTACGTGAAGGTAAAACCTTACGCTCTTGCGAGACTTTATGAGCCTTTTGAGAACCTTATTTACCGCATATGTTAGAGTTTGACCCAAATTTAGAAACATCTTATGCACCCATTTGCCTAAGACCAAACATTAAGATGTCCTGAAAAACATATTTAAATCATATGAGATTTTATGAAAATGAGATTAGTAGAGGTGTTCAAAAAAACCGAGAAACCGACGAACTGAGCCGAACCGCTCAATCCAAAACCGAAAAATCCCGAAACCGAAAAAAGCCGAAACCGAAAAAACCCGCTTATAACGGTTCGGTTACGATTTTTATTTTTAAATATCCGTGGTTAACCGAACCGAACCGCACATATTATACATGGAATTTTTTAACTAAATATTCAAATTGTAGTACATGTATTAATTGTATTAGTACCTTACTTTTATTATACGTGAAATTTTTTAACTAAATATTCAAATTATAGTACATGTATTAAACATGTATGTGTAAATTTAATTAATGTGATCGATAGTTTATAAATATCGAATAAATATTTTTTAGTTAATATGTTATTTATGAATATTCTAATGTACTTTTTTGTAACGAAATAATTTTTATATGATTTTTATCTATTTAATGTCGTTGAATTATACGAAAACGACATTCTATGTTCTAAACCATGTTATTATTTATAAACTAAAACTTTATGAAACTTATATAATGGTTAACCGTGACCCGAACCGTGGGTAACCGCTCATTTCGGGTAACCGTATGTCCGGTTAACCGCCTTGTACGGTTCGGTTACGGATAGTAAATTTAACTAACCGAACCGCGATGGATAGTCAAAATCAACTAACTAACCGAACCGAACCGACCCGTGAACACCCCTAGAGATTAGCCTTTTAAGTCTATCAATGTCACGCTTAAATAATTTCTAAACATTTTTTTAGCACTAAACACTAACGGTTCATTTAACTTGTAAGTTATGACTCCTTATTTTCATTAAGTATGAAACCGTTTTGGATGTAGTTTTCTTTATATTTCATATTTTCATTAGCATCTTTTTTATGACCACAACATGTATATATTTATCGTGATTTCTTTCAATGCAGTATGAAATGAGCTGGATTGGTGTTCTATACATGATCATCGGAAAGTCTGTGGTAAGGTTATTTTTTCATAGTAATCGATCTTGTTAGGTGATTTCTGTAATGTGTTTTGATACACTTGATGCAACATAATGTTATTCATGATGAACTATCTCCTTTTCCTCCTTGACATTTCTTTATAGTTACGTTTGTGCTGAAACAAATGCAACAGACTTAGTTTATGTCATTTAATTTTTGAAACAAAAATAATCAGAAAGCTATCAAATCGTCTCATTTCATTGTGGATACTCATAAAATTTGTTATACATTATCCAGATTTTTATATTCGTTTTGATGTTAATTCATACAGTAGCTACAAAAAAAATTCAAATCAAGCGAGTACTATAAAAAAAGGGTAAAAAAACTCTTAAACATGATGACTCGAAAACAAGCTCAACAAAATGTTAAACTTTATTCCTTTTATACCTTAAAGTTTATAAAAAAAACCTTCTTCTCATATTGATTGCCACATACACCACCAATTTGGCCGGTCGCCTGATACGCATCGATAAATACATTTGTGTGTGCAATACTTGAGTAATTATCCAAAGAACTAATCTAAATTTATTTGATTACTATAAAGTACTGTAAAAAATTGTCGACAGAAATAGGAGGCATAAAATATTTATTGTGATGATGTTACTTGCTTCTTCCTTCCCTTTTTATGAGTAAGAAATGTTATATAACAGTGTGTTGTTTGGTGTGAAGAAGTAACAGATTTTGTGTCAATTTAGCTATATGAATATTTGTTTGATATGTGAAGTTTCTTTGAAGAGCTCAACTTTTTTGTATTTGTTTCTCACACCAAACAACACATTATGGCAAAGGTAAAGATATTTGCATTTGTAATGCCATAGAAATTCGAAGAGAAGTAACGTACAAAAGTATCTAATAATCAGCATAGAAAAACTTACGAGATCTATCTTATCACCTCTTCCCAACATAACTCACGTGTTCATTAAAGTCAATTTTGTCATTACCCAATTTATTTTATTTGTGTCAAAACATATTTATAAAGGAAAACTTCGTCTACTGGTAGGAAATTTTTTTAACCTTTCATTTTATCCATGTAATATATTCAAATGTAACGCCGCTTAGAATGAAAATTCAGTTATCCTATATGAATATTTATTTGGCAGGTGAAGTTTTATAAAAAAATCAACTATTTTGTATTTGTTTCACACGCCAAACTACATACCATGATATATCAATGGGTACTAATAAAATCGAACCAATGAATCTAATCGTTGCGGCAAAGGCAAAGATATGCGCCTTTGCGGCACACTGCCCGAGAAATTCTTCAAAGAAATAATACAAAAAAGGCATCAAAATAATCAACAAAAAGAAAAAAAATTACACAATTTATCTTATCATTTTGTCCAACATTATATTTTGTTATCTCATAAAATCATTCCTACCATCACGCATTGTTATGACATATTGTTTTTTTTGTGTTAAAACATATGGAGACGGTCCGAATGTATATAGCAAAACTTAACCTATTTTAATAGGTAATCTTCTTTATCTTTCATCTAATCCGATATTTGTAATATATGCAATTTAATGCGCTCAAAATGAAAAATTAATTTTGATATACCAATATTTACTTCGTATGTGAAGTTTTCTTAAAAATCTAAACTCTTTTGTATTTGTTTCATACACAAAACAACAAACTACAATAAAAGAAAAGATAGGTGCATTTGTAGTGCCCGAGAAATTCTACAAAGAAACAATGTACAAAACGTATCAAAATACTAGACACAAAAAAGACTTACGACATTTATCTTAACACTTTTTCCAGTATAATTTATGTCTCCTTAAAATCAAAGTTATCACTGCGCATTTTCATGCCACACTCTCTTTTTTGTGTCAATATATACATAGTCACGCGAAATTTATAGAAGAAAACTTCGGTTGCAAGTCGAAAATCTCCGTTTACTTCTATTTTATCAAACATATTCAATAACGTCGCTCAAAATGGAAATTCAAATCTCCTATATGAATGTTTATTTGGCACGCGAGGTTTTTTTAAAAAGCTCAACTCTTTTTACGATAATTCTTCAACAAAAATAGAATGCTTTATATCTTTATCAGAACATTTTTTATGGTATTACTTGCTTCTCTCATCAATATTACAAGTACCCATTGTAATATCATGGCGTGTTGTTTGGTGTGATAAACAAATGCAAAATAGTTGAGTTCTTTTTAAAAGAACTTCAATTGCCAATTAATATTCATGTAGAATAAATCAATTATCGTTTTATGCGGCTTTACATACATGCATTGAATAAATCAATTCTAGTTTTATGAAAGGTAAAGAAGTATCCAATACTTTCAATGCATGTAATGTAAAGCCGCATAAAACGTGAATTAATTTATTCTACATGAATATTTATTTGGTAGTTGAAGTTCTCTTAAAATGAACTCAACTATTTTGCATTTGTTTCTCACTGACAATGATATTAAAATGAGTACTTGTAAAATTGAAAAGAGAAGCAAGTAATACCATAAAAAATGTTCTGATAAATATATAAAGCATTCTATTTTTGTTGAAGAATTATCGTAAAAAGAGTTGAGCTTTTTAAGAAAACCTCACGTGCCAAATAAACATTCATATAGGATATTTGAATTTCCATTTTGAGCGACATTATTGAATATATTTGATAAAATGGAAGTAAACGGAGATTTTCGACTTGCAAATTTCACGTGAGTATGTATATTTTGACACACTTTTATGTGTGAATTTTTTAATATTTCATACTTTTAAGTGTGAGAATTTTGAAAGAACTCTTGACACTCATAAATAATTCGTATGTTTAAAATATAAAGAAAAAGGGTAAATACAAGACAAATTTGTTGTAGTAGTACTACCTAAAAGTTATTGGCGTTTGAAGTTGTAATACGGTTTTGTGATCTTGGTATATATTTTCCGCTAACTCATTTATTCACCAACGGACTAGCTATCTCTGTATACCATAAATATGAATCGTTGGAGTTAACATGAAACCAGTTCCAAAAAGAACCCATCTTATAATAAATGTTTATGGAAACAAAATTAATTTTATACCAGTAACAACGATGTCGTTGGCCAAAAATTGTGTCACGTCAACAAAACTCTTGAAGGCATCAAAAGTGCCACATTTGAGGTCGGTACCGCTAGTCAAAGAAAATGTGGTGTGCCGTTGGTACATACGAACCCCATTAAATCACAAAAAGACAAAAAAAACAACGACACCCGGTAAAGTAAACGGCTGAAATGTGATGTCGAACCACATGGTTGGTATCTATAGCACTTATAAAAACGGCACCAACACACCACCCACAACATTGTGAGTCGTTGGTCATTTGTGGCTGGTAGCTTGGCACATGCCAACGTCGCCACCGTTGCTCCTTCTCTTACAAAAAAAGGTTAATGATGTCATTGTTTTGCATAGTAGTCGGTAAGTCACGGGCGAGGGTCGAATTTGAAATCTTCGTTAAAATCGTGTCGATAACTTGAATGAAAAGGAAAGGGTTTTTTGAATACTCAAAACTACTAATTTAAATAACTAAATATGAAAAGATATAAAGCGATAAAAATGACAATCATACTATAATTATAAAGCGAAATTGATATAAAAAATGCCAAAGACAATAAAGATGCTAGACTAAAATGCGTATTAAGTGGGGTAATTAGATCAGTAAGTGTGAATTTTTATTATTCATTTGACGAAATAATCTCTCTATAAAATGTAATTTCTCATAACGGTAATTTGTTTTGAAAAGAAACTTTTATAAAAGATTTTAATGTCTAAATTGATGTTTTTATTTCCACACTTATATCACAAATCACCGTCACTTAACAAGCATAATAAAACTACACTATCATCATACAAGCTAAACATCAACAAAACTATAATAAACATAACTAAGATAATGAAACGACAATAAGAAAAGAGATAGAAAATAGAACATGTAATGACAAATCAGAGACGAATATGAACCACCCGATCTAATAACTAAATTAAATTTAAAGTCTATTACTTTCAAAGTTATTATCAAATTAATTAGCGGATAAAGTTGTCAATTTTATCAACTTACTACCGAGATAAAAAAAACAAAGCGAGCTTTAAAGTGTAAATACTAATTTAGCTAAAAGACCCATAATCTTCCCGCCAAAAGTGATCAACCGAACGCCAAAATAACAAAAGACATAAAACGTTAATCACAATAAGCTAAAAGACATTTTTAGAAATTTGTAAAAACTATTTTTGTTAAATCTAAAATTATAAAAATATTTTACTAACTATTTTATTTTAAAAGAAAATTATATACTAATTTTAGATCTTTGAAAAGAAACGGTTTAAAACTTTTATCTACTTATCTAAACTAATTTGAAATAATGAAGTAATCAAACCCAATTATATTAACCTCTAAAATTCCTTTTTTGCAAACCATAACAAATCCTGAATCCAAACTCATTCAATATCAAAACCAGAAATCCAAATCCCACTTCAACACAACATTCATCTAAATATAATATCACCAAAAATCAACAACTATAAATCGAAACCGACCTTCGTCTATCGAAACCATAAAACCTCCCAATCTAACATGTAATTTTCTAACAAATCTAAACCGCCACAACTTCAATACGAGCATCTGAAATTGAACACCAACACCTTTGTTCGAATCAAACTTTTTAAACAAAAATATGAAATAAAAGCTGAGAATTAAAATTTATAAATCTACCGCTACTCGTAAAATAAAAAAAATGAATCTAGATCTACAAAAAGAAAAAGGACAGATAAAAGAAAGACGTGAGATGCGAATGTTGAGATCCCATCTATTTATTTTGCAAACATAATGTTTCTATGACTTGCGCTTCATTCTTTATTTATGTGCATTATTAATGGTCAAATACTTTTATAAAACTCTTATTCATTAAATGTATGCATTTATGTTATTAAATGCAAAAAGTTATGAAAGTATTAAACATGCTATAAACCTTTATGTTTGAAAATATATTCTTTCGGTATAAAAAAGAAATGTTGAAATTTATGTTTGAAAAAAGAAATGCTAGATACATATAATTACAAAATCAAATTTAAATAATGATGTGTCATGAACATTATTAGTAATTTTTCTTATATTTTTTATTTTTTTATATATTTGCATTCATTAATTAATTTGCACATTTATTAAAAAAATAATAAATTTAATTTGCACATCGTTGTATATATTATTTTTTGCAAGCTTCATGTAAATGTAGCATTTTCGCTTGAAAATAAACTAACATGATCATGACATAGACTTTTGAATAAAACTTTATAATTTGGCTCGAGCTCGAGCTCGAATAAAACTTTATAATCTGGCTCGAGCTCGAACTCGAATATTTTTTTGTTGTTCGAGCTCGAGCTCGAATCTCGTTTACGATTTTTAACTTTTGTTTAGTCTAACTTCTATTATAAATATAGTTGGATGGACTCGTTTATTAATTCAAGCTCGAGCTCGAAAACTCGTTTATGATTATTAAAATGATATTAATACTTAATGAGTAAGCTAAGGTGTATATAACATATATATTATAGATTTGTCATTAAGCTCGAATAGCTCGTTCGGCTCGTTAAGCTCGAATAGCTTGTTCAGCTCGTAAAGCTTGCTCGGCTCGAGACAATTAAACGAGTTTTCGAACGAGCCGAGCTTAATATTATTTTTCAAAGCTCGGCTCGCCAAATTAAACGAACACAAATATTTGTACGAGATCGACTCGAGCTCGAGAGTATTAAGTTCGAACTCGAGTTAAACAAGCTCGAGCTCGAGTAACTCGTTAAAAGCTCGACTCGTTTACACCCCTAAATGAAACTATTGTGACACAAAACCATTTTAGAATGACTTTAATTTCCCTTTTGACCTTACTGTACTTGCACATTGGACATATCTTACTACCATACTTTATTGAATTGCCATATTGAATTGTCATCTTTGTTATTTTAAACCTTCACCGTAACTCTTGCTTAGAATATATGTTTATATTTATATATGCTTCTTTCATTTCTATTGCTTTCTTTCTATCCGCGCACTGAGCTATTTGCTCAGCCGTGTTTTCTTTTCTTGCGGCAAGTTTTAGGCGGAAAGTTGGGAAGTGAGAGTTGGGTTAGGAGCTTAACTTAGAGTCACCCTTTAGTCATAACTAGTCGGGTACCCGCGCAATGCGGCGGCGGGTCCCCGGTGACAAATGTTACGACGAACCAATATTATACAGGTCTTCTTCTCACGCTAATTTCATTTTACAAAACAGATTATAACCCAAATGCATTAAACCTACATGCATCTTTTAGCCCATCAAATGAACCATAACTAATTAACAAGCATATAGCACACATTTATTTGATGCAAATAAAATTATTTCCAACAAATCCACGAGCCCACAAATCATATATACTAATATGTTATGGCCCACACATTGAACCCAATAACTGACTTTAAACCTAGTTATATACCAGTATACCACAAACCCTACTTCTACTACTCTTTCAAAACTAACGCCTCACTTTATTCATCTCATTTCAAAAACTAAATGCAGCCACAAGTTTTCTTTTGTTTTCATCTATCTCTTGTATAACAAAAGAATCAATCCCTCGAACCACACGAATAACTACATCCTTTTTAATCATAAACCACAATATGCTCTTTGTTCTTTAACAACAATGTGCGGCGGAAGTAACGGATTTGTGGCAGTCACAAGTATTGTGTTTCTTTAAAAGAAAAAAAGGTTTAGAGTGTTTTTTTAAAGATAATACACAGGTTGCGTGTGTGTTCTTTTTGGGGTGGCTTATATATCTCGTTGCTTCGGTTGTCCGAACCTACAACGAAAACCACCCACCAGTAAAACCAAAAAATCAAAACTATAAATTGGCGGCGATGGAATTGGTGATGGCACCGACACAGTTTGAATTTAGGGTTGTATGTTTTTAGGAGAGATTTTTGTGTCGGTGTCGTGGTTTCAGCGTATGAAGATGCGACCGTGAGATTGCTGCTTGGAATGTGTGTTTTTGTGTTGTATGTTTTTATATGCAATAGGGTTGGCGGTTACATGTTATGCTTTAAATAAGCTGTTACAATATTACTGGCATGTTACAAATATTAATGTAATGATAATTACTCCATTTTAAATGAGCTGTTATGAACCCATTGCATTTGAAAAACATATATTCAAAACAAAGAATACAGATGTATAGACTTCCTAATAAGGAAATGTTGGAGGCTGAATATTTTAAGACTACTAATTATAGAAAGGCATAAATCTTTTATAAAGTAGTATAGATAAATGTTTTGTAGACATTTTATATTTCTTCAATTACAGTTTGGACCCTCATGTTTTGGAATATTATACTATTTGATATTTTAATGCACAAAGACATCCGCTTGCGTTTATATATGTTCTGATATGACACCATAATGTGACACTTTGTCTCTTTATCGGAGCGGGTGTTACAAATAAGTATTTTTTTGTCCCACTTTCTTTAAATAATTTTTTTAGAAATTAGCTATTTACATTTTTGTTATTGCATTTGTCTTAAAAGATACCCCCTTAGTCCCTTTATCCCATTTTTATTGTCCATACTTTTCTTTTGAGACGCGAAAAGTACTAGTTAGGGATTGCGAAGAAGCCGGAAATGATGTGATCGTATCTACCATCTTTTCCATTTCTCACCTCACCCCATCCCCCGCCATCCTCATGCATGTCGAGAAATTGCTTTACATTCTTATTTTATCAAGTTTTTTACAAAAAACTTTTCTAAACATATTAAAAAACTCAAAAAGTTATTTATCTAGTATCGCCTATTTACAAAAAATAAAACAAAAAAGTAAACATAAAACATCAATAACTCCGTCTATCGTTATTGTTTCGGCTCTAAACCAATGTTTTACGAACCGGTTTCTTAAGTGACCCAATTGAGTCATGTATAGTAACGGTCTAATCAACGGTTTAATCAGGTTTTGGGTCAAACCTGTTTTGATATGACCGGTTCAACCGGGTTGATGGTTATTAAAACACCTTCAAGAACCCCAAAACATCAAAGATAAAAAAAGAAGCAAAAAAAAAATACTCACTCTCACCGGTGTAAGTTGAGCTTAATTTTCATCTTCTTTCTGCTTAGTTTTGATTTGCATTTGTAACTTAATAACGTTAAAACTCATCAAACCAAGGGAACCCCAAGGTAAAATCGCTGAATTATTTGTCATTCACTGGTAAAATCGCTTAATTTATGCTTATTTGTCTTTCATTGGTTAATCATATGTTTAAGCCGAGTGTTTGATGAAATGCCTGATCGACTTATAAATGGTTTTGCATTTTATATAAACTATTATTTGTAGATATGAACTTGAATATGTTTCGAACTTAAATGTCGTGTTACCTTTTTTAGTGTACTTAGGTGATTAATGCGAAAATAGGTTGTCAACTGATTTTCGGCTTATATTTCATAAGCCTTTATTTTTCGGCTTATCTTAAGACTTGCAGACTTATATAAGTTTATTATGATATCATAAACTTACATAAACCCATAAGTCTTAAACTAAGCCGAAATCAAATAACCTCATAAGCCCACGTATAAGCCACAACAGAGACCGCCTTATTAATATATGGGTATATTTGGCGAGACTAGCTAGAGTTTGAGCTTTAGGGCCTGACCTTGTAAAGTTGTAAGCGCTTTAGCTTTAGTTTTGAGATATGTTTCGATTTGTTTTTTGGTTTTCATTTAAAATCGAACCGTAAAAACCAAACCAAACTTAACCGAACCATTTTATAATATAAAAATATATATTTAATATAAATAAAAAATAATTAACGAATTAAAATTTAAGTAAGTGTAAATCAAATTTTGAAATAAGGGTAATATAATAAACTTAATCAAACTTTCATATTTAGTTTTAGTAGTGAAAAGTTAAATTAAGATATTCTAAAAAGGAAACGTGAACAATAAAAATAAACATAAAACGATATTTTATTTAGACTCAATTAAACGAGACGAGACACCTCGTGAGTTATTTGAGATTGACTAGTGAGCTACTCGAAATTGACTCGATTTAAACGAGCCTAGCTCGAGCTATTCGAATATGTTTTTGAGTCGAGTTCCAACTTCAAAATACTTGGCTCGAGTAGCTCGCGAGCCATAACAAACTTAAAATAAATTATACTTTTACCCTTTCATATACATATACTTCTTAATTTTTATGCAGTCGAGTCAAACCAAGCTTTGTATGCTGAGTATTCATCGAGTTCCAAGCCTTAAGCATAAAAATAATCGAGCTCGAGTTTATATAACGAGTCGAGCTCGAACTCAATATTTAATGTTCGATCGACTCGAGCCTAGTTTCAAGCTCGAGTTTTGATATTTGAGTCGAGCTCGAGCTTGACAGTACTCGACTCTTTTACACCGCAAACTCAAGTACATGTTTGACCCAATTTTCGACATGACACCTCGCTACACTTGTCGTTAGCTCTCCAGCACACGAATATAGTCTAAAGCAATAAAAAATGCAAATAATTTATAGAAAAAATCTTTAAAAAGTATTATAAGCAGTTAAAATTAAATGTTTCATTTTCTTTGAATAAAAGTTTAAAGACAAATAAGTTCTTTATTATCCCCTTTTCTTTAAATAAAACTTTTAAAAATTAACTATTCGCGTTTTTTTATTGCATTTTACTTAAAACATACTCCCTTTATCTCATTTTATTGTCCACATTTTATTTTGAAAAGCGAAGAGTACTAGTTTGACCATTCTCATTTCCATTTCTCATCTCACCCATCCCCACTAGAGGTGCAAATGAAAACCGGTTTTTTGAAAATCCGGTTCGAAAATCCGAACCGGTTTTTTCAAAATCTGGTTTTCAAATTATCCGATCCGGATTTTTCTATCCGAACCGGTTAGACCGGTTTTTAGATTTAAAAAAAATCGGATAAAAAACGGATAAATTTCCGAATTTATCCGGTTTTTAAGAAAACCGGATTTAACCGGTTTTAAACAATTTATTAATTTTTTTTTTAATTTTTTTTTTTGTAAAACCGGTTTTTTTACTGGTTAAAACCGGATAAAACCGGTTTGCCTGAAAAATCAAACTAGCCGTTGGGTTTACCTTTTCAGGCAAACCGGTTTTATCCGGATTTTTATAAAACAAAACACCGATCATCAGTAAGCTTTTGGGCTTTTGAGGGCTACGGATAATATTTTTCGGGTGATGGCTATGCCGAAGCTCGAAATGTATTAGTGATTATTGTAGTTTTATTGTAGTGTTTAAATAAAAATTATGAAGTTGTATGATTGTATATTGTTGAAATAAAAATTATTGTGGTATTTTTTTTAATGTTTTATAGTTGTATTTTTTTTTAATGTTTGTAAATAAATTCCGAAAAAAAACGACACCAACACTTTTAACCGAAAAATCCGAACCGAACATTTTTAACCGAAAAAAACCCGATCCGAACATTTTTTAACCGAAAAAACCGATCCGAATAAAATCCGATAACGAAAAATTTAATACGAAAAAAATCCGATACGAACTTTTTAATCCGAAAAAATCCGATTGAGAAAAATCCGATCCGATCCGAAACCGGATTTTCAAAAATCCGATTTTATCAAATCCGGATTTTCAAAAATCCGAATCCGATTTTATCCGGTTTATTCGCACCTCTAATCCCCACCATCCTCATACATGTGGAGAATTTGGTTTACATTATTTTATCAAGTCTTTTACAAAAACTTTTCTAAACACATAAAAAAAAACTCAAAAAGTTATTTACCCATGAATGTCTATTATATCTAAAAAGAGAAGTAAACATAACACATCAATAACTCTGTCTATCGTAATTCTTTTCGCTCTAAATCAATGTTTTACGAACCGGTTTTTTAGTGACCCACTTGAGTCACGTATGATAACGGTTTAATCGAGTTTTTGGTCAAAACCGGTTTTCATCTGACTTGTTCAACCGGGTTGATGGTTTTTAAAACACCTTCAAGAACCCCCAAATATCAAAGCTAAAAAGAGAATGAAAAAAATACATTCTCCGTGAAATTTTGAGCTTATTTTGGATTTGCATTTGTAATGACGGTGGAATTCATCAAACCCTAAAGGTAAAATTGCTCAACTTATCCTTATTTGTCTTTCATTGCTAGTAAATCATATGGGTAGACCAAGTGTTCGATAAAATGCCTGACTCACTTATAAATGATTTTGCGCTGTTTGTTCTATAAACTATTGTTGTGGATATGAAATTGAATACGTTTCGAACTTAAATGCCGTGTTACCTTTTCTAGTGTACTAAGAAGGTTTAATGCCAAAATAAGGTTGTTAACTGATTTCGGAAAAGTTGGCGTGACTACTTTAAAGGTTTATTGTTTAGGGGGTGTTTGTTTTGGCTCCTCTGCTTATTTAATTTCGGCTTATATTTTATAAGCCCCTATTTTCCGATTTTTTTTGAGATTTGTGGACTTATATAAGTTTATTATGATATGATGAACTTATATAAGCCCATAAGTCTTATAATAAGCCCAAATCAAATAAGCTCATAAGCCCACATATAAGTCAAAACAAACACCAACTACTAGCTAGAGTTGGAGCTTTAGGGTCGAACCTTGTAAAGTTGTAAGCGTTCTAGCTTTTGTTTTGAGATATGTTTGGCAAAGTATCTTCAACTTATGAATGTAAAATGACATATAAGGGCATTAATGTAATGAACCACCTCAAAAGCTTATATACTCTTCAAAAGATACATCATGTAGCTTATACTTGAGGTGCTTTTGTATCTGCTGATAAAGGCAACCTGATAACTCCAGCACTCAACCTCCATGAGAGGAGCATCTTTGTATCTATTTGGGAACCTTGTTCAGTTTGACACAGTTTTTAGTACCATTTGACACAGTTCAGTTTTTACCCATTCAAAATACCTACTAAAAAGTTACATTGCAGTTTTTCATTTGTGTTTATGGTGTATCAACAACTGTTGTGAGGTGAAACGGTGAAAGGGACAATAATTTTGGTTAATGGACAATGTTTCCTTGTAACAAATGCTTACTCGAAAAACAAAGATGCTCCTCCAATTCAGTTTGACTCTTCTATGAATTACTCGACTTTGCATTCAATAGCGGGGGGACAACTTAAACTGTGATTCATCCAGTATTGCCTCCTATTCAATCTACGTTGGATGTACTACAAAAGTATATTTATTCTATGTAAAGCTTTAAATATAAGATACTGATGTTGTCATTTCAAACTCAAACCGTCCTTTTCTTAAGACTGAATGGGTAAGTTCATAGCTTGTCCACTGGAGAAAGCCATCTCTTCAACGCAGATTGCATAGAAGGCAATATTGAATGAGTGGAAGAGAGGTATAAAAACCAAACGTGGTAATAAACATAGAAGGCAATCAGTTATGATATGTTCGACACCCCCTAACTTCATCATACATTGAAACTCATCTTATTAGGAGTATTATAGTTAAGCCGCATTCGAGGGAGTTATTATTAGGGGGATATCAGTTATGATATGTTCTGTTAAAAATATTTGTAATAAGGATTGGTCGCAAATCATGATTGTGTACGTGTAGGGGATCTTTGAAATCCACATTTTGTTAATTTTGACGTTTTTAGTCTAGAGGCTTGCTTTTAGAAATAATAATAATTGTCTTAGATTTGTTTAATTGACCTTTGGCTAACTTCTTATTAGGATTATTATGAAATTTTCAGAAGTGGTTTCGCTCTAGCTGTTATAGTTTAGCTGCATTTGAGGAAGTTATCGCCATGTTATTATTAGAGGGAAATCATGTTCTGTTACAAGTATCTGTAATAAGGATAGGCAACGCAAATCATGATTGTGTGTAGGGGGGATCTTTGACATTCACATTTTGCTAATTTGGACAAAGTGACGTTTCTTTTAGAAACACTTTATAACTGTCTTAGATTTGTAGCCCTTAGTTTTGTTTCACTTCATAGATGGGAAATTTATTTATTAGATCTTTTATTTGGCACTTTGGAAACTTTCGAAATCGAAAGGAGAGAGTCTTTGTATGACCATATTATGACTCATTGAACCCATTGCTAAATTCTTAGTATAATCATTCTATTGAGGTGGTCGTTCCTTGATTTGATTATCTAGCTAAATTTATTATGTCTAACTTTATATGTCTTCTCATATGTTGAATAATTGGCTCATTTAGTGTATTATGAGTGATAGTATGTTACGTATGTACATGATAATGACCAGCTATAGATGCGTTAGATCGTTTTGAGAAAAGCTTGTAAATGATCAATTGGTTCATCTACCCCTGTCAAAAGCAAAGGAACCATGACCATAAATACAAAATTTCCAAAAGTCTCCATTTTATCTAAATTTTGTGGACTTCTCAAAAAAATAAAAATAAAAATTATACTTCGGAGATGAATCGAAAGTTTTCGATATTTCGCAAATATATCGAAAATTTTCGATATTGTTATCAACTTCGCAAGGGTGCCGAAATTTGAGGATTTTATGGGTATTTGCTTTTTGAGTAAAAAATTGGGTATTTTTCCAACAAAAATGAGCTTGTTGGCTTATAACTTAAATTAGCTCACGGCTTATTAAATCTTGAACAAAATTGAGCTTGTTGGCTTATCAGATGTCAAATAAGCTCGTAAACTAACACAAACAGTCTTAGTAGCTAAGTTGAGCGTTTTTCTTTTGGAGAGCTATGGGTAGATATAATCATTCTCATTGTTGCTAATCTGCTGTCTACATGCATAGTTGACAACTGTTTGACACGAAACAGCTCTTCGTCGCATTAGTATTTAGACTTGAATTTAGGGGGTATCTATTTTAGCTTATTTGACGAGCTTATTCATAGTTTGGTAAGCCCATAATCTCGTCTCTAATGGCTTGTGAGCTCATCATTATATTGTAGCTTAAATGAGCTCAAGTGGATCAGCTCATGGCTTTTCAATTAAGCTAAGGCAAACACGTTTAGTAGTTAGTAACTAAGGTAAATGTTTTTCCTTTCTACTAATTTACCATTTCTGACTTTCCGTACATTACTGCATAGTAGAGTAACTGTTTGAGACACATTGATAGTTGATAGCTTCACTGTATCCAAATTTTCGTCGCATTGGCTATTAGAATTGAACTTTAAGTTCCTGTTTGCAGTCATGCACACCAAATAACATGTCGATCATCTTGGAACTGTAATACAACTGGAAGCGCTATCACAAACTTGCAACTGCGCACGCCAATTCAGAGTAGAAGTTTAGCTGCAAAAACGTTTTGCTCTGCAGGGGTGTTGACACATCCTATAAGTGGTATTGAATCTCATGTACACGTTGAGGAGGAGAAAGTTGGGGTGCTTCTTTTGAATCTCGGAGGCCCGGATACACTTAATGATGTTCAGCCCTTTTTGTGCAATTTATTTGCTGATCAGGTATGTTTGTTTTTATAAGTAATTCCATATGTGTAATGCAATGATGTTATTATGTGTTGTACTTAAAATGATGTATTGTGGCAGGATATCATTCGTCTTCCAAGGCTATTTCGGTTCCTACAACGACGCTTAGCTAAACTCATTTCAACGCTCGGGGCACCCAAAAGTAAAGAAGGGTATGCTTCCATTGGTGGTGGTTCACCTCTGTGGAAGATAACAAATCAGCAGGTACGATATGTATCTCATGTTGGAAATTTTTGGTATTGTTCATGTATGTCATGGACTCATGTTGTCATAGAAAAATGACTTGGCCATATTGATCGGCATACAGTAGGCTAGTAGGCTGGCTAGATAGTCATGAGTTCGCCATCACCAGTTATTTTGATGGCACGGCTTTAGTTGTGTCCCAACCTTGGTTTCTGTTGAGATTTTGATAACGAATATGCAATTTTATGTGTTTCAATGTTGCATTTCATAACATCGCCTTGCTCGTTGCTGCAGGCTGATGCTTTAAAAATGGCACTTGAAGCAAACGAAGTACCAGCTAATATCTATGTTGCAATGCGGTACTGGTACCCGTTCACTGAGGAAAGCTGTTCAGCAGGTAACTATTTACACAAGTCTGAAACCTTAAGATCTGCAGAAAACTTTAATTTAATAAGTTTTGGCCATTCTGACGGGATAGCACTCAATCTGTCTTCTAGGTTTAGATGTGAATTAAATTATAGTTTTCTTGTTCTGCTTTAGAATCACACACCCCTGTGCACTAAAAAACTAGGCCACAGTGTGACAGATGTTACTGCAAGTTCTGTTTGCTGATCGTTATTCCTTGTTCTGGAGGCATTAAGTGGAGCCTGAAATGGTATTCTTAACATGATGTTTCTCTACTGCACATCGATATTCAAGTCTATATTGCTCATCTGTGTCAGCCTCTTTAGCGTCCTTAGTTTTTGGAATTTGTAGTTATGTATTTGATATGCAACTTGGATTAACGAACCAGTTCTCGCTGTTTTACACATTGCATCTCGTCGATTAAATTTGTTTCTTCTTGACCTGATCTACTTATGAACTGTATTGTTAAGAAAATCTTGTAATCTACATATTCTAAAACGAGGTTTTTCAAATGTATATGGATGTAAGTTTTAGTTACTTATTCGTAGAGGCACTGATATCTCATTGATGACAGATTAAGAAGGACAAGATTACAAGGCTTGTTGTGCTTCCTCTTTATCCTCAGTATTCAATTCTACAACTAGTTCAAGTGTTCGTGTTTTGCAAAGCCTCTTTAGGTAAAATTTTATGATCTCATTTTGGAAATCCCCTGCTTTTATGTCATATCTAGCAAAACTTTGTCAAGACTTCTGATTAAGGTTATGTCAAGTCCACGGCTGACTTAATTCAGAAGGAATTGGAGAGTTTTGGCTCACTTGAGGAGGTAAGAGTTCTTTTTCAGATTGCTTGCGAGAGATACGTTTCTTGTTATTATAAAAATTGCAGGTCATGATATTTTTAGTGCCCATGGAGTACCAGAAACTTATGTTAGAGATGCCGGTGACCACACAATCAGACACCCATGATGGTTTCTTTATCACTTACTTCGTTTACGTTTTCTATATCAGAGTCGTGTTGGGCGTTCAGTGGTTGAAGTCTTATACTGATGAAGTACTTGTTGAGCTTGGTAAAGGCGGTGTAAAGAGTCTCCTAGCTGTGCCTGTTCGGTAAATATCTCTAAAGTCACTTTTATAATGATCTTTCTGTAAATCTGAATTTGATTTAAGTGTGAATATGCGTTGTATGACCCGAGGCTCAGTAATTGCTGCTTTTAACTGTGCATGAATCTGTCTAGCTATAGTAGTTCCTTATTAGCTCAACTACATTTATATTGAGAGAGAACAGGTCACGAGTTTATCTTTGTTCTAACTGGTAAACCAAAATTTCAAAGGTGAACGGTTCAAAACCCCGAATTGTTTGTTTTAGAAATTTGTCTAAATGTTCACAGAAGTATCTCACTTTTCTACCCAATTCATACAACTGTCTGTTACTCTGTTATGCCATTTTGAACGCAAAAGCATTGTAATTTCTTTTAACGTTAAGTTTGTGTTTTTGTGTATCTGCAGCTTTGTGAGCGAGCACATAGAAACTCTAGAAGAGACAGACATGGAATATAAGGAGTTGGCCCTCGAATCTGACGCTGAAAAATGGGGCCGTGTCCCTGCTCTTGGGTGCATCTCTACCTTCGTCACCGACTTGGCGGAAGCGGTTATCGAAGCCTTGCCTTCACTCAATAATCTAAGCGTCTAGAAATATAACATTTCTTATGAAGAAAAAGGTAAAATAAAGGAAACATAGTTTACAAAATGGATTGGATTTCAGTTCTCTTTTTGTCAACAATGGAGACATGGTGAAGAACATGTTTCACCTTGGTATGCTTTATTGTTAACAAATTAGAAAGACCTGTGGACGAAAGAAACACATAGGGCTGCTTGGTTTCGTCTTACTCGATCAGCCATTGTAAATTATGGGTTGAGGGCACAAGTATATGTAACTTGATAAAGAGACTTACGATCCTAGAATGAAGAATGATGTGTGGTTTCTGCTGCATTCAAGGATATTAGTGTGGCCGCAAAGCATGACAGTTGGCAAGTCTAGAAGAAGGTCTACGACATCTGCATTCTGCTCTTAATTTGGACATTTGCCGACATTTTTTGGTCATTAGGCTTGTGTCTACTATCTAGGCTCAGAATTGTAGAAGCCCTTAAACTTCAGAAGATGTGATGTGAATGGCAAAAAAATAATACATTTAGTTAAGTTTTGAAAATATTAGTAACATTGTAGGAAATTTGTCAGCGGTATGACCTACTTTTCCCATTGCCCAGATTAATATTTTAAGACAGTAATATTCCTTTAAGTCTAGGTTAAGGCGTAAGTTTTAAGTTTAACAATACATCACGTGATTAGGTTCGTTATGATAGCATGATTTACCATATGATTAATGAAATTTGAGCAGCAGAACTGATTTTCATTGGCAAATTGTGGATAGGATTGTTGCAAATGGAGAGCATTATAGAAATTATATGTTGAAGCCTTCAACTAAATTTAGAAATTATATGTTGAAGCCTTCAACTAAATTTCTATAATAATTGTGTAGTGACGCCAATAACAAAGATTGAAGCTAGGTTGCTGCATATTATTGAAAATCATGTTTACTTACCATATACTAAGCTTTTACACAGAGTCTCGCTAATTGTCATTGTACTTTATTTAGGAAAATTGTTAGAACTAAGGGTGTTCATCGGTACGGTTTTTGAGTTGTTTGGTATATTCGGGCGAACTTTTTTAGTCAATCCAAAAATCGAACCGCACCGAACCAAAATTCAACCAAACCGATCCGGAAACCGTAATTGAATTTGGTTTGATTTTTGGGTTGACTCGAAAAACCCTAATTACAATGTTTATTTTAAAAATATATATATAACTATATAGATATTTTGCAAAAAAAAAATGTATTTCTAAGTAGAAATTGTTGTTTTTAGTTTTATGATTAAATTTTAACGCTTCACTTTATATATATAAACCGGTTTTTGGTTCGGTTTCAGTTTTGATCGTTAAATTCATATCTAACTCGAAAATCAAATTTATAATTTGAATCGGTTTGATTTTTCTAAGTTTAGTTTGATTTTTTCGATTTAACAATTTATTTGTTTTTTTCTCACCCCTAGCTAGAAATATAACTTATATTCAGCGGTAATAAAAATAATTATTCCAAAATTCATCACAAATTTACAACTACCCCTAACGTAAGATCACACTACAACAATCGCGCCCTACCCCAGCGATATTTTTGGTGTTTCCCCAGCGACATGTCGCTGGGGAAGTATATCCCCAGCGACAAGTCGCTGGGGTACGCTAGTTGTTAAAAGTATCCCCAGCGACTTCCCCAGCGACACGTGGGCCCCACTGACTTTTCCTGAAAGAACAGATGCCACGGTGGCAAAATTTTCCCCAGCGACATGTCGCTGGGGAAAATCCTTATTAAATAAAAAAAATTAAGTTAAACTTAACCATTTTAGCTAATTACAAATTTTCCCCAGCGACATGTCGCTGGGGAAAATTTCCTTTCCTTTGACTTGTCAACGCGTTGCCGTTGACAACGCTTTCCAAAGTTTCGCCAGCGACATGTCGCTGGGGAAACTCTTGTTACGTTTGACTTGTCAACGCTTTGCGTTTGACTTGTCAACGAATAACCAACTTTTCCCCAGCGACATGTCGCTGGGGAAGAGTCTGCAGGTTTTTTTTTTAAAATTGCCTGCACAGCAGGCGTTTTCCAGATTTTTTCCGGAATTTTTCCGGAAAAAATCTACCAAAACCTGTAACCAAAACCTGTATTTGCTCACCAAAAGACACATATAAAGTAAACTTGAAATACAAATCAACACAAACGCGGAATAAGTTCAACTTGCACCAAAATATAATATAACGTTCTAATGATCACATGGATACTAGGAATAAGTCGGGATAGTTAAGGATACTAGGGAAACAAGCGTTCTAATTTAGGATAATAGGGAAACAAGTCAAGATGAACATAAAGAAACTATGTACCATACTAACAAACACATATATGACACGACTAGCTCGCGTCATCGCCACCCTCCCGATCCTCAGCATCATCACCCGGGCGACTCCCGCTCCCGCTGGCACCAGCATCATCACCCGGGCGACTCCCACTCCCGCTGGCACCACCACTCTCATATGCGGCAAAAAGATCGCCATACCTGGGGTCGTTTCTGAACAAGCCCATCATGAAATCAACATCCCGATCCCGACGAGTCTCAGGGGGTGGTGGCGGAAAGCACGGGGGAGTACTGGTGTATCCCGGCAATACCATACCCACGCCAGGATGGTGGCCGCGAAACTTGCCTCCTCGCACCATCCTGTTGATCTCGGCGGTGGTGTGCTCACCCGTCGCCTCTAGCTCCCTCATCTGATCCTGTGTGGTGACAATAACACAAGATAGTAAATATATTAGTCGGGTTGCTAGATTATTAATCAATGATTCATTAAAGTGTGTTTTGAAAAGAATACTTACATACAACTGGAGAGACTGCTCATCTACAAATACACCATTTTCATTTGTGTGCAGACGATAGAACATGTCGATCTCTGTAGGCTCCTGTTGGGTTTCGGACGCCTTTTGCTGTACATACACACGTAAGTAAGATCAATCTAATTAAATGCGGCAATAATAATATGTATGTAAAATCAATAATGATAATAATAAAATAATAAAAATAAAAAACAATAATAATAATAATAAAATAAAAAAAATAAAAAAAACCATAATAATGTAAAATCAATAATAATTACCATGAGATGTCGAGTGCGAGGGATCGACCGAGAACCATGTCGGGAGACAAGTGTTGCCTTGGACCGATTTTGGCTGTTTGTTGAGGATCGCTTCATGTTAGCTTCGTCAGTCCAAAACTCTATCTGTTTCTCCCACACTTCAGGTGTGTGCTCGTCGGGTCTGTTCCGCCTAATTTGATCCACATCGTATTCTCCAGTCTCGGGGTCTTTTACACAGTAATCTCGCTTCAGACTAGCCTTGCTGGTGTTGTATGATTTTTGTAGCTGTGCATTAATGGTATCATAAATACTCTTCCACCGAGGGGTGTTCACGTACGGCGTGAGATCATAATTTTTCTGCAATCAAATACAACACATTGAAAACAGAGTTAGAAATATAATTTATATATTTATTTAAATTCGTTTATTTATTTATATGATATAAATAAATAAACGAATTTAAATGAATATACACAATACAACACATTGAAAACAGAGTTAGAAATATAATTTATATATTTATTTAAATTCGTTTATTTATTTATATGATATAAATAAATAAACGAATTTAAATGAATATACACAATACAACACATTGAAAACAGAGTTAGCAATATAATTTATATATTTATTTAAATTCGTTTATTTATTTATATGATATAAATAAATAAACGAATTTAAATAAATATACACAATACAACACATTAAAAACGGAGTTAGCAATATAATTTATATATTTATTTAAATTTGTTTATTTATTTATATGATATAAATAAAAAAACAAATTTAAATAAATATATACAATTAAATAAATGAACACGATAATTAAATAAATATAAAATGATAACTTACCCCAATAGCTGCCCGGGCCGCCGCCTTGTACCCTTCGGGGACCTTGCTCCACGAAGGGTAATACAAAGGTATTTCCCTAACGACACACCCGAATAAGTTTCCCCAATGATCTGCGTAGGGGCCGACAGGTATAACAAGGTTATCTCTACCGGGTACAAAGTCGATCTCGACCGGCCGGTTTTGATTCTCGGCCACCGCATCCAGTAATTTCAGGCAGCGGGTCTTCTCCCGGGTATTCTGCCTGCCGGCTCTCCTCCCGCCCAAATTGGGCTTTTTCTTTCCTTTTCCTGCAAAATCAAGTGAGTGATAAAGTCATAAAAGTTAAGGCAAACAAGTTAAATATGTGTATCAAATTTGTATTACAATAATCCAAAAATTCTTACCCCGGTTGACGAAGCAACCCCCGCAACCGAATGATGGAGGACGTGGACGTGAAGGATCCTCGCCACCACCGTCCCCGCCGTGGCCCCGTGCAACATCAGTCATCTGTATACAGGTACAATTATTCCGATAAGCTTATCGGGATAAACTGTATTCAAACAACTTATCCTGATAAGCTTATCAGGATAAGCTGTTTGAAAACAGTTTATTCGGATAAGCTGATCAGGATAAACTGTTTGAAAACAGCTTATCCTGATAAGCTTATCAGAATAAGCTGTTTTCAAACAGCTTATTCCGCTAAGCTTATCGGGATAAGCTGTTTCAAACAGCTTATCCTGATAAGCTTATCAGAATAAGCTGTTTTCAAACAGCTTATTCCGCTAAGCTTTCGGGATAAGCTGTTTCAAACAGCTTATCCTGATAAGCTTATCAGGATAAGCTGTTTGAAGCAGCTTATCCCGATAAGCTTAGCGGAATAAGATGTTTGAAAACAGCTTATTCTGATAAGCTTATCAGAAAAAGCTGTTCTGATAAGCTTATACGAATAAGCTGTTGGAAAACAGCTTATATCAAAATAAAGTGTTCTCTTCGGTTAGGCATCATATATAAGGAGTGTTTGGATTTAAATTTAACACAAGAAAATAACATTTTTAAATCCCCAATGACATGTCGCTGGGGAAACCAAACGAAATTTTTTTATATAAAATATACCTTCCCGCTGCTTGCCGCTGCTACAGTTGCCTACCGCTGTCTGCCTACCGCCTACCGCTACCTACGCTGCCTACTGCCGCCTACCGCTTCCTACACTGCCTACCGCTACCTACGCTGCCTACTACTACTGCTACCTACGCTGCCTACCCCGCTGAAATTATATAAAAATTAATTTTAATTATATAAAAACGATATTCAATTATTATAAATAACTCAATTAAGAAAAATATACCTTTAATTAACAGAAAAAATAAATCCACCACCACAAACTTGTTAATAGAATTATCAATTAGAGAGAAAAGAGGGTGATGTGGTGGTGGTGGTGGTGATGACGTTCGGTGGTGGTGTGTTGGCGGCGATGTTGGTGGTGATTCTTGGTGGGTTATGTGGTGGGGATGGCTGGTGAAGACATTCTGGTGGTGGTGTGAATGGTGGTGATGATTGGTGGTGATGAATGGTGGTGATGATTCTTGGTGGGTTATGTGGTGGGGATGGAGGAGATGAATGGTGGTGATGATTCTTGGTGGTAGTGGTTATGAATGATGATTTGGTGGTAGTGGTGATGATTGTTGGTGAGTTTGTTCGCAGATTTGGTGAGTTTGTTCGCAGGTTTGAGAGAATGATTTGGTTTGGGGAGATAAGTGATGTTTATGTAAATTGAATAAGGATAAGGTCTGGTCAAAAGTTTCCCCAGCGACATGTCGCTGGCGAAAAGTTCGTCATGAAAAGGAAAGTTTCCCCAGCGACATGTCGCTGGGGAAACCCTAGACTTTGTCGTCTTGCGCAGCTGGTTTAATAAACGTTAGCAATTAACGAACTTTTCCCCAGCGACATGTCGCTGGGGAAAATTTTGTTTTGTCGCTTTGTGAAAGAAGCGCGTTAATGAAAATTTTTGGAGGGATTTCTAAAATTGGTAAACGAAACTTACCCCAGCGACATGTCGCTGGGGAAACATATTATTTTATATGCTTTTAAATGATTAATAATAATAATTTTATATATTTGTATATTTCACTTTTATATAATTAAAAATAATAATTTTATATATTTGTATATTTTACTTTTATATAATTAAAAATAATAATTTTATATATTTGTATATTTTACTTTTATATAATTAAAAATAATAATTTTATATATTTGTATATTTTACTTTTATATAATTAAAAATAATAATTTTATAAATTTGTATATTTTACTTTTATATAATTAAAAATAATAATTTTATATATTTGTATATTTTACTTTTATAAAATTAAAAATAATAATTTTATATATTTGTATATTTTACTTTTATATAATTAAAAATAATAATTTTATATATTTGTATATTTTACTTTTATATAATTAAAAATAATAATTAGATAGGGTTCATCATTATAGGTTCAATGTATTAGATAGGGTTCAACATTATAGGTTCAATGTATTAGATAGGGTTCATCATTATAGGTTCAATGTATTAGATAGGGTTCATCATCAGAGGTTCAATGTATTAGATAGGGTTCATCATTATAGGTTCAATGTATTAGATAGGGTTCAACATTATAGGTTCAATGTATTAGATAGGGTTCATCATTATAGGTTCAATGTATTAGATAGGGTTCATCATTATAGGTTCAATGTATTAGATAGGGTTCAACATCAGAGGTTCAATGTATTAGATAGGGTTCATCATTATAAGTTCAATGTATTAGATAGGGTTCATCATTATAGGTTCAATGTATTAGATAGGGTTCATCATCAGAGGTTCAATGTATTAGATAGGGTTCATCATTATATGTTCAATGTATTAGATAGGGTTCATCATTATAGGTTCAATGTATTAGATAGGGTTCATCATCAGAGGTTCAATGTATTAGATAGGGTTCAACATCAGAGGTTCAATGTATTAGATAGGGTTCATCATTATAGGTTCAATGTATTAGATAGGGTTCATCATCAGAGGTTCAATGTATTAGATAGGGTTCATCATTATAGGTTCAATGTATTAGATAGGGTTCAACATTATAGGTTCAATGTATTAGATAGGGTTCATCATTATAGGTTCAATGTATTAGATAGGGTTCATCATTATAGGTTCAATGTATTAGATAGGGTTCAACATCAGAGGTTCAATGTATTAGACAGGGTTCATCATTATAGGTTCAATGTATTAGATAGGGTTCATCATTATAGGTTCAATGTATTAGATAGGGTTCATCATCAGAGGTTCAATGTATTAGATAGGGTTCATCATTATATGTTCAATGTATTAGATAGGGTTCATCATTATAGGTTCAATGTATTAGATAGGGTTCATCATCAGAGGTTCAATGTATTAGATAGGGTTCAACATCAGAGGTTCAATGTATTAGATAGGGTTCATCATTATAGGTTCAATGTATTAGATAGGGTTCATCATCAGAGGTTCAATGTATTAGATAGGGTTCATCATTATAGGTTCAATGTATTAGATAGGGTTCAACATTATAGGTTCAATGTATTAGATAGGGTTCATCATTATAGGTTCAATGTATTAGATAGGGTTCATCATTATAGGTTCAATGTATTAGATAGGGTTCAACATCAGAGGTTCAATGTATTAGATAGGGTTCATCATTATAGGTTCAATGTATTAGATAGGGTTCATCATTATAGGTTCAATGTATTAGATAGGGTTCATCAACAGAGGTTCAATGTATTAGATAGGGTTCATCATCAGAGGTTCAATGTATTAGATAGGGTTCAACATCAGAGGTTCAATGTATTAGATAGGGTTCATCATTATAGGTTCAATGTATTAGATAGGGTTCATCATCAGAGGTTCAATGTATTAGATAGGGTTCAACATCAGAGGTTCAATGTATTAGATAGGGTTCATCATTATAGGTTCAATGTATTAGATAGGGTTCATCATTATAGGTTCAATGTATTAGATAGGGTTCAACATCAGAGGTTCAATGTATTAGATAGGGTTCAACATCAGAGGTTCAATGTATTAGATAGGGTTCAACATCAGAGGTTCAATGTATTAGATAGGGTTCATCATTATAGGTTCAATGTATTAGATAGGGTTCATCATTATAGGTTCAATGTATTAGATAGGGTTCATCATTATAGGTTCAATGTATTAGATAGGGTTCAACATCAGAGGTTCAATGTATTAGATAGGGTTCATCATTATAGGTTCAATGTATTAGATAGGGTTCATCATTATAGGTTCAATGTATTAGATAGGGTTCATCATCAGAGGTTCAATGTATTAGATAGGGTTCATCATCAGAGGTTCAATGTATTAGATAGGGTTCAACATCAGAGGTTCAATGTATTAGATAGGGTTCATCATTATAGGTTCAATGTATTAGATAGGGTTCATCATCAGAGGTTCAATGTATTAGATAGGGTTCAACATCAGAGGTTCAATGTATTAGATAGGGTTCATCATTATAGGTTCAATGTATTAGATAGGGTTCATCATTATAGGTTCAATGTATTAGATAGGGTTCATCATTATTGGTAGACTGTACTATGCTTGTCCACGTTCACGGGTTCAACCTCCAGTTTCATATGGATGCAAATTTTTTTATGGAAAGACGAACGCGTCCAACTACTAATCAAATCTCTTGGAGGTTCAATGAGCTTTTCTCCTCCAAGCTCTTCTTCAAGACTTTCAACGAGCTTTTCTCCTCCAAGCTCTTCTACCAGACATGCAACGATTCCAATTTCTTCTCCAAGCTCTTCAGCGTGTGCAAACTGTATGCGCTTGAATGGAATGATAATGGTACTTGAGCGTACGATAGAGTTGTACCGCAACTCCGATAGGCACACATTGGATTCAGCTGCACTACTTCACGACCTTTACGATGACATGGGGAACATTCGTTTGGACTAGTTTATGATGTATCTGTTTTCGTGTTTATGAGTCTATTATCGGTTTGATATCCATGTTTAATTAAGCGCGTGTTTAAGTGTCAGTGTAGAATAAAGTTAGGTTTAGGCGTGTCTGTTTGTAAGCCTCAATGAATGTTAACAATTTTTAATTAATATTAACAATGAATGTTAACAATTATCAGTGAATGTCAACTTTTGGCGGGAAAACATTGGCGGGAAAATTAACCATTTGTCTCACTTTTTTTATCATAAAAAGAGATATACTATTTTAAATTTTAATAACTATATTTTTTAATATATATATTATATTTACTAAAATATTATATAGACACTACACATTTTTGAAAATTGGTGGTCAAATAGAAGTCAACTTATCCCCAGCGACATGTCGCTGGGGAAAGATTTGTTCGTTTTTTTTGTAAGATAGGCGCGTTAACTGAATATCTTTGGAGGGAATCCTAAATGTTTCCCCAGCGACTTGTCGCTGGGGAAAACTTTTGTCATAAATTAAACAACGCATTAACGCTAATCACTTGGATTAGACGCGGGAGAAGGTTTCCCCAGCGACATGTCGCTGGGGAAACGTTGGCGGGTTAATCTCCCGCTTGCATTAATTGTGAAGTAGTTTGGTCAAAATTCAGTCAACTTTTCCCCAGCGACATGTCGCTGGGGAAAAGTTTCTTTATTTTTTGGTCAAATTTTTTTCGAGAAAGTTTGCCACGTCAGAAAGTTTTTGTCGTTTAGCGACTTTTCCCCAGCGACATAATGTCGCTGGGGAAAACCCCGATGGGGAAGGGCTGGATTGTTGTAGTGTCAGCCCAAGCTTAAAATAATGACTGAAAACATTTTGTGACCCATACTCAAATCGGCCCAACATCATTACATTCTAACCACTAGGTCATATGTGACTCATGGAGTAGAAACCGTACCACAAATGTTTACTTTTAGCCGCCAAACCACTCACTCTAACATGATGGTACCTATTTGTGTGTTCTTTAGATCTGTTATGGTTCGGTTTCAAAGGCGGGTGTGGCATGTACCATGGGATCATCTCTTTTTGATCATCTTTGTTGTAACAGATGCTTTCGGAATTATTACATTAAGGTACTAGATCTAAATTGTTATTTCCTCGTTTTGTGTCTTTGGCTGCCTTTAAACGAAATAAAAATGAATAATCAGAACCTTAAAAACATTTGTGATTTGTTACAGGAAAAACCCTTTCTCTACAGAGAGACTCTCCTTTGCGAAACGGGTGTAGCAGCTTGAGGTTTGTCTGAAATCATTTTTGCTAAAACTTTTTCTGTATTTAATACTATATTTAGAAACATATTATATGTAATTTTTCTGACAGACAGACTGGAGAGTGACAATAGTAAGTCCTTTCTTTTAGTGCCATATTTTTTACACAATGTTGATTAAAAAAATGAAAGAATGTTGACGTTTAGAAGCTTTCACCATGGTTGTATTGACGAAGAATAAACAGGGATAGGAATGATTAAGTGGGTGGGTCGGAGTCTTTGCTAAATTCAAAATAGGTGGGTGGAGGCCGGATAAACGGTCATATATTTCTTTCTAGTAAAAAGTAAAGATTTCATTCTAATAGCTTTAATTAATAGATGTTTTTAATTTAAAAAAAATCGGGGTTTGGATTCATTTTCCTTACACGTTGTTCTATGATTGGAGTTTATTTTCAGGTGGTTGCTTTTCCTGTAAGGGTTTTTGACATTCTAACTTTTTTTATATTTACATGTTGCATTGCAATTCAACTTTTATTACGTTGCTTGTGATAGGTCGACACAAACGTTGCTCGTGTGGCCACCCGTCTAGGTAGGGTCCCACTACAATCCCTCCCTGATGGTGTCCCAATTCACCATTTGAATGCGTAAGTATCTCACTATCTTGTTACTTATGAGAAAATATCACGGAACTGGAGTATTAATATTTGATATTTTATTCTAGGTACCCTCCTTTAAACAACATTCAGAAATACCTCTTCCCACGGCTATGCACTCTTGGTAAAGAAAATTGTAATGTAGGATTGTATGCTGGAAATAGTATGTATTAAGGTTTCAGCGGTGAGTTTCAGTCAAGGTCATGGTGATATATTGTTTATAATAGGCGTCTTTTTGGTCTTGTTCGCTCACATGTACCGCATGTCCAAATAAATTTAGTATCACTGTTTGTTTTTATACATAGAAAAAACATACTGCTACAGTCTCTTGTTGATAAAGACTACCTTTTGCCAATCGTGTAGTATATAGCAAAAGATTGATTATGCCATCAAAAAATTTGTAATATTATCGAGATTTGAGCACAAACTACACAAACCTAGCCTTTTGCACCCTTTTCAGATTTGGGTCGATATATATATGTCAGGCTTCCTCTTGTTGTAGAAAACGTTTCTAAGGTCATGGGGTCATATAGTTACATTTTGAGACCCTCTATTCAGTTGATGCTTATGTTGGTTAACAAATGATTCAGACAATCTCCGTCCAGAAATGTTATGCTTTGTATGCTTAAAAATCTAGCTAGTGCTGCACTAGTACGTGCATTCTCATGTTTTACACTAATTAATTCTTTTTTTACTAGAGAGGCGTTAAGTTGAACTATAAGTTGCTAGGGTGTGTGCGTCTGCATTCTTCATTAGTAGTTCAATGACATACCTGTGAGAGTTCTGTATTAGTTTATGGCCGGGTGATTTATATGACCCTGCATCTTTTGGTTTTGCAGCTCAGTTGCACCCATTGCAGGAGCCCACTCTAAAGTATGTATGTGTCACCCTCGAAGACTCAACACTACATGACAACATTGACTTCTCCAACTATAAGGGTATGTTTACTTGTCCATCATAAGTTTAATCATTTTAAAATATTCTTCCTCATTCTTAATCTAGAGAAAAAGGTAATCACTTAACTTAGTTAATTACTCTAGCACGTCTAAGTGGCAAATCAGGTCAGTTGTACCTATTTAGGTAGTAAGTTCGGTTCTGTGTCACAACATTTACCTCGTCCTATGACCTTGATAGACTCATCAAATAATACGGACATGAACTCTGCCATACTTTTCACCACAGAACTACCAATCCTAAGAATCACCCGCTCATTAGGTAAAACTCTTAGAGGTGCAGCAGGCTGCAATTAACCAAAAAGAATTACAAAAACCAATTATTTACTCCTTTAACTTTGTTTACTTTGATAGTTTGATTCATATTTTTCCCCATAATCTAATCTCTTTTCGAGAATTGTGAAGACAAGGCGGAAGAAATATATTGTTGATCGCCTAGTAACCTTACTTTGGTTAATAATGAAACGTTTTATTTTTGCTAAGCCGAAATTTGTGTAAACTATCATAATAAACTATCATAGCAACACTCTTAGTTGTTAATCTGTTATTATTAAGTTTTGTTATCGGCTGTTATATTCTGTTACTTAGTGTTGATTCGCTGGATGAATATATGTGATTTTTTTTGTTGAGATTCGTGCTTAGTACAGTTTTGTGAATAGCAATGTATACATTTATTCACTAAAAAAATTGACTAGCGAAAGTTAAAATCGTAATGATACAACTTCGAGTTGTGCGACACCAAAAACCTTCAGAAAGTACTTTTTGAGTAAGGGGCGGGTTGGTGTATTAATGTTTTTTTACCACTTACACGATCTTAATGTGATATTACATGCTATTAAATGTGAATCTAAGTATACCTTCTCTTTTCATTCGTTTAACATTCTTATATATTATATGTAGCTTACCTGTTCTTGTGGCGAAACCAGCAAAACCATTGTTTATATAAGCTTGAACGAGACTACTTTGGGAACAAACAGCAGCCGGTTGTGAACCTAAAGAAGCAGGTAATTACTTGATTAAACTGAATACATAAAGCATACCGTGTGATATAAGACCCCATTATATAACCAAGCTTCCATGTGAGTGATTTACATTACAACTGATTTCATTATGAGATTTGTTTGTTTAGATTTGATAATTAATTATATGGTTCTAATGAATATATGCATCTCGCTAGATTTGTAGTTTTTATAGGATTGCAAAAATGTATGGTTAAGAATTTCATGTGAAAAGATCCGTATGTTGGCTTTCAGTTTCATCGGATTTTTGTATCCATTAAGATCACTCTTAGAGCTTGTATAATCTTCAATCTCATATTTGATCGGTTAGTTTGTTTATTAATCATATTTGAAAAAATTTAATCTGTTTTAGAGTGTAGTTCAATTTCTTAAAGTTTAGTCTCAATTACCTTGTTTAACTAATTAAAGTTTTAATATTTTCATAATGAGATTTGTTCATTCTGATCTTTAGTTGTTCCTGGATTTAAATGAGTGTATGTGATTTTTTCTATTAGTTTTGTGTTTACTGTTTGATAAAGTTATTTTTGTTCAATAATTTGGATTTGCTAAATGAAGTGAGAAATATATATTGAGTTTAATCATTCTCTCCTTTTTTTTTTCAGTTATATGCCGATGCTTAGCTGCAGGTGTGGTGAAAAAATTAAGGATATATAACATATTTTGTGATTGATGCTCCTAAACTCAAATACCTTTACATTGAAGATAATAAGAGACTTGAGTACTCTGACTACTCTTTTACCCGAGAACCTTCGTCTTTTGTTGAAGCTTACATTGATACTAGTACCTATGTTGATACTAATACTGAAGACTCTCTCCTCTCAAAGTATTTATCCAACTATAAGGGTACGTTTACTTGTCCATCATAAGTTTAATCATTTTAAGATATTCAGCTCGGCTCATTATTGTATATAATCTAGTGAAAAAAGTATTCACTTAACTTAGTTAATTACTCTAGCATGTCTAAGCGGCAAATCAGGTCGATTGTACCTATTTAGGTAATAAGTTTTGTTCCGTTTACATCGTCCTAATGACCTTGATAGGCACATTAAGTAAGACGGACAAGAGCTCTGCCATATTTTGCACCCCAGAACTACCAAGCCTAGCAATTACCTGCTCATTAGGTAAGGCAGGAGATGGTGTTTGCATTTGCGTCTCTTGTAACAGAACACTATAGTCAGATAACCAACTTTTGACTTTCATAATTTTGATGATAAGCAACTCAGCTTGTTTCCATCCAAACACTCAGAAGTCGAAAGTGCTTATATATACGCTGCATCAAAACTGGATAAATAGATTAGCAGTTTTTTAAGCAATTCAAAACACGTCCCTAATAATTTATATGCTGAATCCGTTGGTGGTTTGTAGGTCAAAGAGAAGATAAAGTTTGAACCTAGTGCTGATCACAAAGACCAGTACTCTGTTTATATCCTACATGTTCTTCCGTTTTTGAAGCGTCTCAATGACGAGCACATAAAGGAGAAAAAGATGGATGCTAAAATTCAAGGTACTTTCCATCCTCTTCTTAGTTGCTAATCTGTATGAGTACTGTCATAGTCGATTCTGTATTGAGGATGACTGTTTCATTCTGATGAAAAAAGGCTTCAATAGAAAGAGTTCATTGTTTCAGTACCCTCAATGGATATTTTGCCCTTGATTTGAGTGACGTGTGCCCATTCTTGTGGTTGTTTTAAGCAATTTCAAAATTTCAAGAGTTCATGCCGCTTAATATTATGCCAACAAAGAATCATATAAAACTGCCTTTTATCTTTCCTTTGTTGCCTTACCTGCATAAAATGGTGATTGTATATTTGTAGTTATTGTTATTGGATACGACTGACTGGAGCAGGAAAACTAAAAACCGAACAAACTAAAACTGGTTTGGTGCTGTTTCGGTCCCCAGACTGTAACTTTACAGAAAAAAAAGTATTTATTGTTTTTAAAATGTAATTTAAAAAATATGCTTGATTTAAGTACGAGACAACCAGATTTCATATCAAACATTGTTATTCAGGTCCGAAGTTGGTTTATTTATTCTCTTAGCTTAGACTGTTTTTGCATGTTCTTGGTTTTTGTTTTTATCAAATTCGAGGATAATAGTGTGAAAAATGCTCTCCTGTTAGTTCTTATTGTCAATTATTTCGCTTGATAGTGGTTTTGCATTTTTATAACCTTTTTATGCGGGTTCTATTTCGATTCTTGTAGTGAAAGTTGGTCAGTGGTTGTTACTGTTATTAGCTGTTCTAGATCTGGAATCTGAGGTTTGGTTTGTTGCTACAAAGTGAAACTTTTGCTTATGCATTTAATTTGCGCAGATGGATGGAACTCCTATCCTTGATAGAGACATCAGCTGGAGTGTTTCAAGAGGGTGGAGAGCTCACTAACAGAATTTCAAATGTGGCATTTGAGTTTTGACATGCGCGTTAGGACCGTAAGTACCTAAACAGTCCACAAGTTTTGTTGAGTTTTGCCTTTTGAAGCGGTTTTTAAATTTATTTTGCTCGTTTAGGAATTTGAAGGTTTTGTACTGTTTTAATTGCAGGCTTACTGAGGACTCCAGGTTCGTGTCCTCTTATGACGGTTGTGAGTGAAGCTTTTTAAATGAGACGGAATTTGTGAATTTGAATTTTAAGTCATATACTTTGTGTAATGTTTCTTATGAGATGAGACACCACGATTTCTCTGTTTAATATGAGATGATTTTTAATATTTGGTGCTATGAAGTATAGTTTTGATACGGAGCTACATATGACTGTCTTATGTGTATTTGTGATCTGGTGCACTTGCGTTGTCATTGACCTGCGGGGAAAAGCATATTAAGAAATTAAACCACGTTGATACTTTACATTCCAAGCATCGAGAACATAGTCTACAATTTGACTTAATACATTTACCCCATGAAGCCTAGGAGTTTGTCCAGCTAAACACCCTTTTAAGCTGCACATTTGCAGAAAAAATGTTGATGTAAAAGTGCCTCAGTCTCAGTCGTGGTAGCAATTTACGGTTGTTTTTCTTTTACTTCCTTGTTTGGATCTACTTTACTGCAGTCGTTTCTAAAGAAGTCTTCTGATCAAACTCATTGGAAAACCGTGGCCTGATATTCCAGCGGATGGATTGAGGTTGCATATGTAGAGCGCCAAAGTTGAGCTCATACCGGAATTTGAAGAAGTTTCAGGTGGAACAAACGGTGTTTGTGAACATCATATGTTTAGCAAAAACATTAGAGAATGTTCTGCAAAAACATTAGATAATGTTCTGCAAAAAAATGAGTAACACCATGGCCCACAGAAGTTCCACCAACCAATAAGCACAGCATTGTGGTGAACCTCGTCCTTGGAGGTCCCGATTGATGGTTGAATATGTGAATACAAATCAACCTGCAGCGGCTCTTGAGTAGGTTGTTCGAAAATCTTTGACTTAGCTAAACCTGTTAGAAATACGGAGTTACAAAGTATCTTTGGATAGCATCAGAATCGGCATCTGGTGGTGGCACACGTTTCGCGCAACCTGAAGCAGATCCTCAACGTCTGGTTCTGTTCCTGGGAAAAGATAAGTCAGTTTAAAAAAGAGAATATAACACGAAATGCTGCAAATTTTCACTGGGAAAACAGATGGCAGATACTAAACTAAATACCATTGAAAGATGCATTGTCCTTGGGACTGTTCTGCACGAAAGAGCTCCTTAACTGGATATGCATACTTGAAGAATATCCAAATACATCAGATTCTGTTTACTAAATAAGGTCAGTTATCGAGTTGAAAATGTATAGGCAACTCGGCTTTTGGTCAATCGGATTGAACCGAATAAAGATTTTTCTATTTTTTTTTCTTAATATAATTTTGCTATTTAAATTAGTAAAAATGGGAAATTTTATCACATCTGAGTCCAAATCGAGTAACCCGAATTCAAATAGGGTCGGGTTTGGTTTTGTTTTTTTTTTTCAGACAAAGAAACTTAAACAGTCTCAAACAACACAGTAAGGCAGTCACAAGATCCCAGTTAATGAAGTTGAAAAGAATCCCAGAACATGTTCATTTCAAATAACGCCCTACAAGGCTACAATAGTAAACCTAAACAATTTGACCCTCCTCCATTCCATCACTATCAGCACCCAAATTTCCTATTATGGGAGCACCATCAGGATGCTCTTCGTTCAGCTCAACTCCATTTTGTGCCTTGTCACTTCCGTAACGTGGTTCAAACAATTCATAATCTTCATCGTTTTGTCGGTGATGTTGGATCCTTGTTATGCTTGCCCCTTCTATCTGTATCTTCATAATCATCGCCAGATGATCGACTTCTATCCAAGTCACACATAAATTCATGGCTGCGAGACCTTTGATGATGCTTATGGCGCCTACCATCGTGTCTTTTAACACCATTTTCAAAGATAGAAGAATCATGTGCTTCACAGCCTGTGACGTCTATGATGATGCCTTGAATGCCTTGTCTTCTCTTCTTCACCATACCATCATCAGATTCATAACTTGAAGAATCAGAATCCCTTGATCGTCTGTGACGTTTCTGATGTTTAATGTATCTTTTGGACTTCAATGCACCTTCATCGTCATCACTTGAAGAACCAGAATCTTCAGATTCCGAGCTTGAGTAATGATGCTTACGCTGCTTGTGAGCACGTCTTGTTCTATGCTCTTCTAACTCACTCTCATCCGAGCTGTCACTTTCATCGCTTGAATGAGAAGATCTTCTCTTTTATCTTTCTTTTCACTGCCATAGGGTTGGTTTCGTGTATGAAATGTTTATCCTTTACCTAACTTTTACTCGGCCCGAATTGACTGAATCTGACCCACTGACAACCCTTACCATAGGCATAAGTTTGTTTTGGTAGAATTTTTGTATAGTTATTTCACTGAGGTCACATATGCTTCACGAGATCATATATGCGTGAGAAGATTGAGAAACAATAGACACTAACAGTATTTTGTACTTATTTGACTTCAAGAGTTGAATTTGTTAGTTGGTTGTCTTACGAAGATGACTTACTAGAGCATAATGTACACGATTTGTGCGCGTACTTGGGTTTAGATTCCAGTCAATTATTAGTGCAAGTTTAAGTCACGGGATTGTCCTCGAGAGATTGTTGTTTTACAAGCTTCTAATGGGATTCACATTATTTTTTAAGAGATCATAGTATAAGGTTTTCTCAAGAGGTTGTCACTGCTTTAAGCCACGAGGTCGATATCTTTCGAGATGTGTTCCAACATTTTTTATCTCAAGTTTGAACATTTATTACATAATCAAGAGGTTTAGACATATTACGAGCGAGATAATAAAGATAATAAAGATAGAGTCTTAGATATTCAACATCTTCTCACTGCAAAGACCGAAAAAGACAATGTCATAACTACGCTTATATGTAGTCAAACAAGGAGGTTCATAGATAAAACGTAACCAAGATCAGATGGGGGTTGGGTGTTAATAGGTACTTTCTTGAATGGGCCATATGGGTTGGGTCGTACCTGCTAAAGATAAAACATAACCAAGATCGACCATATATATATATAAGTAGATGGGTCAAAAAAACATATGCTAGATGTAGAGACTTTTCAAATGAGCTGTTGAAACACCATATCTTTCAAAGCTGTCAAGTAAAATGCGGGAAGCTTCTAATTGTGTTGTTTTTGCTTATATCCAATTCAAGAAAATTGCCATGCAAGCATTGAACAGCCGGTTGGAAAAGCATTGAACAGCATGTGGTATCTAAATATATGAGTGTTATGGTACACAATTATGAGATATTTTGCATCGAGAGAGCAGCCGGTACGGACGCCCAAAGGATGAGTTTAGTACAAATCAAGAGGGAGCTAAACTTTCTCTTTGTATAAATCAAGAGCTTCATATGATTAAACAACCATAAAGTGAACGCACTAATCTCCTGAAAAGGGAGGTAGTTTGTGTGCTGGTGGATTGAAACATAGTTTGAATAATTATCCGGTGCAACAAATAGACTATATAGTTCTTCTATAATGGCCGAAACTCGAGGCCACATACAATGAGACCAGACGTGGGTACTTCATGACTTGCAAATTTCATATTCATAGAAAGAGAGTCATCCTTGAATTCATGAGCCGAGTTAAATTTCCACACTTGAATCTCTATCCATCCATCTTCCCTTTGTTTTGGAACCCGGGTAAAATCATGTTTATTTACTGGGCTTGGGGTACTAAAATAGAAAAATTCGGCCTCGTTGTTTTCTTGGTGGAGTACATCTCGTACTTTCACTGGACAATGCATTCCTTGGCAGTTTTCTGAAAGCTTGAACAGAAGATAGCACACATATTCTGTGTCATACGTCAGCATTTGACTTTTGATCGTGCAATTGATATGAAATACTCTTTGTGGTAAAAGCTCAATCACCTCTTGAAATCTGCATGTACTATATTATATAATTACTCAAAAGAAAGTCAAATCCAAAAACAGAACCAAATACAAGAAGTGAAATTTTTGTCAACCATCTATTCATTGTTAACTAGAAAGCAAAAATTTATAGGTCGAACTATAGGGAAAATGTAACAAAGTTTAGAAAAGCAAACCTGGACTGCGCTGATGGTGTTGAAGCAAAAAGATTTACATTAGAAAATTTGTATAAAGATGCTTTTGCCGAAAGCATTAGAAGTTTCTTTCCGTTTACTTCACCCAACCAAAACAACTCGTCATAGTTTCGGGATATCTCTTTAAAGTTAGTCTGCAGTTGTGGCACCTGGTCCGTGAAGTTTGTTTCCAAGACTTGGTTGCCTTCCTCTAACTTTCTTGTTTCATTTTTGACCTGTAAAACAGATCATGTCATATAAAAGCAATGCATACACACCCCCTTTATACAACATAAAGAAACGTATATTTTCGAAGTTACCTTCTCAATGGCTCGAAATTCAATGCCTTCAACATAAATTGAACTATCTCCACAGTGGAACGAGGAAAGGCACTCTAGTAGAAACTCAAAAACAACATCTTCATTCTTATTCAAGAATCGGTGCAACTCAATCATCATCCACTCGTTGTCTCTCCATGTTGCAAAATATGCATTAAGACTTTCATGTCCCTTTGTATAATTTAAGTCAACATACATGGGTTTATTTGCAACGGTTTTTGATTCACAAAATTTGAAAACTAAATAAACCCCATAAACAACATTAGGAGATAAAAATTGAGCTTTTGTCTTGATTTCGATGAACAGGTTTGAAATATCTAATATCTTCACTATTGTCTGAAACCTGCACATATTTCCCGAATTAGTCATGACCTTTATTCACATTCACTTCTACTTTTGAATTTCTTAATTTACCGGAACAAGAGTTTAGATTCAATATTAGAACTTATTGTATCAAACAATATCTATTTAAATAAAGGTGAGAATATCATTAAAAACACATTCAAGATGCTAGCAAAATTTAAAATTCACGGTCATGAGAACAGGGGACCAAAAACCGGGGCATACCTCGACTACCTTATTAGAAGGTTTATAAGTTCCCAATCATATAGTGAGTATTAAATCTATTTTTACATGTAAATATGTATGTATGCAAGACTAATCTTGTTATGAAAGAGCTAAAGACGAACGACTATTCCTATGTTGATTAGCGGAGGGGAATTAGCGGGATTAGTAGTTCTAGCAGGATAGAGACAAAAGGGATTCAAATTAATATGTTTTGTGATAAGCAAATGTATTACACGGGGAAAATGTGAACTTAGTTAAAGGGGTTCTTAGGTTTGATGATCATAGTTATAATTATGCATCTATGAGTGTCCCATTTACCTAAACAAAACAACTTGTCATGCATTAAACGATGGAGAGGTAGAGAGGATAACCTTGATTCTGGAAGAAATTTCAACTCATGCGGACAACTACCTATGTAAGAAAACATTGTCGCAGACACTATTTCATTTCTTTCTCTATCACCAACGAACGACAACAACTGTTATAAATAAAATTAGAACCAATGTTATGATGTGTAATATAATTGCATGTGTAACTATGAACGTTCCTTCAAAAGGTAAAATATGTGTAGAACACCACAAATGCAACATATCCAAGATATGAGAATGAACTGATTACCAGTTTGTCTTGTTGAAGGAGGATCCCTCTAGAAAAAATGTTGTAAAGATCCCGTTTCTTGATGGTAGAATAATCATCAGGGCACTTTGATATGTCGACTATTTCTTTATAGTCTTTAGGCAATTTAGGCTCCCATATCTCATAATCCTCCTGTATATACATTAATCAATTAATTAACATTTAAAGGCCATACATAGTTAAGATATATATGAATCAAAAGTTAGTCAATTTTGTCAAAATATAGGAATTTACCTGGAATTCCAATGCTTTCTTAAGCTGTATGACCACATCATTAGCTGTTGGCCGTCTTTCCCTCCTATGATGCAAGCATCGAAGGGCAATCCTTGTAAATGTAGTATATGACTGTGGCACAATTTGTTCTTTGATACCCTCGAACACTAACTTATCAAGTTTTTCTAAATAATAGTGTTGTTTAGCCAAAAAGGGTAAATAAAGATACTCATCGTCTAGTTCAATAGACGATAGTTTCCCACACAGTAAGTCAAATAAAACAGCACCCAGCGAGAATATATCAGATTCTTGGGTTAGGAAACCTGATTTTGAGTATAATGGGTCACGATAACCGATTGTTCCTGCAACATTGTCGATGACAAAGGCTGCATCCGGATTTGTTGGACACACTAAGGAAAGCCCAAAATCAGTAATTTTTGCTTTCCAATCATCAAACAGTAGAATGTTGCTGCTGTTGATGTCCCTATGTATCACCATTTCTGATCTTGAAATAGTTCCATGAAGGAACTCCAACCCAATTGCAATATCAATGCATATTTTAAGCCGCATCACCCACGTAAGACTATCATTGCTCAAGTACCTATCAAGACTTCCTCTCGATGCATACTCATAAACAATAACCATCTCACCTTCTTCATCAGAGTAGCCTAAAATACCGATGATATTTTCATGTTTGTACTCCGTAAGGATTTTAAGCTCTGTCATGAATTCAGCTTCTCGCTCAGCAGACTTCCTATCCAACCGCTTTGCAGCAATGATGTTATGTACATGAGTATGACCTTTGTATACCTTCCCATACTCTCCATGTCCAATGATATTGTCTTGACTAAAGCTTTGCGTCGCCAACTTTATGTCTTCAAGTGAGAGTTTTAGGTTGTCCTTGTGGTTCTCCTGTGAATCATCAGACAGTCAATTTGATAAGTATGAAAAGTGAGGCGAAAATGCATTTCAGTACCCCTCAATATGGCAAGCTGTGGAGAAGAACACGATGCCTATTGTATTGAGGAAAAGGGAATTATGCGAAGTTAATTTTTTACGCTCATGTAATTTTGTACTTGCTTAGTTGGTTAGATCCAATAGAGTAATTTGATGGACATCAAAACTAGAGATCACATGTATCACTAGATCAATTAAAGGTAAGCTTTCAATATGAAAAAATAGTAATAATAAAGATCCTATTTGTAGTTTCACATATTTATTACATATAGATCTGCCTAGCTAATTTACTCAAAAATATATCTTGAAAGAATTGACTTACCTGGCACGATAACGCTTTTTCAAGTTCGTTGATGACAACTTCTATTGATGGACGTTCAACTTGAGTCCCTGCTAGACATCGAAATGCGATTTTTGAAAATGTGTCCAAAGACTCTTCATTGGGCCCTTTACTTAGAGAAAAGACACGTTCATCTGTTTCTTCCTTGATCTTGTGATCAACAATTTCCCTTAGTGTTCCCTTCTCAAAATGATGTCGTGCAATAGGTGCGATACCCTTCTCATTCACCTTGGTGTACATAGGATCATAGGCCAACCTCCCGGTCAAGATCTCAAATAACACAACTCCAAAGGAGTAAATGTCTGATTTTTTATTTAATCTTCCAGACTCCTCATATTCTGGATCCAGATACATATTTGTACCTGCAATCGTATTGGTGTTGAGAGTACTGGCATCTTGATCTGCTGGGTGGAATTTGGAGAGCCCGAAATCAGCAATCTTCGCCGACCAATTTTCGCCCAATAAAATATTTGCACTCTTGATGTCTCGGTGTATTATTCTTTGTTTGTCTTGATCTGTGTTGGTGTGAATGTAATTCAAGCCATGTGCGATATCAAGACATATTTTCAAGCGTTGCATCCAAGTAAGATTAGTCATTTTATCACTGTTTCCCATATAATCCTCAAGACTACCTTTAGAAGCAAGCTCGTAGACAAGGATCATGTGATCACGATCTTCATCACAAAAACCAAGAAGAGAGACTATATTCTCATGTTTACAGCTAGTCAGAATTTCAATTTCTGCAATGAACCCTTGCTCTCCTTCTCTATTGTTAATGCGTTTTATGGCTACGGTACTGCGTTTCTTCGGATGATCACTTTTTTTTTTGGGTAACCACCGCCACACAGACTCAAACCGGGTAAAGCCTTCCCTTTTCAGGAGGTGGTTACTGCTATCAAAATGTTTGAGTTCTGCCTTGTATACCATACCATAGCCGCCTGACCCAATGAGATATTTGTCGGCAAACTTCTCTGTTGCCATCTCGATATGCTTAAGTCCAATCTTCAAGTGTTCCAAGTTCTTCCACTGCAACATTGTGGACATTCAAAATACAAATTGTGATGCTTAGAAAAAACTGATACAACAATACTTTATTCACAGCAAATAGATTACATTAGCTTCTGATATGTGACTAGTGTGAAGGTTGATGGTAGTTGGTGTTCTGATTCCTGATTTTTGGGTGTTGATTGTTTGGTGCGGAGGTTGTCATCTAAATATATCTATAGATTTTGTTTTGCGTTATGTCCACTTATCAATAACATTTGGTAACAGTCGTTTATCATTTTAGAGTATCAGGGGTATGTAACAGGGATCAAATGTCATATGTAAAAGGCCCCTAACCACGTAGACCATTTGTATAATTTACTTTATTGTTAATTGATTAGGATGACCATCTTCAAACTAGAAGTATAAAGAAGTAAATTACCCTGAGGTGATAGGATGATGGACTGTCAACTGCATTCCTTTGAAGTTCCTAAATTAATATTTGCAAAGAATAGGACATTAGTAGATAAATATACACCAACAGTTATTATCACCTAAGATGATAAGCAAGTTAATTTCCTTACCGGATTTTGGTACATGATATGAAGTTTTAAGGCTTTCTTAAGTCCTTTCACAACCTGATCTATATGTGGACGATCTGCTCTTTCCACTTTTATGCAGCAATGTGCTGTTTCTGAGAAAATTTTTAATGATTCTCGGTCCATCTGCTTCCGTAAATGTGGATCGATCATATCATCCAAATGAGATTTAGCCAGCTGACTTAATAACCCCACTCCCAGCTCATCTTCATCTTCATCTACTGCGCTCCTTCCGCACAACACTTCAAATAATACAACACCTAAAGAATACACATCTGACTTGTGAGTCACACCTCCAGTCTTTTTATATTTTGGGTCCAGGTATGCATTTTGGACAACATCACGTGTAAGTAGAAGATGTTGCCTCCGAGCTACAGTACTTTTCAATGAAAGTTCAAAACCCGATAACTTGGGTTCCCATGTGCCATCTAGTAAAATATTCGAGCTGCTGATGTTGCAATGTATGACACTAAAATCTCGTCCAGGATCATAATGGATGTAACTCAATGCATTTGCAACCCCAACACATATCTTCAACCTTTGCATCCATGTGAGGGTCTGGTCACCTAGATATTTTGCAAGACTTCCGTTAGCCTCCTTATTGTATATGATAATCATATTGTTCGCACTTTCATAAAACCCAATAAGAGACACTATATTCTTGTGTTGGAGACTAGAAAGCATCGAAACCTCAGTCCAAAACTGTTTTCTCTCATCGTTTACGTATTCTAAATAGAACCCCTTTACAATGATATCGATGAATTGTCCAGAATGTAAGAGACAGCCTTTGTAAAGTTTTCCAAACTTAAATGTTCTGATGATATTTTCTTGAGCAAAATTGTTGGTTGCTGATAATATATCTTCCCGACTGAGTTTTAAGTGAGAAAGATCTTTGAGGAAAGACTTTGTCTCTTTGCTGACATGGGAGTTGGAAGTCAATGATCCCTATACGTACCAAACAAGACAACAATTAACAAAGCGTTTAGAAAAATGACACGTGGAGATATGGAGTTCATTTTTCTAAAATTCTAGTAGTGACTTAAAAAAATATTAATAAGTAAATAATTACCTTGTCATTGGATGACATAACATCAACTTCCGCCAGAATCGAGTGTTCCTTAAAAATAAAAAATACAGTAATAAGTAAAAAAAAATTACTCGTGTTAATATTAATATTATCAATAAATAGTAGGGTGACAATTTGGGTTGGGTTTGGGTTGACGAGTTCGGATTGATATGTTAGCGGGTCAAGAAACTTCAATCCAAACCTGACCTATTTAAATAACGAGTCAACTATATCAACCCTAACATGTTTACACATAATCCGAACCGAAAACATTAACCCGTATATCTACTTAGGTTGACAGGTTAAACAGGTTACACGGTTTTAAGAGTTAAACGGGTTTAAGAGTTAAATGGGTTTTATGGACCAACCTTTTTAATCCATTTAACCTGTATAATAAAATATATATAATTTTAGATTTAACAAGCAACTCCTAAACGATTGGCGGATCGACATGTTTTATCTATTCTCAACCCGAACCTAACGTGTGTAATAAATGAGTTAGATGGGTCGACTCAAACCCAAGCCAAATATATCTAGGCTCGAGTGCTCGACCCGGACCTGTTAATTTTGGTAAGAAAGATGACATAGAGAAGTTATTATGTAAGAAACATAAAAGAGAAAACCATCTTACAAGATTTTGGCGTTCCATTTGAAATTCAACGCGCTCTCTAGTCTTGTGACAATCTCATGGATATTCGGGCGTTGTGATCGTTCTTCATTTAAGCAATCAAACGCTATTTCTGCGAAAACATTGAATGATTGCCGATCCATTTGTTTCCATAGAACCAGATCAATTATTTCATCTAGCATTTTCTTTTTATAATGAAAAATAGCAAATGTAGCCAAATACTTATTATCTGGATGCTCACTTATTGATTCCCTAGCACACAATAGTTCAAACAATAATATCCCAAAAGAGTATATGTCTGACTTGTGGCTGGCTCTCTTTGTCTCAAGATATGTTGGGTCTCCATACCCTTTCACACTCTCAAGTGTATTAGTATGAAATGAATGGTGCCTTTGAGAAGCTTTAATCTTCATGGAAACTTCAAAATTATATAACTTGGGTTCCCAGTCATCATTCAATAGAACTGTGTCACCGCTAATCGACCGGTGTATTACGCTGAAATCGCGTGGCTCATCGTAATGAATGTAACTCAATGCATGTGCAATACCAACAGATATCTCCAATCTTCGCACCCATGTCAACAACATCGGGTCACTTAGATAATCTTTTAGCATTCCCCTGGTCTCACGCCTGATAATGATGATCTTCTCATCATTCTCGTCACAAAACCGAACAAGAGTGAGAAAATAGGAGAATAATAAAGCCTATAAAGTGTTTGATAAAATTCCTGAACCATATCTAAGGCATTTAGGTGTAATTTTGCATAATCTATGTTTTCAAAAAGATGCCTACAAAGTGTTGGATGAAATTCCTGAACCTTTTCTAGGTCATGTCGTGCTATTTCTTTTGGTTTCAATGTAATATTGAGTGCAAAACTGTATACATAATAACTTTTGTAGTCATCATGTGTGTGGATGATAAATAAAGTAAAATCCTTTTAGAGTTTAGGAAGTGCATGGTCTTATTAAGTTGAATTGTTTTGGTTCTTCATGTTGTGTTAATTATACGCTAGGTTTCCACATTACCTGAAAAGTGATGTTATTAAATCATTTGATCCATTGTAAATGCTTAGTTGTGAGTTTTCCATTTGTTTGTAATACTAATTCAGAAATAGCGTTATCGTTAGCCTGTGAGTTGGTTGTTAACTGTGTCATAGTGCATAATCTCACAGACGATATACTAATGACACTAAGCAATTATAATTATGTTCTATATATTGATCCCATATAACTGGTATATACTTAAGTTATGTCCATCTATAGACTCATAGGCCACACTGTCTTATGACAGATTGATGAATCTGTAAAGCAGAAACTTGAATATGAAACTGTTGAGGAAGATCAAGAGCTTGTATGAGTTCGAGTTCTATGGAACTCATTTATGAATCATTTTCTCCTTGACCATCTTTATCTTGTAGCGAAATATCAAATTTGTCGATTTTGAGTAATCTTTCTATAGACTTTTTTGAAATAAAACGATGCTGCATTCATTCTAGTTCTAATATTCTATTCGTTTTTGTTTCAGGCACAAAATGATTTTTCCAAAGTGCATGGGAAGGGGACTCGTAATACCAAGGAACAATTGAAGGACTATATATAGAAAGCCTTCAAACGTGGCAAGGTAATGTTTCAAAAAAAGATCAACAATCCCGAAAACTCGACTGATAACCGCTTATTCAATACAGTAAAGGACAAAAAGCTGAATTTAGAAGTTATTACCCATTTGACCCGTTGCATTTTTTTCAACTTTGAAAGCAGATCGGCAATCCCAAAAGGTTGTTACTTGTTACCCATTGCTTGTATACAATATTGATAAGGAGTTCGGTTGTGTGTTGAGTTTAGGTGTCATACATTAGTTCGTTGAGTTCTGAAACTAATTTGTGTCTTATATTTTCCATTTGCATCTCTATTAGGCGAAATAAAGAGGCCAATGGATCATAATAAATAGTATACTGTCAAAACTGAAGGCTAAGATAATTAAGGCCAAAATGATTATTATGGGTAATATTGAGAAGATAGTTGTTTCATTTTCGTGATGTTTTGTTTATTGGCCATCATTTCGCTACCTTTTTCGTCCATTTAACATGTCGGCTTTTGGTGTTTCATGGTGCTTATGGGATATTTGTGTTGCTTATATTGGCTGAGGTTACTACGTATGTTGTGTTTAATCTCTTACATTAACTTCAGTGTGTGTCAGGCTAGGTTGACATGAAAAATTTTTTTGTCTAAGAAAAACTGATAGAAAAAGGATATAGAAAGTTTTATTCACTAATTGACCTTTCTTATGAGTTATAGTATTAGTTTTTTTATTACCACATTGAGACAAATCATAACCTGGACCGACAGATTTACAAGTAACTGAGTTGAACCCGTATAAGGAAGTTCTCTTCCAGTCAGCGTCATAAGTGTGTTAATATTTATGGTTACTTTTAGAGACCCTAAAAGGTTAAGTTTTAAGGTTAAAGTGACAAAAAAATAAAGGGGGTGGACAACTCATCGTAGCTTACATGTAATTTTGAAGAAAATTAGTTTTGATCTACAGCTAGGACAAGCTACAGCTACAGTGCAAGGCCATATAAACTACCGTGTGTATCTCTTAATGAACTATACCCCCATTTAAAAATTTATTTTACTGTGTAACTCAACAATCCTTTAGTTCCTAATTTGAATCCTCTACCAGGGAGACTACAGTTTCATATAAAGGTAGGTCCTATCAAAATATGGATTGGGTGGTCATAGTTCACAATTATTTGTAGACATCATCGCATACTTTTACCGTACCACTTTTCATTTATTTCAATTTTTTAAAACCCGGTTCGGCTAGGCTGGTACAACAGGTGGAACCAGTTCCCGCTTAGATAACGGGTCAAAAGAAACTATTTTTAAGAATTCAAAACCCAGTGTTACCTGTTCGGTATTACCCGTTTCTAGAATTCCAATTAAATCTTTTATATCTGTTCCACATTTCTTTTTATAAGTTTTTAAGACATTGAAAGTTGTTTGGACAGGTTTTTATGCTGTTTTAAACACTTTCTATATGCTATGAACAACAGAAAAATCAGCATTTTGGACAAGCTTATATGTTGTTATAACAGATTTTATATGTTGTTGGATATAGCCTGGCTATTTCAAAACAACGGTTTACAGGAATGACATGCTCTTTATTTGGAAATCAGTTACATCTTTTATATGCCGTTCCAACAAAGTGTTTTACAACAACCGTTTTTTTGCAGCAAGTACATGTTTCATGTTTGTATGCTGTTTTTATTACAACGATTCCCAATTAAATACCTTTAAAGGTTTGTATGCTGGTCTTCAGAGCAGTTACATTCTGTTTGGACATCAGGTTGGATGTTCAGATAGGTATATATGCCTTAATCTTAGAATAGTTCCTAAGAGTTAAAACTCTAAATGAGACTATATGTATGTTAAACATAGAATGAGCATGATATTATACTCTTTGATCCAGTATATTCTATGCAAGTCGAATTGGCTAACTGTGAAACTCATTAGAGGCTACTAAAGTACTAGGAGTTTTTTTTTGTTCTCGGGTCAATATACAAAGTTGACTTTCTCTTTTAGAGTATCACTTTGCAGGGTTCATGTTGATGAGGACTAGAATTAAAAATCATTTTCCAAAATCAGTGGCCATTTCAACTGATACTCAAGTTCGGTAACTAACTGGATGAAATACTGATAAACTGGTAATATTGGGGTAATATTTTTTTACCGGATTCACTATATCTCGATCATTATCTTGACGAAATCTGATTCTATCATCATCTTAGGTTCAATTTTCACGTACTCACATATTTCTGACACCTTGTACCTGGTGTTGTCGCATTGGAAATACTCGTATTAAGACCCAAAGTAAACCATTGGAAAATGTATGATCTCTTGTCTGCTCATTTAACCATGAACAATGGTATCACATTATCATATATCTTCCCAGCGCTTCTCTTAATTATACTTATTGGTTGCTAGCTGTTTCCAAATATACATATTTGGACATGTTATTTCAACTGGAGTTGAAAATATGTTACTAGTTTTTTGCATTTCTATTGTAGGAAAAACGATTTGGTAATTTCGATCATGCATTTAGTTTCAGGAAAATGTTGACAAATGGGTCTCAAAGTCAGAGATGATATGATGCAGCTCCTCAAGTACTTACTTGGATGAAACAGCGATAACATGAAACATGCTTCGGTAATCTAGAAGACATCATGTCTGGGAACTTGCTCGTCATGAGCTTTCTGATTTCTCCATTTAGTAGGTTATAGATGAGTTTGTTTATGCTCCTTTTTGTAAGGAATGTTATTGTAAGTAGATTGTGGACATAAATGAGTTGTAAGTTCGGTTCAAATAGTATTACATTACATTAATGGAATCAGTATTGGTATGTACGTTATTATCTTTACCGGTTATTTAAACGTGTTTATAGCACAAATTTAGCATTTGTTTTTGTAATATCATATCATAGATGTTTTAAAACCCGATTTCACCTGGACGATTGAACATTTTTTGTCGAAAATGGGGTAAAATAAACAGTTCTTCGAGGTATGAAAGCCAAGTTGACTCACAGAGTTTCATGTGACTCACGTCAACCGGTTCACCAAAGTGGGCCTTATATGGTATTTTCTTTTAAATTAATTTTAGAAATACATGATAAGTTTCGATATCATGGTGACGGATTTAAGTTTAAAATTTGTGTTGTTATTATACTATTGTATAATATATATATATATTTTGTAAACCTATGTATGTCATCGCTATTGAACTTTTTAATATCTATGTATATTTGGTATTAAGTATTAAAGGTTTAATAGGCGTTTGATTAGCCGAAATATTGCAATATACTTGAATAGAAAACAGGATTGACTCGATTCGAGATATATGAAGGTATACACTCAAACAAATAGATAGTACGTACATATTATAGAAAGATGGAAGAAGAAAAACTGTCTTACCAGTTTTTGATGCTCGAGTTGAAGTTCCAACGCTTTCTCAAGTCTCGTGACAATCTCGTCTATATTTGGGCGTCGCGCTCGGTCTTCGTTCAAGCAGTCGTATGCCGTTTCAGCAAAAATGTTGAATGATTCAGAGCCCATTTGTTGCCATAGATCCCAATCAATTATATCTTCCAGTCTTTTCTCTCTGTAATGGGTAATGGCCATCGGAGCGAGATACTTGTCAGTGTCGTTGGCTATTACTGATTTCCTGCCACACAATAGTTCAAACATTACTACCCCATAGGAGTAAATATCTGACTTTTGGCTGACAATTTTTGTCTCTATATATGTCGGATCTGTATACCCCTCCCTATCGTACACTTTATCAACACAGAATGAATGATGTCTCTCAGATGCTTCAATCTTCATGGAAAGTCTAAATTCAGGTAACTTAGGTTCCCAATTATCATTCAATAGAATGAATTCACTTTCGATGTTCCCGTGTATCACGCTAAAGTCACGGTGCTCGTCATGATGAATGTAACTCAATGCATGCGCAAGGCCGACACAGATCTCCAATCTTCGCACCCACGTGAAGAACATCGAGTGACTTAGATAGTTTTCAAGACTTCCGTAGATCTCACGTTTGACAATGATGACCTTCTCGTCATTTTCATCACAAAACCCAACAAGAGTTTCCAGATTTTTATGCTTGAGAGTAGAAAGCATGGAAATCTCCACCCAAAACTGATGATCTTTTTCTGCATCCCTATTTTTATTTAACCTCCGAGCAGAGATATTAATAAGCTCACCAGACCACATGAGCTGACCCTTGTAATGGTTTCCAAATCCACCATCTCCATGAATATTTGCTTCGTCAAAGTTGTTGGTGGCGGTTAGTATACTTTGAAGGGGGATTTTTAAGTGAGAAAAGTCACCACGATTGACTGAAGACATCATCTATGTATCTGTTTGTTAAAAAAAGAAGCGAAGGAGAGTGTTTATGTGATATACAGAAAAATGTGTTGGTTAAAAGAAGATGTGGATAAGTGTGAGAGCTGGGTGTTATCTTTAATGTATGGAGCTCTGGTTTTTGCATTATTAATCGAAGTTAGATATTAGAAGACTATTGACTTTTCCACTATCACGCAAATCGTCTCTGCGTGTACTTTTAAAAGTTCGAAAATAATATATAAAAAAACTACACTAGTATTGAACTATTGATGATTCATTTAACTCGTGATAAAAACTATTTGCTCACGTTTTTAACGTAACTGAAAGTAAAATGTAGGATTACAAGGCTCAAAATTACAAGAATATGTCCACATGCTTTTGATATGCTAAGAGCACCAGGAGTGGTGGCGCCGTGGGGTGCCAAACCCACGGCGTTGGTCGCGTGATGACTCCGACGAACGAAAAAAATCGCGGCGCGGGAATCTTACGTGGGTAAATTCACGTCGCGTGGGTATCATTTTAAAAAAAAAAATTCCATTTCACCCCAACGGCTAGTTTTTCAAAAAAAACTCATTTCACCCCCCAACTAGAGGTGCACAAGACCGGTTAACCGGTCCGGTTTTTTAATAAACCGGGACCGGCCCGGTCTCTAGTCAACGCTCAAAAAACCGGTTAGTCCGGTTAACCGGTTTAAAACCGGACCGGCTGGGAGCTAGAATATACAGACCGGAAGAACCGGTTCCGGTTTATTTATTATTTTTTTTTTTTAGATTTTGAATTGTTATTAGCCTTGAACCATATTGAAAAGAAACACATCACTTTTATTAAACATAACATCACGATACATTGTTACAATACATAGGAAATGAAAAAAAACAGTACAAATACATCGAAAAGAAATACGTCGAAAGGAAATACATCAAACACAATACATCGAAAAGCTACACGGAATGATTGTTTTCATCTTCGGATCCGGACAACATAGCATCCGCAATAGCAGCTTCGTCACATGATAGTTCTTCATCGAAAAGTGTGGGTATTTCACCAATTGTCACCTCTTCGTCGTAAACCGACTCTTCAAAGTCAACCGGGATTTCAAGATTTGCTTTGTGTTGTATACGCTCGGCCGCGTCCAAATAATCTTTCCAACACATGCACATCTCCAAGGAGGCCGGAGTTAGTCTTGTTCTTCGGTTTGATAGCACCCTTCCACTTGTAGAAAAAGCGGATTCCGAAGCTACCGAACTAGCTTGTACCGAAAGTATATCTCGTGCCATTCGAGATAGAATTGGAAACATAGGCTCTTGTTCTTTCCAAAACGCCAACACATCAAACTTTGAAAGCTGATCTGGATCCATACCCGCGGTCCAATTGCGGGAGGTATAAATTACATACTCGCTATTCATCAATTGTTCATTTCGTGCCCTTTTGGTTGCTTTATCTTGTACCAATTGCCACAAACTCGTACCTATGTTCCTTGAACGCGAAGAAGACGATGAGGCACCATCATTTGAAGGAGGTTGGTTGCCATACGTTTCCGAATAAAAGTTCCACAAACTTTTGAATTGTTCATTGAAAGTTTTTATTGCATCTCTTGCAAACCACATGTTTGAATCAAAAAGCTCCAAGTCATCCGAAATTAATTCGATATAAACCTCTACCCCGTTTAAGTTAATGCATGGATTCAAAGCGGCGGCACAAGTAAGAATAGGTGGGAATTGTCCAAAATATTTTTTTAGCTTTTCTTTCATTGGAAAAACCATACTTGCATAAACATCACCATTTAATTCAAATTCACTTAATTTTTTGCACATTATAGCGATTTGTTGCAAGACATAAAGACCCGTTGGATAATAAACTCCCGAAATTAATTTTGTGGCATTGTAAAACACTTCAAGTAACTTGGTTATTTTTTCAATATGATCCCAACTCTCGGGCGCAAATCCATATTGGACTAAACCATTTTGATGCAATTCGTCATGAAAGTATTGCAAAGTTGCCTTTTGTTTTAAAGCACTTAGAAACATAAGATAAGTGGAATTCCATCTAGTAGGAACATCCCAATTAGGCCCTAAAAATGGTTTTCGTGCCTCTTTACAAGCCCTCATATACGCAACATATCTTGCATTCCCCGCTTTAAAAATATCTTTCATCATTTGTTTAAAAGCTTCTTTCATGTCACTTATCGGGGCCGCGTCTAGTCCGTCTTGCACAACCAAGTTAATGATGTGTGCAACACAACGACTATGAAAATATATGCCATTAACCGGTGGTTCGTATTTCATCTTTAATTTACCCATGGCATTTGTATTGTTGCTAGCATTATCCAACGTGACTGAAAAAACTTTATTTTCCAAATTAAACCTTCTTATGACTCTAACTAACTGATTAGCTAAATTCTTTCCCTTGTGAGGACTTGGAAAATTTTCGAATGAAATGACCCGTTTCATCATTTGCCATGTTTTTGGATCAATCCAATGTGCGGTGACACACATGTATGATCCGGTCAAACCATGAGGGGGGGGGGGGGGTCCAAATATCCGTAGTTAAATTTACACAAGTATCCAAGTTTAAAAAATCATCTTTTATTACTTGTTTAGCCGCTTTCCATAATTTCATAGCATCACGTTTTAGGGTAGTGCGACTTACATGGTTGTACTTTGGTTGAAGAGTGTTTTGAAACACCCTAGTGATACGCGGGTTGTCAAAGTGGTTGAACGGCAGCCCCTCTTGAATCACCATCCCGGCAAATTGTTCTCGAACCAAATCCGGATTATAAGAAAATATACTCCCGTCTCGACTCATAGAAGCTTGACCCTTTGCCGGAGTATTCTTGAGCGTCGGACAATGTTGTAGATGAGCCCTCAACGACGAGTTGGCACCGGGCGCCAAGAAACCAAAGCAATGCTTACATTGAGCCTTTTTAAAACCGTTTGATAACAAAACGTAGGCGAACTCGCTCCAAACATCGGCGGTATGATTGTGTGAAAGAATTTCAACAACCGTGGGTTTGGGTTCCTCGGGTACTTGTGTTGTTGAACCAACACCGGTAGTAGATGAATTAGCTCTTTTAGACATAGTAGTGAAGTGAAGAAATTCGGGTTTGAATTTGATTGAAAATAGAAGTAGAAAGATAGAAATTGTGTTGTGTGTTTAAAACATACACACAAAAGGGTATTATATAGTCAAAAAAATAAGCCAAATGGGTCCCAAATTACCTTACAAAAGTTGCCCCATTAATACCAAATGGTCCCACCCGAAAATTCAAATTTCAAAATTTGAAATCCAAATACACGCTCCTGACCGGTTTAGACCGGCCAAAATAAACCGGTCCCAGTTAACCGGTCCATAAACCGGTTGTATAACCGATTTTTTCTCGAAAATCAGTAACCGGTCAGGAACCGGCGGTCACAAAATAAACCGGGACCGGTTTATAATAAACCGGTCACAACCGGTCCCGGTTACCGGTTTTTTTCATAAACCGGTTCATAAACCGGTCAAAATGTGCTCCTCTACCCCCAACGGCTAGTTTTTTGAAATTCGAATTCTAACGGCTATATTTTTCGATCCGTCTATAAATATAACTCAAAATCAACCATTTCTTACACACCAAAACACAAACACTCTCTACAAACAAATATGAATCTCAATCACGTTCTGTCAGTTTTTGAAATCGATGAGGAATTCGATGCTTACTTCTTGCCACTAGCACACGATCATCATCAACAGTTGCTTGAAGAAGAGAATCGTCCAAGACTATCTCGGACCCCAGTCAACCGTGACCGAGAAGGTGCTGAGGAGCGGCTCATGAACGATTATTTCGTTGATAATTGCAAGTATTCTTTGGTTAAGTTTCGTGAAAGATTTTGAATGAGCCGAAGACTATTTTTAAAAATAGTTAACGGCATAAGAAATTATCAGGCCGATCCTCTGCCTGCGCATTATCATTATTTTACTTCTCGACCCGATGCTACGGGTCGAATGAGTATTAATGCTATTATGAAGTGCATAATGGCTATACGTCAATTGGCATACGGCAACACGCCGGATGCATTTGATGAATATTTACAAATTGCTGATCGAACCAGACGTGAGTATCTAATGTATTTTAATGTGTGTGTTATTGACTTGTATATGGCCAAGTATTTAAGAAAACCAACTCCGGCCGATGTTGATAACATATATGATCTACATCTTACGAAACATGGTTTTTTGGGGATGCTTGGCAGCATTGATTGTATGCACTGAGAATGGAAAAATTGTCCAGTTGCGTGGCATGGACAATACGCTGGTGGTTATAAAAGATACCCTACTTTGATGCTTGAAGCTGCTGCTTCGCAAGATCTGTGGATTTAGCATGCGTTTTTTGGGATGGCAGGTGCGAATAACGATATTAATGTTTTAGATAATTCTCCGTGATTTGATGACCTTCTGAATGACGAAGCACCGTTAAAACCGTATACGGTTAACGGAGTTGAGTATCAAAATGGGTATTACTTAGCGGATGGTATTTACCCACAATGGGCGAGTTTCGTGAAGTCTTTCACGGTTGCAACTGGCGCAAACATGCTCACTTCAAAAGGCGTCAAGAAGGTGCACGGAAAGATGTTGAACGTGCATTTGGTGTTCTCCAAGGACGTTGGGAAATACTACATCAACCAGCACGCGTGTATGAAGTAAACACCTTACGGCGAATCATGTATACGTGCATCATACTTCATAACATGATTTTGAAAGATCAAGGTATGGAGGTTTTAGATTGGAACCAAAATTACGTTAACCCGTCAAGAAATATGCAACGAACATGGGTTGATCAGGTGTGAGGTTTACGCCGAAAAAACAAAGAAATACGCGACCGAAAAACCCATCAAAGTCTTCAACAAAACCTTATGGATCATATCTGGAATCAAATTGACCACGGAGATGAAGATGCATATGAAGATGAAGAAAACTAAACGGCGGGTCGTATGATTTTTTAATTTTCGTATGTTTTTTTAATTTTCGTATGTTTTTTTAATTTCCGTATGTCTTTTTTATTATGTTCGTTTTATTTTAAAAGTATTGTAATGTTGGTTATGTTTAATGAAATATTTAAGTTTGTTTAGGGGGTGTTTTGTAAAATTCTGAAAAACTGGAAATCACTTGGAGTGATGACTCCCCTGATTTTTTTCATGTGAGCGAGTGAGTGAGTTTCGCTGACATGACACCCTAAATTCGACTCACTTGAAGTGATGACTCCTTGTGCTTTAACTGATTTAAAAAGTTTTCTTGTTATAGATTGTTTATTTTCATTATGCATCAATTGCATAGATTGTTTATTTTCATTATGCATCAATTGCATAGATTGTTTCAATATTAAAATTTTAATTTAAGTATATTAAGAGCATCCACTCTAGAATATTAACAACGATCAAATTTGCGACATTATACTCTTTTGAAAATGAATATTTGAATATATAGTCATTATCTCTTTTGATAATGTATGCGGTTGAAATCTATTACAGTAAGTTTTTTCATATCTTTTTCTTTGTAAAGCAAAACTTAAATAGGACTTTTCTAAAAGATTCTTTCCTTAGTAGGAAATAATCATTTTATTTTTTTCTTTAGAAAGTGTAATTGTTCCTTAAATTAGACAAATTAATAATTTTCGTTTTTTTATATTTGAGGAGGAAAAAATAATCATAAAACTATACATGTCAAAAATAAAAAGAAAATAACTTATAAAAAGCGTGACTATGTTTGTAAAGTTTGGGGTATAGCAGACGCGGGATAGTTTGGGGTTAAAATGTAAAATTGAAACTAAGGATTTCTTCGCTATATAAAAATGATGGGAGCAATCTACACACTTTTTAGGGGTCGACACAAATGAACCTGCATAAACCCCAAATAAAAAATTGGATGAATCTGTTTCAAGTTAATTATTGTTACAGAATATAACTTTGATCATATTTGTAGAAGAACTGAACAAAAACTCTTTCAATGGTGTAAGGGTATGATTTTAATATTAATTAATTGATTTTGTTACTGATAATTGGAACTTTATATATAAGAAGCAGAAAAACGTTTATATTTTCCGGGTATTTGCAGGCAGAAGATGGTCTGCAGACTGAAGTTGCTGGTGCAGTTCTTATTTTATCCGATGCTACTGGTAAACGAGGGGTTATTCATGCTTTGATTATTAATATTTCAGCAATGATTCAATATGATTCAATATGACTCAATACATAAACGACGAATGAAATACCCTTTAACATATTCTCGTATATGCTTTAGTATATTTTTCTGTCGATATTAGATTGAAACCCAACTCAATTGTGGTTGTATGCTTTTGCATACCAGATCAGTCTAAATAAGCTTTTTGAAGATGGTGCGGTGAAGGAGGAAGAAAAATTGCGGCCCACTCCGGAAGTGTAGATTGCGGGACACGCATACAGAGGAATTGGAGAAGAGACCACCGGAAAAAACAAGTATGTTTGACAAGGTAATCGTTTATCAATTTTTATGTAAGACGAACTCTAAATAGTTAGAATATAAATGCTCTTGGATTCTCATGCTAAATTAAAGCTAATATGAACATTGACTTGACCCTGCTTTAGACACCTGAGAGTTAACACATTGGTTTGTAGACGTGTCACAATTTCCTACGTTCATTTAGTTACATACATTCTTTATCCCTGCATACGTGGCAACATATGACCTATCAACACAAATTGCAAAAATAAGTAGGCGACTAATTACACCCACGTGTAGTTCATTTGTTAGAACCGGAAAAGTTAGGGTGTTTTTGTATGTAACTCGATGTATATAGCCTGTTATTATTCCACACTTCCGCACGACATGTAAGTAATGTATATCGTAAATGATTTAAAAACTTTTTCATTCGTCATAGACAAAACAACTAACTTTTTTGTTTTTTAGGTAAGCTTTAAATGTCATATTGTGTGGACGTGTGATGCATCTTATCTCATGAAACTTATTTAAAAGATTGACTTTTTAAGATACTTATTAGTTTCATACATGGAAAATTGTTTCTTTGCCCATGCATGAAAAAAAATAGAGCTTCAAATTTGAACTTATATATATTAGCAGTATTTGTTATCTAGGCCAAGGCCCATTATGTTTATGTAACCCATCTGTGAAACCCTAAACCTAAAATCACCTTTTCTTTTTTCTGCTGCTGTAGCATCACCACTTGTTATAACAGCTTTTTTTTCCTGCTGCTGTAGCATAACAACTTGTTTACTGTTGCTTATCTTTGCATCTACCTTGTCATAAGCACCATGACAGGAGCACCTTCACCACCAAAACAACCAATCGATAAAGCTTATTCGATTGCAAGCATCAAGGCGTGCATCCCCACCTCCTTGATCTTGATAAATTAAACTACAACTCTTGGAGCTCTTTGTTTCAACGATTATGCAAAACTTATGAAGTGCATCATCATCTTGACGCCCCATCATCAGCAAGCACATCTACTATTGATCCCATTCACGAATCTAACGACTCATTAGTTGTCATGTAGATGTACTCCACCATCTCTCCCAAACTTGTGGAGATGGTTCTTGATGTTGATTCTACTGCGCATGGACTTTGGAAGCGATTGAAAGAACTTTTTCACGACAATAAGGATGCTCGTATTACTCAACTTGACAATGAGATTCGCAATATGGCTATTGGAAATTCATCGGTCACTGATTTTTTTCAACAAATAAAATCAAAAGCCGATCGCCTTTCCAATCTTGGTTCACCTGTAAAAGACTCTAGCCTTTAGACTTACGCCATCTATGGGATTCGTAGCAAGTATCCGGATGCGGCTCGTGTTATTCGTCTTCGAGAAAAGGCCCTTACCTTTGATGATCTACGATCATTGATGCTTTTTGAAGAAAGTGACATGTCTCAACAATCCAATGGTAACTCTTTTTTTCATAATACTACATCGTCTCCTACAGTTCTTGTTGCAGCCACTACAAAAAATGATAAAGGCAACACCATGGGTAACTCGGGTTTTGATGTTTGTCGTAATTTTCAACGAGGATCTTGCACTTTTGGGGCTCGTTATAAATTTGTGCATGGTGATAATGATTTAAGGCCACGTCCTACTGTTACAACACCTAGCGTAAATAACAAGTCCATAGGAACCAATACCATTCGAGAATCACAAAATACAAATTCTTCACGTGGGACACAAACTAATTCACGTTCCAATGTTACTGGTCCTACTGTTCAATCAAGCCCACTACCAAATGGTCACTATAACCCATATTCCATGCATCCTAATATGGGATTTTTGTATTTTCATTCTGGTGTTGGCCCAAACTCATATCAGGCCCACTCTCCTATATCGGCCCAACAACTTCTACAGGCTCACATTACAACTGTTACACCGGCCCAACATGTTATGACCCAGCCACCTTCGGTCCATCACACTTCGGCCCAACAAGCTTCAAGTCCTTATTTTGGTTCAACTCCTATACCAAGTAGTCAAGCTATTCTTTATCCGGGGCAATATGGTTACCCAGATCAAGCTACCATGCTCCCGCAGGCATTTCACACTATGACTCTTCAGGAACCCTCATGGAATATGGATACCGGTGCCTCTTCTTATGTGGCTGACAACACAGGTATGCTCACATCTTTTAGCAATCTAAGCATTTATAAGTCGGTATTTGTTGGCAATGGCCAACCTCTACCCATGACAAACACGGGCCATAGTTTTTACACACACCTCACAAACCTCTACACCTTCATCATATACTTTTGACACCTAACATCATAAAAAATTTAATTTATGTCCGCAAGTTTACTCATGATAATAATGTGTCTGTTGAATTTGACGCGTATGGTTTTTCTGTGAAGAATTACCAAACCGGCAAGCTTCTTCTCCGATGTGACAGTTCGGAGACCTCTATCCTGTCACCCAACAACCATCATCTACCACTCCATTTGCTTTGCTTACCTTGAGTCCTACTACATGGCACCAGCGCCTTGGTCATCCTGGTGAAGATGTGCTTCATCGCTTAGAGTCTAGTCAATTTATTTCATGTAATAAATCAAAGTTGTCCGCTTTGTGTCATGCGTGTCAGTTAGGAAAACATCACAAGCTTCCATTTTATAGTTCAGAGTCAAATGTTACAACTTTGTTTGAAATTGTTGGAAATACGTTTTTACGTATTTAGGAAGATTCAGTCACTCCGACAATATATTAAGTAGTAGCTCGTAGTCTAGATATCTTTATATATATCAAACAAGGAAAAGCCCGGTCCATGCTTGTATGGCCGGCCCAATTGTAAGCCCAAGCCCATCTTATGGGCTTGGTATATAAACCCTCTCCTTAGATGAAGAGGGTGTTGGTTCACATATTTTCACATAGTAAGAAAGTGTTTTAATCTACTTTCTCTCTCTAAAGTGTGTGTGTTCTTACCATCTTTCTATCTCTTTCTCTCTCTAAACATAAGCAAGATTTACAGTATCCTACAAATGGTATCAAGAGCCATGGGATGATTGTATTGTTTATGTGTTTGTGTTCTTGATTCTTTGTGCCTATTTTGATCCATTTCATACGAACCATATTTTTTTTCTATGTTTTTTATGGTTTTTTCTTGATACAAATCTTCTACATAGTTGTGGTAGAGATTTGGTATATTTACTTTGGCTAAAAACACAAAATTTTTGGGTGTTTTGATCATTTTTTGGCTTAAAATCTCGAATTGGTTGAGGTTTGTCCGAGAAAAGTGGGTATTATTCTGATAGAAACCATCGGAAAAGGGTTTAGGTATTCCGACAACTTCCATCGGAAAAGGGTTTATCATTCCGACCATTATTCCGACGGGTATTCCGATAGTGGTATTCCGACACAGGTTATTCCGACGGTATTCTGATAGAGGGTATTCCGATAGGTTTATTCCGACAGGGGTATTCCGATACGTTTATTCCGATAGAGGGTATTCCGATAGGTTTATTCCGACAGGGGTATTCTGATAGGTTCATTCCGACAGGGGGTATTCCGATAGATTCATTCTGACAGAGGGTATTCCGATAGGTTATTTCGATCAATATTCCGACGATCCTAAAATTATTCCTTAAAAAAATTTCGAACATATTTTAGGGGATTTCAACATTGTTTATCGACTTCAACTCACAACAACAAACACATTTACTTTCTCTCATTGTTCGATCAACGTTTGTAAATCTTAACTTATCGAAATAGAGTACACATCTCTTACGGATAAGTCCATCCTCTCGGGTACGGATAATCGTCCACCAATGTTGGAGATGACCATGTACGAGGATTGCACTTCCCGAATGGAACTTTACATGTTGAACAAAGAGAATGGACATCTCATTTAGGAATCGGTGCTCAATGGACCATTAGATTATGGTACTGTGACGGAAGGTACAGTTACTCGTCCTCGCACAACGGGTGAATTGACTGGAGATATGAAGATTCAAGACAAATGTGATAAGTATGCTACAAACATCATTCTCCAAGCCCTTCCTCCAGATGTCTACAAACTCGTCAGCAGACATAAAGTTGCCAAAGAGTTATGGGATAGAATTCGTGTTCTAATGCAAGGCACCTCGTTAACTAAACAAGAACGAGAGTGTAAGCTATATGATACGTTTGATAAGTTTGCATATGTTCCCGGGAAGACTCTCAATGATTACTATTTGAGATTTACCCTATTGTTGAATGAGCTCAATATCTATGGCATGGCAATTCCTACGTTTCAATTAAACACCAAGTATTTGAACACCCTTCCTTCAGAATGGCGTAAGTACGTGACGGATGTTAAATTGGCTAAGGACTTGCATAACACCAATGTGGATCAACTTCAAGATTTTCTTCAACAACACGAATGCCATGTGATCGAGGCTCGATTGTCTACACCTCAAGTTCATGATCCACTTGCCATGTATGCTTCTCAACAAAACATGGCTTATACTTATCAACAACCATCATACTTGCAGCATCCACCACCACACACCTATCAACAACCACAACAACCATCTTATCAACCACTAATGATGCCACAGCAAGCATTTCAACAAAGTGTTCATCAACAATCTTTTCCACAGCAACCACCACATCAGACATCACCATCACAAGCCAACACTTCTCCAATGGGCTATACTCCTCAGCAAAGATATTTTCCAATTGAAGCACAACCAGCACAAGCCTTCTACTCCAATGAACTTCCACCAATCCAAGCACCGGTCTTTACTCCAAATGATACGCCAGCTGATGTTCTAAACCATCTCACTGCCTACTTGTCAAAACTTGTTGCAACTATAGGATTTCCACCAACAAACAATCAGCTCCGCACCTCTTCAAATCCTCGACAACAAGCCACTGTTCAAGATGGTCAAGTGACGGTGCAACCTATTCAGGGAAGGAAAAATTCATATGGACCTCCTACAAGGACCGTGAATGCTCAAGCTGTGAATTCTCAAGATAATGGAAATGGACGCCCTATTGGTCCTCAAAAGGTTGTGACTTGCTACAATTGCCGAGGACAAGGTCATATGGCTAGGGAATGCACTCAGCCAAAAAGAAGAAGGGATGCAACATGGTTTCATGAGAAGATGTTTTTGGTCGATGCGCTTAGTCTAAGGGGAAGATTTTGGATTCAGAGGAATTAGCATTTCTTGCAGACCCAGGGGCAGCAGATACTAAAGGCATTGCAGTCGTTTCTACTTCTAATGCAGCATATCAAGCGGACGATCTTGACGCATATGATTCGAATTGTGATGACATTTACTCAGCCTCAGCTGCTCTCGTTGCTAATCTCTCTCACTACGGTTCTGATGTCGTAAGTGAGGTACCCACCACAACCAATCTTGGTAATGATGATAACCCCATCAAGTTGGGCATGAAAATGACAACCTCGAACAACATTCGGGAACTAGTAACTCAAATGATGTGGTACCCAATCCTACACATTTGAGTGAACCTCAACCAAATGCTATGACGGGTATGGAATCTTATGCTCAACATGATTTGGTCATGGTGCCTAAACATATTATTCATCAAATGCATATGGCTCTCAGACAATCCATAGATACGAATTCCACCCTAACAGCTGAGCTTGCGTTGCATAAAGAAATGGTCAAAGCTTTTGAAATGGTCCCTCAAGCAGAGAAAATAACGTGTTCTGAATTTGACCAATTTCATTTTGAAAAGATTGAACACTTAAAAGAAATAGAATCATTAAAAGCTAATCTTTCCAATGAACTAAAAGAAAAAGAGTCGGTTGTCAATGATTTTCAGAAACTTAAAATGGATTTCGAAACTCTCGAGTCTGAAAAGTTTGAATCGGAAATTAATGCTACCAAACTTATTAAATTCAAAGAACAACAGCTTTTAAAACAATACGCTTCCACAGAAAAGGTTCATCTTTTAACTAAATCGTTTAAAGAACTCGAACTTAAGCGTCTTCAAGATTTACCACCTAATTCCGGTTATGCAAAACAAGCTCAAGAATATATTCCTTGTCTTTATGATGTGACCCTAATTGGCAAATCGAAAGAAGCACCTTATGTTCGTAGTACTGAGGAGACACAATCACTTGCGGAAGAAACTCATTCTAAAATGCTTTCAAAGTTCCATAAGATTGATTATGATAAGCATAATAAAGATCAATTTGATAAAAAGACTCGTATTCGATTACAAAAGGAATTATCTCAATTAACATCTTTTGTGCCCCAAAGTTTATCAACGGAAAACCTTCCTAGTACGTCTCCTACACTTGTAAAAAAGGATTTAACTAAGTTAATTCCACCGGTAATTAAGGTGTCAGATAGCTTAAATGTTGTGCACCAACACTTGGCCGATTTTGACAAGGTCATTACGGAACGTACGACGGCCACGGCCATAACAGAAGGTGAATGGAATTTTGAGCACACTAGAGCTGCGTTCCGAGACGAAATTGTTCCATTTGTAAACAATGTTAAAGCTTGTCTTAGTAATATTTATCAAGATTTTCTTTGGAAATAGAAGAAGTTAGACGTATTTTCAATGAAATGGATGATGATTATGAAAACAGTTTACTTGAAATAGAACGAGTTTCACGCCAAAATGATCAGCTTCTGAAGCAAGTGATGTCTCGTGATATAGTTTCCATCTGTGTGAATAGAAGTGTTGATAATGATTCTATTGTGCATAATGTTGAATCTGTGGATAATGTGGTAGATAGTACTTGTCACAAATCTGGCGCTGAATTTGTAAAGCTTCAAGATTCTTATATTCTGCTTTCAAAAAGTTTTGATGAGATTCAAACGCATTGTATTTTGCTTGAATGCAAAAAACAATTTATTCAAGAAATCTTTGAAACGTCATTTGAAGGTATTAATATCGATGATGCAAATTTTCAAAAGAATTTTCGATTGAATTTACAATCAAAACAGCGTCAGCCAAGTGACAAGGTTGCTAAATCTTTGCCGATAGACATAGAGAAATCTAGGGAGATTAACTGTGTGAACGTACTTGAGGCCGCTGAGAATTTTAAACTTGATCTAGATAATCGAGTTTCCAAGATTTTGTCCAAAGTTGATAACTTAAAACAGAAAAATACACAACTCTTCGATTCAGTAAAGCCCGCATGTGCTAATACCACTGCACAGAATCAATCATTGATTGAACGATTGAATTAAAAGTCGGTGGAAATATCTGATTTGAGGGAACAAATTTGTGATAAAAATCTGGCTTTGACTGAGTTAAAGGAAACACTTCGTACCCTAAAAGGTAAGAATGTTGTGGATAACGCAGCCACTGTCTCAGCACCGTCCTCTAGTGCAACCAAAAGGAACCCCATTGCCGTCACACCATTTAACAAAGGCCCTAGGACTAAACCATCTCAAACTTTGATCACTAAAGATAATTAAAAATCAAAACCCGCTTCTAATATTCCCATGTTGCCTTCTACAGGAGTAAGCACCACTACTAAGGCTTAAAGATCTAAGCTTAAAAGAAACAAGAAGAATGATAGGATCTTGCCCCAATCTAGTAGTCAAGTAAAGAAGAAAGTAGAAGCCCATCCTAGGAATATTATTTCTGTTTTGAATAAAAACAATCATGTAGCTAAACCTAAAGGCTCTACGGTTGTGCAGTGTTCTAAGCCTACTGTGAATTCTAATTTGAAATGTTGGAATTGCAATGAATGTATGTTTTCTAGTCGTCATGATTCTTGCCTTATTGACCATGTGAATGAGATGAATGCTCGTAAAAATGGTTTAGAATGGAAACCGACTCGGAAAGTGTTAACCCAAGTTGGTTGGATGTGGCGCCCCACTGGTAGAACTTTCACTATAGTAGGAAATGCGTGCCCTTTGACTAGTATCACTCCCACTACAGCGAAGAAAGCGTGCCCTTTAACTAGGAGTACCAAGGCTACCAAAACACAAGCGTGTCCTTTAACTAGGAACACTAACACTACTGTAGGAAACAAGTGCCCTTCAAATAGGTCTACTCCCACTGTAGTGCCCGCTAATACTCCAAAACCTAAGAAAGTTGGAACAATAAAACCTTTTAGTGCTAAAACTCACATTAGAAAACGCAGGAAATCTAAGGGTCACACAAATGTTAGCAATTTTGATAATATTATATCTGTATATGCTAACACTCCGGAACCAATAGTTTCCAATGCATTGTCTACTGTTGTTACTGAAAACAGGTGGTCCAAATTGTTCTCTGGTATTTGGACTCTGTTTGCTCCAAGCATATGACCGGAGATCGCTCTCAGCTCAGAAATTTCGTCAGCAAGTTTCTTGGTACGGTTCGATTTGGAAATGATCATATTGCAAAGATAATAGGTTATGGTGAATATCATATTGGGAATGTTATAATATCAAGAGTGTATTATGTGGAAGGTCTCGGTCATAATTTATTTTCTGTGGGACAATTTTGTGACGCAAATCTAGAAGTTGCTTTTCGAGAGCATACCTGCTTCATTCGTAATTTGGAAGGGTTTGATTTATTGAAAGGTACTCGAGGGAATAATTTGTACACTTTGTCTCTACAAGATATGATGGCCGCTTCTCCCGTATGTCTTCTCTCCACAGCATCGAAGACTAAGTCATGGTTATGGCATTGACGGTTATCTCATCTTAACTTTGACGTTATTAATCATTTGCGAAAAATGAACTTGTTCGTGGTCTTCCTAAACTTTCATTTCACAAGGATCATTTGTGTTCCGCATGTACAATGGGGGAAAAACACTAAGAAATCATACAAACCCAAGATTGAAGACACCAACCAAGAGAAACTCTACTTGTTGCATACGGATCTTTGTGGGACAATGCGTGTTGAAAGTCTTAGTGGCAAAAAGTACATCCTCGTAATTGTCGATGATTACTCTCGGTTTACATGGGTGAAATTTCTTACAACAAAGAATGAGGCACCTAAATTCATCATCGGATTTCTCAAGATGATTCAAGTGCGTCTCAACACTACTGTCTGACGCATTCGTACAGATAATGGAACCGAATTTGTGAATCAAATCTTGCGTGATAATTATGAAGAAGTTGGCATATCTCATGAAACATCCGTTGCTCGCACTTCACAACAAAACGGTGTCGTTGAAAGACGAAATCGCACACTTATGGAAGCTGCTCGAACGATGTTAATTTACGCAAAGGCTCCATTGTTTTTATGGGTAGAAGCAGTATCTACAGCAGTTTACACCCAAAACCGGTCACTAATTCGTAAACGCCATGGTAAAACACCTTATGAGCTTCTACATGGAAAAGTACCAGCTTTATCATATCTTCATGTATTTGGTTCTCTTTGCTATCCAAATAATGATGGTGACAATTTGGGAAAACTTCAACCAAAGGCTGATATTGGTATTTTCATTGGTTATGCACCCACAAAGAAAGCATACCGAATCTACAATCGTGATTCTCGAAAAATCCTCGAAACTATGAATGTTGATTTTGATGAGCTGACAGCAATGGCTTCTGAGCAAAGCAGCTCTGAACCCGTACTTCATGAAATGGGACCCAGTAACATTAGCTCTGGTCTTGTCCCAAATAACCCTACTTCATCATCATTTACACCACCTACTAGGAATGAATGGGATACGTTATTTCAACCGTTCTTTGATGAATTCTTTACTCCTCCAAGTATTGTTGCTCCAGAACCTGAGGTAATAGCTCTGGTTACCGAAGTTGTCCCTCCAGCAACCGAAGCACAATCGGATACGTCTACACCTACAATTGGTCAAGATATACCTTCAACGAGTAATTCTCAACCAACACATATTTCAACTACCCATGTCATGCTTATTGATGATGAAGAGGAGGATGATGATCATGATTTGGAATTCGCTCAAATGCGTGAACTTCCATTCTTTGGTGTACCAATTCCCGACCATAATCAAGCCGGGTCGTCCACCTCAGAGGAAGCTCCTACAACGGTCTACTCCAATCCACGGATTCGTGAGCATGACAACAAGTGGACAAAGAATCATCCTATAGATTCTATCATTGGTGACCCTAATCGTCCGGTATCCACACAATGTCAGTTACAAGAAAATGCAATGTTTTGTCATTTTGATGCTTTTCTCACTGAAGTTGAACCTAAGACATGGCAAGAAGCTTTTACCCAGTCCTGTTGGATAGAAGCTATGCAAGAAGAACTTAATGAATTTATCCGTCTTGATGTATGGGAACTTGTCCCATGCCTAGATAAAGTTCAGTTACTCACTTTGAAATGGGTTTACAAGGTGAAACTCGACGAGTTAGGGGAATATTGAAGAACAAAGCTCGACTAGTAGCTCATGGATACAAGCAATTATTGGGCATCGACTTTATGGAATCCTTTGCACCTGTTGCCCGTTTGGAAGCTATTAGACTATTCCTTACTTATGCATCCCACATGAATATGATCATCTATTAGATGGATGTGAAGACGATATTTCTTAATGGTGAAATCAAGGAAGAGGTCTATGTTCAACAGCCGGATGGTTTTGTGAATCCCAAATATCCTAATCATGTGTACAAGCTTAAGAAGGCTCTCTATGGGTTGAAGCAAGCTCCAAGCACATGCTATGATCTATTGTCACAATTTCTCATTACGCAAGGCTTCGCTAAAGGCAAGGTGGATCCCACGATGTTCATTCAGAAACGAGGTAAAGATATGATTATGGTACATATATATGTTGATGATATTATATTTGCTGCCTCGACCCAAACCTTATCAGATGAGTTTGGGACACTCATGTCTTCCAAGTTTAAGATGTCAATGATGGGAAAGGTATCATTCTTCTTAGGACTTCAGATATCTCAGAGTCCTAGAGGCATCTTTATCAATCAATCCAAGTATGCCCTTGAATCTAGTAAGAAATATAAGATGGAATCTTGCGACCCCGTGGATACTCCAATGGTGGAACGAACTATGCTTGATGCAGATCCACATGGAGTTGCCGTTGATCCGACACTTTATCGTGGAATGATCGGTACCCTTCTGTATATCACAGCTATTCGACATGATCTTCAGTTTGCTATATGTATGTGTGCTCGGTATCAAACTCGACCTACTGAGTTACACTTAGCTACTGTTAAACGGATCTTTCGATATCTTAAAGGAACCATTAATCGGGGACTTTGGTATTCGAAGGACTCTTCGATTGCACTAATGGCATATGCAGATGCGGATCACGCAGGTTGTCAAGATACAAGGCGTAGCACGAGTGGAACTTTGCAATTTCTAGGAGATCGACTAATCAGTTAGGCATCTAAAAGGCAGAAAAGCGCTGCAATTTCAAGTACGGAAGTAGAATACATAGCTATGTCCGGTTGCTGTGCTCAAATTCTTTGGATGAGATCGCAATTAACCGACTATGGTCTAGGTTTCAACAAAATTCCGATGTACTGTGACAACAAGAGTGCAATTGCCTTATGCTGCAACAATGTTCAATTCTCCCGGTCGAAGCATATTGACATTCGCTACCACTTTATCAAGGAGCAAATGGAAAATAGAGTAATAGAGCTTTACTTTGTTCGATCTGAGTATCAATTGGCGGATATTTTCACGAAGGCTTTAGATCGCGCTCGAATGGAATTTTTGGCCAACAAGCTAGGTTTGAGAACTTTCTCGCCCGAGACTCTAAAGGAATTGGCAGATGAAGCGAAAGAATAGTGGTGGTAAACTATTCTCCGTATCCTTGGTGATCATCTGTATATATTATTTATATTCTTATTCACAAAAGTAAAATACAAAAAATATAAAACCATATAAAAACCATAAAAATTGAAAAATTTCATAAAAATCCAAAAATATTTTCACTTTATTTTTCAAAGGCATGTCTTTTGGTACGATAATATTTACGGCCTTAGAAATGTCGATTAATATTGACACGGCGCCATAAATAGAGTTCGTACAAAAGTTGTAAATATTTCATAAAACATGCCCTTATGGCTTGTAGTTATTTCTGACTACAACCCGGTTTTCACATTAAAGTCAAGTATTTCTTATGAAAGCTTTGGCTCTCAACAGGAATTAATTTTCTCGCGCAAGGTTTACTTTAAAACCTTGTAAGGGATCAAGTTTACTTTATAACTTGGTCTAACACAAATCTATGTACGCTTCAGTGCATTTATTTGTTAAAACAAGAGAAGTATTGTTTTTATGAAGCTATCATCTCTACAACCATAGCTATCTACAATTGGTATCTACATACTCGATGATGCGACTACTCAAACGACGAATACAACTCTTTCAATAGAACACGGGTCAACAATTGAGGGGGAGCAATTGTCAAGAATTCAGAATCTTTGATGCCGAAAGTGCCAAGTTCACAAACTGGTGTCACGACAAGAATACCAATCGTACATGTGGTGTCAAGAGATGACTTCAGATGTGACGAGGCGACCAACATTTGCCGACAAGAACCATATGATCTTATCATATGATGTTCTCATCAATCAGGTCCAACCTTGTCAATTTATTCTAATATGGTGAATATGTGATCATGTTACAAATCGGTATCATATCTCACAAATCGGTCTCATGAAGATTAAAAGGACTTGCATTTTTCTTCCCAAAATCTTTGTTAAAACTTCATTAAATCAATTGATATTAAAAACATCGATTGGGTTAATATTTTTAATATGGGGAAGAAAATGTGATTTAATATGGGAAAATTATCACAAATGGTTTGACTTAATGTGATGGCTCATCCTGACATATGCGAAATGTTTTCGAATATCTTGGCATATGTTAAGGGGGAGCAAAATGGATTTGCTATATCAAAATGGATTTCATGGTGACATATACTTACCCTAAACCCATTTATTTCACGACGATGAAGATTGTGGTGACATAAGGATTGTAGGATAGGTTAAGTCCAATGATTCTTCCAAAACCGGAGGAATCTTCCCAAGGACATTCCATAGCTAGAAATAGTAGTCCTTAGGAAAGATGGAGAAAGATTGTGAACGTAGCTGAATGCCGACCAAGTACTTAAGTTAGCACTGGAACAATCACAACAAGGTGCTAGTTATGACGTATTGGTAAGCATTGAAGGGGTTGAAGAATGAAAAAGAATTGTAAAGATAAAGGGTGTAAAGAAAGAAGCCCTCCTTACAATCTTAGGCAGAAACCGTGTCAACACATATGCTATTGAGATAATTTTAATGATGCTCGATATTGAAGATAGACATCATGGACCCAGTGATGCAATGCACAACCCATCCCAGCTAACTTAGATATCTCTCAAAAGATATTTGTTTTAATCACACGGAGACAACACATTATCTATTGATTTATTCACTCCGAATAAATTGGTATTGAAATGGTGGCACTCCTCTCCAGCCTTCGATCACAAAAATCCAAAATGCACGATCGAGTCTAGAGCTATTTCAGATCATCAAATATCTCATTAGAACACATTTCCAAATTTCCTTGCTTCTTCACACACTGTGAAAAGTAAGAAAGATATTAAGAGTCCTACATAAAATCTTCATGATCTTGCCTGAACATCCGAGTAATACGAAAGTATTTACAATGAAGATGGAAATCCTTCTTGAGCGAATATCAAAAAGCTCATGGTAGGTGACTTGTGCGATTCTTTATGAATCAAACTTGTGATAACTGGAAAGCAACAGTTGTTTAATTCTTAATTGAATTTAAACACGTTCCAGGCCTCTACGCAATATCTTAGTGATCTTGCTAGAACACTCAAAGTGACACTCTATAGTGTTCACAGTGATGAGTGTAAATCCTTCTAGTGTTAACCTCAAACAGCACTTGGTGGGTAACTTGCAAGATTTAATATGAATCAAGCTCGTGACAACTGGAAAGCAACGATGGTGCGATTCTTTAATGAATAAAACTTGTTCTAGGAATCAGAATTGACGGCTTCAATCATGCGGATAATTTTATCCAAATGATTCACTCTTTACGTTCGCAGTCAGCTTTGGACGGTCGAGTAAAGAGAACGGGTTTACCCGCGAAATCTTGTCAATGAGATTTTTAATTAAATCTACCTGCCACAAGTACGATATTTTATATCGTACAACGGTCTTCACCGACCGGAGGTAAAATGCTACCGAATTAGAATGAAATGTTCAAAGCCATTTCGTTCGTGTATACTTATGTTGCGGCATTTGAAGACGGTGGCATTGTGGAATCCGAGAAGAAGTTGTCCCAGCATGTTTATACTCTATGCACTGAATACTTCATCTAATTCTAGAAAGCTTAAAAGTCAAGTCTTCCGCTGTATCGAACTCTGAAGCTTTCAAGAATTACGAAGGTAGAAGTATGTGGGACATGAAGTCACGAGGAGGCGAAAATCACAAGTGATGGATGCACAAGATCAAGGCAAGAGATTAATGCTAAAGATTGATATCAAAGATCACATCAGCATGTTCACCAGAAAATAAAAAGAAAAGAAAGACAAAGACTACGAGCTCAAGACAAGCATAGTATGCTAGGTTTATTTTATTATTGTAACTTGGGTAACGCCCTTGTTTGGAGTGACCTCCCTTAGGGAGAGATTATTGGAAATACATTTTTACGTATTTAGGAAGATTCGGTTACTCCGACAATATATTAACTAGTAGCTCGTAGTCTAGATATCTTTATATATATCAAACAAGGAAAAGCCCGATCCATGCTTGTATGGCCGGCCCAGTTGTAAGCCCAAGCCCATCTTATGGGCTTGGTATATAAACCCTCTCCTTAGATGGAGAGGGTGTTGGTTCACATATTTTCACATAGTAAGAAAGTGTTTTCTTCTACTTTCTCTCTCTAAAGTGTGTGTGTTCTTACCATCTTTCTATCTCTTTCTCTCTCTAAACATAAGCAAGATTTACTATATCCTACAGAAATTATTCATTCTGATTTGTGGACCTCACCTATTCAGAGTGAAAACGGTATTAAATATTATGCTATGTTTTTAGATCATTTCTCTCATTATGTTTGGGTATATCCTTTGCTTTATAAGTCTGATTTGTTTGATACCTTTGTTGCTTTTCGTTCTTATGTGAATCAACAATTTAATGTTGACATCAAAGCCTTGCAGTGTGACCATGTGGGTGAGTATGACAATACCCGTTTCCATAACCTTTTTCGCCAACATGGCATACAGTTTCGGTTTTCCTATCCCAAGACTTCCCAACAAAATGGGAAATCCGAACGTATGCTACGCACACTTAATAATATTACCCGTACACTACTCTTTCAAGCACACATACCTCCCACATATTGGGTTGAAGCCCTTCACATGGCAACTCACCTTTTAAATCTTCTCCCTTCCACTGCCATCAACAATGAAATACCTTTTACCAAACTTTATAACAAACCACCAACCTATGATCACTTACGTGTATTTGGATGTCTTTGTTATCCGCACATATATTTTGATCATAAGCTTCAACCTCGTTCAACCGCATGTATTTTTCTTGGTATCCGGCCTTACATCGTGGTTATAGATGTCTTGGCTTGTCGACTAGTAAAATTATTATATCTCGACACGTTATATTTGATGAGGAGGTATTCCCTTTTGGGTCCATGACACCAACTACACCGTCAAATTACGATTTTTTGTTGACCCGCATTATCCCCACCAAACATAACCACGCTCCTCCCATACAAACTCTTTCACCTCGACCACTACCCACTGCTTCAATTCAGCCCACTCCTTTACCCCCGCCACCTACTCACGAAAAACCCTCTCCATATACACCTCCATCATCCCCGTCCAAACAAACTACAATACAACCCACTAGCCCGACACAACAAAATCCTCCGACGCCTATCAGTCCGCAAACCCAAATCACACCTACTGTTACTAATAGCTCACACATATTACCTAACCCTCCTACTAATACACACCACATGGTCACACGTGCGAAAGTCAGGATTTCCAAACATATCCAAAAAATGAATTGTCATGTCACCACTACCTCACCGCTGCCTCGCTCTCACTCACATGCCCTTAGTGATCCCAATTGGAAACAAGCTATGGTCGCTGAATATAATGCTTTGATTTCTAACGGAACGTGGGCTCTTGTGCCACGCCCAGCTAATATTAATATTATTCGTTCCATGTGGCTTTTCAGGCATAAGTTTAATGTAGATGGTTCTTTAAGCCGGTATAAAGCTAGGTTGGTTGCCAATGGCCACAGTCAACAATAGGGGATTGATTGTGATGAGACCTTTAGTCCGGTTGTTAAACCAACTACGATTCATACTGTATTGAGTCTTGCAGTATCACGAGATTGGTCTATTCATCAGCTTGATGTGAAGAATGCTTTTCTTCATGGTCAATTATCGGAGACAGTCTATATGCACCAGCCATCGGGCTTTGTTGATTCCATTAACCCAGATTATGTGTGTCATTTGCAGCTCTCGTTATATGGGCTTAAGCAAGCTCCGCACGCATGGTTTCAACGGTTTGCTAGTTTTATTACACGTGTCGGTTTTCAGCACATCAAAACTGATGCGTCATTATTTGTGTATCATTGAGGCTCAGATATTGCTTATCTGTTGTTATATGTGGATGACATTGTACTCACCGCCTCATCTGCAGCTCTTTTACAACGCATTATTTAATTACTTCACAGTGAGTTTGCTATGACTGATCTAGGCTCTCTCAATTTTTTCCTTGGTATATCTGCACAACGTTCAAAGTCTGGATTGTTCCTCTCTCTGTCTAAATTTGCAGAGGAGATTCTTGAGCGATCTCACATGCAGAATTGTAACCCATGTAAGACCCCTGTCGATACTGAGTCAAAGCTTGGTTCTGATGGTGATCATGTTAGTGATCCTACGTTGTATCGCAGTCTTGTTGGTGCTCTTTAGTATTTGACTTTCACTCGCCCGGATTTATCTTATGCTGTACAACAGGTATGTCTTTACATGCATGATCCGCGTGAACCACACTTTACTGCTTTGAAGCGCATCTTGTGTTATGTTCGTGGTACCATGGCTTTTGGACTTCACTTTCATGTTTCGTCTAATACTTAACTTACTGCTTACACATATGTTGATTGGGCTGGTTGCCCTATTACATGTCGATCCACTTCTGGGTATTGTGTGTACCTTGGTGATAATCTTTTATCTTGGTTTGCTAAGCGACAAGTCACATTGTCTCGATCTAGTGTTGAGGCAGAATATCGTGGTGTTGCAAATGTTGTTGCTAAGACTGCGTGGCTTCAAAATTTGTTGCTTGAGTTGCATACTCCACTTACCGCTGCTACTCTTGTCTATTTTGATAATGTTAGTGCCGTGTATTTATCCACTAACCCTGTTCAACATCAGCGCACTAAACATGATGAGATTGACATTCATTTTGTTCGTGACTATGTTGCTTCCGGTCAGGTTCATGTGCTCCATGTTCCGTCCCAGTTTCAGTATGCTGATATATTTACCAAAGGTCTCCCAAGTGCTTTGTTTCTCGAATTTCGTTCTAGTTTGAATGTTCGGAGACCTCCCGTTCTAACTACGGGGGAGTATTAGCAGTATTTTTTTATCTAGGCCAAGGCCCATTATGTTTATGTAACCCATCTGTGAACCGGCTGATGTTGGCATATATATTATTAGTAGTATTTGTTATCTAGGACAAGGCCCATTATGTTTAGGTAACCCATCTGTGAACCGACTGATGTTGGCAAATATATACCAACATCAGTCGGTTCACAGATGGGTTACATAAATATAATGGGCCTTGGCCTAGATAACAAATACTGCAAATAATATATGCATGTCCCAGATAGAGAGTGTTTATGAATCCAGGCACCACAAATGTCTTCTACAAAAAGTATGCAGAAGCATAAGCAAATTTATATATGAAATTTATTTAGTCTACAAAAAGTAAGCAGAAACATAATCTATTCATATATAGCAAATACAACGAATTTAGATATTCAAAAAGTAAGCAGTTAACATGAAAAAAAGCAATCCCAAACACCCTTAATTTGTTTTGCGAATCACACTCATTGTTAAAGTTAGTACTTATAAACGCGTAGTTGTTTCAATAAAGTCAATAACGAACTACAATAGTTAAACAACAATACATATAAAGGTCATAGAAGACGCTATTTGTATGTGCTTTTGTTGTTTGAAGTAAAAATCAGTTGTTCAAATGTTTGGCAAACCCGACTATTTCTAAAACCAAAACATAACCTGACAAAAAAATAACTGCGTTAAAAAAAGATTACTGTTCAATTATAGAGTTTAGAAATTTGTAAAAGAAAAAGAGTTGATTCGAAGGCTAAAGATTAAAGGATAATGTTGGTTTTATCTCTAACTGAGTTACTACTATTCAAGTTGTCCTTGACAGTTGGCAGGCCAAACAACTCAACCGAAAAATCTACTATCTATCATATTTTGTTCTTCTCTCTATCATCGGAATAGGTAAACTTCTTTGATTTTATGATCATGTAAACTATTCTTGATGTTTGAGTTTAGTGAGGTTAAATTTAAGATCCAATAAATCTTTAATATATCTGCTACTATTATTGATGCAAAAAGTGGTTTTTAGTATAGTTAGCCTTGATGACATATATGCATATCTCTAAACTATTTCCTGAAGCTTCGTTTTGTCACTTTTTTGTTTATATGATAGTTTCATATCACATAGTTCTCAAATGCGTACACTCTTCATAATAGTAAGATAATGTATCCTGATTCATGATCTATAATTTGGGAAGTAGTTTAGAACGATATGTGGATGTGCTTGTCATGAAAACTTTTGGGTCTTTTCCGTACTTTTAGGATTTTTATGGAACTGCCATTGTTGTCAAATACAGTAAAGAAAACTAAAATCGTTTAATTAGGTAGATGTAAAAAAGTGTTTTATCCGTTTCGGCATAAATTCTAACTAAATGACACAATAGTCACCTCATAAATTCTATGTGGCGTGTCATGTATCACAATCATCTTCTAAAAATTGTGAAAGTTATTGTTTTTTATGCTTTACATATATATTCTACTACTTAGTTTAAAAATTGATAATTATTTTAAGCTATTGTATATCATGCCCTGTTTACTGATGTAAGTTTGGTTTGTACTCTATACGCCAAAAGCTGTAATGCTTGAAACACCACAAGCTACATCAGTGAAAAATGTGTTGATTATAAAGGCGATAAGTACTTAACCCTGAACCTGTTAAAAGGACCCAGACCAAAGAGATACATTTGGACTCCTTTTTTATTTGTGTGGAGATTACTTTGTGAGGCGCTTCATTGATAGACATGGACTGAAGTACCATCGGATGATCGATTTCCGGGGTGTAGATTTTCACGAGCCTACACCTTATGTCTTAGCTTATTTGAAGTGGGTTTGTAGTTTAGCTAGCTTAAATGTTTCTTTGATAGCATTTGGTAAGGAACTCTATTGTAGTTGAACCTGAATAATTCAATTTCGGTAGTTATTATAGTAATGAAAACATATTTGGTTTTGTTTTACACGATTAGTATGGTATCTAAGTAAATATTAGCTGTGTACTTCTTATTTAGTATCTGAGACCATATTTGATCCGTACATTTCATATTTTGGCATGCTGATGTTGTACTACATTCTTATAAATCTTGCAGATGGGAAAGCCTAAAAGACTTGTTGATAGGTGATTGGACATATAGTATATCAAGTAGATTTGAGGTGCCTGTTATCAAGGGTTTAAGCGTTACAAATGACAAGTACTATATTGGAACAAAAAAATAATTATGACCCAAGAAAAAATGAGGCTTGCAAATGATGGAAAATATGTGGAACTGTGTTGGTTCACTATATGGGAGTAAAAAAGACCAACTTGAAGTATCTCTGCTGCCACTAGATACTTCTGAGGCTCCGCAAAAAAACAGTTATGTTTGGCTACGGGTTCATGCATTTTTGAGACACGTAAGTTCAAACCCATCAGATTCAGGTTTAGCACCGATGTCAGCCCAGTAAGAAGATATCATCATGGAATTACATAAGAAGATTGGTAACAAGTAAGTACCAATTTTTTTTTTATTATAGTGGATATCATTATACATAGGTCAAAATACGTTGCTTAAAATTCGTATGGTGATTTAAGACGTTACACAAAGTGTAGGAAGTCAACCAAATTATACGCAACTTAGCACCTATTATGCTGGATTTGAGAGTGAACGTGTCTTTAACCTTGAAATTTCTGTTGAAGTGGTAAACTGTAGACCAGTTCCCAAAATGGAATGACTTTTTACTTTCTATAAAGCATTTGTTGGACTTTACATGCTTGGTACATAATTTCAATGGTCAAGGTAAGCTATGTGCATCCTTTATGGTATATTGTTTAGGTTATTAACCTTCATTTGTTTAAGTCACACATCCGTTCAAATTCATAGATTGACCTTTCGACTGGGTAATATGTAACTCATATTAGTGACACTATCAGATTATGATTAACACCATTATATAAACGTTTCTCACTATCACGCATTAGAATACACTAGATGCTCGAACAAGTCTTATAACTCATTGTCTTGCAAGTTTAGATATCCATATTGACCATTGAAATTATGTACCAATTGCTTAGTTAATGGAATAGGTTGTTTCTTATTTATTTGGTTACTTTTTAACTAATGGTCTCACTGCAAACACAAAAATGACTGTCCTCTTAAATCGAAATCTTAGAATAACATGTTTTACAAAGTCTAGATAGGTATATGTATATTTTTGTTGTGGTTAAGTAGTGTTAGTAATAACATTTAACACACTGATTAAACCTGAAATAATAAGAATGCGTTTGTGCAATTTGACCTGACACCTCTTTAAACACAAGCTGCAATACCAATTAAAAAGTGAATAATCCTTCACCATCACCTATTATGCATACGTTATAATTTTGTGATAATCGCATTTTTTGTTTCTATATATGAACGCAATGCTTCACCATAACAAGAAACTGATTTATATGTCAACCAGGAACTGAATCAAGCCTTTGTGAAGGTGTGCTTCAAGAACAAGTGCAAGAATATAAAAACACAATCAACCTCTTGCAAGGTGTCAAGCAAATGGATGCTAAGGAGTTGTAAATGTAAATGGATGCTATATTTTGCTTATGTTGAAGACCATCCGAAACAACAATTCATCTTGTGTTATGATTCTCCACTATTTATATTTTGATAACAAATAAGACACTTTAATACTGTATCATAACTTAGGATATTAAGATTTCAAAGTTTCAACAATTTGTGTAAGCTATTTGGGTTTTGAATTATATAGGTTAATGGACTTAACTACTTTAGAGTTTGCAAAAGGGATAAATCGATTAACGGGTCAAAATAATTGGCTATTTTTTATAATAAACTTGGATTATGGTCTTTACAATATTCGTAAGCACACTCAAGACTTTTTCAGAATTCAGACATACACAACATTTTATATTTTCAATCTGGTAAGTAAAACTTTTTAGGACAGGTTAAGTTTGTTTTTCCATCGATAATGACACATAATAAAAAAAACATAAAAGAAAAACCAGTGCGTGCACGGGTATTATAACTAGTATCAACATCTATGTCGTTAGGATATTTTGACAAAATACTTGTTTTATTAATGTCTTTGTAGATAGATGTGGATGTGTGTGGTGTTCATGCAATTAGGTCTAGCACATAGGAAACTTCACGTAATTAAATTATTCTAATTGAAAATAGACAATATAGACTTTCAGTACAGCACATGAAAATTAAAATTATTGAATTTTAAACTAAAATTTAAATATACCACAAGCAAACCAGTAGGATATAAGTGCATGTTTGGTAGAAAGAAATTTAGAGATTAAAAAAGAAATAGTCAATAAAATTTAGAGAATAGAAATTGAATGAGAATTTTGTTTGATTCTATTGTTTAGTAACAATTGAGACTTAGATCTGAGAAATTTATGAAAATTTGTATTTGTTTTGATTTTGTAACAACTTTTTGAAAATAGTGTAAAAAAGTCGATCCGATCCAAATCGATTAAGCTTATTCGAATAGTGTAACTCTAAAATTAAATAAGGCCTAACTTCTAAAAATGTTTATAAGCTTCGAAACAAAATTTTTGTTGTAAAATGTTAATTTGACGCCTAGACCTACTTGATTTGTGCTCAGCTTGATTATTACGATTTAAATATCGCCAGTTTCTAATTAAAACATTAAGAAAACCAATTTCACTCAAGATAAGATGGAAATAACATGACAAAATTTTCCACTAGAAAGAGATGGGAGGGAGAATCAATTCTTCGCTTTTTCTTCCTCATCATACTAAACAAGAGAAATGTAAATGTTTTCATTTCTTTACCCTCTTTTTTTCTACCAAACACACCCAAGTACTTGGACTTAAGGTAGAAATAAACCCATGAATAACAGTGAAAAGTTATCTTTCATTATGCGGATTTGTTGTTTAAATTAACTTTAAATGATGTCATTTGTGCGTCCCCGGTCCGGTTACTTTGGAAAATTTACCTGTTTTTTCTCTCAATGTTAATGGCGGTGCAAACATGAACTTTGCATTTTCATGCCAAAAACATTTGCTAAAAGGTGGCGTTCTTGTCTTATCTTTAAATGGAAGTCCGGTTTTTGCATTATTGTTAAGACTATTGGCTTTTTGACTATTAAGATTTCACAAATTATCTCTAGCGTACAGTAAACTTCCCTTTTATTGAATTATTCAAAGTTTGAAAATAACAATATATTTTCCAAGTTCACTACATAAAAAATAAAATAATTTGAATTTGGAACCGAAAGATTAACATACAACATTTAAGTCACGATTGGCATATAGAGGGACATCATGTGAAAAATAAAGTGCCTCTATAAACATCAGAAACGATGTCAAATAAGAGTTGACACAGGAACTTTGTAGAACAAAAGATTAACTCTAAAAAGCTTCAAAACTAACAGTTTCTCAGAAACTATCTTAATAAATGATTTTTCGTCCCACAATTTCTAAGTTCCCTCGAAGCATAATATACTCTCATACCAAAGGTTATCTTACAATCTTAGCGATGCTGGTTAGCAGTAGGTTCCATATTGCTCTTTGCGTTGTTCCTAAACAACAACATACATCAACCACTTAAAGGTCAGTGATGACGTATAGTATGGACCGTCTGGCTCACTACTATTCTTATGGGCTTACCTACAAAGAACGGTTTTATATACACAAAGCCTATTCAGCTCGAACCAGCAGTAGGCCGCACGCAGTTTACCTAGACTACGGTCGACCGTACGTGTTATCGATATGTATCTATATGGCGGACGATGGTTTGTGTTTAGGAAGTAGATATACTTAACTAATAAGATATATACATAACTTATTTAAAATGTAAGGTTAACTATAAATATCGGATGTCACGGGCCATAAATTGGGTCGAAAGATTAGGGAACCCTAGAGGGTACTTCGACTATAAAAGGAGTATCATTGGCATTGGAACATGTATTTCATAAACACTTGTTAAACATGATAACCTAAAAAGATGACTACTTACTCTCATGTTATTATCAAATCGTGAGGTCCGTCCCCATGGTAAGATTAACAATACTTTCTTCCTTGTGCAACATCAAAATATATTCACTTGGTACAAGATTCAAGCAACCCCGGTTGGATGGCCTCCTATTTAGGCCACTAAAGACACAACCAGATTTTTGTATCAACAAGTTGGCGTCATCCGTGGGACCTTGCACTAGGAATCACTTTAAAAATAAATGAGCGTAATGGCTGAATCAACTCTTGTTGTTAACACTATAAAAACACGAGATGAAAAGGCAAGTCGCATGCTACAAAGGATGTGCCCACCATACTAACACAGCCATACTGGACTTCTTTGAAGAGCATTAGGATGCATTATGTCTGTAGTGATCAAAAATATGCAACACGAGAAGCGGAAAGAAGTCAAAGGCAGGCTTGACTTTGGGGAGGATTTGAGAAGAAGTCGTCGAAATGAGAAAACTTCCATCTACTCATGTTCTGGAACCTCACAATCGGAACCCTCATGAAGAAAGCACCACAATAGTGAATAAGATAGGCCCAGGGTACACGATCGCTTAAGAAAAGATGATCGGAACGTCTTCGATTGCCTAGGTCACGACAGAAGAAGCCCATTCGAGAGGTCGGGTGATAGCCGTACTTCAAACTCTAAAAGATCATAGCCCAGTTAGATAAAATCCGGAGGTCGCTCTCGTAGCAGAGATCGCTCCCGTAGCAATCAAATATCAGAAGGCAATTCTTATTCCTCCTAAAAGAAGAGAACGAGATAAATTGTAACACCCCACTTTGATAAGTGGACCGCTACGTGTATTTATGGCGTGTCATCAAAGCATGCAAGGTAATATGTACTTAAAACATACATGACCAAAAGGGACAACCGGAATCAAACATCAGTTCCCAAACATAATCCCAAAACATAAGAAAAGTAAATGAAATGAGAAGGACAAAACAAGTGTCCAAACAAGCATAAGTATAAGAGGCAAAAGGAGAAGAAGTCTAAGGCAGCTTCCATCCTATGCATGTCCTCCAAATGCTCAATTCTGTCCTTGGGTACCTGTCGTTTTGGTGACTATGAAATGAAAATGGTGATATTGTGGTGTTTACGTATACGTATAAGTATTATAGTAGTAGTATTTTTTTTAGGATTTACGGTTTAGCATTTAGAGGTCTCGGGTGAGGTAATTATCCATATGAATATTTTTCGGGATGGTTTTAAGTCATTTAGACTTAGTTATAAAGTTTATTTCAAAATTTGAGATTTTTTTTAAATGTATATTTTACGGTAAAACGCGTAATTTTGACTAGTTTCACGGTTTTGGGGTTTTGGAAGCTTTAGGGGCTGAAATAAATTAAGGTAAATTAAGGTAAATTAAGGTAATATTAATAAGATATTAATTAACAATAAAAAGAAAAAAAATAAAGAAAAAAACGAATTTAAGGGGGGTTAGGTCGGTTTGGAAAAGAAAAAAAAGGGAAAAGAGGAGAAAAAGGAAAGTGGGCTTATTCTTGGACTAGGATTTTATGTACACCCTATATATTGTTTTAATAACAATCAAATTCATTATTAATCCCTGGAGACAAAGAAAAATTCGTGGGTCTCATAGAGGAGAATTAGGGTTCTTCAAAAAAATTAGGTTTTCTTCATCTTCCATTGATTTAAGGTAAAAACCTTCATTAACCTTTTTAATTAAATTGTTTTTATGTTTAATTAATCATTCTTATGATGGATTAAGGGTTAGGGTTTATATAAAAACAGTAGATTAATGATGTATTAATCATAATATGATGATCATATAATCTAGGGCTTGTATTAGAAGGGTTATAGGTGATTAATTAGATCAATTTGTTTAAAACCCGTTTTTAAAAACTGGGCAGAATTTTGAGTCTATTGTTTTGATCATATCTCGAGTTCTAGGAACATTCAAGATGCGATCAAACTAGCCCTGTATAGTTAATTGAGTTGGCTTTCTAAATCAAGAAACGAGAACTAAATTGGAGGTCGGGAAGTAGGTCAAAAACAGGTTACAACAGTCGGAGGTCAAAACAGTTTTGAATTCAGCCTGTTTTCTTTTTAAGTTTTGGGTTGTTTGGGTACTTAGGGTTGCATTGGGATCTTCTCACGAACATGAGAGATGGTTAATATATTGTAGTAAGGATCTGCACTTGGGCTAAGATTGTGGTTTAGGGTAAGACCCTCTAATGGTAATGAACTTTTCATATGTTTAAAATCAGTGAATTCTGGATATGTAGCAATATATACACATATATCTGGGCCTTAACAGTAGCTTTAAGGTTAGGGCAGGTGGGAGGTTTTAGCTAACATGCATAAAACTGTGAATATTCCTTTTACAGAAACCATGGGTATGTTTAAGTGGACGTTTGACTTAAAGTTTTGAGACCTAAAACTGGGACTGTTTTGTGTAAAATTATGATCGGGATAGCTATTAAACTTAACCAAGTTAGGGACTTGTTAAGGAAGGGTAATGGGGTGATTAGAGCTTAACAATGAGGTAATTATACGGGAATAGAATAGATGTCCATCATATGTTGATGAGCCATCTTAGTGATTGGTTCGTGTATTGATTTCGTGTTTTTGGTTTGTTAGCTTGTTGCTAGTGCGAGGACTTGTGAAGAAGCTATCAGGTGAGTTTCATAGTCCCATGTTTAATATTGATTTTGACTTCCAAATGGGATGGAAGAGACACTGTGTTGAGTTATTTTCTAAATTGATGCTGTGAATGTGTTTGTGATTTGAGATGGACTTGTGTGTACATTATGTAATTAACTGCTATGTGATTTTTGATTGTGTATGATTTGGATCGGGGGACACGTGTCGTCTCAGTTATTGTGGTTTGACAAGGTAGTGGCCTTGAGGTTTGACAAGGTAGTGGCCTTGTGGTTTGACAAGGTAGTGGCCTTGGGATAGGTACATAGTGTGATCATCTATGGTACCATGTTGTTTGGCAAGGTAGGAGCCTTGGATTTTGGTTTGGAATGATTGATCTTGAATGCTAGTTGTTAATACATAATTGTAGCGCATTGTCCATATGTTATTGTGTTGATGGTTGTTATTCATAGCTTGTAATTGATTTAGCGTTGGAGTCTAAGCCTATGACTCTCACCAACTTTATGTTGACGTGTTTTAGTGTCTCTTTCAGGTGATACTATGGTTAAGCATGAGAACATAAGTGGCTAGGATTGGAGAATCTTAGGAATGCATATAGAAAGAGAATCCCCGTTTCCTTCTTAGTTTTTATTTGTTCTTTTAATAAGTGATACTGTGGCACACATATATTTGTTTGGTTATGTTATTTGTTTGTCTTGGGTAAGCGGTAGGACTGTTACCTACTTACCTAGACTCCTGAGTCTGATGAGATTTTGTATGACTTTGTGTCTCCATTTTATGACATTTCTTATTTCATATAGTTATCTCTATAGACACGCCATGTTGTGATGATATCCATACGTCGCGCCCCATATTCCGCCATGGTGGGGTGTGACACCTGCCGTTTTGGGGACATGGAAAGGAAAGTAGGCTGAGAAATACGCTCAGTGAACGGATATATAACATAGTACGAATGACAGAAACATAAAAAAGACTGAATAGCAACGGAAATGTATAAGTCCGGGAAAACCTTGTACGTGTTTATAAAACTGGTCTTATAGTTTGAAAAGACTTATGTTTTTATATGAAAACTGTATTTTAATTAGCCAAGAGCCCATATAGGTCATGAGGTATTAACGTGCATGAATACTTAGAGGGGTGACCTCGTCATGCAAATTAGAGGGGCTGCCTCTAATTATACTGGTCTGGGTAGAAGGGATCAACTCCTTGTGAAGGGAGCAAGGCACACACCACATTCATCATGAAAATCCTATAAAGACATGTAACTAGGATGCACCCATACGCCCCACATGATAATATAAATAAATGGCCAAAACTGTAAAGGTACGCCACGAGCAATCACTCCGCCGTGGGGAAGTCATAACACTGGTGCCTCCAGTGTTATGGTTATGGTACCTCCATAACTAGATGACATGGCATGCATGTATATGGCTTAGGCATTTAAAAATAAACATAAGCAATCAAAACATATAAAACAAATACTTGGGAAAAACAGTTGGTTGCAAACGAGTAAATCCTAATAAGGAAAGAGAATGTCCATATTGAAGGACGAAATATCCGTACCTTATGCCCAGTGAACGATGAAAGATGAAACGATGAAAAGTCCTACTCCGACGTCACTGGTGCTACACAAATAAGGGACATGCATGAGTTGTTAGATTACTAAGTGTGTTACTGGTTCTGTGTGTTCTTAACTTACTTTATATGTTCTTGTTATGTTTTACTGTTTTAAATGTTATCTTGTATTTAATCATGCTTTACATGTATTCTGATTATGTATATTCATGTATTCTTGTATTATTATACTTGTAGTGTAATAATAAGTAACTTTTTAAAAATAGCAGATTTCCAAAAAATAAAAAGTTTCCAAAAATATAAAGTTTGTAAAAATAGAAATAAGATGAATTAATAAGTATAAAAATATAAGCTAGTGGTTATTAATCATAAGTTATAATTCATGAAAATTTATTAGTAAAGTCTAATAAATTAAATACTATAGGTTAAACTGATTATTAATTATTAACGAAATACATGGTTTTAATAATTAATAGTATGTCATGATAATTTAATAAAATTTTACCTTATAATAATAATTAAATTAAACATGGTTTAATTTAATTAGGTCTAATAAAAATACCTAGGTTATACATGTATTTTTATTTTATATAACAAACCTAAGTCATGGTTTTAAATAAATAATTTAATTAGCCTAAATAAGTACTTAGGTTATACATGTTTTATGTAATTAAATAAAATAACCTAAGCCAAAAATTAATTTAATTATACATGAATTTACTAAATTAAATTAACTAATAAACATATTTAGTTTTAGAAAATACCGAGCCCCGAACCCGAGACAAAACTAAGCCGAGCAACAACAGCCGGCGGCTGTTGGTTTTGGTCAGTGGTTACGCAGCCAAAGTTGTTGTCGTGCCACTGTTTGGCCGCAGGCTCCCACCGGCAGTGGCCGGTTCCCCCTGCTGAGCTCAAAGTTCTCACCGGCCTTGGCCGGTTCCCACCGCCTTCACCAAACGCCCCCTACAAGCTAACCCAAACACCCCCTGACTGTTTTCCTTACCTACTGATTTGCAAACAAACACCCCTGATGGGCTGTTCGGCTCGCGGCTGGCAGCAACACCACCACCGAAACCCTCTTGGGTCACGGCTGGGTCAAAACAACAACACATCGAGACCCTAAAAGTCTCGGTTTGCGTGTAAGCAACCAAGATCCGGCCGCCTATATGATTATTACTTGTTTTCTATATTATCAAATCGTATGTTCATGCCCTTTTATTAATGGATTCGTGATTAAGGTTAAAATGAAATTGAGAGAAAAGCTTACATGATCTATGAATGACCAACCACACGTACACACAAATCAACAAAACAAAAAAAATATCCCGTCTCCCTCCCTTGTGTTTCTGCCGGCGGCTCCAAACCAACAACCCTAAATCCTTTTTTTTTAAGTGAAGTATAACTTACATTTCCTTGTTTTTTAAGGGTGTTAGTGGGCTGGGCAAGAAGCCCATTTCTTCCTTTCTTTTGTTTCTAAAACCGCGGCCCAAACACATGCATACTTTTTTTCTTTTCGTGTTCAAATATTAAACGCAAGTGTTCGTATTTTAAATGTCGATGATTGATTTCTTTTCATGTCCAATTATACGTAACTACTTATCGTGTATTAATAATATACGTAATGCTTGTAATTAATACTCGTGACGCGTGTTGTATACTACTAAATATAAAGTTTTAATTTAATCAGGTTTTCATGTATTTACTTGTTGGGTCAGTATTTACTGACCCTGAAGCAACTCTAGGATTTGAATATAAAATCTCTCTAATTGTTTCATGCTCAGTAGTTAGGCTAGTCTGCAGAAGGATGACTAGAGGAACAAAGTTCCTACTGAAGACTATGTTGCTGAAGGATGTTCAGCTTTCCTCTTCCAGTTAACTTAGAAGACAAAAGAGTCTTTGCTTCAAAGACTAGGCGGTCTAGTTGTTGAAGAAAAAGTACTGAAGAAGAGCTTTCAGTTCACTTTGGTTTGACAATACCAAACTAAATGATGTCGATCTCTTCTAGAATACTGAAGACTCTTCAGTATTCTGATGGTTTGCATTAGGCGGGAAAGATAACTTTAAGTCAAAATAGGTAGCTTGTATAGTTAGTTATAAGTACAACCTTTATCTTTTCTTGAATAGTTTATTGTGTACTTTGGACTGTTTATCCAGCATGGGCATCAACCACCCACTGGATAAACCCATGCATTGAAACATGCAAAATGTAAACCCTAGTTTTACACTGCATGTATAAGGAGTGTACATTTAGAGGGAAAGTGTTTAACCAATACAAGAGTAGAAACTCTAGAAAAACCTTTATCTCTCAATACCAACTAAACCATATAGCCAAGAAGCATATGAACGTTTAGATTGGAGCCTAGACATTTAACTTTGGTTAGAAGTTTAAGTAGAGGAGATCACCACCCATTTTCATTCAACCACTTTGTTCTTCCGCAAACAAAGTGGGTTATAGATTCTTTATTTGATTCTAATAAAAGTATATACGTTGAAAAGTTATTGGTATTGTTGTTTTAATTGTTCGTAGTTCTTATCAATTGTTAAACCAACACATTTGAGTCTTGGTAAAGAGTTATTACTTAAGGTTGATAAGTAATAACGATTTACAAGGGACCAACAAGTGGTATTAGAGCAGTTTGATTAGCAAAACTCTTATTTTATTAAACTGCTCATTTAAAGTTTTCAAATCAAGATCCAAAAATGGCTCAAGTAATACCACAAACCCTAGAGTATAGGGGTGGCCAACTCAATTCTGCTCTTGTCCTAGAGGTAGCTAACTTCAAAATTTGGAAGAAGAGGTTCCTTGTCCACATGGTTGGTATTGAACCTCAATTCCTTAGAATCATTGAAAATTGTCCATTTGTTCCCATGGTTGGGGACAATAGAAAACCTGAAGTACAATGGACTGCTGATGAGAGAAAAGCTGCAAAACTAGACCAACGTCTAAAAAGTCTCATCATGTCTTTACTTCCAAATAACCAAATGAATTCTGTTACGAATTACAAAACAGCTAAATCTATATGGGAGGATTTTATTCTTTATCATGAGGGACCCTATGATGTGAAGGAAACAAGAATCATGGATTTAAAGCTTCAATACAACACCTTTGATTGAGTCGTTTTCGTACACCCGAAAGGTTATCGTAGTTCCGGCGAAGTGTGAATGGAAATCCGCGTTTTATGTCTCAAGTTTGAAGCTCGAATAAAAGAGATCTCAATATTTATATTTAAACTACTAAAATTAATGACTAAATATTAGAAGATTAAAACAATAATTATACTACGAAAATATTTACTAACTAAATATATCTAAAAGATATGAAATGAAAATAAAGATGCTAAACCAATATGCTTATTAAGTGAGGTAATTAGATCAACAAGTATGTATTTTTGTCTTACATTGACGAATTAATATTTTTATAAAAATATAAATTCTCACAACAGTCGTTTATTTTGAAAAGACAATTTTATAAAAATATAATAACCAAGTTTGAATTAATCTAACGAAAGGTTATCACTAATCAACATTATTTTTATTTCCAAACTTATATCACCAATCACCACCACTTATCAAGCATAATTAAACTACTCGGTCATGATTAAAATCTACCGTAATATAAATAAAGCAGCAATACAAATAACTAAGCTAAGCGAGACATAATTAAAAAAAGAAAAAATTAAAAGTTACCGATCGAAAATTGCGGATAAAAGTAATTCCAAACATACTCCGATCAATACCAAATTCCATAAGCTCATATGCTCATACCCGCCATTTAATAGACTAAGGGGTTGTTTACTTTTTTTAGTGATATCATATAAGGCTCTTAATATGCCTCTTAGTGGGAAGAGAAAGGTTTTGGTGTGAGTGTGGAACAAGATGCTCAAATGGTTTGAGCCCACATTTGTTTCCCACTAAGAGGTTGCAAAAGAAAAAGAAACACCCTCTAACTGTCACCTCTTCGATCACCAGAAACTATTTAATCAACAACTTGACCTCTAGTTGCAACTAAAAACTCATTTTTATAATAAACATGCTTAGTAACAAGAGAAAGGTTCTGCTCTTTGTAAAAAAAACAAGAAATGTAAAGTAAAATGACTTATTAATTCTTATAGATAAACATATGATTATTTTAATGATGACATTTAAGGCATGGTAAATGAATTACGGAAGAACAAAAAAGTAGATATAAAGCATTAAATTGAGAGTAAATGAAACAAAATGACTACTTTTAAAGAAATACTATAGTTTAACAATATGAAGTTTCATTAGGTAGGACTAATAAATAACTAAAATAAAACAAAAGATTCTTTAACAAGAACAAAATGGTGTGTATGGAACCGACCTCCAATTGGAGTGACGGTTGATGCTTTTTTTTCATACCTGGAAATGTATCTATAAACTCTATCGACAATCAATTTGAACCGAACTCAAAAAAGCAGCAAACAATATCAATCTCCAAAGGAGACTTAGATTTGTGAATCGAAAAATACTTAAATATTACCCAATCTATTACATTGATTAGATCTCAAAAGTAAATAAAAAATATTTTTTCTACTCCTAAAGCTAGCTAATGAGCATAAGAACAGAAAGAAAAAAAAAATGAATGATCTCCCCGATTTAGATCTGATATCTTTCTACATAAGATAAGATGGGCTTTTAGCTGCGTTTTCTTTTTGTTGGGCTGCTGTGTGGGCTTAAGTGGCTGAAGGTATATTAATGGTATTGGGTCGGTCCGACCCATTTAAATGGTGTCGGGCCGACTCAATAAAATATGAATACACAGTTGGACTCGATTTTTCGTGCTCTTTCCATTTATCGTGCTCGTTTTTGGCTCTTTGGCTTCGTTTTTTCTCTTTTTATTCATATCCGTACCTACAATAATAAATAACATATTTTAAACGATATATGCACAAAAAGTACACTTTTGCAATTTATTATGCCATAAACGAAGGGAGATTAGCACTAAAACCACGAATAATTACGTGTTCAACACACCCCTACACTTAAAACGTTGCTTGCCCCCAAGCAACTATTATCACAAACGTTAAATCATAAAACAATTTAAAACTTCTTTATTCGAAATTGCTAAAATAAAATAAAAATAAAAATTCATAGTGACCCGCCATGCTCGACTTTTTATTCAAGGTATAAGGATCATAGAACGGGAAACACGCAAACTGGGTGTCTCCAGGGAATAAATATCGTCATCCTCTTTTTATTACTCCCAACTAAGCTAAGATTCCTTGTGCAAATGTTTTGGAAAAATGCTAACACTACTTATACTAATAACCCGTGTAAATATAACTTTTCACTCTTATAATTATAAAAGACTAGGCAAGTGTGTTCATTTTAAAAATTTTGGTCGTTCAAATCGACATTTGTTATGGTTGCTAATCATCTAAGTGGAATATTAGTCTCACCGAAAATGACGAGATTTAAGATTCAAAAATGGCCTTTCCCATGTAGCGGCTTTCTTCTCGGAACGTCGCAACCTCATCGGTTAAGTGTCCGCGCTTTTGACACCCCACGGAGAATAGTACCGGGATTGGCGGGATTTTGAAATCAAAGATCTTGAAATCACCGCTAAGCTAATAAAAGACACTTAGATGAAAAACAACGACGATAATTAGAGAATGAAGATTCTAAGGAGAGATCACTCCATGTAGCGACTTTCTTCTCAGCTTGTCCTTTAGCAAAGCTTAGGAGGCTAGGTTTTACACCCTCGAGAATAGTATCGGAGCTCACGGGACCTTTGACTTCTACATTCTCAATTACCGTCTAAACTCTTATAAAAAATTGACGAATTCTAGTTCAACTTCGGATTTAAATTTGAGAAAAAGCAAGTTTCTCACAATTATAATTAAAACAACAAAAAACACTTATTCATTCACTCGACTTTTCTAACGCTATTGAACACTTTTTTTTCTTTTTTTTCTCTCTTTTTTTTCTCTTTTCTTTTTTTTTTCTCTCTTTTTTTTCTTTTTTTTTCTTTTTCTTTTCTTTTCTTTTCTTTTTTTTTTCAAAATATTTATTCACGCAACATTATTTCAAATTTAAGAAAGTATGCTTTGACTCAAATTTAAATAAAAAGTTGAATTAGGACTCTATATCAAAATTGCATAAGAATTTATTTTTGCATAACAACACAATTTTTAACGTTCAAATGCTTGAAAAAAACACACTTATTTAATCTAGTTATAATCTAGGAGGAAAAGCCACATGTTACTCATATAAGCTCTAAAGAGAACCAACTACTCCACGTTTAGCATTTTCATTTGCACAATTCCTAAAAGCTTAGTCTAAAAGTTAAGGGAGCAGCCAGATCAACACTCAGGCAGAGTCAGGATCCCCTTTGTTCTAGCCTACGGGACAAGTCACTCACGCACGGTAAAAAACGTTTTATTATTATTATTAAAATAAAATAAAAACAAACAGACATTTGATCAAAATAGGATGCAAGAGGGCAAACAAGTAGGCATGAATATGATTAATATGATATAAACCCCCTACACTTAGAACCGAACTGTAACACCCCATTTTGATAATGGACACGCGTAATTATGGTGTGTCATCAAAGCATACAAGGATAAATGTCTAAAACATTACATGACCATAGGGATAACCGGAATCAAACATCGGTTCCCAAACATAAGCCCAAAACATAATAAAGCAAAAGAAAAGAATGAAAGACTAAGCAAGCATAAGTATATGAAGGCAAAAGGAAAAGAAGTCTCTAGCAGCTTCCATCCGATGCACGTCCTCCAAATGCTCGAGTCTTTCCTAGGGTACCTGCCGTTTTGGGACATGGAAAGGAAAGTAACGGCTGAGCAAAACGCTCAGTGCACGGATATAGACACAGTATAAATGACTAAAACATAATAAAGACTTAATAGCAGCGGAAATGTATAAGTCCTGGAAAACCTGGAACATGTTCATAAAACTGGTTTTATAGTTTGAAAAGCCTTATGTTTATCATATGAAAACTGTTTAACATATTTTACCATTATCCAATATAGGTCATGAAAATCCACCGTGCATGAATACTTGGAGGGGTGACCTCATCATGCAAATTAGAGGGGCTGCCTCTAATTTAATATACTGGTTTTTGGGTAGGAGGGACCAGGTCCTTGTGAAGGATGCAAGGCACACACCACATTCACCATGTAATTCTGAATGAAACATGTAACTAGGATGCACCCATACGCCCCACATGATAAATATAAATAAATGGCCAAAAGCTGAAGGGACGTCACGAGCAATCACTCCGCCGTGGTGAAGTCATAACATCAGTGCCTCTAATGTTATGGTTATGGTACCTCCATAACTAGGTGAAACTGGTCATGCATGTATATGGCTATAGGTAATATTAAATAAACATAAGCAACACGTAACTTATACTACGGGAAAACAGTTGGCTGCATACGAGGAATCCTAATAAGGAAAGAATGTCCATACTGAAAGGACGGGAATCCGTACCTTATGTCCAGTGAACGAAGAAGATGAACTGCGAGGAATCCTACTTCCGAATCACTAGTGCTACATAAATACGTACATGAATAAGTATTTGCTTACTAAATACGTAGCTGGTTTTATATCATGTCTTAGCTTATTTTATGTGTTCTTACCATGTTTTACTGTTTTAAAGCCTTAAACTTTGTTTTATCTTATATTCTGTTTAATCTGATTAAGTATTTCTGGTATTTCATGTGTTATTATACTTACTGTGTAATAGTAAGTAACTTTCCAAAAATAGCAGGTTTCCTAGAATAGAAAGTTTCCAAAAATAGAAAGTTTCCAAAAATAAAAAGTTTCCAAAAATAGAAAGTTTCCAAAAATAGAAAGTTACCAAAAATAGAAAGTTTCCAAAAATAGAAAGTTTCCAAAAATAGAAAGTTTCCAAAAATAGATTTACGGCCTTAATTAAATAAGTTTCTAAAAATAGAAAGTTTCCATAAATAGATTTGCTGCCTTAATTAAATAAGTTTCCATAAATAGATTAGCTGCCTTAAATAAATAAGTTTCTAAAAATAGCTGGTTTCCATAAATAGATTAGCTGCCTTATTTAATTAAGTTTCTAAAAATAGCTGGTTTCCATAAATAGATTAGCTGCCTTATTTAATTAAGTTTCTAAAAATAGAAAGTTTCCATAATTAGAAATAAGCTGGTTAAATAAGCTAAGTATATAAGCCTAAGTGTTTTTCATGATTATTTTCTAAGTCATATGATATAATGTATAGTTTAATAATTATTTCATGTAATTTAATTAAACTATAGGTTATAATATTTAATTAAAGTATAACATGTTTTTAATTAAATAAGTTAAATACTTAGGTTAAAATATGTATTATTATATATTAATAATATAACCTAAGTCATGTTAATTAATTAATTATATCCATGGTTTTAAAATAATTAATTAATTATAAGTCTTAAATATATAAATACTTAGGTTCAAATAGTTTCATGATCATTAATAATTAAATAACCTAAGTCATATTATTAAATTAATCACATCATTTTATTAATTTAATTTTAACATAAGTTCATAAACATAAAAAAAAACTAACATACACCATGAACCGGATCTAGGCTAGAAAACATGAACCGGACATGAATCGACACCGTACCCCGAGCCAACTCGGGGTACCCCATGTTTCCCTTGCTACCGTGGGACCCACACGCACCAACCAAGACCATATGGTCTTGGTGGTGGTCGGCTTGGCAAACCGAAACCCATTCGGGTTCGATTGCAGCCTGCGGCCAAAACAAACACCCCGTAAAAACAACCTTTTGATTTTATTTAACACCAAAACATGTTAGATCTATGCTTAATTATTATGTTTTTGTAAAAACATCTCATGTTCATAATTTATAAAAAGATTAAATCAAAAGAAAAGGTTTAAAAAGGATTTACCGAATTCGTGGATCAAAAGGATGAAGAACAAACACGATCACCAACTTAATTTCCAAGATCCAAGATCACAAACCACCTCCTTGTGGTGTTCTTAAGGTGGCGGCACAAAGAGGAGAAGGAGGAGGGTTTTTAGGGTTTTTTTCTAAATCTTCTGTAAAACTAAAAATGTGTAGTGTAAAAATATGTAACCCATTTTTAGTAAAAATTGATGGGCTAAGCCCATCCTCCCTCCTAAATTTCGTGGGAATGGGGCCCACAAGGGGTAACCAGATCATTTTCCGTGTCTAATTAATAAGTGTGTTCTCGTGTTCGTGTTTTACGTGTTTGTTCGTGTTTATTTGTGTTCACGTTTTGTGTGTTCTAGTTAAATAATTACCGTGACCTAATATATTTAATTACGCTCGTAATAAATATATACGTAATTAATAATAGTTCGTGTTTTAATTACGTTCATGATTTCATGATCGCATGTTCGTGATTAATTATCGTTAAATAATTATTACGTGATCGTGCATAGTAAATACTTATCGTGTTCTAACACGTACGTAATACGTAAACTCCTAACACGTAATCATAATCATGCCATATTAGGAAAGTTTTAATCTAGTACGTACGATCCTAAGGTTACTATGCATGGTAAAAGCATGCGGGTTTTACAACTCTCCCCCCCTAAAAAGAATAATTTGTCCCCGAATTATAGATAACGTAACTGAAAGAGAAACATACCCGAATCAAACTGAGAGGGTATGTAAGATAAATTAACGTGTAGGTGACCTGGCAGAAAGAACGCGGAACGTGACATGTCTTGAAAGGACATGAAACGTGATGTGGCTGAAAGGACATATCTAATTGATAAGAGAAACGGATAAGAAGTCCGGATGAACTTGTCCGTTTCCAAGTGGCTTGCCTCTTGGAACGGTTCCTTTATAAGATCTTGACACGAATGATAAGTCTTGGTCCTCCTGACCTTGACTTAGAATACGAAGAAGTTCCTAGTTATCAACGTAAGGTAGATCCCCTAAATTCGATCGAGAGAATAAGAATTAACGTGTAAGAGTAACTGAAACATTATGGTGCAAGACAATCTGACTTAACTGTTAACTAGAAACGATGCGCGAGACATAAAGAAACGTAGTACGTGAAAAATTTTGAACGTGATACGTGAAAATTTTTGAACGTGCTACGTGGAGATATGGAGAGTGTAGTGAGAGTAAACATATCGTGATCCATGATACGTGTAACCTATCTTGATCATGATATGAGGAACGTAGAATGAACATGATATGTGAAACATATCGTGAACATAGAATATAATGGCGGTATCGCCAAACGCTACAAGGTAAGACGTGGAATATGACATGAAACGTCTATCTGATGATGGAGAGTTATACTAAACTTGGGTCCGGTCTCTCAAGTTCTTGCAAAACTTCCCAGAACGAAATGAACGTAAAATCGTAAGTCGAGATGCCATCATGAACGTGAATAGCGTCATGAACGCGAGTGCGAAAGCAGGTCGTGAAATTTGAACAAGGATGGGAAGTAAATTAGGAGCACAATTATGAATATTTGTCTGACCTGATAACTGAGGAATTACCAAGTGATTGGATGAGCCTTGGCTGGAAAATGTCCGATCAATCTGTTGGTTCTAAAATCCTAACGGATGTAAGGATTCCGTAGACTTGATCAAACTGTGTGCAATAAACAGATAGCATCATGCTTCTTCTGAGTTTGCGTTAAACTGGTAACCAAAATCCGTGGAGATCTTGTCCCATTTCAGTTCACCATTTCAGATGATGAAAACATCCCAGTCTGTTGGTGTCCTATCTTAACCTGTTGGTATGTCAGGTACTTAGATATGAACGTAAGTGTATCTTGCTTCGTAGAACTTGATACATAGGAGTTTGCGAAACTCTGAGTCTTTGAATCTAGACTTCTCCTAGCGTAGGATTTTCTAGAACACCTAATGTAGTGTAGGGTTCTCTCCTTCACGCATAAGCTGAGTCATAGTAAGATTAACCATAAAAACCCATGTGATTTAGTGTGTTACTGTAATCAAACAGAATTGATATTGGAAAAATTTCCAGGGTAGAATTTCTCTTGTCATAGAATTTGCAACATAGTGCAGATAGGGTCTTCCTGTTCTTCTCTACGCTTAGAGGAAATCAGGTTATCCTCAATGAAAACACTGATGAATTTGCTATGAGTTCATGGAAACTCATTCTTATAATTCCGTTGGAGCATTGATGAGACTAATTCAAAATCATAAATCTAGCATGACCGAGTCGTGTACGAATAGCAGTCATGGACATGTCCTGCTGTTTCATTCGTCACTGTTGGCAGCATGATCATGAGTTCGATCTTGGAAAAGTGATTAACACCATAAGGTCAATTGGATATGTTGTCAGTACGTGGAGGAGAATAACGGTCATGAATGGTGATTTGTTTAAGCCGACGGTAGTCGACACATAATCTCATGATACCATCCTTCTCCTTGAAGGTTCTTCTGGAATGTATGGTAAGATTTTGGAATAATCAACCGGCTATGCGTAAAAGGACTTAAGTAGTCGCGTCTTACTGACAGCTAGAAAATTTTAGCGACATGGCTAACAACACACATGCTTGTGAGCATAAATAATTGTACAAATTTTCCTGATGGAAAATCAAGCTGAATGTATTTAGGAGCCTGAACATTACTGTACATAAATATGAATCGTAGCATGGTGTGCTGTTCATAGTCCATAATTAGGATGGAATTCATCTCGTGTCTGTCCGAGGAAATGCGTTAGCAACTTGGATCTCATCATTAAGCTGAAGGAAAACCCTCGTATACATGGGAATACGAAAGGCGTCCTTCATGGTCATGAATCAATGATTTAAGGTTACAAGAATGAAAGTGACATCGGCAACGTGACAGTTCTCACTGATGCGCCGGTAATGGTATTGAAATTCTTGTGGCCTGCTTAATACATGGCACAACAAAATGGATATACCCTTGGAGGGTACCCTGAATTTCTTAGAAATGTTCCATAGTTGGACGTGAGTCATGTGTCTTGACTCGTGTCTTGGAACTATTAGCATGACATATGTCTTGACTGGTGTCTTGACATGTGTCTTCAGAAAGTATACGTGAGACATGTGTCTTGATTGATGTCTTGACATGTGTCTTCAGGAGGTATACGTGAGACATGTGTCTGGACTAATGTCTTGACATGTGTCTCGAGACGTAAAACAATAGAACTACAATATAAGGTTATTATGCCAGAATTGGCGGATCGGTTGGACTACTAATCCTTGTATTTCTGATCACGTCCGTGGCCAGAGTTTCGGTTGCGATTTCTAGGATAGTTGCTGTCATAGTAGTGGTTACTATCGTCCTGTCCGTCAGTTCCATGATGGTCATTCTCATGACCGTGATTCATGTAACTATTCACCTGAGTGGCCGGCTGGTACCGGTTTTCACTCATATGGCTAAAATGACAGTCGAATGACGTGTGACATGTAACTAAGAATTAGGGACAATGATTGATGGGAATCGTCTGATGGTGAAGCATCTTCTCGTCCAATTGCTTTGCTCCGACGCCTTTGTCTTCGTCTTGTAGGATCTCCAGGTTGTGAACAGCATCAGCATATAGTAGCGTCTCCGAATGTCAGCAACATCAACCTTTAGTAACATCTCCCAGTTATGAGCGGCATCAGCAATCTTGTAGAATATCAGCAATTGAAAATACGCCTTAGGTGATTCGGAATCGACTAGTGAATACTCGTGAAGTATTGCAAGTGGAATATTCATGGATTAAGGTACGTGTAATACACATGAAATACGGTACGTGGAGTACACGTGGAATGCACATGAAATGATCGGTATGGGGTAGATCATTTGTCATGATTTTAGGAAAGTATATCGGTTAAACGGTTAGGAAAACCATCATGATAACCTAGAAGTATTAGCATAGACATCATTCTGGTTGTAACGGAAACGTTAAAGTGTGGTTACACAAAATTTAACGATGATTTTCCTGACATCATGATCAATGAAGACCAACCATGACTATCATGAAAGCAGGATTCAATGAAATCTAACAATGTCTTGCAGGACAGCGTAAATAACAAAAGAGGCGTAAAACATAATCAACATGAAGACGGAATTATCATGAAGAAACATGAAACCATCTATCACGAAGAAGTGTATAACATAATCAGCATGAAACTGAAGTTAACCATGACAGTATGAAAACATACTTGACATAAAAACATAATAACTTATGAGGGGACATGAAATTTTTTTTATGCCAATTTAAATCATGAGAAAAATTTTATGCATGAAAAACAGTGCATGAATGTGTAATGTAGTTTATAAAATCTTTATATGTGCGAGGGAACGCCTATGGGTCGGTTCCAAAACAAAAGACATGGCGAGGGGACGCCTATGGGTCGGTCCCAAAGTTAAAAGTTTCGATAAAAGCACATGCGACTAAATAGGGCCAGTCCTGTACCAACCATTACTTAGTCATAATCCCTGCAACAATAATACATGAAACATAAATAAATGAAACTCATATGTCAAAACTTATCAGAAAATTTTATGTGACTAATTATGAACTATTGGGGTTCAGTCCACATAGCCACTGTTCACGAGGAACATTATGCATGAAACAATGACACATAACTAAATATGAATGACGGTTGTCCATCCATATTAGCAAAACAATATCGATGAAAACATCAAGGTTAAAACCTCAAGGTGCTGAAAACATCATGGTTAAAACAACAATGCGCTGAAAACATCAATACGTAGAATAACAGACGTTGGCTTAGGAAGTTCCTGGTGACTACCCACTAGTCACAGGTCAAGTTTTAGAGCCTACAGGTCGAAGCCTTGGCTCTGATACCATAATTGTAACACCCCATTTTGATAATGGAATGTCACGCGTAATTATGGCGTGTCATCAAAGCATACAAGGATAAATGTCTAAAACATTACATGACCATAGGGATAACCGGAATCAAACATCGGTTCCCAAACATAAGCCCAAAACATAATAAAGCAAAAGAAAAGAATGAAAGAGTAAGCAAGCATAAGTATATGAAGGCAAAAGGAAAAGAAGTCTCTAACAGCTTCCATCCGATGCACGTCCTCCAAATGCTCGAGTCTTTCCTAGGGTACCTGCCGTTTTGGGACATGGAAAGGAAAGTAACGGCTGAGCAAAACGCTCAGTGCACGGATATAGACACAGTATAAATGACTAAAACATAATAAAGACTTAATAGCAGCGGAAATGTATAAGTCCAGGAAAACCTGGAACATGTTCATAAAACTGGTTTTATAGTTTGAAAAGCCTTATGTTTATCATATGAAAACTGTTTAACATATTTTACCATTAGCCAATATAGGTCATGAAAATCCATCGTGCATGAATACTTGGAGGGGTGACCTCATCATGCAAATTAGAGGGGCTGCCTCTATATTAATATACTGGTTTTTGGGTAGGAGGGATCAGCTCCTTGTGAAGGATGCAAGGCACACACCACATTCACCATGTAATCCTGAATGAAACATGTAACTAGGATGCACCCATACGCCCTACATGATAAATATAAATAAATGGCCAAAAGCTGAAAGGACGCCACGAGCAATCACTCCGCCGTGGTGAAGTCATAACATCAGTGCCTCTAATGTTATGGTTATGGTACCTCCATAACTAGGTGAAACTGGTCATGCATGTATATGGCTATAGGTAATCTTAATTAAACATAAGCAATCAAACACGTAACTTATACTACGGGAAAACAGTTGGCTGCATACGGGGAATCCTAATAAGGAAAGAATGTCCATACTGAAAGGACGGGAATCCGTACCTTATGTCCAGTGAACGAAGAAGATGAACTGCGAGGAATCCTACTTCTGAATCACTAGTGCTACATAAATACGTACATGAATAAGTATCTGCTTACTAAATAAGTAGCTGGTTTTATATCATGTCTTAGCTTATTTTATGTGTTCTTACCATGTTTTACTGTTTTAAAGCCTTAAACTGTGTTTTATCTTATATTCTGTTTAATCTGATTAAGTATTTTTGGTATTTCATGTGTTATTATACTTACTGTGTAATAGTAAGTAACTTTCCAAAAATAGCAGGTTTCCTAAAATAGAAAGTTTCCAAAAAAGGAAAGTTTCCAAAAATAAAAAGTTTCCAAAAATAGAAAGTTTCCAAAAATAGAAAGTTACCAAAAATAGAAAGTTTCCAAAAATAGAAAGTTTCCAAAAATAGAAAGTTTCCAAAATTAGAAAGTTTCCAAAAATAGATTTACTGCCTTAATTAAATAAGTTTCTAAAAATAGAAAGTTTCCATAAATAGATTTACTGCCTTAATTAAATAAGTTTCCATAAATAGATTAGCTGCCTTAAATAAATAAGTTTCTAAAAATAGCTGGTTTCCATAAATAGATTAGCTGCCTTATTTAATTAAGTTTCTAAAAATAGCTGGTTTCCATAAATAGATTAGCTGCCTTATTTAATTAAGTTTCTAAAAATAGAAAGTTTCCATAATTAGCAATAAACTGGTTAAATAAGCTAAGTATATAAGCCTAAGTGTGTTTCATGATTATTTTCTTAGTCATATGATATAATGTATAGTTTAATAATTATTTCATGTAATTTAATTAAACTATAGGTTATAATATTTAATTAAAGTATAACATGTTTTTAATTAAATAAGTTAAATAATTAGGTTAAAATATGTATTATTATATATTAATAATATAACCTAAGTTATGTAAATTAATTAATTATATCCATGGTTTTAAAATAAGTAATTAATTATAAGTCTTAAATATATAAATACTTAGGTTCAAATAATTTCATGATCATTAATAATTAAATAACCTAAGTCATGTTATTAAATTAATCACATCATTTTATTAATTTAATTTTAACATAAGTTCATAAACATAAAAAAAACTAACATACACCATGAACCGGATCTAGGCTAGAAAACATGAACCGGACATGAATCGACACCGTACCCCGAGCCAACTCGGGGTACCCCGTGTTTCCCTTGCTGTCGTGGGACCCACATGCACCAACCAAGACCATATGGTCTTGGTGGTGGTCGGCTTGGCAAACCGAAACCCATTCGGGTTCGGTTGCAGCTTGCGGCCAAAACAAACACCCCTTAAAAACAACCTTTTGATTTTATTTAACACCAAAACATGTTAGATCTATGCTTAATTATTATGTTTTTGTAAAAACATCTCATGTTCATAATTTATAAAAAGATTAAATCAAAAGAAAAGGTTTAAAAAGGATTTACCGAATTCGTGGATCAAAAGGATGAAGAACAAACACGATCACCAACTTAATTTCCAAGATCCAAGATCACAAACCACCTCCTTGTGGTGTTCTTAAGGTGGCGGCACAAAGAGGAGAAGGAGGAGGGTTTTTAGGGTTTTTTTCTAAATCTTCTGTAAACTAAAAATGAGTAGTGTAAAATTATTTAACCCCTTTTTAGTAAAAATTGATGGGCTAAGCCCATCCTCCCTCCTAAATTTCGTGGGAATGGGGCCCACAAGGGGTAACCTGATCATTTTCCGTGTCTAATTAATAAGTGTGTTCTCGTGTTCGTGTTTTACGTGTTTGTTCGTGTTTATTTGTGTTCACGTTTTGTGTGTTCTCGTTAAATAATTACCGTGACCTAATATATTTAATTACGCTCGTAATAAATATATATACGTAATTAATAATAGTTCGTGTTTTAATTACGTTCATGATTTCATGATCGCATGTTCATGATTAATTATCGTTAAATAATTATTACGTGATCGTGCATAGTAAATACTTATCGTGTTCTAACACGTACGTAATACGTAAACTCCTAACACGTAATCGTAATCATGCCATATTAGGAAAGTTTTAATCTAGTACGTACGATCCTAAGGGTACTATGCATGGTAAAAGCATGCGGGTTTTACACGAACATTGGCCTCAATGTTCAAAAGTGATAAGGTGCTACCCTACACTTAAGAACACAAAAGGCTAATGCTAGAATTCCAAGTGTAAGAAGGAGAACACAATCAGATATGTATGGATAAAGATAAGAACTGAGTACTCCCCTGATACAGACATGAAGATCGATCGGAGACTAAATGAAGAAGATGATGGAAAACAGAAACATCAACCCTCTGAAAGTCTTCTCGATCCAAGGTAACCCTACACACAAAAACAAATACCACCAAACACACATGGAGAGAAGCACGCCCCTACACTTATGGTAGAAAATAGATAAAATAAGGAAAAATCATCGGGTTGCCGCCCGAGAAGCGCTTGTTTTTCTTAACTGAGTCACGAGCCTGAATCAAACCCGAATTAAATGGTCCATTAGGGAGCAAGAGAATCACCATTGGCTCAAAACAGATATGCCAGGGTCAAAAATCTTATCCTCATTACCGGATGAGAATAAAGAAGAAGAATCCACAGTATATAAGTGAAGAAAAGTAGAAGGATTCTTATAACATACGAGAAATAGGTATAAAGGCGATCCTTAAGAATACTCGTCTTCGCCAAGGGCGGGAGGGTAGGAGAAAAAGATATCAAAGTGTCACCCGAGGACACTTGATAGAAACTCAAAGCTAGAGTCGATGGGGTAACCGGTAAAACATCACAAGTAATAGTAACATCAACGCCTCCTCCAGGATCAAAACACTCATCCTCATTTGCCGGTATGAAATGAGGAGAGTAAAAGTGATACATCACCCGCTTGGGTATGCACGCAGTAGGACGGGGTGGCAACATAATATGAGAAATATCAAAAGAAATATCTACCACCCGCGTCACCTCCAGACCAAATCAAATGGAAGGTAGGGTCAAATCTCTCCACCTCCTCCACGATGGGAGGTGGCATGGCTAACAAAGAATGCTCATCAATAGCAAGAGAGTCGGAGCTAGTCCTCAATCCCCTCTTCAAAGAGAGGATTTACCTCACTAGAGATGTAGGCGTCATCAAAATCAAATAAAGGGTTCGAATAAATCTTGAAATTTTCCTTCAGATTGTCTTTATCGGATAGTGACTCGTCATCACTAAAAGTAAAATCATCATCGAGATCAAAAAGAGGATTAGAGAAAGCCAAAGAATCATCTGTGGGAGGTAATGAATCATCACTAGAAAGAGATTCACACTCACTATCACTATCGGAAGCAACCGTAGGCTCACTTTGGATTGGAATAAGAATCTCATCACAAGGAATAGTGATAAGACCCTCATCCCCATGATGAGAGAGGCATCGGTCTCCGTAGTGGAAGAATCGAGAATAGGAGTGGTAGTCTCACATGATGGATTGAGATCGTAAATATTATCCTCGTCATCATCATAACAATAAGGAATTACACGAGGCGTAGAGGTATAAGCACTAAGATTAGATACTTGCTCTTGTCGTTGTCGCTTTTCCTCCTCAATGTTTCTTTTAGTCGACTTACACCGTCATGAAGTTTCAAAAGAAGTGCTTGTGTTACGTCATTCGGATTCAAAGAAGGTTGATGAGCGAGGGTGTATTGTGGGGGCTCAAAATTATGAAAACCGGAATTATAACACGGATCGGGCTCATAATAATTCATCGGTTGACAAGAAAAAGTATCGTGAGGGCCCCCACAATTGTTGCAACATGGGTATTGAGAAAAACCCGGTGCATTTTGCGGATACGGATCGTCATATATGGAAGAGGGTGAGATAGTGTCGTTAGAGGTGAAGTATGAATTGATCGAATTGCAAAATAAATAATGTCCAAATTCATAATTAGGGATATCCATACCGCACCGCTCGCATGAACACCAATGACATGATTGACTACCAGAGATGGTCTCCCACACTCTACACAATCGACATGCGAATCCATGATGAATTAAAAATAAGAGGGGTTGAGAAAAAGAATTAAACACGATAGAAGATATAGAAGAATATATTTTGTTTAAAGTGATATATATAATAATAAAGAAAACAAGATAAAATAAGAAAATATTTTTGGTTTTTATAAATTTTATATATTTTTATGGATTTTATTTTTTTTATTATATATATACAAATCGAACATAAACTTTCAAAACGAAAGGATTTTCAAGTCACTAACTAAAAACACAACGCGAACATCGCTACACACGTCCCCGGCAGCGGCGTCATTTGATTGAGTCGTTTTCGTACACCCGAAAGGTTATCGTAGTTTCGGCGAAGTGTGAATGGAAATCCGCGTTTTATGTCTCAAGTTTGATGCTCAAATAAAAGAGATCTCAATATTTATATTTAAACTACTAAAATTAATGACTAAATATTAGAAGATTAAAACAATAATTATACTACGAAAATATTTACTAACTAAATATATCTAAAAGATATGAAATGAAAATAAAGATGCTAAACTAATATGCTTATTAAGTGAGGTAATTAGATCGACAAGTATGTATCTTTGTCTTACATTGACGAATTAATATTTTTATAAAAATATAAATTCTCACAACGGTCGTTTATTTTGAAAAGAGAATTTTATAAAAATATAATAACCAAGTTTTAATTAATCTAACAAAAGGTTATCACTAATCAACATTATTTTTATTTTCACACTTATATCACCAATCACCACCACTTATCAAGCATAATTAAACTACTCGGTCATGATTAAAATCTACCGTAATATAAATAAAGCAGCAATACAAATAACTAAGCTAAGCGAGACATAATTAAAAAAAAGAAAAAATTAAAAGTTACCAATCGAAAATTGCGGATAAAAGTAATTCCAAACATACTCCGATCAATACCAAATTCCATAAGCTCATATGCTCATACCCGCCATTTAATAGACTAACTGTCACCTCTTCAATCACCAGGAACTATTTTAATCAACAACTTGACCTCTAGTTGCAACTAAAAACTCATTTTTATAATAAACATGCTTAGTAACAAGAGAAAGGTTCTGCTCTTTGTAAAAAAAACAAAAATTGTAAAGTAAAATGACTTATTAATTCTTATAGATAAACATATGATTATTTTAATGATGACATTTAAGTCTTGGGAAATGAGTTACGGAAGAACAAAAAAGCAGATATAAAAAGCATTAAATTGAGAGTAAATGAAACAAAATGACTACTTTTAAAGAAATACTATAGTTTAACAATATGAAGTTTCATTAGGTAGGACTAATAAATAACTAAAATAAAACAAAAGATTCTTTAACAAGAACAAAATGGTGTGTATAGAACCGACCTCCAATTGGAGTGACGGTTGATGCTTTTTTTTTCATACCTGGAAATGTATCTATAAACTCTATTGACAATCAATTTGAATCGAACTCAAAAAAGCAGCAAACAATATCGATCTCCAAAGAAGACTAGATTTGTGAATCGAAAAATCCTTAAATATTACCCAATCTATTACATTGATTAGATCTCAAAAGTAAATAAAAAATATTTTTTCTACTCCTAAAGCTAGCTAATGAGCATAAGAACAGAAAGAAAAAAAAGTTGAATGATCTCCCCGAAGATAAGATGGGCTTTTAGCTGCGTTTTCTTTTTGCTGGGTTGTTGGGCTGCTGTGTGGGCTTAAGTGGCTGAAGGTATATTAATGGTATTGGGTCGGTCCGACCCATTTAAATGGTGTCGGGCCGACTCAATAAAATATGAATACACCGTTGGACTCGATTTTTCGTGCTCTTTCCATTTATCGTGCTCGTTTTTGGCTCTTTGGCTTCGTTTTTGCTCTTTTTCTTCATATCCGTACCTACAATAATAAATAACACATTTTAAACGATATATGCACTAAAAGTACACTTTTGCTATTTATTATGCCATAAACGAAGGGAGATTAGCACTAAAACCACGAATAATTACGTGTTCAACAACCTTCAAACATAAAGAAAGGGAAACCCTCACATAAACATTCACCCGATACAAAGCACTGATGAATGAACTAGTGAATGATGGTATTGAGCTTTCAAAACTTGAAATGAACACAGTTTTGTTAATGCATTGCCAAAGAAGTGGCTCAGTTTCTGCCAAAGCTTGAGAAATGCTAATCACATTAAAGATTGTGATCTGGCCTCTCCTTTTGGGAAACTAAAATATGAAGAAAACCTAGTTGATAGGATTTATGAAGGCTCAAGCAAGAGTAAAGCATTAACCATTGCTACAAGCTTGTCTACAACCTTCTTTTGTGAGGTTGTCATCCAAGACTATCAAGATAGTCCTGATGATGAAGAGGACACAAGAACCAGTAAGGAATATCTGAATGACCTCAAAGAGGAATTTCATGAAAGAGCACTTCTGGCCAAGTCTAGAAGGTTCTTTAAGAAAGGAGGCAAGTTCTCCAGCACCACAAAAGCTTCAGTTGACACTGAATGCTACAAATGTGGGAAGACTGGTCTTTTTGCTAGGGATTGTTACACCAAAACATCCATTCCTTCTTATTCCTCACCAGCTCAATCAAGACCATCTAGTCAATCATCATTTCAACCAAAAAAAATCACTTCAACTTCTTTTCAACAAAACATGGTTGAACTTCGACCAGCCAAAGACTTTGAGGCAAAATATAGAGAAATCAAGGCTAGACTGGCTCTCATGAGCATTGAAAGTTCTTCCTCCAGGCTCCTAAGCAAGATAAGAACAAAGGGCTCATTGTTGAAGCTTATGAATGTGATGAAGAAGATGTCTCTTTAGATGATGATGAATTTGTTAATGTGAAGGTGCTAATGGCACTTGCTGATGATGAAGGTTCAAACTCCAATGTTGTTGCCAGAGAAAGTGCCAAAAATGGTGAATGGGTCAATATCACAATAAAAAAGGTACAAACTCTTCTTGAATTAGAAGATAACGATGACATTAAATTTGTCTTTGATTACCTGTGTATTAATCTAAAATTTTTTGAAGAACAAAGAAACAACTTGCTTGAAAAGTATCATAAATTGGTTCTAAAACTTGATGATTTTGAAAGTAAGCTAATAGAGTTAAAAGAAGCTAAACTTGATGTACTTACTTTTCAACAATTAAAAAAGGAGATTCTTGATGAAAATAACTCCCTAAGAGTTAAACTAAAAGAAGCAAAAGATATTGTTAAATCTTGGCTTAGAAACTCTGATAGGGTAAATCAGTGCATCAATGAACAAATTCCTGCTCAAAAGAGGAAAATGCTTGGTGCTTAAGGATCCTCCAACACCAACTCAATTGATATTGTGTTTGTCAAAGCCTCAAATGAGTATGGTAGCTCGATCCCTGACGTTGTATGGTCAGGTGAAGAGAATTTACGAAATCATGACACTAGACGTATCCTTCTTCCTGAGTTGCAGGAAAATGCTGACACTTCAGCACCTATTCAATCTTCAGTTACTAAAGATGACTCAGATGATGATTTAGAGAATGAAGTAAGTACCCCACTTCCTCCTTTGGAGAAGCTGGCTGGTGCTGAACCCTCTACTGGACCAAAATCAATCTAGTCAATCATCAAGTTTCACACAACACACAAGGGTAGGTCTCCCAAGCATGTCAAAATTAACACTTCAAAAAACTCTTCAGCTCTTGCTGAAGGTTCACATATGGGAACTAACTCTTCAGTTTCAACAAATAAACTGAAGAATGCTAGATCTGAGGAAGATGAGAGAATGTCTCTTGTCATGCAAGTGATCAATGATCTCAAATTTCAACTCAGGCAACAACAAACACCAACTCGATTCAGAGATGAACCTTCAAACTCTCCACATTATAAGTACAAGATACAATTTAAAAGGGCTTGTGATCTATGTGGTTTAAACAACCATCTCACTTAAACTTGCCTACAAGTGATTTATTGTACTAAATGTGAGAGGACTGACCATCGCACTTGTAAACATACTCAATATATGCTTGCTAAAACTAGTGTTGATGCTCACAACACTTAAGCATCTCATTACAGGCGATAAATGCCTTTCCCACCATGCATTCATTATGGTATGGGCAATCATCACACAGATGACTGTCACTACTATCCTGTTTGTGATATTTGTGGAAGTTATGACCATGACCCTCATGGATATTGTAACACCCCCAAATTTATACAACTCAATACAGCGGAAGACTAGTTGGTGTTACGGGATAGCACATTACTCACATCATAGACAACGCATAAAAATCGCGTCGTTTAATAATAAAAGCATTTCCATTCATAAATATCAAAGATACATCGGTCCCAAGTCATTATAATTAATACAGGTTTTACAAAGCATTTGAATGGAAATAAGTATTTAGGTGCGGGCCATGAATTCTTGTTGTCTTCCCGAGAATTACCTTCAAGTACCTGAGATAAAATATGTTAAAAGAAAAGGTCAGCGATAAGGCCGAGTGAATTCATAGAGTTTAACAAATTCCATCAATATAACTTTGGTATAAAATTATTACCAAAAATCATTTCGTACAAACCATTGTAATAGGCCATAAAATAGCCAAAATCGTTTTATACAAATCTTTATCAAAATCATAATATAGGCATTTGCCTTAAAAATCATTATACGAATCATTGTCGTTAAAAACACCATACAATACGTTTTGCAACGTTGTATAGATTAAATAAAAACCGTTATATGAATATGGTTATAAAAACCAAAATACAAACATAATATCAATAGTATGACCCAGTATTGCTAGTCATGCAATACATCATAATTCGGAGCGTCTATTAGTATTTCGTTAATTCGGATTATTATAAGCCGCATGACATTGTTACCTTACTAAACCAACAACGGGTAGCTAACCCGATACCAATTTTGCCCATCTAAAGTAGCGTGTCGTCACAAAGGTCACACTATGGAAATCTTCTCATACATTAATTCGCTTACCAATCAATGTGGCACGACGGGGATCAACCGTCAAGGCGCGAACTGGGGTGATCGTCCCCAAATAGTACTATTAAATGCATAAGCGTCTACCAACTCCCGGTAGTTCACAATTCATGCTAATGGGACTTTTAGTGACATAACCTAACTTTAATAATCCATTTAATTTCATCTATCGGGTCCATTAATCATTTATCAGGTCATACAATCGGGTCATTCAATCATTCGGGTCCAAAATCAATAAACAAACAATCGGGACAAATGGTGTCCAAACTTTTATAAAAACTAACATGTTATCTCCCTAGCGGGTTTATAAAGCATTTATAAAACATTTAAAAGAGTGCGAGGCTATGAACTCACGTTGATGCGGGAAGGCGGGTTATCGGCAATTCGGACGTACAGTACGTGCTTCAATCACGGAAACCTAGACAAATAATAATCGGTCTTAGACGTTTGTCAAATGACTTTATAAAAATATCAATTATGTATACATATGATGATTATATATATATATATGATGATCAAGTGGGTTTACATATTCTCGTTTACTCATTTTAGTGTTATATGTCGATAACTTTTATACTAGTTTTCTTGTTTTACCTATTTACGTGTTTTAGGTCCAATAAGCCTATTATAAGTTCTTAACTTGTATTAATCCTTTTTGTACTTATCTTATCAGTACATACACTTTCAAGTTGGGCCCAAATGGGTTAAGCCCAATAGATTCTTTTTACAAGTTTTTATCCTATTTAGTCCATTTATTAGTCCAATAGGTTTATTTAACTTGTTAATGTCCGTATGCCCTATAGTTCGGGTTTTGTCGGTTTTTACTTGTTATACATGTCTATATATCAGTATATAAGTTTTATAAAGTTTTCATTAGACGGGTCCAACCATCTAAGTTTTATTTAACAAAAACGGTAATTTTACGGTAATAGCCGAAAAAGTCGTAAAAATCATGTTTATAGTTTTTATTACTTATAAACATTATTTCACCACCATTTATATAATTTATCCATTTGATTAACCTTTTATATATATTTATATAAATAAGTTTTATAAGTTAGTGGGTTTTTATTTTACATTTTATATATTAAAATGTGAGTGCTTATATAATAGTATTATTCTTTAATTTCCAAAAATATGATTTTTAACTTCATCTTCACCAAAACTGCCATATCTTGAGTTCTATATGGAGATAGAAGCTCAAATTTTTATCACATAAACTACATGATATGTGCTACATTTAACTCTTCTATAGCTACTGTTGAATCATCTTCTAAATATTTTCTAAAAATCGTCCAAAACAGTAACATCAGATTTATACCCTAAACTTGTTTTGATCATATCTCACTCATTACTTTGATTCCATTGCATGGCCAACTCTCACATGGGTACAAGACCCATAGCTTACTGTAAATCCATTCTACTTCATCATTTTATCAGTTCATAACATGTTTCTTTACTGTTTTATACAGCCATGTAAATTAATCAAGATTTTAACCTTGTTTCTTATAGTTTTTCACCTTTTTAATCATATTTATCAACAACAAATCCCCACATAACATTTTTATCATCATATAATCATCATATACATATACAATAGGAAATAAAATACATGTTTACATAATCAAAATAACAAGAAGATGAGGAGGACAATCTTTATACCACCATGATGATGTAAGTTGTGATCAAAACATGGATTTTGATGGAGAAACTTGTGTTGCACCAAGACCATCTTCAAGACCACCATGCTCCATGAACTCCTTGTGGAAAATCAGCCCCAAGACACCATGAATACTCCTCCTTGGATGTTATAACTTGCACCAATCTTCATCTTTTTGAATGGAGATTAACATATGTTAATTGTAACATATGTTCATGGTTAAATTTTGTATGAAATGGGTGTTTTGTGGAGCATTTGGGACGGCACATTGTGCTAGAGAGAGAGAGTTTGTGTGTTGATTGCATGGTGAAATGAGTAGCTAGTTTGGTGTAAATGGTTTTGAGTTAGCAAGTGGTAGTATTGCTTAACTTGTAAGCTTTGGTGACATGTGTAACTACAAGGCTTAAAACTTGACACCAAAGTGTTGAGGTGTGGTGTTGTAGCCGTCCCATGTAAGCTAGTGGGGTGGGACAATGTATTTTGTCCCATCTCACTAGTTTACGGGTATTCCTCGATTCTAGTTTTCTCGATTTGCGTGCCCTCGGGTCGTTTTACGAAAAATGTTTTTATAAATTATGAATCAACGGCACAAAACGAATCTAATAAAAATTGTCTCATCAAAAACGGAGTTCGAAAACGTAAATACGTAATCCTAAGGTTTCCGGTTTAGTCGTAAAGGACGTTAAAATAAAATCTTAAGTCCTAATCTCTTCTCGTAAATTTGTGAGTTTATGAACCAACACAAATTTAAAACTCCAAAATAATATTTACGGATAAATTTATTTCTGAAATGTCGGACTGTCACCAAAGACGGTGTATGTAAACGTAAGCACGTAACGTAGAATCCTCCGGTCTAAACGTAGTCGATGCTACTTCAAGAGGTAAATCCAAATTTCTTCCCAAAAATAAGTGAGTTCATATTGTAACATTAAAATAATATTTTCAAATAATATTTGAGAATAAAATATCAATCGTAAATTGACGGATTGTCACAGCATTTACCCCTAAACAGGATCTTTGTCCTCAAAGATCATCTTACTACTCGCTTCTTATAGAGGTAAAGCCATGTGGGTATTTCCTCCACATTCGGTCTTTTCTCACATGTGCAATTCATTATAATACGCGAGTTTCATCAAACATAACTACGGGAATAAGATCAGGCTTGATGTTGACTTACTTTCTCTATCCATGATGTTCACGGGTTTTTGATGAATGCAACTTTTCGCCGATCTAAGCTTTACTAAGAATAATCAGATTCTCACTTGATAGATATTCCATCAAGTTCGATATACGAAACATAATTCACGCAGTCTTTGAAGTCCTAGGGTAGATCCAGCTTATATGCCTTTCAATCCCAACTTTTACATCATCTCAATGGTCCCAAACAACGGGGACTTATATCCCATGATTTGTCAGATCATGAATTCATTTTCCCAAGTTTAAAAATTGTGGCATAACTTCGCTACCCATTTGTCACTTCAAGATCTACATTTCATTTTCACATAACCTCTTGCCCACTACCGGTTGTCAATAATCAGATCCTAATTTCAACAATCATTTCAGATCTCGCGGGTCGGGTATTTTGCAAGGATAGGTTCGCCATTATAGGAAACCTTAAATCTAAAAGACATGTCCAACTCACAATGGGTGTATGTCGGGTGTCTTCATCTCAACTCCTGCTTACAGATGCTCTAATATCTAGATCCTAACAAGATTCAATCTCAATCCTAATGCGATGATTATCAATGATAATCTTTCCAAAGGAAAACGGTTATACGGTCTATAACCAAAGGTCAATCATTCAAACATAGAACAGTGCTTATAGTATTTTGTATTGTTACTTTACCTCGTCCCTTCGATTGGGGTGGTACATAGTACTCTCATCAAGGTTCGTTCTCAATGATTTCTGAGCAAATCTCTAGAAATTCGATGCGAAGCGAGGATCTTGATATATAGATGATCGATACAGGCACACTATGTTTATATAACTTCCTTTAAATAAAAGAGTCTATTTCTTCATCAAGATTCTATCATTAACGAGAATGATATTAGCAGATTTGGTCAGTCTGTCGATGATGACCCAAATCGAATCAAATTCAGATGATGACCTTTGCAGTAGCTAGACGTTTACTAATGAATGAGGCGATGTCTGCCCTCACAATTTGCCATCAGTACAACTTCTTCAAACAAAGATACTTTTAGTCATAAATGACATAAATAGAATACTTATACTTACAAATTCCAACTTAACTATTTCTCACAATCTCCATATTTAGGCAACCACAAGTGGCCTTTAAAACATTTAAAGCTATCGGCTTCTAAATTTTAATGGTTCACATTATCCGCGAACCCCTTTTTATTATCTATATCATCTCTTTTTATAATCATTGTCTATTTTTATATTGTTCGGCAATTTATTTTGCACCTTCATTATTAAGGAACATGTCCTAATTGTTTCTTTATCCTTTTTATATAATATGTCAGTATCTATATTATTCCCATGATGATATAATTATCATGTCCACAATTCACACAGATATTCTTTCTATATTATGCGTCAGTAATTACTTTCACTTTCCTGATGAAATAAATATCTTAACCGTATTTATTCAAAATTCTTTCTTCATATCTACTATGTTTTAGTTTCTTCTCAACTATCATTTTTATCCGTTTTACTCAATCCGACGTTTAAAGCGTCGATAATTATTACAACTAATTAAATAATAAATTTTCAATTTTTGTGAAATGTAAACATAAAGATTTTTAAATTTCTTAGTTCGACCAACTATATAAAATGTTCAAAATAAATTTGAATTTAATTAACAAGATTTTTGTTGATTTATCGAAAATATTTAATAAGATTCGTAAATGTTCGAAAAACCTTTGTTTATACCTTGGTCAAAGTTTTCTTAGTTTAAAAAGTAAAAAGTGTCGTTTCAAATTTTCAGGTTATGGTATAAATGGTTTTCCTCAATCCTTTTTAAGTTATCTGGAGGTATACACAAACATTTACCCCTAAACAGAAGTTTAGTTAAATGGTTTGTGTATAAGGGAATAATCCCTTAAAATCCTTTGTTAAAACATCTGTCAAAACATATTTCCATTTCTTTTTGGTAATATCCAAAGTCTTAAAAGGGCTCTTAATTTTTGAAGAGTCAATTTATATTCCATTATCCTTTTTAATTACATAGTCAAATCATGTAAAGTATTAAGTCTTTAATCCCGTGTTAATTATTCAAGGTTCAGGTTTACACTGTTCGGCCAATTCAAGGCAGTCTACAAATAATTATTAACTCATTCTTATTCTGATAAACAAACATATAGTCCTTAATGATCATGAGCATGAATTTATCAAATTACAGCCTACACACGTGATTCACCAAATTCATGAATGCTACATGTGCATCGGTTAATCCAAACGACATCACGTGAAACTCATAACGTTCATTACAAGTACCGGATGTAGTGATTGGAATACATAATCTCTTTCGCAGATGCGAAGTTGATGATAACCATGCTATGGATCAAATCTTTAAAACATACGCTAGAACCTTGTAAATGATCGAACAAATCTTCCATTTCGAGTTATGGATATCGTTTCGATTGTCAATTTACTCAGATCACAGTAATTTATAAATATAAGGAATGATAACACCATAGCTCTTCATGATGACAGGCTTGGTAGAATAAAATCTTTCTCCGACAACTTTCTCAGTTGTACGGTAATTCCTTTAATTTAGATGGTGCTGACGTACAGTGCACAAGCCACAAGTGCAGCACCGGAAATATAATCAATACCAATTTCAACTTGCCTTAATGGCGAAAGTCTAGGTAATTCACCAACAAATACCTCCTAAAGTTTTAGATAACCTAGACGTCTTTTAATACATTCCTGTCAGGTTCTTCTATATTACAATATCTATAACTAGTTCACAACCGTTCACGATATAATTTCAAGTCTAAATGCAGGATATGGTCATCCGTCAAGAATTATTTAGATCACTTTTGATAATCAACATCTTATCATTTAGGGGAATTCAATTCGAGTTCCCATCAATTAAGACAATATCGTTATGTCATAATCAATCAATCCATTCTACCGGCATTATCAACTTTTCAGTTTCATTGTCGTCGATAAGATGTGAACTTCTCATAAGACTAATAATAATTCATAATTCTTCACAATTTCAGGGATATTAGGATACACAACTACTATTAAAAGAGTAAGGTCAACGCATAATCTATGCGAGAGAATTTCAAATCAGATACAGACGAAAACATTTAACGAATATGAATATATCCCATGTTTTCATAATTTGAGTACGCATTCGAAAGCTCCTCGGATCGTTACCCAGGTCATTCAAATGAAATCAAATCATTAGAAATTATAAGAACGTCAATACATCCAGTCGGGTATCAACACTCGATAATCAAATACTTTCCCTAAGAATCTCACTACGGGAGAATTGGACAAGAAAGAATTGTCAATTGTCAAATAAGACAATTTCCACAGATGAGTAAATTCGACTCAAAAGAATAGATGGCACGGGCACATATGTAGGTATCCCTAACATTATGTCCCTATTTTTCACTTCTTGCAGATCTCATTAAAATTTAATCTTTCACAACCCTCATAGAAAATGTAGTGTTTATTCATTAGTTTTATGGTGACTACTAATCAGTCTTGCATAGTCCATTCCAAATTGTATGTAGGCGCGCAACTATATACAATTTCAAGATTAACGATGCAATACTCAGTTCGTCAAAAATTTTATCATCATGTTTATAATAAAAACATTTTCATGCTTAATTCTTGAATAAGAATCAAAAATGCATTTACAAAGATTTTCTTTGTGATGGAAATAATTAAGTTTCCAAATCGTCTCTTAAACAACTTTATTTTGATAACAATCACTTATAAATCTCACTTTGAATAATCCTCATAGTGATGAGAATTAAATTTTCTCAAAGGATATCGTTTTAATTTTATAAAAACAATGTGTGATCTGCAAAAGAGTGATGAAAGCTTGTTCACCAAGAATTAACTACGATATGATAGGAAATGAGCTTAGCCAAATAATCATGAGGTTCATGATCTCTATGGCACTCAAAAAGAATAATCCACAACGTAACTCAAATCAAGATGAGTACTCGTTCAATGGTTGCATCACTAATACGAACATTAGGATGAAGCAATAAAAGATAGATAACATCGATACATGTAGAATTTAGCAATCAAAGGTAGTCTTTTTCATTAATCACAAACAAGTCAAAATTGTACCGTAACACATTACGTGTCACTATGTCATACAATTCTCAGAACTCATCCTACCAACTGATATCTCAGTTAAGTTAGGGATTTTTTTTAAAGATACCACAATGAATACTAATCTACAAGAGTCATTAGGTGTTCCACATGTCACAGAAGATCCATCGGTCTCAATTCAGAATAGGATTTATTCAATTTATTTATTGGACACTGGGCATCCTCGTTAGTGGACAATGGCCTAGGAACAACCATTAACACAAACCTACAATCAATTAAAACCTTATAATTCAATCACAGAACTTAATGACTTATATTAACAATCTCATATTCCATACAAGTTAAATTTTACTTTATTCAAGTTTCAATCAACTTATACTCAATGCGATATTCTACCTCATTCTCCAATACTTACAACCTTATTCTTTTGCCTTGTAAAGGCAATACAATCTTAATATGAATCAACACTTAATTTCCAATCCTATTAGCTCTTACAACAACAATTATCAAACGAGTCATTAATATGAAATGACTTGATCATTCAACTAGACTTCTCGGAAAGGTATTAGTGGCATGAGGCTTCTGGGTAATGGTTCCATTGACAGCCTCAAGTGCAACATTCACCCCCTTCGATTTCAAATTTAAGAATTGGATGACAACGAATCAGATGACATCTTTTCAGGTGATCACGTTTTGTCAAACTCCACTCTATAAGGAAAGATCGTTGATAGGTGTGTAAACACCCATCTTTTCTACCACTTAACTACAATAATAACCGGACCAAAACGTGTATTTTATGTCTTTTATGTCGGAATTATGCGTGGTTTGTGTTTTTGTTGTGATTTAGGATGAAAAGGTGAAAAATGGATAAAACACGGACATTCACGGGCATTTATGGACTTTTATTGAAGAAAAGGATAAAAGACGAAGTCAAGAAGTCAAGAGTGCAAAAAGAACGGAAGTCCACGACCAATTCTGAAGATTTATGGAAGAAAAAGTCAAAAGACGGAAGTTTATCAAAAGCCGAAGAATTCAAGTCTATTTTATTGAAGAATTTAAAGACGAGTTCAAAAGAAATACCGAAGTCAAAAGTCCCTTAAAGTCCAAGATTAAAGAAGATTAGAAGAAAAGGACTAAGTACGCAATTAATGAAGATTAATAAAAGGAGGGACTTAAACTTGTAATTAAGAAGAAAGGAAAGAGGGTAGGAAGCTTCCTTAATCCTCCCCTATAAATAGATTAGGCTTGATTACTTTTCTTTCTTGTTGGCTAGGGTGACACTAGTTCTTCCACCATTTAAATACTTGTCATTTACATTAATTGTCAATTTAATTACCTTGTCTCGCACCTTAAATTCATTTAATTTCAAGTAAGTTTTCATTTAATTATTGTCAATCTTTACTTTATCTTGTCAATCTCTTATCTACCTTTCTTATTCTTTGATTCATGTGTTTATGTTATGGTTATGTTCATGCCTTTATTTTGATCTAAAGTGGTTTTTGATTATTATGGTTAAAGTTGTTTAATTTCATGTTTTTGACTGTTTGTTGATGCTTATTTGTTGGTTCGTTACTATTTTTATTAATACGTGTGTTTGATTTTGCTTACTTTTTGTTTATATCTGCTGGTACTCATCTTCCTTGTTCTTCGGAAGAGTTTTGCTTTGTTTCTGTGTTTCCAGAAAAAGTTCCGAACCAAGGAAAGGATAGAAGGCTTCATTCGGAAGTCCAAAGTTCCGAATCAAGGAGCTTCATCCGGAAGTCAAAACTTCCGAACCAAGGTTGCTCGTTCGGAACTTCACAAGTTCCGAACCAAACTTGTTCATTCGGAAGTCAAAACTTCCGAACCAAGACTCTTCATTCGGAACCTTCCGAATCAGTGAACTTCCGAACCAATTCCAACAGTTCCGAACCAAGGGCCTTCATTCGGAACTTCAAAAGTTCCGAATAAAGGAGCCTCATCCGGAAAGTTCCGAATCAAGGGGTGACCAAAACTTCCGAATCAAGGCAAGATTTACAAGTTCCGAATCAGCAAGTTCCGAACGAAGGATTGTTTTGGATAAGTGACATATTCAGACAAATTTGTTCCGGATCAAGGATTTTGGTAATATTCCAAGTGAAGAAGAATCATTTCAACCAAAGGTGACATTTAGGACGAGTGATTGTTCCAAACGAAGGTTATTTCCGAATGAGCTGTATTCAGGTTCTTATTAGCTGTTATCTTTAATTTTTATCTTCAAGCTTTATTTTACTTGCCTTTTTATTTAATTGCACTTTTAGATTATTTGCCTTAGTTTTAGTCGCACTTTAAGTTTGCCTTAGATAGATTTAAGTTTACGTCATTTTACTTTAGTGCCCCTTAATTTTAGTCACGTTTTAAAATACTCGCACTTTACTTTAATTAGACTTAGATTTACTTTAAGAGCACTTTTACTTTTAAGTCTTTGCATTTAAATTTAAAATCACCCAAAAATATTCTTTTTCACTAAAGATCAACTAAGTCACACATAGAGAACTAAGATCAATTCGTTAAGATTCCGAGAACACGAACTTAATCTTTAATTTATAATTAGGTAAAAACCTAGTTATCAAATGGCGCCGCTGCCGGCTCTTTTCGTTAAGATCAACAGTTTTCTGTGCTAGATACGTTGCTTTTTGGGATCCGTTCACTTGTGAACGTTATTTTTCTTGCATAAAAAATTCAAAAATCATAAAAATTAAAAATTGATAAAAAACCATAAAAATTAAAAATTTCAAAAATACAAAAAGATTTTATCTTTATTGTGTATATATATTGTCTTTGCGTTTGGTTTCTTTTTCTTTTGCATTTTCAGGTGTATGCGTACTAGATCTTCTAACTACCAAGAGCCCGAGTCTCAAGAAGATTTAGATATGGCAGGTGTTAACAACAATACTCAACTACCGCACCTCAATAATAATAATAACAACAACAATGCTCTTCCACAGCCCGATCTTCGGACCATGGAGGAACTTTGTCAACCAACAATGTTTGGACGAGGAGGACCGATTGCGCCGATGCAAATCAACGCTCCTGAGTTTTCGTTGAAGCACCACATGATTCAGCAAGTACAAACAAACCCATTTAGAGGATTGCCTGATGATGATGCCAACAAACACCTCGACAAGTTCATTACAATCACCCAAAGCATGAAGTTGCCTGGGGCCACAATGGATGTACTCCGCCTACAACTCTTCCCACATACTTTATCGCATCATGCCGAGAAATGGTTTGATCGTCTCCCGAAGAATTCTATTCACACTTGGGATGATATGACTCAACGCTTTCTTTCGCGCTACTTTCCACCATCCATGGTCACAAGCCTTCGCAATCAGATCAGCGGTTTCATGCAAGACCCTGATGAATCTCTTTTCGACGCTTGGGAGAGATATAATGTCTTGATCGACCGTTGTCCAAACCACAACATGCTTTCGGTCACCTTGATCGATACTTTCTACAACGGATTGACTTTTCGAGATCGTGATACGATTAATGCAGCCGCCGGTGGCACATTCATGAAAAGGAGACCCGAGGAGTGTAGAGAGTTAATAGAGAACATGACTACTCATCATAAGAACTGGGATTCCTCTGCTTCTTCTAGAAACAACACAAGAGTCAATGTTTCTTCTACCTCAGCAAACCCTGAGATGACCGAACTCACCCGCATGATGGCTGAAATGAGCAAAAGTATTACGCTTCTCGCTTCAAACCAACAACAACAAGTTAAAGCGGTCGCTAATCCTTGTGAAACATGTGGCGGTCCTCACTCATACACCGATTGTCCTTCGACACAAGGAAATCCGGAAAATGTGTATGCAGCTTACGGTAATTATTCACCGGAAAATTACCAAGCTAGACAACAAGGGGATAGAAATCTGCTGAGCTACCGTTCCAACAACTACCTTTCACCCGGTTTTTCTCCTCAAAACCAATACCCCGCCAACAACTACAATAGAAGCAACCAAATCCCACCTCGTGCTTCTAACCCTTATCAACCACCCACCCAACAACACCCACCCATTAACCCCGATGTTGACACAATCATGAGAACTCAAGGTGAGCAAATCAAGAATCTACAGAGCCAAATTATTAATTTGAAACGAGATATCTTGAAGCAAGGTAATGATATCAGAACCGAGGTTCGTGAAAACCTTCAATCTTCTTTCATCACTCAAACAACTGAATTAAAGAATCTGTTGGCTAGTTTCTTGCCCGAAGCTCAACCTTCTTCTTCTTCGGGTTCTCTACCTTCAAACACTGTCACCAATCCGCGAGCTAATGTATAACTACGCGTAGTGGAATTACCATTGTCAATCCACCTGATTCACCACCATTGTCTACACCTCCTCCACCACCATGTATCCCTACTCCTCTTACACTTAGTGATAGTACACCATTACCGTCTCCGCCTCGTCATGACGATGTATCTCGGAAGGACCCTTCAACATCACAACCTTCACCAACTACACCTCCACCCAACCCTTATCAACCCAGAATCCCATACCCTTCTCGCATAGGCAAGACCAACGAGCTAACCAAGAATGACTGTAATGTAATGAAATATGTGGATATGCTATCTAAAATGACCATCAACATTAGCCTTGTTGAAGCACTTTGCCACATGCCGAAATTTGTTAAAGCATTCAAGGACTTGCTTAGCAAGAAGGAGAAGCTGATTGAACTCGCCAACACACGATTAAATGAAAACTGCTCTGCAGTCCTTCTTAGAGAACTTCCGAAAAAGCTTGGAGATCCCGGTCGTTTTGTGTTGTCTTGCGTATTCAACAAAACTGAAGAATTTACTGCCCTTGCTGATCTCGGGGCTAGTATTAATCTTATGCCACTCAGTGTTTGGAAAACACTATCATTGCCCGATCTCATTCCTACAAAGATGACTCTCGAACTTGCAAACCGCACTCTCGCTTACCCCGTTGGTATAGCCGAAGACGTGTTTATCAAAGTTGGCACATTTACCTTCCCGGTCGATTTTGTCGTAGTTGATTATGAAATGGACCCTCGTATTCCTCTAATACTTGGTCGGCCATTCTTGAGAACCGGACGTGCTTTAATAGATGTGGCCGAAGGTGAGTTAATCTTACGCGTCGGGGATGATTCTAAAGTTTTTAGAATGGGGAAGCTTACAGGCAAATCTTTTGGAGGCCGAGAATCAGTGAATATGATAAATGTGCTCGATGACTTTACCGTCTTTGACAATCCTCTATTCGAGTCTTCCACTCATAATCCACTTTTTAATGATGATGTGGATGATTCTCACTCTACTTTGGACGCTTCTCCCATTTTTGATTCTCCATCGGTCTTTGATGCTTATGATGATGATGATTCTAGCTCAGATTCGGATGATTTTGATTGTACTTCTGAGTATCCCGAGCTGCCCACTTTCCATGATTTTGATGAGGCTGATACTCTATCGAGCGATTCTTCACATGATGAAGATCCTCCGCCATCACTCGATCCTACTTTGGACGATTATTCATTTGAGGAAGATTTCTCTGAATTTCTCAACACATACTTCCCTCATGAGAGTGATGCTCCTCCTTATGACTTTGAAGATTATCGCCTTGATCCTACTTTGGATTTGAAGAGCATTTTGTCAAAGGAGAAGAAACCGGTCGACACCGAAATCCGTTGCACGTATGCTTTGACACCTCTTTGTCCCACTTCTGAGGACGAGGTTGTGCTTCTTTGCGGATCTTCTTCACACTCGGCTGCGCCGGAGTGCTATTTTCCCCTGAAGGAAAAGGTGTTCGACCCCGGTATTGAAGTCTTTAAGCCATCTCAGTATCCACCTGATGAAATAAAAGGAAATATCTTTGGAAATGTTGAAGACATGCGTGCTCCACTTCAACTTTGCTTTCACCGTGCTCCATCGCTGCTTAAGGGAACCTTGCCATTTCTCTTTTGGCTTGCCTTGTTCGCCTTAAGCTCGTTCTTATTGATGGATGAAAACTATGTCTTTGATCCTGGTGGATTTGTTTCATGCTACTTCCGTTGATGATCAAGGTCGAGTCAAGCTCACGACTCGGTTAACAAAAATCAAGCGCTTCTTGGGAGGCAACCCATGCATCTATCTTTTCGCTTTCTTTACCATAAGTGTAGGGGGGACCCTTTGGATTGCTATTTCCTCTCCTCACTTCTTAATCAGGGATTCGAGCTTCAATGATCCACTCTTGATGATTCTTGACGAACCCGTGATTCCGTGTTCTACTTCTTCCCGGTTCTATCCTAAACTCTTTTCGATTCACTATTTTATATTTTCTCAATATTAAAATAGGAATCTCTTTAGTTGTCTTTTCCTTAGCAAGATTTAAACAACGTGCACAATGTCCTAAGTGTAGGGGAGCTTACTCCCACATGCTTAAACATTGAGGACAATGTTTATCTTAAGTGTAGGGGGGACTTCTATCGAAGTTAAGTGGTCTTTTCCTTGTTTTTGTCCTCATTTTAACCGGAAAATCAATTTTTCGACATTTTTCAAACTTTTTGATCTATTTTGGCCTATTAGTTGTTATCTTTGTATAGTTATTTTCTTTCTCTACTAGAATAAATGTTTAATAAGTGGTTTTAATTTTCAAACGTTGTGAATCTTTTGACTCAATCCGAGTTTACTCTAGCTAGTATCCTTAATGTGTTTAAGTCAAGTTTTGCTAGGCTTTTATATAGGGAGCTATAAAACGCGAAAGTCTTAACTCTCACGGGTTAAGAACAAAAACTTTTCGCAAGTTCCTATAATTGATCCTAGAGAGTCGTTTATCAAGGGAACTTTAAGATGCGATTTCTAAACTTGAAAGAGTCTAAGAATTTGCAAGATCCTATAGGTGACTCAAAAACCCAAAACTTTGATTTAATAGGCTAAGTATCCACGAGTCTCATTACTTGAGATTTTAAACTGTGGAGAACGAGAGATGATAGAGCCAATTATAAGTTCGGTATTCTTTCATGAATTTATGTGAGTTAATTATGAGCCTATTCTCCCATCGCTTGCTAATAATTTATTTGCTAATAAATAAGGTTGTACGATTTGAAAAGTTACTTAGCTTCTAGCCCCAGATCGTTTAAAAGTTGCTCGGTAATGACGAGAGTTCATAGCCAAGGCATAACTTATGAAGCGGGGTGCGAAGATTGGCGAGTCCGAAAAGGCCCTAACAAGGCATGAGGGCTATGTTTTGTTGCTAAAGATCCAAGTGATGTGAAGAATCATTTATCGAAAATCAATATGAAGGATCGAGACACACGACGTAAAGCAAAACTCCCCAAAAGTCATGGAGAAGTGTATCCGAAAAGACTCTAACAAGGTATGAGGATAAATAGATCCAAGTCATAAAAGGAGGCGGATCGTTGTATATCAAAGTCCAAAATAAAGATTGGAGAAAAATGAAGAAGTCGTGGTCCAAGTATGAATCTCTCAAAACTTCAAGTGAAGAAATTCCAATTATGAAGAGAAGGCCATTATTTCATGAACGTCTCTCAAGATTTGAAGTATGAAGTCGCTGCCAAATATCGGCCCGAGAAAGGTCTCAAATCGCGAACCAAGTTATGCCAAGATATGAACTTTCTGATATCCCGAGAAGCAGTTTTAAAAGATTTCGTCCTTTGGCTAACTATTGATTAAATCATGCACTTTATTTTCAGACTAAATAACTATCGAAATAAGTCAAACAATGCATCTTCGTGATCATTCAAGACAAATAATAAAATATAAGAGATACAACTAGGAATAAGGGAGTCTAAGTGAGTAATTGGCCCACATGAGTTCGTGTTAGTTTACTAACTTATAATAACAATGATCTCGTTTTTAAGCTTGGTTTGGAGAAAGTGAAAACTTGAGGATGATGATTATTCATAACATTTTCAAAACCCAAGGTATGCTTTTGATTTCTTTATTTTGTATGATTTCAATTTTCTATCTCTTTAATAAAGGCCAACGTGGATTGATTATGATGAAAAGTGTAATCTTGCTTTGTAACTAATGCATTGCATGAGGACATTGCAATGGTCAAGTGTAGGGGATTTGATAGGTGTGTAAACACCCATCTTTTCTACCACTTAACTACAATAATAACCGGACCAAAACGTGTATTTTATGTCTTTTATGTCGGAATTATGCGTGGTTTGTGTTTTTGTTGTGATTTAGGATGAAAAGGTGAAAAATGGATAAAACACGGACATTCACGGGCATTTATGGACTTTTATTGAAGAAAAGGATAAAAGACGAAGTCAAGAAGTCAAGAGTGCAAAAAGAACGGAAGTCCACTACCAATTCTGAAGATTTATCGAAGAAAAAGTCAAAAGACGGAAGTTTATCAAAAGCCGAAGAATTCAAGTCTATTTTATTGAAGAATTTAAAGACGAGTTCAAAAGAAATCCCGAAGTCAAAAGTCCCTTAAAGTCCAAGATTAAAGAAGATTAGAAGAAAAGAACTAAGTACGCAATTAATGAAGATTAATAAAAGGAGGGACTTAAACTTGTAATTAAGAAGAAAGGAAAGAGGGGAGGAAGCTTCCTTAATCCTCCCCTATAAATAGATTAGGCTTGATTACTTTTCTTTCTTGTTGGCTAGGGTGACACTAGTTCTTCCACCATTTAAATACTTGTCATTTACATTAATTGTCAATTTAATTACCTTGTCTCGCACCTTAAATTCATTTAATTTCAAGTAAGTTTTCATTTAATTATTGTCAATCTTTACTTTATCTTGTCAATCTCTTATCTACCTTTCTTATTCTTTGATTCATGTGTTTATGTTATGGTTATGTTCATGCCTTTATTTTGATCTAAAGTGGTTTTTGATTATTATGGTTAAAGTTGTTTAATTTCATGTTTTTGACTGTTTGTTGATGCTTATTTGTTGGTTCGTTACTATTTTTATTAATACGTGTGTTTGATTTTGCTTACTTTTTGTTTATATCTGTCGGTACTCATCTTCCTTGTTCTTCGGAAGAGTTTTGCTTTGTTTCTGTGTTTCCAGAAAAAGTTCCGAACCAAGGAAAGGATAGAAGGCTTCATTCGGAAGTCCAAAGTTCCGAATCAAGGAGCTTCATCCGGAAGTCAAAACTTCCGAACCAAGGTTGCTCGTTCGGAACTTCACAAGTTCCGAACCAAACTTGTTCATTCGGAAGTCAAAACTTCCGAACCAAGACTCTTCATTCGGAACCTTCCGAATCAGTGAACTTCCGAACCAATTCCAACAGTTCCGAACCAAGGGCCTTCATTCGGAACTTCAAAAGTTCCGAATAAAGGAGCCTCATCCGGAAAGTTCCGAATCAAGGGGTGACCAAAACTTCCGAATCAAGGCAAGATTTACAAGTTCCGAATCAGCAAGTTCCGAACGAAGGATTGTTTTGGATAAGTGACATATTCAGACAAATTTGTTCCGGATCAAGGATTTTGGTAATATTCCAAGTGAAGAAGAATCATTTCAACCAAAGGTGACATTTAGGACGAGTGATTGTTCCAAACGAAGGTTATTTCCGAATGAGCTGTATTCAGGTTCTTATTAGCTGTTATCTTTAATTTTTATCTTCAAGCTTTATTTTACTTTCCTTTTTATTTAATTGCACTTTTAGATTATTTGCCTTAGTTTTAGTCGCACTTTAAGTTTGCCTTAGATAGATTTAAGTTTACGTCATTTTACTTTAGTGCCCCTTAATTTTAGTCACGTTTTAAAATACTCGCACTTTACTTTAATTAGACTTAGATTTACTTTAAGAGCACTTTTACTTTTAAGTCTTTGCATTTAAATTTAAAATCACCCAAAAATATTCTTTTTCACTAAAGATCAACTAAGTCACACATAGAGAACTAAGATCAATTCGTTAAGATTCCGAGAACACGAACTTAATCTTTAATTTATAATTAGGTAAAAACCTAGTTATCAATCGTCATGACATCGATATCAGATTTAATCTCGCCAATTCTTTTTCAATATCACAATCAACTAATATCTACATTTCTATGAATATCAACCATTTGTCGGGATCATAAATATCCACAACTTGGTTTAGATCTAGGATAGCTAGAATTCCTACGAGAATAGCTTCGATTAATTTACTAGGGAAGTTAGGGTTTCTTGTGACAATCTCCGTCGTATAAATACCTCGTATAAAAATCAAATTAATCATCAAACAATCATGTAATAAAATTACATCATATATATATAATCCAAGTTATATATATATTAAAATAACACTTCTCAGTCTTGGCCTTGTCGGTAACTCGGGAATTCTTCGGCACCGTTATAGTCAAAAGATTTTTAGACATTTTTAGAAAAATGTTTTTAGTTAAAAGATTTTGAAAAGGTTTATTCAAAACCTTAGTTTTAAAAATCTTTCGTTCTCTATAACGAGAGCTTTGGTACCAAACTGTAACACCCCCAAATTTATACAACTCAATACAGCGGAAGACTAGTTGGTGTTACGGGATAGCACATTACTCACATCATAGACAACGCATAAAAATCGCGTCGTTTAATAATAAAAGCATTTCCATTCATAAATATCAAAGATACATCGGTCCCAAGTCATTATAATTAATACAAGTTTTACAAAGCATTTGAATGGAAATAAGTATTTAGGTGCGGGCCATGAATTCTTGTTGTCTTCCCGAGAATTACCTTCAAGTACCTGAGATAAAACATGTTAAAAGAAAAGGTCAGCGATAACGCCGAGTGAATTCATAGAGTTTAACAAATTCCATCAATATAACTTTGGTATAAAATTATTACCAAAAATCATTTCGTACAAACCATTGTAATAGGCCATAAAATAGCCAAAATCGTTTTATACAAATCTTTATCAAAATCATAATATAGGCATTTGCCTTAAAAATCATTATACGAATCATTGTCGTTAAAAACACCATACAATACGTTTTGCAACGTTGTATAGATTAAATAAAAACCGTTATATGAATATGGTTATAAAAACCAAAATACAAACATAATATCAATAGTATGACCCAGTATTGCTAGTCAGGCAATACATCGTAATTCGGAGCGTCTATTAGTATTTTGTTAATTCGGATTATTATAAGCCGCATGACATTGTTACCTTACTAAACCAACAACGGGTAGCTAACCCGATACCAATTTTGCCCATCTAAAGTAGCGTGTCGTCACAAAGGTCACGCTATGGAAATCTTCTCATACATTAATTCGCTTACCAATCAATGTGGCACGACGGGGATCAACCGTCAAGGCGCGAACTGGGGTGATCGTCCCCAAATAGTACTATTAAATGCATAAGCGTCTACCAACTCCCGGTAGTTCACAATTCATGCTAATGGGACTTTTAGTGACATAACCTAACTTTAATAATCCATTTAATTTCATCTATCGGGTCCATTAATCATTTATCGGGTCATACAATCAGGTCATTCAATCATTCGGGTCCAAAATCAATAAACAAACAATCGGGACAAATGGTGTCCAAACTTTTATAAAAACTAACATGTTATCTCCCTCGCGGGTTTATAAAGCATTTATAAAACATTTAAAAGAGTGCGAGGCTATGAACTCACGTTGATGTGGGAAGGCGGGTTATCGGCAATTCGGACGTACGGTACGTGCTTCAATCACGAAAACCTAGACAAATAATAATCGGTCTTAGACGTTTGTCAAATGACTTTATAAAAATATCAATTATGTATACATATGATGATTATATATATATATATATGATGATCAAGTGGGTTTACATATTCTCGTTTACTGATTTTAGTGTTATATGTCGATAACTTTTATACTAGTTTTCTCGTTTTACCTATTTACGTGTTTTAGGTCCAATAAGCCTATTATAAGTTCTTAACTTGTATTAATCCTTTTTGTACTTATCTTATCAGTACATACACTTTCAAGTTGGGCCCAAATGGGTTAAGCCCAATAGATTCTTTTTACAAGTTTTTATCCTATTTAGTCCATTTATTAGTCCAATAGGTTTATTTAACTTGTTAATGTCCGTATGCCCTATAGTTCGGGTTTTGTCGGTTTTTACTTGTTATACATGTCTATATATCAGTATATAAGTTTTATAAAGTTTTCATTAGACGGGTCCAACCATCTAAGTTTTATTTAACAAAAACGTTCATTTTACGGCAATAGCCAAAAAAGTCGTAAAAATCATGTTTATAGTTTTTATTACTTATAAACATTATTTCACCACCATTTATAATATTTATCCATTTGATTAACCTTTTATATATATTTATATAAATAAGTTTTATAAGTTAGTGGGTTTTTATTTTACATTTTATATATTAAAATGTGAGTGCTTATATAATAGTATTATTCTTTAATTTCCAAAAATCTGATTTTTAACTTCATCTTCACCAAAACTGCCATATCTCGAGTTCTATATGGAGATAGAAGCTCAAATTTTTATCACATAAACTACATGATATGTGCTACATTTAACTCTCCTATAGCTACTGTTGAATCATCTTCTAAATATTTTCTAAAAATCGTCCAAAACAGTAACCTCAGATTTATACCCTAAACTTGTTTTGATCATATCTCACTCATTACTTTGATTCCATTGCATGGCCAACTCTCACATGGGTACAAGACCCATAGCTTACTGTAAATCCATTCTAATTCATCATTTTATCAGTTCATAACATGTTTCTTTACTGTTTTATACAGCCATGTAAATTAATCAAGATTTTAACCTTGTTTCTTATAGTTTTTCACCTTTTTAATCATATTTATCAACAACAAATCCCCACATAACATTTTTATCATCATATAATCATCATATACATATACAATAGGAAATAAAATACATGTTTACATAATCAAAATAACAAGAAGATGAGGAGGACAATCTTTATACCACCATGATGATGTAAGTTGTGATCAAAACATGGATTTTGATGGAGAAACTTGTGTTGCACCAAGACCATCTTCAAGACCACCATGCTCCATGAACTCCTTGTGGAAAATCAGCCCCAAGATACCATGAATACTCCTCCTTGGATGTTATAACTTGCAGCAATCTTCATCTTTTTGAATAGATATTAACATATGTTAATTGTAACATATGTTCATGGTTAAATTTTGTATGAAATGGGTGTTTTGTGGAGCATTTGGGACGACACATTGTGCTAGAGAGAGAGAGAGTTTGTGTGTTGATTGCATGGTGAAATGAGTAGCTAGTTTGGTGTAAATGGTTTTGAGTTAGCAAGTGGTAGTATTGCTTAACTTGTAAGCTTTGGTGACATGTGTAACTACAAGGCTTAAAACTTGACACCAAAGTGTTGAGGTGTGGTGTTGTAGCCGTCCCATGTAAGCTAGTGGGGTGGGACAATGTATTTTGTCCCATCTCACTAGTTTACGGGTATTCCTCGATTCTAGTTTCCTCGATTTGCGTGCCCTCGGCTCGTTTTACGAAAAACGTTTTTATAAATTATGAATCAACGGCACAAAACGAATCTAATAAAAATTGTCTCATCAAAAACGGAGTTCGAAAACGTAAATACGTAATCCTAAGGTTTCCGGTTTAGTCGTAAAGGACGTTAAAATAAAATCGTAAGTCCTAATCTCTTCTCGTAAATTTGTGAGTTTATGAACCAACACAAATTTAAAACTCCAAAATAATATCTACGGATAAATTTATTTTCTGAAATGTCGGACTGTCACCAAAGACGGTGTATGTAAACGTAAGCACGTAACGTAGAATCCTCCGGTCTAAACGTAGTCGATGCTACTTCAAGACGTAAATCCAAATTTCTTCCCAAAAATAAGTGAGTTCATATTGTAACATTAAAATAATATTTTCAAATAATATTTGAGAATAAAATATCAATCGTAAATTGACGGATTGTCACAGACATAATCGAGTTATCTCTATCAGAAGGGGCATCAAACCTAGGAACCCAAAATCTATTGTCAAATGTTGTGAAACTTCTGGAAGTAATTTCTACACTACATCTGATCACAATCATATAGAGTGGTTCAGAAGAGGTGAAGCCCTTCAGGCTAAGAAAGCAAATGATGTTCAATCCTCTCCTTCTTCTTCTTCTTAGCAATCTTTTTCATCCTCGTCAAAAGGATCATTCAGATCTAGAACACCTTCTAGATCTAAAACACTCACCCATCAAAGGTGGGTTTCAAAACAAAACTAACCATTTCCTTAACTTGTGTAGTGTGATCTCAGGAAGCCTATTTGGTACCTGGATAGTGGCTGCTCAAGGCATATGACTGGCACCAAAAGTCATCTGCACAAGTATAAGGAGGAACAAGGTCCTAAAGTTGTTTTTGGTGATAACTCATCAGCCACTACTGAAGGATTTGGTTCAGTGTTATGCAATGGTATAGTTTTTACAAGGGTAGCATATGTCAATGGATTGAAGCACAACCTCATCAGCATCAGTCAACTTTGTGATGCAAAGTATCTAGTGCTGTTTGATGAAAAAAACGTACAATCTTCAACTCCAATCATGAAATTGTGATGATTACCCCCAGAGTTAAAGATGTTTATGTCATAAACATGAAATCTACTCAAGAGACATGTTTCTTTGCTAGATCCTCCAACATTACTAATTGGCTTTGGCATAAGAGGCTCTCCCATCTAAATTTCAAAACAATAACTCTGTTGGCAAAACAAAATCTTGTTATTGCTCTTCCTTCACTTGTCTATTCCAAGGACAAACCATGCTCAGCATGTGAAAAAGGGAAGCACCATAAGGCCAGTTTCAATACAAAGCAAACTTTCTTAATCAAGGAAAGTCTTCACTTGCTTCACATGGACTTATTTGGCCCAGTATCTGCTAGGGACATTTGTCATGAAAAATATACACTTGTCATTGTTGATGAGTACTCTAGGTACACCTGGGTATATTTTCTGACAAAGAAAAGCCATGCACCAGATGCCATTATGTCTTTCATCAAAAGAGTTGAAAATCAAAATGACACTCATGTCAAGTAACTTAGAACTGACAATGGCACTAAATTCAGAAATCACACACTAATCAAATTCTGTGATGACCAAGGAATTTCCCAAAATTTCTCATCTCCTTACACACCTGAACAAAATAGTATGGCTGAAAGAAGGAACATAACTTTGATTGAAGCAGCAAGAACAATTCTTGTTGTATCTGCTCTCTAAGCATTTTTGGACTGATGCTGTAGCCACTGCTTGCTACACTCAAAATAGATCCATTATTGTGAAGAGACACGTGAAAACTCCCTATGAAGTCTTCAGGGGGAGAATTCCAAACATTTCATTCTTACATGTGTTTGGGTGTCTAATATTCATTCACAATCACAAGGATCACCTTGGCAAGTTTGATGAAAAATTTGATGATGGTTACTTCCTTGGATACTCTCTAGTATCTAAACTATATAGAGTCTTCAACACAAGAAGACAATGTATTGAAGAAACTTATCACATCACTTTCAATGAAAGTTCTGAAGCTCTCAAATTTACAAATCCATCAGATGATGAACTTCATATTCATGAATCTCACAACTATCCATCTGATGAATTTCAACATTATGAGCCTTCTCAAAGATATCAAACTAGCAAATCAGTTCCTCATATTTATCTATTTGAAGATTTGACAAGTCCTACAAAAGGAAATCCTTCAGTATCAAATACTGATGGCTGTCAATCAAATAATCAAAATGATCAGTCTCAAAATGATCAAAATGATCAGCAAGACAACACAAATGACCAAAATGGTCAGTTTCAAAACAATCAGCATGCTGACACACATGATCAAAATGATCAACCCAGTGAAGCTGCTGATGAACAATCTGAGCCTTCTGCTCAAAGCTCTCATACTATCTCTAGGGAATTAGGTCTTGGATGTGTTGCTTCTGACCAAGAAGGAAGCCCTCCATTGATTGAACCTTTGTCTATTGAATATCCTTCAGCAGACACTAGAGATAATCCAAGTCCAAGTCCATGTTATGGACTTCCAAGTTCTAGCTCTAATCATGATACCAGTGCCTATTCTCCATCTCCCCAAAAATCTTGGACTAATAATAGTCACATACAGCTGGTGAACATAATAAGCAATCCTGTAGAAGGTAGAGTCACTAGATCTATGGTAAAGAAACTGAGTGCTGCTTCATCTGAAGAATGCCTCTATGCAAACTTTCTTTCAGAACTTGAACCTACAAAAGTTTCTGAAGCACTCACACACCCTGGATGGGTGGATTCCATGCAAGAAGAACTAAATCAATTCGAAAGAAATAAAGTCTGGAAATTGGTTCCTCTTCCATATGGTAAATCAACCACTGGCACCAAATGGGTTTACAAGCTCAAAAGAGATAAAACCAATGTGGTGACCAAAAACAAAGCTAGGCTGGTGGCCCAAGGATTCAATCAAGAGCCTCGTGTTGATTTTGATCAGACCTTTGCTCCAGTTGCACGTATGGAAGCTATATGAATCTTCCTTGCTTATGCCACTTACATGAACTTCACTATCTACCAAATGGATGTCAAAAGTGCATTCCTAAATGGTGACCTAAAAGAAGAAGTTTATGTTACACAACCGCATGGCTTTGAGAGTAGTAAAGACCCAAACCATGTCTACAAGCTTTACAAAGCCTTGTATGGACTGAAGCAAGCTCCAAGAGCTTGGTATGAAACTCTCTCAACATTTCTCATTGAACATAAGTTTGTCAGAGGAAAAATAGATAGCAACTTGTTTATATATAAATCTAAAACTGACACTATTCTAGTACAAATTTATGTGGATGACATCATCTTTGGTTCAACAAGTTTGAAACTATGCAAGCAATTTGCTCAAATAATAGCCGGTCTTAGAGGCATAATACGTGGGGGTATAATGGTAGCACAATTAATGTTTATGAATAAGTCGATGCACTTTCACTTATGAATAACAATGATCTCGTTTTTAAGCTTAGTATGGGGAAAGTGAGACTTGAGGATGATAAGTATTCATGGTACCAAAGCCCTAATTAAAGTCCTTGATTTCTTTATGAGTTATTTCCATCAAAACCATTTAAAGAAAAATAAAAAAATATATAAACAGAATTGTTTTTATCACATTGCATTGTAAAAATCAAAATCATTCATCATATAGTGTAGTGTAGTGTAAAAGCATTTCATTTTGGCCAAGGTGGATTAATTATGCGAAAAATGTATTTTAGAGCTTTGAAATATGGCATTGCATGAGCCATGGCAATGATCAAGTGTAGGGGATTTGATATTAGCGAAATCTCATATCAATTATATCATATTAAGCCCTAAATCACAAAGTAAAATACCAGATTTTATGTGTAAAAGCAGTATTATGGGGTATTCTTTGTTGTTTGTGCTTTTGTAGGTAAAAAGATACAAATATGATGCAAACACGTATTCCAAGGCATTTATATTGAATAAAAGACAAAAGAAGGACTCAAGATGACAAGTCAACAAAAGTCAAAGGACCATTATTGACAAGCTGCCAAACTTAAGGGACTAAAAGTGCAAATTTGATAAAGTCAAGAAAAAAGTCAAAAGACCTCAAGATCAAAGTCAACAAGTAAAAGGGTCAAAGATGGTCAAATAGCAAGTCAAAGGGCCAAGAATGTCAAGTTTATGAAGCTGTTAACTCAAATTACAAATTTGCCAACTAGAGGGATCAAATCTGTCAATTTTGGAAGTAAAATATGCTTGATCCGTGTACAAGGGCTATCAACCAATGCGAGGCTTCAAAACCTAATACTCAGATTGACACATAGCCACATTTAGTGAAGGAAGAGAACGAATGGGAGGCGTATCTCAATAGTAGCTCCACTCAGATTTATTAACCAATCATAAATCAAAGATTAGATAATGATCTGTGACTTCCTTTTTCAACCAATACTACACTTCCACGTGTATCATCTCAACTCCAGAACGCATAGAACGAATGAGGCACTTTCATGAAAATCTTTCAACACCAAAATTGATCATCATCATGAGGCGAACATAACCCAAGTGTTTGATTAGCAATTCATTCAGTGGATTAAAAACCCCTAATTCCATTAAGAACGGATCATGAGAAATTAGCAGATTGTGGACACTTGTCATTCTCCTATTGGCTATACCACGTCATCACCCTCACCAACTCTTCATCTGAGCTCTATAAATACCTATGTTATCTTTCATTTGTAACAAGTTAGATAGAGTGTGAAAAAACACACTCTTTAAATTTCTCGCATTTCAGTTCTTACTTTCCTTAGTTCAACAAATAAGAGTGATTGACAACCACTCTTAGTTAGTTGTTAGGCAGTTATAACTACCTTGTAATAACCTTCCATTAATGAAAGTTCAATTTTACTCATTCACTTCTCATTCTTCTCAAATACTACTACATTGCTGTTCATTACTTGATTCCATGGATTCTATTGTTCTAACTTGAACAATAGAGTTGTTAGATTGATTTGGAAGTTGTTGTTAGTGATCATTCATAGTTGTAGTATAAAACTCTTTCCATTTCTTTCCAAAGATTATATTTAGATTTCTTGTTGCGGAGAAGATTGATGATGGTGATTGGTGATAGAGTGGTGGGTGATTTGTGATTGTTTGGTGGTGTTTAGAGTGCAAGTGAGCTCAGCGCTCATCTCTGCATCAAAGTAGCCTACAAAATTCATTCCTAGGTTCTCTTTACATTTTCCACTAAAAAATTAGTCTGCATGCTATATTCTTTGTTCTAGTGTAATTCTAGTTGATATTTCCTGTTAATTGTTCATTTTGTGTTCATTGATATGTTTTGATAGCTAAATGTCTTAATCTGTTTGTTTTGATAAGTTCTCTTAGCTTAATTTTGCTTAAAATCAGTAACTATTGTTTGGGTGAGTAGCTTAAATTTGTTTCAGCAAGTAAAAGTGGATAAAAAGAGTTTTTCTATACTTACCAATTGAAAACAAGTAATATTGCAAGTTTTTGTAGTCAACCATAAAGTCAAATAGGCAAAAGGTCTTGATAAGCTTTGGGTCAGAATCATAGTTCAAAACCTGCTTACTTCAATCCTCTCTAAAATCTTCATTACTTTGATTCAGAGTGTGATTTTTGGTTCTAGGTGAAGCTTAGCATCCTACCTTTCAAGACATATAAGCTAGACAATACAGTTCCAAGTTTTGAGTGAGAAATAAGCCTTAAAAAGTCCCTGTAATAAGCTCAAGTTTATGTGATTACTGATTTTCTATACTGGCTTATCCCTTTCATAAATGTGCTTATTTTCTTTCACAAATCAGTTTAACAAGTCTTGAGAATAAGTTTGGACTTTGGTCAAACTTGGTCAAAAAAAGTCAATGGTGGTCAACATAAGCTCAAAACAGCTTATTCGATATTCTGGCTTATTTCTTAAGGGATTTTGGAAATTTCTTGGATAGGTGTTCCTTATTTCGGCTTTTGATTAGATTTTCAGAATAATAGCTCTTGTGCTTATCCCAATAAGCCAGGATCTTAAAAGTGGCTTATTTCCAAAGTGCTTATTGGAGTTTTAGTGCTTTTTAGCTGATTTCCTTAGAACTGGCTAGGTAATTTTGGATTTGCAAACTTTTGAAACAAAAATCATCTTACTTGGTGCTTTTAATCTCAACTTACAACTTAATAACAAAATAGCCCGTTTTTAGCTTAACAAGTCTTAGAAATTGCTTTAAGGTCCCTGGAAATTAGGCATTTGTTTAACATGTTTTAATTGGTTTATAAGTTGCTAGGTTTTGCATATCAGTCCCTGGTCTTGTTAGTTTGTTACAAATTCAGTTTTAAGTTTGTTAACTTTGTTAAAATTGGTTAGTATTTGTTACATTTTATAATTTCAGTCATTTTACTTTCTGAATTTACATTTTCAGTCCCTCTAATTTCACATATCTTACATTTTTAGCGTTTTTACATATTGTGCATTACTTGGTTGTACATTTGGCTTTGTATTTTTTATGTGCAAGATGTTTTTAGCATAGTATGGATACGTAGAGATAATATTTTCACCTTTTTACGTGGTTTATGATAATTAGACCTAGATTTCCAAAATATTATCAATCAAATACCAAAAACAATTAGTTAACTTGATTTCTCTCGATTAATCAATTCGTGAAGATACCGAGAAATAAATGAACTTAAAAAGAAAAATATTAAATGGCGCCGCTGCCGGTTCTTTACGTGGAGATTGACGATTGATTGACTCTTGCATATTGGATTTTGAGATCCGTTCACTTGTGGATGTTCCTTTTACGTATTATAAATCCAAAACACAAAAAAATAAAAAATATAAAAATAGAAAAAATAAAAAAACCACAAAAATCAATTCTTTCCTAAGAATTGAACCCAAAAAATCAAAAAGTAATCTTTTTCCTAAAAGATTACAACAAAAATATATTGTATATATTGGTTTCACTCGTTTTTACGTACATATTGTATTTTCATAGAAGTCAAATAAATACAAAAATATTTTTGATATATTATTATATGTAAATACATATAGGTAGATACGAACAACCAATTTACAACCTTCCATAAGTATTGCCTTGGCAATACACCGTACTTGGGGGGGTGTTCCGGTCCCATTTACGTGTATCAATCAAACAAGAATAAAGGCAAAAATATATAAACACTTTCAATATGCGAATTCGAGGAATACGAACTATTAAGTGAATAGAAAGGCGGCTTTGCTATAAAATGCAAGCCTAAGGGAAACAGGTACTTAAGAGCTTAGCGCCACCTCATTCCCCATTCACTAGTAAGTATTTCGAGAAGGAAGGCTTGTCGGGGGGTTTTGCCGCCTAATTAGTACTACATATATATTATACTTTCTTGTGGTTTTCACTATTGAACCTCAGAAGAGATAATCTTTATTTTCCAAAGTCGACCGAGAGCTCCTCTCTCATTCCTCGTGTTGAGTTGCATGCGCACTCGAGCTCGTGCACATATACCTATTGGTGTACCACTTCCTCCTAAAAGGAAGAGAAACAAGAACAAAACCGTCCATCAAGCCGATCACGAGCATCATGCTTTCGACAACTTAAACGAATACATGGGAAATAGACCAGTGATTGAGATTCTCCAATCCAACATGGATGGGAATGCGGATGCCATAGTCATTCCCGAGATAGCCGATAACAATTTTGAGCTTATGACATGCATGATAACAATGGTTTCTTCTATCCCCTTCCTAGGGAGACCTATGGATGACCCTCATGACCATATCAATAGATTCATGTCCCTTTGTAATACCATCAAGTATAATGGGTAGCTCCCGATGCAGTTAAGATGATATTATTCCCTTTTCTCTTTGGAGGGAAATGCTAGGAATTGGCTAGATAAGCAACCCTCACATATCATTTTAACTTGGGATGATTTAAAGAAGAAATTTGTGAACAAGTTCTTTCCCCCTTCACTAACCAGCGCATTGAGAAACCAAATTATAGGCTTTCAACAAAAGAAAGACCAAAACTTTAGTGAAGCTTGGGAAGAGTTTAAAGAGTTGTTAAGAAAGTGCCCTAACCATGGTTTTGACCAAGTTCACCAAATTAACACCTTCTACATTGGTTTGAGACCTCACCATCAAGATTCTCTTAACTCGGCCGCGGGTGGGAACATTCTTTCAAAATCCACTCAAGATGCATGGGATATCACTGAAACAAAATGCATGGTTCAAAGTAATAAGGATAGAGATGCGGTGGTACATGTTGTTCAAGAGAGTGCTTCTCAATCAATTGATAGTCAAATACTTAAGCAAAATAATGAAATACTTCAACAACTTAACAAGAATCAAAAGATGAATCAAGAGATGTTTCAAGAGTTTATGAAGGTTTCCTTGAACAATTCTTCTACCAACAATGTCAATGCCATAACCCTATCTTGTGAGACATCTGGAGGCCCTCACTTATACTTGCAATGTGACAAAGTTCAAAACTTTTAAGAAGAATGCTATGCTTATAATGATGATGGAAGAGAATACTTTAAACCAAACGTCAATCCTAATCACCTTTCATACAACTCCAACAATTACCTTGCTCCACTAGGTTTCCCTCCCCAACAACCCACCCATAACCAACCAAACACTCCATAAATGCTCAATAGAAACCAATGGCCAAGGGGACATTATCAAGGGAACAACAACAATAGAGGGCTAAATAACTTTCAAAACCAAGGGAACAATTTTCATGGCAATAACCAAGGCCTTCATAATCTATCTTTATATCCAAACCAAGGTTTTCATCAAGGAAATATGCAACTTTCTCCAATGGATCTGATTCTTCAAAAGCTTAATGCGCATGAGAGGCAAATGAGGGAAATGCAAGAGGGGACTAATAAGAAGTTTATGTTGCTCTTAAACCAAAGACCACAAGGTGCTTTGCCCTCCAACACTCAAACCAATCCAAGGGCAAATGTAAATGCAATCACTACAAGGAGTGGGAAAACAACCATTGAACCTTCAATTCCTCCTACACCTCCTTTGGTGAATCCTACCACGGTTCCTTCTTGTGACAAGCCTACACCTTCTAAGCCTACACATTCCAATCCTACACCTACTAATCCTTCACCTTCTACACGTATCATTGAAGAAACCCAAAAAGAGAGTCCTTCAACAAATTTCACTCAAGATTTACCAAAACCAAATCTTCCATATCCTTCTAGATTGAGAAAAGAGAAGCTTAAGAACAAAGATGACATTCAAGTGTCTAACTTTTTGAGGATGTTTAAGCAATTGAATATCAACATATCTTTTACGGAGGCTTTAGCTTACATACCCAAGTGTGCCAAGATGTTTAAGGACCTTCTCTCCAACAAAGAAAAATTGATTGATATGCCTAACACTTCCGCGGTGTTGTTGAATACTTTACCAACTAAACTTGGTGATTCGAGCCGGTTCTTAATTCCTTGTAATTTCCCGGGGGTTGAGAATTGCATGGCACTTGTGGACCTTGGTGAAAGCTAAAATTTGATGCCTTTGTCCGTTTGGAAATAACTCTCTCTTCCCAAGCTCACACCTACTAAAATGACACTTGAGTTAGCAAAGCGTTCAATAGCTTATCCGGTGGGGATTGCGGAAGATGTTTTTGCAGGAGTTGATAAGTTCACATTCCCCGCGGATTTTGTAATTGTTGACTATGACATGGACCCTAGAGTCACCCTTATTGTAGGAAGGCCCTTCTTAAGGACCGGTCGCACTCTTATTGATGTGGCGGAAGGTGAACTAATTATGAGGGTAGAGGATGAGAAAGTAGTGTTTAAGTTGGGGAAAGTAACTAAGAAATCTCAAAGTTGTGAAACCGTTAACATTGTGGATGTTCTTGATGAGGTTTGTAATGAACACTTTCATGAGGCTTGCAAAAGTGATAATGAGAAAATTCCACATGTTGAGACCGTAGCCTCAATTGCTCCCTCTTTAACACCATTTGGAGAGAGTGATTTTCTCTTAGAGGAATTTGAGTCTAACTTTCTTGGAAATGAAGATTCTCCAATCAATTGGGAAGAAGATATTCTTATCCAAAAGTTACTCAATGAGGATCCCATTCCTTCACCTACTCCATAAGAGGTTACTAATGATGATCCCACATTAGTTCAACCTTCTATTGAGAGTCCACCTTCCCTAGAGCTTAAAGATCTTCCATCACAGCTTGAGTATGCTTTCTTAGAGAGGGAGGATAAATTACCCGTTATCATAGCTAAAGATTTACAAGATGATCAGAAGAAAAAGCTAATAGAAGTTCTTAAGAAGCACAAGAAGGCTATAGCTTGGAAAATATCCGACAAAAGGGGGATTGATCCTAACTTTTGTACACACAAAATCCTTATGGAGGATGATTAAAAACTAGCCATCCAAAACCAAAGAAGGGTTAACCCAAAAATCCATGAAGTCATCAAAAAGGAAGTTATCAAACTCCTTGATGCGGGTATGATTTACCCAATTTCCGACTCACAATGGGTTAGCCCAGTGCATTGTGTGCCTAAAAAGGGTAGAATCACCGTTGTTCCAAATGAAAACAACGAGTTGATTCTCACAAGACTTGTCACGGGTTGGAGAGTTTGTATTGATTATAGAAAGCTTAATGATGCTACTAGGAAAGACCATTTCTGTAAACCCGCATTAAAGCACCATGAACAGTACACATGAACAGTGAACATACAAAAATACGGTAAAATTAAAACTTTCCATTTATAATATAATTCACGTGTCATGATATTTAATAACATGTAATTACGTATATATTATAAATGTGTTAACTACACGACATATAAAAATCACGATAATTAAACATGAACGTACACGTAAATAATTTAAATCGGGAAAACTACGAGTTTCCCCGTTGGCTCCCTGTAGGTTGCGCCTAAGACAAGAAAGAAGTAGAAGTGGGCTTGGCCCATGACCCAACTTAAAACCCATAATTTTATGTTTACAGAAAAATCTCTCCTTGCCTCTTTTATGCTATCTTGCCGCCGGCCACATCAAACCACAAGGAGGAACCAGACGATTTTTGCTTATTAATTGTGTGTACGTGATCATGATCTTAATTCTTTCTTCTACGTGTTCGGCAAATCAAAAACCCTTTTCCTTTTCTTTTGATTCTTATTGAATTCATGCTCTTATTTAATTAATCATAAAAGCAAGATGCTAAAACATGTGGGATTAATTAAACATAGAAAAAGGGGGTGTTTGGTTGTGTTTTGGTTCGGCCGAGACACCACCGAGAGCCAAGGGGCTCTCGGCTTGTCTTCATCACCACCACCGAGACCCTCTAAGGGCTCGGCTTGGTTGGTTTAGGCTCGGACGCATCAAGGGGGAACCTCGACTCGAGCTCGAGGTGTGGTTTTATTTTGGACCGAGTGCCAACCGAGACCAATAGGGTCTCGGTGGGACTATAGTGAAAACAGTAGGAACCGGACAACAAAACAGGGGGAACCGGACACAACCGGTGGGAACCGGCTGGGAACCGGTCACAACCGGTGGGAACCAGCTATGAACTGGTGTAAACCGGGCGGCAGCTAGCCGTGGCTCGGTAGCGGGTAAAACCACTCGGACAGTGGCAACCGGCTAGGCCGGGTTAGCCACTGTCAAGGGTGTTTGGCTCGGCTTATATGTGATCCCGAGTTCGGGCTAGGGATAATTTAAAAACACGGGTTCGGGTTTCGAGAATTATTAAAATCAGAAAATATGTTTAATTAAATTAATTACTAGAATTTTTTTAGTTTAATTAAATTCATGACTTAGGTTAAATATTAAAGTTAATATTACATGTATAAACTAAAGTATTTTACTTAGCTTAATATAATTAAAACATGTATTGTTTATTAAATTCTTATAACGTATAGTTTAATTAAATTAACTAGTTATTTAATTAAGAAGCTATAACCGTAACTTGTATTATACTAATTAAACTTTACTTATTATTAATAATCCAGCTTATTTCTAATTATAAAAACTTACTGTTTTTGGAAACTTTCTATTTTTAGAAACTTACTATTTATGGAAACCTGCTATTTTTATAAACTTAGTTAGTATTACAATACAAGTATTATAATACCATCCTACATGAATAATAAACAACAGAACATCAGTATAACTACAGATAACACATTGACATACTAAAACATGACAGAATAAGTATAACAGGCTAATAACACACAGAACCAGTAACACACATGTAATTCAGACAACTCATACACGTTCCCATTCTTATGTAGTATTATCCGTCAAGGCGGAGTAGTTTCTTATGCGTTTCCATTAGCTTCTATTGGACATAAGGTACGGATTTGTCGTCCTTCAGTAAGGACAACCTCTTCCTTTATTAGGATTTCCCGTATGCAGCCAACTGTTTTCCCTAGTAGTTACAAATTAAATGCTTATGTTTTATTAGTTACCTTAGACATATACATTCATGACCAGTTTCACCTAGTTATTGAGGTACCATAACCATAACACTAGAGGCACTAGTGTTATGACTTCACCACGGCGGAGTGATAGCTCGTGGCATCCCTTTAAGTTATTTGGCCATTATTATATTATTATTATCATGTGGGCCGTATGGGTGTACCCTAGGTTCAGTTTCAGTCAGGATTTCATGGTGAATGTGGTGTGTGCCTTGCATCCTTCACAAGGAGTTGATACCTCCTACCCATTACCAATTAATTAGGCATCCCCTCTAATTTGCATGACGAGGTCACCCATCCAAGTATTCGTGCACGTTGTTGACCTCATGACCTATATTGGCTTTTGGTATATTAAACTAATAACAGATTTTCATAAGTAACATAAGCTATGTTTTTAGAACTAAAACTACTAAACATGACTTACATCTAGGTTTCCTAGGACTTATTCATTTCAGCTGCAATTCATGCTTTATACGCTTTATATGCTTTCATTCCTTTATATCTTTACGTTATGCTATATATATCCGTGCACTGAGCGTTATGCTCAACCGTTTTCCATTCCATGTTCCCAAACGGCAGGTACCCAAGGTCGCAAGTAGGATCTCCAGAGTATGTGACTCAGATGGAAACTATCCAGCCTCTTTTACCTTATGTATTTATTCCTACTTTCTCATACTTTATTTCATTTGGACATTGTTTAGTCCTTTCATTTACATTATTTAATATTGCTTGTGTGTGAGTTACTTAGACTACCGATGTTTGTTTCCGGTATTTCTATTTATGGTCATGAATGTTTAGACATTTACCTTGCATGCTTTGATGACACGCCATATTTTACTGTAGCATTCCATTTTAACTAATGGGGTGTTACAATTATGGTATCAGAGCCCAAAGTTTCGACCTGTAGCTCTATAAAACATGACATGTGACTTATGGGTAGTCAACAATGTCTTCATAAAACTAACAATTGGTTTTCATGCATTCATTCATTTTCATTTCATTTTCATGCATTCATATCATGGTCACAGGTTTATGACTAAGTAATGGTAGGTACAAGACCGACCCTATTTAGTCGCATGTGCTTTTATCGAAACTTTTAACTTCGGGACCGACCCATAGGCGTCCCCTCGCTATGTCTTTTGTTTTGGGTGAACTGGCCATAGGCATCATGCATTTTAAACTGTTTCATGCATTATAAACCACTTCATTGATTATACATTATTCATGCGTTTTATGTCATCTCATTTCAGATTTATCATTTATGTTACATTTTGTTTTTAAACTGTCATATGGTGAACACACGCAATGCTCAAGAGTTGGTTGCAGCTATCAATGCACCTCTACAAGTCATCCTTCCCCAACTTCGCAATGAAATCAGGAACGAAGTTCATGCTGAAATTCAAGCTCAGGGCGTTCAATACGGCCCTCATCATGAAAACCACTACAACAAAAATCCTCCACCACCACCACCTATTACTCTTATGACTTGGTTTGAGCGATTCAACAAACAACAACCCCGTTCGTTTGAGCAGACTGACAGCCCCAACGAGGCTGAAGCTTGGATTTCTTACATCGAGAAGATATTTGATGCGATAGGTTGTGACGGCGTTTTCAAGGAAATACTTGCTTGCTATAAGTTTGAAGGTGATATGCTGTAGTGGTGGAAGTCTGCCAAGCAGTCCAATGGTGGTGATAATTGGGTTGCACTTTTGACATGGGACAAGTTTAAAGAGCTCTTCCTTAACAAGTACTTTCCACATGCTGAACAGGAGAACCTTAAGCGAGATTATCATAATATCCGACAGGTTGCTGGGGAGAATAGCAACGAATTCTATAGAGGTTTCTTCGTTTGGCTGGTTTCTTGGGAGCAGCAGCTGGTACTGCTGAGGAGCAAGCTGAGAAGTTTTGCTGGGCTCTTCGCACATCGGTCGCCAACAGTTTGGTTTGTGCTACATTCACTACAGTAGCACAGGTGGCCGATGCATCCCGTAAGCTTAAGATGCTTCAGGAGCGAGAGGAGTTTGGTGATGACAGAGCAGTGAAGCGGCAGAAGACTGACGACCGTAAGCCTGTGACCGTTCAGCAGCAAGCATCTAAGGGAAACGGTCAGACCAATGACCATTCTGGTTTAGAGAGGCGTGGCGGTAATGATAATTACCATAACAACGCTAATAACTCGAACAACAGCATGTCCCTACATTAACCTTCTTTCATGTTAAACTATCTTATGTTATGGTATTCTGACACTCCAACGATTTTAATTCAGGAATAACAACAACGGTAGTGATCAGGACCGTAGAGGTTCACAGCCTAATCGTTCTACCTCATCTGGTAATTTTCAAACCTTCTATATAATCATGTTTATATTCCATGACCATGTCTCAAGTATGTAATCCTGAATCAGACTCTCAGATAACTAGGACGCCTGCTGGAGGATTCACGCATCCTATCTGTCCTACTTGTCAGCGTAGACATTCTGGTATTTGTCGCCGAGGTACTGGTGGTTGTTTCAAGTGTGGTCAACCAGGTCGTCAGCAGAAGGACTGTCGCGAGGGTGAGATAGAATGCACCTCTGGACATGCCGACACCAAGCCACCTCCTACTTCTGGTCGCGTGTTCACTACTACTAGAGATCAGGCGAACAAGACTTCACGTACCATCACCGGAAATCTCTTTATGAATGGTTTGGCAGCATGTGTTCTATTTGATACTGGAGCGACTCATTCAGTCATATCCACTACTTTTGTTGTACGTGTTAGGATTTCCCCTATGCCATTAGATAATGCCTTATGCATTTCCACGCCACTTAGGACTCTGTACGAATCACTCAGGTGTACAGAGATCTTCCCCTAGAATTTGATGATAAGATCCGCAGAGTTGACGCACTTCCTTTGGACATGTGCGATTTTGACTTGATTTTGGGCATGTACTGGTTATCCAAACACTAGGATACGATTGTCTGCCACACTTATCGGGATATCTTCGGTGATGTTAAATCCCCAGAGTACATACACCATGGTTTTCTGCCAAGGAGGTCGTTAAAAATTATTTCATCCATGGAGGCGCATGGACTACTAGCACACGGCTGTCAGGGCTTCATAGCCAATATTCATGACATTTCTGCCGAGTCTTCATGGATCCAAGATCAGCCTATTGTGTCAGAATTTCCTGAAATTTTTCTTGATGAACTTCCAGGCATACCATCTGTTCGAGAAGTCGAGTTTGAAATTAAGCTCATTCCAAGTACAGAGCCAATTTCCAAGGCTCCTTATCGCATTGATCCTATAGAGCTTAAGGAAATAAAAGATCAGCTGCAGGAACTTCTGGAACGAGGTTTCATCCGTCTCAGTGCATCGCCATGGGGTGCACCGGTACTGTTCGTGAAGAAGAAAGACGACAACATGCGTTTATGTATAGACTATCGTGAGCTGAACAAGATCACAATCAGGAATCGTTACCCTTCTCCGTGAATTGATGACCTTTTTGATCAACTTCAGGGTGTCAAGTATTTCTCCAAAATCGATCTAAGGTCCGGCTACCATCAGTTACGGGTTAAAGAGCAGGATATCTCTAAGACTGCTTTTCGTACACATTATGGGCACTACGAGTTTGTAGTCATGCCATTCGGACTCACTAATGCTCCAACTGTCTTCATGGATTTGATGAACCGTGTTTTCCATGAGTTTATAGAAAAGTTCGTTATCGTGTTCATTGATGACATCCTGATTTTCTCCAAATCTAAGGAGGAACATGAGGAACACCGTCGTACAGTCTTGTAGATTCTTCGTCAGAAGCAGCTGTATGCCAAGTTCTCCAAGTGTGAGTTTTGGTTAAGCAAGGTGGCATTTCTGGGCCATATTGTATCTGAAGAGGGGATCACCATGGATCCTGCAAAGGTTGAAGCTATCACCAAATGGTCGAAACCTACATCTACAACAGAGGTTAGAAGTTTTCTGGGTTTAGCTGGCAATTACCGCAGGTTTGTTGAGAACTTTTCACAGTTAGCCTTACCTTTGACTAAGCTGATGAGGAAAGGAGAGAAATTCGTCTGGACGAAAGAAAGATAGAAGAGCTTTGAAGATCTTAAGCAGAAGTTAGTGACTGCACCTATTCTTACTCTCCCATCTGGCTTAGGTGAATTTCAGATCTATAGTGACGCTTCAGGAAAGGTTCTAGGCTGTGTTCTCATGCAACATGGGAAGGTTATTGCATACGCATCACGACAGCTGAAACCTTATGAAGAAAACTATCCTACTCATGATTTGGAGCTTGCAGTAGTTGTTTTCACGTTGAAGATCTGATGGAGAAAGAAGAATAAACTGATTATGTAGTTTCCTTAGTTTATGATATCTTTTATTTTAATTTTCTTATTTTGTGGTATGTTTTATTTATTTTTCTGATTTTGTGTTTCCCGGGAAGAATATTGTTATCTTTTTCGCAAGTTTAGTTTTTCTATATAATTAGGACTTTTTGTATTGAATTATGATGGAGTTATGAATAAAAAAACACAGACTTTTAGTCTTCTGATTATTGACTTAAATCCAGGTTAGGGTTTATTGATCGATTTCATCCAAATAATCGGGTATTCGTCGAATCAATGATTATTGGAGTTTACCTGATTATCGGTATTCTTTTTGAATCAACAATAGTTGGAAGGATTGTGGCTGGCATTCTTTGGAATCAACATATTCAATTATCTATCTTTATCCTTGTTAGTTTAGTCTACATCAGTTGGTATCAAGAGCCGAAGTTCCTGATTAAAGATGTTAGAATATCTGTTTTTTGAGGTTGATGGTTCATCTTTTGATGAATGGGAAGATTATGGTGCAGCTAGTGATGATTATGATGGACCTCCCATATTTTATGAATATGAAGAAGAACCGATGCTAGTTTATGATACAGATATTGAAGATGTCATTGAAGAAAAAGAAGGATTGACGAGGAAAAAAGAATTGGGTAGGGAAGAAGACAACATTGAAGACACTGTAGTTGTGGTTAACAGTCTTTGTTCTACAATGATCCAAACTATCATGGTCGACAAGTTGGGTTTAAAGACGATCAACGTTCAAGGTCGTTCATTTTAAAGAAAGGAAATTTAATGGAAGGGATACAAATTTGGATTCTACGCGTACAAAGGACGAGTAAGACAAACTCGAGGACGAGTTTTTTGAAGTGAGGGAGAATGATGGAGAAAGAAGAATAAACTGATTATTTAGTTTCCTTAGTTTATGATATCTTTTATTTTAATTTTCTTATTTTGTGGTATGTTTTATTTATTTTTCTGATTTTGTGTTTCATGGGAAGAATATTGTAATCTTTTATTCCAAGTTTAGTTTTTCTATATAATTAGGACTTTTTGTATTGAATTAAGATGGAGTTATGAATAAAAAAACACAGACTTTTAGTCTTCTGATAATTGACTTAAATCCAGGTTAGGGTTTATTGTTCGATTTGATCCAAATAATCGGGTATTCGTCGAATCAAACGATTGTTGGAATTTACCTGATTATCGGTATTCTTTTTGAATCAACGATAGTTGGAAGGATTGTGTCTGACATTCTTTGGAATCAACAGATTCAATTATCTATCTTTATCCTTGTTATTTTTCGCTACATCAAGATCTGGAGACATTATTTGTATGGTGAATCATGTGACATATTCACCGACCACAAGAGTCTCAAGTACATCTTCAGTCAGAAGGAACTGAACATGAGACAGAGGAGATGGTTAGAGCTATTGAAGGACTACGACACCAACATTTAGTACCATCCTGGTAAGGCGAATGTGGTGGCAGATGCTCTGAGCAGAAGGTCCGGTATGATTGTTGGCATCTGGATTGTGAAGGAGATCATCCGTGACCTAGAGAAGACTGATATTGAGTTTTATGTACGAGGACAACACAGTTACTGGGCTAATCTTAGAGTAGAACCAGACTTACATTCTAGGATCTAGGAAGCGCAGAAGGACGATGGTGAGATTTGGGCTATCATTAAGAACCTTGATCAACAGACGGAATTTCGTGTTGACAATGATGATATCTTATGGCAGGACACTAGACTAGTGGTTCTTGATGACTCTACACTCAAGGAAGCTGTGCTGACTGAAGCTCACAGCTCTCCATTTACCATACATACTGGTTCTACCAAGATGTACCACGACATCAAGCAACACTTTTGGTGGAGTGGTATGAAGCAGGATGTTGCCACATTCGTTTCTAAATGTATGATCTGTCAGCAAGTTAAGATCGAACACCAGAGAGCTAGTGGTTTACTACAACCATTAGATATTCCAGCATGGAAGTGGGGCATCCATGGATTTTGTTAATGATCTACCTATGACTCAGAGGAAGAACGACGCCGTCTGGGTTATTGTTGATAGGTTGACTAAATCTGCTCATTTTCTGCCAATCTACAAGGAGAATCCGGTCAGCAAATTAGTAGACACTTTTCAGAAGGAGATCATGAGACTGCATGGTACTCCATCAGAAATCATCTCTGACAAAGATCCACGTTTCACATGACGTTTCTGGAGGAGTCTGCAGAAAGCTTGGGGCACCAGACTTAAGCTCAGCACCGCCTTTCATCCTCAGACCGAAGGATAGTCGGAACGTACCATTCAGACATTGGAGGACATGCTGCGGGCGTGTGCTCTAGAGTGGTCAGGAAGTTGGGATGATTATATATATCTAGTGGAGTTTGCATACAATAACAGCTGGCACGCTAGCATCAAGTGTGCTCCTTTTGAGATGTTGTATGGTAGGAAGTCTCGCACCCCAATCTACTGGGATCAAGTGGGCGAACGACTACTTGAGGGTCCAGAGATGATTGAGGTGACTAATGAGAAGGTCTTCGTCACCAAGGCGAAGCTTCAGGAAGCTCGTGCTCGTTTGAAGAGCTATGTTGATAAACGTCGTAGAGATGTATCTTTCAACGTAGGTGATCACGTTCCTCAAGGTATCACCTGCACGAGGAGTTAAACGTTTTGGAATCAGAGGGAAGCTCAGTCCTCGCTTGATCGAACCGTTCAACATCATAGAACGCATTGGTGAAGTGTCATATCGTTTAGCATTACCGCCTCAGCTATTACACGTTCACAACGTGTTCCATGTGTCCTTACTCAGAGGATACAACTATCATCCAGTTCATGTTTTCCAGTATCCGCTTGATCAGATTCGAGAGGATCTTTCATATGTCGAAGTACCCGAGAGAGTTCTTGAACGACAAGATCGTGTCATGCGGAGGAAGACGATCCCTTTCGTCAAAATACACTGGAGGGATCATCCTGAGCGAGAAGCCACGTGGGAGACGGAGGAGTCTATACGGGCTTCTTACCCTCATTTCCATTTTTGATTCAGGTATGTTTCTTCAGTTTATATTTACTCCAATTCGAGGACGAATTGTTCTTTTAGAGGGGAAGAGTTGTAAAACCCGCATTAAAACACCATGAACAGTACACATGAATAGTGAACATACAAAAATACGGTAAAATTAAAACTTTCTATTTATAATATAATTCACGTGTCATGATATTTAATAACATGTAATTACATATATATTATAAATGTGTTAAGTACACGACATATAAAAATCATGATAATTAAACATAAACGTGCACGTAAATAATTTAAATCGGGAAAACTACGGGTTCCTCGTGGGCTCCCTTTAGGCCGCGGCTAAGACAAGAGAGAAGGAGAAGTGGGCTTGGCCCATGACCCAACTTCAAACCCATAATAAACAAAACACAGGAAACTTAAACATAATTTTAGAATTAAAGAAGAAGCTCTCCTTGCCTCCTTTTTGCTCTCTTGGCGCCGACCAAATCAAACCACAAGGAAGAACCGGACAATTTTTGCTTATTAATTGTGTGTACGTGATCGTGATCTTAATTCTTTCTTCCACATGTTCGGTAAATCAAAAACCCTTTTCTTTTTCTTTTAATTCTTATTGAATTCATGTTCTTATTTAATTAATCTTATAAACAATATGCTAAAACATGTGGGATTAATTAAACATGGAAAAAGGAGGTGTCTGGTTGTGTTTTGGTTCGGCCGAGACACCACTGAGAGCCAAGGGGCTCTCGACTTGTCTTCATCACCACCATTGAGACCCTCTAAAGGCTCGGCTTGGTTGGTTTAGGCTCGGACGCAGCAAGGGGGAACCCCGACTCGAGGTTGGGGTGTGGTTTTGTTTTGGACCGAGTGCCAACCGAGACCAATAGGGTCTCGGTGGGACTATAGTGAAAACAGTGGGAACCGGACAACAAAACTGGGGGAACCGATCACAACTGGTGGGAACCGGCTGTGAATCGGTATGAACCGGGCGGCGGCTAGCCGTGGCTCGGCAGTGGGTAAAACCACTCGGATAGTGGCAACCGTCTAGGCCGGGTTAGCCACTGTCAAGGGTGTTTAGCTTGGCTTATATGTGATCCCGAGTTTGGGCTCGGGTTAATTTTTAAAAACATGGGTTCGGGTTTCGGGAATTATTAAAATCATAAAAATGTTTAATTAAATTAATTACTAGACTCTTTTAATTTAATTAAATTCATGACTTAGGTTAAATATTAAAGTTAATATTACATGTATAACCTAAAGTATTTTACTTAGCTTAATATAATTAAAACATGTATTTTTAATTAAATTCTTATAACGTATAGTTTAATTAAATTAACTAGTTATTTAATTATTAAGCTATAACCATGACTTGTATTATACTAATTAAACTTTACTTATTATTAATAATCCAGCTTATTTCTAATTATTTAAACTTACTATTTTGGAAACTTTCTATTTTTAGAAACTTACTATTTATGGAAACCTTCTATTTTTAGAAAGTTACTTAGTATTACAATACAAGTATTATAATACCATCCTACATGAATAATAAACAACAGAACATCATTATAACTATAGATAACACAGTAACATACTAAAACATGACAGAACAAGTATAACAAGCTAATAACACACATAACCAGTGAAACAATTGTAATTCAGACAAGTCATACACGTTCCCATTCTTATGTAGTATTATCCGTCAAGGCGGAGTAGTTTCTTCAGCGTTTCCATTTGCTTCTACTAGACATAGGGTACGGATTTCCCGTCCTTCAGTAAGGACAACCTCTTCCTTTATTAGGATTTCCCGTATGCAACCAACTGTTTTCCCAGTAGTTACAGATTAAATGCTTATGTTTTATTAGTTACCTTAGCCATATACATGCATGACCAGTTTCACCTAGTTACGGAGGTACCATAACCATAACACTAGAGGCACTAGTGTTATCACTTCACCACGGCGGAGTGATAGCTCGTGGCGTCCCTTTCAGTTATTTGGCCATTATTATATTATTATTATCATGTGGGACGTATGGGTGCATCCTAGGTTCAGTATTAGTCGGGATTTCATGGTGAATGTGGTGTGTGCCTTGCATCCTTCACAAGGAGTTGATCCCTCCTACCCATTACCAATTAATTAGAGGCATCCCCTCTAATTTGCATGACGAGGTCACCCCTCCAAGTATTCATGCACGTTGTTGACCTCATGACCTATATTGGCTTTTGGTATATTAAACTAATAATAGATTTTCATAAGTAACATAAGCTATGTTTTCAGAACTAAAACCAATAAACATGACTTACATCTAGCTTTCCTAGGACTTATTCATTTCTGCTGCAATTCATGCTTTATACGCCTTATATGCTTTCATTCCTTTATGTCTTTACGTTATGCTATATATATTCGTGCACTGAGCGTTATGCTCAGCCGTTTTCGATTACATGTTCCCAAACGGTAGGTACCCAAGGTCGCAAGTAGGATCTCCAGAGTATGTGCATTCGGATGGAAGCTATCCAACCTCTTTTACCTTATGCATTTATTCCTACTTTCTCATACTTTATTTCATTTGGACATTGTTTAGTCCTTTCATTTACAGTATTTAATATTGCTTGTGTGTGAGTTACTTAGACTACCAATGTTTGTTTCCGGTATTTCTATTTATGGTCATGAATGTTTAGACATTTACCTTGCATGCTTTGATGACACGCCATATTTTATCGTAGCATTCCATTTTAACAAATGGGGTGTTACGGTTTCCCATTACCTTTCATGGACCAAATGCTGGAACGCTTAGCGGGAAATGAGTACTATTACTTTCTAGAAGGATTTTCAGGTTATTTCCAAATACCCATTGATCCAAAAGATCAAGAAAAGACCACATTCACTTGTCCCTATGACACATTTGCTTACAAGAGAATGCCTTTTGGCTTGTGCAATGCCCCGGGGACATTTCAAAGGTGTATGATGGCAACGTTTCATGACATGATAGAGCACACAATGTAATTGTTTATGGATGATTTGTCGGTTTTGGAGATTCATTCATTTCTTGTCTCTCCCATTTAGAACGTATGCTTAAAAGGTGTGAAGAAACACGTGTTTTTCTAAATTGGGAGAAGTGCCATTTCATGGTTAAAGAAGGGATAGTTTTGGGGCATAAGATATCTAAGAAAGGTTTAGAAGTGGATCGTGATAAAATAGATGTTATTGCCAAACTTCCCCCACCTACCACGATGAAAGGAGTTAGGAGTTTCTTGGGACATGCGGGTTTCTATAGACGTTTCATCCAAGACTTTTCAAAAATAGTTAGACCCATGACCCACCTCTTAGAAAAAGAGGCTCCTTTCATATTCACACAAGAGTGTTTAGAGTCTTTTGAGATCCTTAAAGAAAAATTGACTAAGGCTCTAGTTTTGGTTTCACCAAATTGCGATTTTCCTTTTGAACTCATGTGTGATGCTAGTGATTATGCCGTGGGGGCCGTTTTGGGGCAAATAATTAATAAACACTTTCAACCTATACACTATGCTAGTAAGACAATGATGGGTGCTCAATTGCATGATACTACCATGGAAAAAGAATTGCTAGCCATTGTATATGCTTTTGAGAAATTTAGACCCTATCTTGTGCTTTCGAAGACCATAGTGTATACGGACGATTCCGCTCTCAAATACCTTGTGACGAAGCAAGATGCTAAGCCTAGACTATTGAGATGGGTTTTGTTGCTCCAAGAGTTCTCCATAGAAATCCGTGAAAAGAAAGGAGCCGAGAATTTAGCGGCGAATCATTTGAGTAGACTTGAGCATCCTTTCCAAGGAGAATTGCCTCATAAGGAAATTAATGAATCCATTCCACTTGAGGAACTCATGTCTATCTCTTCACAAGAGGATGTCACCCCTTGGTTTGCGGATATAGCAAACTATCTTGTGGGGGATGTGCTAATTGAGGGTCTCACTTCCCAATAAAAGAAAAAGTTTCTCAAGGAAGCTAAATACTACTTTTGGGATGACCCTTACCTCTTTAGGCAATGTACAGACCAAATCATAAGAGGTTATGTAGATGGGCCCGAAGCATTTAAGATTTTAGAAGCTTGCCATAAGGGACCAACGATGGGCCATTTTGGCCCAACTACACGGCTAAAAAGTCTTTGGTTCGGGTTACTACTGGCCTTCCATTTACAAAGATGCCCAAGAGATGGTGAAATATTGTGATGTTTGTCAAAGACAAGGGAAAATTAATCAAAGAGTTGAGATGCCACAAAGTTTCATACAAGAATGTGAGATATTTGATGTATGGGGCATAGATTTTATGGGACCTTTTCCATCTTCAAAGGGGAATAAGTACATACTTGTAGCGGTGGATTATGTTTCTAAGTGGATTGAGGCTAAAGCCTTGCCTACTAATGATGCTCGAGCTGTAGTAAAGTTCTTGAAGCAATTATTTGCTAGATTTGGTGCACCTCATGCCATAATAAGTGATCGTGGGACCCATTATTGTAATAAACAATTTACAAGAGTCATGAAGAAGTATGGTGTTAACCATAGAATTTCTACAGCATATCACCCTCAAACAAATGGGAAAACCAAGGTCACAAATCATGGTTTAAAGAGGATTTTACAACATACGGTGGGAGAGCATCGAGCTACTTGGTCGAATAAGCTTGATGATGCTTTATGGGCTTTTAAAACCGCTTTTAAGACACCAATCGGTTGTACACCTTATAGACTTGTCTATGGAAAAGCATGCCACCTCCCATTCGATTTAGAACACAAGGCTTCATGGGCTCTTAAATGGGCTAATTTTGATCTTAATCAAGTCGGTTCACATAGGAAAGACCAACTTAATGAGATGAATGAGCTTAGAACCGATGCATATGAAAACTCATTGCTTTATAAGGAAGAGACTAAGCAAGTGCATGATGCTAAGATTAAGAACCGTGAGTTCAAAGTTGGAGAGTCGGTTTTACTCTTTAACTCATGGTTGAAACTTTTTGCGGGAAAGCTTAAGTCACGATGGTCCGGTCCATTCACAATTGCTCAAGTATTTCCATATGGTACTATTGAGTTGTCTCAACCAAATGGCCCAAATTTCAAAGTGAATGGTCATCATGTCAAGCAATACTTTTAGGGAGGACATTTCCATTGAAATGGTCCAAGAGACCCCCATTTTCCCCATGAATTAATTCATTATGGGAAGAGTCGAGCTAGAGACTCCTTAAATTAAGCTTGAATAACTAGGATTAGATCATTTAGACTAGAGTGTGGTAGGATAGGAATAAAAGGGTTTATAGTTGAGATGAAGTGTAGGGGGTGCCTATTCTTGGTGTTTGTAGGGTTGCTCTCTCTCATTGCATGCATTGGAGCTTATGGAGGAGGCCCTTGTATCGGGTTCACTTTGATACTCTTGTGATTCAAAATTAACTCTTAATAATGTCTAAAATGAATTCACTTTAGTAGACCTTTCCTTAGCTCGAGTTAAGCAAAGTAATCAATCATAAGTGTAGGGGAGTTTACTCCAATACTCTTAAACATCGAGGACAATGTTTATCCTAAGTGTAGGGGGTCTTATATCGAAGTGACCTTACCTAGAACATTGCCTTGCCTTCATGATAATTGAGAAAATTAATTTTTCAAACATTTTTCAAAAAATTTTGATCTACTTTGGCCAACATAAATATGCACTCATAATTTTTGCATTAATCATTTTTCATTTTGCATAACACATTTGCATATCATAAATTTCTTCTTTAACTTTTCATCAAAAATATATTAAAAAAAGAAAAAAATAATAATAAAGGATATGGTTTAACAAGTTTAGATATCTTTGACATATTAGACCCGCCATGAATATTTTGACTCAACCCCGAGTTTTCTTATCAAGCTTACTCTAGCTAGTATCCTTAACCATGTAGACCTTTATTGGTTTATTAGGCTAAGCATCCACTAGTCTCATTATTTGAGATTTTAAACTGTGGAGAACGAGGGATGATAGAGTTTGAAGTAAGTGTAAAGGGGTAGATAAACCTCATATTAATTAATTATGGCTATTATATCCCCTTTCGTAACCTTTACTTTCTTGTCAACGCATGTATATATTGTTAATAAATAATCAAGAACGGTTTTTATTGGTTTGTAGTCTCTTATGCATTTTTGACTAACCATTCGTGGTTGGTATAATTACGTCTTAAGATTCTAAGTTAGAACGTTTTATGTGTACTAGACTTATGTCATGCTTAATACTTAGCGGGTGTTTTTCCTTTTATTCTTTTCATTTTATTTGAGAGGAATAAATAAAAATAAGAGCGGCTTATAAAAAAAATGAATGGCTAGAAAAAAAGAAGAAAAAAAATAATTATACAATACCCCCAAGAGGGGAAGTGAAGTGTTAATTACAGTAGATATTAAATTCCAATATTACTCTCACAAGGGTTGCGGGGATTTAATAGTTGCTCCAATCCAATATTACCTTGACGGGTTGCGGGATTGAAGATCCAAGATCTCAAAAAGGCGGCGGATATAAATTATTGCGTGAGTTTTATTTTTCTTTACTTAGCGAGTGTGTAGCTACTTATTAATGCATGACATAAGGATCTTAAACATAAAATGAATGACTTATTATTTTGGGTCGGACTTATATCAATTGTGGGCGGTTTTTCAAGTAGTGGATGAGATGGTCACATAGGATTAAAACCGTGCTTCCTTATTTTTAGATTTTACACTTCTTATATTTCACGCTTCAAATAACGACAAATTTGCCCAAAAGCAATTTGCTCAAATAATAACCGGTCTTAGAGGCATTATACGTGAGAGTATAATGGTAACATAATTAATTTTTATGAATAAGTCGATGCACTTTCACTTATGAATAACAATGATCTCGTTTTTAAGCTTAGTATGGGGAAAGTGAAACTTGAGGATGATAAGTATTCATGGTACCAAATCCCTAATTAAAGTCCTAGATTTCTTTATGAATTATTTCCATCAAAACCATTTCAAGAAAATACAAAAATATATAAATATAATTGTTTTTATTACATTGCATTGTAAAAATCAAAATCATGCATCATATAGTGTAGTGTAGTGTAAAAGCATTTCTTTTTTGTCCAAGGTGGATTAATTATGAGAAAAATGTAATTTAGATCTTTGAAATATGGCATTGCATGAGGCCATGGCAATGAACAAGTGTAGGGGATTTGATATGAATGAAATCTCATATCAATTATATCATATTAAACCCTAAAACACAAAGTAAAATACTAGATTTTATGTGTAAAAGCAGTATTATGGGGTATTCTTTGTTGTTTGTGCTTTCGTAGGTAAAAAGATACAAATTTGATGCAAACACGTAGTCCAAGGCATTTATATTAAAGAAAAGACAAAAGAAGGACTCAAGATGACAAGTCAACAAAAGTCAAAGGACCTTTCTTGACAAGCTGCCAAACTTAAGGGACTAAAAGTGCAAATTTGATAAAGTCAAGAACAAAGTCAAAAGACCTCAAGATCAAAGTCAAAAAGTCAAAGGGTCAAAGCTGGTCAAATAGAAAGTCAAAGGGCCAAGAATGTCAAGTTTATGAAGCTGTTAACTCAAATTACAAATCTGCCAACTAGAGGGATCAAATCTATCAATTTTGGAAGTAAAATACGCTTGATCCGTGTACAAGGGCTATCAACGAATGAGAGGCTTCAAAAATTAATACTCGGATTGCCACATAGCCACATTTAATGAAGGGAGAGAACGAATGGGAGGCGTATCTCAACAGTAGCTCCACTCAGATTTATTAACCAATCATAAATCAAAGATTGGATAATGATCCGTAACTTCCTTTTTCAACCAATACTACACTTCCATGTGTATCATCTCAACTCCAGAACGCATAGAACGAATGAGGCACTTTCATGAAAATCTTTTAACACCAAAATTGATCATCGTCATGAGGTGACCATAACCCAAGTGTTTGATTAGCAATTCATTCAGTGGATTAAAAACCCCCAATTCCATCAAGAACGGATCATGAGAAATTAGCAGATTGTGGACACTTGGCATTCTCCTATTCGCTATACTACGTCATCACCCTCACCAACTCCTCATCTGAGCTCTATAAATACCTATGTTAGCTCTCATTTGTAACATGTTAGCTAGAGTGTGAAAACTGATGTTCGTTTGCAAGTCTTAAATTTATATTACAAGGTTTAGACAAAACAAGGGACTAGAAGACAAACACGGGCAAGTATACCCTTTCGTTCGTAATATAGCTTTGTAAATCATTTATAAAGGATCATATAATAGCATCATCATTATCTTGAAATCATATAATGGCCTCTATTTATAGTATTGTTTGGGGTCAAATGTGCGCTGCACTTCTCCTCAAGTGCGCCGCACTTTGGAGAATGCAAATGTGCGCCGCACTTATAACTTTGTGCGCTGCACTTCTGGGCGAGTCAGAATCTTCTTTTAATATCTTTGTCTTTATTGCATATTGAGGCCCCTTCTTTGTATATCTTCACTTTGCTCCTTTATACTTTACATCTGCATATAAAACACAATATATTAAGTATCGGAAGCTCTTATTTATACTACAAAGTGGCATTATAATAATAGGTTGAATATGTATAATTAGGTCGTTATAAAATTCCTCCACACTTAGCTATTGCTTGCTCTCAAGCAATCAAAGCGAGAAAACAATTTCAATTTTTAAAAATGCTTTTAAGTGTTGTGAAGTATGATAGGATAATGATTTAATTTTTATGAATAGCAAAAGCAAATGACAAAATAACTTTAGCACCTCAAATGGATAGTGTTTGGATTTTAAGTTCACACAAGTGTCACTCACAAAAAAGGGTAAATGTAAGGGAACATTCAATTAGCTCGGTCATAAAATAGATAGCTACCATAGGTTTGTACAAGACACATAAACATAACCGTTGCGGCGTGAGCACCAGATAAATTTTCAAAGAAGCAAAACATGATAAATGATGTGGGTGTAGGATCAAAAAGTGTATGCCTTTGTCAAAGTTATAGAACAAACTATACGAGACTAGTTGACTATATATTTTTCTTTCTTTTTCATACATTTTTTAAGAGAACGTCATAAACTTTATAACTTGACAAGTGGTTAGGCATAACATATAAGGATATTGGCACAACGGATAATATAACATATGCGTATGAGTGCCACATATTTTAGTAAGCCAGTGTAGCTTAACTAAAATGATATAAGGGTGATTTTATTTTGCATCCTTTAGAAAATATCTATAAATTAACCTCACTTCGGTTTAGTAAATGATGATCAAGCACAAATTCTGAAGCATACTAGATTATCGGCTTTCACACAAAATAGAGAAATATAAGGCTAAGTTTTTATTACATATTTAGGAAATGGATTTTGTGCTAAATTATAGTGTCAATCAATGAGATTTTTGCTTTGCTAAAAACTTATTTATTTACAAAACATATATATTTTTGTTGATTTTCAAAAATATTTTCATGTGGAGAAATTTTATTATATTTTTATTATTATTTCATTTTTTCTATTTGTCACCTCCTCCACGCTTAAGTTGAACATCGTACTCGAGGTAATAACGGATAAAATATTAAAAATAGGAAAATGCAAAGGGAAACGAGAACTTCCCGGGGCTTAGTAGAAAATTGCGGGACATCGAGAATGAATCCAGCTTAGAGCTCCAATTTGCTATTTTCCTGCATCCTACAAAACAAAACAAAACACATGCAATATATACAAGGACGATTTTATTTATTTACAGGTCCTCCTCCACACTTAAGTTAAAAGGTGGGTATAAATTACGGATTGCCTTCCGAATAGCGCTAAGATTAGAGTCTTCAGCCAGTCTCGGCTACTCGGATCTATTTTAAGAAGAAAGGAATTTCTTCTCCTTCGATTTCATTACAGTGTTCTTCTTCATGATAGAGTTTAAGTATATGCCCATTGACTATAAAGGTGCTATACCCCTTCGATTTCATTACAGTGTTCTTCTTCAAAAGACAAACACGGGCAAGTATACCCTTTCGTTCGTAATATAGCTTTGTAAATGATTTCAAAGATTGGATAATGATCCGTAACTTCCTTTTTCAACCAATACTACACTTCCATGTGTATCATCTCAACTCCAGAACACATATAACGAATGAGGCACTTTCATGAAAATCTTTCAACACCAAAATTGATCATCATCATGAGGCGACCATAACCCAAGTGTTTGATTAGCAATTCATTCAGTGGATTAAAAACCCCCAATTCCATCAAGAACGGATCATGAGAAATTAGCAGATTAGGGACACTTGGCATTCTCCTATTCGCTATACCACGTCATCACCCTCACCAACTCCTCATCTGAGCTCTATAAATACCTATTTTAGCTTTCATTTGTAACAAGTTAGCTAGAGTGTGAAAACTGATGTTCGTTTGCAAGTATTAAATTTATATTACAACGTTTAGACAAAAAAAGGGACTAGAAGACAAACACGGGCAAGTATACCCCAAAAAACACTATAAATAGAGGCCTAAGTAGTTCTTTCATTCTTAACCATGTGTCAATGAGAGTTTCTCATTCTTGTTGAGAAAAGCTTTGGATTTCTCCAAAGAGTTTTTCAAATAGGGCAGGAGGAAAGAATCGACAAATGAAAGCAGTTCTAAGACATTCCCATGTTATAATGGTTCCTTCATTAAGTTCATCGAGCCATGACTTGGCTTCTCCAGTCAGAGATGATGGAAACATCATGATTTGGACGGCTTCGGCTTGTCCTTCTCCATAGTTGAACATTTTACAAATTCCACTGAATTCATGGATGTGTTTGTGAGGATCGATTTTTATTCGACCATCAAATTGGTTATTTTTGACAAGGGTTAAGTGCTTCCCTTTGATTGCAAAATCGTTTGCAATTTCAGGTAAAACGATTGCAGAGCCAGGAGTTGGTGCGACAACTCTATCGGTTGATCACATAGGCTCATCCTCTGTGTCCGACATTGGATCGTAACGGTTGATGAGTTTGGTGAGAAACAGAATTTGTGAAAGATCGTCAAAAGGTTGGTTAATTAAGCGAGGTTGAATTTGTTCGTGTCTCCTAGATAAAGGTACAAGGCGATGGAGTCTACGTAGCCTTCGGTTAAGGGTACGTTCAGGTTCAGGTGACGGTGATATCGGTGGTGTTCCGGATGAATTGGTGTGCATCCAACAAGGTTTTTGGTGTTTTCAGTAGAAATGTGCGGCGCACTTTTGGTTTTATGCGGCGCACTTGGGTTCGCTACAAGAAGTGTGGCGTACTTTTTGGTTTGTGCGGCATACTTTCTGTACTACAGAAAAAATTTTGGTTTAAAATGAGTAGCAATGGTTCAATTTCTTCAAGGATTATACTAATTTGGTTACAAAACAGGATTATAAGTCCCCGACAGCGGCGCCAAAAACTTGATGTTTGTTTGCAAGTCTTAAATTTATAGTACAAATTTTAGACAAAACAAGGGACTAGAAGACAAACACGGGCAAGTATACCCTTTCGTTCGTAATATAGCTTTGTAGTAGTAAGCCAGGATCGTTCGCTGAGACTTAGTTTCGTTTTGGTAATCAAGATAACAATTGAAGAAATAAATGATTGAAGTAAGATCAATAATAACGAATATGACTAATATAGGATAGTTTGTATAAGTTCGTGACGATGATAATAATGATCGAGATATGTTTATGTAGGTAAAGTGTGATAATCCTTTTTCGTCAAAATGACGTTTACACAATTTACTTGGGTTGATTCAAGACTTATGTTTATTTAAGCGATTAAGCTCAAAACAAGTTGCCAACGAGTTCAATATTTTATCAAGTTTCTAAGCGGATTTCTCTAACCAAAGATTCATGACCATAGACAAGTTCTAGAAAACTTACTATAACAATTTGCGTTTTTCAACGCCAAACTATCGTAACAAATCAACTTAGATAAAATATGGTTTGTAGAACTAGGAGGTAAAATGGTTCTACAACATTAGCTTGAAATCATTTATAAAGGATCATATCATAGCATCATCACTAATTATATTCACATTCTCATATAGTCACAAATAGCTTAGCCTAACATAGTAATCAAAGTAACAATTGGAAAAGAGTAAGAGAACATCATACTTAGATTGGATTGAATAAACGAGTACACAAGTGTCACGATTGTATCGTTCCTCCAAGAATCGAAGAGTGGAATACTCTCGTTACAAGTATCTCCCAATAGTGAATAATACTGAATATTTTCTAGAAAGACTAAAATACTCGAGCTATGGAGTATTGAGAGAGAGAGGTGTGTGAAAAATGGATGGAAATGGCCTCTATTTATAGTGTTGTTTGGGGTCAAATGTGTGCCACACTTCTCCTCAAGTGCGCCGCACTTTGGAGATGCAAATGTGCGCCGCACTTATAACTTTGTGCGCTGCACTTCTGGGCGAGTCAGAATCTTCTTTCAATATCTTTGTCTTTATTGCATATTGAGGCCCCTTCTTTGTATATCTTCACTTTGCTCCTTCATACTTTACATCTGCATATAAAACACAATATATTAAATATCGGAAGCTCTTATTTATACTACAAAGTGGCATTATAATGATAGGTTGAATATGTATAATTAGGTCATTATCAAATTCCTCCACACTTAACTAGTGCTTGCCCTCAAGCAATCAAAGCGAGAAAACAATTTCAACTTTTAAAAATGCTTTTAAGTGTTGTGAAGTATGATAGGATAATGATTTAATTTTTATGAATAGCAAAAGCAAATGACAAAATAACTTTAGCACCTCACATGGATAGTGTTTGGATTTTAAGTTCACACAAGTGTCACTCACAAAAAGGGTAAATGTAAGGGAACACTCAATTAGCTCGGTCATAAAATAGATAGCTACCATAGGTTTGTACAAGACACATAAACATAACCGTTGCGGCGTGAGCACCAGATAAATTTTCAAAGAAGCAAAACGTGATAAATGATGTGGGTGTAGGATCAAAAAGTGTATGCCTTTGTCAAAGTTATATAACAAACTATACTAGAGTACTTGACTATATTTTTTCTTTCTTTTTCATACTTTTTTTAAGAGAACATCATAAACTTTATAACTTGACAAGTGGTTAGGCATAACATATAAGGATATTGGCACATGGATAATATAACATATGCGTATGAGTGCCACATGTTTTTGTAAGCCAGTGTAGCTTAACTAAAATGATATAAGGGTGATTTTATTCTGCTTCCTTTCGAAAAATATCTATAAATTAACCTCACTTCGGTTTAGTAAATGATGATCAAGCACAAATTCTGAAGCATACTAGATTATCGGCTTTCGTACAAAATAGAGAAATATAAGGCTAAGTTTTTCTCACATATTTGGGAAATGGAGTTTGTGCTAAATTATAGTGTCAATCAATGAGATTTTTTCTTTGCTAAAAACTTATTTATTTACAAAACATATATATTTTTGTTGATTTTCAAAAATATTTTCATGTGGAGAAATTTTATTATGTTTTTATTATTATTTCATTTTTTCTATTTGTCACCTCCTCCACACTTAAGTTGAACATCGTCCTCGAGGTAATAACTGATAAAATATTAAAAATAGGAAAAATGCAAAGGGAAACAAGAACTTCCCTGGGCTTAGTAGAAAATTGCGCGACTTCGAGAAAGAATCCAGCTTAGAGCTCCAATTTGCTATTTTCCTGCATCCTACAAAACAAAACAAAATACATGCAATATATACAAGGACGGTTTTATTTATTTACAGTTCCTCCTCCACACTTAAGTTAAAAGGTGGGTATAAATTACGGATTGCCTTCCGAATAGCGCTAAGTTTAGAGTCATCATCCAGACTCGGCTACTCGGATCTATTTTAAGAAGAAAGGAATTTCTTCTCCTTCGATTTCATTACAGTGTTCTTCTTCATGATAGAGTTTAAGTATGTGCCCATTGACTATAAAGGTGGTATTGTTTAGACCGTGTAATTCAACATATCCGGATGGATATTGGTGTTTTACTAGATAAGGTCCAGTCCATCTCGAAGTAAGCATAGGTTGCTTGAATTCATATTTCGAGATAAAGAGAAGTACTTTGTCTCCTTTTTTGAATTCTTTTCTTTGTCGTAATTTACGATCATGCCAAACTTTGGTTCGTTCTTTATATAATCGTGAACTTTCATAAGCGTGATGTCGAAATTCATCTAACTCGTGAAGTTGAAAGTTACGTTTTTCACCGGCTGCAATAAGATCTGAGTTGCAGTTTTTAAGTGCCCAATATGCACGGTGTTCAATTTCTATAAGCAGATGGCATGTCTTTCCATACAACAGTTTGTACGGTATGGTTCTAGTTGGTGTTTTGAATGCGGTACGAAAGGCCCATAGAGCATCTTCTAATTTTGTAGACCAACAAGCAGGGTTGTTTTGAACAGTCTTTTCGAGTATACGTTTGAGAGCTCTATTAGTGTTTTCAACTTGGCCACTCGTTTGACGGTGGTAAGATATGGAAAATCGGTGGTTCACTCCATATATTTTCATAACTTTTTCCATGAGTTTGTTACAGAAATGAGTTCCTCTATCGCTTATTAGTGCTTTTGGCATTCCAAAACGACAGAATAATTTCTTTAAGAATGTGATAACAACTCTGGCATCGTTTGTTTGTAAGGCTTGAGCTTCGGCTCATTTTGATACATAGTCGACGGCGACTAAAATGTATTCACATTTGTAAGATTTAGGAAATGGTCCCATGAAGTCGATACCCCACACGTCAAAGATTTCACAGACTTGGATGTTACTTAGAGGCATTTCATCTCTTTTAGAAATATTTCCAGTCCTTTGGCATGCTTCGCATAGTCGGACTAAGGTATGAGCTTCACGCATAATAGTTGGCCAATAAAAGCCAGCGTCGAATGTTGGGTCAAAAAGTTGATGTGACAGAAACTCAAATACGAAGAAAACATGAAGGCATTTGTCTAAGCGTTGACAAGTGTAATCCAGGCGTTGTCAAGAGCAAATCAGGTTTGACAGAAGTCAACATTGACAAGCATTGTCAAGTGCAATCCAAGCATTGTCATGCACAATCCAAGCATTGACAGAAACATTGACAAGTGTTGTTGGAAGCTTCTATTTAGATAAGTATGCAGAATATATTCTGTATTAGTTTATTTGAATAGAAGATTTACATGTTTATTCATTCTTATCTCTTGTAAACCCTAATCCTTACACTATAAAAGGAACCAAGGGTATTAGGTTTTATATAACTTTCATATACAATGTAAACCTAAAGCGTGTGTCGACTAGGTGTGGGATTCAATGTATACGCACCTAGTGATTGTTGATTATTAATATAATTAGCAATTCGTTTGTTTAATTCATGTTCTTTGTGTCCTAAACACCTTGTTAATGTGTCGTGTTCTAATTCCGCTTTGATTATCTAATCATATGAACATGATGCATTCCTAGTAGCTAAAAGATCGAGGAAACCAAGGTTTCCACAGTTGGTATCAGAGCCTCGTGGCTCATGATGCTAGGACCAACAAGGTGTTCGTGTTATGTGATGGAAGAAAAATTCGTATAGGATTTTTCTGGACGTTTTTGTATGCGCAGCAATATTCAGAAGGTCATAACTTTTTATTGGACCGTTGGATCGTCACGAAATTTCTTGTGTGTGTTCTATACACATATATCTAGACATCCACTGGAGAGATTGTCAAGTTTTATCCTCAAGAAAAAGTTATTAAGCGTCAAAGTCAGCAGTAAGTATATGCAGTTTTCTGTGGACAGCCATGTTCAAAACACGTTTTCTCCTTCGTTAACCGTTGGATCTTTGTGATTTTTGAACTGTAGATTCTTGGCACTTGTGTCTAGAATCTCACCTAAGGGATTTTCGATCTGAACCCTAATGAAGACATTATTCAACGTCAAAATCCACTGGTTAAGGTATTGATGTTTTTGCTTTATTCACATGAAATCATGAACTAGGGTTACTCAAACCCTAGATCGACATGAAAAGCAGAAAGTTTGAGGTTCTTGGATGTTATAACGTGAAGATGATTCATAATATTCAGATCCTAGTACAAATTTATCATAACCCTAATTAGGGTTTCAGATTATTCAATTACTGTTCTAGGGTTTCATGGCATACGTTCTTCATAGTTATGATACGTGATGTAGCACATGTTATGGTTTATTGTTAAATCATAATAGTATGAAGATGATGATCCAAGACAGTTTATGCATGATGCAGAGACGTAAATCAAACTTAAAAAGGTTGTTATGATCATGAAGCCATCAACACAAAAGGCTGTTACGATCTATATTCCTGATCACAAAATAAACGTTGGATCAACGTTTTGCTCACTGATCTTTAGGAGGAAGCGTATAAGGTATATTTTGGGAACGGGATATATACGATGTCAGTATTGCTACAGTATGGTAAAAAGCACTAAATGTGCAGATCACGTTTTTTTTTAAATGTGAAATTATTTCTTCACGAATATTCAACAACTATATATGGAATGAGGATATTGCCATCTTATATATGTGACGGATAAAGATGAAGTTTCCTATATTGTGGATATCAGAATATGATTTTACGTGAGATACATTACTTGGGCTTGATTCATACTAAACCACATGGGCTTGTATTGGTTTGGTCTATTTTTCACAACAATGGTGCTTAAGGAATGTGATGATGTTCGTCGCTGACATGTATAATCTAGACGCTGACAAAGTATTGATTTAACGCTGACAGTAATAAAATAGGCGCTGACAGAAAGCGTTGTTATGTGTTGTCCGAGAAAGCTATGCTCAAGCGTTGATACGCTTTGTCCGATATTGGACAATGCATGTGTTTAAGAAGTTGGACAGTGAAGGTCCTCAGATAAAAAAGGGATAGCTGCTGTTGAGAAAATTGATATGTTTTTAGCACACAAAAAGGAGGTATTTACACGCAAAGGTACATGGAATCTCCATTTTTATTCAGAATATCAAAGTTGATATTAATGGCTCGGATATTTTTAAAAGAGATTAATGATTTTAATGCGAGTTAGCAACAATTCAAGAGGTAATTTATTGGATTTGATTATGTAATCGGGATAGCCTTGTAAAAGAGTTATCCGTCTAAGTGCTTTTACATATGATATGAAGATTAAAAATCGTCATGAAGAAGTGTTGGCTTAAGGGGAAGAATTCTTATGGTAAGTTTGATGTTTGAAGAATATTTTCGTGAGTTTGTGTTCTATCATATCTTAAAGTCGTGCACTTCCAGTCATGGACTTTTAAGGTAACTTGTTCGTGCTTTAAATGTTTGGTGACGAAGACTTGTCATAACACTTGAAGGAGTTACATTATCGTGCTCAGTGTCTCACAAAGGATGAGAATATTGACAAGGGATCGAGGTCTACTTATATTTAATCATCAGTATAAGTTCTTCATCACGTGGATAGTACAAGACATGGAACATAGGTTTGGGTTACTCTACTTCTACATCAAGAATATTATAGTTATTTTTCTTCAAGATCATTACACAGAGCCTACATTTGGAGAATCTTCAAGATTGCATACATTGTTTACTTCCCTGTTGATGTGACAAAAAGGGGAAGACATACATGCTACAATTGAGGGGAAGCAATTTGAAGATGATGTACAACTTACAAGAGATACACAAAGAGTTTTGCCGACATCAACTAGGGGAAGATTGTTGGGTCAAAAAGTTGATGTGGCAGAAACTAAAATATGAAGAAAAGATGAAGGCATTTGTCTAAGTGTTGACAAGTGTAATCCAGGCGTTGTCAAGAGCAAATCAGGCGTTGACAGAAGTCAACATTGACAAGCATTTTCAAGTGCAATCCAAGCATTGTCATGTACAATCCAAGCATTGACAAAAACATTGACAAGTGTTGTTGGAAGCTTCTATTTAGATAAGTATGCAGAATATATTCTGTATTAGTTTATTTGAATAGAAGATTTACATGTTTATTCATTCTTATCTCTTGTAAACCCTAATCCTTACACTATAAAAGTAACCAAGGGTATTAGGTTTTATATAACTTTCATATACAATGTAAACCTAAAGCGTGTGTCGACTAGGTGTGGCATTCAATGTATACGCACCTAGTGATTGTTGATTATTAATATAATTAGCAATCCGTTTGTTTAATTCATGTTCTTTGTGTCCTAAACACCTTGTTAATGTGTCGTGTTCTAATTACGCTCTGATTATCTAATCATATGAACATGATGCATTCCTATTAGCTAAAAGATCGAGGAAACCAAGGTTTCCACATCGAACACTTTTTTAGCGGTGGTGTTCGCGGCGTAATGTCCTCCGGTCGGTCCGTAGTGACATTCATCGGGAATTTTTCTAGATTCGAATCCGGAAATACAACGTCGGATTATTCCATCATGACAAATTTTAAATAAGTAGGGATCGTCCCAAAAAAATTTAGTTCAGAGAAAAATCTTTTCTTTTGTTGGTACGTCATTCCTTTTCATTAAATTCCTACAGCAAAATAGTTTGCAAAGTCTGTGAACCATGGTGTTTTGTTAGTGTTTACTTGCATTATATGCTCATCGGGAAAATCGTCGAGTTCATTATCGCTAGAATCATCATTCACTATGCGAGATAAATGATCGGCATCAACATTTTCAGCTCCTTTTTTATCTTTAATTTCCAAATCAAATTCTTGTAAAAGCAATATCCATCGTATTAGACGTGGTTTGGCGTCTTGTTTTTTGAACAAGTATTTCAAAGCTGAATGATCGGTGTAAACTATCGTTTTTGACAACACGAGGTAGGAACGAAATTTGTCAAATGCGTAAACTACAACCATGAGTTCTTTTTCCGTAATTGTATAATTTTGTTGGGCTGCGTTAAGAGTCCTACTTGTAAAATAGATGGGATGAAATTGTTTACCATCTTTTTGTCCAAGGACGGCTCCAAGGGCATGTTCACTAGCATCGCACATAAGCACAAATGGAAGATTCCAATTAGGGCTTGTAATAATGGGTGTGCATGTAAGTTTTTATTTAGGTATTTTGAGTGCTGAATAATATTCGTCGGTAAAATCGAACGTTCTTTCTTTTTCTAGAAGTTGAGTTAAAGGTCTTGCGATTTTCGTAAAGTCTTTGATAAATCGTCGGTAAAAACCGGTATGACCTAAGAAACTTCTAATGCCTCTAACATTAGTAGGTGGTGGGAGTTTTGCGATTACGTCTATTTTTGCTTTGTCAACTTCAAGGCCAGCTCCAGACACTTTGTGTCCAAGCACAATTCCTTCTTTAACCATAAAGTGACATTTTTCCCAGTTTAGCACAAGATTTGCTTCTTCGCATCATGCTAACATTTTATCGAGATTGTTTAGACATGTGCCGAAAGAATTTCCAAAGACGGAGAAATCGTCCATGAAGACTTCGACTGATTCTTCAATCATATCGTGAAAGATTGCAATCATACACCTCTGAAAAGTAGCAGGAGCATTGCATAGGCCAAAAGGCATGCGCCTATAAGCGTAAGTTCCAAATAGACAAGTAAACGTAGTTTTCTCTTGATCCATAGGGTCGATTGGGATTTGAAAGTATCCAGAAAAACCATCGAGAAAACAATAGTATTCATTCCCTGCGAGTCTTTCTAACATTTGATCCATAAAGGGTAAAGGGAAATGGTCTTTCGCGGTTGCATCATTTAGTTTTCGATAATCAATACAAACTCACCATCCGGTGATGGTTCGTGTTGGTACTAATTCGTTGTTTTTGTTGTTACTACAATGATACCTCCCTTTTTAGGTACACAATGAATAGGACTAACCCATAGGCTATCGGCGATTGGGTAGATTATTCCAGAGTCTAAGAGTTTAAGGATTTATTTTTTAACAACATCCTTCATGTTAGGATTTAGTCTTCGTTGTTTTTCAACAATTGGTTTCTTGTTATCCAAAAGTTGGATTTTGTGTTTACAGAACGATGGACATATGCCAGGAATGTCAGAAGTTTTCCAAGAAAATGCTTGTTTGTGCTTCTTGAGAATGTCAAATAGATCGTCTTTGTGTTCTTCCAAAAGTTGAGATGAGAGAATTACAGGGAGTAATTTTTCTTCGTGAAGAAAGACATATTCCACATGTTCAGGAAGAGGTTTGAGTTCTAAATCTGTAGGAGGTTCTTCAACAGATTTCTTAACTTTGAAATCGGTTTCGAAAGTTATGGTTTCAAATGGGGTTTTGATTTCTTCTTCGATTTTTATGATTGGTTCATCATCGGTATGGTCGGCTATGAAGGCATCAAATTCAGCAAAAAGATATTCTTCGATTATAGTTCCTTCGATACAATGCAAAATTTCGCATCCTTTGTCAAGAAGATCGTCAAAATTGGCTTCAACGATTTCTTCAACGACATCGATACTAAAACAAGTATCGTCATCAGAGTATGAGTGTTTCATAGCTTCGTCAATAGAAAAAGAAATTCTATCTTCTCCAACTCCAAGGTTGAGTTGTTTTTGCTTTACTTTAATTATAGCATCAGCTGTGTGTAGGAAAGGTCTACCAAGGATAAGGGGGACCTTGCTATCTTCTTCCATTTCTAAGATTACAAAGTCAACAGGAAAAATAAATTTTCCGACTTCTATGAGCATGTTCTCAGCTATCCCCATTGGGTATTGGAAAGAACGGTCCGCGAGTCGAACGCTCATTTTTGTGGGTTTTAAAACGTTTTTAGAGAGTATAGCATACAAAGAGTATGACATGAGGTTGATACTTGTGCCAAGATCGGCCAAGGCGTTGCAAGAGTACGAGTGAGGAAAAGTACATGGGATTAGGAAACTTCCAGGATCTCCCAGTTTTGGTGGTACTTTGTTTTGGATAATGGTAGAACATTCATCGTTTAGAAAATTTGAAGAGACTTCTTCAAACTTATGCTTGCTCTTGATAAGTTCTTTGATAAATTTGCCATAATTTGGCATTCCAGCCAGAACATCGACTAAAGGCATGTTAATTCTAACTTCTTGTATTATGTCGAGAAATTTACCGTACTTAGCTTGCATCTTTTGCTTGCGTAAGCGTTGTGGATATGGTACTTTTGGTTTATATGGTTTGGGTGTTGGGTTTTCAATTGGTTTGGTATAGTTGGTTGGGCTTCATCCATTAAGACTATCGAATGGAATTTCGATTGGTGTATCTTGAGTAGGTGTGGTAGGTGATTCGTAAGATAAACCGCTCCGCGTGAATACAACATTCACTTGCTCATGATGAGCTTGTGGGGGTTGATATTTGTTGTTGTTCTTGGGATTTGGGTTGGTATTTCTTGGTAAAGAACCAGAAGCGGGATTCGATTGTTTATCGGTCAAACGATCAATATTAGCTTCAAGGTTTTGAATGGAAGCTTGGTGGTTTTTGGTTGTGGTTTCAAACTTGGTTTTGAAGTCAGTGAATGTGTCTCGAACAAAAATGTTGGTTTTTCTTTGAGATTCTATAAATTTGTCGATTTTGCTTTCGAGGTTGTTTTTGTCTTTGGTTTGAGTGGGTTTCTTGTCGTCTCGATCATAACTTGGTTTATCATTTGATATCCAATTATCGCGGTCGTGATTACGATAATCGTTATAAAATTGAGTTCGACGAAAGGTATTCATAAAGTTGGCTTCTTCTTCCTTCTTCATGTGTGTGTCATCGTCATCACATTCACTAGAAGGATGGTTTCCTCCACAGTGTTTGCATGTTTTGTGTTTAATCTCTTCAATCTTAAGAGACATGGCATCCATTCGAGCCATAATTTTCTTAGTGTCGGTTGGGTTGTTGCTTCCTTCGGTAAAAGCTACAGTTTTTCGTGAGTTTTTGTTTTTGTGATTTTTGGACCAATCAAGCTTAAGTAGGACTTTGTCATCCAATAATTGGTAAGCTTGGTTAGGGGTTTTGTAAAGGAAAATTCCAACCGCTGCGGCGTTTAATGCTTCTTGGGTAACATTGTCAAGACCATGATAGAAATTTATTATTATTCCTTCTTTCTTAAGTCTATGACCATGGCAATTCCTAAGTAGTTCTTCCATTGCGTCAGTGAGAGTTTCTCGTTCTTGTCGAGAAAAGCTTCAGATTTCTCCAAGGAGTTTTTCAAATAGGGCAGGAGGAAAGAATCGGCAAATGAAAGCAGTTCTAAGACCTTCCCATGTTCTAATGGTTCCTTCGTTAAGTTCATCGAGCCATGACTTGGCTTCTCCAGTCAGAGATGATGGAAACATCATGATTTGGACGGCTTCGGCTTATCCTTCTCCATAGTTGAACATTTTACAATTTCCACTTAATTCATGGATGTGTTTGTGAGGATCGGTTTTTATTCGACCATCAAATTGGTTATTTTTTACAAGGGTTAAATGGTTCCCTTTGATTGCAAAATCGTTTGCAATTTCAGGTAAAACGATTGTAGAGCCAGGAGTTGGTGCGACAACTCTATCGGCTGACCACATAGGTTCATCATCAGTGTCCGACATTGGTCGTAACGGTTGATGAGTTTGGTGAGAAATAGGATTTGTGAAAGATCGTCAAAAGGTTGGTTAATTAAGCGAGGTTGAGTTTGTTCGTGTCTCCTAGATAAAGGTACACGGCGATGGAGTCTACGTAGCCTTCGGTTAAGGGTACGTTCACGTTCAGGTAACAGTGATATTGGTGGTGTTCCGGATGACCGGGTGTGCATCCAACAAGGTTTTTGGTGTTTTCAGTATAAATGTGCGGCGCACTTTTGGTTTTGTGCGGCGCACTTGGGTTCGCTACAGGAAGTGCGACGCACTTTTTGGTTTATGCGGCGTACTTTCTGTACTGCAGAAAAATTTTTGGTTTCAAATGAGTAGCAATGGTTCAATTTCTTCAAGGATTATACTAATTTGGTTACAAAACAGGATTATAAGTCCCCGACAGCGGCGCCAAAAACTTGATGTTCGTTTGCAAGTCTTAAATTTATATTACAAGTTTTAGATAAAACAAGGGACTAGAAGACTAACACTTGGCAAGTATACCCTTTCGTTCGTAATATACCTTTGTAGTGGTAAGCCAGGATCATTCGCTGAGACTTAGATTCGTTTTGGTAATCAAGATAACAATTGAAGAAATAAATTGTTGAAGTAATATCAATAATAACGAATATGACTAATATGGGATAGTTCGTATAAGTTCGTGATAATGATAATAATGATCGAGATATGTTTATGTAGGTAAAGTGTGATAATCCTTTTTCATCAAAATGGCGTTTACACAATTTACTTGGGTTGATTCAAGACTTATGTTTATTTAGGCGATTAAGCTCAAAACAAGTTGCCAACGAGTTCAATATTTTATCAAGTTTCTAAGCGGATTTCTCCAACCAAAGATTCATGACCATAGACAAGTTCTAGAAAACTTATTATAACGATTTGCGTTTTTCAACGCCAAACTATCGTAACAAATCAACTTAGATAAAATATGGTTTGTAGAACTAGGGGTAAAATGGTTCTAAAACATTAGCTTGAAATCATTTATAAAGGATCATATCATAGCAACATCACTAATAATATTCACATTCTCATATAGTCACAAATAGCTTAGCCTAACATAGTAATCAAAGTAACAATTGGAAAAGAGTAAGAGAACATCATACTTAGATTGGATTGAATAAACGAGTACACAAGTGTCACGATTGTATCGTTCCTCCAAGAATCGAAGAGTGGAATACTCTCGTTACAAGTATCTCCTAAAAGTGGATAATACTGAAAATTTGCTAGAAAGACTAAAATACTCGAGCTATGGAGTATTGAGAGAGAGAGGTGTGTGAAAAATGGATGGAAATGGCCTCTATTTATAGTGCTGTCAAATGTGCGCCGCACTTCTCCTCAAGTGCGCCGCACTTTGGAGATGCAAATGTGCACCGCACTTATAACTTTGTGCGCCACACTTCTGGGCGAATCAGAATCTTCTTTTAATATCTTTGTCTTTATTGCATATTGAAGCCCCTTCTTTGTATATCTTCACTTTGCTCCTAAATACTTTACATCTGCATATAAAACACAATATATTAAGTATCGGAAGCTCTTATTTATACTACAAAGTGGCATTATAATGATAGGTTGGATATGTACAATTAGGTCGTTATCAAAAACGCACACACACTCTTTAAATTTCTCTCATTTCATTTCTCACTTTCCTTAGTTTAACAACTAAGAGTGATTGACAACCACTATTAGTTAGTTGTTAGGCAGTTATAACTACCTTGTAACAACCTTCCATTAATGAAAGCTTAATTTTACTCATTCACTTCTCATTCTTCTCAAATACTACTACATTGCTGTTCATTGCTTGATTCCATGAATTCTGTTGTTCTAACTTGAACAATATAGTTGTTAGATCGATTTGGAAGCTGTTGTTAGTGATCATTCATTGTTGTAGTATAAAGCTTTTGACATTTCTTGCCAAATATCATATTCAGAATTCTTGATGTAGAGAAGATTGATGATGGTGATTGGTGATAGACTGGTGGATGAATTGTGATTGTTTGGTGGTGTTTAGAGTACAAGTGAGCTCAACGCTCATTTCTGCATCAAAGTAGCCTACAAAATTCATTCCTAAGTTCTCTTTACATTTTCCACTAAAAAATTAGTCTGCATGCTATATTCTTTGTTCTAGTGTAATTCTATTTGATATTGCCGATTAATTGTTCATTTTGTGTTCATTGATATGTTTTGATAGCTAATTGTCTTAATCTGTTTGTTTTGATAAGTTCTCTTAGCTTATTTTGCTTAAAATTAGTAACTAGTATTGGGTAAGTAGCTTAAATTTGTTTCAGCAAGTAAAAGTGTATAAAAAGAGTTGTTCTATACTTACCAACTGATAACAAGTAATATTGCAAGTTTTGGTAGTCAACCATAAAGTCAAACAGGCAAAAGGTCTTGAAATGCTTTGGGTCAGAATCATAGTTCAAAACATGCTTACTTCAATCCTCTCTAAAATATTCATTACTTTGATTTAGAGTGTGATTTTTGGTTCTGGGTGAAGTTTAACATCCTACCTTTCAAGAAATATATGCTAGACAATACAGTTCTAAGTTTTGAGTGAGAAATAAGCCTTAAAAAGTCCCTGTAATAAGCTCAAGTTTCTGGTGATAACTGATTTTCTATACTGGCTTATTCCTTTTGATAAATGTGCTTATTTTCTTTCACAAATTAGTTTAACAAGTCTTGAAAATAAGTTTGGACTTTGGTCAAACTTGGTCAACCAAAGTCAACGCTGGTCAACATAAGCTCAAAACATCTTATTCAATTTTTTGGCTTATTTCTTGAGGGATTTTGGAAATTTCTTGGATAGGTTTTCCTTATTTGGGCTTTTGATTAGATTTTGAGAATAATAGCTCTTGTGCTTATCCCAATAAGCCAGACTCTTAAAAGTGGCTTATTGCCAAAGTGCTTATTGGAGTTTTAGTGCTTTTTAGCTGATTTCCTTGGAACTGGCTAGGTAATTTTGGATTTGCAAACTTTTATGAAACAAAACTAGCTTATTTGGTGCTTTTAATCTCAAGTTACAGCTTAATAACCAAATAGCTCGTTTTTAGCTTAACAAGTCTTAGAAAATGCTTAAGGTCCTTGGAAATTAGGCATTTGTTTAATCTGTTTTAATTGGTTTAAAAGTTGCTAGGTTTTGCATATCAGTCCCTGGTATTGTTAGTTTGTTACAAATTCAGTTTTAAGTTTGTTAACTTTGTTAAAATTTGTTAGTATTTGTTATATTTTACAATTTCAGTCCTTTTACTTTCTGAATTTACATTTTTAGTCCCTCTACTTTCAAATATTTTACATTTTTAGCATTTTTACATATTGTGCATCACTTGGTTTTACATTTGGGTTTTTATTTGGTATGTGCACGATGTTTTTAGCATAGTATGGATACGTAGAGATAATATTTTCACCTTTTTACGTGGTTTGTGATAATTAGACCTAGATTTCCAAAATATTATCAATAAAATACCAAAAACAATTAGTTAACTTGATTTCTCTCGATTAATCAATTCGTGAAGATACCGAGAAATAAACGAACTTAAAAGACTTATTACATAGTACGAATGACAGAGACATAATAAAGACTGAATAGCAGCGAAAATATATAAATCCTGGAAAACCTGGTACATGTTTATAAAACTGGTCTTATAGTTTGAAAAGACTTATGTTTTTATATGAAAACTGTATTTTAATTAGTCAAGAGCCCATATAGGTCATGAGGTATCAACGTTCATGAATACTTAGAGGGGTGACCTCATCATGCAAATTAGAGGGGTTGCCTCTAATTATATTGGTCTGGGTAGGAGGGATCAACTCCTTGTGAAGGATGCAAGACACGCAACACAACCATTAAAATCCTATAAAGACATGTAACTAGGATGCACCCATACGGCCTACATGACAATAAAAATAAATGGCCAAAACTATAAAGGGACGCCACGAGCAATCACTCCGTCGTGGGGAAGTAATAACACTGGTGCCTCCAGTGTTATGGTTATGGTACCTCCATAACTAGATGACATGGCATGCATGTATATGGCTTAGGCATTTAAAACTAAACATAAGCAATCAAAACATATAAAAAAAATACTTGGGAAAAACAGTTGGCTGCAAACGGGGAAATCCTAATAAGGAAAGAGAATGTCCATACTGAAGGACGGTATATACGTACCTTATGTCCAGTAAACGATGAAAGATGAAAGGAAATTCCTACTCCGACTTCACTAGTGCTTCATAAATAAGGGACATGCATGAGTTGTCTGATTACTGAGTGTGGTACTGGTTCTGTGTGTTCTTAACTTACTTTATATGTTCTTGTTACTTTTTATTGTTTTAAATGTTATCTTGTATTTAATCATGCTTTACATGTATTCTGATTATGTATTTTCATGTATTCTTGTATTATTATACTTATAGTGTAATAATATGTAACTTTCTAAAAATAACAGGTTTCCAAAAAATAGAAAGTTCCCAAAAATAGCAAGTTTCTAAAAATAGAAAGTTTCCAAAATAGAAATAAGCTGGATTAATAAGTCTAAAAATATAAGCTAGTGCTTATTAATCATAATTTATAAGTCATGAAAATTTTTTTTTTTTTGTATACCTAGGTTTCTGACTTGACATTGCGAGCCGACTAATCCTAGGGCGACTACCCTTTTGGATAGCCCAGAGTCGTCACAGGTGAACCTCCGTGGCCACCCCCAAGTGTACACACCTAGTGAGGTTTGAACCCTTGACCTCTCCTTTGAGAGTCAAAGACCTTACCACTAGGCCACTTGGTGGTGGTTAAGTCATGAAAATTTATTAGTAAAGTCTATTAAATTAAATACTATAGGTTAAATTGATTATTAATTCTTAACGAAATACATGGTTTTAATAATTAATAGTATGTCATGATAATTTAATAAAACTTTACCTTATAATAATAATTAAATTAAGCATGGTTTAATTTAATTAAGTCTAATAAAAATACCTAGGTTATACATGTATTATTATTTTATATAACAAACCTAATTCATGGTTTTAATAAATAATTTAATTAGCCTAAATAAGTAATTAGGTTATACATGTTTTATTTAATTAAATAAAATAACCTAAGCCAAAAGTTAATTTAATTATACATGAATTTACTAATTTAAATTAACTAATAAACATATTTAGTTTTAGAAAATCCAAATCCCGAGCCCCAAACCCGAGACAAAACTAAGCCGAGCACCAACAGCCGGCGGCTGTTGGTTTTGGTAAGTAGTTACGTAGCCAAAGCTGCTGCCGTGCCACTGTTTGGCCGTAGGCTCCCATCGACAGTGGCCGGTTCCCCTTGCTGAGCTCAAAGTTCCCACCGGCCTTGGCAGGTTCCTACCGCCTTCACCAAACGCCTCCTGCGAGTTAACCCAAACACCCCTGACTATTTTCCTTACCCACTGATTTGCAAACAAACACCCCTGCTGAGCTGTTCAGCTCACCGGCTGGCAACAACACCACCACCGAAACCCTCTTGGGTCACGACTGGGTCAAAACAACAATACACCGAGACCCTAAAGGTCTCGGTTTGCGTGTAAACAACCAAGATCCGGCCGCCTATATGATTATTCCTTGTTTTCTATATTATCAAATCGTATGTTCATGCCCTTTTATTAATGGATTCGTGATTAAGGTCAAAATGAAAGGGATAGAAAAGCTTACATGATCTATGAATGACCAACCATACGTACACACAAATCAACAAAAAAAAATATCCCGTCTCCCTCCATTGTGTTTCTGCCGGCGGCTCCAAACCAACAACCCTAAATCCTTTTTTTAAGTGAAGTATAACTTACATTTCCTGGTTGTTTAAGGGTGTTATTGGGCTGGGTAAGAAGCCCATTTCTTCCTTTCTTTTGTTTCTAAAACCGCAGCCCAAACACATGCATACTTGTTTTCTTTTCGTTCAAATATTAAACGCAAGTGTTCGTATTTTAATGTCAATGATTAATTCTTGTCATGTCCAATTATTATACGTAACTACTTATCGTGTATTAATAATATACGTAATGATTGTAATTAATACTCGTGACACGTGTCGTATATTACTAATTGTAAAGTTTTAATTTAATCGGGTTCTCATGTATTTACTGTTCATGGGTATTTTATGCGGGTTTTATATAAATCTTATCTCAGATGTCCCGTATCTCATAAAGGCGGTAGTAGCGACTGGGAGTATTGGAAGTCAAAAACGAAGAAACCACAGGGTGAGAAGAAAGATTTGTCGCAGTCGTGGTTATGCCAAAAGGTGGACCCGTTCACTCTTTGGATTCACATGCGGTTTGACAGTTGGTTGAAATGAAGAGTTGTGTCATTTCATAAATAACCATGACATTTGAAATTAATAAGTAACAACTCCACATAAACCACACCTTGAACCTATCACAATAGTTGTAGCCTTTAGTGACACCCTCAAAAACGTAGTGACTCCATAAAATGTCGTTAATGTTCATGTAACTAAGTGTTTCCTTATGATCAAGTAAACTTGTATGAGTGTGCACTTCGCACCTTTTAACTCGCATTACATTTTAACTTTAATCTCTTTGGTCTGGAGTAAATCATTTTACATAAAATGCTCAAGGACATTAAAATCACCAACATCTTAATACTTTATAAAAGATTTAAGACTTATTCTATATTTAGAAGTCTTAAAAATTTAAGCCTCTAACATTTCTATAATAAGAAATCAATAAGGCATTGTTAAAAAAAGTCAATACTTTATACATATTAAATATATTAGCATGTACTAACAACTCCAACATTGATAAGCCATTTAAAATATTAAATCTCATTTCAAAACAAAGTAACAGCTACGTCATTTAAAAATCTAATTATCTATAGTGTGCTGTTAGAAATGTAGCATTTATTGTTTATAAAGATGTAACGGCCCTCCCCAAAAATTATAGTATAAAACTGACCAAAAGTCACACACAACAATAAAACACTCTTCGGTTTTCATTTTTCATTCTTTCTTGTTTTATAATCTATTCAAATTTTCACTCACAAACAACTCACTCACTCGCAAAACAAGTCATGCCACAGTCACTCGAACCGCCACTGACACCATCGAATATTGGTTTAACAAGTTGTATTTCAAACTTGGATTATAAAAAAGTATATAATCGAAAATGTTGCTTGCTAAAAATTTAATTACGGGTACCCGCCGCCGCATTGCGCGGGTACCGGCTATTATCTATTATTGGAAATAAAATATTAATTTGAGACATTCGAAAATAGTAAACTAAAATACAATTTCGAGAGGAAGTAATTGTTTTGAGAAGATAAGTTAACTCATATGTCAAATATCAAAGCAATAATAATCACGCATCTCTTATGGCAAAATAGACGGAAATGAAGAACAACATCTTTTTTTATATATGCAATATGCTTGTTTCAAATTTAATTCTTCATTTGATACTTGATTTCCATTCCAAAAGTAGAGGAATTTGTCATGGTGCAAATGTAATTTTCGAGAATTTGAAAATCTCCATGTTTTTATTTCTCAACACTACCAAACATCAAAAATTCATGTGATTCATTTCTTATCAAACATGCCCTTAGGTTGGGCGGAGTGGTGGTGGTTCTCACCGTGAGTGACCAACTCACGCGTGAGTTTCCAACCCTCCCTCTAAACTCTCGCGTGAGTATTCCTTGAAACATTGGATTTAAAAAATAGCGTGAGTCATGTGTTGTCGGTCCATTTCATTTTTTAAGATTGTGTATAACGTGGTGTGTTTTATAAAATGGAAGAAGATTATGTGTATTGTCGAGAATTAAGATACTACGTTAACCATTAACGCTACGAATACGCAACGGATATACATCTAGTTTGACACGTACAATTAAACATATAATTAAACGTAAAATGGTAAATGAAAACTAACCTTTGTAGAACACAACAAATGAATTTAAGTGATTAAATTATCACCTCTAGGGTTGCTCACACAAACTTCCAGCTGAACATGTGTTTAGTAATTATCATCAAAAACTACCAACACTTATCATAACTCTTATTTTCTTCTTATCTCACAAACAATGTATTAAGACATGTTCTAGAATCCTCTATATATCCAGCGAAACATGTTAGGACATACGTTTTAATGTCTTGAATGTTTTCTTGTCTTAACGGTTTACATGTAAAAGTTTACGTGAATATAAAACGTACTCTAAGTGTTTTAATGGGTGTGCTCCCAATAGGCTAACACATCTATAATCGTACATGCATTAATGAATTCATATTATCCCAACATGTATAACTTGATGGGTTTTATGAAATGAAATAAGACAGTTAGTATAGATATTATAAGATTTAGGATATTTGAAAGATTATACTATTAAATGATTGGGTTTAATACCAAAAAGTTCTATGCAATCCTTTTTTTTTTGCAAAGTCCTAATGGACTAATCCCCACCATCCAACAATTTTACATCCAACAGCCCAGATTAAAGAAAAATAAACAAAACCCCTCTCTTTTTTCAACCGTATATATTGAAAACACAACACTCACCAACCACCACTGCCTCCCACCACCGTCGCCCACCACCGTCGCCCACCACCGCCCCCACCACCACCCCCACCACCAACTAACACCACCACCACTAACAACTACCAACAACAACCACGACGAGATCCACATTATCTCGATCAATCCACACCACAAAATCTTAATTTTAAAGCTAAGTTTCATGTCGATGATTGTAAGTTGTTTTGATTATGCTTGTTTTTATGTTTTTGTTTCATTTTGATTTTAATTAGAAGATTTCATATCTACTCTAGGTAAAACACATGTTATGATTTTTGATGCACACCATATGTTTGATGAAATGACACAATGATAATCATATGTGCTTTAGTAAGTTTCAATTTCTGAGTGAGCATTTTTATGGAAGTTGGGTCGATTTTTGTAGTTGATAAGCTGATTATAGAAGTGTGACTTATGATTATAGAAGTGTGACTTATGATTACAGATTATGACTCGCTATAACTCGCTGTGACTCATGTATGAGTCGCTGTGACTCATGTATGAGTCGTTGTGACTCATGTATAAGTCACTATGACTCATGTATGAGTCACTGTGACTCATGTAAAAGCTTCATTTGTTTTCTATTATGACTCATTATGAGTCATTATCTATTATTGAGCAAAAGCTTCATTTGTTTTCTGATCCAGGTTTGTTGTTGTGAATGTTGCAAAGGATGCAACTGATTTAGTAGCCAAGTTATGTGCATATCACCATACTACAAAAACTATCAAGGGCGGGACATCGAAGAGGATAAACAACAACCATCGTAGCAGTACAGTTGGTGAAAGCTCCAGCATAAGCTCTTCGCATAGCGACAGATGCCTTTACTTGCACGTCCTAAAAGGTTTCCTGCTAATGAGTTGTTTCCTTAGTCCCCCGGGTTATGCTCTCAAAGGTGTTGATTCTCTCTCTCAGATTTGTAGCATGCTGTTGGTTCAAGTTCGATCATGATGGACTCACGTTGTAACAACAGTGGCGATGATGATGATTAATCTGTCTTGTGTTTATGTGTTATCTATTTGAATATAGGTTTGGGACAATAACTTTGTTAAGATGTTAAGTCTGTAACTAGTTTCCCTTTCCCACTTTCTTTTTGTAGTTCTTTATTGTACCCTTTTGCTTGTATATATAATGAAAAAGTGTTACCTTTAATATCCTACGTTTGTTTTCGCACAAACCCTTTTTATATGAGTCGGGAATTGTATGATATATGAGTAACTGATGTATGAGTCACAGTGACTCATACATGAGTCACACTGACTTATGATCTTAAGTAGTATGTTTTAAAAATCATAGTAGTATGTTTTTGGGTGTCTGAGAATCATAAGTGTCTTTGACTCATACTTGAATCATGTGACTCATACATGAATCAGGTGACTCATGTATGAGTCAATATGACTCAAACATTAGTCATAATGACAGAATATGTATTATAATAACTCAGAATATGTATTAACTATAAAAACACTTTTACGTATTAAGTGTAGAAATGACAAGAATCAAATGTACAAGTGTTTATAAACACTTGCAAAATTATATGACTCATGCATGAGTCATAATGACTCAAAATATGTTTTAACTGTTAAAAGCACTTTTACATATTTATAAAACTGTATTAAGTATAGAAATTACAACAATCAAATGTACAAGTGTTTATAAACACTTGCAAATTTATATGACTCATGCATGAGTCAGGCGACTCATGCATGAGTCAGGTGACTCATGATATTCAATACATAGTATTAAAATCACATATTCAAGACATGTGTTCAACACTTGAATAAAAGAAATCATAAATTTAAATCAAATAGTCAACACATGTTTTCAACACTTCAATAAAAGAAAAACAGAAAATTAAATCAGATATTCAACACATGTTTTCAACACTTGAAGTAGTTGTTGTATTTGATTCTCCTACTTTTCTGCATCTTTACTCAACCAAAACAAGCACTCGTCTATGTCGAAGTTAGCCTCATTTGTTAGTCTCTAAATTGTTTCGTTCTTCTCTCCGTATCCGCTTGTGTATCTTCTTAATGAAAGCGGTATCAAATCCCTTCTCCAACGCCTTAAAATGTACTTCTCTGGAATCTCTTCAATATCACGGTTCTTCAAAACACAAAATATGTGGCAACAAAGAAAACCATAACGCATAAAATGCCTACACGTACACTCAACTGATCCATCTCCAGGATTACGGAGAACCTTGAACATAAACATGAAACAAGTTAATAAGTGAGCATAAATCATGTATGAGTCACACTGACTCACGCATGAGTCACACTAACTCATACATGAGTCACAGTGGCTTATATATGAGTCACAGTGACTTATACATGAGTCACACTGACTCATGCATGAGTCACACTGACTCATGCATGAGTCACGCTACATGAGTCACAGTGACTCATGTATGAGTCATTCTCAGTTAAATGTTTCACTAACCTTGTAGGTTATTACTTTGTCTTCTTCTTGTACAATCATCTCTTTGCCTTCTTCTGTATACAGTTAAATGTTTCATAACTTAAAACATGTTAAATCACATGTGATTATCATTGTGACATTTCATCAAACACATGGTGTGCATAAACAATCATAACATGTACTTTACCTATATCACAAACAACAACTATATGCATCTTCAATAGCATTGGCATCAGCTTTATATATGTATGGAAAAGGTGGGTTGGAGTGGAGATCGCCTGAAAAGAGTGGTTTGGTATGGAGGTCGTCGGAAAAACGTGGGTTTATTGTGGATGTTGCGGGAAGAAGGTGGGTTTGTTGTGGTGGTCGCGGGAAGAAGGTGGGTTTGGTTGTGGTGGTCACTGGGAAACGGGGGGTTGGTTGTGGTGGTCGCCGGAAAAAAAGTTGGGAGATGAGGTTGTTGTGGTGGTCGGCGGTTAGGTGGTTGTTGTGCTGGTTGCCAGTGGTTAGTATCCCGATCCACTGTTTTTTTCTTTTCTTTTTTAAAAAATAAAGTTTGGTTATAAGAAATGTGGGTTTAATCACAGCCCTTAGATCATTTAATAATGGATGGTGTGGATTGATTCATGGAGCCTTTGTTAAATATGGGTGTGTGGAGGATCTTCTCCCGGGTCTCATATGTATAACATTATATATAGAAAATTAAAAAAACAAATTACAATACCTTATTTTTTTTATAAATACTAAGTCACCATTTTAATTTAGTACGGGTAACCTTTCTATTAATTTCATACATAAATATATATTTATGTTTTAAATTTACGAATTAAAGTAATTAACAATAAAAATAAGGTATGAGGTTGCGTTGAGTTTCTCATCACCATTACGATTGAAAGTCGAGTAGTGTAAGTGGGGAGAAAAAATAGATGTGGCATTGAGGTGGAGGTAGGTTTACCATCATCACTCTTTTTAGCCTTAGATTCGTATGTACATGGTATTATATGTATTAGTATTTTTTTTAGAATGGCAAATGTTAGTGATTAGTGGGTCGAGTCGTGCAATGACATCCAAGCGGAAGAATATCTTTTTCGAGCCCTCGTCTAGTTATGTTATACTCCTTATCCGCTTCGCCTGAAAGGTCCTTGGCAGGTCTTTACCCAAGACTTTCAGGAATCTTTCCCAAAGAAATCACATAGTGGAACATTCATGACCAACTGAGCTAAGCCAAGTATTATATGTACTAGCTATGTTACATAGTTTTCTTATGTTCCTAGTATCGATTAGCCTGGTGTATACTTCAATATGTAAGTGTGTACATTGTGTTAATATTTTTTAGAAAAAGTTTCAAGAATCGTCCCTATCGTTTACACAGAATATCAACTTTCATCCCTATCTCAAAATAACTCCATGAATCGTCCCTATCGTTTACAACTACGATCAAAATTCGTCCCTATCTTAGATGAAGGTTAGTTTTAACTGTTAACTTTTGATAATAGAGGGGTATTTTGGTCCTTTCATTACCACCCACTTTTCACATTAAAATCTCATTATTTCTTTTTTCTTTTTCTTATCTCTCTCTCCCTCTCTCCCATCTCCAAACTACCACCACAGCTCCAAACCACCACCATAATATGCTCAATCCCAATTCCATCATAATAAAAAATAAACCCAGATCCATATACGAAAAAATACGAAGAAATGGTGGATTCATGATTCGTCTCTTGTTGAATTCGATGTGGAGGTACTCGACAGAAAGCAAAAACATATCTTTGTAAAACCATCAATTTTATAAAAACCATTAGCAAAGCCATAACTATAAAGTTTCTTACCTCGTTAACAACCATCAATCCATCATCAACTCTCTTCATGGCCACAAACCTTCCAACAAACCATCATCAGCTTTTGACAAAGGCAACAACAATAATCTGTAAAGCCAAACTCAATAGACAAAATGATTTAGAACTACAATTACGTATGCATGTTTACATCTGATGATCGCATCTGGTGTCTCTCTTAAAACCTCCATCTGCTGCTGAATGCACTCTTCCCCAACAACATTCTGATGGAACCCTTCATACTCGATCTCAATGCTTCCTACAAGACAGATGGTTGCCGATTCATCAGATTAGATTTGATCATCTAACACCCACTGTATAGGCTGCTTTCGTCTATCTCACACCCATTGTATATCTTAAAGTACCAGGTTATGAGTTCTGTTGCGCACTAAATACCAAGATTTCAGTGTTTACTTGTCCACATAAACTGACACATACTAACATCAAACACCATCTCATTTTTTAATTCAAATATAACACACACATTTTAAAACTGTTAGCTTCAATTTTATAGTTTTATCTGTTTTTCTTTCTCATTTATTCACTATGATCCAACCACCTTTAAGCCACCATCGCAACCACCTTCAAACCACCACCGCAACCAATTCAAACCTGCCCTCGCAACCACCATTAAACCCACCACTTTCCAGATCTGTTAATCTGTTGAGGAGTTGTAACCAAACATCACAACCGGATCTAAATCATGAGAACCGGACCAGTCGTTCATAGTCGAAATCTGAAACGCCTTAGCCGCCGGAAACATCTTAAACGACTTGTCGGCAACTGGGAACAATAAAACATGCAGTAACAACTTTGATATCTCAAAGAGGGCGAATTTATTGCCAGGAAACATTATGTTTCAAGATTTCACTTTGATATAGATTTTAATTAAGATGAGAAGAAAGAGAAAGAAGAATTAAGAAATAGAAAGAAAAGGAGATGAAAGAGAGTGGTACAGTTTGTCAAGATAGACTAGAGATGTTATTGGTTCAACTTTGTTATGGGATAGTAAAATAAGAAGTACAAGGGTCAAAATGAAACGGTACTATAATTGTTTTTAAGTTTTAATTATAGGCAGAGTGTTCCAGTGATGTTTTGATACGGCATAGATGTCTCATAAAAATGGGGAAAACCTCAAATGACTAATTTCTCAACGGATGTTCAGATCTGAGGGAAATGATGATAACCCACATGGATTTAAGATTTTTAGTGATTCATGCAAATCATGAATCTTCCACTTTTCGTATATGGATCTGGTTTTTTTTTATTATGATTGGGATTGAGCAGACCATAGTGGTGGTTTGGAGCTATGGTAGTGGTTTGAAGATGTGAAAGAGGGAGAGAGATAGGGAAAAGAAAAATAATTAAAAGAAAAAAGAAATAATGAGATTTTAATGTGAAAAGTGGATGGTAATGAAAGGATCGAAATACCCCTCTATTCTGAAAAGTTAACAGCTAAAACTAACGCCCATCCAAGATAGAGACCAATTTTGATCCAAAGTGTAAACGATAAGGACGATCTGTGCACTTAGTTTGAGATAGGGACCAAACTTGATGTTTGAGGTAAACGATAGGGACCAACCGTGAAATTTTTTCTATTTTTTATAGAGAAAATCTTAATTTTTATGTACATATTATATTTATTTTTTAAACGGCAGACATTTTATTAAAACTAGCGAGAAGCTAGAAACTTACAAGGATAAAACTTCAAGAGGGTTTTGAATCCAATTGTTCCAAGAAATGGAATACAAATTACATCTAGATGAATACCAACTAAATGAAAATTCTACGATCCTGTCAAAGATGAAAATACAAATTACATCTATGTACATATTATATAATGCTTGTAAATCTACATATATCAGTGATAATGATAATACACGTTGCTTTTAAGCTTATAAGTGAGGTTAGGTACGTTATACATGAAAAATTGTATAAATCCAAAAGATGGTCGTTTGTTGTATTACCAAACTTCTACTCGAGTCTTGTTTCTTTTGATATTTATGTCGTGGGATATTTTTAAAAATGGTATAAAAAAAGATATTTTCAAAAATGACTTGGTTTAATTAATGTCATTTTTTTTCTGAACAAAAATTAATGTCACTTAGATAAAGATGTGAATGTGTGTCGGTCCAAACTCCATGGTAGTCTTTCCCTATTTAATAGATGGAGCCATGGAGGTCTGCTTTTTGCATTATTGTCAAGACTATTAATTGAGTTTGGACCATTAAGACTAGGCAAAATATCTTTAGCGTATAGGCCACTTGGTTATCACTGAATGCTTCATAGTTGGAAAATAGTACATAACAAAACAACAAACACTGTGGTTCTGAGAGAAAATAATATGAATTACCAACCGACACATTAATATACCACAAGTAAAAAATACGATAATGAAAAGTATGATATGCAACTACTATGAACTTGCAAATTACCTGACTTTCAGAATTTTGAAGAGGGATTATGTGAACCAACTAATGAATTTATATGTTTGTGATTATGGGAGTTCTTTATACTTACTAAATCACGATCAAGATGCACAAAAGGGAAAGAAATGCGTGAACAGAATATCCGTCAAAATAAGTAGTTGTAGATGGGCCCATTTGGTACCATCACTACCTCTCAATAATTAAACTTTAGCTTCAAAAGTTATGTTTGGTGCATAAACTAAATTGATATGGGCCCACTACAAATCCAAACAGTGAGGTTTTGTAAAAGTTGGATATTTGGTGGGATTCAAAAGAAACATACTTGGTCAAAAAAAAAAAAAAAAAACATACAATTTTTTTTAAGAAAATAACGTGGAATGCTAATATCCTTATAATTTTTTGTTTTACACAATTTTTACACAATTAATTATATTATAACTTTATTTTATATTTTTTAATATATATTTTTCTCTCTCTTTATTTAATTCTAAACCTAATCGTAAACCCCTACTTTATAAACCCACGCTTAAAGTAAAACCTAACTTCAAATCAAACGGACCCCTAATTTCTAAACTACAACTAAGAACGAGTAACTTTGCACCGACCATTCGGTCTCGCCATGAGAGTATGTTTACTTTTCTTTTTATGTCTTTTAACGGGATGAGTGATGGGCTCAGATCACTTTGATTATTTTATTTTTTATTTACATCAAAACATCTCTTTTCACACTAGGGCTTGTTTCTTTTTTTAATTGCTATATTAAACTCTTACTTAGGTGCTGCTTGTTTATTAAGAGGTTCTGAATCTGAACTGCACATCTGAATCTGAATATGAGGCGTAAATGTCTGAATCTGAATATAATAATAAGGTTTGTTTTTTTTAAAACGTCTGTATATCGTAATTCTAAAATACGACTTATCGAGCCAAATGACGTTGTTTATTTTGTTAACAATTTTTTAATAATCTAAATCTAAAGTTATATCATTACTAAATTTTTTTAAAAGCGTATCTTTTAAAAAAGAAAAAAAAACATTACAAATGAACTAGCTTTTTGTGTTTTATCCTAAAATAAGAAAATTTAACCACATACCCACCCTTCCACTCCACCGCAACTCAGAGATGTGCAGAAAATTCACACACACACCATAAGTATTAAGGAAATGACAATTAAAGGTTCTACAGTTATTGATCTACTCGAAGCAACATATATATCCCGACAATAAAAGTTCAAAATGAAAGATGAATGAACTATTGTCATCGATCAGTTTTCCGGTGACGTAATCAGTTGGTCGGCGAATTCAGGTGGATGTCGACTCAGGTGGCCGGTAATGCCTCAAAATCACCTTTGCTATGAAGATTACACCTTGGAGTTGTTTTGAGAGTAATTTTTTGTTTATTTTGGTTAAGAGGCAACTAGAGCACCCTTTTGAATCTGACTCAAGAAGAGATATATGTCTCTTACCGCCTCTGAATAAAGAAAAAAAAACAAACCCTCTTTTCCCTGAATACCTCTGACCGATTAAGAGTTTAGAGTCATCAAGAGGCTGGTAAGATTTTTTCTAGAAAAAACAAACACCGCCTCTCTTAGTGGGAAGAAAGATATTTGTGTGAGTGTAGAATAAGATGTTTAAAAATATTTTGGCCGACACCTTTTCTCACCAAGAGGTACAACAAGAAAAAAACATACCTCCTAAGTGGCTAGTTAAGAGCAATGTTTTAAAACCTGGTTTTATAATCGAACCGGTTAAGCCAGAGGTTTACGAGTCAATCGGTTCAACCGGTTGAACCGTTATGTCAAACCGGTTTTAATAAAATAACTTTTTTTAATATATTGTCTTATATATAAAAATTTTATGTCAATCTTATAAAAACTTTGAAATTTTCTACACCAAATACACAACTTAATATTAGGAGACACTTTTAACTTTAGAACAAAACTAAAGTATAAAAATATAAAACTTGACATCAGTCAATGAAGTAAAACAAAAATATAAAATTTAAATATAGTACAGTAGATGATAAAAACGTTCATTTGGCAAATACAATAGATGATATTAGCTTTGTCATGATATAAGGAGCTTGAATTATGACTTGTGGGACCATACATTTACTCTATTCTCAAAACACTCTGATCTTATCATCCACATGATGTATTTGGCCAAAAGGATATGACTAACTGAAATATACATATCTTTTCACATTTCCCTGTTAGCCTCATCACCCAACAAGAAACCACTTTTTTTTTCTTTTCTCATACCCATTTCTTTAATAAAATAGATCTCAGAAGCTTTACAAACAATTGATACTCATTACGTTACTCTAATGGGTCGATTTTTAACTATCATCTATGCCCAGCTTCGGTTACAATCAATCCTTCAGTGACATAATATGATATTACCCTATTTGCTTTCTTTTCTTTTCATAATCTGGTGGTGAACCGGCGGGTTTTTCGGCAACGGTTTGACCCGGATCGATTAGAACCCGACGATTCAATCCAGTCCGAGTTTCGGTACAAACCCGGCTTACAACGAACCGATCGTTCTTACGGTTCCCGGTTCAACCGGCCGGTTCGAACCGGGTTTTAAAACACTGGTTAAGAGACTCATATAATCAGGAACAAATCCAAAAATAAATATTTTCGATTACACATAAAATTTTGAACTATAATACTAAAAACATATTTTGATGGTCCCGATGAATTCAACATAAATTTAGAAAAAAATGATGCTTTATTAAAAATTACTAATAAGAAACACGAAAAAGTTCATGAAATTTCTGAGCACTTACAAAAACCTCTGATTTAGTCCTTACATAAAATACAACTTTTTTTTAGTCTACGACAACATAAAATACCACTTTAAAAAGTGAACAAACCCTCCCTTAAGAGTCTTACTATTTATATCCCTTGATCACTTTTGTACGCATTATGCAAGAATTAATTATTAATTAACCTTAACATATGTTTTAATATGAACAAGGTATGTATATCCTGCATACGGGTTGTGTTAATTTTTTTTTTATAGCAAAGAAAGGCCGCAGCCACAAAATTAATATATTACTCCTCGTAATTGAGGTAATTTCTACAAGATAAGAAACATCCCAATCAAAGTTTACGTGAGATCTAAAGGCTATTTTAGCGACTTGATGAGCCGCCAAATTACAATTACGATTAACCCATGAAAAAGAAAACGCTAACTAGGATGCCCATAACTTTATGTCATCAATAATAGCAGCTACATTCCAAGGAGGGACGGTTTCCGACGAAACAAAATAAATAGCTAATTTTGAGTCCGACTCAATTGTAGCATTTCGCCAACCTCGCAAGATAGCTAATAGACAGGCGCTTCTAATCGCTAAAGTTTCTACCATGAGGGGATAAGACGCATCCCATGTCTCACCAGAACATAGGAGAATTTCACCTGTAGAATTACGTGCAATGACACCTAAAGCTGCCTAATATGATTTATAAGATGCATCACGATTAAGTTTCACACAGTTATTGGTGGGGGGGATCTACCGAAGTGAACTTTCTTGAGAAACATCCTGATTTACCAAGGCAGAAGATATGTGATAAGAAGTAGGAAACACTGAATTATAATCACTAACCATTGAATTAGCAGAAGATATCGTATGCGACGGACAAAGCTGAGAGGCATTAAAGACTTTTGCATCCCGGGTCTTCCATATCTGCCATGCTATATTTGCCAAGGAGGTGTGAAGTTTCATACGCTCCGACTTTAAGTGAACTACTTCAAGCAGGTTCTGGACACGCAAAATCACCGAGCCATGTGTGGCATCAAAACATAAACCAAGAGACGACCCGAACCAAACCAATTTTGTCCATGGATATTCAAATAACATATGCTCAACTATCTCAATATTTGTACAACAGATGGGGCATATAGGCGAGCAATTACACCCTCGTCGAGAAAGGTTTTCATGATTTGCTAAAGCATTTGAACAAGCCTTCCACCAAAAGAACTTAACTTTTGGCAAAGTTTTAAGATTCCATAATTGGTTCCAGAAGTTTCTATTTGGGGTTGATGATGAAGAAGCGATCGTGCGAGGGTTATCTTCACATTGTAGGATCGCTTGACGGTAGCCTGATTTGACGGTATAATTTCCTTTTGCTTCATAGTGCCACACAAGTTTATCCACGCCTCCTGTTCTGGATATAGGAATCTGTGAGATAATGCTAGCCTCTTGAGGAAGAACAACGTCATTTAGTTTAGACACATCCCATACATTAATAATAAATTTAGACACAAGAGCATTTGAACAGAACGGGCCTCGAGGGTGTCGAACGTAAAAATCTTCAGAATAAGGAATCCATTTTTGTGTCCAAAAGGATATGGTTCACCCGTTTCCAACATGCCAACGAATACCACGAAGAAGGAGATCTCTTCCAATGAGAAAACTTTGCCAGAGCCACAAAGGATGAGATCCTTTTGTAGCCGTGAGAAAATTTGAATGGGGAAAATATATACCTTTTAAGACGCGACCCCAAAAGCTACCCGGATTCATAATTGTTAACTGCGTAATATTTATGTGAAATAGTGATGTGTAAGTATAATGGTGCAATTCAATTTAAACGCGTTCCACAATGTTTACTAATACATATAAAATAATTTGATTTATAATATGATGAGGTATAGTTCCTATTCAGGTTTAATGACACGACCCATGGGTACTAATCGTATTCATTGGGTATGGATCACGCGCACGCACGACCTAGAAGGCCCGGTAAGCCGCTGTCTCACAATGGTTGATTACTTAACCAAGTCCTCGTCGCACTGCGACAAGATCAGACAGAATATAACTTATCTTATAGTTATATTCGCCTAAGGAAAAAGGGATATGCACTTAACTTAGTTACGCGATAAGGATCAAACTATTTTAAGTCATTATCTTTCCTTGGGCCGAAAGAATAGGAGAGGTCAGCCAGAACTCTCTCGGGTATAAAAGAAACCTCAAAGGTTCCACAAAGGTACGATACACAATACTCTAAATCCCTCACATATACTCAAACTGGTTACTTACTCTCACGCTGGAATCTAATCGTGGGACACGCGCCCACGGTAAGCCTAACGGTGTCTACTATTTAGTGTGTAGGGTCTTCAAACAAGATTCACTTGGTTCAAGAGTCGGATTCCACAAGACCCCGAATTAAGCCTAATTCGGGTCAAGCACTATCAATCCAACTTTTGTATCAACAAGTTGGAGCCATCCGTGGGACCCTACAATAAACTCTAAGCATGACAAGAAACGACACGGATGGAGGTGGTCGAAGATCATTGATGATAGACGGTCAGATCGCATCCATGGGGGCTACCCCTGGATCTTCCAACGACGCAAACAGTCGTGATGCGATGAATCCACCTCTTCGAGGAGCGAGTTCACTATTCTCAACCCTCCTACCTACCATAGAGGAAAGAGTCGTAGGCCAAAGATCGGCTCAGTCTCCTCCCAACAAAGACAAACAAAAACTACCCCTCACACTAGCGGAAAGCGAGGAAGTGATTGCTATAGATGCACGCGCGATGAAAGAATATGTATCAAACAACTTACAAGCTCTGATCCCACTCGCTACTAAATACATGAAGGACCAGCAGGCCATAAAATGAAAAATACGTGTAGGACGCTATCAATCCTCAGACAATGACTCATCAGATTCAAAATCAAAAAATAGTCATCATACAGAACGTGGGTGCAGATATTCCTCCCCAGAAAGCTTAGGAGGGGAAGAACGCCTTTCCCATTCACACAAAAGAAAAAATCTAGACTTCTCACAACCATGGAGAAGGGCAAGAAAAGACGCTTTCACAAGGAATATATAGTATTATCCGGATACAATAAAACTTCGCATGCCAACGAACGTCAAAACATATGATGGCACCACAGATGTAGAAGATCATTTGAAAGTCTTCGAGTCGCAAGCAGGAATTGAGAAATGGCTCGAACCTGTGTAGTGTAACATGTTCAACTCTACGCTTGTAGGAAACGCGCGGAGCTGGTTTGACAGACTCCCACTACAAACGATCAACGGATTCGAAGTATTACGGAAAGCATTCAAAAGAAATTATGTCCAACAAAAGAGATACGACAGGAGCGCCGTATCACTAGCAAGAGTCAAACAAAACCAGGGTGAATACCTAGAAGACTTCTTAGAGCGCTTCAAAGACGAATGCCTTCAGATAAAAGAATGCCCGAAGATCTTGAAAGTATCATGTTTTATGGTAGGGATAAATAACAAAGATCTAATATGAAAGTTGAACGAAAGGATAATGGAAACCTTTGATGGGGGTAATGCGAAGGGTGAGATCCTTCATACAGGGAGAATCAGCTGCCACATAAGCCATAAAAATACTTCCAGCTATAGATCCCGCGACGTACCTAATAAACAAACTAACATACAAGGCGGATCTCGGAATCCTAAATACCAAGGAAACCAAAAAGAAGGGAGTAGCAGCAGTTTTTTATTCAAGCCACTCAAATAAACCCCAAGAGAGATCCTCACATCACAAGGCGCGAACTTCCCAAGACCACTACCAATGGTCACTCCAATGGAAAGACGCATAGGCAATAGATACTGCGAGTACCATGGGGAAACGGGACACGCCACAAACGAGTGTATTCATCTACAAAAGCACATTGAAAGCTTGGTACAGGCGGGAAAGCTAAAGCACCTCGTCAAAGAAGCCACAGAAGACGAAAAATAAAAGCCAAAGGATACAATAGCAACCATTTACATGGTTTAAACGTGGCAACGAAGGACTAAGAAAAAGGTGAGCCAGAGGTTCTCCAGAGGGAGAGACACCCCCCCCCCAAGTGTGAACACTGTGGCAGAGGGCCCATTGGTAATAGAAGTAAATATCAGCGATCATAGCATTCATCGTATGTATGTCGATGGAGGCTTATTGGTGGAAATCATGTATGAGAATTGCTTCTTAAAACTAAGCCTAGATATAAGGAACTAAATGGTACCTGCGACTTTACAGCTCATTGGTTTCAGTGGAGAAGCAGTATGGCCTTTGGGCCAGTTAAAGCTAGTAGTAAAGGTAGGAAATGACGAGCATTCAACGAAAGTCTCAATGAATTTTCTGATAATACGATTGCCATCACAGTACAATGGAATCATTGGGCGACCCGCCATCTTAGCAATGCGAGCAGTACCCTATACGGCCCACTACATGATGAAATTCCCAGTGGAAGGAGGAATTGTAACGATCTTCAATACAGCCTTACCACTCGTGGAGTGTAACATAGTTACGGAATCACCTCGAGTAACGGCAGAGCCAAAAGTAAGTTCACCACCAAATCTAAAGGTATCAATTCACCCGGAATACCCAGATCAAGAGATTACAATTGGGGGAACATTATTTGACAAAAGAAAGTCAGACATGTGTTTATTTTTAAAGGATAATTTGGACATCTTCGCATGGGAACCAAAAGATATGACTGGTGTACCACGATCAATAGCCGAGCACAATTTACAAATCCGTGAAGGATATACACCAGTCAGACAAAAGAAAAGGGGACAAGCTCCAGAACGCAGTAAAGTAATACTAGATGAAGTAAAAAAACTGGTAGACGCAGGAATTATGCGAGAAGTCAACTACCATGACTGGCTTTACATTCCAGTGATGGTCAAAAAGCACGATGGCAGTTGGCGCATGTGTGTTGATTTTACAGATCTCAATAAGGCTTGTCCTCAGGACTGCTATCCACTCCTAGAGATAGACTGGAAAGTTAAGTCACTATGCGGGTATCCCTTTAAATGCTTCTTGGACGCATACAAAGGATACCACCAGATACAAATGGTAGAACAAGACGAGGAGAAGACAACATTCCACACTAGCCAAGGTGTATACTGCTACACTAAAATGCCATTTAGACTCAAGAACGCGGGTGCTACGTACCAACGACTGGTGGACAAGGCGTTTGACAGTCAGATTGGGCGTAACTTTGAGGTATATGTTAATGACCTAGTCATAAAAAGCCATACGGAGGATGAACTCATCCGTGATATAGAGGAAACCTTCTCCACGCTTAGGAAAATAAAAATGAAGTTAAATCTGAAAAAGTGCACTTTCTGAGCCACATAAGGCATGTTCCTAGGCTACATGATAGAGCCTAATGACATTAAACCTTGCCCAGATAAGACAGACGGGTCATACAACTTCAAAGCCCAAAAACAAAAAAGGAAGTACAATCGCTAAATGGAAATCTGGCAGGATTAAACAAATTCTTGCTACAATCGCTAAATGGAAAGCTGTCAGGATTAAACAGATTCCTGTCTAAATCAGTACAGAAATCACTCCCTTTATTCAAAACACTCAAGAAGTGCATAAAAAAGGGAGACTTCAATTAGACAAAAGAAGTTGAAAAAGCCTTCGAGGAACTGAAAAACCATTTAGCTTCGCTACCCATGTTGGTCGCACCTGGCCGAAAGAAGAATTGATAATTTACCTTTCGGCTGCGCACGAAGCAATCAGCGCAGTGTTAATGACGGATAGAGAAAACATACAGACACCAGTATACTTCATAAGCAGAGCCTTACAAATCTCAGAATTGTAATATACACCAATGGAGAAATTGGTATTAGCACTGGTATTCGCAGCAAAAAGGCTACGACGATATTTCTAAGCTCATCCAATATCGGTCATCACGGAGCAGCAAATAAAGAAGATAATATTAAAGCTAGACGTTGCAGGAAGGCTACAGAAGTGGAGCGTTCTACTAGGAGAACACAACATTACGTATAGACCACATACCACTATCAAACGACAAATTCTAGCAGATTTCATTATTGAAAAGCCAGAGGAAGGAGAACATACATCTATACAGGAGGAGGGTGACCAAGACTCATGGGTCTTATTCACTGATGGATCCTCCTACACATACGGATCCAGCGCATGCCTTATTCTCACCAACCCCGAAGGTATGGAGTTCACATACGCATTACGCTTTGAATTCACATCTACAAACAATGAAGCAGATTATGAAGCACTCATAGCAGGGCTACGGATCGCAGCCCGTATGGGTGTACGCAATCTTAAAGCAAATGTGGACTCTCTCTTAGTGGAAAATCACATACTAGGCGAATACGAAGCAAAAGAGGAAAATATGATACAATACTTGCAAAAAACTAAATCATTTATCAAAGGCTTCAATAAGTTCCTGATACGTCAAGTACCAAGGGGGAGAACAAAAAGGCTGACGCCCTCAGTAAGATAGCATCCACTAGCTTCGCACACTTATCTAAGCAAGTTTTGGTAGAGATCCTCAAATAAAAATCCATAAAGGAAGATGAAGTTGCATTGATCGTAGAAGAGGAAGGTCCTACATGAATGACACCGATCATTGAATAGTTAACAAAAGAATCACTCCCACCAGACGAAATTGAGGCGCGACGGATACGAAGATGCTCAGATAGTTTGAGGATAGAGATGGGATCCTTTATAAGCGATCATTTCTTCAACCATGGTTAGGATGTGTAGGACCGCAGCAGGCACAATATGTCATCAGCGAGATACATGAGGGATATTGTGACAATCTAACATTTTCAGGTAGTAAATTATTTTCTCGTATAATATTTTGAAATTTATTTTTGTGTTGGTTGATGAACTCACAATTTACGGATTTAGATTTGGGCTTACGTGCATAATTTAGCGTCCTTTACGACTAAACCGGAAACCTTAGGATTACGTATTTATGTTTTTGAACTCCGTTTTTGATGAGACAATTTTTATTAGATTCGTTTTGTGTCGTTGATTCATAATTTATAAAAACGTTTTTCGTAAAACGACCCGAGGGCACGCAAATCGAGGAAACTAGAATCGAGGAGTACCCGTAAATTAGCGGGATGGGACAAAATAATTTATCCCACCCCACTATACATGGGACGGCCTAAACAAGACACCACATCAAAGATGTGGCATCATTTAGCACATTAGCTTACAAGTGTAAGCTTAGCCTTACACTTAAGCTACTTCTACCTCAAAACAACTAGCTAACTCACATACTACCATTTCATACATGCAAACAACTCTCAATTCTCTCTCAACTCTCACCCTTGCCATCCCATATTCAAAAACAAACACCCCATTTGATCTTTTCTAGCCACAAAATACTTGTTATCTAGCTATATTATGGAGTTACCTTGAAGCCTTGATTACTTGGTGGCTATTTTAACAACAAAGGAGGTGATTTGCTTGTGTCCTAGGGATGATTTCTCAACATAATTTCTTGGTGTTTGATGATCTTGGAGATATATTTGGTGTTCATCAAGTTGTTGTCTTCCAAAAACAAGATATACTCTTGGTTGGTAAAGAAGATCATCCTTTCCATTTCTCTTATTATTTTTGTAAAGATCAAATGTATTTTATTTCTTGTTGTATATGTATATGATGAATATATGATGATAAAAATGTTGTGTGGGGATCAAGTGTTGATAAATATGCTTAAAAAGATTAATAACCATAATAAACAAGGCTAAAATCATGCTTAATTTGTTGGCTGTATAAAAACAGTATGTAACCAAAACTTAAACTGATAAATTTGCATGGTGGAATCCATTTACAGTAAGTATAAGATGTCATACACATGTGAGAGTTGGCCATGCAATGGAATCATTAAAATGAGTGAGATATGATCAAAACAAGATGAGTGTGCTAATCTGAATAGTCTGTTTTGTAGGGATTGTTAAGGATAGTTAAACTTAAAATGAGCAGTAGCTATAACTAACTTATTTGTATTACATAATATGAAGTTCATGCCTTCCAAAAATGAGCTTATAATTCTTTGTAGAACTCTAGATATGATAAAAATGGTGAAGATGAAACTAAAAATCAGATTTTGAAGAATTAATGTTTAATACTATTATATAAGCACTCAAATTATATAGTATAAAATGTGAAATTAAAACCCACTAACTTATGAATTTAATTTATATAAATATGTATAAGGTTAAATAAATGGAAAATTTATAAAAATGGTAGTTGAATAATATTTATAAGTTATAAAAACTATAAACATGATTTTTACGACTTTTTCGGCTATTACCGTAAAATTAACGTTTTTCGCCAATTAAAAATTAGACGATCAAACCCGTCTAATGTAAAGTTTTTAAAAGTCATATACTGATATATAAGTATCTAATACAAGTAAAAACCGATAAAACCCGAACTATAGGACATACGGACATTAACGAGCTAAGTTAGCATATTGGACTAATAATTGGACTAAATAAGTTAAACACTTATAAAAAGTACTTATTGGGCTTAACCCATTTGGGCCCAACATGTAAAGTGTAAATAATGATAATATAAGTATAAAATGGACTAATACAAGTTAAAGAACTTATAATAAGCTTATTGGACTTAAAATATGTAAATAAGGTAAAACTAGTAAACTAGTAAAAAGTTACCAATACATAAACACTAAAATGAGTAAACAAGGATATATAAACCCACTTGATCATCATCATATGTACAAAAATCATCATATGTATATTGTTATTTTTATAAAGTCATTGGACAAAAGTCTAAGACCGATTATTATTTATATAGGTTTCCGTGACCGAAGCACGCTCGTAGCCGATAATCCGCCTTTCATTATCAACGTGAGTTCATAGCCTCGCACTCTTTTAAATGTTTTATAAAATGATTTGTAAACCCGCGAGGGAGATAACATGCTAGATTTTGATAAAAATAGAACACAAGTAGTCCCGATGGTATGCTTAATGATATGGACCCGAATGATGCTATGACCCTATAAACGAGATAAAAAGGATTATTAGTAGTTAGGTTATGTCACTCAAAGTCCCATTAGCATGAATTGTGAACTACCGGGATTTGGTAGACGCTTATGCATATGATAGTACTATTTGGGGACGATCACCCTAGTTTACGCCTTTACGGTTGATCCCCGTCGTACCACATTGATTGGTAAGTGAATTTATGTATGAGAAGATTTCCATAGCGTGATTTTTGTGACGACACGCTAACTTAGATGGGCAAATTGTTTGTCGGGTTCGTGACCCGTTGTTTTCATAGTAAGGTAACAATTTCATGCGGCTAATAATAATCCATAATGTATTTCAATACAATACGATAACGATGCTAATAACGATGATAATATTACCTACAATGGTAATATTGAGGCTACGGTCTCATGGACGGTTTAAGATGTATGCTTTGATTTATATATTGTCTGACTAGCAATACGAGGACTTACTTCTGATATTATACTTGTGTTCTGATTTCAACGATTGTTTTATATAACGGTTTTATTAAACTCTATGAATTCACGCGGCATTCGCTGATATGATTTTTGCATGTTTTTATCTCAGGTGCTTGAAGGTAATCTGGATGGAGATCGACTCTGATGGCCCACATAATATTAAAAATGTTCATTCGATCTATGTTTTGTAACTTAATGACCTGTATAATTTGGGTCCTGTTGTACACTTTAAAACTTTTTATCGAATGAATGTATGTTGAACCTTGTACAACCATTTTTATGTGTTGTCTATGATTGGAGTTATTGTGCTATCCCGTAACACTCTAAAAGACCCTTCCGCTGTACCGATACGAAAATTGAGAGTGTTACAGTTTGGTACCGGAGCTCTCGTTATAGAGAACAAAAGATTTTAAAAACTAAGGTTTTGAACAAAACTTTTCAAAATCTTTTAACTATGAACATTTGAGAAAATATTTGAAAAATCTTTTGACTATAACGGTGCCTGAGATCTCCGACGTTACCAACAAGCCCTATTGAGAAGATATATATTTTGATATATATAATTTAATTTATATATATGTATATATCATGATTTCAGTATGTAATTGTTTAATAAGTATGTTATCCTAATACGAGATATATATAAATGCAGATTGTCATGGCTGACCCTAATATTCCTGTAGAGAACCATGCTATTCCCGAACCTAATGTAGATGATGATCCTTATTTAGACTTAGTAGATTATGATATGGATGATGAGGAGGAACCATTTGAGGATCCCGAGCCCGAGATAGGACTAGGAGATCATATTGCCCCTCAGGTTGATATGGTAGAAAATGAGATTGATAATGTTGATATTGAGAATGATGATGAGATTGGGTTAGATAATTTAGATGATGAGACTGACAACAAGGATGTCGAGGAGTATGTAGGTATAGACGATGAGGTTGATGATGATGAGGAAGCCGAGCTTATTTACCCTTATGATGTTCCAGAGGGCGAGCCTTTACCCCCACGATTTGTTTGATTCTGAGGTTGAGCTACCAAGGGATGAAATGTCTGAATCGTCTGAATCTGATTCTGAATCAGAGGAGGATGAGGATGATAATGCACCTGACGGTACTGATGGTATTGTTACTCATAGACGTGTGATAGGAGAGTCGTCTAGTACTCGAGAGGCTACTCATATTGATGGTCTTGCACCATGGGCCTTGAGACGTGATCTAGATGCTTCCCGTGTTAAGAGTAGTATGACATAGATTGGATTAGGTGTTGTTCAGACTCAAGTTGCTCATTTGGAGTCGAAGACTAAGGTTGGTGAGAAAGAGCGGGAATTGCTTAGTTTGGATTTGACGGATGTAGAACGTGGTTTGAATGAGGCTTTTAGGAGGTTATCAGTGTTAGAAAGTGGTGAGTTTGCTGCTATGAAGAAAAAGGTGAATTCTATGGAGATTCAGTTGAGTGTAGCTCGTGCGATGCGTGAGAAAGCTATAAAGGAGTTGAATATATCCGTGGGTTGGAATAGTAGATTTTATGCTGACATAGTTGAAAGAGGAGTGATCCGTAAGCGCCCAGCTGAAGATGTGTCTAGTGATCGTCCGATAAAGATACAGAAGACGATGGATGATGGACCATCTGGCGGTTCTCAGTAGATCAGTCTGTATTTAGTAGTGACCTTTGTATCTTTTGTACTTTTGTAGCTTTGACTGAACCGACTTGTTAGTAGTAGACTTGGCACGAATTTTGAGTATATATAGTGCTAGAACTTTGATATGGGATGTAACTAAGACAATGCTTTTGTTTCAAATCGAATGAAATATGTATCTTGTCTTGAATTCCATATTGTGCCTTATTTGTATCTTGATTAAGATTTCAATCCATATTATATGAATCCTTTGTTGGGTGAATGCTTAATACTTTGAAATTGTAAAATTATAGAACTATGCCGCCCAAGAAGGCTGTGACTGAGGATGATGTACATAGGATTATTACGGAGCAAGTTACCGCATCTATGACTGAATTTATGGCAAATGCCAGAAATGAAGCTGGCGGTAGTGGAGCTGGCGGTAGTGGAATTGGTGGTACTAATGTGAATGTGAATGCTAATAATGTGAATGCTAATGCTGGAGGAAATGTAGGAGGACTTGGAACTAATGCACCTGAAGTTGGTGGCTGTACTTATGTGACGTTCATGAAGTGTGAACCTCTACCTTTTAATGGAACTGAAGGTGCTGTAGGATTAAGCCAGTGGATTGAGAAGATTGAGTAGTTGTTTCGAATTAGTAAGTGTAAGGAGGAAGATAAGGTGACTTTTGCTATGGCTACTCTTAAAGGTCGTGCGTTGACTTGGTGGAACGGGAGAATTGCTTTCATGGGTATTGATGCTGCTAATGCTACTCCTTAGGCTGAAATTAAGAAGTGGATGACTTTGGAATTCTGTCCCCGTAGTGTGATCATTAGGTTAGAACAAGAGTTGATTCATCTGAGAATGAAAGGTGTGGACATTAATAGTTATACAAACCGATTCCATGAGTTGGCCTTGCTATGTCCTCGATTGGTGGAACCCGAAGAGATCCAAATTGAACAATATACTAAAGGGTTGACCAAGAATATACGGGGGGACGTGACATCATCTAAACCACTGACCATTGATGATGTTGTTCGAATGGCTTACCAACTCATTGGACAGATAATTCAGGATAGGGAAGATGAAGCCCGTGTTGGTGAGAAAAGAAAGGGAGACGGTGATCGTGTAGATAGAGGTGATAATAGGAAGAATTTCAATCGCCGTCAGAACCAGAGAAAGGGGAATGCAAATGCTCTTACCAACAACACACCGCGCAACGATGATAGATGTCCTAAGTGTGGCAACAAGAGGCATGCTGGCGACTGCTGGAAGTGCCGAAATTGCGGAAAGCTTGGACACAAGGTTGAAAGGTGTAAGAAGGGAACCATTTGCTTCAACTGTAATGAAGAAGGTCATAGGAAATCGGAATGCCCCAAGTTGAAAGCGATTGTACCTGGAAGAAACCCCCAGGGTGGTGTCTATCAACTTGGAACAATTAAGGTGAAGAAAGAGGATCCAAATGTCGTTACCGGTACGTTTTACTCAACAATCATTATGCTGTTGGTTTATTTGATTCGGGTGCTGATAGGAGCTTTGTATCCACTAAATTTAGTGCCCTTATTGACATTGAACCTGTTGAGATAAATACCAGTTACGAGGTGGAATTGGCTGATGGTAAATTAGTGAAAACCAATAAGCTATTAGAAGGATGCTCTCTAAATCTCTTAAACTATTCCTTTCCGATTGATTTGATGTTGATAGAATTAGGTAGTTTTGATATTATTATTGGTATGGATTGGTTGTCGTTGAATAATGCTACTATTTTATGTGGAGAGAAGAAGGTTAAGATTCCTCTTAGGAATAGGACGTTAGTAATTGATGGTAATCGAGGTGAATCCTCTTTGAAAATCATTTCATGCATTAAAGTCCAAAAGTACATCAGGAACGGTTGTGAGTTATTCTTAGCTCAAGTAACCGGGAATGAGTCTAGGGAGAAACGATTGGAAGATGTACCTATTATTTGTGAATTTCCTGAGGTATTTCCTAAAGATTTACCCGGACTTCCACCAATAAGGCAAGTAGAGTTTCGAACCGATTTAATTCCTGGTGCTGCACCGGTGGCACGTGCGTCTTACCGATTATCCCCTTCTGAATTAAAGGAGTTATCTGAGCAACTTAAGGAGTTGTCTGATAAAGGTTTTATTCGACCGAGCTCGTTGCCTAGGGGAGCTCCAGTCTTGTTCGTTAAGAAGAAGGATGGATCTTTCCGTATGTGCATTGATTATAGGGAACTGAATAAGTTGACAATTAAAAATCGATATCCTTTACCTAGGATTGATGATTTATTTGATCAACTACAAGGATCTAGTGTGTATTCTAAGATAGATTTGCGGTCAGGATATCACCAACTTCGCGTCCGTGAAGAAGATATTCCTATAACTGCATTTAGAACTCGTTATGGACACTATGAATTTCAAGTAATGCCATTTGGGTTAACTAACGCACCTGCGGTTTTCATGGATTTAATGAATCGAGTGTGCAAGCCCTACTTGGACAAATTTGTGATTGTGTTTATTGACGATATTCTAATCTATTCTAAGAATGAAGATGAACATAGAGAACAATTAAGGATTGTTTTGAATTTGTTGAAGGATGAAAAGTTGTATGCTAAGTTTTAGAAATGTGATTTCTGGTTAGATTCTGTGCAATTTCTTGGTCATGTGATTAACAAAGGTGGAATTCATGTTGATCCTGCAAAGGTTGAAGCCATTAAGAATTGGTCTGCACCGACAACGCCAACGGAAGTGCGACAGTTCTTAGGATTGTCTGTCTATTATAGGCGATTCATTAAAGAATTTTCTTTGATAGCTAAACAATTGACTAAGCTTACCCAGAAGAATAAACCTTTCGTTTGGGGAAGTGATGAAGATGGAGCATTTCAGACATTGAAGCAAAAATTATGTAGTGCGCCAATTTTATCATTACCCGACGGGAGTGAGGATTTTGTAGTGTATTGTGATGCATCTCTTAGAGGCTATGGAGCTGTTTTGATGCAGCGAGAGAAAGTGATAGCTTATGCTTCTAGGCAATTAAGGAAGAATGAGGAGAATTGTACTACTCATGATCTTGAGTTAGGAGCTGTAGTCTTTGCTCTTAGGTTGTGGAGACATTATCTGTATGGCACTAAGTGTACAGTATTCACCGATCACAAAAGCTTACAGTATATTCTCAATCAGAAGGAACTGAACATGAGGCAACGAAGATGGATAGAGTTGTTAAGTGATTATGATTGTGATATAAAATATCACCCAGGAAAAGCCAATGTTGTTGCCGATGCATTAAGCAGGAAAGATAGAGAGCCTATCAGGGTACGTTCTCTAGTCTTGACCGTGCACAATAATTTACCTGAGCAAATTAGAAATGCGCAAATAGAAGCTTGTAAGAAGGAAAATTTTGTTAATGAAGGGTTCCGAGGAGAAGGAGATCCTTTAGAGGTTAGAGCTGATGGAGTGAAATGCTTAAGAGGTCGTATGTGGATACCTAAGTTTGGAGGCTTAAGAGATTTGATTATGTTAGAATCCCATAAATCTAAGTATTCCATTCATCCGGGATCTGATAAGATGTACCATGATTTGAAGAAGTTGTACTGGTGGCCGAATATGAAAGCTGATATTGCTATGTATGTTCTTCAATGCTTGACTTGTGCTAGAGTTAAAGCTGAACATCAAAAGCCATCAGGACTACTTCAACAGCCAAAAATTCCTGAATGGAAGTGGGAGCGAATTACGATGGACTTTATCACCAAGCTTCCTAGAACATCATCTAGAAACAACTCGATTTGGGTTATTGTCGACAGACTGACCAAATCAGCACACTTCATTCTGGTTAAAGAGCAGTTCTCACTGGAGAAGCTGACTCGTATATACCTCTAGAATGTTGTATGCAAGCATGGAGTGCCTGTATCGATCATTTCAGATCGAGATCCTAGATTCGCATCGAATTTTTGGAAATCTCTCCAAAGATCTTTGGGAACGAATCTCGACATGAGCACTGCTTATCACCCCCAAACTGATGGGCAGAGTGAAAGGACGATACAAACACTAGAAGATATGTTGAGAGCTTGTGTGTTAGATTTTGGTAAGAATTGGGATAAACATTTGCCGTTAGTAGAGTTTTCTTATAACAATAGTTACCATTCTAGTATTAAGGCTGCACCGTTTGAAGCTTTGTATGGTAGGAAGTGTAGATCTCCTGTATGTTGGAGTGAAGTTGGGGATACACAGCTCACGGGACCGGAATTGATCCGGGAGACTACGGAGATGATAGTTCAGATTAAGAATAGGTTGTTGACTGCCCGTAGTAGACAGAAAAGTTACGCGGATGTGCGGCGGAAACCAATGGAGTTTGAAGTGGGTGACCGAGTAATGTTGAAAGTATCGCCATGGAAAGGCGTTATAAGATTTGGAAAGCGAGGGAAATTGAATCCCTGTTATATTGGACCCTTTAAGATTTTATCTAGAGTAGGTCCGGTGGCTTATAAACTAGAGTTACCTCCAGAACTTCATGGTGTTCACAACACATTCCATGTATCTAATCTGAAGAAATGTCTAGCAGTAAGTGATGAGAAAGTTTCGTTGGATAAGGTTCGAATAGATGGGAAGTTGCATGTTGGGACTTATATATCTTGAGTTGATATGACAAAAGAAGATGAAGGACTTAATAATAAATAGTTAGCTTAGTAAGTAAGTTAGGGTTGTGATGTAACCCTAGTACCTCTATTATATAAAGAGGGTTAGGCACACATGGTTATTCATTGATTCACAAACAATGTAAACCAGAGGTGTGTGTGCGTTCCTCCTGGTGTCAAGCCTATAAGGCAGTAGGAGTAGTTAGTAGTTCATTAATAGTAATCATTTCATTAGTGAAAGCCTTGTTCTTGGTTATGATTGTGTTAATTATTATTCCGCTGTGTATCTTACAATCATGATCATGATATCCAAGATGAGTCTAGATCCTAAGACTCAACAAGTGGTATCAGAGCTTGTTGGCTCTCGATCTGGTTGATCTACAAGGTTTTCGATTAGTATTTTCTGTTTTTGAATAAATAAAGTTGTTGATCTAGGGTTTTTCCCAACAAACCCTAGATGATTCGTTGTTCTGTTTTGTTGTTGTTACTATCATGTTGCTGCTGGTTATGGTGCTACGTTCATATTGGTTATGATGAGTTGATTCTTGAATCAACAATGAACCCCCGTATGATCTAAGGAAAATGATGTTTATGGCTGCTGTGATTTTCGTTTTAGGGTTTTCAAACCCTGGATCGATATGTGTTATCCTTGCGGCTGGAAGAGGGACAAAAAGTATCTATGATGATGTATGAATTAGAGTTTTATTCAAAACACTAAAACTAATTGAGACTTGTGATGGCAGAAACAAAAAAAGTTTTTGTGAATACGGTTATATGCTGAAACGTGGTACTATGATCACGATTTATCTTTGTACCGATTGGTTGCAACTGCTCAAATATGATGGTACTGTACGTGAGGATGTGTACAACAACAGGGTCGTACTATTCTCGTTCATGGTATGATATCATGAAGAATGGTACTTCTTATGATCGTTGGTTCCAGCAAATGGTTTTGGTTGTATTGTGGTCCCAAAAGATTTACGTTTGTGAAAGTAGACTATTCATGATAAATGCAGCAAGTGTGTGCGACGAAAGAGATATGTGTCATATTGCTAGCTGGATTTATTGATGCTGCCAAAAATTGTTATTGATGTCACGTGAAGATGAATAAGAAAAGGACACTTTGTTCGTTTTGTTTATTGATCGTGCATGGTGGTTACTTCGTGAGATCAAAACATATGGAGCGTTTATGAAGGTATACACTGTATATTTTATTTTAAGATATGCATGTTATAATAAATCCCAAGTTTACAGGGGTTAGAATCTGCTTTTACACGTTTTGGAAGTGTTGATTGAACGCGATAAATGCGTATTTTTGGATGCGTATATTACTAATGGATGTGATTTATGGGATTATGGTGTTTCTGTTATGATACATGAAAATGGTACGTGATTTTGTTTCCTTTTCTACTGCTTTGATGGCTCAAAGACGTGTGATCAGATTCCTGATTTAAAGGAAGTTAAACGTGGGTCAAGGTGTTCTATTTTATGGAAGCTATAATATTGGTAATTATGTCATCCGAAAGTTTTGGAAACAGTTTGTCTTGCCTGATTTGTGATTATATGGAATGATTAAGGTCGCGTGATTTGTGAAGGTGTATATTTAGACCGGATAACTGCTTTGATAATGAAAGATATGCGAATATTTTGGTTAATGTGATGCGCAATTTTTGGAAGCAGTTATGTTTAACAAGGTCAAACGCATGATTGGGCTCTATATTCGGCATAACTCATGGTACAAATATGGTATGTGTGTTTTCCACTTTTCATTGTTTGATATGTTGAACGTAGGAGATTTTCGGTATGCCTTATTTATAAGGATATGGTATATCTCTTATTTTATTCTTGGAGTATATGGGAACAAGTCAAAGGGCTAATGTCACACGCAAAAATGTGTGGTTTATATAAGAAAGTAAATCAGTTATGATGCGTTGGGAAGGAAATAGACACACCATTGCTATTTTTATGGAAACATATATGGCTGCTATTAATCGTGATGGTATGCACGTGAGTGTTCATGGGGCTAGAAAGTTATGGGCTAAAGCTACAAAGTATGGTCCATAATTATTTAATATACTACCCAGATTTGGACGTGGGAAGCAGTTACCATATTCATGGGATGCATGTCTAGTTTTCATAAGATATGAATTTATTTGTGATCCGAGAGATGATGTAGCACACTGGATAACTCGTTTCGGCTTTATGATGGGCTGCGTTCTTGGAGATTAAAGACATACGAGCCATCTAAAACAACAACAACTTCAGCAACAGTGTGGTGACCGAATATATATATAAAAAAGGGGGTTTTTGAGATGCTCCTGGTTGGCTATTTCTTACTACTGGTCGGTTCCTCCTGGACAGTTTCTACTGGTCGGTTCCTCCTAGTCGGTTCCTCCTGGTCGTTTCCTCCTGGTCGTTCCTACTGGTGATCTTGAACGATGAAGAGGTATATGGTTCATTTCGAAAGTCCAGTTTATGCTATAATTCTTAATTGGAACAGTTACACGCTCTTTTACAAATATTTGGGGGGCATATGATACCATACAGTTCATGATATGATCATCACAAAATTAGCATGATCATAAGCATCGAGTGGTTTCTGGTTGATCCGTCAGAGCTCACTGAGACTATCGGCCATTACATGTGATCGCCATGCATATATTGATTACAAGAATTATACAAAGACATTTTATTACATGTTATTGTAATAAGCATGTCTTTTTCACACTGAATGAGTGGATGATCCATACTACTGAGTTCAAGATGCAAGAGATGGTTAGCTTATGGTTCCTACTGGTGAGTTATGGTTCCTTGACGAAGACAATTGATAATTGCTTATTTGATGTTGGCGTTGATTTTCACAAACTTGTTATCTTCTTATATCTCAATTAGGTGAGCAATACACCTTGTCTTTGGACTAAATATATTGTTACAGCTTACAACGGACTCATAGTTGTGAAGGTTACCAGTTCCCATGTACCAAAAACTGTTGGTGAGCAATACACCTTATCGTTGGATTAAATATATTGTTATAGCTAACAACTGGCTTATAGTTGTGGGGGTTCTCAGTCCCATGTAATAAAAACTGAGATGATATAAGACACAAGTTTGGGATATTTCACTTCTTCATAAAATTTGTTATACTTGATTTTCTTTATCAGTGATCACTCCAAGGAAGCCTACTGGATTCGACATGCACTTCTTAAGGGGAAGACGATCCTTTTTGAGTTGATGTGACAAAAAGGGGAAGAATGCATGGATCGAGGGGAAGCTTAGCCTTCATCTATATTAGCTTCAGGGGAAGCTCGTGCTTACTGGTTTTGTCAAATCAACTAGGGGAAGATTGTTAGGACTTATATATCTTGAGTTGATATGACAAAAGAAGATGAAGGACTTAATAATAAATAGTTAGCTTAGTAAGTAAGCTAGGGTTGTGATGTAACCCTAGTACCTCTATTATATAAAGAGGGTTAGGCACACATGGTTATTCACTGATTCACAAACAATGTAAACCAGAGGTGTGTGTGCGTTCCTCCTGGTGTCAAGCCTATAAGGCACCAGGAGTAGTTAGTAGTTCATTAATAGTAATCATTTCATTAGTGAAAGCCTTGTTCTTGGTTATGATTGTGTTAATTATTATTCCGCTGTGTATCTTACAATCATGATCATGATATCCCAGATGAGTCTAGATCCTAAGACTCAACATTGCATTTTATCGAAGAACCCGTAGAGGTTATGGATCGTGAGGTAAAGCAACTGAAACAAAGTCGGATACCTATTGTTAAGATCCGATGGAAATCAAAGCATGGACCGGAATATACTTGGGAACGAGAGGATGAAATGTGGAAGAAATATCCGCACCTCTTCGATTTCAATAAGAAACGGACATCAAAATGAAATGGATCACGAGGACGTTGATCCCTTTTAGGAGGAAAAGCTGTGACAATCTAACATTTTCAGGTAGTAAATTATTTTCTCGTATAATATTTTGAAATTTATTTTTGTGTTGGTTGATGAACTCACAATTTACGGATTTAAATTTGGGCTTACGTGCATAATTTAGCGTCCTTTACGACTAAACCGGAAACCTTAGGATTACGTATTTACGTTTTTGAACTCCGTTTTTGATGAGACAATTTTTATTAGATTCGTTTTGTGTCGTTGATTCATAATTTATAAAAACATTTTTCGTAAAACGACCCGAGGGCACGCAAATCGAGGAAACTAGAATCGAGGAGTACCCGTAAATTAGCGGGATGGGACAAAATAATTTATCCCACCCCACTATACATGGGACGGCCTAAACAAGATACCACATCAAAGATGTGGCATCATTTAGCACATTAGCTTACAAGTGTAAGCTTAGCCTTACACTTAAGCTACTTCTACCTCAAAACAACTAGCTAACTCACATACTACCATTTCATACATGCAAACAACTCTCAATTCTCTCTCAACTTTCACCCTTGCCGTCCCATATTCAAGAACAAACACCCCATTTGATCTTTTCTAGCCACAAAATACTTGTTATCAAGCTATATTATGGAGTTACCTTGAAGCCTTGATTACTTGGTGGCCATTTTAACAACAAAGGAGGTGATTTGCTTGTGTCCTAGGGCTGATTTCTCAACATACTTTCTTGGTGTTTGATGATCTTGGAGATATATTTGGTGTTCATCAAGTTGTTGTCTTCCAAAAACAAGATATACTCTTGGTTGGTAAAGAAGATCATCCTTTCCATTTCTCTTGTTATTTTTGTAAAGATCAAATGTATTTTCTTTCTTGTTGTATATGTATATGATGAGTATATGATGATAAAAATGTTGTGTGGGGATCAATTGTTGATAAATATGCTTAAAAAGATTAATAACCATAAGAAACAAGGCTAAAATCATGCTTAATTTGTTGGCTGTATAAAAACAGTATGTAACCAAAACTTAAACTGATAAATTTGCATGGTGGAATCCATTTACAGTAAGTATAAGATGTCATACACATGTGTGAGTTGGCCATGCAATGAAATCATTAAAATGAGTGAGATATGATCAAAACAAGATGAGTGTGCTAATCTGAATAGTCTGTTTTGTAGGGACTGTTAAGGATAGTTAAACTTAAAATGAGCAGTAGCTATAACTAACTTATTTGTATCACATAATATGAAGTTCATGCCATCCAAAAATGAGCTTCTAATTCTTTGTAGAACTCTAGATATGATAAAAATGGTGAAGATGAAACTAAAAATCAGATTTTGAAGAATTAATGTTTAATACTATTATATAAGCACTCAAATTATATAGTATAAAATGTGAAATTAAAACCACTAACTTATGAATTTCATTTAAATAAATATGTATAAGGTTAAATAAATGGACAATTTTTAAAAATGGTAGTTGAATAATATTTATAAGTTATAAAAACTATAAACATGATTTTTACGACTTTTTCGGCTATTACCGTAAAATTAACGTTTTTCGCCAATTAAAACTTAGACGATCAAACCCGTCTAATGTAAAGTTTTTAAAAGTCATATACTGATATATAAGTATCTAATACAAGTAAAAACCGATAAAACCCGAACTATAGGACATACGGACATTAACGAGCTAAGTTAGCATATTGGACTAAATAAGTTAAACACTTATAAAAAGTACTTATTGGGCTTAACCCATTTGGGCCCAACATGTAAAGTGTAAATACTGATAATATAAGTATAAAATGAATTAATACAAGTTAATGAACTTATAATAAGCTTATTGGACTTAAAATATGTAAATAAGGTAAAACTAGTAAACTAGTAAAAAGTTACCAATACATAAACACTAAAATGAGTAAACAATGATATATATACCCACTTGATCATCATAATATGTACAAAAATCATCATATGTATATTGTTATTCTGATAAAGTCATTGGACAAAAGTCTAAGACCGATTATTATTTATATAGGTTTCCGTGACCGAAGCACGCTCGTAGCCGATAATCCGCCTTTCATTATCAACGTGAGTTCATAGCCTCGCACTCTTTTAAATGTTTTATAAAATGATTTGTAAACCCGCGAGGGAGATAATACGCTAGATTTTGATAAAAATAGAAAACAAGTAGTCCCGATGGTATGCTTAATGATATGGACCCGAATGATGCTATGACCCTATAAACGAGATAAAAAGGATTATTAGTCGTTAGGTTATGTCACTCAAAGTCCCATTAGCATGAATTGTGAACTACCGGGATTTGGTAGACGCTTATGCATATGATAGTACTATTTGGGGACGATCAACCCAGTTCACGCCTTGACGGTTGATCCCCGTCGTACCACATTGATTGGTAAGAAAATTTATGTATGAGAAGATTTCCATAGCGTAATTTTTATGACGACACGCTAACTTAGATGGGCAAATTGTTTGTCGGGTTCGCGACCCGTTGTTTTCATAGTAAGGTAACAATGTCATGCGGCTAATAATAATCCATAATGTATTTCAATACAATACGATAACGATGCTAATAACGATGATAATATTACCTACAATGGTTATATTGAGGCTACGGTCTCATGGACGGTTTAAGATGTATGCTTTGATTTATATATTGCCTGACTAGTAATACGAGGACTTACTTCTGATATTATACTTGTGTTCTGATTTCAACGATTGTTTTATATAACGGTTTTATTAAACTCTTTGAATTCACTCGGCATTCGCTGATATGATTTTTGCATGTTTTTATCTCAGGTGCTTGAAGGTAATCCGGATGGAGATCGACTCTGATGGCCCACATAATATTAAAAATGTTCATTCGATCTATGTTTTGTAACTTAATGACCTGTATAATTTGGGACCTGTTGTACACTTTAAAACTTTTTATCGAATGAATGTATGTTGAACCTTATACAACCATTTTTATGTGTTGTCTATGATTGGAGTTATTGTGCTATCCCGTAACACTCTAAAAGACCCTTCCGCTGTACCAATACGAAAATTGAGAGTGTTACATATATTGCGGCATGCACGCACGACCAAGATCAATGGTGGCAAAAGCGCTCTGCAGTGGATATTACTGGCCAACCATGCACTCAGATGCGCGGACACTCATCTCAAAGTGCGGTGATTGCCAAGTGCATAGACCTGTGTCGCGCCAACCCCAGCAAGAGCTAACACCTATTACTTCTCCTTAGCTGTTTTACAAGTGAAGGATCGATATCGCAGGGCCCTTTCCTGTGGCGGACGGAGGGATTAAGTTCCTAATAGTCATAATGGATACTTCACGAGATGAATTAAGACGAAAGCAGTAGCAAGGATCACAGGCAACCAAGTAAAAAGGTTCGTTTGGGATAACATAGTATGTCGTTTCGGTCTACCAGGAGAAATCAATTCTGACAACAGAAAACAATTTGCAGAGAACCCATTCAAGGACTGGTGCGTGAAAAACAACATCAAGCAGCGATTCGCGTCAATAGCCCACCCACAATCCAATGGGCTCGTTGAACGAGCGAATATGAGCCTGGGGGACGACATAAAAGCACGACTGGGGGAGGAGAACAAGAAATGGGTTGATGAATAATCACACGTGTTATAGGCACATCGCACCATGATAAAAACCGTAACAAGAGATACACCCTTCGCACTGACATACGGGACAGAGGCAGTCATTCCATCCGAAATAGGACTGCCAACACCCCGCACAACGTAGGTCGACATTATTACGAACGACGATGAATTACGGTTAAACTTGGACATAATCGATGAAAGACGGGAGTTGGCAGCGATCAATGAAGCTAAGGCAAAATCCAAAATGAAGGGCTACTACGACGCTAGGGTGCGAAAAACTTCATTCCTACCAGGAGACTTTGTATACAGCGTGAATGCGGCTAGCCCCACAGAAAATACATGGAAACTTGGGCCCATGTGGGAAGGACCCTATATGGTAATGGAAGCTTTAGGAGATGGTGCGTATCGGCTACGAGATATGGAAGGTCGCGACTTGCGAAGGACTTGGAATATATGCCATCTGAAAAAGTGCTACCTTTAGCAGCAGCTACTTCGCAACAAGAACTGCCAACTGTGTCCAATTCTAGTAAATCCATGTATTATTTTTCTGCTTTTTTCATGTCATGTACTTAAAAAATCGCATGTATTAATAAAATGTCGTGGTCCCTAGCTAGTTCCACGACGCATTCAGAAACATTTTCTACATATACTCTTTATATATCATATCATGCCTATTAGCGTACGCGTACGTAACGTTTCCAAGAGTAATAAGAGGAATGAGCCTAACCTACTAATTAGACTCGTCGTGTAAGAGGGATGCAACCACATCGATCACGGATCATGTATCCTTGTTAGGCCCCTTGCTATTTAAGACGTCGTAGCAAGTTTTTGACAATCACCACATTCCATGCTGGGCCTGAAATAAAGACGCAATCGTGCACACCGAATATAGATATAGTATCGACTTGTTTACTACTTCTCGACTTATCTTAATTCACAGTTTTGTGTTACATACATTTAAATACGTGTAGTTTTCATTTACCGACCCACATATGATTAAGTATTGAAAACACACTAACACCGGACAACAAAGCTCTCTAATGACAAAATGTTGATTCTCTTAAAAGTTGTATAAAGTTAACAGTTACCTAGTCTGAACGCAGATCAAGTTTGGATCAGAGGGATTTGATGCAATCACGAGCCATGGAACATCTAGGTTAAGCTTTAAGTTCTCAACTGCATGCTGGTAATCATAAACAAACACATTTGTGTCCCTTCCACATGTCAAGATAATGCTTCCACCAGGGAAACCACATAAGCCAGTAACGGAGCTGTTGTGAAGCTTATTGTCGTGATAAGATTCCAAAACTCCATCTACACGTCTCCAAGTAGCAACTCGATGTTGCTTTCCAACAGTAACAAGGATAGTGTTGTTGTCAATGAGAGGCTGAAAGAAACCCTAGAAATTTCAGAGGGATGCGATGAATTGGGAATATTATTACATCTTGTTTCCTACACCAATACAAAGACAGTGTTTAAACGTGTAAAGCAGCAAGGATATGCTTTGTTTTGGCAAGATTTCTTCATCTCCAATCAATGGCATCATCTCTTGTTTAACCATATAAAGCAACAAGGACATGTCACAAAAAAATAGTTGTGATAGTTTTCAGAAAGAATTGCTTACCCCTTGTGGAAGTTCCTAGACAAGTGATACAAACTTTAACCGTTCCAGCTGGGCCGAATGCATCGGAATCTCCGACCGGGAAGCTTTTGACTTGGAGACACACTCCAAAAGCAGTCGGGTTGAACTTTGTGCAAATTCTAGACTCGTAAAACGGTATTTTAGGAGGTTATTTTTATTTCTCTACCTTTTTTCATGAGTATGTTTTATTTTTAAGTAAACTGCTAACAAAATTTTCATGTAGGAATTTGTTGTAAAACCAAACAAGAGCATGCTCTGTCCCGTTTTGGTAATATTCACATACTAATTTACTCTTTCTTGTTAGGCACTAGAATAAAGTATAGCAGAGGAAATGGTTGGAACTCTAAAGTCCCAAGAGACGATGTAGTTTGAGTTTCCACTGGAAGATGAACCAGTAAGTGAAATGGTTGGAACTTCCCCCAAGTAAACTGCTAACAGATGGTATGTTTACAGCCCATAAATGGCAACGAGGCTGTCATTGAAAAGTTGACTTCAACGACCAATCAACCTGAAATATAGTGTAAAGTAAAATGGGTCATAGCAAGTTAGATCTAGTTATATTAACAAAGATCTATCTTCCTTGATGCAAAAAATTCCGAAAAAATCTGTTACAAAAAAAATGATGAAAAAGAGATTCCCAACGTACATGCCACACACGCCTTTCAAACCGAACCATATCAGATCTAGAGAAAACCACAAACAGGTACCATGTTTTTGTTTTTTTCTTGAGCAGAGTGAGTGGTTTGGCGGCTAAAAGAGTAAAACATATGTAAGGTTTGTACTCTTATATATGAGTTAGGATGTAAACTAGGGTGGCAATTATCAGCACGACACGATTATAGATACGAACTCGACATGAAGTTAAACAGATTTAGATTAAGGATAAACAGGTTTGGGTCAAAAACAGGTCAAATCGTATAACCCGTTTAATATATGGGTCGTGTTTGGGTTGAGTCAGTATTAAATAGGTCGACACGTGAACTCGTTGAAGTATATATAAGTGTTAATGCAATGATGCCTACAAACGTTACTTGCATTTTTCGGTCTCGCATTGTTTTGATTAGGACAATATGTAAAAACAAGCATTTACGAAAATAAGAAAAAACAAATTCTTGAGTTCAAGTAATTTTCATTTCAACCATTATCACTTAAGGTATGTACAAACAAGTACTCATCCTAATTAAGTGATCAATGATTTAATCTTTTCTTAAAACTCACTTTTTATTAAGTGTGACAAGTTTTTATTAAACTTTCTTTTTAAAAAAATGTTTTATTAAATTAATTATTTGAAAATTTGAAAATTAGAAAATGACATATTCTATCTTGGTTGGAATATCCTTTCAGGATATTTTAATCTCCAGATTCGAACCATACCACTAAAAGACAAAAAAGAGCGGAGTCTACTCTGGCGGTTCCTTAGTGGCTATGGCGGTTCCTTATAGATAAGGAAGCGCGGGCTCCAATAAGGAACCGCGGGCTGATATAGCCGTTGGAAGTTTGTCTTATAAATAGTGGACCATTCTCATACTTTCTCTTCACCTCTTTTGCACATACATTTCCAGATTCTTTCATACTTCTTAAAACACTCAGATCCTTGATCATTTGTTTGATTACTACTTGTTTAGAAGTGAATCTTTCTCTTCTCAAAGTGCAAAGAGAAGAACACTATCATCCTTGAAGTGTTGTGTCTACCTCAAAGATCCATGGAAGATCCAAACTTATTTATTCATTGTTATGAAGATCTATGTAGTTATGTCTATTTGGAAGTTGTGTATGTATTAAGGTTAATACTTGGTACTTAAAGTATATTGGTGTAGATTGGTCCTAGCTAAGGTTAGGGCTCGACTTTTAGCTTAGAGTCGGAAATTGGATAAGCAACGTTGTGTACGGTTTCTCCACCTTAAGGATCTTGTTGATTAGTGAACTCTCGAGTAAGGAGTACTCGAGGAGTGGAGTAGGAACGAGGAGTGAGCTTCGTTGCCGAACCACTATAAATCCTTGGTGTTTGGTTTGATCTTTCCTTCCCTCATCTCTTTATATCCATTATTCTTTATACTTGTGATTATTAGTTTAGTTGCACTATACCTTGTTCATGTTTTGTATAAGAAGGTTTCACATAAATACTCAAGCCTAATTTTTTGAAAAGGATTTTTAAAAACCAATATTTAACAAGTAAATTTAAGAAACTATTCAACCCCCCCCCCCCCCCCCCCTCATCTAGTTTCTACAATTGGTATCAGAGCGTGGTTGCTCAAGCCTTTTTAAAATATATTGTATTTTAAAACTTGAATCGACATATGGATTCCAACAAGTATCTAGAAGGGCAATCCATGAAAAGACCACCTCTTTTTGAAATGATAGTTTTATTTATTGGAAAAATAGATTTGAGACTTATGTGAAATCAAAAGATTTAGATCTTTGGCATGTTATTACTAATGCTGATTGTTTGCCTTATCAATATAATGAAGTTTCTAAAAGTAAAGAGATGGTCACTTTTGACAAAGCTAATGATGATACTAAAAGTAAATTTGCTAAAAATAATGAGGCTAAAATGGCGATTTATAATGCTTTACAAAAGAAAGAGTACGAAAGGATTTTTTGTGTGAAACCGCTAAAGATATTTGGAACACTCTTTTAGTAACCCACCAAGGTAATAGCCAAGTTATATAAAGTAAAATCGATCTTCTTGTTCAACAATATGAACAATTTGTCATCTTAGAAGATGAAACTATTGATAGTGCATTTGCTAGATTTAACACTATTATTACTAGTCTAAAAGCACTTGATGAATGTTTTTCTAGCAAGAACAATGTTAGGAAGTTTCTTAGGGCGTTGCATCCAAAATGGAGAGCTAAAGTAACGACGATTGAAGAATCAAAGGATCTCGCCAAATTATCACTCGATGAACTCATTGGTAACTTGAAAGTTCATGAGATGATAATTTTGAAGGACTCGGAAATGGTGAAAACCAAGAGTGAAAGAAAGTCTCTCGCACTCAAGGCCAAGAACGTGCAAAGTGACCATGAAAGGTCCTCGAATAGTGATGATGAGGAATATGCCATGGCGGCTAGATACTTTAAGAAGTTCTTAAAAAGACGAGGTTAATACGTGAGGCAACCAAACAACGACAAGAAACCCTTCTCCAAAACCGATTTTACAAAGTGATAAAGGTGATAGGAAATGCTTTAGATTTGGTGATCCGAATCATTTCATCGGTGATTGTCCTAAGCCTTCACGCGACAAGAACCACACGGCGTTCGTTGGAGGCTCATGGAGCGATAACGGTGAAGATATTGATGACAACCCCAAAGATGAGAAATGTCTTATGGCTTACACTTCTAAATAGGTACATTCCGAAACCGATTATTATAGAAATAATAGTTCTTCTCAAGATGATAGTGAATTAGAAGGCCAATACAATAACTTACATAAGCTTAGCCTTAAATTCATTGAAAATAACAAAATGCTAAAATCAACTAGAACTAAGCTTGAGAATGAGATTAGTGAGCTAAGAGAGAAATTAGCTAAGCTTGAGAAAACAAAGAAGTTGATCTTGGTTGTTTAAAATGTGAAAACCTTAGACAAGAGAATGAAGATCTCAAGAGTACTTCCATTAAATTGGATAAGTTCATGAAAGGTACTAGTGCTCTTGATGATATGTTGAACAAACAAATTCATTCTAAGGAAAGACTTGGGTTGGGATATAACACTAATGAAGCATCAACTAGTGAACCAAAACAAGTTAGGTTTTCAGAAAAACGCACCCCTGTACGTGGTTCTCCAGTATATGGTACGGTTCCTTATTGCTATGGAACCGCGGGTGGAGCTAAAGAACCGCGGACAGAAGATAGTTATTGTGAAAATCCTGAACTTTCTGAAAATTCTATTTTAGGTGAAGGACCAAAACATATTCTTATTAACAAGGTCAAAGTACCTATTCCTGAAAATCCTACTCTAGATAAATTCTACAAGCCCTTGAGTAAACCTCTAATGGGAACTAGAAATTTATCTAGACAAACATCTACTCCTTCAAGAGTACGAAATGAGTCTAAACCTAGAAGTAGAACAACTACACCAAAAAGAGATGATCAAGCTAAATCAGGACCTAGAAGTCACTCTTCCAACACCTAGAAGGAATAACAATAATTATAGATGAAGATCAAAGACACCTAGGAGAAACTATGGACAACAAAATGGCCATATGAATTGGAATAATTTTCAACAACAATACTTTTCCTCATGGGGAATGTCTCATCCATTCATGCATCCCTCCTAAATGCAAGGGATGTTTGGAACTAACAACTTTGGATCCATGAGATATTGGGGACCAAATGTTTGATCTTGTGTGTTGTTACCCAGATATGCTTGGGAATCGATTTAGAGCCCGACGAGTGGATTAAGGATAGTGGTTGTTCTAAACACATGACGGGTAATCGAAGTTTGTTCTCACACTACAAATCATATGACGGAGGTAACGTTACATTCACAAGTAATCGACGTGGTAATATCATTGGAAAAGGTACGGTCTCTCTTGACTCTATGACCATAGAAAACGTAGAGCACGTAGATAATTTAGGTTTTAACCTTCTAAGTATAGGTCAAATTTGTGACAATAAGTGTAAGGTCATCTTTTCAGAATATGACAGTGAAATCGTAAAAGATGGAAATGTCATTGGAAAAGGTGTTATAAAGCATGGTCTTTATGTCATGAAGGTCAATAGGAAGTCAAAGGAAAACTTATGTCTAGCGACTTTAGATGATAGTTCTACTCTTTGGCATAGGAGATTAGGTCATGCTAATATGCGTTTAGTTCAATCTTTAGTCTATAAGGAGTTGGTAAGACATCTCCCCAAGATGAAATTTGATAGTCACTTTTGTGATGCTTGCAAAATTGGGAAGCAAGTTCACTCAAGTCACAAAGCCAAGAATTTGGTTTCGACCCCTCGGTGCTTAGAGCTCCTACATATGGATATCTTTGGACCTTCCGCCATACGGAGTTATGGAGGTAACCTTTATACCCTAGTTATTGTTGATGACTATTCTAGATTCACTTGGACTAGATTTTTGGCGTCTAAGAATGAAGCTTTCAATCACTTCGAAACCTTTAGTCGAAGAATTCAAAATCAACTAGGATGTTCAATTGTCTCTGTTGTGATGGATCATGGTAGGGAATTTGATAATAAGTGCAATTCAGTGCCTTTTGTGAAGCTCATGGTATTACCCATACTTCTCGGCTCCGTGCACTCTACAATCAAATGGGGTAGTTGAAAGGAAGAATAGGACCATCCAAGAGATGAGTAGGACGATGTTAAATGAGCAATCTTTGCCTTAAAAATTTTGGTTCAATGCCTTGGACACATCAACCTATATTCTCAACCGAATTCTTATTCGGTCTTTTCTAGGAATGACCCCCTATGAGATTCTTAAAGGTAAGAAACCCTCATTGGAATACTTTAGGGTGTTTGGAAGCAAGTGCTTCATTCTCAACACCAAAGACTACCTTACTAAGTTTGATCCAAAGTCTTACGAAGGTATCTTTTTAGGTTATTCTCAAACTAGCAAAGCCTACATAGTCCTCAATAGAACCTAGGGTGTAATTGAAGAATCACTTAACGTGACATTTGATGAAACCCATCCTTCATCTAAGACACCACATTTGGTAGATGATGACTTGGATGAAATAGACATAGTTAATGCCAAAGATGTTAGAAACATAGGAGTTGAAGACCTTAGTGTTGAAAAGGGAGTAAACGTTAAGGAGTCAAAGGATCATGCTCCCGATAACGTCATAGGCGAATTCAATCAAAGGACCCTAAGATGTCAAGTCCAAAATCAAAGTAACTTTTTTTGTTTCGTCTCCTTGATTGAACCAAAGAATGTTAAAGAAGCTTTGAGGGATGAAAGTTGGGTCATCGCTATGCAAGAAAAATTGAATCAATTCATTGCTAATGACGTTTGGGAACTTGTTCCTCCACCTATAAGTTTGACCATCATAGGAACCAAATAGGTATATAGGAATAAGTTAGACGAGAATGGTGTTGTGTCTCGTAACAAGGCTAGACTTGTAGCTCAAGGCTATAATCAACAAGAAGGTATTGATTATGACGAGACATACGCACCCGTAGCAAGATTAGAATCTATTAGAATCCTTTTAGCCTACGCTTGTGCCTTAGACTTTAAGCTTTAACAAATGGATGTAAAGAGTGCATTTCTTAACGGTTTGATCAATGAGGAGGTATATGTGGCTCAACCTCCCGGCTTCGTTGATTTTGAGAAACCGGATCATGTTTACAAGCTTAAGAAAGCTCTTTATGGTCTCAAACAAGCACCCAAAGCTTGGTATGATAGACTTAAAGTGTATCTTGTAAAACATGAGTATACCGTGGGAATGGTAGACAATACGCTCTTTACAAATAAGAAAGTTTCTCACCTCATTACCGTACAAATATATGTTGATGACATTATTTTGGTTCAACTTGTCAATCATTGTGTGATGACTTTGCCAAAATCATGCATGACGAGTTTGAAATGAGTATGAGGGGAGAACTTAACTTCTTTTTAGGACTCCAAATTAAACAAATGGACGATGGTATTTTCTTTAATTAATCCAAGTATGTTAAACAAATGCTAAAGAAATTTGGATTAGAAGACTCTAGACCAACGAAGACCCTTATGGCCTCGGATACTAAACTCACCGTAGATGATGATTATGAGTCGGTAGACAACACCAAATACAGAGGTATGATTGGTAGTTTGTTGTACCTAACGGCAAGTCTACCGGATATCATTTTTAGTGTTTGCCTTTGTGCTCGATTCCAAGAGGCTCCCAAAACCTCTCACCTTGAAGCGGTTAAGTGTATCTTCCGATACATTAAAGACACTATACATTTAGGATTATGGTATCCTAAAGAGACCGGCGTAGAAACCATTGTCTATGCGGACTCGGATCATGTGGGAGACTATGTGGACCGGAAAAGAACTAGTAGAGATTGTACCTTCATGGGTTGTTGTTTAACTTCTTGGTTCTCTAAGAAACAAACCGCTCTTGCTATATACACCACGGAAGTCGAGTATGTGAGTGCCGATAAATCTTGTCAACAAGTTCTATGGATGAAGCTAGCGCTTGCTGATTACGGGATTTTTCTTGATGATGTTCCCATTATGTGCGACAATAAGGGTGCAATAGACCTTAGCAAGAATCCCGTGCAACATTCCCGAACTAAGCACATAGAGATTCTCCACCATTTCCTTAGGGATAATGTTCAAAGGGGGAACATTTCAATTGAGAAGGTGCCTTCGGTAGAAAACTTAGCCGACATCTTCACTAAGCCACTTAAGAGGGAACCTTTTAATTACTTGCGTCTAGGTCTAGGTTTAATGGAACATATACCTTAATTGCGCATATTAATTAATCGAGTCTTTTTATCTTTTGAGTGTTTTCTTTCTTTGAGTTTCTAACTATCACAAACTCTTTTTGGAAAACTTCTATTCTCTTTTTCAAAATTCTCAAAGTTCTTTCGAAAATGGTCGAGAAATGTTTTTGCATTCTTAATTCAATCTAAAAATGTTTTTCATAGATTCTTGCTATTCATAATGATCTTACATAATTCATATGTATGTGTCTCTCAAATATAGCAAGAACAAAAGAGAACTATGGAGGATCATTTTTTCATGACTTTTGTCTAGTTCTACACACCTCCTACATCGATTTCCTTTAAAATCCATGTATTTTGGTCAAACCTTGTTTGGTGAGTTCTTGTGTGTTTTCTTTATCTATCTTTGCATCTTAGCATATCTCCATGATTAGTTAGAATAGAAAAATAGGATTTGCTGAATTGGAAAATCCTCACTCATCACCAAATGCAACCCACTGTGGGCGGTTCTCAATTGAGACCGCGACTCCTTATCGATAAGGAACCGCCGATGGAGAAAAGGAACCGCGCACAGTGCCTTCCTTTTCGGGTATTCCCGAAACTCCAAATTTGTTCCAACACCTTTTGGAATCTTTGTTTCATCCCTTTGACCACCCCCAAAATATATTGGGCTTTCTCTATTTAACCTTAAGCATTTTGCATCCTTTCTCAAATAAAAATGTCTTATTCCCCAAATGAAAGCCTTGATTCTCCTCCATTTTCTCCAATTGCTTTCAATCCCAATTCACCCAAGAACACTCAAAATCACATCTCTTCTTCTTCTAAGAATGTTGACTGTGGAACTTCTTATCTTCCACCACTATCCTTTAGTGTTCTTCCTCCTTTACATGATAATGTCATGCATCATGGAACATATTGTCATTCTTGTCAATATCAACATCTTGATGTGCTCATATCTATGAAGAGTTAAATTACATCAAGAGTCTCTTAGTCAAACCTCTTTTTCATTATGACTATGAGATCTCTACCAAGGTACCACCACCTCCTTCCGCCACTACCGTGTCTTTTATCTAAGAATTGGTTGCTTATCTTCAAGACATCTAGTTTAAGCAAATCTTAGAGTTCTAGTTTAACTAGGATTAGATTTATGCTTTTCTTTTGGCTTGTTTTATTTCTCATACATCTTTGTATGATTTATTTCCTTGTATCTCATACATCTTTGTATGATTTATTTCCTTATATGTAGTTAATTGAGATGATGATTATGACTCATACATCATTGAAAATGTTTCATAATTACTTTGTATGTTATGTTTATCATTTTTTTTACATCCTTATATCCTTTTTCACATAATTTAGTTTAATAGACGAACCACCAACATTTTTAACTGCTTGACCTATTTACTTAAACAGGTTAAACGGGTTACACGTGTTATGCAGGTCCGGGTTAGGGTTGAATTTCATGATATGATTATAAAATGGTCGTGTTTGGTAAAGGTTATAATAACACGCCAACCCGCAAATCCGAACAGGTCAACACGAACATGACTCGATTGACACCCTAATGTAAAGTTGGGCCGATTTCAGTATCGATCACATATTTTTTGAGTTATTATAGTTCGGCTAATCTTATGGTAGGGGTAGGTTTTATGAATTTTTGTATAATTATTTTGATTCGGACTTGAACCTGAACTTGAACTCGAACCGTATTTGAACTGTATTGATTTTGGGTACCTGAATCCTGTTTGGTACGGTACCAATATTATGAAGAAGGTGAAAAAAAATATCTTGACCACTAATTCGGTACGAGATCAGTAGCAAATTAGTAAATTCTCAAAAAAAAACCGATTTTCCGGTATCGGTACTGATACCCGTACCGGTACCGATAACCAAATTCCGTTCGGTACGTTACTGGTACCATTAATTTATACTCGAAAAAAATCGGTACCATTAATTTGGTACGAGATGAGTAGAAGACCGGTACCGTACTAATCCCTAATTATTTTTATTAGCGCTGAATTTAGGCTTATATTTCTAGCTAAAGGTGAGCAAAAAACAAAATAAAACGTTAAATCAAAAAAATCAAACCGAACTAATAATCAAACCGCATTTGACAAAATCAAACTACAAATTTGATTTTCGGGTCAAATATGAGTTTGACCATCAGAACCGAAAAGAAACCGAAAACTGGTTTATACATATAAAGTGAAGCGTTAAAATTTAATCATAAAACAAAAAACAATTTCATACTTAGAAATACATTTTTTTGCTAAATATGTATATAGTTATATATTTTTAATAAATAAACAGTGTAATTAGGGTTATTCGAGTCAATCCAAACCAAACTACTTTAAAATACGGTTTTGGTTTGGTTCGGTTCGATTTTTTGATTGAAATGAAAAAGTTCACTCGAGAACCGGACCGATGAACACCTTTAGTTCTAACAATTTTTTAATATATATTTATGTTTTCTAATTTAGTGTTGGAAAATATTTTAATGTGATTTGTAACTTATTTATTTTTATTTGTAAATTGGTACATGAAAAAGATTTTTGTCACTAAATTTAGTGGTGGACTTGGTTTTAGCCTGATGACATAAAATAATACTGTATGATGATTTAGATTCAGTATAACTTAAAAGTACCAAACATGTTCTTCATTCGATGTAACAACTTACTAACAACTCAAAAGATACTTGTACTTTTTAGTTTGTTTTCGAAACATTTCATCAAGCACTTTATTTTCACTATCTTAAACCCTTTTAGTTTCAAAGAAACATATCCTATGATGTTATATACAAAATTAATTGTATTTTTATAATGGGTTTTTGTTAAATTATGAATTACACGAGTAATTAATGTTGAAAATATTGCGATTGAGAGCCAAAATGTAAGCTATTAAGTAAAGAACGAAAAGGGGGAATTTGGTTCCTATGTTGCTCAGGCCTGGTGGTTGTGATAAAGCTACTCTTTTCATTAAGTTAGTATTCTTATTAAGCTTATTTCATGCTTTATGTTTTGTAACCCATTTTTTAGAATTGTTTTGGAACTTTATGAGTTATTGTAGAAGCTTATTACTAAGGTTATGTAAGCCCATGCGTTTCAAAATAAGCCAAAAAAATAGGCTTATGAAACATAAGGCGGAATCATGTAATCTTATATAAGCCAGAAAATAAGCTTAAACAATCACCCCCTTATGTTGACTAAAAAAAAGTTTATTGACCCACTTATTGTTTAAGCTTAACCAATAAAATCCATTGACTAAAAAATAGGTCATTGACCAAGAGGTTTACAAATTCAGTCAGCGTCATCTATGTTATTTTATCAAACCGCATTATATATGAGAAAACCCGTTTTCCTTTCAAACCCGAATAGATTTTTAAACCGGTTCGATTTAAGTCAATCGGTTTGAAACCAGTTTGTGGCTATTCACACTTTTTTGTGTACCATTTGTCTTTATTTCTTAAAATAAAGTATACTTTAAAAATTGAAGAATTCTTTATAAACATAACCGTCATCGATTAAATGTTTTCGTTTCTGAATAAAGAACATTTTGATTGGCTAAATAATAAAATAAACAATTATTTTAGAACAACTCGAAATAAAAACACCGTTAATTCAAAGCAATGCCTAAAAACATTGATAGCACCAATTAATCTTTCTTAGTTTTGATCACGACAAATTACAAAGACATGTATTGTCAAACACAATCATAAAAAAAATTATCTAACAAACACTATCATCAAGGTAATAATCATTACACTAACATATCTTAATCATGCTTAATGATCATAAAAGTGATTAGCCTTAAAACTCACTTTTGTCAAATATAATAAAAGATTTTTAATAAACTTTATTTTTAAGAAAACGTTTTATTAAAAATGAAAATGTAAATTTGAATATGGCATATTCCAAATGCCATAAGAATATTCTTTGAAGGTTTAAAAAGCCTAAGATATTTCAAATTTACTAAAAGACAAAAAGGAGCGGAGTCTACTCTCCGTGGTTCCTTAAGTGCGTATGCGGTTCCCTACCGATAAGGAACCGACTGTGCAGCTAAGGAACCGCGCCCAGGTAGCCGTTGGGATCTTGTCTCCTATAAATAGTGAATCAAATCTGCACTTTCATCAACCCTTTTTGGACATCTTTTCAGTCTTCTTTCTTATTTCTAATCCTAGTCATTCGTAAATGATCACTTAATGTGTTAAGTGTGTTTACTTATGATTATCCTCTTGATACCCTTCTTTACCTTATCCAAAGAGAAGATAACTCACACACTTGTGATGTGATTAAAGATGAAGCATTGATGAAGATCACCTTCTTCTACAAATCTAGTCATATTCATAATTGTTTATTTGTGTCTTGTATAGATCCAATGTATTTGTGAATACTTGGACTAGTTGTGTTCATCCAAGCTATGTGTGCATACTTGGATTAGAGTTGTGTAAATCCTTTGCATATGTGTATGCTTGGATTTGTGTTGTGTAGATCCAAGTTACATGTGTCTACTTGGATATGTTTAGTTGAGTTGTAATAATTTGTGTTAGTTCTCACTAAACTATAAAGTGACGTGGTTGTGTCTTGTGAGTTCTCACTAAACTATAAAGTGATGTGAAGTTGTGTTGTGTGAAGTTCTCAGTTAGCTTCAAAGTGAAGAGTCATGAAGATTGGTTCTAACTTTCGATTAGAACTCGACATCTAGCCTTGTGCCGGAAAATGGTGAAGCAGGCAACGTTGGGAAGATTGGTTCTAGCTTTCGATCAGAACTTATCATCTAGCCTTGTGTCGTAAAATGGTGAAGTGGGCGACATTGTGTAGATTGGTCCTAGCTAAGATTAGGTCTCGACATTTAGCTTAGTGTCAGAAAACAATGTAAGCGACATTGAAAGGTTTTCTCCACCAAGAAGGGAGCTTGTGGATATAGTGGAAATCTCGAGTAAGGTGTAATTGAGGAGTAGAGTAGGAACGAGGATAGAGCCTCGTTGCCGAACCAGTATAAATCTTGGTGTCTTCCTACTAGGTTGTTTCTTTCCTTACTCTTTACTTACATTCATTATTATTACACTTACCACATATTGTTAATGCATTAGAATTGAACCTAATCATTATCAAACTAGCTTTTAAGTAAAAGATAGTTTTAGCACTCACCTAATTGAAAGGAATTTTAATTAGGAGATAAACTGATTAGAAACTATTCACCCCCCCCCCCTCTAGTTTCTACAATTGGTATCAGAGAGATGGTGGCACAAGATCTTTGAAGTATGTACTTTAAAGCTTGGATCGATCCATTGTCTCCTCAAATTAGAAGGTTAAGTTGTACTAAAGTTTCTCTTTGGTGAAAACTATTTTTTCTTTGAAAATAGGCCTTTTAATTGGTAATTGCATCCCATTTAGAATAGTAGTCTTTATTCATGTTTAGATTTACTCTTGAAATTGATCTACTAGTATGCATCTTGTTTTGTGTAGGTACTCATGAAGATCAATCATTTATTTGGTTGTGGATTGAGTTACTTGCACTTGTAGAAGACTCATCTTCATGAATCTTCAACGTCTTTGAATGATGATATCAAGATGGTTGAGAATGATACTAGTCCTTGAAGACTTAGTACTCATTATAGTCATGGTTGGGCTTTGCATTGATTTCTTAAAGGCTTGGAATGCAATTTGTGGCCAAGGTACATTTTTTTCTTCCACACCCCCTATTGATCATTCTTTTGATCATTATTTGACTATATGCTTGTTCTTGGCATCCTTGCCTTGACATTTGTTTGTGGTTTATGATTCTTCCCTTTTTCCCTCTCAAACATTCATTGCTTGGATACTTGACTCACTATGGAGATGTAGGGTGAGTTAGTAGAAGCTTAAAGTATCAAGCATCATGTTCATGGTTTGCACCCTTACGGTTAGTAGGCCCTTTATCATGTGTAACTTGTGCAATTGAGCTCATCTCTAGGATGGTTGATGAATCCCTTGAGATACCAATCTACTTCATAGGTTGTCGTTGGATTTTACACATTTGGAATTGAACTATTCCAAGGATATTGTTATTGTAAATCCTAGCAATAATTATCCGATCATGTGGGAGAGAAAGTGAATCAATACTTTGCTCATGTTTTGAATTAGAATAAGACTACTCTTGAAAATGATCTTATTCTATGCATCAAAATTGCTTGGTATAACTCATTACCAAAGCCATTTAGACTTTCGCCGGAAAGGCACGTCTTAAACCACTATATATGACACAAGCTCTTCGTCCTCTCGATTTGAAGAATGTCATTTGTCTCTTGAGTATTGTTCTTGGTCTTGATTCAATCCTCTTGACTTCTCTCCTCTTTGTCCTTTTGCTACGAGTAGTCGTTTTTTGTTTCGGTCTTTTCCTATCTCGATTCAACTCATAATCCTTCAACAAGGAATTATTACCTAGTGTTGTGGTGGTTCAATGATATCCTAAAAGGTTTAAGATATATTTTTAAGTAATTTAAAAAAATTGGTTTTCAAAAATTCTTTATTTTTCTTTCATAAAAACCTACCACTGTAGGCGGTTCTTTATCAGACGCGGCTCATATATGCGGTTCCTTATCAATAAGGAACCACGACCAGTACTTGCATCTAAAAGTACTAGATCCTTTTATTGAAATCATTTTTCAAAAACACTCTCTTTCTTCTCCAACATAGCGACGGGTTTCAGTTTTTCCTCCATTGTTGGACCTTCAAAAACCTTCAATCACTCAAATTAATTGATTCAAATTTGTGGGTTTCACTCCTCCATCATCCAAGATCAATTAATTGTAAGTTATTTCTTTCAATTTCATCTAATTTGTTCTAGGGTTCATACATTCATAATTGGGGATTTTTAAAATTGACATTGAATAAGAGTTGACATAGTATTGTTGCTATGATTCCGTAGGTTCATATTCATTGAGATTTCACTAAAACCCACTTGTAGAACAAATCCGAATTTTGACTAAATAATTTTGGTTAATTGATGGAACTGATATGAACCCTTGAACAAGTTGGTAATGACATTATCAAATGCTTACCTAAAAACATTGTTTTGAAAAACCAATGTTCGAGTTCATTGTTGATCTTACATAGTAAATATGTTATTGTTAATAGTGAACTAGGTACATTGTGCGTATGAGAATGATAATGATTAAACCTTTGTTTGTCAAGTAATTGATAAAACACATTCTCATTTTTTTTTATTTTTTTTAACATATAAGTGATTGAGGAAATATTTTTATGTTCATTTAGGTACTAATCATGCCTTCGGAATATCAACAAGACCACCAACACACTAGACAATACATGCCAAACCTTTTCGAAATTTATGCCTCCCCTCAACTTATAAACACATATTCCTCACTCCAAAAACGTTGCTTTCACGAGAGTAGAGTTGTCGAAAGGGATATTGAGGGATATATATATACTCGATCGATGTTCGAACAAATTGGGTTTGATTGTTTGTTGGACATCAAAGAGGATATATATCCTGAATTTCTCTTAAAATTCTTTAGCACATACTTCTCATTTATGATAATGGTAGAGTATATGTTAGGTTCACCCTTGAAGGTAGACACATCAAACTCTCTCTTGAAGACTTTGGTCAAGCTCTTCGTGTTCCATTTGAGGGCACTTGTCAATTTACTGATAAATGGAAACTTGATTATCTCCTTGAACCATTCGACTGTGCCCCAGATGAAAATGAAGAGATTGACCTTGACTTCATTCTTGATGTCATTTGTAAAGAGCGTAGTGGAAAAGTTATAAGAAGCATCCACTATACCAAGTGTCAGATAAAACGCTATGAGGTTCTCTTAAGTGACCTTAATGTTTGTATGGTCCGTTGGGCTGACATCCTTAGGAGGAATTTTTTTTGTCTTGGCGGAAATCGGGATCATATTTCGGTGTGTATGTCGCACATGTTATGTTGCATCGCTACTAACACCAAGTACAATCTAGCATACTCTATCGCTCGACGAATCACCTATGCTCTTTCCAAACCTAAAACAAACCTACCCTATGTCATGCTCCTTATTCGCCTTCTTAAAAACGTTGGTGAAGATTATCCCGACATTGACATTACTCGCTTTCGCTCGGTCAACGAGTTATGATACCTATTCAAAAGGTACAACCAAGAAAGGCGAGAAGTGATTGAGTTTCAAGAAAATACGATCCACAAGAGTCCGACGATGAGGACTTTGATATGTCACCAAGTGATGGTGGTGGCATAGGCACAAGTGCTCAAGTTGGCTCTTCGAGTAACTCCCACTCATCCATGGACACTTTCATGGACGGGTTAGAAGAAATTAACCCCCCTCCTCACCATGCCACAAGTAGACTTCCGGAGAACTTTGGTCTTGAGGATGTCTACCGTGCCAATCTCAAAACCCAAGGCGAGTTGTATGATCATCGAGTGGAGTCAAGAGGATCGTTCAAGAACATAAGTAAGTTGATCAAGGGACTTGGCAAGAAGAAGAAATGAAGCTTTGATTTATCAAGGTTAACATGTTTGAATACATGTTTGAATAGTTGAAACAATTTTTTATTATTATTTTCTCTTTCTTTTTTAGGCTATTGTGTTTGCTAACTAATACTTTGTGTTTAGATTACTTAGTATTTTAATCCTATTTTCTTATGTAATCGATCTTTCAATTTACATAGCTTTATGCATTTTGTGTGTTAGATAGCCTCCCAATTCTTGATTAATAGTTCACTTTGGCATAATAAACCCTGGTATAAAATCTGGGCTAGCAAAAGTTTGAGGAAGTGCATAATTTTGACAACACTGGTCGCGGTTCCATATCGAACCCGCGATTCCTTAGCGATAACGAACCGCGACCATACGTAAGGAATCGTCTAGTACTGTTTCAACAGAATCTTTGATTTACACTGTTTTCATTAATCTGTGTAAAACTTTGATAAAACTTTTGCAAAAACCTGCACATTTCCTAAACTAGGCTACCTAATTTCATTATTCACATAAAATGATTTTAACCTGTTACTAGTTTGGATCATCCACTTCTCTTCTTTAGCCCCCCATTGTTGATTGTGTTCTTCATCCCTTCAACTCTTCTCTAAACCTCAACACACTAACATGGTGTCCAGTAGAACATCCAATTCTTCCCAAACTTCCTCTTCTAAAAGAAGCCTTAAAATTAAGATTAAGCTACCTAACATTGGTTCTTCATCATTTCACACTCCCAAAATGAGATTTCTCCTATCCTCATTTCCTCTTCAACCTCACCACCTCTTGCTCCATGCAAGACAAAATCAACCCATGGTACTAACCATTCACATGGTTCTACCTCCTCTTCATTCCAATCAAGAATGAGTGAGCTTTCTTCACCTTTCACTCCTAGTCCTCCTTTGGATGGGAATAATCAACTTCAACCACTACAAAGCATTCCCTTTGACCTTGAGCCTTTGATTACCTCTCCTTCCACTCCACCAAATTCTCCCATATCACCCTTGGACACTATGGCTCCACCACCTCCTCCTCCCTTAAACACTAATTATCCTATTTTAGGCATTCCTATTCCACACTTCATGGGTGGTCCTTACTTCTTTGGGTTTCTAGAAGCTCATGGTGCAAATTGCCCATGTTGCCTCTATAATAACTACATCATTCAAAACCTAAGGTTGAAAATGCTTGGACTTCATAGAAGGTTGCATAATTTCTTGTTTGCCTTGTTCTCCATGCCTCCTCCTCCTAGGAGATGAATGATGGTTTTTAAAAATTAAATGTTTTTAAAGTAGATCAAGCCAAAGAGGACTATGCATTCAAGATCTAGATTAACCTATCTTTGTTCTAGTTTATTGTCATTTCATTTCTTGTATTTCCTTTCCTTTGTGAGCTCTTCATGAAGATGATCTATGGATTTAGTTTTATGTGTTTCAACATATGTGGTCACCATAATCAACTTCAATTTATTTAAAACTGAACCTAAATCTATTACAACCTCTAAAAACTTGACTTAAAATTGGATCAAAATGTTATCTAAATATTTTGTCACCCTTTGTCAAGACATTCTTTGTGAGTGTGTTGCTTTTTTGCAACCCTAGCATACTCTAGTGTTAAAAGAGGTAAAAATCCAAGATTTGCAAAATTTTGAAAAAGTCTTATTTTTCTCCAAAACTTTTGAAAATCATGGTTTGATGTCCACTGGACGCGGCTCCTTAGCCCCCAGGCGGCTCCATATCGATATGGAACCGCGGGCTCCTTTAATGAACCGCGTACAGGAAAGCCGTTCTTTGCTTATTTTTGGTCTTTCTTCTTTGACCACTGTCTTGGTTAAGATTCCTTGTTTACCCAATTTGGAAAAACATTTTCTAAAACCTTTGTTTTCATTTCAAATCGTTGCCTTATCTATTTTCTTTATATTCTTCTCTTTTGGGAGTTCTTCTCTTCACCCCTCCTAATGCCTAATTCTTCCATTCCTAACCTTGACATTTTTTTGTCACAATATTCTCAACCTAAAGCTTCTTCTTCTAAGCTTTCAAAGAAACCGAAAATCTCGGTTCGACCTATTTGGATCAAGAAGAACAAGAATCCTCTTCTCCAAAACCTTCCAAGAATTCTTCTTTTTCTTCGATCAAATATTGGAATGAGACTTACTCTATAAATACAATTACCAGAGAAAAGGAAATTCTTCCACCACCACCTAAACCTTTCAACTCTCCTCAACTCAATGACCTATCTTCTTTCCCTAATCTCACTAGACATTTTGAAAACATCTCTTATCCATTATCTCCCTCTCCACCAAACTCTAATCTTGAAGGACCTCCCCCATCTAACGACTTTGTTTTGCATCATGGTTCCTTGTGTGCTTGTTGTCGATTTCAACAAATTGAACTTGCTCATATTTATGACAAGCTAAATTTTCTTGAATTCCTACTCACTCGACCTCCTCTCAAAGTTTTGGTTCCCGTGAACAAAACTTCGAATGATGCCTCGTCGTCTTCCTTTTCTAACTAAAGCTCATTGTGTACTTTAGTTATTTGAGTCAATAAAGCTTAAGCTATCTTGAAAGATTATCACTATTAGTGTAGTTTATGCTTTGTGGTTTATTTTTCCATATCTTTTGCTTTAAAATATTCATATTGTGTGTATGAATATTTCTCTTGTATGTTATTTCATATTTGTGTAATATGAGTGTTTTCTGTGTTATCTTTCCCACTAATTCTTTTTCACACACTTATTAAAGAGTTGATCATGGTTAAAACTTAAAATTAATTATGGGAGATTCCATAAATTCTAAATTTTAACCCATTGACAATTTATGTCATCTTTGATTGGTTTGGATGTTTCTTTTCTTTCTTTATTCCACCAATTAAACTATAATGTTGTCAACTCACACTCTTTGGACATACTTAGCAAATGCTTGCTTCTAATTTGAGATTATTTTTCCTGCTCCCTCTCAAGTTAGTTAGCAGGTAGTGCACATATATACATTTGTGTTTCTTTTATTTCTTCTAACCTTTGTGTAGCATGTCACCTTAGCTCACTTATTTGGTGCCCCCAAGCAAGGGGGAGTAAGCACCAAGGGGGACCTACTAGAAAAGTCAGGTTCTTTTCTCCTTCAAAGACTTGTGCTAACCTTTTTGCTTCGACAAAGGGGGAGAAATGATAGTGATATTTACGTAAATGAGTTTATAGTTTGTCGTAATAAAAAAGGGGAAGATTGTTAATGCAAAGCAATGCCTAAAAACATTGATAGCACCAATTAATCTTTTTTAGTTTTGATCACGACAAATTACAAAGACATTTATTGTCAAACACAATCATAAAACGAATTATCTAACAAACATTATCATCAAGGTAATAATCATTACACTAACATATCTTAATCATGCTTAGTGATCATAAAAGTGATTAGCCATAAAAATTACTTTTGTCAAATATAATAAAAGATTTTTTAGTAAACTTTATTTTTAAGAAAATGTTTTATTAAAAATGAAAATGCAAATTTGAATATGGCATATTTCAAATGCCATAAGAATATCATTTGAAGGTTTAAAAAGCCTCAGATATTTCAAATTCACTAAAAGACAAAAAGGAGCGGAGTCTACTCTCCGCAGTTGCTTAAGTGCCTATGCGGTTCCCTATCGATAAGGAACCGCCTGGGTAGCTAAGGGACCGGGCCCAGGTAGCCGTTGGGATCTTGTCTCCTATAAATAATGAATCAAATATGCACTTTCATCAACCCTTTTTGGACATCTTTTCAGTCTTCTTTCTTATTTCTAATCCTAGTCATTTGTAAATGATCACTTAATGTGTTAACTATGTTTTTTTAACGGCAATTTTATTAACTAGCCAAAGGCTAAAAAACATTACATATGAGAAAAAGATTCTAAAGGCTTACGCAGCCAACAATCCCATCTAAACTTACAAATACGATTTCGAGAAGAAATCCAAAGGTACGAAAACAAAAGAATCGAATCCCATAAACATGATTTCTTCGGCATAGTATGCGAGAAAAGAACCTCATTCCTGAACTTCCAAATGCACCAAAGGAGCGTGCCTCCCGCAGCTTCTATGACGGAGTTAGAGACATGTGAAACGTGCAAGGAATCAAGCCAACCAAACCAATCATTGACAGAAGAACAAACCGGAATATCAAGCTCCCACCAAGAGGCAAACGTTCCCCAAAGAACGACTGCCAACTCACAAGTAAAGAAAATGTGATTGACAGTTTCGACATCCTTCATACATAAAGGATAAAGAGTCGAATCCAGATCAATACCCTTCCTATATAAATTAACCCTCGAGGGAAGTTTATTAAGGGCCAACCTCCAAACGAAAACATTGATCTTAATGGGCAGGAATTTATTCCATCTCGTAGCTACAGAAGAAGTGACCAAGAGATGAGAATCAACAAGGCCTCACACTGACGCAACCGAGAAACCTTTGGAGGGATTTAAAGACCAAGTCCAAGAGTCGCACGAACCCGTTAAAACAACATCCTGGATCATGACCCAAAGATCGTTAAATTGAGATTCCTCAACACCTCCTCTAGGTTGGCGTCTAAGCAAGGGGGACCAGCCATGAACAGAAAAACGGTCCGCCACCACACAGCTTCTATCCATATCCAAATAAAAGATATGTGGGAAGAGATTTTTAAGGGAGGATGAACCAATCCAGACATATTCCCAGAACCTACAATGCATACCATCTCCTAATTTACGGGTACATAAAGAGAACAAATCAATACATTTCTGATTAAGCTTACGGGTCGCAGATATAATCGCATCCCAAGTAAACTGGTTTCGAGATGATCCACCAGAGATGCCCCCTTGATCCCCATATATACGTTTGATGACCTTAACCCACAGATCAGAAGAGCCACACAGGAACCTACAAACCCATTTGAAGAGAAGACCAATATTAAGCCCGTATAAACTACCAATGCCGAGACCGTGCCTTGACCCCCAAGTCCTTGGATGCAAGACATTTCTTCCATTTAACCCAACTCATTTTTCGGACGCCGATGTCACCACCATTAAAGAAATTCCTTCTCAAAGACTCCAACTTATTTTGGACGGAAACGGGCATCATATAAATCGACATATAGTATATAGGCAGGCTACCAAGAACCGATTTGATGAGAGACAATCTGCCACCAACCGACAGAAGACGCACTTTCCATGGAGACAAGGTGGTACAAAATTTTTTGATAATATCCTCCCAACTGGAACGGCGACTCATACTACCACCAATAGGAACCCCAAGGTACTTAAAGGGATCTTTGGCCATCGCACAACCAAGAGAAAGAGCGAAGTCAGAAACCTCTTCCTCTGTCTTGCCAATACCAAAGATACTGCTTTTGTTGACATTAATCTTAAGTCCCGAGATGAGATAGAAGCAACGCAACATACACAGCAAGTTAGTAGCACCCTCACGTGACCATTCCCCAAGGAAAATGACATCGTCCGCAAACATAAGATGCGATATTGCTAGATTATCCCCAAGAGAGACCCCTTTAAACAAACGACAAGACTTTGCTTTGCAAGGAAGCACATGAAGACCCTTCATAGCCAATATGAAAAGAAAAGGGGATAACAGATCACCTTGACGAAGCCCTTTTTGAAGATCAAATTCCTTAGTAGGGGAACCATTAACAAGAACTGAAGATTTAGCATTCCTAAAGCATCCAAGAATCCAACTTCGCCACTTAGAACCAAAACCAAGCTTCATCATGACCGAATCTAAATAGTCAATCAACTTTAAAAGCCATAAGATCTTTCTTATGCTTTCTATACCAAGCTATAACCTCATTTAAAATGAGCGGACCATCAAGAATATTCCGTCCTTTGATGAAGGAAGTTTGCTCCGGACTCACACAATGATCAATGACCAAGCTTAGCCTATTTGCAAGAATTTTGCCAATTATCTTATATTGACAACCGATAAGACTAATAGGCTGAAAGTCCGAGACAAACCTTGCATTGGGAAGCTTCGGAATCAATGCAATAAAGGAGGAATTACAACCCTTTGGAATAGCACCATAATGGAAAAAATCATGCACAAAACGATAAACATCATCTTCAATGATATCCCAAAAGGTAGTAAAGAAGTTTAAGGTGTACCCGTTTGGTCCAGGAGTGCGGTCACCTCCACAATCCCAAATAGCCCGCTTAATTTCTTCATTGGAAACATGCCTCTCAACAAATTCCCTAAGATCATTAGGGAGAACTTTAGGCATATCGCCATCAAGGAGAACTGACATATAATTATCCTGACTAAACCACTTACTGAAGTGAGAATAAAATTCCTCCTTAACCTTAGTAGGGTCTTCTACCCAATCACCATTAATGAGGACCCCTTTGATGGCTTGTTGATGACGTTTTTTCTTCAACATGCCGTGAAAAAACTTAGTGTTCTCATCCCCTTCAACAACCTACCTAACCTTTGCTTTCTGGATAATGTCTTTGGACTCGATTTTATCAATATCATATAAAAACTTACAGGATTCACGTCGCTGAATAAAATCCTCTTCAGAAGCACACCCTTGGTCAATTCGAATGTCAATATCAGAGAGCTTTGCTTGATGATCCTGCTTAATTTTCGAGGACTTCACTTTGTAATTAGCAACCCATTCCCTGATAGCACGCTTGAGGTGTTGAAGTTTCCTCTTAAACAAAAGAATCCCATTAACCTCCTCAATTTCAGACTTACTCCAAGCATTAGAAACTAACTCACGGAACCCCTCAAGCTCAAGCCATGAGTGAAAAAATCTAAAAGGAGTAGGACCATAATCAACCTCCGAGACTTTAAGAAGAATGGGACGATGATCAGGAATCCCTTTCTCCAAGACAACACCACTAACGTTAGGGAAAGCTTCCAGAAGACCATCAGAAACCAAAAAACGATCAAGCTTACTCATCTTAGTCCCCCTCTTATCAGACCAATTAAAAGAGTAACCACCCAGCAGAACATCAGTAAGAAGGGAGTTGCAAATAAAATCATTAAAAACATCAGCTTGCCTACTGTTAAAGACCGAGCCAAATCTCTCAGCAGCGTCACGCACTTCATTGAAATCCCCCATTATTATAATACTCCCAACCCATCCAGACATAAGGTTTGTAAGAGAGGACCATAAGGAGATTTTTTGAACCAAATCTTGTGGAGCGTACACAACAATCCACATGAGACGAACATCCGTAGGAGTCCAAAGGCCCTCAACAACAACAAAATTTTCGTGACTACTTATTTTTTACTTGTGAAATAACACATTATTCCAGACACACAGAATACCACCTGAAAGCCCTCGAGACGAAGAAGCAGCAAAATCAAATTGAGAAATTCCCCAAACCTGACGAACCTTCCACAAATCAAGCTGCATCATTTTTGTTTCTTGAAGAGCTAAAAAATTAACCCTAAATCTACTACACAAACTGCTCACCCATCTCCTTTTATTGGAGTCAACAAAACCTTTAATATTTAAAGAGAACGAATTCATTTATTCACCTTGACATCTCCATTTCCAGCAATCAATGCCTTCAAAGTATCTTCACAACCAGCCATATTAAGTCCGAGTTCCAAACCAACTTTAATAGTCTCTTGAAGCCTCACAACCATCAAAAAACCCGTGTGTGTACCATTGTTGTTCTCCTTATTTACATAAGAAGAAGAAGAACACTGAGATAGGGGATCACATTTAAAAACAGAATCTTCCATATTAGTTAATGGACCAAGATCAGGTACCATTGGGCGAGCAACACCCACGTCCACTTTGCGTTTGCTACTTTTCTCAATATGGTCAGCCAAACCAAAGGGATCACTATCAGGGCCCATCTTTTCTCCAACAGCTTCTTCCTCCCGAGTAGTGGGAGCAACAACTGGTTCACACTCCACGTCATTAGAAAGACCAGTTGTGTTAAGAATAGGCTCATCATTCTCAACACTACGACCATTCTCCGAGACCCCCTCAGAACCTTCATCATTTACTGAATTGTCCAAAAGATCATCCTCTTGATCATTAAACTTGCTTTCATCCACATGTTCCATACTATCATCCGTGAAAGTGGGAGTCCAACTACATAGCTCCCTAACACGGATAGAGTAAACAACATCATCAAGTGTCACCATGATAGTGGCAAAAACCAAAAGGTGGTGTGATGATTTAATACACACCCGCTTGCTAAGCCTATTGCAATTGTCAGAATCGTCATTTCACCCCACTTGGCACATATTTTTTCAAAAACCTCATATTCCCAAGCCCTAAGCGGAACACCTTCAATTTCCAACCAAACGAGCCTTTCGTCAATGGCAAAACCATCATGCCATACTTTAAGAGAAGAGAACCAAGTCAAAATTCCATTATGTTTAAGAAACTTATCACGGGCTTCAATAGATTGGAAGTCAAACAAAACCCAAAGGCCACCTAGGTATTTAAAAGATACATCCAAAAATCCTTCACTGCGACACATCACCTGTGCGTTGGAAATAGCCCTAAAATCTTTATAGCATCCCAAAACAGCCAGAGGAAAAGCATTAGGTTGAACATGGTCCAGAGAAATGGATAAAGGAGAAGGCTCAGCTTGCGTATGAACCGATTTAGAACTCATAACGTGTCCAACAAGAGAGACCTTGGCAACATCAGCGTACGAGGAATCTTTAACGCTGGTAACTTTAGTGGCACCAACATTGGAATGATTAAAAACACCTTTAGACCCTCACATTTTAGACCCTCCTTAACAACATTGTTCCTAGCAAATCTAGCAACGTTAGCATGCAAACAGAGTTTCCCAATTAGAATTTTGCAAAGAGAAGCAATAAGAGATGTTGTATTGTCCACTTTAATGTAGCGGCAGAACGCATACGCTTGCCCTAATTTATTCTTCCGGTTCGCAATAAAAACATCAGCAAGGGTTCCAACTTTACCACATATGTTCCATAGTTCACGCATAGTGAGGTGCGAAGGAAAATTGGAAACGTACACCGAGATTGAAATCTTAGCTAGATCATCTGAAGAAGAAGCTTTACCACGAGGAAATTGAAGCCGATCAAAAACCGTACGTTGCTTTTTGCGATTAACATTCACCCAATCAGAGTCTCCCATAATGCGTAGGAGAGAGAAACGAAACATAAAACCCTAAAAAATGGATTTCGAAACCCTAGCTGCAATTAGGACCTTTCTTAATTTCCTCGTCAATCCTCAATAAACCAGGATTAGAAGACATAACAAAGAGTGGTGATTAAAAACAAGCACGACCAATGAGTATCGAACCAGATTACGGAATCAATTCAAAGAATTGAGACCCCAAACTCTTCGACTACGTCGAATTAGCCACACAAGAACCAACCACACTCAATGATAATCACAATAATCAAGGTTTATAAAGTGAATGGAGGAAAGACAAGATCAGAAACAATTAACACCCAGGCTTTGTAAATCACAGTCAAGCAGGGCAAAAAAATAACAGATCCACCAAAAACTATCACAATCCCTATGGCTCCGGATTACTAGCGAATAAAGAAGCTCGTTCCCTGAGATCAATCACAAAGACGATACTCACAAGACCACAGGTTCTTTAGACACATGAATGGACGAAGGGTAGTAGATCAGAGATAGATAATGGTGATCCTAGGGGTAGCCGCCGCTGCCATTGTTTGGTTAATATTTGTTTTATGCTTATGTGTTAAGTATGTTTACTTATGATTATCCTCTTGATCCCCTTCTTTACCTTGTCCAAAGAGAAGATCACTCACACACTTGTGATGTGATTAAAGATGAAGCATTGATGAAGATCACCTTCTTCTAAAGATCTAGTCATATTCATCATTTGTTTATTTGTATCTTGTGTAGATCCAATGTATTTGTGAATACTTGGACTAGTTGTGTTCATCCAAGCTATGTGTGCATACTTGGATTAGAGTTGTGTAAATCCTTTGCATATCTGTATGCTTGGATTTGTGTTGTGTAGATCCAAGTTACATGTGTGTACTTGGATATGTTTAATTGAGTTGTAATAAGTTGTATTAGTTCTCACTAAACTATAAAGTGATGTGGTTGTGTCTTGTGAGTTGTTGATACAAAAGTTGGATGATCCTTGCTAGACCCGAATTAGGCTTAAATCGGGTTGGCTGGACTCTGGCTCCTGCACCAAGTGAATTATCTGGTTGGGATCCTGCACACTAAAACAACACACGTTAGGCTTACCATAGGAATGCTTCCCACGATTAGACTCCGACGTGAGAGTAAGTAATCGGTTAGGGTTATAGGAATCGGATGAGATGTGAGTGTGTAGAATGTAATACCTTTGTGGAACCCTTGGGGGTTCCTTATATAGGCAGTGAAACCTTAATGGGCTGTCACTGATGCTTCGGCCCCAAGGAAAGGATAATTACCAGATTTAGATTGATTGTTATCTTCTAACTATGGTGAGTGAATATCCTCTCCTTTGGGATAAATCCTAATCATAGTAGGATTATGATTCTGTCTAACCCTGCACCGGGCATGCCGGGCCGTGAGCCGCATACGTGTGTGCGGTTACTGTTCATCCAAGCCCATAAGCTCAAATAACATTATTCTCACCCATTCGTGATGGGCCTGATGCGGGTAGTACCCATGGGCTGGGTTCATGACCAGGCTGGGGACTATACGTCATCATGTCCCCCCAGTCTAGTTGTTACAGCCGTAGGCGTAACCTCTAGACTATCAAGGTGCTCCCCGGACGTACCAAGAAAGATCCTTAGGGAATGATAGCCGATATCTCCCTTTTTTCCTCCAACATATCCAGATTGATCCGGAGCTGCTCGTCGTTTGTGACGACATTAACCTCCGTTGTGCGGATGGTATGCATTCCTATTTCTGCTGGTATAACAGCTTCAGTGCCGTAGGCCAATGCGAATGGGGTGTCCCCGTTGGCTGTTTTGATCATAGTACTATGTGCCCATAGAACATGTGGCAGTTCATCCACCCATTTGGCACTTCGTTCATCCAGGCGTGCCTTGATGCCTTCACCCAAGCTTTTATTCGCTCGTTCCACAAGACCATTTGTCTGCGGATGTTTAACAGATGCGAAGCGCCATTTGATATTCAATGCTGCGCACCAGTCCTTGAATGGATTATCCGCGAACTGCTTCCCGTTGTCCGAGATGATTTCTCCTGGTAAGCCAAAACGACACACGATGTTCTCCCAAACAAACTTTTTAACTTGTTTGCCTGTGATGGATTTGACTGCCTTGGCCTCTATCCAGCGTGTAAAGTAGTCCATTACGACAATCAAGAACTTAACTCCCCCTATAGCTACGGGAAAAGGTCCTTCAATATCGATTCCCCACTTATAGAATGGCCATGGGGATGTAATGGGTGTAAGTTCCTGCTGCGGATGTCGTGGTACTGGTCTGTGCACTTGGCAATCACTGCACTTGCGAACCATGTCGCGTGCATCCCTATGCATGGTAGGCCAAGAATATCATGTGCGTAGAGCTCGGGCTACTATGGATCGGGGCCCCGCGTGTATGCCGCATAACCCTTCATGTATCTCACTGATCACATAAGTAGCCTGGCGTGGCCCAACACACCGCAACCACGGCTGTAAGAAAGAGCGCTTGTAAAGAATACCTTCTCGAAGCTCGAAGTGATGCGACTTCCTTCTCATGCGCCGTGCCGCCTTTTCCTCGTCTGGAAGGGTTTCATTAGTCAAATAGTTGATGATCGGGGTCATCCATGTAGGTTCATCTTCCTCAACTATAGCTGCGACTTCCCCCTCCGTTATGGACTTTTCCTTTAGTATTTCCACCAAGACTTGCTTGGATAAGTGGGCGAAACTTGTAGACGCGATCTTGCTAAGAGCGTCCGCCTTCTTGTTTTCACCTCTTGGTACCTGCTTGATAGAAAAATTGCTGAAAGCCGCGATGAGTGTGTAAAACCCGCATGCTTTTACCATGAATAGTACCCTTAAGATCGTACGTAATAGATTTAAACTTTCCTAATATATCATGATTACGATTACGTGTTAGGATTTTACGTATTACGTACATGTTAGAACACGATAGGTATTTACTACGCACGAGCACGTGATAATTATTTGACAATAATTAATCACGAACATGCATTCATGAAATCATGAACGTAATTAAAACACGAACTATTATTAATTACGTATATATATTTATTACGAGCGTAATTAAATATATTCGATCACGCTATTTACGTAACGAGAACACTTAAAACGCGAGCACAAATAATCACGAACGTATAACGTAACATCGAGACACGGAAAAAGGTACGGGTACCCCAAGTGGGGCCCCCTACCCGCGGCTACAAGGGACAAATGGGCCAAGCCCATTTGTAAATTTTACTAAAGGGGGTTAAAGATTCTTACACTGCTCATTTTACTTTACAGAAGATTTTTAGCAAAAACCTAAAACCCTCCTCCTTTTCCTCTTTTTGGCCGCCACCCTAAGAACACCACAAGGGGGTGTTTGTTGATCTTGGATCTTGGAATATTAGTTGGTGATCGTGTTTGTTCTTCGTCCTTTTGATCCACGAATTCGGTAAATACTTTTTAAACCTTTTCTTTTGTTTTGATCTTTTATAAATCAAGAACATGATATGTTTTTTTACAAAAACCTAATAAATAAACATGGATCTAACATGAATTGGATTTAATAAAATCAAAAGTATGGTTTTAAGGGGTGTTTGTATTAGCCAAGGCCTACACCGAACCCAAGGGGGGGTTTCGGTTTGGCCATCCAACCACCACCGAGACCATATGGTTCCGGTTGGTGGGTGTGGGTCCCACGGCAGCATCAAGACACGGGGTACACCGATTTGGTTCGGGGTACGGTGTCGATTTCATGTCCGGTTCATGATTTTTAGTCTAGATCCGGTTCATGGTGTATGTTTAGTTTTTTATGTTTTATGATCTTATGTTAAAATTAAATTAATAAAATGACATGATTAATTTAATAACATGACTTAGGTTATCTTAATTATTAATGATCATGAAACTAATTAACCTAAGTATTTTATATTTTAGACTTATAATTAATTAATTATTTAAAAACCATGATTATAATTAATTAATTAACATGACTTAGGTTATATTATTAATATATAATAATACATGTTTTAACCTAAGTATTTAACTTTATTTAATTAAAAACATGTTATACTTTAATTAAATATTTTAACCTATAGTTTGATTTAATTACATGAAATAATTATTAAACTATACCTTATATCATATGACTTAGAAAATAATCATGAAAACACTTAGGCTTATATACTTAGCTTATTTAACCAGCTTATTTCTAATTATGGAAACTTTCTATTTTTAGAAACTTAATTAAATAAGGCAGCTAATCTATTTATGGAAACTTTCTATTTTTAGAAACTTATCTATTTTAAGCAGTAATTCTATTTTTGGAAACTTTCTATTTTTGGAAACTTTCTATTTTTGGAAACTTTCTATTTTTGGAAACTTTCTATTTTTGGTAACTTTCTATTTTTGGAAACTTTCTATTTTTGGAAATTTCTATTTTAGGAAACCTGCTATTTTTGGAAAGTTACTTATTATTACACAGTAAGTATAATAACACATGAAATACTAGAAATACTTAATCAGATTAAACAAAATATAAGATAAACACGGTTTAAGGCTTAAAAACAGTAAAACATGGTAAGAACACATAAAATAAGCTAAGACATGACATAAAACCAGCTACGTATTTAGTAAGCAGATACTTATTCATGTATGTATTTATGTAGCACTAGTGATACGGAAGTAGGATTTCGCTCAGTTCATCTTCTTCGTTCACTGGACATAAGGTACGGATTCCCGTCCTTTCAGTATGGACATTCTTTCCTTATTAGGATTCCCCGTATGCAGCCAACTGTTTTCCCGTAGTATAAGTTACGTGTTTGATTGCTTATGTTTAATTATGAATACCTATAGCCATATACATGCATGACCAGTTTCACCTAGTTATGGAGGTACCATAACCATAACATTAGAGGCACTGATGTTATGACTTCACCATGGCGGAGTGATTGCTCATGGCGTCCCTTCAGCTTTTGGCCATTTATATTATATTTATCATGTGGGGCGTATGGGTGCATCCTAGTTACATGTTTTCAGTCAGGATTTCATGGTGAATGTGGTGTGTGCCTTGCATCCTTCACAAGGAGCTGATCCCTCCTACCCAAAAAAACTAGTATATTAAATTAGAGGCAGCCCCTCTAATTTGCATGACGAGGTCATCCCTCCAAGTATTCATGCACGGTGGATTTTCATGACCTATATTGGCTAATGGTAAAATATGACAAACATTTTTATAAGATAAACATAAGACTTTCAAATTATAAAACCAGTTTTATCAAGACTTAACTAGGTTACTCGGGACTTAGTTTTCTTCCGTTGTTATATGTTATATGCTTATCCTATTCATGCTTTATTGTACATCCGTGCACTGAGCGTATTTGCTCAGTCGTTTTCCTTTTTCTATGTTCCCAAAACGGCAAGTACTCAGAGACGCTCGTAGATACTAAGAGTACGTGCATATGGACTGGAAGCTGTCTAGCCTTCTTTACTTTATGCATTTCTTTTCCTATGATACATTTGCTATGGACATTGTTTTGTCCTTTCCTTTACTATAATTATGTTTGTGTGTGATGAGCTTTACTTTGGACTATCGATGTTTGATTCCGGTATTTTCCTTTTATGGTCAAGTAATGTTTAGACATTTTTCCTTGTATGCTTTGATGACACGCCATAATTGCACGTGACATTTCCATTGTCAAAATGGGGTGTTACAATTACGGTATCAGAGCCAAGGCTTCGACCTGTAGGCTCTCAAATATGACCTGTGATTAGTGGGTAGGCACTACGGTCTTCCTAGAACTGACAGTTGTTTTCATGCATTCATCATTTTTAAGCATACATATACATGTCATTGTCGCAGATTTTTGACTAAGTAATGGTTGGTACAGGACTGGCCCTATTTAGTCGCATGTGTTTTATCGAAACTTTTAAATTTGGGACCGACCCATAGGCGTCCCCTCGCTATGTCTTTTGTTTTGGGTGAACTGACCAGAGGTGTTCACTCTCGAGCATACAAAAGTTTTCATAAAACTGCATCATGCATTCATACACAAAATTTTCTTGCATAAAATTTTTCTCGTAAAATTTTAGTATAAATTTTTTCATATATATATATATTTTATGTTTTGATCTGTTTAATCATATGTTTTATGTTAAACTGTCATATGGTTCTCACACGCGAACAGGAGCAGCTCAATGCTGCAATTCAGGCTGCTATGCAAGCTTTGCTTCCTCAACTGAGGAATGACATCAGGGCTGAAGTTCAAGCTGCCAACAATCAGCAGCATAATCAAGCACCTCCTCCTCCTCCAGTGACATTAGCAGTATGGCTGGAGAGATTCAACAAGCTCCGCCCTCGAGCTTTTGAGAAGACAGATAGCCCCAGTAATGTTGAAAGCTGGTTGGCTCACATCGAGAAGATTTTCAATGCTATGGGCTGTGACCCCGCATACATGGCGAGGTTGGCATGCTATCGTTTCGAAGGCGATGTACTCAATTGGTGGTTAGCATTGATGCAGTCTGAAGGTGGTGACGAGTGGGTTGCTGGTTTGACTTGGGCTCAGTTCAAGGACAGGGTGATGGAGCAGTTCTTTCCTAAGGCTGAGCAGGACAAGCTCATGAGAGACTACCATGGGATCCGACAGAGAGTTGGGGAGAATAGCAACGAGTTTATGCAGCGCTTTCTTCGCTTAGCTGGCTTCCTTGGTGCGGCAGTAGGTACTCCTGAATAGCAGGCACATCACTTTAGATGGGCTCTTCGCACATCGGTCGCAAACAATCTGGTGTGTGCTACGTTCAACACTGTAGCACAAGTGGCCGATGCAGCACGTAAACTGGAGATGCTGCAGGAGAGAGATAAGTTCGGGGAAGCTGAAAGACTCGAAAAGAGGTAAACATTCGTGTTCAAGCGGTGACCAATCTGTATACTTTCCATATGTCAATTATTCATCTCTTTAAATGTATCTTCCAGGCAGAAAACTGGGGACCGGTCTCAGCCGGCTACTCAGCAGCAGCCTCATCAGCCCAAGGGAAACGGTCAGACTAACGACCGTTCTGCTACGGATTGGCGTGGCGGTAAAGATAATTACCGTAACAACGCTGGGCACTCCAACAGCAGCAGGTCCTAATACTTACGCATTTCCTTATGATTTCATGTTATAACTCATATTCTGGCACTTTAGCAAAACTTCTACCAAGAACCATGGAAACGGTTGGGACCAGAACCAGAGAGGTTTGCAGCCTAGCCGTCCAGCTATCATTGGTATTCAATCTTACGATTATCCTCTTTGTCCTTTGTACCCAACTATCATGTCTTATGTAAAATGTTTTATCAGGTTCTCAGCCAGCCAGAGCACCTGCTGGAGGAAACACTCATCCTCTTTGCTCTACTTGCCACCGTAGGCACCCAGGACCATGTCGCCGTAATACTGATTCGTGCTTCAAGTGTGGTCTTCCTGGCCATATTATGAAGGATTGTCGTAAGGGCGAGATGGAGGGTACATCGGGACATGCTGATACCAAGCCGCCTCCTACTACCGGGCGTGTCTACAAGACATCTCGAGACCAGGCCAACAAGTCTACAGGTACCATCACTGGAATCTTGTATATGTATGGTCAAGCTGCATGTGTTCTTTTCGATACGGGTGCTACTCACTCTGTTATTTCTACTGCTTATGCTAAGAACATTAGGATGCTCCCCATGCCACTAGAAAATAGGCTTACTATTTCCACGCCTTTGAGGGACTCTATATTAATCACCCATGTATACAAGAGTCTTCCCATAGAATTTGACGATAAGGTTCAACTTGTCGACGCACTTCCGCTGGACATGAATGACTTCGACATGATTTTGGGCATGGATTGGCTATCCAAGCATCATGCTACCATAGACTGCCATTCATATCGAGTTATCTTCGGTGATGTTAATGCAACAAAGTACATTCATAATGGGTTCATACCCGGACGGTCTGTACAAATCATATCTACCCTACAAGCGCGTGCACTACTGTCACATGGCTGCGAGGGTTATCTAGCTACGGTTCACGACATGGATGCTGAATCCCCATCAATTTAGGATCAACCTATCGTGTCGGAATTCCAAGATGTTTTTCCAGCAGAACTTCCGGGCATACCACTTGCACGAGAAGTGGAATTCAGTATCGAGCTGGTTCCAGGAGCTGAACCAATCTCCAAGGCTCCTTATCGCATGGCTCCCATAGAGCTGAAGGAGCTGAAGGATCAACTGCAAGAACTTCTTGAACGAGGTTTCATTCGACCGAGCGCATCTCCATGGGGCGCACCGGTCTTGTTTGTTAAGAAGAAAGACGACAGTATGCGTCTTTGCACAGACTATCGCGAGCTCAACAAGATTACCATTCGGAATAGATATCCACTGCCACGCATTGACGATCTGTTTGACCAACTCCAAGGGGCAAAACACTTCTCCAAGATTGATCTTAAGTCAGGCTATCATCAGCTACGGGTCAAGGAGCAGGACATCGCAAAGACTGCCTTTCGTACCCGTTATGGCCACTACGAGTTTGTAGTTATTCCATTTGGCCTGACAAATGCTCCAGCAGTGTTCATGGATTTGATGAATAGAATCTTCCATGAATTTCTGGACAAGTTCGTCATTGTCTTCATCGATGACATCCTGATTTTCTCAAAGTCCGAGGAGGAACACGAAGAACATCTTCGTACAGTACTACAGATTCTTCGCCAGAAGCAGCTGTATGCTAAATTCTCCAAGTGTGAGTTCTGGTTAGACAAGGTGGCATTCTTGGGTCACATTGTATCAGCAGAAGGAATCACTATGGATCCAGCGAAGGTTGAGGCCATTACTAAGTGGCCAAGGCCGACATCAGCGACGGAATTCCGTAGTTTCTTAGCTTAGCTGGCTATTACCGTAGGTTCGTGGAGAACTTTTCCCGCCTAGCACTACCATTGACCAAACTGATGCGAAAAGGGGAGAAATTCGTCTGGACTGAAGATCGAGAGAAGAGCTTTGAAGACCTGAAGCAGAAGCTAGTATCTGCACCTATTCTTACTCTACCATCTGGTACGGGTGGATTTCAAATCTACAGCGATGCATCGGGGAAGGGACTTGGCTGTGTTCTCATGCAACATGGGAAAGTGATCGCGTACGCTTCACGGCAACTTAAGCCTTATGAAGAAAATTACCCCACGCATGACCTGGAACTTGCTGCAGTCGTGTTTGCATTGAAGATATGGAGGCACCACTTATATGGAGAATCATGTGACATTTTCACGGACGACAAGAGCTTGAAGTATATCTTCATTCAGCGTGAATTAAACATGAGGCAGAGGAGATGGTTAGAGCTGTTGAAGGATTATGACATTAATCTATAGTATCATCCCGGAAAGGCAAATGTAGTAGCAGATGCTCTTAGCAGGAAGTCCGGAATGATCAACGGCATTAGAATCGAAGAGGAAATCATAAGAGACTTGGAGCGACTAGACATCGAGTACATGGTACGTGGACAGCACGGTTACTGGGCTAATTTTAGAGTAGAACCCGAGTTACTATCTAAGATCAAGGAAGCTTAGAAGGATGACGGAGAAATCTGGGCGATAGTACAAAATTTAGAGAAGCAGACAGAATTCAGAGTAGATGCAGATGGTATCATATGGCAGGGCACGAGACTTTGTGTCCCTGATGACCAAGAACTCCGGGAAGCTTTGTTAGCTAAAGCTCATAGCTCCCCATTCTCTATACATCCTGGTTCGACTAAGATGTACCATGACATCAAGCAGTACTTTTGGTAGAGTGGTATGAAACAGGATGTGGCCACTTACGTCTCCAAATGTCTTACCTGCCAGCAGGTTAAGATCGAGCATCAGCGATCTGGCGGTCTCCTTCAACTGTTAGATATCCCATAGTGGAAGTGGGACAAAATCACCATGGATTTTGTTACTGGTCTTCCGCCTACCAAGAGGAAGCACGATGCAATTTGGGTTATCGTTGATCGACTTACCAAATCAGCTCATTTCTTACCGATCCGCAAGGAAGATTCGGTAAGTAAACTCGCAGATATGTACAGAAGAGAGATCATGAGACTCCACGGTGCACCATCCAGCATCGTCTCAGACAGAGATCCTCGATTCACTTCGCGCTTTTGGAAAAGTCTGCAGAAAGCTTGGGGTACACAACTTAAGCTTAGCACGGCTTTTCATCCTCAAACGGACGGACAGTCGGAGCGAACCATTCAGACATTGGAAGATATGTTGAGGTCATGTGCGTTGGAATGGACGGGTGATTGGGACGATTACACCTGTTTGGTGGAATTTGCATACAACAACAGTTGGCACGCAAGTATCAAGTGTGCTCCATTTGAGATGTTGTATGGCAGAAAGTGTCGCGCCCCAATCTGCTGGGATCAGGTTGGTGAGCGAACACTTGAAGGACCGGAAATCATAGAGATGACCAATGAGAAGATCGCAGTAGCTAAGCAGAAAATTCAGGAAGCACGGTCACGTCAGAAGAGTTACGCCGATAAGCATCGTAGGGACATACACTTTAACGTAGGAGATCACGTCTTCCTTAAGGTTTCGCCGGCAGGTGGTGTTAGACGCTTCGGGATTAAAGGGAAGCTCAGTCCTCGTTTCATCGGACCGTTTGATATCATTGAACGAGTCGGTGAAGTATCTTACCGATTGGCGTTACCTCCGTAGCTTTCGCATGTGCACAATGTGTTTCATGTGTCCTTACTCAGAGGGTACCAGTATCATCCCCTTCACATGGTTCAGTATCCACTGGAACAGATACGTGAAGATCTCACTTTTATAGAAGAACCCGAACGAGTTCTTGACAGACAAGAACGAGTCATGAGAAAGAAGACGATTCCATTCGTCAAAATTCTATGGAGGGATCATACCGAGCGGGAAGCCACTTGGGAAACAGAGGAGTCTATCTGGGCTTCTTACCCTCATTTCATATTTTGACTTCGGGTATGTTCTTCTTTTCCACTTTACTTTATCTATAATTCGGGGACGAATTATTCTTTTTAGGGGGGAAGAGTTGTAAAACCCGCATGCTTTTACCATGAATAGTACCCTTAAGATCGTACGTAATAGATTTAAACTTTCCTAATATAGCATGATTACGATTACGTGTTATGATTTTACGTATTACGTACGTGTTAGAACACGATAGGTATTTACTACGCACGAGCACGTAATAATTATTTGACAATAATTAATCACGAACATGCAATCATGAAATCATGAACGTAATTAAAACACGAACTATTATTAATTACGTATATATATTTATTACGAGCGTAATTAAATATATTAGATCACGATATTTACGTAACGAGAACACTTAAAACGCGAACACAAATAATCACGAACGTGTAACGTAACATCGAGACACGGAAAAAGGTACGGGTACCCCAAGTGGGGCCCCCTACCCGCGGCTACAAGGGACAATGGGCCAAGCCCATTTGTAAATTTTACTAAAGGGGGTTAAAGATTTTTACACTACTCATTTTACTTTATAGAAGATTTTTAGCAAAAACCTAAAACCCTCCTCCTTCTCCTCTTTTTGGTCGCTACCCTAAGAACACCACAAGGGGGTGTTTGTTGATCTTGGATCTTGGAATATTAGTTGGTGATCGTGTTTGTTCTTCGTCCTTTTGATCCACGAATTCGGTAAATACTTTTTAAACCTTTTCTTTTGTTTTGATCTTTTATAAATCAAGAACATGATATGTTTTTTTTACAAAAACCTAATAAATAAACATGGATCTAACATGAATTGGATTTAATAAAATCAAAAGTATGGTTTTAAGGGGTGTTTGTTTTAGCCGCGGCCTACACCGAACCCAAGGGGGGGGGGGGTTTCGATTTGGCCATCCGACCACCACCGAGACCATATGGTTCCGGTTGGTGGGTGTGGGTCCCACGGCAGCATCAAGACACGGGGTACCCCGATTTGGTTCGGGGTACGGTGTCGATTTCATGTCCGGTTCATGATTTTTAGTCTAGATCCGGTTCATGGTGTATGTTTAGTTTTTTTATGTTTTATGATCTTATGTTAAAATTAAATTAATAAAATGACATGATTAATTTAATAACATGACTTAGGTTATCTTAATTATTAATGATCATGAAATTAATTAACCTAAGTATTTTATATTTTAGACTTATATTTAATTAAATATTTAAAAACCATGATTATAATTAATTAATTAACATGACTTAGGTTATATTATTAATATATAATAATACATATTTTAACCTAAGTATTTAACTTTATTTAATTAAAAACATGTTATACTTTAATTAAATATTTTAACCTATAGTTTAATTTAATTACATGAAATAATTATTAAACTATACCTTATATCATATGACTTAGAAAATAATCATGAAAACACTTAGGCTTATATACTTAGCTTATTTAACCAGCTTATTTCTAATTATGGAAACTTTCTATTTTTAGAAACTTAATTAAATAAGGCAGCTAATCTATTTATGGAAACTTTCTATTTTTAGAAACTTATCTATTTTAAGCAGTAATTCTATTTTTGGAAACTTTCTATTTTTGGAAACATTCTATTTTTGGAAACTTTCTATTTTTGGAAACTTTCTAATTTTGGAAACTTTCTATTTTTGGAAACTTTCTATTTTTGGTAACTTTCTATTTTTGGAAACTTTCTATTTTTGCAAACTTTCTATTTTAGGAAACCTGCTATTTTTGGAAAGTTACTTATTATTACATAGTAAGTATAATAACACATGAAATACTAGAAATACTTAATCAGATTAAACAGAATATAAGATTAACACGGTTTAAGGCTTAAAAACAGTAAAACATGGTAAGAACACATAAAATAAGCTAAGACATGACATAAAACCAGCTACGTATTTAGTAAGCAGATACTTATTCATGTATGTATTTTTTAGCACTAGTGATACGGAAGTAGGATTTCGCTCAGTTCATCTTCTTCGTTCACTGGACATAAGGTATGGATTCCCGTCCTTTCAATATGGACATTCTTTCCTTATTAGGATTCCCCGTATGCAGCCAACTGTTTTCCCGTAGTATAAGTTACGTGTTTGATTGCTTATGTTCAATTAAGAATACCTATAGCCATATACATGCATGACTAGTTTCACCTAGTTATGGAGGTACCATAACCATAACATTAGAGGCACTGATGTTATGACTTCACCACGGCGGAGTGATTGCTCGTAGCGTCCCTTCAGCTTTTGGCCATTTATATTATATTTATCATGTGGGGTGTATGGGTGCATCCTAGTTACATGTTTTCAGTCAGGATTTCATGGTGAATGTGGTGTGTGCCTTGCATCCTTCACAAGGAGTTGATCCCTCCTACCCAAAAAAAACCAGTATATTAATTTAGAGGCAGCCCCTCTAATTTGCATGATGAGGTCACCCCTCCAAGTATTCATGCACGGTGGATTTTCATGACCTATATTGGCTAATGGTAAAATATGACAAACAGTTTTTATAAGATAAACATAAGACTTTCAAATTATAAAACCAGTTTTATCAAGACTTAACCAGGTTACTCGGGACTTAGTTTTCTTCCGTTGTTATATGTTATATGCTTATCCTATTCATGCTTTATTGTACATCCGTGCACTGAGCGTATTTGCTCAGCCGTTTTCCTTTTTCTATGTTCCCAAAACGGCAGGTACTCAGGGACGCTCGTAGATACTAAGAGTACGTGCATATGGACTGAAAGCTGTCTAGCCTTCTTTACTTTATGCATTTCTTTTCCTATGATACATTTGTTATGGACATTGTTTAGTCCTTTTCTTTACTATACTTATGTTTGTGTGTGATGAGCTTTACTTTTGGACTACCGATGTTTGATTCCGGTATTTTCCTTTTATGGTCAAGTAATGTTTAGACATTTTTCCTTGTATGCTTTGATGACACGCCATAATTGCACGTGACATTTCCATTGTCAAAATGGGGTGTTACAGAGTGACTTGACTTTCTCCAAGTATCGAACCATGTTATCCTCCTTAGCTACGTATCCTCCCAGAATGTGGTTTGCGACAAGCCGTGAGTCCACGTACGCCTCAAGGTTGCGGACTCCCATTCTAGCGGCGATTTTTAAACCCGCAATCAACGCCTCATATTCTGCCTCATTGTTCGTGGTTGTGAACTCAAAGCGCAGGGCGTACGTAAACTCCATTCCTTCTGGATTCGTAAGGATGAGACCAGCTCCTGATCCATCCGTGCACGAAGATCCGTTCGTAAATAATACCCATGGTTCTGTTGGAGTTTCCTCTTGTTGTATGATTGGTCCCTCCTCGTCCGGCTTCTCTATCAAGAAATCTGCCAAGATTTGACCTTTAACAGCCGTCCTTGGTCTATAAGATATGTTATGTTCTCCCAATAGAATGCTCCACTTCTGTAGCCTACCGGCCACATCTGGTCTGGAGATGACTTGTTTTATTGGTTGATCAGTGATCACTACAATTGGGTGCGCCTGAAAGTACCGGCGTAACCGTTTCGTAGCAAACACTAATGCCAGAACCAATTTCTCCATGGAAGAATAATTCAGCTCCGGCCCTTGTAGTTTTCTACTTATAAAGTAGACCGGATTTTGGACTGTGTCCCTATCCGTCATGAGTACCGCACTTATTGCTCCATGTGTGGCTGACAGATACATTATGAGCTCCTCCTTGGGTCGGGGGGCCACTAGCATGGGGAGAGATGCAAGGTGTTGCTTGAGTTGACCAAAGGCTTCCTCAGCTTCCTTTGTCCACCAGAAGTCTCCCTTCTTGATTCACTTCTTGAGCGTTTTGAATAGGGGGAGTGACTTCTCCGTGGACTTTGATAAGAACCTGTTTAGCCCGGCCAACTTCCCATTTAAGGATTGCACCTCTTTCCGTGTCTGAGGAGATGGTAACTGTATCACTGCGTCCGTCTTTTCTGGGCAAGGCTTGATGCCATTTGGATCAATCATATTTCCAAGGAACATTCCTTTAGTTGCCCCAAACGTGCATTTCTTTGGATTTAGTTTTATATTAATCCTCCTCAATGTGTCAAACGTCTCTTGGACGTCTCGGATAAGTGCATCCTCCGTATGACTTTTGATGACTAAATCATCAACATAGACCTCCAGGTTGCGGCCTATATGTGAGTCGAAGGCTTTGTCAACCAGCCGCTGATATGTTGCCCCGGCGTTCTTTAGTCCGAATGGCATTTTTGTATAAAAGTATACGCCTTGACTAGTATGGAACGCCGTCTTCTCTGCGTCCTCTTCCGCCATCTGGATCTGGTGGTATCCTTTATATGCATCTAAGAAGCACTTAAAGGGATATCCACATAGGGATTCCACCTTCCAATCAATCTCCGGTAACGGGTAGCAGTCCTGCAAACAGGCTTTGTTCAGATCCGTGAAATCCACGCACATGCGCCAGCTCCCATCATGCTTTTTGACCATGACTGGGTTCGATAACCACTCGTGGTAGTATACCTCGCGCATTATACCTGCATCCACCAATTTCCGTACTTCATCCAATATTACTTGGCTGCGTTCGGGTGCCTGACCGCGCTTCTTTTGCTTAACGGGAGGATATCCCTGGTGGATTTGGAGCTTATGTTCTGCTATCGCACGCGGTACGCCCGTCATATGCTTGGGCTCCCATGCGAATACATCTAACTTTGCTTTCAGGAGAGAGCACATGGTCCTCTTGCCACTATCCGAGAGTGTTCCCCCTATGGATACCTCTTGTTCCAGATAATCAGGATGGATTGCCACCTTCCAATTGGGAGGTGGTGATCCATCCTTGGGGGAAACAGGTGGAACCGGTGTTGTCACGTCATGACACTCAGATGCTGGTATGATTGTGTTATAGATAGTGACAATTCCTCCTTCCACAGGGAATTTAATCATCCCGTGTGCCGTGGAGGGTACTGCCCGTATGGCCAGGATACCTGGTCTGCCTATGATCCCATTGTATGGAGAGTGTGAGCGTATCACCATAAAGTTCATCCACGCCGTGGTGGAGGCTCTTCATTCCCAATGGTTACAAGCAGACGCAGCTTTCCTATTGGCTAGATGGTGTCTCCACTAAAACCGATGAGCGGCACCGTAGCCGGTACTAATTGGCTTCTTATTTCTGGTCGTAACTGTACGAAACAGTGTTCGTATAGTACTTCTACTGATGACCCTCCATCCACATACATACGGCGGACATTGTGTGTTCCAATGCTTATCTCAATAGTGAGAGGCGCATCAATCACATCACTTACCGTGATGGGAGGGAATGAGATTTCTCTGCCGCGTGAAAATTTTTGACTAATTTTCTGCCTTGTGCGGCGCTGCCTGGATTGGATCATGTATATAGTTGAAGGTTTGTCCTTTTGGGGATCCTTCTTGTCATACTTCTTGTTGTCTTTTCCATCCTTCCAGTCCTTGACCAAATGCTTGAGTTTTCCTGACTTGATCAGTGACTCAATGTGCTTCTTGAGCTGGATACATTCCTCCGTGCCGTGGCCCTTGTCGTTGTGGAATTCGCAAAAGCGATTTCCTTGACGACGGTCTAGCGGAGTCGTCATTGGGGGAGGTCTCGGGAAGTTGGCCCCTTCTGTCAGCAAGATCTCCCGGTAGGACATCTTTAGAGGAGTAAATTTGTCCTCTGACCGTCCTCCTTTGTTTTGGCTCTTCTAATCTGAGCCCCTTCCACTGCTCTGGTTGTTTTGACCGCCCGACTGTCTCCTGGACTGGTCGTTCGATCGATAGGTGTTTCCTTTTAAAGGGTAAGCCGCGGCTACCGCGGTTTCTCCCTCTATGAAGTTTCTGACCCTTTTCATAAGGTCGTCATACCTCTCCGAACGTTTGTCATTGAGACGTCTGGTTAATTCCCTGTCTGTTATAGCGTGCATATAATCAGAAATTTTCAGAAGTTTCGGCATTGTCTTTGTGCGTGTGCACTCGTCATTGAAGCGTTTAGTGAAGGCCTCCGTAGATTCCCCCGACCGTTGCTTGACGGTTGCCAATGAGACCGGGTCCCTATTATACTTCTTTCGCTGAGTATAATTGTTCTTGAACGCAGTACGTAGTTCAGTGAAGCTATCAATGCTTCGCGGAGGAAGTCCCTCAAACCAATCACGAGCATTGCCGATCAAGGTTGAATTGAACATTTGGCACCATATAGGCATGGGACATCGTTCAATTTTCGCCTGCGTGTCAAATATCTTTAGGTGATCATCCGGATCACCAGTCCCATCATAAGTCTTGACACACGCCGGCATGTGACGCTTTGTATCCTCGGAGTAATTCCGTATGCGGAGAGTGAAAGGATCTTCCCTGGGATCAGCCCATGGACGGGTGAGATTAGGGTCACACCACGGGCAGGAAAAGATCTTCTGCTTCCGCCTCTCGATAATAGGGGCCGCCATAGTACTCTTCATTGTCTGGTGGCGGTGGAGGAGTACGCCTAGGTCGGCGACGCTTGGGTGGATGGTCATCCGAGTCCTCTCCTGATGGACCGGGAGAAGGGGTGGTGCCCCATCCTTTTGGTGAGGACCGCTCTTGTGAGAAAATCTAGGAGCCTTCTTCCCGGTATTCATCCTATCCCACACGCTTGTGCTGCGATTAGTTCTGGTTAGCTCCAGATCTGGTCGTTCGGGTGAACCGTCGGACCTCTCTCCCTCCTTACGGGATTGTATTAGTTCCTGTATGAGACGATCCCCTATACGTTCGAACACATTCCTGGGTTGGGGAGTTTCCTCAAATAGGTTCCGCTCCTGAGGTTATGTCCTTCGCTTCCTTTGAGTTTGAGAAGAGGTGTCTGGTCCGGCGTTGCCAAAGTTGAGCCTAGATTGGAGGTCCCTCCCTAGGTTCAACCTTGATGCGATTCCTGGGACGATCCTCTCGAAGTTCTGCGTGAGACCTCGAGTGAGATCTTCCTCACTAAGTGGTTCGACCTCTACTTCTTCCTCAGTCGATGGTCTGCGCGGCTCCTTGTTAGGGGGGTTGGGCGCACTCCCTGGATCAGGGTTATCCAAGGTCGAAGTAGGTGGTGGGGTGACAGAGAACGTGCTTGTCATACCCATGGACTGAAGACCAATTCGGTTGTTTGGTCCGCCGGCTTGGTTGCTAGGGGATCGATTGGTAATGAGTATCCCTTACTCTGGGGACTTCCGATTCCTAGGATTTGTGTTCCTGGGGTTTCCTTGTGGATGCCCCTTCGTCATTGAGAAATCGAGATGAGATTTTGCTCTAGCTTAGTGTAATGGTCCCACGGATGGTGCCAACTTGTTGATACAAAATTTGGGTGATCCTTGCTAGACCCGAATTAGGCTTAATTCGGGTTGGCTGGACTCCGGCTCCTGCACCAAGTGAATTATCTGGTTGGGATCCTGCACACTAAAACAACACGCGTTAGGCTTACCGTGGGAATGTTTCCCACGATTAGACTCCGGCGTGAGAGTAAGTAATCGGTTAGGGTTATAGGAATAGGATGAGATGTGAGTGTGTAGAATGTAATACCTTTGTGGAACCCTTGGGGGTTCCTTATATAGGCAGTAAAACCCTAATGGGCTATCACTGATGCTTCGGCCCCAAGGAAAGGATAATTACCAGATTTAGATTGATTGTTATCTTCTAATTATGGTGAGTGAATATCCTATCCTTTGGGATAAATCCTAACTATAGTAGGAGTATGATTCTGTCTAACCCTACACCGGGCATGCCGGGCCGTGGGCCACACACGTGTGTGCGGTTACTGTTCATCCAAGCCCATAAGCTTAAATAACATTATTCCCACCCATTCGTGATGGGCTAGATGCGGGTAGTACCCATGGGCCGGGTTCATGACCCGACTGGGGACTATACGTCATCATGAGTTCTCACTAAACTATAAAGTGATGTGAAGTTGTGTTGTGTGAAGTTCTCACTTAGCTTCAAAGTGAAGAGTCGTGAAGATTGGTTCTAGATTTCTATTAGAACTCGACATCTAGCCTTGTGTCAGAAAATGGTGAAGTAGGAAACGTTGTGAATATTGGTTCTAGCTTTCGATTAGAACTCGACATCTAGCCTTGTGTCGTAAAATGGTGAAGTGGGCGACGTTGTATAGATTGGTCCTAGCTAAGATTGGGTCTCAACATTTAGCTTAGTGTCAGAAAATAATGTAAGCGACGTTGTAAAGTTTTCTCCGCCAAGAAGTGAGCTTGTGGATATAGTGGAAATCTCGAGTAAAGTGTACTCGAGGAGTGGAGAGGAACAAGGATAGAGCATCGTACCCGAACCACTATAAATCTTGGTGTATTCCTACTAGGTTGTTTCTTTCCTTACTCTTTACTTACATTCATTATTATTACACTTACCACATATTGTTAATGCATTAGAATTGAACCTAATCATTATCAAACTAGCTTTCAAGTAAAAGATATTTTTAGCACTCACCTAATTGAAAGGAATTTTAATTAGGAGATAAACCGATTAGAAACTATTCAACCCCCCCCCCCCCCCCCCCCTTCTAGTTTCTACAAACACGTATCTTTTATATCGAGGCCTCGTTAAGTATAAAGGATGGCAACGAGCCGTGAATATCGAGATCGTATCTACCGTCCCCATCTTTGTTTCTCACTCCCGCCCTCGTACATGTCAAGAAATTGCTTATAAAACTTTTCTAAACAAATAAAAAACCCTCAAAAAGTAAACATGTACAACTCCTTTTATCGTAATTCTTTCTGCTCCAAACCAATGTTTTTATAACCGGTTTTCAAATTGATCCGACCGAATCACATGATCACAAGACCAATTAACGGTTCACATTTTTACACTCGGAGCAACCCGTGTTTTACAATACTATAAACAACCAATGTTTTGTTAAACATTTTTTAATTAACCCAATCGAGCCACCAAATCAGAATTTAACCGACAGTTCAATCGGATTTTTGCCAAAACCGGCTTTCAATCACCCAATAAGTCTAACCAACCGGGTCTAGCCGAGTTTACACTTTAAACCAATGTTTTAATAACAAAGTTAAAACACCAAATATCAAAGTTCAAAAAATGGGGAAAAAGATACGCATACTCTCTCTCTTAGGTATAGGTATGATCCACCATTAGTACTGAGCTTATTTTCAGCTTCTTTCTTTCTGCTTATTTTGGATTTGAATTTCCAACCAGTTAACGGAGGTTACTAAAGGTAAAATAAATTTATGTTTATTTGTCTTTTATTGCTGAATAGTATGTGTACACCAAGTATTTGATGAAATGCCTGACTGACTTGAAAATTATGTTGTGCTGTTTTTTTTATAAACATTTGTGTGGATATCAACTTGGATAGGTTTCGAATTGAAATTACGCGTTACCTTTTGTAGTGTTCTAAGGTTTAATGCGAATTTAATGTTGTTAACTGATTTTCGAAAAGTTGGCGTCACCACTTTAGACTGTGTTAAATATATCTACGCCAATGAGAGACTCTGTACGTATTACCCAGGTGTACAGAGACCTTCCCTTAGAATTTCATGACAAGATTCGTTTTACCGACGCACTTCCTTTGGACATGTGCGATTTTGATATGATTTTAGGCATGGACTGGTTAGCAAAACACCACGCCACGATTGATTGCCATACATATCGAGTCATGTTCGTAATGTTCAAGATCCATAATACATTCATAATTGTTTTATACCAGGAAAGTCTATATAAATCATTTCGGCCATGCAAGCACGTGCCTTACTAGCACATGGCTGCGAAGCTTTCTTAGCCTTTGTTCATGACACGGCTACTGAAACTCCACCTATTCATGATCAGCCTATTGTCTCAGAATTCCCAAATGTGTTTCCAGAAGAACTTCTGGGTATACCACCTATCCGTGAAGTGGAGTTTGGCATTGAGCTCATTCCAGGAGTTGAGCCTATCTCCAAGGCTCCTTACCGCATGGCTCCCATAAAGCTCAAGGAGTTGAAAGACCAGCTGCAGGAGTTACTGGATCGGGGTTTCATTCACTCGAGTGTATCACCATGGGGTGCATCGGTTCTTTTCGTTAAGAAGAAGGACGACAGCATGCGACTGTGCATTGATTACCGTGAGCTAAACAAGATCACGATCATAAACCGTTATCCATTACCACGTATTGATGATCTATTCGACCAACTACGAGGTGCCAAGCACTTCTCCAAGATTGATCTACGATCAGGATACCATCAGCTGCAAGTGAAGGAGTAGGATGTTTCCAAGACTACTTTTCGCACACGATATGGTCATTATGAGTTCATAGTCATGCCTTTCAGACTCACAAACGCTCCAGCGGTATTCATAGACTTGATGAACCACGTTTTTCATGAGTTTCTTGACAAGTTTGTCATTGTATTTATTGATGAAATTCTGATCTTCTCAAAATCCAAGGAAGAACACGAGGAACATCTTCGTACGGTACTACGGATTCTTCGCCATAAGCAACTACATATAAAATAATCCAAGTGTGAATTTTGGTTAAGTAAGGTGGCGTTTCTAGGCCACATTATTTCCGCATAAGGGATCACCATGGATCCTGCGAAGGTTGAAGCCATCACAAAATGGCTAAGACTGACATCTACATCAAAGGTTCGTAGTTTTCTAGGTTTAGCTGGATATTATCTCAGATTTGTGGAGAACTTTTCAGGGTTAGCCTTTCCTTTGACCAAGCTGATGCGCAAGGGAGAGAAATTCGTCTGGAATGATGAGCGAGAGAAGGGCTTTGCAAAACTTAAGCAGCGTTTGGTTTCTGCACTTATTCTTACTCTCTCATCTGGCAAAGGTGGATTTCAGATTTATAGTGATGCTTCGAGAAAAGGACTTGGTTGTGTACTCATGCAACATGGGAAGGTGATTGCTTATGAATCACGTTAGCTTAAACCATATGAAGAAAACTATCCTACTCATGATCTGGAACTAGCAGCAGTTGTTTTTGCACTCAAAATCTGGAGGCATTATCTTTACGGTGAGTCATGTGACATATTCACTGATCACAAGAGCCTCAAATACATATTCACTCAGCGTGAACTCAACATGAGACATAGACGGTGGTTAGAGATACTCAAGGATTATGACACCAACATTCAGTACCATCTGGGTAAAGCAAATGTGGTGGCCGATGCTCTCAGCGGGAAATCAGGCATGAATGTTGGCATAAAGATGGAAGAAGAGATTATTCGGGATCTAGAGCGTTATACATTGAGTTCCTTGTACGTGGACAACATGGTTACTAGGCTAATCTGAGAATTGAGTCAGACTTAATCTCTCGGATCAAGGTACCTCAGAAGGACGACAATGAGATATGGGCGATTATTCAGAATATTGATCAACATAAAGAGTTCCGTATAGACGACGATGGCATTGTATGACAGGGTACCAAGCTATGTGTTCCATATGATCTTACACTCAGAGAAGCCTTATTGACTGAGGCTCACAACTCTCCATTCTCCATTCATCCAGTTCCACCAAAATGTATCATGACCTCAAGCAACATTTTTTGTAGAGTGGCATGAAGCAAGATGTTAAAACTTATACAGTTATACGCATTTAGTTTCTGGATCGATCTAAGCTGATCTGATGAATTGATGATGTGTGATGATGTGCACCTATGGTTTTAACCTTTATAGTGAAAGTGGGCATTTGGAAACAAGAATTTTCTGTTTTTCTTTCTAACTTTTTGCAACTGTTAATTGATTGACAAAAATCATCAATTTTGTTGCAAATATTCATCATGAAAGTTAATTTGAAAACTTGTTGTATTACACTTCGTAGGTGATGGAGTGAAAAGGCGATGTGTCGCAACGGTAGTGATGTTCATCACTATTACACTTACTTACAATGCTCAAGCCTTAGCTACTGTCCTACAATGTTACATGAAGTGTATTCATCTACAATATATTCTTTTAAAATAATATTGGATTTTAAGCCAATCTAGACAATGTGTTTTCAAAAAGCAAATCCCTTGTAATGTGTTCTTTAGCACCTTATAATCATAAATTTGAATCATCATTTACTATAGGAAATGCAGAAACATAGATAAAACATATGACAACTAAAAATGAAATCTGACACAAACTATTCAAAGGAAAATATTTTAGGATGTGATATGTTACATTATTGGATTAACACTTTTCAATAGTTGATTTTTGGGTATATATACCTGGGTTCCGAATCGACATTGTGAGCTGACTAATCCACGCCTTTGGATAGCTCGGAGTCGTCGCAGGTGAACCTACGTGGCCACCCCCAAATGTAGTGAGGTTTGAACCCTTGACCTCTTGTTTGAGATCCAATGACCTTACCACTAGGCCATTTGGTGATGGTTTAGTTGATAGTGTTGGTGTAAGAGGATTTTCTAGCTTCTATCGAGTCCATAATGGTCGATGCTTCACCATGCATCATGACTCTTTTGTCTTCGATATACACAACACCATCTGCATAATCTAGTTCTTCTAATTGGTGAGTTACCCATAATGCGGTTACATCTTGAGAACTGCTTAATGTGTTCTTCACGGCTTTAATCAACCAAAGCTGAAAGTTTGTATACTAAAACCACTTAAGCAGGTTAAACATTCTCCGCATTTACTTATGGTAAAAGTCATCCTTAATGTATTTTATACTAATAAGAACTCAAATCGATTGACTCTAACTTTTTGATTATAGTTATTAATTTTTGACATACTGATTATTTATGAAATTTAAAATTTGGACAAAAATTGTCCGGGACTTTGGTCAACCCAACTGACCCATACAAAAGAGTGCTTGTTTTGACCCATTACTCAACTCACCCATTTTGCTAACTCAACTTAGAGTATCAACTAATGAAGAAGATTTGAAAAAAATGAAAAAATGAAAATGAAATGCATGAAATAAGGAAACTACAAGGCGGGGAATTTTAAAACAGATTTAACAAATCACTTAGAAAATGTTGAAGCCGTCCATAGATTTCACATGAATCTCAAAAATAGAAAATAAAAGCATTGTTCCATTTGGTTTAATGTGACGAGTAATAAGCCATATTTGATCGCTTTCATCCAAGAATGTCGTGAGTTCATCTAGTAGCAATAATTTACATTCTTCAACCAACGCACCAGCGATTACAACACTTTGTTTTTTACCCCCACTGAGAGTTTGCACTGGTATCTGAACGTAATAAGCAATTGAAATGCAAATGAAGTCTAACTCAGTTGGATGGATGTATTTGGTTATAGTCTATATGTGGGGGAGGTCAGGGGTTCAAACCCTATCATTCCTCATGTGGGGGATTTTCCCAGAATTGACAGGCGGGTTTGAATACCATCGCAATACCTTGAAGCCCCTTAATGGGAAACTAGATGGCTAGCATGTGGGTGTATATTCTCTTCGTGAGATGATTCGTACTCGGGTAGAGAGACTTGGTGCCTCGGTGACACGCAAGATACTCCGCTGCACCAAGCTGCCGTTAAAAAAAATAAGCAATTGAAATTTAGTTATCAAAGTACAAATTGGTATGAAAAATAAACGTTTTATTTAATTTCCAAGCACTATATAAACTATAATAGTAGTATAGTAACTTTGATTAGAAAGTGCATTATAAGAGTTACTAAACCACTCAATACCTATGTGGTCTTTTGGAAGCAAAGACCACATCATAGCAGAGCGCCAAGAGAAAATACAACCTTCGAGGGAAGAAATTGGTTCCAAGAACGGTGGTAGGGGTCAAAGTGAGGGATAAGTAAGTAGTATAAGCTAGCATACCTTTGACAGAGAAGCACCTAAAGGTTGTTCAGATAGCTCATCTGCTTCTTGGTAAGATATAAGCCGTCTGGTCCAAGCCCAATTGAAGACAGGGTCGACCTTGATACCGGGCGAGGTGAGCGACGGCCCAGGGCAACAAATTTTAGGGGGCATCCGATTTTAAGTTCATATATATATATATATATATATATATATATATATATATATATATATATATATATATATATATATATATATATATATATATATATATATATATATATATATATATATATATATATATATATATATATATATATATATATATATATATATATATATATATATATATATATATATATATATATATATATATATATATATATATATATATATATATATATATATATATATATATATATATATATATATATATATAGGGGAGCGTTCAATGCAGAACCATTATTGTTGGGAATAAATCTATGCTTATTTGTTTCCCCTGCTAGTTGATATTCATACCCCTGCTAGAGTAAGTTCCCCCTGCTAAATAACAAAGGCAGGGGGATTTGTTCCCCTGCTGAAGTCAAAGGCCCTGCTGTCAAGATAAACATGGAATAGATATTTACGCGTTTCAGTTATTATTCCTTAATACTTTCCATAGTTTGTTAGTAGTGATCTTGTACGTGGGTCCTTGCATCTATAAAAGGACTCACTAGGTTAGCATGCAATGTGTGTCTTTCTCATTTCGTTTTTCATTATTATTACTTTAAGGTTTTGTAAACCCTAATACCATTTTGGGTATTCGTATATCTTTGATATATTAAAGTGCAACGTTTGAATCTTATTTGTTCTTGTGCTAAACATTACATTCCGCACCTTGTTTAGTTACTTTGCTTTGCAAAGTTTCTCTAGTGTTAGATTGAATTCTTTCTCTCTATCACAACCCTTAAACAAGCTATTAAGGTTTAAGATCTGACTTTGGGATCAACAAGTGGTATCAGAGCTTGTTGAGAAACTTTGTCTAAATCAAGAACAAAATCCTTATAGCAAACATGTCTTCAGATTCATCCACAAATAGCAACAACCACAATAACCTCAAGTTACCCATGCTGGATCCTGAAAACTTTGAATTATGGGAATTCAGAATCCAACAATACCTGAAAATGGAACACTATGTTCTCTGGGAGATCATAGAGTTTGGTGATCAATTCAACAAAATGGTGGCTGTTGAAGAAGGCAAGGATGAAGGTGAAAGTTCCAAAGGTAAGGACAAGAAGAAATCTGTTGCTCTGTGTGATAAGAAAATACTGGCTAGAAGGCATGATGTCAGGGCTCACAGCTCATTGTTGTTGGCCCTACCTGATAGACATCAACTCAGATTCAGGAAATACAAAACAGCTAAGGAACTATGGGAAGCCATAGGCACAACCTTTGGAGGAAATGAAGCCACAAAGAAGAAGAAGAAGAACCAAATGCTGGACGACTTTGCTTCTTTCAAAGCAATTGGTGATGAATCAATTGGAGCTATTTACAATAGGCTTCAAGACATGGTGGCTCACTTGGAATTCTTTGATATTGAGGTGACAAAGGAGCAGGTGAATACCAGGTTTTTGAACAGCCTCCAGAAAGAATGGTTTGTCTATAAGGCAATCTGGCAAAATAAGGATGACTTGGACAACAAGAATATTGATGATATATACAATAACCTAAAAGTTTTTGAACCTATTGTCAATGAAATGAAGTCAAAAGGGACAATTCCCACCAACTCAAGTGGAATTGCTGATTCCCCTGCTAACATGGCATTCATATCACAAAGCAGTGGAATCTCCAAGAATAGTGGAATAGAAGTAGCCCCTGCTACTTATTCCCCTGCTACCAGGTCTGGACCTTCCTATGATGAAGAAAGACCAGCTACATTCAGCCTTGATACTGCATGTGCCTTCATAGCATCTCAAGGTCCACAAGGATCTACAGTGTTACATGAAGATCTGAATCAAATCAGTAAGCAAGCACTAGAAGAATTGGATATCAAGTGGAATATGGCTTTGCTAAGCATGAGAGCCAACAGGTTCCAAAAGAAGTATGGGAAGAAGATCACAATTAATCCATCTGATGTGGCTGGGTTTGATAAAGCAAAAGTTGAATGCTACAATTGTGGCAAGAAGGGTCATTTTGCCAGGGAGTGCAGAGGACCTAAGTCTGGAAATAGCCATAGAAAGGATGAGGATTCTGGTGCTAAAGCTATGGTAGCAATGCAGGGGATAGATGGAGCAAATGGATGGGACTGGAGTGCTATGACAGAAAGTGTGGAAAGAAACCAAGCTTTGGTGGCTGAGGAAAAGGAAGAAGACTTTGCACTTATGGCCATGTCAAGTTCCAGCTCTGACAATGAGGTATATGATGACTCATACTGTACTAAAGCTTGTAGGAAAAATACTGAATCTTTGAATGATCAAATCAGAAAGGTAAAAGCTGACTATATAAATTGTGATAATGATCTTGATAACTACAAACGTGCTTTAGAACAACTAGAGTCCACTATAAGAGAGTATAGGCAAAGAGAAAGTGAATATAGGGATCACATTGTGATTCTAGAAAGAGATGCCAAGGAGAATAACCAATCTATAAATGTTTTAACTGCTGAACTTGAAATTTTTAAAGCTAACCAAAAGATAGATGAGGAAACTGTTGAAAAATTTGGAAAAGCTTCAAAAGATTTAACCAAGGCATTTGATATTGGTCAATCTCCTAAGGACAAAACAGGGTTTGGAATTAAGAACATGAATGCTACTATACCCCCACCCCTGCTAACATCCATGCTCCCTATCCTAGAAAAGACTTGTCATGGACAGGTCTCCCTTGTTTTGAAAAACAGGATGACATTGAGTTTGACTTGAGTGCTTATATACCTAATAATGATGATACAGAAGAGCCTCTAGTTAAAACTAGTGTCATTAGGGATATTAAACAAGAACAGGTTGGCTTAAAGAAAATTGATAACCCTGTTAAATTTTCAAAAGAAGGAAGTTCTAGCAGCAATCCAAACTCTAAGAGCAGGGCAAGACTACAGTCTCCTAAACCTATCATTAAATATGCTGGTATGTACAGGAATGTCAGAGGTAATCAAAGGAATTGGAATGACCAAAAGTCCCATCAGTTAGGAAAAGACTTTGTGATCAATACCAAGCCCTGCTTCACATGTGGCAGTTTTGAACACACTTATCAAGAGTGTAAGGCACCAATGGAGATGGTGGCTGCAAATCCCTTAAAGGATATGCAACCTAGAGCCATTCTTCTAAATGCAGGGGCAAAATCCTTTTCCCCTGCCAAGTATGTTGCCCCTGCCTTAAGAAATAGAGTTGTTGAGAAATATGTTGCTCCAGCCCTTAGAAAGGAAAATGATGTTCACCCAAAGCCCAACACGTCTGTGACTACCCCAACACCTTGTACTGCAAATAAAACTGGCCCAAGACCTTACCAACACATGAATAGAGGCCAAAACAAAAGGTGGGTTCCCTCTGCCAAGCATAAGGATTCCCCTGCTAAAACTGGGGTATCCCCTGCTAGAAGAGGTGTGCATTCTAGGAACATGGGAAGATGGGGAAAAGCTGTGAAAGCCTCAGCTCGTTGGGTTTGGGCACCCAAAAGGGGTACTCAATCTAATGGTGTATCTCTAGTCTTTGATAAGCTATCTTACATTGATACACGAGGTAGATCCAAGTCTGTAATGGCTTGGGTCCCCAAGAAAAACTAATTTGTTTTTCCTTTTGCAGGTGACAAAGAAGACAAGGGATGATAGAGCATACTGGGATAGTGGATGCTCAAGGAGTATGACTGGACACAAAGCTTACCTGTCTAACTTTGTACCCCTGCATGACAATGATGGTGTTTCTTTTGGAGATGGGCATGGGACTATAACAGGAAAAGGAACTATTGTCACCAATGGGATGACTTTTGACAATGTGTATTTGGTGAAGGAGCTCAAGTATAATCTCTTCAGTGTGTCACAGATGACTGATAACAAGAATTTTGTCTTGTTTACTGACACTGAATGCTTGGTATTAGGAAAAGAGTTTGTCTTGCCACAAGACACTCCAATTGTTCTCAGAACACCAAGACAGAAGAACATGTACACAATTGATCTCAAGGACATCTCTCTCCAAGACAATGAAACATGTTTCATTGCCAAAGCTTCAGCAGATGAATGTAAGAAATGGCATAGAAGACTTGGTCATCTCAATTTCAAGAACATGAACAAACTGGTAAAGCATAATCTGGTTCATGGTCTTCCTTCCAAGTCTTTTGTCACTGAACATACTTGTGCAGCATGTCTGAAAGGAAAGCAACACAAAGCATCTTGCAAGTCAAAAACAAGTATGTCCACCACCAAGCCATTGGAACTATTGCATATGGATCTTTTTGGTCCTACTTCTGTGGCAAGTATAATGAAGAAATGGTACTGCTTAGTGATTACTGATGACTTTTCAAGATTTACATGGACATTCTTTCTATTTGAAAAGAGTGACACTGCTGATGTACTCATTGGGTTCATCAATCAAATTGAACTGTCAAAAAGCATGAAGGTAGTTACCATAAGATCAGACAATGGTGGTGAGTTCAGAAATCACAAGCTGGATTCTTTCTGCATAAATAAAGGCATCAAGAGGCAATTTAGCATTGCTAGAACACCTCAACAAAATGGAGTGGCAGAAAGAAGGAATAGGACACTCATTGAAGCTGCAAGAACTATGCTATCTGATTCCAAGCTTCCAGTTATCTTTTGGGCTGAAGCTGTATCCACTGCTTGCTATGTGCAAAACAGGGCCTTGGTGGTCAAGGCACACAACAAGACCCCTTATCAGCTGTTTAATGGAAGACCTCCCTTAATTGACTTTTTCAGACCTTTTGGGTGTCATGTTATCATCTTGAACTCCATTGACAATCTTGGTAAGTTTAGTGAAAAAGGTGATGATGGATATTTTGTGGGTTATTCTTTAAACAGCAAGGGATATAGGGTCTTCAACAAGAAGACAAGCAAAATCACAGAAAATCTTCATGTGAACTTTCTTGAAGACAAACCTGAAGATATTCAAACAGGTCCTGATTGGTTCTTTGATATAGATGTGCTTTCTAAGTCCATGAATTATGTACCTGTTGTCTTGCAGAACACTAACATTTCAGGTACTCAAGAAACAATTGCTGCTGAAAAGTCACCTCTGAGGTACATGAATGTACCCTCATTGTTTCCTAGTGAAGCTGATGAACAAGAAGATGACTCTGCTTCAAGAAAAGAACAGCCAATCTCATCCTCTGCTATGTCTGAAGGCAGTGGAATGGCTGAAAGCAGTGGAATCCTGGATTCCCCTGCTAAAGGAATTGATTCCTCTCTCACAAAGGATCATGATGCTAGTGAGACTTCTGATGCAGAAAGAGAATCCCCACTTATCTCATCAACTACACCCATAACTGATGGTCCTATCATATCCAGCAGTGGAAGCAGAATCATCAGGAGTGGAGGTCCTAGTTATTCAGAGCTACATTCTGCTCACAAGCACCCATCTTTAGGTCATGCTGTCACATTTGGAAGTTCCTTTGAGGACTTCTTTCCTAATCAAAACAGCCCCATCAATTCTGATTTGGAAGAAGATGAAACAGAAGTCATCATGCAGCCTACCTATAGAATCAATAAGGATCATCCTATCTCCCAGATCATTGGTGATCCTAAAGCTCCCAGAAATACAAGGTATACAGCAAAGGAGCACAGCTTCATTGCCAACATCACCATGAAGTTCAATCATGACAACATGCAATGTTGTCTGTTTACTGCATTTTTGTCACAAGAAGAGCCAAAGAAGATTTTTCAAGCTTTAAATGACCCAAGCTGGGTTGAAGCTATGCAAGAGGAGCTCTTACAATTTGACATACAAGAAGTTTGGATTCTGGTTGATTGCCCCAAATGGGCAAGGCCTATTGGGACCAAATGGGTGCTCAGGAACAAAAAGGATGAAAGGGGAATTGTTGTCAGAAACAAGGCAAGGTTAGTAGCACAAGGGTATACTCAGGAAGAAGGAATTGATTATGAAGAGGTGTTTGCTCCAGTAGCAAGGATTGAAGCTATTAGATTATTCCTTGCTTATGCCTCATTCATGGACTTCACTGTTTTTCAGATGGATGTAAAAAGTGCATTCTTATATGGAACCATTGATGAAGAAGTCTATGTCATGCAACCACCAGGGTTTGAAGATCCAGAACATCCTGACAAAGTATACAAAGTGAAAAAGGCCATGTATGGCCTTCACCAAGCTCCCAGAGCCTGGTATGGTACTCTTTCCAAATATCTTCTAGACAATGGATTCAGCAGGGGGAAGATTGATCAGACCCTGTTCACAAAGAAACAAAAGGGTGACCTTTTGCTAGTACAAGTCTATGTGGATGACATTATTTTTGGATCAACTAACTCCATGCTTAGCAAAGAGTTTGCCAAATTGATGCAGGATAAGTTTCAAATGAGTGCTATGGGAGAACTAAACTTCTTTTTGGGGTTACAAGTTCAGCAGCGGAAAGATGGGATATTTATCTCACAAGACAAATATGTAGCTGAGATTGTAAAGAAGTTTGGCATGTCGGATGGGAAGAAGGTGTCCACTCCCATGGACAAGGATCATCCATGGGGCAAGGATGGTCCTGGCAAGCCCATTGATGTCAGGAACTACAGGTCTATGATTGGGTCTCTTATGTATCTCACTGCTTCCAGGCCTGACATCATGTTTGCAGTCTGCTTATGTGCAAGATACCAGGTGTCACCAACAGAGTGTCACTTATTTGCTGTGAAAAGGATCTTTAGGTATCTCAAATGTCATCCCACCCTAGGACTCTGGTATCCAAAGGAGTCACCATTTGAGCTGATAGCTTATTCAGATAGTGATTATGCTGGTGACAACAATGATAGGAAGTCTACAACAGGGGGATGCCAATTTTTGGGGAGCAGGCTTATATCTTGGCAATGTAAGAAGCAGACCATCATGGCAACATCCACAACTGAAGCTGAGTATGTAGCAGCTGCTGCATGCTGTGGTCAAGTTCTTTGGGTGCAAAATCAATTACTTGATTATGGGTACAACTTTCTTAAAACCAAGATATTCATTGACAACAACAGCACTATTTGCATTATAAAGAACCCTGTTTTTCATAGCAAAACCAAACATATTGAAATTAGACATCACTTTATCAGAGATTGTTTTGAAAAAGGACTGATTGTCCCTGAGAAAATTGATACAGAACTTAATGTCTCTGATCTTTTAACAAAAGCTTTTGAGGTAGGGAGGTTTCAGTATCTGGTTGCAGGTATTGGAATGGTTACTCCTTAAAATCTGATGTCTATTTTTGTCTTATGTAATCAGGGTTACTTCATTGCTGTTGTTGTATAATTGTTAGTCACTTTTACCATATCTTTCATTCCCACTGCTTTTTAACACTGATTCCCCTGCTTGGGGTTTATTCCCCTGCCAAGAGAATTTTTCTCTTAAGCAGGGTGTGTTCTGTTTTCAAAAGTGGTTTTGTGTGGTTTTAGACTAACAATGCAGAGGTTCATATGGTGCATATTACTCTCCTTGGTGTATCAGGTATATATTCTATGTTTCAGGGGAGGTTAGGTCAAACCTTTAGGATTCAGGGTATTCTTAGAATGCTCATATATGGTCTTAGATCATATCCATTGGTGAGTGGGGGTTCAGGGTAATGATGACCTGCTGCACAGCTTGTCTAAACTTTGAAACCTTGAGGCACTGTGGTGTGTGTTTGCATTTCTTTATTCAAGCAGCTTGCTGTTCAAAATATAGATGTGTGGCACACATTGCCAAGACTAACTGACCATAGGTAAGGGACAAGGTTGGGATGGTGACTGGGGTATGCATGATTTCTTGGGATTACCTGGTGTAGGGGGGCTTATGTATTAACTTTTTGTATTGGGACCATTGCTGAATAGAGGACTCTTGAGATTCTATGTATCTATCTTGTGTATACAAGTGTGTGCATTAGAGCAGAGCTAGTTAGCATTAGTCCCTTCATGACTAGTTTAATACCCCTAGGAAAGTTTCCCCTGCTTTTATTTTTCATTCCCCTGCCTTCACAACATTCCCCTGTTTGACCATTGACCGACAATACCGTTACCCTGTTCATAGCCGTTGGGCCTGCTTGCTTAAATTTTGGTTAGGGAATATTTTATTCTTTTTAAAAGATATTTAAGGCGCTTTCTTCGCTGATTGGTAATCTTTTCCTTTGATTTCAAATATATTAATTTTTTATCAAGATTTATTCCTGATATTTTTGCAATTTGAAAATTTTGGTCCAATCACAGCTCTTCAATTCGCCTATATAAACTTAATTCCCTTTACCAGCAGGTCCACAAATCACTTTCGATCTAATCCCACTTACCTCCCATCTCTATAAACCTTTAAACTATTTTTCAAATTCATCATGACTCTTAAAATTGCTCCTAATCATAACCAAATTGCTTTGCTTCATGATGAACCAGCCGAGTTTGCTGAGGCTGTGGCCTTTTTAAAGTCCTCGTACTTCAAAGTGGCCCTTCTCATCAATCCTCGCATTTATACCTCACACATTCAACAGTTCTGGTCTAAAGCCATGACCAAAACAGTGAATGGAGAGGTCATAATACAAAGCACAGTTGATGGTCATTCCAAGGTAATCTCACTTGCCTCCATTAGGGAGAACCTTCTCCTTGATGATGAGGAAGGAATAACCAACTATTCTGAGGCTGAAATTTTTGAAGGTCTTGCAAAATTGGGGTATAAACTTTCTGAAAAACAAAAATTAAAATTTGCTAAAGGCCAGTTTGCCCCTCATTGGAAACTTTTGATTCATACTATTATGCAATGTTTGTCACCCAAAACCACTGCTTTTAATGAAGTTGGTAGTGAGATAGCTTCTGCCCTGATCTGTTTTGCAACAGGAAGGAAGTATTGTTTTTCTCAAATGATTTTTAAAGGCATGGTGAAAAATGTTTCAAGCACCTCAAAGTTTTGTATGTATCCAAGGTTTATAGAAGTTTTGCTGAATATGAGTGATCATGGCCCCATTACACACAGAAACTATTTTTCAGCAACCCAACACACAACCAAACTCTTCACCACATTACTTGCACCATCACCTTTGTTCTCTGGCAGAAATGTTCCATTCACTTCAATCATGCTAGACCAAATCAGATAGGAAGAAGCCAAACATCAAACAGCCATAAATCCACCTGCTGAATCCCCTGCCAAGAACCTACCACCTGCTGATCCACACCAAGAAAGGCGTTCTAAATCCAGGTTTGCCAGGTCTCCCTTGCCTGGTGAATCTTCACAAGCAGCAGAGAGGAGAGTCTCCAAGATTTTGGAGCAACCTGGGGGTTTGGCTGCCACTACTGTCTCATCCTCAAGGGGTGAGCAGGATAGTGACACCATCAATAAGTCCTCTCCCCCACTCCATGATATCCAACAAGGGGAGAAATTCCCCTCTAGGATTGAGAGCAGTATGAAACCTTTGACAAACTTAGAATTGACGAAAATGTGCATGAGCCTGAAAAGGCAGAATGCACAACTTGTACAAGATGTCAAACAGCAAGGTCTGGTTATCTCTCATTTGGAAACCAAACTTGCTACTCTTGAGGGGAGGAGAAAGCCCAGACTGATTCTTTCCACAGATGAGGATGCTTCCAAAGGGGAGGAAATTCCAACCAAAGAAGGATCTACTGAGTATTATTCATATCCTGGTATGGAGCATGGAAAGATGAAAAGTGCTAAGGAAGGAATGGAGAAAGAAAGTGCTGATAAAGGAAGTGACAAGGGGAGTGCAACCAAAGACATTGCTCAAACATTGCTCACTATGGGCAATCAAGAAGTTTCCCCTGCCATTGCTGATCCCACTGCTGTAAGTTTATCCCCTGCTAAAAACATAACTCAAACATTTGTTAGGAAGAACAGAAAGCAACCAGCTCAGAAGGGGATAACAATCAAAGAACCTGCAACTAAAGCAAAACCAGCACCAGCAGTGGATCCAAAAGATAAAGGAAAAGGAATCATGGTGCAACAGCCCAAGAGAAAATTCAAGTATCTGACTCTTGAACAGCAAAAGATCCAAGAAGCTCATGATGCACAAGTAGCTCTCAAGCTACAACAAGAGGAAATGGATATGCAGGATCAAAGGATGGAGAAGATGAGGCCCAAAGATATGCTCAAGCAGGTTGAGATTATGCATAGGGAACTAGATGAGAGGGTACCTCATGTTGAAGAATTTCTTGATCAATGGGAGAAGGAGTTGAAAAATGCTCCTTTAGAAGAAAGGTATGAGTTGACTTGCCTTGTTTACAAATACCAAACTGAATATCTGGATAGAAGGGCAATGCAAATTCAGAGTGAGAAGTATAGAACTTCAGAGAAAGGGCAGCTTGATCATTACAAACTTCTGCTTAAAAGACACAGAAAGTGGAAGGATGGTGACTTCACAGATATGAGCTTTGAAGCCATAAAGAGAGCAGTCAGACCAGTTCTAAAGTTGTATGATGTGGAGGATTGGATGACTATCAACACTCCTGAGGAAGCTGAGTATCTTAGGAGACAAAGTGAAATGCTACAGAAAGCTAGAGCAACAAAGAAAAGAAAAGCTGGAGAGACTACACAAGCAGGTGCATCATCCCCAGCAGGGGAATCACACCAAGCAGGTGAAAGTCTTCCAGAAGTACTTGAGAAGTCAGTACTCAATGCACAAAGGGCAGCAAAGAGACTCAAGAGAATGGAGCAAGTGGGCATAATCACTAAAGAGTCTCAAGGGCCATCAAATGAGGAAATTGACAAACAGCTGATCTTACAGGAAAATGATGAAATCTCACCTAGTGAACTTGGAAAGAAGTTTGCTATCATAGAGTATGCTGTTTATGAACACAGAGGGAGAACTTGGTGGAAGCTTACAAGGGCTGACAATACAGCACAGACTTTTCTAAGCCTAGATGTCATGTTTCAAATTTTGGATAGTGAAGACTTAGAAGATCTGTGGAAAATATTGAAGAAGACGTTTGCTGCAAAACCTCCTACCATGGATGGTGTTGAGAAGGATTGGGTAATCTGGGAGTACATGCATAGAATGTATGAGCATGAATTTTTTGATCCTCTATTTGATGCAGTGAATAAAGGAGATTTGGTGTATTGGGAATAAATCTATGCTTATTTGTTTCCCCTGCTAGTTGATATTCATACCCCTGCTAGAGTAAGTTCCCCCTGCTAAATAACAAAGGCAGGGGGATCTGTTCCCCTGCTGAAGTCAAAGGCCCTGCTGTCAAGATAAACATGGAATAGATATTTACGCGTTTCAGTTATTATTCCTTAATACTTTCCATAATTTGTTAGTAGTGATCTTGTACGTGGGTCCTTGCATCTATAAAAGGACTCACTAGGTTAGCATGCAATGTGTGTCTTTCTCATTTCGTTTTTCATTATTATTACTTTAAGGTTTTGTAAACCCTAATACCATTTTGGGTATTCGTATATCTTTGATATATTAAAGTGCAACGTTTGAATCTTATTTGTTCTTGTGCTAAACATTACATTCCGCACCTTGTTTAGTTACTTTGCTTTGCAAAGTTTCTCTAGTGTTAGATTGAATTCTTTCTCTCTATCACAACCCTTAAACAAGCTATTAAGGTTTAAGATCTGACTTTGGGATCAACAATTATTTGTTTACAGAACTTACAGAACCATAGTAATTAATCCCTACACCTTAAAATTTAAACCCAAAACACTATATCATACTCCCTAAAGTCTAAATTCCAAATTCCAAATTCTAACCCTTAAACCCTAAATCTTAGACCCTAAAATTTAAATTCTAAATCCTAAAAAAATAATAACTTATAGTTCTACAAGTTCTGTACATAATAATATTTCTACATTTAACGCTCTAAAGCACACAACATAAGTAGTAAACCTTAAATAATGAACTCTAAAGCCTTAAATATAAAGCCAAAACCCAAAACCATACATCATAAACCCTTAAATAGATAGAAACTAGTGGTTTTGTAAGTTATGTATAAAAATAGCGGTTCTGCATTGAATACTACACTACATATATATATATATATATATATATATATATATATATATATATATATATATATATATATATATATATATATATATATATATATATATATATATATATATATATATATATATATATATATATATATATATAGAGAGAGAGAGAGAGAGAGAGAGAGTTAGGATCAAATAAGAAGATTAAGTAAAATGAGAAGAATGAGAAGAAATCACAGCCACACATTTCAGATGCACATACAAAGTCAGATGCATCTCCCCTTAAAATTCCCCTTCCTTTGTGGAATTTGTGGTCATGATTTCTTCTTATTCTTCTCATTATAATTTTTCTTCTTACTGGATCCCTACTATATATATATATATATATATATATATATATATATATATATATATATATATATATATATATATATATATATATATATATATATATATATATATATATATATATATATATATATATATATATATATATATATATATATATATATATATATATATATATATATATATATATATATATATATATATATATATATATATATATATATATATATATATATATATATATATATATATATATATATATATATATATATATATATATATATATATATATATATATATATATATATATATATATATATATATATATATATATATATATATATATATATATATATATATATATATATATATATATATATATATATATATATATATATATATATAGGGTGAGGTTATTTTCAGAACTAAATAAATGTACAGAACTGCGAGAACCACCTTCTTACTCTTAATATGCACATGTATAATCATCGGGTTAGTTCATTAGATAGAAATACATGAATTTTCATTGCCGTAGGTCACTAGGAACATGTATCCTTGGACCATGCACATGTATTTGTTTTCTATGTATTATAACTATCTTTTCTTTGGATAATATGAAAATACATGTGCACTCTTCATATCGCTCATCATACTTGGATCTATAACCATTAAAACAATTATTAAATGTTAATTTAAACATAATAATGAAAATACATACACATTATTAAGAGTATAAAGGTGGTTCTCGCAGTTCTGTACATTTATTTGGTTCTGAAAATAACCTTACACTATATATATATATATATATATATATATATATATATATATATATATATATATATATATATATATATATATATATATATATATATATATATATATATATATATATATATATATATATATATATATATATATATATATATATATATATATATATATATATATATATATATATATATTGGTTAGAAAGAAAATACAAACAAGAGTAGATCTGAGTTATATTTTTTCCGATTAAGAGTAGAGAAGAAATATATTGATGAAGATGATAGGTAGGTAGGGGTCATAGGGAAAAGAGAGACCATTAAAAAATTAATATTCATTGTACTTTTTCTGTATCACATAGGTAAAATGTAAACATACTTAACTTTTTTTTACTTTTGTTGTACTCAATAATTTTACTTTTTTAATTATTTGCAAAGCAGGTGTAGAGTTGTCACTGTAATTCGATGAGTAATACGGAGTATTTCTTAAAAATGTATTAGAAAAACTCAAACGTATTTGTTAACTAAATTAAATATCAATATTTTAAAGTATGTGCTGATTATGTTACTCTATTAATCTTTTTTCAATAGCTATGTTATTAATTTTATAGTACCAAGATTATGATTTATTTTCACGTACGATTGATTATGCTATTTTTTTTCATGATATGATAATATTGTTTCAGTGAATGTTGATTATGATGAGCTAATAGATGGTTTTTTTTCTCAAGATACAAGCTTGTGTTGATTATGGCGAGATCATAGATTTCTTTTCCTCAAAATATAAGTTTCAGTTTTAGAATTGTATTTTGAAATTGTAATTCGAAGTATATATCGTATATGGCTTAACATTTTCTTATTAATGAAAAATTGGCGTAAGAATGGATGGTGTAAAATGACAATGTGTTATTTGCTTATGAGGGGCATTTTTCTACTGCTTCGCCCGGGGCATCCGAAAACTCAAGACCGACCCTGATTGAAGAATCAGCCCGGAGGAAGAGGTAAACAGATGGGGTTTGTGTTTCTAAGGACCAAAGGGCAGCCTAGAAGTGGACGCTTGGAGGGGAGACAGAATCCAATGTGGCTAACATGGATGGAGCGAATTATTTACACTGTGTGGCGTTAATTTTTAAAGAGTTGCGAGCAATAATATTTTTTTAGTGTAACTCGAAACGAGTCAGGTCAGGTGTGAATAAAGGCATCAAAGTTTCTTTCTTTCGATGATTAAAAGCAACGAAAGTATTCTGGAATTCTACATCAATAACAAAAACATTTATGTGAGTATGTTACAGAATAAAATTAAGTTCCCCAATATTGAAATTTTATTAAAATGATTGACGTGCAGTTAGTTTAACTTAAGAAAATGTGATTATTAATCTCCAAAACTAAAAGACTTTTACATACATGTTACATTAAGGCTAGACGGAATGGAGGTGAGTTTGTAATGTGAGTGGTAAACTCATGCGTGAGTTGCCAACCCTCACCATAGAACTCACACGTGAGTTAGAGTTATAGAGGTGGAAAACTCACGTGAGTGAGTTACATATATGTGGGGCTTCTCTTTTTCTTTTAATTCTTTTTAGTTTATTTTAATACTTTGTGAGTGAGTTGGGTATTTATTGAGAATGACGTGACGGTGCGTTTTTCACCGTCAGTAAGATTGTAAAGTAGATTGGGTGAGTGGATAGAGAAAGTTAATATGACAGTGGGTTTTTAGCTCACCATTCCTTTAAGCCTAAGTTTCCCATTATTAAAAATATACACAAGTACGTTAAAGAACTTTAGGAATTAGGAGCACTCGTCCTTTCCTTCAATATTTAAAGGATATTGTCATTTGAGTCATTTTCCAGCAAGTTTGATATACATTTCTTATATCAGTGTGTGTTTTGGGTATGCTACAACTGATTTAAAGTATGCAATCATACTGGTATTCTCATAGTTATTGCAAGTTTTTTTGGTGTTGTTTTTTATGGTTGTTGAAACTATATTATGTTGCCTAGTTGCCCCATGTTGTCCATAGGGCAACTCGACAAGTGTTAAAATCTTCTTGAAGTTGCTCGGTTGTCGAGCTGCCTTGATTCTTTTGGGTTACCCTAGTTGCCCCACGTTATCCATAAGACTACTAACAAAAAAAGTGACATGGCTACAAACCGGCTCCACGTAGGACTGACCAGTCAAGCAAGTCACTGAGTACATAGATAGGTATGTTTTGGAATTGTTTGTGTTCTAATGAAAAAAAAAGAATACACGTAATGACAAAAGTTGACAAATTATATTCATTTTTAAATTATTATCCCTTTTAAATTATACATTAATCAAAATCATTTTTACTTTGAATAAATAAATTGCAAACACTTTTAGATTTTTCTTTCTATCATTCACAAAAGTTGAACCTTTGTACAAAAACCATCATACCCGACAAACTATAAAGATCACAAATGTAATTAATCTGGTTTTTACCAAGAATAGAACGTATGGATTTTTTTCCATGTAAAATCATTTATGAAAAACAACGTACAAACGGAAAGAAAACATATGAGAAAAATTTCTTTTTGTTTTCAAATTAAATTTTGTAAAAAGATAAAAAAAAAAAAAAAAGATAAAAAAACTCACACTCATTTTCAGCATCTTTTTGCTTAACTAGCAAAAACCTTTTTGAAACACACAAACAAACCTAAAAAGTAAACATAAACTTTTTTAATCACGGTCCGAACACTTAATCAGACCTAAAATTTGACTTTGTCCTAACCACTAAATTGAGGATCAGACCAAAATAATCAGTCCAAGTTCGGTTTGATTTGGTTCAATCCAAAAAGCTGAATTATCGGTTCTGTATAAGAATGAACCGTACTGAGTTTAAACCGAACCGAACCAAAGGACAATATATTTAAATCCCATTAAAAAAGACCAAAGACAAAAAAAACAACCCCAAAATATCAGTCACACTCTCTCAGGTAGAGGTATGATCCACCACTAATTTTGAGCTTATTTTTCAGCTTTTTTTTTTTTGCTTATTTTGGATTTTGCATTTGTAACTTAATTCCTGTCAAATTCATCAAACACGAAACCCCTATAAGGTAAAATCGTTAAATTTATGCTTATTTGTCTTTCATTGCTAGTAATTCATAGGTGTAAGCCAAGTGTTTGATATAATGCCTGACTCACTTATAAATGTATTTTGTAATGTACTAAGGTTTAGTGCCAAAATAGGTTGTCAACTGATTTTGGAACTTAAGACTTGTTCGATAAACCCCATTTTCCAACAATCTTGACTTGTGTGTCTTTTCTGGATTGGGTCATGCCATAGGGCTAAAACTGACTGTTTTCTTTTCACTCGACCGTCTTTGCTTCTGTTAGTGTAAGTGTAAGTAAAGCTCGACCCAAATTCGTATCTTATCTTACATTTCAGTTTTAGATGCTAAATACCCGTCAAATTAGTTTCTTCATTTTGATGTCATAACCGTGTTTACCTATTCTATTTACCTTAAGTGGCATGGCATGTGTTTGATAAAATGCGCAACTCAAATGTTTAAGGTTCCTTATGTCACTCAAACTATGTAGACAGATGTACGTGTCTATTGTCATACAAATGCTAAACACTACGGATGTTTGTTTACTAGGTAGTCGTGGCGTATTATGATTATTATAAGTAATTCCATTATCTTCTGGTTAGTCGTGTCTTATTGTGATGAGGCCTGATACTGATGAGTGATGACAATCTTAATAATAAGGATGTTAACACTGCTCTGCCTATTGTAGAAGATTCGAAGGTACTTATTATTCCTTGTTGACCACATCTATGATAGATTAGTAACCGTCACTGTAATTGGAACGTGGAATCACTTCAGGAGTTAAGGGTACTTTCACATGGGTGACCTGTTAATATAAGCTACCGATTTATAACTTGAATTGACCCATATCGTACTAACAAAGCTTGACGTATATGTCTTTCTCGGATGGTGTTGGAAACACTATTTATGTGTTGACTTACCAACCTAACTGCTTAGGAGATATAGGGTCTGGGTACACGTGACTATTTTCTTTAAATAAAATACAATTCAGTTTCAAATTACTATTCAGTTTAAGTCTTCCACCGCTCATTAAGTGGTTGATAAACTGGAACACTCAACCTCTATTAGAGGAGCGTCTTTGTTTCTATCTATAACTACCTTGACATGAACCAAACAACGAGTTTGATTCACTGACAAGATATGATTCACGATATGATTCACTGTAACTTGACAAGCCAATTCTGAAAGTACATAGTGTTGACCAGACCATTTTGTGGTTTTAATGCTTAATAAACTTATACTCTTTTGCGATTATGTTACATGAGCAAGAATTTTAGCATGTGTTTACGATTGTGGTGAGGTGAAATATAATCTTAAAAAGGGTTGGTTTCTTTAATGTCTTAGAACATAATCACGAAATGGTTCATATCAGTTAGTACTGAAATTGTTGGTATCAAAGTTATAGTTTGATTTTTAGGATCAAATGAGATTATTACGAATAGCGTTGGATGCATCATTTGGACTGTGATTTATGTTGTATGAAGTTGTGCGTCTTGGGTTCTCCTACAATGTGACATGGCGTTATTATTTTGCGCAGATACTGGCAGGTCTATTAAGCCCAATATATGGTTTCATGTATGCGAGGATGCCTAGAAGTTGTCTTCCAAAATCCAGATCACCAAGTAAGTCGTTTTTTGCCTCTTTTATGTTTATATTATTATCCGTAAATGCTCTTTCCATATGATCATATGAACGAGTCTCTTTTAAATTATAAGCATAATCAGATGGAGAAACAATATTAAGATTATTAAAACTCACAACCAATTATTGTTACCAAAATGGCCAAGTATCAGAGTATGTCTTTATTTATGATTGTGTATGTAAAATATAGATGTGAACTATGTTAAGAGTACTCATATTCATACTTCTACCGATCTCGAAATAGGTGGCGATGCCTACCGTGGGAATAGGTGCGGCATTTGGCCTTGGACGATTCGACCTGACCAACGATGAAACAAAACTGAGAGTCGCAAAAGCATTATCTGTTGTGGGCATGTATGATTATTTGCAGGCAACAGATCAACTTAAGATAGATATCAACATATACATACTCCTTGTGCGTTTTATAAATTATGTAATACATATTAGTCGGTTGCTGGAAACACAAAGTGAACTTAAAAAATTATCGCTTAGTCCATGGAATCAAATTACCCCTCGTTTTAGTTGGAAGATTGGTAATGGGCAAAACACTCACTTTTGGTTGTATATTTGGATCGGTGACACAATGACACACGGTCATGTATTTCCTTCCCCTGTTTTTTTAGTATTGAATCCAACAAATCAACCCCTTTATTTAATATGGCTCCGTGACTCTGTCACCCCTACCCGTAACTAGGGGTGACGAAAAAGTCGGCCCGACCCGAACCCGAATAAGCCTATTCGGGTCGGGTCACTCGGGTCCAAAAACGAATTTGGGCTGACCCGAATTGACCCGAGTTCTAATTAGGCTCGGGTTCGGGTTTATTTTTTTACCCTTGACCCGACCCGACTTGGCCCGAACCCGACCAACCCGACTGGAAAAATACTTTTTACATTGTATTAATACTTAAACAAGCCACTTTTTAGACTTTTCCTTATACTCGGGTTGACCCGAACCCGAATTGACCCGAACCCGAGTAACCCGAGTTCTAATTAGGCTTGGGTTCGGGTATGATTTTTTTCCTCTCAACCCGAGTTGACCCAAACCCGAACGGGTCAACCCGAATCACACCCCTCCACCTTAACAACCCCCTGCCTTCATTGATAAGTAGACTACTTCCCTGTCCCCTGTCTCGCTCAATGTTGGGCCTGGCCCGTCTATGACATACCTCATGAGCTTGCCTCTACCTCCGGGTTTATCCTTTAATTGGGCCTGGACCAGACGGGTTAAATTATACCAGGAAGAAGACGAGCTTAATGCTCTCAGCTCTCTAAACGACCTATAGGAGCTTCTCTGACTAAGGTATGCTATCTCTTATTTTGACCCCTACAACGTTCATTGGAACAAACTTTTTCCCCTAAAAGGTTTATTTTTTCTCTTGGCGGTTCCGCTATGATGTGGTCTTCTCTTCCAAAAGACCACATATAGACGTTTACATGGATCTCTTATAGGGCTAAATGACCGTCCTTAATTCGGATTGTGTGGTTTAAATAGATAGCTTGCACACTCTTATAGACATGGTTTGACCGTTAATGCCACATGGTGTAAATTATTCGCTCCATCCATGAAATCAAATTACGCCCTTGGGTCCTTGGAAAAACATTTTTTGGGTATACCTAGGTTTCCGACTCGACATTGCGAGCCGACTAATCCCAGGGCGACTACCCTTTTGGATTGCCCGGAGTCGTCGCAGGTGAACCTCCATCCATGATTCTAGTGAGGTTTGAACCCTTGACCTCTTGTTTGAGAGTCAAGGACCTTACCACTAGGCCACTTGGTGGTGGTTTCCTTGGAAAAACATAGTGAACTTAAAATATGATTGCTCAATCCATGGAATCAAATTACGCCCTCTCTTCAATAGGAATATTGGTAATGGGCAAAACACCCACTTTTGGTTGGATCTTTGGATCGGTGACACCTGGTTTTGTATTTTGTACTTCCTGTAATTCTTCTATCTTTATTCCGACAAATTAACCCTTGTTTGTGATTGAGCTCCCTCACCCCTCCACCATTCTGCCCGTGACTACCTGAATGACCCCTGCCTCCATTGATATCTAGATTCTAGAGTACTTCCCTGTCCCGTGTCTCGCTCAGTGTTAAGCCTGACCCGTCTGCGACATACCCCATCAACTTGCCTTTACCTCCGGGCTTATCCTTTAACTGGGTCTGGATTAGACGGATTAAATCATACCAGGAAGAAGACGAGTTTAATGCTCTCTGACCTTTAGGAGATTCTCTGTCAAAGGTATGCTAGCTCATACTATTTACGTATCCTTTACTTTGACCCCTTGCAAACGTTCATTGGAACAAACATTTCCCAGAAAGGTTAATATTTCTAGGCCTAACTGATCATCCTTAAACTGGATTGTGGTTTAAAAACTCTTTGTAATGCACTTAACCTCTCTGTGTAACTTCTTTTCCCGAGCTCTTTGCTAGACTTAATAAGTTACACAACACTTGCTATTCAAACTTACTAGTATTACAGTTCTTGCTGGTAATTCAGTAGTTGCGTTTATTTTTCATACCAAATTGTACTTTAATATACTAAAGCTCAATTGTTTAACATGTTCAGAGACTAGCAAACTCTTAGTTGAAGAATGTAAAGTATTGCTACTAGATGAACTCACGACATTCTGAGACGAAAGTGATCAGGTATGGATACTTACTCTTCAAGTTAAATCAACGTATACATACTCCTACTGCTCCTTATCTTGTAAGTTGCTCAGTTATTACAATTTCCATGTATTAGGAGTCCCCCTTAAGATAACGTCAACAGATTGTAGCTCCTTACGGTCATGATAAGAATAGAATATATTCATCTTATAGAATCAATGGAGCGTTTATTTCTTCTCCATTTGATGCTCATGTGCCATTAATGGTGGATGCCTTCAGCTTTTTCCATTGTCATTTTGTAAAAAATCTACTTTAAAATTCCTTTTTCCTTGTATATTTCATGGTTTAGATGAGTAATTGGTCGAAACAAGTACTTTTTGGTATCGGTCAGGTTGTGTGAGTTGTATCCCGAAACACTTTTTGTCCCAAGCTTGAATTTCTGTTAATAATGTTTGAAATATATCATTAACGAGTTCTGATGTTAAAATACATTAAGGTCGACTTTTGACCCATGTGACCTCCTGTCCAAATGATTTTGGTGTCGAATATAGTTTTTCCTTCACTGGATTCGGTTTCTTTAGCGTTGGTTTGGGTGGCTTACATGAGCTCTTTTTTTGGCATGTCCCAAGTAGCTACATCAGCCCTGGTTTTTATGTCTTAGATGAACTCTTTTTGGGCATTTTCTGGATCACAAATTCGTGAGTTCTGCAAATACATGGACAAACCGTAAGAAAAGATGGATAGTTTTTGCTTCATTGCTCGTAAAGTATATAAAAGGACATGCTTTCATTCTTAGATGAGTAAATCACAAATCATCATTAATTGAGATATATAGACTCGAAGTCAGTAACTTTCGAGTTGGAAATCGTAACTCATTCACAAGGTGGGCCTACAAAAAAACCAAAATGACGATAATACACGAGTGATTATACTTGGGACTACACAAGTATTATACAAATTTAATTCAGGGCTTCAGCGTATAGTTTCTAAATTGTCCCTGAAAGTGCATGAGCTATCCCTCAACTAGTGCTCAGTCTATTTCATCTGTCAACCTATTCTCTATGCTACAATCCTATCCACAATTTGTCAATGAAAATCAGTTCGGCTGCTCAAATTCCATTTGTAAACTTAAAACTTACACTTTAACCTAGACTAAAAAGAAAAATTACTGTCAGCAAATATCCAGATTAATAGCAAAAGCAGATGTCAGCAAATGTCCAAAATATTAGCAGAACGCAGATGTTATAGATCTCCTACACTTGCAATCTATCATGATTTAATTTGCGGCGTGCAATTCAAATCCATGATGCATATATTACAAAAGAACAGATGTATCCCAACATCGTGCTAATGTCCTAAAATGCGCAGAAATCAGAAAGATTCGATAATAGTTAAACCACACATCATTCTTAAGTCTAGGATCATAAGTCACTAACTATAGACAAGCAGCCCTATGAGTTTCACATGTGCTAGACTAGCCTATTTAGTGTGAAAGTATATTATATCTGGTAATGGCAGGGATGTGCATATATGAATGACACTAACTATAGAGGCACATTAGGTCATAAGAAAACGCTCTTGTAACTGACGCATTTGTTCTTTTTGTGTTGTATAGTGTAAGTTGCATCAGAAGAAATGATCGATGACACTTATCGTTGGTAAAGGCTCCCTCTTTATTTGCTCCCTCATTTATGTTGTTTGGCTTCAACAACTTTGAACCCGTGGAGTGTGCATTCACTTATGGCCTGAGACCTAAAACTATATGTTTCTAACTGGTCGAACTTAAGATAATGCTATGTTATTATAAGGAATTGTTGATAAAAGACATGTCTTACTCTTCGTTGGTCAAGAGGGCGGGTTACTATTTTAACCAAACACCTCTAATGTCTAACTACACGTGTTTATTTTACCCTTTAACCATCAGCAAAATGTTAATTGCTATGGTCATGACATGCAACTTTGGCCTACACACAAGAAGTCAAAACCAATTTGACAATACTAAAATGAGCAAATTATATATTTAGGACTACACATGCAATATAAAATCAAAGATCAGGTTTTTGACATGTAAAGGGAAAACTATGCCTAGAAGTGAATTGCATAAAGTGTCCCGTAAATGACTGATGCTTGGTCTATTTCGTCCTTGACCAATTATATCTGATACTAGCAAACTAGGGGTCCATATGCAATTTAATCTACAATGAGCACTGTTTGTCCCATCTAGTGTAGCAGTATATTATGTTTTGTGGGGACTTTCGTATATGAGGACTAATTATAGAATCGTCTGAAGAACCCTCATTTACCTAATACATGTGTTCTTCTTGTGATGTCTCTTGCAACTGTCAAAAGAAAGGAACTGTGACAACTATCATTGGTGAAGTCTCCCTGCTTACCTGGCAAATGAGCGAGAACCAGAATTATGCTCTACTCATTTCTCCACTTATGATTACGTCAACATATATGAACCCTTGGAATATACATTCGACCACAGATGGAATGTTGAAACTATATGTTATGCTATTATAAGGAATGGTTGATAAAAGACATCATCTTAGTATCTTACTCTTTGTTGATCAAAAGGACGGGTTACTATTTTAACCAAACACCTCTAGTGTCTAACAAGATGTTAACTGTTATGCACACACAATTTTGACCTACAGATAGAGAATGAGTCAAAAACCAAATTGATGCTAAAATGAGCGAATATATACTATATACTTGCATTATAAGTTGTTATCTAACAAGAAATGAATTACATTAATTCCACCTTAAAAGAACCTTTTAGTCATGTGGGTTGGTCATTCCAGGACTTTTTCCTTTCGAATACAAGAGTTCCCAAAACAGCCAAGTCAAATATATGATATTTCGACCATACAAAAGGGAAAAAGGGCTATAAGTTGTTATATAAGAAACTTCGGCCAAAGGTCGCTGATACAACAAATCTAAGACAATTATTATTTCTAAAAGCAAGCCTATTGACGGAAACAATCAAAATTAGCAAAATGTGGATGTCAAAGATACCCTACAAACGAACAAACAATCATGATTTGCGACCTATCATAATTGATTTTCCCCTAATAATAACTCCCCCGAATTCTGCTAAACTATAACGAATAGAGCAAAACAAATTATCAAAATTTCATAATACTGACCATTTTCTTATGAGCAAAGCGCCTCAACAACTTGGCTTAATTGCTTAATATCAGTCACTTAAAAAGCTGAAGTGTGAGAAATAAGCCAAGTTGGCTTGTACAGTTGGCTTACGGGTTATTTGACTTTAGGCTTATGTTCCATAAGCTCACTTTTGTGGCTTATTTTGAATCTTTTTGGCTTATATAAGTTTCTTATGTTATGATAAGCTTATATAATTCGAAAAGATTCAAAGTAAGCCACAAAAGTGAGCTTATGGAACATAATCCCAAACTCAAATAAGCCATAATTCTGCTATATACGCAGAAAAACACCCCTTAAGTTAGCTTGTGGGTTATTTAAACCAAGATACAAGTCTTTGAAAGTAGAGGTGGATAATTCTACCCATTTACTTATGGGTATAAAAAGGTAAAAAGGAGGGGTAGCGTGGGTCAAAAGTCGACCTTGGTGTATGTTACAGCAATCGAACATTATCAATAAAAATTTAACCTTGGAACAAAAAATGTTTCAGGTCATAGCTCACAACTTGACCCATACGAAAAAGCACTAGTTTCGACCCGTTACTCATCCAACCCATGTAACTCAACTTGATATGATAGTATCAACATGGAATATACAAGGAGAACGCGAATTTCAAAATAGATATTTTATAAACCACATGAAAAAACTGAAATGATCCATCAATGGCGCCATGAGCATTAAAAGGAGAAGAAATAAATGCTCGATTGACTCAATAAGATGAATACATTCTATTTTTATCATGACCATACGGAGCTAACAATCTGTTGATATTACCTTAAGGGGACTCCTAATACATGGAAAACATAATAACCAAGCAACCTACCAGATAGGAGCACTAGGAGACTAGGAGTATGTATATGTTCCTTTACCTTTAAAAAAAAGAAAAAAAAACTTGAAGTGTAATAAACCATACCTGATCACTTTCATCCGAGAACGTCGTGAGTTCACTAGCAGCAATACTTTACATTCTTCAACCAACGCACCAGCAATTGTAACCCTTTATTTCTGACCCCCACTGACAATTTACACGGGTCTTTGAACAAAATAAAGAAATTGAGATTTAGTAATAGGAATCTCTTTTTCAAACTGTAAGACTTAAATCTAAAAATTAGCACATGTTGTGTAATTTATTAAGCATAGCAAGGATCTCGGGACAAGAGGTTAAGTGCTTTACAATAGTTATTAAACCACTCAATCCGATTTAAGGATGATTATTAGCACTAGAAGAGATCAATGTAAACATCCCTATGTGGTCTTTTGGAAGCGAAGACCGCATCATAGTGGAACCACCAAGATAAAATATTAACCTTTCAGGGGAGAAGTTTGTTCCAAAGAACGTCAGTTGTGGTTAAAGTAGGGATAAGTAAGTAGTATAAGCCCGCATACCTTTGAGGAGAAGCACCTGATGGTCGTGCAGAGAGCCTGCTTCCTTGTAGGATCTACAGCGTCTGGTCCAGGCCCAATTAAAAAATAAGCTCAGAAGCAGAGACAAGCTGATGGGGTGTTTCGTACATGGGTCAGGTCCAACATTGACCAAGACAGGGGACTCGGATGTAGTCTAGTGATCAATGAAGGCAGGGGGTTATTAAGGTGGTTATGGGCAGATTGATGGAGGGGTGAGGAAGCTATATTAGAAAATAGGGTTGATTTGTCGGATTCAAGACGGAAAAAACAGGGAAAGAAAGTACAAAACCAGGTGTCATCGACCCAAATATCTAACCAAAAGTGAGTGTTTTGCCCATTACTAATTTTTATTTTTTAGCGAGAAGGTAATTTTGATTCCATGGATGGAGCGATCACTTTTTAAGTTCACCGTGTGTTTCCAAGGACCCTAGGGCAGCCTAGAAGTGGACGGGAGGCAAATTATTTACACCGTGTGGCATTAATGGTTAAACCATATTTGTAAGTAAGTGTGTAAGTTAACTTCAACATTTAATGTTTTCATTTTTGTCCAACAATGTCTGAGCGAATCAGATATTGTATATCCATTGCACGTACTTATTGTTAACATACAAACGAACCCTTATTGTATAAAAAGACAGGACATGTTGATCTGTTACCTGCAAATGATCATGCATGCCCACAGCAGTCAATGCTTTTGCGACTCTTAGTTTTGTTTCATCAATGGTCAGGTTGAATCGTCCAAGGCCAAACGCCACATCTGCTTCAGCAGTAAGCGTCACCACCTAATTCGAGATCATTAGAAGTATGATTATGAGTACTCTTAACATAATTCACGTCCATATTTGACATACACAATCATAACTAAGACAACTAAAACGGATATCATACATACATAGTCATATAGAAAGATCATTTACGGACAATAATATAAACATAAAAAAGAAGACTTACTTGGTGATCTGGATTTTGGAAGGCGAAACTTTTAGGCTTACTCACATACATGAAACCATCTGTTGGGCTTAGTAGTCCAGCCAGTATCTTCACAAAAAGAGCTCCATGTCACATTGTACCAGAACCCAAGTTGTGCAACTTAAGACATCATAAATCATAGTCCAAATGACGCATCCAACGTTATTCGTAATAATCTCATTTGATCCTAAAATTTAATCAGACTTTAACTTTGATACCAAACAACGATTGTAGTACTAACTGATATGCACCATTATATTTCAAGATATTAAAGAAACCAATCACTTTTTAAGATTATTTCAGCTCACCACAATCATAAACACAAACTTAAATTCTAGCATATGTAACATAATCACAAAAGAGTACAAGTTTATTGCCGAAAAATAGGTGATTATGAAATATAAGCCGAAATTAAATGGGGTGATAAGCCAAAACAAACACCCCCTAAACAATAAGCATCTAGATGGCTTGGCAAAGAAAGAAGTCACTTCTACCCCTATGGCATGACCCAGTCCAAAAATCTCTTAAGTGGTGACGCCAACTTTTCGAAAATCAGTTGACAAGTTTATTTTGGCACTAGACCTTCATAGTACACTACAAAATGTAACGCATCATTTCAATTCGAAACCTATTCAACTTGATAAGCACAAATAAGCTGAAAAATAAGCTCAACATTAGCAGTGTGAGTGTGACTCTGTAAGATACAACAATCATTTGTTTGGTGAAAAATAGCCACGTGTTCTTTTGTAGAGGTCATAATATCAATTTACTATTGTATCCCATAGCCAATAAATATTTACATATCTTTTTTACATAAAATCTCACATCGTCTTAAAGTGGGATTATAGGCGTAAACTAACTTGTCAATGATCTCATAATATAATCTTTATGATATCTTGTGATGTGTTGGTTTGTAAGCCCAGAAGCTCAGTTACATTCGGATAGAAGCCTATTATAATTATAAATTACCCCTTTAATACATTAAGGGGAATGTAAAAATAAGGAATAAACAATAATAAAAGAGATGTGAGGAGGAGAACAGTAACCAAAACCATTTCACCCGTCCATTTGTCACACGCTTTCATCTAGATTGGTTGACTTCAGATCTCGCCCGTATATTGTGTGTAAAATGGAGTACGAGGTATGAAAATGGAGATAGATGATTCAGACCGTTGATTGGGCAAACTAACATCTAACCGTTTGTTAGGTTGAAAAAGGTTGAAAAAGGTTGAAAATGGAGTCACAGGTATGGCATGTTTTCATAAACCCTATTTGTAACTGTTAGATGCGTTGTGAAACCTTTTCCCTAACCGTTAGATGTGTAAAATGCATCCTGGCGATTCGTTTCTTCATCTACCCGTTTAGGAACCGCCATGTGTAGTGTACAGTATTAGGTTAAAGCTTTGCTATATGTATGACCTATAATTCCCATACATGCTTGAATCTCATTGTACCAGCCGTTATTTGAAACCCTAAGAATAGTTGCACACATTTGCAAAATCCTCTTATCTGCTGGTAAATTTTTATCCCTTGAATTTGCTTATTTAGTTATTCTTTTGTTATTATTTACTACCTGCTGTTCATGATTTATTTTATTCTTTTTTGGGGTCATGATTAATTATTTTGATGATGCACTGTTGCATACTTTTCACATTTTATGTTGTTTCTTAAAAATTTGTTAATTGGTAAAAAAATCTAAATTTGTTAGTTGGTAAAAAATGATGCTTTCTTTGCAACAATTGATATTCGAATCTGTAAATTGGTAACAATGATGCTTTCTTTGCAATAATTGGTATTGGAATCTCTAAATCTTGAAAACAGTTATGGTTTGTTTGCAACACTTGCTATTCAAATCTGTAGATCTTGAAACTCTAGGTGAAGTATATGTTATTTGTGCTGCTAACATGAATTTGGGTTCTGTCTTTGTTGTTTGTTGTCCGTGTTTGGTTAATTGGATGGTTTACGGATTCACAACTTTACGTGTGCATTAAAATTGTTTTACACATGCTCGCATTTAATGTGCATGCTTGGTTGGTGTGCATGATAGTTTCTCATATTTTAAGTTTTGAATGGGTAATTTAAGGTTTGATGTTTCTTTCAAGTTTGGGGTATTTTGTTTTACCTGTGTAATGCACATAATATTATATTCGCGCACTTCAACCAAACACAGTTCATGCACTGAACTCAGGTCACAGTTTTTTCGAGTTGCTTTGTTTCGCGATTTTTCATAAACTGATTTATCCCCGCATTGTGTTCTGCCCGTAAGGAATTCCCTTTTTTATACGCGCTTTCTACCGCTTCTTCGGATGGTGGATCCACCAGCTGTAGGGAGGTCAAACCGATGCTCAATTTGTGCCACTGTTACTAATACACGCCTCTGCAACGCATGTTTGGACCCTGCCCATGTTCGTGTTCTCTCGCCCGCTGTTGTGAGAGGTATGATCTAATACACGTACTTTGCTTAATAGCGACTGTATCCGCGGATGCGCATACTGATGTTTACTTTATTGTTTACCTCTCTCCTTCCATAATAGCTTCTGGTTCGTGTATCGCGCCTCTCACGCCGGCTCGCAGGTGCCTTTCAACCGTCAACACACAAACTGAAAATGTTGTTCATGGACAACCACAGGATGGCCTTCAACCTGTTTCTGATGTACGGTCAAAGGATGCGCAACAAGCGTCAAAGAAACGTAGACTGTACTTAGGCTTCGGTACTAACAAAACCACTCGCACCTTACCTGCAACCACAGGTTTCCTTCTTTTCTTATCGCCTTATAAGTTTTGCCCGAAACGCCGTTTTCAAAAGTTGTATTCTGTATGCTCAATGTGTTTGCTCTGTGCAGTCAAGAAAACTCTGCACGCTCCCGCTGCCAAACCACGTATCTTGGACTTCCGTCCGCCTCCAACAACAGCTGTCAACACGTCAAACATGTGCGAGTCAGTGAGGTATGCCTTTCCTCCACCAGGCTTCACATCCTCTTCGTGGGATACTAACCACCATGTCCTAGTCTCCCAAAAGCACATCTTGAACATCTCTGCGGAAACAACCACATCTGTTGGCCATTCAGGTGCCTCCAGCTTCGCGGGTTGTCCTCATATCTTGAATTTCTCTGCGCCACAAGCAACAGCTGGTGCCCGTTCAACTCTCCCCTTAAAGAAAGATATGCCCCGTACTTCTTATTCTTTTGAACAACAATCAGTCAGTGTTCCCCGGTGTGCTACCTCCACATCTCAGCAACCTGGTAAACAACACTTCTTTATACGCATGTTGGTAACTCCCATTACGCACAACTTACGTTTTACTCTATGCGCCTTTCATTGGTTTCTGTATATGCGTTTGCAGGCCATTCTATACCAGGACCTTCCACTCCTGCACGGGCAAAGAATTCTAGACGTCGTGGTCGGCCATGTAACACCTCACGACATGCTGCAACTCCTGTTGTGTCAATGTATGTTGATCTAGGTGATTGTGACCAAGAATGTCAGCACTGTCGGGCTAAATTCTGGATGGGCGAACGCCTTAAATCAAACCGATATGCAAGGCGGCCAGAGTACCATCTTTGCTGCATGGGGGGGGGGAATATACATGCAGCCAGACCTCCCGCCTCTGGAACCTATCCAATCTTTTCTTCTAGAATCACGGTTTATGGACAATATTCGGGCTTATAACCAGATGTTTGCTATGACATCGTTTGGTGTAACTATTGACAACTCGGTCAATACAGGCAGAGGTCCGTATGTTTTCAAGGTTTCTGGTCAAATCTACCATCGAATTGGTTCTCTTTGTCCTGAGGAGGGGGATCCTCCTTGGTTCTTACAAGTGTATGTGTATGACACAGCAAACGAGGTCGTAAACCGCATGGCTCATTTTGGTGGTGAGTTTGAAAGTGGTCTAGACCCAGCCATAGTACAGCATCTGATTCAGGTCATGGATCAGAACAATGCGTTGGTTCAGCTGTTTCGTACAGCTCGCGATAAATGTGCAGATTCAGACATTGAACCGTTCAGGATCCGGTTGTACAACATGTGCAGCGTGCGTGGGTACGAACTACCAACTTCCAATGATGTTGGGGGCATTATCTTTGAAAGCGGCCCAAGGACTAGAATAGACTACGATGTTATAATCGAACATCGTGGCAGAGAACTTAAACGCATCAATAAACTTGACCAGTCATACATGCCCTTGCAATTCCCGCTCTTATTTGTATATGGGCAGCCGAGGTTCTACCCAAAAATGAAATTAAGTCCAATGGGTGGCGGTGGAGAAGACAAAAAAGTTTCTATGAACCAGTACTATAAGTACCAGCTTCACCCCCGCGCAGGTCACTTTGGGCTGATATTCAGATCAGGTCGTCTTTTCCAGCAATATGTTGTTAGTGTTTTTTGCTCTGTTGAACAAGCAAGGCTTGATTTCATCCGTACCCACCAGAGCGACATCCGAAGTGAATGCCTTGCAGGCCTGTACGATGCCCTAGGGAGAGGCGACATAAAGGGGCGCTTGCTATCTGCCGAGCTTTGGGAAACCCACAGTTTTTCATCACATTCACATGCAACGTTAAATGGCCAGAGATTGAACATTTCATGGCAGACTTCCCTGTGCTGACAACGTCGGACAGACCAGATGTCGGTTGCAGGGTGTTTGAACAAAAAGTCAAAGCTTTTGTCAAGTACTTGAAGGAAGAGCGTCCTTTTGGTGCTGTCACAGGCGGTAACTCTCTTTGTTCTTTAGCTTTTCCTTCGTGTCTTTCATCCTTTCATACACTGCCTAAAGTGCTTTACCTGTTCCTTTCCCGCAGTTTTGTACACAATAGAATTCCAAAAGCGCGGTCTACCCCATTGCCACACTCTTTTATGGGTGGATGTCAAAGACAAGATAACTGAACCATCTAAGATAGATGAGTATATCTGTGCTGAAATTCCAGACCCCGTGCTTGATCCGGAGACCTATAAAATTGTTACGGAACTCATGATGCATGGACCCTACTGGCCACCAAATAAGTCTGCGCCGTGTATGAAGGATGGTTCTTGCGCAAAGAATTTTCCCACAAAATACAACAACACTACCTATTTAGACGACAAAGGATATGTTCACTATCGACGAAGAGACACATGTGTCTATATTACAAAGCGCGACACACAGTTGGACAATTCTTACTTTGTTCCTTACAACCGTTCTTTGTGTCTCATGTTCCAAGCGCACATAAATGTCGAATACTGTGGCTGGAGCATGCTCATCAAATATCTTTTCAAGTACATTTCAAAAGGGCCCGACCGCATCTTTGCAAAGATCTCAAGGCCAGTTGGTGAGGCTTCTACATCAGCAACCATACAAGAAACCGCAAAAGATGAAATACAAAACTATGTGGATGGGCGTTTCATTTGCCCTCATGAAGCTTGCTGGAGGCTGTTTGATTTTCCGATACACAGTCGAGAACCAGCTGTGTAGATACTCGCTGTCCATCTAGAAAATATGCAGCCCGTAAATTTTCGGGCGCGTGACAGGATAGACGTGGTTGTCAACCTCCCTGACAAAAAAAAGACCACTCTAACTGAATGGTATGCGTACAACGCTGACAACCACGACGGGGACAGGTTAACGTACCTTGATTTCCCGTCTGAATTTGTATGGTATGCGGACTCAAAAAGGTGGAGACGCCGTGTTGTCAAAACAAAGCATTCCATTGGTAGGCTTGCTTATGTTCATCCAAGTTCTGGTGAGCTTTTCTACTTCAGAATGTTGCTTTCTCACCAAAAGGGTTGTCAATCACCTATAGACATCCGCACAGTCAACACTATCGTGTTGCCTACATACCGGGCTGCATGTGAGGCTCTTGGTTTGCTTGGTGACGACAAAGAATGGGATATAGCGCTAGAAGAAGCAACGGGAAATGGCTCTGCCTTTGAAATCCGCGTGCTCTTTGCACAGCTTCTGGTGTATTGTGAAGTTGCAGATCCACCTAAGCTTTGGTCAAAACATTAGAGGAATATGTCCGATGACATACCAATGAGAGTGTCCCAGACCACTGGCATCCCTAACTACCATGTCAACGATTATGAATTGAAAAACTATATTCTTTTTGAGATCCAGTCGATCTTAGACGGGTATGGCAAAAGTTTGTTGGACTTTGGTCTTCCAAACCCTCCTCAATGGCTACTAGACATTCTAAAAAACAAACTTCTCATGGAAGAGAGGAACTACAACCGCGATATGCTAGCTGAGGAAACTGCAGCGTCTGTCCCTAAGCTAAACTCTGACCAACGGCCCATTTATGACCGCATCATTGCCGTGTCTGAACAAAATAAACAAGAGCTTCTGTTTGTGTATGGTCATGGCGGAACAGGCAAGACATTCCTGTGGAAGACCATCACCAGTGCCCTACGCGCGCGGGGCAAAATAGTTCTAGCAGTTGTGTCTTCAGGCATCGCATCTCTCCTTCTCCTTGCTGGCAGAACAGCGCATTCCCGCTTCAGAATCCCCCTGGAATTAACGGATGAGTCTCTTTGCCACATTAAAAAAACACTCAGCTAGGGTCCCTGATGATTGAAACAAATTTAATCATATGGGATGAGGCCCCAATGAATAACAAACGTTGTTTTGAAGCATTAGATAGAAGTCTTAGGGACCTTATGTGTGTGCCACGTAAACTCTTTGGTGGGAAAACAGTCATATTGGGAGGTGACTTTCGACAGACGTTGCCAGTAAAAAAAGGAGCATCCAAAATAGAACTTATAACATCGTCTATTGCCCAGTCAGACCTGTGACCGCACTTCAGCATTCATACACTTAGTCAGAATATGCGCTTGAGGCGTGAAGGCATGAGTGAAGCTGAAAAGACGCAAGCGGCTGCTTTTGCAAAGTGGTTGCTTGATGTGGGTAATGGACAGGCTGGCATACCAGATACCACCGATTCTACCGATTCAAAATTGATAACTATACTAAGTGAGCACTGTTTCCCACCGACTAATGAAGGTCTTACACAGCTGATAGAGTTTATCTATGACAAAGAGACTCTACAATCGCCCACGCCAGAAACACTGCAAGAAAAGGCCATTGTCTGCCCGAAGAACGAATCGGCGGACGTCATAAACGATAAAGTATTTGCAACTATCCCAGGAGAGCCGACAACTTACCTCAGCAATCACCAAGCTTTCCCGAAAGGCGGAGAAACATCTGAGACAGACATGCTCTATCCCATGGAGTACCTCAACACGCTGTCATTCCCAAGTTTCCCACCCCATCAACTGAAATTAAAGATTGGATCGCCAATTATGCTGCTCAGGAATACAAACTTGGTTGGTGGGTTATGTAATGGTACAAGGATGATTGTAAAGTCCCTGAAGACAAAACTTATAGAAGCACATATTATTACTGGCACACGAATCGGAGAAAAGGTTTACATACATAGAATTGCTCTGATTCATGAGAATCCCAACCTGTCATTCACTTTTAAGCGCAGGCAATTCCCGGTAAAACTATGTTATGCCATGACTATCAACAACAGCCAAGGTCAGTCTCTTTCTAAGATAGGTGTATATCTGCCAAAACCCATTTTTAGTCATGGCCAACTATATGTGGCTTTGTCAAGAGCTACCTCACCAAATGGACTGAAAATCCTTATTGAGCAAGAAGACGGCCACCCGCCCAACACAACAAAAAACATAGTGTACACTGAATTTTTAAATGCTATTGAAAACGGCCGGGTTGCCTCGCAAGCGACAACATCTAACTAGCACAACTAAATATACAATATATCGCACTGCTAAATATACAATATATCGCATAGTTGTAACCGCTAACGTCATAACTGCTGATATACCATTCTTTGTCCATTACATCTTGCCTTTTGCATGCTTCTATCCATGTTTCTGGTGCGTGTATGTTATGTAGATGCAATGCGATTCTTTGTAACAGAAACACATACACTATACTTCACAATTAACTTGGTTTTTTATCTTATGTGTTTTACAGGTACAAAAAAAATATGGAATCACTGCCTGTGACAGTTGAGGAAACAAGTGCTCTGACAAGAATATCAACACCAATTGACGAAATGGTTTTAGGAGGAAGAAACTATGTTCTCGAAGCAAAGATCTACCGGAAATGGATCTCAAAATCTCTGCCAGAAAAAAAGGAAACTGCTTTCTCCTGCATGCTTATTAGGTTCATGATTATTACACCCTCAATATTTGTTAGACAATGGTTTTACTAATCAATCTTTTAATACGACTTTCGTATGTTAATAGGGATCCGCGATTCAGGCAAACATGGACATTGCCAATCTTGGCTACTTTGACAAGATTATGACTGCTGGGAAGGTGTACAGGATCACACGTTTCTTCACTGAAAAAACAATTCCATACCAACAGACACTGGAAAACCCATTGAGCCTAAAGTTTGGGAAGATCACCAGCTTTGAACACTTAGAAGGCAAAGAGACAACATGGCCAGCACAATACTTTGAGTTTGTGCCATATCCCGAGTTGGAATCAAGGATGCCCTACCGTGACACGAACCAGAAGATGGTTTATCCACGGCTGACAGGTAACAACATCCGGTTCTTATTTTAGGCCTTAGATTCATTTATTAGCCTCACTGACAGCAACCAACACGTGATCCTTGCTTTCAACAGATTACTTTCGATGTATCAGAACAATAGGAGATCTGCCCACGACGGAAGAACTAGCTTCCGGAAAACCTGTTACCAGAAGAATCGGCATCCAAAATCTAAAGTAAGAGTGGTCTCTAAACAACCTTTAGAACATCATTCCAAACAACAACTTTTAACAATTTTCTCTTCGCAGAGGGAATGTTGTTCAGTTAACATTGTGGGACTCAATGGCTAGAGAGTTTCCAAAGGCCGAGATACTTAAGCTCCCACAGCCAATCATGATCGCTGTCTCATCCTGTAGGGTTGGTAAATACAGAAGTAACTTCCTCTCCACAGCCGATCTTAATAAAACATGTACTATTCACGCATGCCTAACATGGTCTTACCACAGACTACCAGTTGTCCGCAATACCGCCCACCCACTACTACGTGAACCTAGCAACACCACAAGCAGACGCCGCACAGGAAACGTATGTCTTCCCATACCTTATAACACGTGCCGTATTATATTCTAATTTCACAGTTCAGTAAATAACATTTTCTTCCCCCATCCCCGTAACATGCAGGTTTGAAGACATCTTCAAAAAACAACCACCCCTGCAGATTTCAAAACATCGCTTCAATGAACCAACTCTAGCTAACCAGAAATATGTGGAGACATTGGCAAATTTGCTGAAACAGAACCCAGTGACATACAAGGTATGCCCAAATTACATGCATTCGCCATGAAGACCTGTATTATTTGCTTACACATGTCTTTTTCTAGGATGACCAATTCAACTGCGAAGCTACCATACAAAAAGTGATGCAAAACAGGGTATGGCACTATGTTTCGTGCGGAAAATGCAACAAAAAATCACACGACGCCGATGGGATTTACGAGTGCGAGGATCATGGCGAGCTGGAGACACCGGAATTCAGGTCAGCATATGTTCGTGTTTGTCAAACTGTAATGTACAAACTCATTGCCCCGCTAATCTATCCCACCCCAACTGTCCTATGCAGGTACAATTTCAAGACCACCGTTCATGATGCAACAGCAACAGCGACTTTCACCTTCTTCTCACCAGCGGGAGACGAAGTTACAACCTACCCCTGTTCAGAGCTAGCACGGAAGTACCGAACGGCGGACGCAAGGCAGCCACCTGCTGAGATACTCGCCCTTGAAGGCAAGACACACACGTTTCTCATTCACTTCATCCCTGGGTCGCGCATGGGGTCTGGTGAGTTTTCAATAGATGCAGTCCTGACCGTTCAAAAGTTGATCGAACCAGCTATGAATTCCTTGCCGACAACCCCAGAACCAGTCCCGCTGGCAATTGCAACTCCAAGCCCAACCCCGCTAGAAATTAAACAAGAAGGTCCATCATCCACTGTCTTAGAAATGGAGAATCAATCAAACAAACCCTCACACTCACCTACAACAACAGAAACAGGTGCGCCATCTTTTCTTCTAATTATATTCATCCAACAGTTAGGCCATTTTTTTTGTGTTTGTGTGCATTTTTTTATTAAGTTCGTATAACAAGTTAATTACCCTATGCTCATCTACACTGAAACCGTAAGTGCACGAAACAAAGAGCGGTAAAATAAAAATATATTACATTAACGGCGGTTCACTGACACTGATGATACAAACACAAACGATGATAGAAACACAACATTAAAATGACAAACGAAGAAAAGACGACACAACCACATACCCTAAACACAGACCGGTTGATAAACCGGGGACACAACGACATACAGATTTTATTCGACACCTAAAACACCACCAGAAAACCATTTCTTAGAAACTTCGTTCACATGGGGCCGATGCCCGCCACTTGGTCAGAGAAAGCCTTCTTCGAGTCGATCCTGTTTTGGATTGTGGTTGCTTCAACCTTCAGCTTCTCAAGAAAAGCATTGTCCTCTGACTGTTTTTTGTCGAGCAGGGCGATCATCCTTGAAATCAGAGGATCATTTGGAAACGACTTCAACTCTTGGATAAAATGTTGGCGCTCAACAACTTTCCCAAACACTTCTCTGCTAGCACCCTCAACCTTCCTCTTCCATGCTTTGTCCTTTGAAACATCCTTACTCAAATACAGAACAAATAAACTCCCCAGATCCCGAGTCCCAGCTTCAGCTTCCAAAGCATTCAATCTAGGACAGTATGCCATTGTTTGTTTCTTTGTTTATGTTTTGTAAATTAGTTAAGTAATTTGTGTGAAGTCTACAAATGCACCCATTGGCTTAAATAGAAGTACTTAGCTAAGTTACTGTTTATACAATAGATATTCCAGTTACAGATTAGTCACACTAACTAAACAAAGTTGTCTCACAATTGCTAACTGATATGAACAACTTAGTTAATATCCAACTTAGAAATACCCCTCCCAATACCAGATGACCTCAGCAACAATCTCTTTAGTCAAAGTAGATACAAGTACTCCATTCAAAATAATAACAGCCACATATTGCTAAAAACAAAACTGTCAATATCAACAACTTTTCAGCTAGATACTCTGCAGTTCAAGTTGCACCACTTGGTAACTGTATACACTGCCATCAACTCTTACTTTTTGTTTTTACATTTTATTTCCATTGTTGGACCATTAAACATGCATACATATATTCAAATGTGAATGTTTTTTTGCCCCTTTTTGAACCAAGTCTATGGTTTGCTGTACAGGTACTCCCACCAAAGGCATTCCAACTAAACTTCCACAAACACGTGCTACATCTTTGAAAGACAAAGCCGTTGTTCCCCAGCCGAAGCCCGTTAAAAGATCCCTGCTTCCTGAGCTAGAATCCGAATGCAAGAAGAACAAAGCTTAAGACCTGGGCATGTCGGAAAAAAAAACTTGACTGCTTTTGTATGTATCCATGGCCGGTAGCCAACACATTTTGAAACAATTTGTTGCATTAAGTCTTTTGTAACCTAATGGCATGTAACGACTAACTAACTGTGCTACAAGAACATGTCCCAAACTTTAAAACCTGTTCTATATGCACAGCCAAGCTCCGGTTTGTAAAACTTATGGAATTATCTTTGCTCTTAACGGATGTTCATTACATATGACTTCTTAGCTTCTAACCGTCCGAGTTATATAAACATCTTTTATATCTGCCCGCCGCGAAGCACGGGCATTAATCCTCGTATACTCAATTCTCGAAAGGTACGACGTCGTTTTGGTTATGGGCTCTATTTTAGCCCATGTTCCTTTGGCACTTTTCTTTCTTCGGATATATTCATACGCACCGCCCACTACAAGAAAAAAAGGTTTATAAGACGCCTGTTAGTGTCCTATAAAATTAGTTTATAGGACCTTTAACCTAATAGGACCAACATTAAAGTGTCCTATACGAAGGGGTTGTAACACATATCTAGGACATTTATTAGCGTCCTAATAAACTCAGAACAATATAAAACTAATTATTTGGTCCCATAAAAGTATTTACACAACCAAAATGAGGTCATAATAGACCACATCATATGATGCTATCCAGTGTCCTAATATGTGCTTACCCATCTGTGATGTTTGGGACGCTTTCATGGGTCCTATCACATATTTTTATATGACGAAAACATAAAGGATAAAGTCTCATTTTAGTACCAAAAGAAAGGTCAAATTTTGATAAAATAATCACGTTAAATAGCAAGTACATTTATATAACTTGTATGTTACCGGGTATGTTAGTTTTTTTGTTTTTTTAGTCAATAGTAATTGCATCGAAATAGAGTATTTTCGTTGCCTTTATTCAAACTCAAATGCCCGACCCGATTCGTTTAAGGCTACATAAAAAAACTTTTTATTTCTTTTTGCCCCCTGCGATCGGTTTTTCTGGCTCCGCCACTGGTTAGGACCAAATTTGCTGTTAATAAAGAGATATTGTCCAATGTTTATTGTGTCCTAAATAAATAAATCACCATATCCCGTATATATGAAGTTATTTAACACTATCATGCACCGCACCACACAGTAAAGTAATCAGGGGAAGGGTTCAATGAGAGTGACAGGGTGGGTTCAATGACCAAAGGTTCAGGGTGTAAGGTTGATTTACAGGGGTTCAGAATGTTGGTTGACGTGGGTTCAGGGGGTTTATTAACTACGGTTCAGATAGTTTAGTGACCGGGTTTCAGGAGGTAAGCTTTTTAGGGAGTTCAGTCCCTGACCCAGAAAAAGTCTTTCATTTTTTTCCGGTTTTTTTTGTGTGGATTTTTGTAGATAAAGGTTGTTTGTGTCAGTTTAAATTACGACGCCAAGACGAGGACTCCTATATGTGTCGCATAATAAGTGGTCGATTTTGCGTAAAATTAGTTGCCTTACGCGTATCTTATCAAGTCTTTATTTATATGTAAGTACAAAATTTGAACAATTTTAGTGAGAGGACTGACAATATTTTTTAGGAGGGTCAAATACAAATTTTTCAAAAAATACCCTTAAGTTTTAGTAAAATTACACTACGAACATCGAATCTTGGGAGGGCCACAACCCCTCGGGGTCCTATGAAGATCCGTTTATGTGTGAGTAATACACAATACATAAGTAGAGGTGGCAAAACGGGCGGGCGGACGGGCAAAATGGGCGGTTAAACGGGCGCAAGCTAAAAACGAGAAAAAAAAATACATAACAACGTAAAAATAAAAAATAATAATACTTGTTTTAAAGCCGGGGATAAGAAATTAAATATAAAATATCCGTCAATTAACATAATTAGTATTTACATTTGCGCTCATTAAGCCCATTTAATGCCTTATATATACGGCCGTTTAGCCCATCAATAATAATGAATGGGCAAAAAGTACCCTCATCTTTTTTTGAAAAGTGCCATAAATTAAGTACACATATTTATTAAAATTGGCAAGATTTATCACCCCTTAGATTCCAATCAAAACTGGTAAACATTAAAAATATAAAAAAAGTAGTGCAAAATATATTACTTGGCTGTTTCACATTCCTAAGTCATACTTCGAGCACTTTTCATACATATAATGAGTCATCATGCATATATTTCTTAGGACGAATGATGCAAAATTTTGTTTCATTAGGTACTAATATGGGTCTAACAAGAGGGGTACGGCTGTCTCTTTGGTCCAAATGTTTAAAAAGTAACTAATCTAGTTTAAAACCTAGCGACCCGTAACACTTTTGGTATCATTGTTAACATGTTTGATCTTTATAGTTTGCCAGGTAAAACGGTTTTGATCTTACATTGTAACCAAAAGTATTACTTACTTTTTAAACTTTTGGACCAAATCCGTTATACCCGACAAATAGTAAAAACGAAAAATATAGTCGACTCTGAAAGTTTATACCAAGTAAAGGACGTCTGGAATTTTTTTCTATATAAAATAATTTATGAAAAATAATGTACAAAATAATATGGAATAAACTTTTTTCCAAGTAAAAATAACGTCATACTTCGACCCAGACGGAAAAAAAGACATACAAGAAAAGTTAATTTTCTTTTCAAATAAAATTTTGTAAAATTTTTAAAAGAATATAAAAAACAAAGTAAAATAAATTAAAAAAGCAAACGCCATGGAAGAAAAAGAACAACAATATTCTGCCGGTTAGACTCGTTTGGTTCATTGAATTTGTGGTAATGTCATGTAATTGTAATTTGCATTTCATTACATAAGTTGCTTGGTTAAATAAGTGGTGCAATTGTAATTATGTGAATTACATTGGGTCCACAATTTTGTTGTAATCTCAATTACATGGCTTTATTGATGGAAAGTTAGACATTACAAAGGAATTGCCTACCCACTTGCATTACACCATGTCAACATGACACATAACATATTTATACAATTCCAATTACATTTCATTTATATTACAATTTCTTTCATACATTACAATTACAATAAAAATATTCAATGAACCAAACGGGGCCTTATTATGGGACGGAGGGAGTAATGTATTTCTGTCGAGTTTACTTTTTGCCTTTGTCGTATAGGAAAAAAAGACAATTCCTTCTTGAACTCTTGAAGACTCATATCGAGGCTTGAACCCTCACAATTTGAAGGACACAAAGTAACTGCATATCGTCTCAAAATAAGGTTCATATTTGATTTTTAAAGTAGTTTTTTCAAAACTTTTAACATTAACTATGTTTATTTGTATTATATAAATTATAATACTGGCTAAAAATTATGTTAACATAAATACATTCAAAACATTATCTTTTCATATAATTTGAATCAAGTATTATTTAACATATAAAAAAATTTAAAATCGAACATAAAAAAAATTGAAAGTTAAAAGTAAATATTTACATTTAAACGAAAGTATTAATAAATTTTGTTAAACTACGAAAACCCGATGATCGTTATGTATTATTCCTCCACTATATATAGTGGTAAAACCCTAATACATCCAACCCACAAACCGGCCTTGGGCCATATATATCCTAATACTCCCCCGCAGTTCGAGGGTGAAATCGCGAAAGCTCGAACTAGAATAAATTACAAGAAGAAAAAAAAACAATAACCTAACAAAACATTAACATAACGAAACATCATCTTGATATCAATCCAATTCCTCTTCTCTTAAACTTCAACCACACCAACACAACATGCACAAAGCCCTACATTATATCTGATCCATCTTCATAAACGCCAATTATGGATTGTGACATTTGCACAAACATCCAACCAAATAGACAACTATGTGGATTTGTGACATTAGCACAAATCACCAACACACGAAGATGAAACAAACCCGTTTAGTTATTATGCAAATTGAACGGTAGATCAAAAACTATAAGATAATTAGATCGAAGAAGCAAATCAAAACATAAACAATAAAAACAAAACAATTTTTTTAACACAAGAATGGATCTTTATTGTTGTAATGTAGATCAGATAATAAAAAAAATATATTAAAGATAGCTATGATGAATTGATGAAAACAGGATGTGAAACTAACACATTATAGACAGCTATAATGTGATAATGGATGGAAGAGAAAACAGGAGGTGAAACTAATGGTAAGAAGTAAAGAATCGATTTTAGGGATAGAATGGTAGGAAGAAAAGTGACGGTAGATTTGGTTTATGTGTTTGGAACGGAGGTTTTTTTTTAAGGATCGAGGTTTGGGTGTGATACTATGTTAGAATGCTAAAACCCCATGTTAGATGATAGGATATTAGTTGTCATTCTTGATTGTGGCTGATTGATTGTAATTGATTAGTTATCAATTGTTGTCATTCTTATCTTGGGCTTATGCCTATATATGTATTATGTTTGATGATAATAAGAGGAGAACACAAACACTTACAATGTAGTCTTACGAGGTTTATTATTATGTTTACATGGTATCAAGAGCAGGTTAGATCCTAACCTAATCACGTCGTTGCCTTCTACTTTTTTTTCTTCATGGTTTCTCTATCAGTAAACAATCATGTCCCTTTCTTCATAAACATACAACAACCCTAAAAATACTAAGCATGTGTGATTTATCTTCTTATGTTGGTGATTTAAGTTAAGGTCACAAATCCACACAATTGTCTAGTGTGTTGGTGATTTGTGCTAAGGCCACAAATCTACACGATTGAAGTTTTAAGAAGAAGAATCAGATGTTGTGTAGTGTTTGGGTCATGTTGTTGTCAAGATCGAGGTTGGGGTTTTGATTTATTTGTCCGTTATTTAGTTTGGAGTGGATTTCTTAACATGTTTTATTTTGTATTTTGTTTTATTAAAACCCTAATAGACCCAACTTACAAACCGGGCTAAGGCCATATATATCCTAAAAAATTTTACTAGTAAATGACAAACACGCGTCTAAGTCATTGTTATGAAGTTTCGTAAACATTATTCGGTAAGATTTTCATAAGTGACCTCATTATACTTTAGTCATTGTAGTTTTATGATGTGATAATATGATATGACTTTATGGATGTGTTTGTCAATACGAGCAGTAGTTGTAAGCAGTAGCAGTGGACGGTAGCTGTGACAGTTCACCGCTTATTTGTCACCGCTTTTTAAAACAAGCATTGAAAAAATAGCCTTCCTAAAAAATAACACCGCCCCAAAATGCTCACCGCTCTTGTTGCCAAACGACCACTAAAAATTAAAAAGCTCACCGTTTTTTTTGTCAAACAAGTAATAAATTTTAAAATACTCTCTTTCACCGCTTATTGCTTCAAAATGTTCTCTCACCGCTCCTCGTCAAACACATCTTATGAGTGTGATCTATCAAATTTAATACATATGTATAGGGGTGTGATTCGGGTTGACCCGGTCGGGTTCGGGTCAACTCGGGTCGGGTCAAGTCGGGTCAAGGGTAAAAAATATATAACCCGAACCCGAGCCTAATTAGAACTCGGGTCACTCGGTTTCGGGTCAATTCGGGTCGGGTCAACTCGGGTCGGGTCAACTCGGGTTCGGGTCAACCCGAGTTTGAGGAAAAAGTGTAAAAAGTGGCCTAATTTTGTACTAAAACAATGTAAAAAGTCTAATTTTAGTCGGGTCAAGTCGGGTTGGTCGGGTTCGGGTCAACTCGGGTCGGGTCAAGTCGGGTCAAGGGTAAAAATATATAACCCGAACCCGAGCCTAATTAAAACTCGGGTCAATTCGGGTCAACCCGAATTGACCCGAATACGCTTTTGGACCCGAGTGACCCGACCCGAATATGATTATTCGGGTTCGGGTTCGGGTCGGGTTCGGTTCGGGTCAACTTTTTTGACACCGTGTATTTAGTTATTTACTAAATGAAAGTTGTGCAATATCAATAAACGAAAGCCAACTACTTCCCAGCTTAACTTTATTAAATGGCATTTAAGGACATTTTGGTCAAACGTTTATTATGCATGGTTGAACTATTTAATCATTTTAATCTTCAATGTGAAAGTTAGGCTATAGAATTTGGTATCAGTCGATCGTAATCAATGGTTTTTTCACGTGTTTAGGATGCTTTATTAAAAGGGTTTCAATTAGAAACTGATAACGAAATATTATTCTTATCCAACTTGCAAGGGAAAAGTTAAGTTTAATTGTTTATGCTACACGACTAATTAGCTGATAAACCTTTTATCGTTTCCAGAATTTTTTACAGCTCATCCCACATGTTTTTGAAGTGATATCCTATAAAACTATAGGGGTAACTACCACTAGGTAAACTTGAAGATAGTTATGTTTATAATTCCAGCATTACATGTACGCAAATAAATTAGGCTGGCCGGCGGCTTAGATGAAATGACAATGTCATGTTTGTAAAATTAATATTCGTATTTCGTTATTCTTCATTTTATAGCTAGTTTTATCATATTTGTTACATAGTATACAATATTATTTCTAGGTAAAAATGAACTTTCAACTTATATTACATGGACAAGTTATCAAGACACTTGATTTTGAATGGTGGATTCATGACAGAATTTACAAAGAGAGATAATAACATTTGACAAATACAAAGCTACTAGTATAACCACTCATTCTTAAAGAGGGACAAACGTTGGTATGTATTAGCAAGCACCATCAATGACATATTGTAATGCCATGACTAAATGATTAATACTAAGATCGTATATATATTCATTACTCAAAAGACTTCTCATTTCCGGAAATTATACCAAATACAAAAACTTCTTTCTCATCAATAAGCGAGAATCACATGTATTCGTGACTCTCCTATTTCTATTCCTTGTTCTCCTTAGGTGCACTCGCCTCAACAGTTTCAGTTGTTAATGCCCCTACCACCAACGATTACCTGCATAAGAGTTCAACATAATACTTTATACACATAAATGGTAGCATCGATAGTCGAAACTTGCAACGATTGACGCAATACCAAACAACAAAAAACTAGAACTACATACTCTAAAAATGACCAACTAACGTGATACTAGTATACCACGAAGGCTACAAGACTCGAAATTTTCACCAATCGGACATTCAATATCATAAACTCGGACCTAAAACCAACTCTATGTACCACTTAATAGAATACAACCTCATTGTGCTAAATGAGATCCCTAATTTGTTTTAGTACCTAATTAGTCACCACATATAACATTACTCACTTAAACTAATAGACATCGACCGTAATGAAGCTAAAAGAATTGTCAACCCTGAGACTAGTCAGTTTGCAATGTTAAATCTGACACAAGGTTATCAATAAAATAAAATAAAAATTAGATAACAGATATTTTCTTAACAATTGTAAATAGCATAAGTATATAAATCAAACTTTTCATATTTTCAAAACAACGACCACTACCACGGTCACAATAACAAAAAATAGTACTTAATGTGTAACATCAATATATGCTCTAACATTTAATTAACCCAAAAGTGATTCTTAGACATGTTCAATTAAAGTTTTTATAAAATATATCTCCCGGTTACGAAATCAAGCCAACCAAAGACACAAAACGAGAAAACAACAAGTTAGATCTACCTATATCAACAAAGATGTACCTTTATGTAATAATTATGAAAACACCTATTCCAACAAAGATGACAAGAAGATAACTCCATGGCACATGCCACGCATGGCCAAAATCCATGGATCGTCCGAGCGTGATGTACAATTCAAAACTAAAGTTGATAAAATGTTGTTGGGAAAAACTACAAAAGCAATGAAATGTTTGTGTTTGTTTATTATGAGCACAACAAAAAGAAGCAAAATAGAGAAAACTATGGCTGCGTAATTAGATCCACCTTATCTTATATTTTAAGAAAAAACTATTACAAGACTGCAAGTGAGTGAAACTAGGGACTATGAGATTTGGAGGGTTAGTATCCTATATATGGGTCAATTGCATATATATCCTTGCAAAGGCTAGAAATTGCATATATCCCGCATAAATATAAATTACGTATATATCCTTCGTAAACAAAAAAAGTAACATATATATCCAAATAATTATTTTGCATATATTTCCAACCAAAAAGTAAATGATAATCATAATCTTAATACAAAATGACCAGTATACCCTTTTGCTTAACATTTCTCATAACTACAAATATATCATCCACTAATTTTTAATAAAGATAATATGATTGTTTATGGCTTACTAGGAATCATACCATCATTAAAGATATATTTTAGTTTTTCTATAGCACTAAAAGTTGATTCCATTATTAGAGTATGTTGTAACGATCATAATGTTCAAAGGTCAATTCATTCGAGCGAGTACATCGATAAGAATTAATTTCATCATTAGAAGTTAATGTATCTTTAGAAATTACCTTTTAATTCAACAAAAAATCAATTCATCTAGCACTAGCACATAGTAGTTGATTGTATGTGTTTTGCCACCTTGTTATGAGCAATTCACAGGAAAAGGAACATTTGATCAAAGCAAAAACAAGTGTAATGGTGAAATATTTAAACAAGATTTTTTAAAGTTGGGGATTTAATGGTCATTTTATAACCACATTGCAATTTTTGGATGTTTTTTTGTTTAAATATATATAACATACATATTTAGATATATTTGTTAATTTTTATGTTTTAAAAGGATATATATACGTAATTTAAAGTTTGTGTTGGATAAATACGTAATTTTTAGTGTTGGAAGGGACATGTATGCAATTCCCCCTTATATATAAGTGAGAATATTAATGGGTTGCCATCCAAATGTGTCGTTTAGGATATAACGAGAACTTTGAGAGTAGAGAAATTAAACTAACTTTTAAAACTTACATTTGGGTGTTGATAGTTTGTCTTTTTCTGTTTTAAAGAAATGTTTGTTGGTTAGTTGGTTGCATGTGTTTATTCGGTGGCTGATAAATGAAGTGAAAAAAAGATTATTGTGGTCGTACTTGATATATTTTAGTTCTAAGGTACAATCAAAGAAGCATTATATTGAAGCATGCAGATGGGTAATTGAAGAAGTAATATTTTGCTATCAATGCATATGTAAAACAGTAGTTGAAAAAACGTTATCTTGCTATCAATGCACACGCAGAATGGTATTAATTAAGTATTATCTTGCAATTAATGCATAAGCATAATGATAATTGAAAATGAATTATTTTGCTATCAATGCACATGCAAAACCGTAGTTGAAGAAGCATTATCCTCCTATCAATGCATATCCATAACGATAGTTGACAAAATATTATTTTGCTATCAATGCATATGCAATGGTAGTTGAAGAGGAATTCTCTTGCTATCAATACACATGTAGAATGGTAGTACTTGAAGAAGCATTATCTTGCTATTAATTCATACGTGGAATGGTAATCCCTCCGTCCCAAAATTAATATCCACGACAAAAACACACAGTTTAAGAAAAACACATCTATAACATCATTGTCTCTTTTACTTTTTGACATAATGAAAGTTTTACCCTTAGCTAATTAATTTAATTTTTCTTTAATGTTTGTAATTATAATTTCAAGCAAGGGTAATATAGTAACTTAATCTAACTCTTCTATTTATTATTAGTAGTGGATAATTAAATTGGAACATCCCAAAAAAGAAACATGGACATAATATTGGGACGGATGGAGTAGTTGAAAAGGTATTATTTTACTATCAATGTACATGTAGAACGATAGTTGAAGAAACATTATCTTGCTATCAATGTACATGCATAATGATAGTTGAAGAATCACTATTTTGCTATTAATACATACGCAGAATGATACTTGAAAAATCATTATTTTGCAATCAATGCACATGCAGATGGTAGTTGAATAAACATTATCTTGCTATTAATGCATACGCTGAATTATAGTTGAAAAATCATTATGTTGCTATCAATGCACATGCAGAACGCTAGTTGAAGAAACATTATCTTTATATCAATGCATATCCAGAACTATAGTTGAAGAAGCATTATCTTGCTATCAATGCATATGTCAAATGGTAGTTGAAGAGGCATTATCTTGCTATCAACCCACATCCAGAACCCTAGTTGAAGATAAGCATTATCTTTAGGGTTGTAAACGAACAGAACGTTCAACGAACCCTTCGTTGATCGCTCGACTAACAACTCGTTAATGTTCGTTTATTTAATAAATGAACGGACATGAACATGATTTTTGCGAGTTTTGTTAAATGAATGAACATGAACAAACGCTTTGTGTAAAACCCGCATAAAAATCCTTAGAACATTACGTACATGAAATTACGTTAAATTTAAAACTTACCATTTAATTATATATTATACGTTTTGAGAACGTTTAATATATTTATTATGTATATTATTTTTAGTACGACAAATAAATACGTATATTATAATTTTTTTTTATTTTTTTTTTGTAACCGTGATTTCCGACTCATTGGCCGACTAATCCACGGGGTTTGAGCCCACCGCCACACAGGCTCAAACCAGGTAAAGCCCTCACTTTTCATGAGGTGGCGTGGCCACTTCAAGGTTGTTTGCACCTAGTGGGAATTGAACTTGAGACCTCACACACTTTGGAGTGATAGTCACAAATCTTTTTGCCACTAGGCCACCCTTGAGTGGTTACGTATATTATAATTATTACTAATATACGACATGAACTTACGTAGAATAAATAAAACCACAATAATAATAATTCACGACTTTTAAACCGTGTGACGATAATATTTAACACGATTAATATTAGGTATATTAAATTAACGCGACAAGTAATAACGTAAATAATATTTACGTTTAAACACATATAACGATAACTATGAAAATACACGACATAAAAAAACATGATTATGCGTAACATTTAGCTAGTCGCGAATTAATTAAAATAAAAAACAACAAGGGAGTTTTGTTAAAAACATGATTACGTGTAACATGTGGAAACATTTTATACCCAAACTATTCTGGAAATATTTTATACCCAAACTAAACTATTCCATAAAGATTTTAAAACAAATCAAAGAAAGAAAAAGAGAAAGGAAGTTTTTGTTTCTGTCGTATATACTAACGACTTCGGGAGACGACTGATTCGACTCGGTCGCCGCATCATCGTTGACCGAGTACGAAATTGGTCGACCGCCTCAAGTTGGTCTGCGATGCAAGCAGCCTAGAATACCATATTTACTCAATTAAAAATCATAATCTCATTTGTATACCCCATTTATATATATAATTTGTCGTATTTTCTCATTTTATTCTTAAATCAATTATAAACTCAGTTTACATCATAAAACAACTAGCATACCCTTGTTAATTAGCCTTGTTTAATTGTGTTTGTGTGACATGATATTAACTGTCTAGGGAATCTTTTAGGCAAAAACTCTGATCTTTGTCTTCGAACAAATTTTCCTGTCCACTCTTCTTGTAGGTTTTATGTTTCGTCTTTCAAATGTATTTCTAACACAATATTATCAGTTTTCTTGTATATGATACCAACACACGCGTATGCGGCAATGATAAACGATTCGGCTACAATTATAATAGTATGATATTTACTCTTGTTAATGTTTTACGTTTGGGGTGACAAAATTGTGTGATTTACGCACACAATAACTATTTGTATTGTGTTTTGACGTATAGCGTTTCAGATTAATGACAGGGGCGCTCGTCCATTTCTATTTATATAAGTAATTACATAGACTCAAACTATATATGAGTGATTACATATTTTTATCAAATGTTTTATAGTGTAAAAACATATATCAAGTGGGTTTTTAACAGGAAAATTTGAGAAATGCAAATTTTGTATGTTTTTATCAACGAAGCGTTTTGGAATTATTTTTGTATAATGGGAATAATAGGAAGTTAATAATAAAAATATAGTTTTATTTAAGTTAATAATAAAATGGGTGAATATGATAAATTTCATGTTTAAATTGGATATATATGTCATTATGATTTTTAGTTGGACAAATATAACATTATAGGGTTTAAGTTGAATATATATGGAAATAACTCTACTTAATTTTATTAGGACCAACACATGATATTATGATGTGAGTCTCACCTATCAAATCTTATAAACATGAACGTGTATTCATTAAATGAAACCTGTGCAACATCAATAAATGAAGCCAACTACTTCACTACTTGAAACTTTAAATGGCATTGAAAGTGATTGTGGTAAAATTCATCGAGGTAGGCGTCAAACGTTTTAGTAAGATGCATTTTTCAACTATGAAACCATCTTAATCTTTAATGTGAAATTATTTAGACTATAACATTTCCTTTTAAAAGTATTTGGTAGTAGCTGATGGTATATCATGATCATAGTTAGTCGTGTTTTTACGTGTTTAGCATGCATTCATTAAGAGGGTTTTGATTAGAGACTGATAATCAAAAAGGATTCTTATCAAGTTGCAACGAAAAGTTAACTTTATTAGTTTTGAGTACATGGCATAGCCGGTAAACCTATGATCGTTTCCAGATTTTTCTCGACTCATCCACATGTTTACCTAATTTTTGAAGTGATCTTTATGACATTGTGAGGGTAACTACCACTAGGTTAATGATGAGATAGTTATGCTTATATTCTAAGTTTTAACAACGTATATTTTCATCCTAACGACCAGTTCCCTCCAAAATTTTTCATAAAAACACTCTTTTCCATAAATGCACGATTATGATGGTTCATAACTTTGGTTTGAAATAAATGTTGGTGGGCCTTTGTCAGTAAGAAATAGTCTGTTTTTGTGTATAATTATAACAACCCATATTTTGATTATCTATTCATTTTATATGAGAATGCTTAACAAGTCATAATTTTTCAAACGACAAGAAAAACAAACTATTGCATAATGACAACTCCAAATCAGCCGAGCGTATCTCGACACGATCCACTATCAACTTGTTTGACTAAACCATTCACAATATCAAGTTTTTAATGAACTTTCACTTTTAATAACTCATTCGTTTATTCTTAGGATTTAGGAAGGTCGATAATCCCACCATACCTTTTAAAAGCATTGTAATAATAAATAATTACTCAAGCAAATCTGTGTATAATAAGATTTATTATACTTGCGAAACCATGGTTCTAGTTCGACCCTTGATGCAAAGCGTGAGTTTTTGAAATGCTATGCGTGTGTTTTTTAGATAAATCGTGTATGTTTATTGAAATTCTTATAGTATGTGTTCTTTATTAATGAGATATTAAATTCATTGATATTGATATCAAACAAACATTTTTTATATAAGAAAATAATTGTAGCAAGCAACAACTTACATCAAAATAGCAACAAGTTAACCAAGTCTTTGTTTCTCATTCCGTACTTAACCATATGGCCACATTTACTACTCACTTAAACAAAGAGATACATATATACCACATTTACTCATCTGAAGTAACCTCAAGTCCACATTTATGACTCACATTTAAATAAACTTTATAGCTTTTTTATGCGTAATAAATTACCACATTTAGTAATATTTATCTACCAACATTTACTCACGTGCCATGTTATTTGGTAACAAAGACACGTTTAATTTTATTATAAACAGTTTTTTATTTGATGTTTTCATAATCTAATTTGACGAAATAAACTATAAATGAAGTGTGATCGGATCGGAAGCGTAGATATTTGTAGCTATCTATTCGACATGGACTAAGGTCTAATATATACAAGGATTGTTTGTCCGTCAGATGAACAAACCTTGCTTCAAGAAATTCCATTGTTCTATATGGTCCCAAAAAAACTAATTTTTCTACTACATAAAATACGTTTTTGTAATAGTTCTGTAACAAGCAATATAAACTAAATGTTACCTGAGGCGGTGATAAACCTCTTTTGTAAGGTTTATTTTTGGTCTAATGTTCCAGCTTTGTGTAAGCTTCGGTTTAATATGGATTTATGAACATTGCAAACTTTAACAAATACTAGTTCATCAAGTTACATATGATAAATATATGAAAACAAATCATAGTTGTATTTAAACCAAATAGACCAATAACGGTTGTGTACATATGATAAACAGTAAGAGAAAACAAATTATCGCATAATGACAAATCCAAATCACAAAAACACATTTAGACACTATGCATTACCAACTTGTTTTCTTAGACCATCCATAATGTTTGTTATAATTTAGAAAGGTTATCTAAAAGTCATTAGTCCAAGGACATCAAATCTTTTAAAGGGTTTTTTAATAAACTAAATAAATACTCGTGCAAAGCGACATGTATAATGAGAATAACTATACTTGTAAAACTGTGATTTGGGTTCGACTTTTGATGCAAAGCGTGAGTTATTTGAAAAACGCTATGTTTTTTAGTACAACGTGTATGTTTATTAAAAATTCATATATAATGTATTTTTTACGAATGAATCATTACATTTTATCATGTACGTTGATGTTAAACAAACATGAGTAAATGCTCTTACTTTATTTATAATCTACAAACGTCGATCTTATCTACTAAAATTGATGTTACTTTACGTCTATCATTTGTTAACTTAATTGACTTTGCGACACATCAAACTTGATTTCCAAGCTAAACCAAACAAACTTAAGTTAATGACTTATGGAATTCTTTATATACTTGTGCTCCACGAGTCCATAAATCCGCAAGATAACAGGTACGAATTTCATATCTATACAATTAAATTCACGAACTGTCCATGAAATCGAGTTGAGCCGAACACCGCTTAGTTCGAAAATCATCTCGAGATCCACTTAATATAAACGTTCTTGTCTAACCTCGATCTTGGTGACTAATTAATAAACAATCTTTGATTACAAATTCTCAGCAACTTTCAACCCATTTGACTCTTTCTCCTTTTAGCTAAATGTTTTGATAATTTGATTTAGATAAAAACACAAGCAAAATTGACCCATTCATCAGCAAATGTTTTTGTGATTGGTACTCTACTTAGAAAATTAATTAGTTGACCACAAAAGCCAACATACGCGGACTGTAATGTCTTTATCTTGTGCTTACATAGCCATAATATGTACAAATTACAATATGGACTTTAAGAAATAAAGCGGATTTCAATGGTGAGTTTTCATGTTGGAGGGCTTTGGTCCCTTTCATTAAACTCTGTTTTTTAAGGGCTTGTAATGCTCAGCTGTGTCAAAGTCACGATTATCACATTTTATAAGCCAACCTTGGGTACTCGTTAATTCAGGTCCTTTCAAGTTTTTATTTTCTTAATGTTTCTTCATAGTTTTATGGGTTAAGTCCATACATTGGTAATGTACTCTCCATCGTTTACACATATAGGTAATATACTAATTTTATTACTAACATAGTAATTTAAACCAGCTAATAGTTTTCAATATAGGTAATATGACCGATTAAGTGTCGGTTGTAACTTGAAAATGACTGACACGTCATTTTTCTTTTCTTTTTTAATCCTAGTTGGATATACCACATCAACTGTTTGACCATATTTGATTGATGACATGCAGTTTATAAAAAAGAAGATGAACCTTCTTTTCATTTTATTTATATTTTTTCTTTTTTTTATCTAATAATTAAATACATTAAGATTCAATTCAATAGAATTACTATTTTTTTCTCAGTTTTTATACAAAATTAATTCAAAAGGTTAATATTCAATTGCCAGAATCTATATAACTATGTTAATTTGGCTTTTTCTCCTCTATATCTAAAAGGGATCACGAATTGAACTACATAAATTGATTCACTAGATCATTTTCTGAATGAACAAAACACGTTTTTTTAACATTGTAGTAGTTTCAATCCAAGTCAAAACCAGACACGTTAATATGCAGGTATACCACCATTTCAAATCCAAACAAAAAAAGGATAAAAATTTATTGTGAACTCTTTGTGACGGACTATACCTTCTGAACATAACCTTCGATATACGAAGCATATTGTTGGTATATACGTAGATCCCCATTTTCTCAAGATCTTTTTTATTCAATTAAAGGTTTTCAAGATAAGATTTGAAAAGTTTTAAGATTTGGGTTTTGATCAACAACAAATAACTTATGATGATATATATTCGATTTGAAGGTTTTCAAGATAAGATACGAAGAGTTTCAAGATTTCATTTGGGTTTTAATTTAAAGGATTTCAAGATTCGATCTGGGTTTTGATTTGAAAGAATTTAAGATTCGATTTGAGTTTTGACTTAAGGGGTTTAGATATTCGATTTGCGTTTTGATTTAAGGGGTTTAGATATTCTATTTGCGTTTTGATTGTATATTTGGTTATATCGTCTCATATTGTGTTGGAGAAGATGAAGTTTTAGCTTTTGCTGGGGAAGAAGATTTTTTCCAGGATTGATTGGTTTTTAGAAAGAAAAAAATCCACCCTGTAAAATTATATTAATTAATAATCTAACTAGAAAATCAGCAGGTCATATTACCTATATTAAAAACTATTAGCCGGTTTAAATTACTATGTTAGTAATAAAATTAGTATATTACCTATATATGTAAACGATGGAGAGTACATTACCAATATATAGACTTAACCCTAGTTTTATTTGATCTTAATAGTTTTTAAGCTTCGTTTCATGTAGGTTTCTCAAAGTCTTTTCAACAGTTTGATGAAAAGGCTTTTTTAATGTATTTAATTCACTTTTGCCCAAAAAAACCCATAATAAATGAAGGAATAGATTTAAATATCTTTGGTGTTGTGTTGATATAAATTGTAACAAGAAAAGAAGCTAATGAAGGAGACGAGATTTACAGCAAGTGGAATGGGCATGGAAGCATTTTGGTGAAGGGGGCTCAATGGTGGAAGCACTGGACCAACATATCAAAGATCTGGATGCTTACTAAATGAGCTCGTTTGATGATATTTTTAGCAGTGCTGAAAATCATCACGAGTTCATAATTTCCATTAGCTAAGAGTTGGTTTCATTTTTCGCTTAACCATCAGATTCCTGAGCTTTAGAACTTTGTTCCTTAACTTCTAAGTTCTCAACATGAGAGTCGTGAGTTCGTGGTATCGACTAATGTGTATGGTTAAACCATGACTTGATTTGAAAAAAGGACCATATATAGCGAGACTCCCAACATTGGCACTAGCACGACCACCAACACCACGACCACATCGTGCAATCCTTCCCTTGTTCTTCTTTGGTGCAACGTCACCTATCACTCCTTCCAACCCCCTTACAAAACATCACAAAACAAAAACTTGATTTAAGTTTCTCTAATGACAATACAATAAATTCACTACACAGAAAATGTAATCATACTTCGATTATTATCCCTTGTGACCAAGAGCACAACACTGTTAATAATACAATTTATACAAATAACACAAGCTCAAAAGAAGATACTTTCTTATATTAAAGGTGTCGGGCCTGATGTATATCGCTAAATAACGTGAATACATCAACTACATTGCTAATATTAGTGCTTAGATCTCGTTTAATGTCAACATCAAGTTTACTAAAAATTTGCAACAATATCAATGGTTTCAATTATATATCACTGAATGACGAGACACGTCGAGACAAGAACAAAAAGATGCAGTCAAAAGGGTTATGATGTGTGGACAAGAATAAGCACACGAAGCTTGCAAAGAGAAACTTTTGGGATAGGCCTTGGTCAAGCCAAAATACTTGGCCATGGCCAAGAGAGACTTTGGGAAAGACAAGAACAAAACATCCGTACATCTTAATGTGTAATGTCTATAAAATTATAATTTCATACAACAGATTACAAAAAGCTTGACCATAAGCCTAAAAATATTTTTACTGTACTTCCATAAAGGGGTTTGACCTTCCAAACAATTGAAATGATAAGACTCTTGAAACAGTCTTTGCCTTCTTAAGCCGCCTACTTTTTAACCCTCGAGCACAACCTATTCTCCAAATCTTCTGGCTCATAGTGAATGGACAACCTTTAAAGATCATTTTCTACTGTTACAAAGAGCTTGACCATAAGCCTAAAGATATGTTTAATGTAGTTCCATAAACAGGTTTGACCTTCCCACCATTTGAAATAATATAACTCTTTGAAACATAATTGCATTATTACGAAACCTAAGCCTGCCTTTTTAACACCTTATTCTCTAGATCTTTTGGCTCGTAGTAAGGAATGAATGGACGGCTTGCACACTGTTACATAAAGAGAGATAAATTATGTAAGTGTACATTAGTAAAATAGTAACTGTAAATTGTAGTTGAAAATTCTGTTATTACTGTCAAACACAATCATGAAAACCAAGAATCCTAATTTTTGAATAATAACTAAAATACTCTAACACACAAATACAATCATGTCGAGCAAAACCTAAGCAAAAAACCTAGGCATAAAAGAAATATAATCCTAAATTACTAGGTAAAATAAAAACTTGAGACTATGATAAGTTCGAGATCTTTTTTCCTTTGCATTGGCGACATAAAAGTTTCTTGTATCTTTATATAACAAGAGAGATCATTAGCAACAAGTGCCATAAACAAGATCTAAGCAAAAAGTTTCTTGTTCATCAGGCAATAAATTTGATATACCACTTTGATCGCGTTTTATTTATCTAACTACACTCGCCCTTTGACAAAACAATATAATCAGGTGAGATCAAAATAAATCGTATACACCACAAAGATGATATAAAACAATTTGAAACCACAATCGTATCGTTGAATAGGGTATGTAAGTTAGACCATTGAAAACATAGATCTATAAGAGAATTTGTTTTACCGTTTCAAAAGACCAATTGGGGCGGAAGGCCAAAATGTGTGCACCTCCATTAAACGAGGGGTTCTGGACCTGTTGTTGGACGCTTGTAAAAGCTGGATTCCGAGTACAAGAAGAAGTTTGCTATCTTCTGCACACTCATCACACTGCAAAATAACAAAAACGATCAGCAGAATAAAAGTTTCAAAAAGGAATGTAGAACTTTTTCTGGTATCTTTATATAACAAGAGATAATTAGCAACAAGTGCCATAAAACTAACAGAAACCACCAAATCACTAGATGTTATAGATCTACCTTTTAGGTTATACTTCCGAGACCACCTATTTCAACAAATCTTACAAGATTTCTCCATGCAACATGCCACTCGCGCCCAAAATCCATGGCGGCCAAAGCTTATGAAATTTTCGTCAAAAGAGAAAAGAAAGGTTGGTGTGGGTGCAAAGTAGCTAGGGTTAGTACTCATATACAAGTGGCTACTAGAGTTGAAGTAGGGCCACAAAAAATATGACTTGTTAATGTATAGTTGGATTATTTTCGGTTGTTATGTATTTGGATTGCATATTTGCATTATGGTTGTATCTAGCAACGTTGCAAAAAATAGTGAATCGATAGTCGGGTGGTCAAAGTTTGTAACGAAATAATTTACTCACACTATTATCATGTTTGATTGTTATAGTAAAATAGGGAAAAGTGAATATGGGGCTGTAAGGCATCTAACCTTACATGCCAACTATCCCAAAATAACTAGTTTTGATTAAAAACATTCTACACTTCAAAATCTTAAATTAAAACCCCTCTTCTCTATCACATACCTGATCAAACCTGATCTTTTGTTTCAATGCATTAATATGGTCGTGACTCGTGAGAAACATTATCATAGCGTTAATTTCATATGATTAAAGAAACAATATCATTTTAGAATGACTATTAATATAGTTGGAGATTATGTAACTATCAATATGCCATTTAATTTGATCAATAGGTTGATCACTATGTGTATATGTTTTTTCCTAGTAAACATGGACTTGTTATCAGGTGTTGCTTCAAGAGAACTGCAACTTGCTGGAAAAAACATATCAACACATTTATCTGATAACTATAATTGACGGTTCTATGTGTTAGTATCCAATAAAAAAGAGATGCATCATATTAATGGTTCTCTAAGCTTGATGTACAATAAATGAATTGTTCTATGCATAAACGAAGGACATGTTAGTACTTGCCTGATGCATTAATCGACATATTCACACTATATGATTTTATACAGTATATGAGAAGGGTATATGATTAGTTTAAAGAAATCAAATGAAAATTAATTCATAAGCGAATCATTAATTAGTAGTTAAACATACATTGAATGAACAAAATGACAGATGAGGTACATGAAAAGGGGCTGTCAACGATCGAAGAGGGTTTTAATTTTAGGTTTTGATGTGTAGAATGTTTTTTAATCAAAACTACGTAGTTTTGGGCTTGTTGGCATGTAAGGTTAGATGCCTTACAGCACCATATTCACTTTTCCCAGTAAAATAATACTTAGTAAAAAAAACAGTTTTTTTAATAGATTTTTTTATTTAATGGGTAGCTAAAAAGAAGCTTTTATGTAAATTGATTTAAATCCACGTTGTAATGAGAAATAAACAATATGTCTTAATGAATAAACAAGAGTCATACATTCCATTCTGAGTCTCGTTACGGTTTACCATACATAAAAGTCGTGTTTTTTAACAAGTTAAAAATACACAATTTTTATAAATATGAAAAAGGATTAGTGAGAGGTGAAGCATAATTACGGATTACATATTTTACAAATGGCAAAATTATTTGTATTGTATGTGACTTGTCACCATTTTTTGTTCTTAGTAACAAACTTTTTAGTTCAAACTAACGTAATTATCCTTCAAATTCGATGTTCATGAGGTATTTCATGACATTTTTGCCCTTCAAATTAATAAAATTACTATTAGACGAGAGGTGAAAATACCACAATAAGACTGAGTTTGAAAGATAAATACTTGCATTTGAAAAAAAGCTTGTTGCCGAGAAGAAAAAAGAATGACGAGTTCAATACATTTACAAATTATTTGGCCTTTGCAAAGGCTCAAAAATATTTTAGCCCAAATAAAGAAAAAAATTTACAAACCACATTATAAGGTTGAGGGAATGGCACCTCAAAAATCTACCGACACCTCAACGCCACATCAGATTTTTCACAACTCACAAAAACTCACCTTACCATGGGAATAAGAAACAAAAAAAACTCACCTTCAACTCACTCAACTTTATATAAAATATACCCACTAAATACCGTAATACACTCACGGTTTATTAAAAAATATATAAAAAAAATTGGCACACATGCCGAGCGGTGAGAAAATGACAACTAGTGGGCTTTTAAAATAAAACTCCAAAACGCGTGCGTTATGATAAGTTTTATGAAGTGGGTTTTGGCCACATAGGACTTACGGATGGGAGATCCTTCCACTCCCCCAACCTAATAGTAACAAAGTATTGAATTGTTCATAATATACACTGACATGTAGGGTATAACATGTTATGTTATTTTAATAAATTGTTTTTAGATATTGGATTCAAAGGCAAAACTCTATTAACTTAAATTAGGAAGTCACAACACAATTATCTTGGTTTCTTAATACGGAGTACTACTTAATAAAGGTAGATTATTTTAATAATGAAGACATAATCATATGCCGCACCCGTCTTTTTTGGTTAAAACTCATGGGGTAAGACCGTAAGAAAAATGGTTCCAACATTCAACTTTGAGGGACATATAAGGTAGATGATGAGGTTGTTGCAAGTTATTGGATGAGTAATGACATCTACATGGTTGGTAGAATATATTAAATGTAATACTAGTAAAGTCAACATCAAGTCATCAATGCTTGCATCCTCTGACAAGATATAACTAAAGAAAAGACATGTCACAAGAAAGGAACAGATGAGAACAAAAAAAAACAAGTAAAATAAAGGTATTTCAAGGTTTTACTCAACCCATCAACAACACTTTAGACATAGTTGAAACGTATACAGTTATATTACATGTACCGCGCCATTTTTTATTGATGATCTTTTGATGTGGAGTAACAACTTTAAATTAGCATTCCACATTTGCAAAGACTAGGCAGCACGCACATTGCCTGACCCATAGTGAAAAATGCTGCATCATTATAATATAACGAGAAGCGTCGACATAACTAGATGCATTTGTCTAACAAACGTGTGTGTTGACGTGTTTTCTTCATTAAAGGGCAGACATGATAACGTAGTAAGTGTATCACCGTTAATTAAAGCCGAGATGATAAACATAGATCGATATCTTTCATCCAAAAAAACAAATTTAGATGTGTGTCTTATTCCGATTCATGTAAGGTTCTCCATCCTAGATGCATAATCGAGGATCTTGTTTAAATGCATAATAATCATATGTTAGAATATATGATCCATGAATCAATTTATCTAATGAAACATACTAGATATACTTGTAGTTGCATCGTTTATGTAGTAAGATGTGTCGCCAGGTTGTTGTAACTTGTAACAATACTTATAAAACATACTATATATACTTAGCTCGCTTTCTATGCGCAGCTTTAAGCCTTCAAACAACAAACAATTGTATTCTTTCGTTTCAGTTTATGACAAAACAACTAACATTTAAAATAAATCACCTTCACAATCATTGATATAATCAGAATTTTGATAATTTTAACATATAACATATATTAGAATTTGATAGTTTTAACCTTCTTATCCTTTAAGCGTACTTTGAAGCTTCTTTTGAGACTCATCAACAACTAAATAATCAGCGTCTTTTTCTTTCTTGTTCAAACTTACAATCTCGTTTAAATGTATCTTGAAACTTATCATGAGACTCATCAGCAACTAAATCAGTGTCTTATTCATTCTTGTTCAAATTTGAAGATTCTAATTCTTCATTTCCAACATCGTCTTTGTCTCACTTTCCTCACTAGTATCAAACGCACTAGAAGCACGACGATGTCCGACTTTTTGTTCACAAGAAAATTCCAGCTCGCCCCTTCAACTCGAGAAACCGACAAGTATCCTACAACGCTAGCATCAACTATGATATGAAATCACCGTTTGATGAATGAACATTCACAAGATCACCAGATGTAACATCTAAAACAAAACAAAAAAACTTAATTCATTTATGTGAATCAAAGTTACCCATCCAGACCCGAACCCGATAAGAGGTTATAGGGTTGGGCTGATTCGGGTCCAGGTTAAGCACGTATTTGTTACTGCTAGAAAATGACTGTGCCACAAACGTTTCTGTATTAAAGTTAATAGCTTGATCGGTGCAATATTGACTTTTTTGTGTCAACCAACGTAATCAATACAATTGATATTCAAAATCCATAAAAAATAACAAATTTGAATATAAAATACTTCTGGTAAAAACCGAGTAGATTTGTCACATATTTTCTCAAATTTCTTTTGATTCTAAAAGTCAAATAAAATATTCTTTTATGAAACATAATGCACCGACTTTTGACTAACAGTGTTTAAAATCTGGTAATAATTGTTGTAAAGGAATTTATATTAACACGAAGAAACAAATAAAAAAAGGTTTATGAAGATAATCTAAACCCTAGAAAAATCCACCAAAGTACGCCATGAAACATGCCACACCCGACTGAAATCCATGGCGGCTGGTGATTTGGTTGTTTGTTTTAGAAAGAAAGAGAATAAATAGAGTTGTTGGTACTAGTATTAGGATTTAGATGTTATGAAATGGGCTAACTTTTGTATGGGCCACGAAAATTTAGACTTGTTAATCTATGATTGGGCTGATTTTATGTTAATTGTATAAGGTTATTTTGGCTGAGTTTTTTTTATGATTATTAGGATGGTCGGAGTGGTAAGAAACCCACTCACCGCCACGTCAGCGTCACATCAGCTTTTTAACAAACTCACTACAACTCACCCAAACTCCCATTTGGAGGTAATGACACTTAACCAAACTCACTACAACTCACCTTTCATACCTATTTTTTTATTATTAAACACACCTACTCACAAAAAACACCCAAAAATAAACCTAACTCAAAAAATAAAACCACCTGGGCCCACAAAAATTAAACTCACCCTGGGTGAGTTTGCCCCTGTTTTTTCCTCAATGCCACTAACTCGCGCGCGACTTATAATGAAGGGAATGGAGGTTGCGAGCCACTTTATTCAAGTCACTCGTGAGTTATAACCCACTCTCACCAGCCTTATGGTTGTAGTTAGGCTGATACGTTAATAGTTCTTACCAGGTTGATTACATCACGAGATAAGATTATATTACGAGATCAGTTAGAAGTTATTTCACGAGATCACATATGCTTCAACGATATTGAGAAACTATGGTCACTTGGTTGACTTGAAGTTTTTCCAATATTGTGTACTTATTTGACCTTCAATAGTCGAGTTGGTTTGTTGTCACACGAAGATTCGCGTGCTTGAATTTGGATTCTAGTCAATTTTTAGTGCAAGTTTAAGTTCTGTTTTTTTAAGTGACCCAATCAAGTCACGATTTAATTGGTTCAATCAATATTTATGTCAAAACCGGTTTTTATTTGACCAGTTCGTAGTTTACCCGGTTTAACTTGATGGTTTTAAAACACCTCCAAGTATGAAACATAAAAAAAAGGAAAAAAAATACCCACAGTTGCACTCTCCCTGGTATGATGATCCACCACTAATTTCGGATTTGGATTTGAATTTGTTATCCCATGAAGAGTACATGCTTAAGCATCATAATGTATAGTATGTCTACACATGTTTGGATTTGGATTCTAGTCAATTTTTACTGCTAGTTATTGTTTCGATCAAACCTCCACAAGATTACATGCTTAAGAGATCGTAATACAAGATTTTCTCAAGACGTTGTCACAATTTTTAGCCATGTTGTCAAGGTCTTTTGAGATGTGTGTCAACATTTTATCTCTGAAATTTGAACACTAATTACATGAAGAGGTTTAGTCATATTAGGAGTTTCATTGTATATTTTAATTGCTAAACCTTTTGTCATAGAGATAGTAAAGAGGGTAAGAGAGTTTTAGATATTCAACAAATACTTTACGTATTTTAGCTACACATGTTCATGATGAAAAAAAGGCTATAGGCATATAAATCATGATGGCTTGTTTGCGTTGTTGAAATTTTTCTAGTCATGAAAGAGGGTCATAGGCATATTGTAACATGGTTGGATGATTCGACGTGGTGTGAAGGGATTTTTTGGTTGTTTGTTATAGAAATTGCTTTACATCCTCTATTTATCAAAGTCTTTTATGATAACTTTTCCAAACACATAAAAATTAAACACTAATAACTCGGTTGTATATCACAATTCTTTCCGACGCTCCAAACACATAACCGTTTTATAATTGACCCGAACCGACCCACATGATCACCAGACTGATTAACGGTTCAAAGTTTAACCAGCCAGATCAACCCGGTTTATACACTACTCCAAACAACCAATGTTTCAACAAACGGTTTTTAATTGGACCGATCGAACCACCAGATCACGGTTTAACCAACGGTTCAATTAAGTTTTCACCGAATCGACATCCAGTCACCCGAACAGGCTTCCAGAGCTGAGAATATTGGGATCATGTCTACCGTCCCCATATACATGTCGAGAAATTGCTTTGCCTTCTTATTTTATCAAGCCTTCTATAAAAACATTTCCAAATACATAAAAAAATTCTCAAAAACTGAACATCAATAACTCCGTCTATCGTAATTCTTTTTGCTACAAACCAATGTTTTACCAACCGTTTTTATTAAGTGACCCAATAACGATTTTGTTGACGGTTCAATCAAATATTAGGTCAAAACCGGTTTTTTATTTGACCGGTTCGCAGTTTACCCGGTTTAACTTGATGGTTTTAAAACACCTCCAAGTATGAAACATAAAAAAAGGAAATCTCCCTGGTATGATGATCCACCACTAATGTTGAGCTTATTTCGGATTATTGTCTTCCATTGCTGAATAGTATGTGTAGACTAAGTGTTTGATCAAATGTCGGACTGTCTTATAAATGTTTTTGCGCTGTTTTTTATATGAACTTGAATTGATTTCGAATTTAAATGACGTGTCACCTTTTGTGGATATCAACTTAATCAGGTTGTTAACTTTTACCGCTATATCACAATGTAGTAAATTTAACTAAGATACAATTTAAGTTTTCCACCGCTCATCAATTTAAGTTTAGACGAGCGTTTTTGCTTCTTTTTGTAACTACTTTGACATGAACCCAAAAATGAGTTTGATTCACTCACAAGCTAGCCTTCCCTTTTACAAACTTTTACATGAGAAACAAAGATGCTACTCCAATTCAGTTTGACTGTTATATGAGTTACTCGAGTTTGCATTCGGTAACGGGTGGACAACTCACACCTCAATCTCACTTCACTCACAGTTTGTATAACTCACTGATATTGAGAATACTTTGTAGTATATGAAAAAGATGGGATCTTGATTTTGTAGAAAAGTACTCACAACCCATGTTTCATTATTGAGGAGAATACTTTGTAGTATATGAACAAGATGGGATCTTGATTTTGCAGAAAAGTACTCACAACCCATAATTAGGATATGAACCACAAAAATCGAAAATCGAACCGAATCAATTTTGAACTAGAACCGAACCGAACATAAATTTCGGATTCTGGTCATCACAGAACCAAACCACAAATTCGGTATGAATTTGTTCCCTTTAAGAAAGTTACCTTGTTCTCATATTCCTTTTACATATAGTTGCTACTAATTCACATTTCACAGGCACAACTACTTCAAATTGCATAATAACAAGTGATCCGTGTTTATAATGATTTTGTAGTATCATGTATCAACTCTGAATTTGATATCTCTTCGACCTGAATATTCATATGTTGTGGACAAAGGAGTACACCTTTTATCTTTGTTTATTTTGAGCCACGCATTCTCTTGTTTGATATGCTTATCAACTTATATATATTTTTATTTTGGACAGTTTGCGCACAACTTTATGTGTGCGATTCAAGAGTGCAGTTGTGGTGTGTGGAGTCGTATATGCTGATGCTCGCAGGTTCCATGTTCCCCTCCCCGAAAACCCTCCATGGTGGAAAGAATTTGATGCGGACAAAACGGGTATAAATGAAGTTTGTAGAGTTCTAGCTCACGTATACACTCTACCTAAGGTGTTGGAAATTAACAGAGCAAAGAAGGTTTTAATGAAAGATGGATAATCATTATTGAACCAGAAAGAAGCCTTTTATAGGCATTACATGAGAAACGTGCAAAACAGAAATTCCTACATAATAGGAGACTAATTCATTATAACGACTAGTAAAAACTCAACGGGTCTTCCCTTTATTTTAGGAACTGACTTTGAATCATTGACTTGACTTATTTTTCAACACTCCCCCTTGATTCAAAGTTGCTGATAAGTAACTTATCACGAAATTCTTCAAACTTGCCTCTTGAAAGTGGCTTGGTAAATAAGTCGGCTAGTTGTTGGTCGGTTCTGCAAAACTCGAGCTCCACTTGTCTTTCAGCAACAAGCTCTCGTATGAAGTGATGTTTAATCGCGATATGTTTAGTCCTATTGTGCAGCACCGGGTTCCTTGTCATAGCAATTGCTGACCTATTGTCACAGAAAATCGTAGTAGCACTGTTCTGCGTTTGATTCACGTCATTTAACATCCTTCTTAGCCATATAGCTTGACAAGCTGCTTTTGCTGCTGCAACATACTCCGCTTCGGTTGAAGATAACGCTACAGTAGCTTGCTTCTTTGATGCCCAACTAACTATTCCAGACCCAAGAGTGAAACAATTGCCACTTGTACTTTTCATGTCTTCTTTTTCTCCAGCCCAATCGCTGTCAGAATAGCCAATCAATTCGAACTTTTCTTTCTTTGAATACCAAATTCCATAGGATGTTGTACCAGCAATATATCTTAGAATCCTCTTTGCTGCTCCTAAGTGTTGTTTACTTGGACAATGCATAAACCTAGATACAATGCCAACTGCATACGTTAAATCGGGCCGTGTGTGAGTGAGATATATCAAACGTCCCACAAGACTTCTGAACTTCCTTGCATCTGCCATCCCTGTACCATCATCAGATGTTAATTTCTCACCCACATTCATTGGAGTTCCCACTGTTTTGCAGCCCACCATACTAAACTGGTTCAAAATATCATTAGCATATTTCTGTTGAGATAGAAATATACCATCTGCTCCCTGCTGGACTTCGAGACCGAGAAAGTAGCTCAATTTTCCTAAGTCTGACATTTCAAACTTCTTCATCATAGCCTCCTTAAACTCAGAAATAAGTTGTACCGATGAACCTGTATAAATCATGTCATCTACATACAAACTTACTAGCATAATACCTTGAACTCCTTGTCTTTTCACATATAGCGTCGGCTCATTCGGGCTTCTTTCAAATCCATTCTCATGAAAAAATTCATCTATCTTACTGTACCACGCCCGAGGGGCCTGCTTTAAGCCATACAATGCTTTTTCAAGCTTGTATACTTTACGCTCTTCTCCAGCAATTTCAAAATATTCGGGTTGTTGCACATATACATCTTCCTTTAGTTCCCCGTTTAAAAAAGCAGACTTCACATCAAACTGAAAAATTGTCCATTGCATTTGTGCAGCTAATGCAAGAACAACTCTTACCGTTTCAAATCTTGCCACTGGTGAAAACGTCTCTTCGTAATCTATCCCGTGCTCTTGAACGTGTCCCCGTGCTACCAACCTAGCCTTATGCTTCTGTATTGTTCCATTAGAGTTAAACTTTGTCTTAAAAATCCATTTAAGACTGATTGCTTTCTTCCCGTTTGGCAGATCAACTAGTTTCCAAGTTCCATTCCTTTCGATAGCATCAATTTCTTCTTCCATAGCTTTCCTCCAAACCTCATTATTGATTGCAGATTCGGCATTTTTTGGATCAGTAACAAATAGAGCAAACGCGCAACTTTTTCCTTCAACTTCAAAATGCCGCTTTGGAACATTGCCTCGCTTACTTCTTCGCAATTGTAATTCTTCATTGTCAGTATCTTCTTGAGACGATTCTGAATTAATGCTATCACTAGAAGTGCTACCTTCTGAATTGAGGCTGCCACTAGAAGTAATAACAGGTTGTGACGCACCACTCGGAATATTGACAGAATTCTGCCCATTTTGAGTATTAGTTGGTTGTTCTTCACACATTCCCTCATCTTGTGCTTCTATATTCACACTTGAGCTAGTTGCATTTGTGTTCCAAGCATCCTGCTCATTAAACTGAACATCCCTACTAACAATAATAGATTTTTTATCTACATCATAAAGTCTATATGCCTTGGAGCAAGTCGAATACCCAACAAATATATATTTCTTTGTTTTCTGATCTAACTTGCCTCTACCTAATGGAATTATAGCATAGCAGGTACATCCAAAGATACGTAAATGACTAACAGAGGGTTTTGATTCATACCATGCCTCATAGGGAGTGACGTTCCATACTGATTTTGTGGGAGATATATTGATTAGATAGACAGCGGTTGCTACTGCTTCAGCCCAAAACTCGTCTTCCAAATTCTTGGTTTTAAGCATTGATCTTGCCATCTCCACAATTGTACGGTTTTTGCGCTCAGCTATACCGTTCTGCTCCGGTGTATAGGGTGCTGTAAGTTCCCTCTTAATCCCATGATCATCACAGAATCTACTAAACTCCTTTGAGAGAAACTCCCCCCCTCTATCTGTTCTCAATATCTTCAATTTTCTATCGCATTGATTTTCGGCAAGGGCTTTAAATTTCTTAAAAAAATCAAAAGCTTCTGATTTTGATGTGAGAAAATAAACCCAACACATTCTAGAGTAGTCATCAACGAAGAGCAAAAAATACTTACTGCCCGCAAGAGATACAGTTCTCATTGGACCACATATATCAGCATGAACTACTTCAAGTCTCGCTTCTGCCCGCTTTGCTTTTCCCACTGGAAATGACCTCCTTGACTGCTTCCCTAAGGCACATCCTTCACAAATATGACTCAGTTCCTTGATAACAGGTAAACCTTCTACCATATCCTTGGTACTGAGTAATTGCAGCCCTTTGACATACAAATGGCCATATCGTTGATGCCACACTTCAGTGCTTTCTTGCGTGCAATTCATCATCCCATATACATCTGCGCAAGAGAAATCTACAGGAAACATTTTGTTACTTGTCATTGTTGATTGCAACAACACTTCGCCTGTCCTTCTCTTCACGGTACATACATTATCCTCAAAATGAATAATGAACCCCGAGGCCAAAAGTTGTCCAACACTTAGTAAATTATGTGCTAGACTTGGAGCATAATGAACATTTTGGATAAATCGGTCTTTTCCTTGAACTTGGACAACTACTGTACCGTTGCCTTCAACTCTAACTTGCTTATCATCTCCTAACCGAACCTGTGATTTTAGTGCTTCATCCAGATTCTTAAACTTCTCCTTATCTCCTGTCATATGATTTGAGCATGCGCTATCGAGATACCAAACACCTTTTGACACTAGATTTACATACGTCATGAAGAGGTATTCATCTTCTTCCTCCACATATTGTGCTTGCTTATCTTTGCTCCAACAATCATCTTCTTTATGTCCAGGTTTGTTGCAGTTGGTACACCGAACATAACTCATTCTACCACGACCTCTTGCTCTAAAACCACCTCTTCCTCTGCCACGATTTTGTGAGAACCTTGCATGTTCCCCTTGAACTTGAAGGGCGTGCTCATCTTCTTTAGCCACATTTCTGTTGATTCTTGCCTCATGTGTTTGTAAAGAACCCATGAGTTCATCAACAGAGTACGTTGTGAGATCTTTAGATTCTTCTATCGCTGCAACGACGTGATCAAACTTAGGGGACAAGCTCCTTAGAATCTTTGCAACCAAAATCTCGTCAACTATTTTATCACCATATGCTCTCATTTGGCTAACAATACTTGAGATTCGAGCAAGGTATTCTTGTACAGTTTCATTACCCTTCATGACTGCTGATTCAAAATCTCTTCGGAGAAATTGCAATTTAACTGTGATTACCTTTGCAGAACCTTGGTACTCTGTTTTTAGAGTATCCCATGCTTCTTTGGCTGAATTTGCTGCTGCAATCCTTGAAAATATCGTCTCATCCACGGCTTGTTGGATGAAGAACAGGGCCTTCGCATCTTTCTTTGTATTCTCCCTCCTTCCTGCCTCGTCCGCACTTGTTTCTGCTATTCCCTTTTCGACGAACTCTCATAACTCTTGAGATCTGAAAAGTGTTCTCATTTTGATGCTCCAAAATTCGTAGGATTCCCCCTTGAATATCGGAATTTGGGGCTGTGAGACATTCACAGCCAAATTACTTGTTGACATATTTTTGCTGGAATTAGTTTCTTGTTGGTAGAGAAATAAGGAGGGTAACAAATGGGTTTAGGTTGAAACCTGGCTCTGATACCACAATGTTGGAAATTAACAGAGCAAAGAAGGTTTTAATGAAAGATGGATAATCATTATTGAACCAGAAAGAAGCCTTTTATAGGCATTACATGAGAAACGTGCAAAACAGAAATTCCTACATAATAGGAGACTAATTCATTATAACGACTAGTAAAAACTCAACGGGTCTTCCCTTTATTTTAGGAACTGACTTTGAATCATTGACTTGACTTATTTTTCAACATAAGGCACAGTATATACCTGTATGCAAAGAAGGCGGTTCATTTACAATGTCTAATAGATCAGGGATTCACCATCTCAACCTGTTCCCAAGGTCCGTGCGCTCTCTCACTCTCTCATGTTCACTATTTGTTTGGTTTTCTGTAATCATGGGGAAAACAGGTGGGTTGGGTAATGAGTCTAGGACAGAACAAGCAACTTTCTGAAACAGGACGCGTCGAGCTGCTAACATTTTATGTCCTTTTTCTCAAATTCTTATAGAATTAATTTATTGATTATGTTTTTTTTGATAAGATCTTAATCAAGTGTACTGATTGAAGATGCTTAAGAGGTTGCAAGTAATTAAATACACTTCGGATAAAGTGCGGTCCGTTTTGTCTTTCACAAAGTTTTTTAACTTTACTCATTAGATATCAAAAGCTAAACTGAGATCGAACAGTCTGTAAATATATGGGTCAAAATCATCACCTCTTTTTTTCCACCTTTTATTAGTTTTTCTACTCAAGGGCAAGACATGATTTGTGGTTCTCTGTTATGTGTTCCAGGAAGGTCCATCAAGTGGCCCACCAATGCTGGATGATACAAATACGTCTAAGGTGTCACTTGCAGTTGTTAATCACGATTCAAAAGATGTGGTGATAAAAGCAGGAAGTGGTAGATTGCAAGAGTCCACAAAGAGTGGCGATGATACACATAACATTCACGTTGAGGGAGATATAAAATTTCAACCAACTCCTAAAAACAAAGAACATAGAATCGATGCCAGCAGAGAGCGATCGCGTGATCGGGAACACGAAAGGGAAAGGGAGAAAGATATATACAGGGGTCATGACCGTGATAGAGGCAGAGATTCTGATCGAGAAAGGGATGATTTTGAAAGGGACCGAGAAAAAGTCAAAGATAGGAGCCATCGGTTAAAGGACAGAGGTTAGTCTGTTTTGAGTTTTAAATACTACTTTGTGTGTTTGTGAAACATTTGTTTTACATTTTTAAAAATAGATGGTTTACTTGCTCTTTCCCCAGGGAATCAGACCGAACATCTAGTTTAAGAGAATTAACCAATCATCATACGGAGTATAATAATAGGAGTGGCATTGAGTGGAACATGTTGAATTAATCTAATGCGAGGCTTGCTTGGTTTGTGAAAAAAATACAACTAATGTCATCTGATATATGTTTATGACAATGGGTAGTGGTGTCAAAATGGGTTGCGTGGTGGTTCCTAATGAAAATACATCATTCAGATAAACCCGAAAACATAACCTGAATTGACCCATTTGTAGGTGACTGTCAGTCGACAAACAAGTAATTTTGCAGTAGTTGACCCATAAAAGATTGGTTATGTCATAATAATTTTCCGTTCAAAAAAAATAATTAAAAAAATACCGTTAAAAAAAGTAATTCTGCAGTAGTTGCCAAAAACCAAAAGTAACTATAACATTAAAATATTTTCTTAGAAGATGCAAACGCCGTGGGACGTCTTAACAAAGCAGTTTTTTTAATCTACATAGGATGGAAGGAACATAACGTACATCTTTTGACGTTTCTATCAACCTTTTTTCATGTATACTATACAGATTCATCGATTTGAAAAGTTCTATGAATTATATTTATTTGTTTTTGTTATCTGCTGTTCTAATACACCCGATTTTGAAAAGTTCTATATGAATTATATTAATCACTCGTTTATTATTGTCAAATTGGTTCCTTATGCAAGCCAAGCTTGTGCGTCAGCTACGAATTCTATCTCTAAAGTTACTCACTTTGAGTATTCATATATCTCAATTAATGCTGCATTGCGATTTGCTCGAATGAAATCATGTCTTTTTAATACAGTTTACGAGCAATGAAGCAAAAAGTATCCATAGTTTCTCACGTTTGTCCATGTGATTGCAGAACTCCAAATTTGTGATCCAGAAAATTCCCAAAAAGAGTTCATCTAAGACATCAAAACCTGAGCTTCAGAACCCTGATGTAGCTACTCGGGACATGCCAAATAAGAGTTCATCTAAGCCACCCAAACCAATGCTAAAGAAACCGACTCGGGTGAAGGAAAAACCATCTTCAACGCAAAAATCATTTGGACAGGAAATCGATGATAATATATTTTCGAAGACGAGAAAGAAGCCTGAGCAGCAAAAGACTGGCAAATTGGATAAACGAACACGTAAAGATTCGAAAGATATCGAGCCACCCCGAAGGGAGAAACTGAGCAAGATTGGAGGGTCCAATGTGGAAATGTTTGAAAGCGAAAAACCAGCTAGACCCAAGAAGAAACTGAAGATGGTCTAGTGATATGTTGAGAAGAAGAGTTGGGTTTGGTAAGCCAGATGCGGTACCAGGTCATGTCCTTTTGATGGCGATTGCTGTTTCTGATCATATGTTAAACTGAGACATTAATATAACGACAGTTTTGGCTTGTAGAATTCAATTGCTTCTGCAATTTTCTTACTTCTTGTGTGTCTGTCTAGATCTTTTGTGGCCAATTTATCTATTTTAACCTATTACTAAACTACTTATACCTATCGCAAAAGGACATTATCTTTTTTTTCCAGTAAGCAGTGATTGTGAATCGGTTGGCAAAGCTTCAGTGTTCTTTTATCTGGTTGGATGGTCTTTTGCTTACTTTATTTTGGGCTTATGTTTCCTAAGCTCACTATATTTGGCTTATTTTGAAACTTTCCGGCTTATATAAGTTTAGTACTATGTCATAATATGTATATGTAAGCAGAAAAGTTCAAGATAAGCACACAAAGTGATCTTATGAATGATAAGCTCGAAACTAAATAAGCCCAAAATGGTGATTTACTACTACCATGAATGGGTTTAAGACTAAGTTAAAAATTATTGATAAGCCCGAAGAAATGATGAACATAATAAGAGGGCTCTGACACCCTAAAACCTCTATCTTTATGTCACCATCGGGAAATACTATAGAGAACAATGTTTGGATTTGCTTATTTTACAAGAAAAGTAATGATAGTCGGAACAATTAACAACTTATTGGGAAAGTAAACACTTTAAGATAAGTTGAAGAAATTTGGATGAAACAAAAACATTTATTGATGTAAACAAAGAAAGCAAAATGATAAACTAACCAACGAATTTTTTATTATAGATGAATACTGATCTTAGACTTCGGACTTAAAACTCTATGCTTATCTCTGTAAAAAACGCTCAATATTTTCTTCGAGCTCATTTATAGAACAAATTAGAATTTGTGATGATGTCACACAGGCTATTAGGAAACATAAGTATCTTTGTTTCACATCCATCTTCCAAATCCAAACCAACGATGTGTGCTTTGTGTATAACTCTATTTTTGAGGTTGTAAATGTAGAACAATTCCTTTCCTCTACCCGCAGTCACTTTAATTAATATGTCCCCATCTTTGTTTAGACAGCCTAAAACCTCTATAAAGTTGTCATGCGGAAATTCATTGTCTTCAAAACCACAGTGTAGCATCCATTCTTTCTTGTGGTTCGGTACCCAAACCTGAGATTAATTTACATATTCCAAAAGTATAATTATGGATATAAAAAGTGAAATCGCAGCACCTTGTATGGAATTAGTATTTGGCCATGAAAGTGACGCGTAAGTCTAGCCTAGAGAAACCTAACAAATTATTTGATGTCTCTTTCAGCCCAACAACTCTATCTCTCGATGTATCTCCATATTCAAAGACCGTTATCCTAATCCAAGACTGGAAAGTTATACGAAAAGGAGTTAAGAAACTGAAGCATAGCGAATTCTAACCGTTAAGATTCGTCGTGGTACGAAAATTACCTGGGAAACAATAAATTTTGTTCTACACTTTGTACCTCCTCTTGTTTGCATCTTCTACTGTTTTCAGGAGAACTCTGGGGACCAGAGTTCCTTTAGGGGGAAGACTGTGAGAACCCGTACTTTTCCCAGCATTATTTTATTCTTTTTATTCGTGTTTCTGAATTTTCCAACGTATTACGTTTTCTTGTATTGCTATATGTGAATCCTGAGATTTTTAAATTATACTTTTTAAGTATTTTTCTGATCATCGATAAATACTTTGTATGAAATTATAAAATTTTTATTTTATTTTTCCATATTTAATTTAAATCAAAGTTTTTTTATTTAAAATCACCCGCGTGCGTTTTACAACGGGTTTATTCAAAATCAATGTACAACGAGAATTCATAGTGATCGCGATACCGACGGATGCCCAAAGTTTAACGTTTTATTATCGATTGTTTCGATAATTAATATTTTCGATACTGTCGTTTTAATTACGTATTAAGTCGTGTCGGGAACTCATATAATCATTTTATGATGCATTGTAACTTTTGAAAAGTATTTTTACGAAACCCGAGCCCCGTAAATATTTTCAATATTTACCAATAACTATTTTCTACCCTTTAAAACTATTAGTTATTTTTAAGTCCACAAGTTTCAAACTTGGCAAATCTAACCCCTCCACTTAAACCACCATATAAATACCACTTTCCTAAACAAAAACACATACAATCATAATTTATAAAAAAAAAAGAACACCACCACCCTCCTCCTCCTTCTTTGTTTGCCGCCACCTTCAACCACAATTTCACTACCATCCATCTTGATTCATCAAAAACTAAAACAAGACCACTTCCTAGATTTTGATGGTGATTCTAATGATCCAAAAATCTTCCACATGCATCAAGGTTTTTATAACTTTGTGATTTATGGTTGGATTATGTTTAAATAATCTTGCATGTATTGTTTTTGGTAAGATTATCTTGTTTTGATCATAAAAAGTCTTGTTTTTAATCTTTGATTTTTGTTAGATTTTTCATACAAGTGTTTTAGGAGTGTTTGATTGATGGGTTTTATAGTATGATGATCCTAGAGATATGGGATTGATTAGTTTTGGTGGGAAAATTGATTTGAGTTGTTTTCTAAAAGTATAATTTGGGACAACAACTTTAAACAGATTATTTCGTAGGTTTAAGGTCTGTTAAAGGCTGATATTATTTGATATTGTTGTATAGTTTTCCGAGACGCTCGTTTTGGTATAAGATAGAGCTTCTAAGTCATTACGAGTCAAAAGTTATGCTAGTTTTAGTTTTTCGAGTACCGGGATACGCAAGTCGGCACAATCCGAAATTGTGGCTGATTTTGGGTCGACTCTCGGGGACTTTAGGCTTGGTTAGATAAATGAAACTACTGGTTTTCAAATTTACAAACTTATTTTGATGAGTCTAGTAGTGTTTTCAAAAGACGGATTGTCGAATTAGCACTTTTAAAGTGGTCCAAATTTTGGTAAGGTCTTATACAGGTTATAAGTGACCTTGACACCAATTTTCATCTAAAACGCACAAGTCTAGATAGGGTAGATCGGTGTGTACATTCGAGGTGTACTTGCTGATTTTATTTTGGATACGTAGTTCAATGTTTGTGTTGCATGAGTTTGAGTATTCACCATCGGACATGGTGACTTACTCAAGTGCTTAGTCCATATATAAATGACTTAGCTACTGGCCCAAGTAAGGTTAAAGGATAGTTTTACTTGCGTTGACTTGGCGTCGTATAACGAGTCATTTTCAAGTGTACAAGTGTTTAAACGAGTAACGTTGGATAAATGGATTCATTTGGTTCGTGTCCATGGTTTTGAAACATGAATACTTTGAAAACGGTTGAGTCATATTATATTTTAGTACATATCGATATTCGAGTTCGAGTCTTAACGCGCGCCTTATTTTGATAGGTTGCGGTTTTCGTGTTTCGCGGGCATCCATATCGTCGGTGATCGTCTACCACTACTGTTTCTACTCAGTTGCTGAGTACCGTGATTTACTTACCTCGTGGCTAAGGTGAGTTCATAGCCCCTTTTTACTTGTACATGGTTTCTAAACACGGGGTGAGATTTTACATGGTGGAACACAACCAAATATAAAACTGTATTGCTATCCATAACTTGTATGCTATCCAGAACGTGTATGCTTTACAGATGATTTCAATGGTATTATTGCTTTTATACGTTAGCCTTGAGTTTCCTCTCCTATCATGAACCTTTAATTGTCCCGTATGCTTTGCGCTAAGCGCAAATGTTGTGGGTGGATCCATCGGGATTGACAATCCCCGTCCCGATTACCTTGACGCACTAATATTCGTTTATACTTGAGTATTTAGGCTGAATACTCCCTAGAGGAACTTACGTTTGAGTTAAGCTTCGGTTCATGAGACTAAACAGCAATAATATGCATCGTGACTACGTACAATGTACATAGTTACCCCCCCCCCCCCATTACGTGTTTTACTAATTCTATTGTGTTCCACACTTTTACTGCTAAACCTATGAATATCACTCAACTTTATGTTGACGATTTTACATGTTTAATCTCAGGTATTATTACTTAGCTTTGCTTGGACGGGAGCCCGCAGGAGATTATCGCATCCTGGAGATTTCTGTGATGCTTTAAAAAGACTGTTTTTAGTAAAAACTGTCAGGAGTTTATTCTATCTTTTAGGTGATAGGTGTGTAAACACCCATCCTTTTACCACTTAATTCTGGTTAAAACGAGACCAAAACACGTATTTAATGTCATTTGTTTGGAATTATGCGTGGTTTTTGTGTTTATTGTGTTTTCAGAGCCAACCGGATGAATATTGAAGAAAACATGGGATTGCACGGGTTTTACTGAAGAAAAGGACTTAAGATAAAGTCTATTGTCCAAGAGATGCAAAAGAGTTGAAGTCACTGGGCCTATTCGAATATTTATCGAAGAAAAGGACCAAAGATGGAAGATTTACAAAAGTCGAAGAAACTCAAGTCTATTAAACGAAAAATTAAAAGACGAGTTGAATTTAATCGACAACAAATCCCGAATCAGAATCGAAAACGTCAACTTTTCTGAAAAGACGAGAAGACAAGAAGAACGGGAGAAAGCCCACTCACCAACCAAAAGAAAAGCCTATAAATAGTCCACCCTCACACAATTTAGCCAGTTTAGTTTTTAGTTTTCTTCTCCCCACTTTTCTCTCCTTCTTGTTCGTATCATCACCATCACCACTAGGGTGATTGGTGATTTTGATCTTTGCTTTTCCAATCTTGTTATTTTAATCCTTGTTTTATCTTGTTAAAACATTAATCATTTAATACAAGTTCTTGTTTAATCTTTCCATTTCTTCTTGTTCATCATCATCTTTTATTTCAAGTTTTCAAGTGCTTATTTGATTAATTTGATCTTCAAAAGTTGTTGGGTTTTGTGTTTTTGTTGATGGGATTTGTAGTTTATGGTTAGTAGATGCGTTGTGATTAGTTTATTTAAGTTTTTAGTGGAAAACTTGGTGATTTTTGGATCAAAATCGTTTTTCCTTGTTCTTCGGGTATTGTTACTGTTCTTGAGTTCCCAGACTTCCGGATGAACACCAGACTTCCGGATGAACACCAAAGTTCCGGATGAACACCAAAGTTCCGGATGAACACTAAAGTTCCGAATGAATTTCTTTGTTAAAAAGTTCCGAATGAGTTTCTTTGTGAAAAGTTCCGAATGAGTCTAAATGTTCCGGATGAGTAAATCTTCCGAATGAACCTAAATCTTCCGAATGAATTAAAAAGTTCCGGATGAATGTTTATTTTCCAAAGTTCCGAATGAAGGTTTCCTTTCCAAAAAGTTCCGAGTCAGTCCAAAGTTCCGGATGAACCTAAATCTTCCGAATGAAGCAAAACTTCCGGATAAGCAGCTAAATCTTCCGAATGAGTTTATGTTAAGAAAAGTTCCGGATGAAGCCAATCTTCCGAGTGAAAAGTTCCGGATAAGCAAAGTTCCGAATCAAGGTTATTCTTCCGAATCAGTCATCTTTTGAGTATTATTAATTGTTACTGTTTCTGTTCCTCCATTTTTATTTCATATTTTACTTTCAATTTTAATTTTAATTTTAATTCAAGTTTTTATTAATTGTCATTAAAGTAACTGTCTTTGATTTAAGTTTTCATTTTAGTACATTTAAACTTTTTATTAGATTAGAAAACCAAACCCTTTTATTTAGTAACCAAGAACAATCATTCCACTTAAGACCGAGATCAATTCGAGAGGATATCGAGAGAGATTAATTAGAACCTAGTAAAATCCTTGTATCAAATGGCGCCGCTGCCGGCTCTTCTCGTTAAGATCAAAAGTTTTTTTGTGAGAACTTGGATTTTGGGATCCGTTCCCCGTGAACGTTACCTTTTCATAAAAATTTTCAAAAAAATCCTAAAAAATATAAAATTTTCAAAAATACAAAAAAAAAAAAATATATATATATATATAATAAAAAAACATAAAAACCAAAAATATTTTTTCTTTGCTTTTCTTTGTTCGTTCTTTTGCAGGTGTATGCGCACTCGATCCACGTCTTATCAAGAGCCCGAGCCTCTCGATAACCTAGACATGGCTGGTGTACAAAACAACAATAACATACCACCTCCAAACAATAATAATAACAACAACAACCCGCCTTTCAACAACATGAACTATAACAACAACAATGAGCCCCTTCCGGATAATCGCCCGATGATTGAATTGCTGCAAGCTCATGTAGATGGCGACACGGATCCAATTGTCATACCTCCAATTGCAGCCAACAATTTCGAGCTCAAATCAGGCTTTATCCAGATGGTCTCCGCTCAACCATTCTTGGGACGTACCATTGATGATCCACACGACCATATCAAGAGATTTTTGCAACTCACCAACACGGTCAAGTTCAATGGTGTTCCACAATAGGTTATCAGGTTACAACTTTTTCCCTTTTCTTTAGAGGGACAAGCCCGGCATTGGCTTGCTAAGGAACCGCCACAGAGTATTCTCTCGGGGACGGATTTGGAAACAAAGTTTATCAATTACTTTTTTCCACCCTCTCGTACTACCGCTTTGCGGAATGAGATCATAAATTTTGAACAAAAGTACGATGAGTCGTTCAGTGAATCTTGGGATCGTTTCAAAGATATTTTAAGAAAATGCCCACAACATGGTTTTACCAAAGTACATCAAATTAATACTTTTTACAATGGTTTAAGCATGAGTGACCAAGATTCACTGAACAGTGCCTCGGGGGGTAATCTTTTGGCTAAGACTTCCAATGCTGCTTGGGACATCATTGAGAATAAATCTCGTGTGCAAACCAAGAGTGTTCGGACCAATGTCGCTAGTGCTAGCACTAATGACAGCGACAAGCGACTTGACAAAATCACTGTGCTTCTTGAATCGCTTGTCACCCACACCGTCAGCAACAACAACAGCAACAACGCTAAAAACGCTCAAGTTAACGCTGTCAGCCAACCTTGTGAGATATGCGGTGGTCCTCACTCTTACACTACTTGTACTGCCACCCAAGACTACCCTGCTGAGAATGTGAATGCGACATATGGCACCTATCCTCAACCTGCTTATCAAGCTAGACCTCAAGGTGACCGTAATTTGCTTAGCTACCGCTCCAACAATTATCTTTCACCACCCGGTTTTCCCCCAAACAACCCAAACCAACAACAAAACCTTAACCGCTATCCTCAACAACAACAACAACCTCGTACACCAAACATCCCTCCTCACAAGCAGCAACAACCACCTCAACGTAACAACCAAGTTTACCAACAACCTGCTTATCAACCACCCTCATACAATGCTCCTCCAAACCAACCCACTGCATTACACCAAGAGGTTGCAACCTACATGAGGACCAATGATGTGATTGTGGAAAATCTCCAACAGGAAGTGCGAAACTTGAAGGCAGACTTGGTCAAGCAAGGAAACGATTTGAGAGCTGACATGAGAAATACGTTGGATAGCCAAACTAATGATCTGAGGAACATGATGGCTGGTTTCTTCCAAAGTAATCAACCCTCTTCTTCGGGTACTCTTCCGAGTAACACCGTTGCGAACCCAAGAGGGGAGATGAAAGCAATCACTACTCGAAGTGGTAAAGGTACCAAGGAACCCGAGCTTCCTATACCTCCACCAGTGATTGTGACTAAGGAGACCGAGTCACCTGCTCCTATTCCTCATCCTTCTAATTCCCCAATTTCTCCGCCTCCTTCACCTTCTACCCCAATTTCCCCACCACCCGTGGTTGTGAGTGATCCTACTCCCCTAAAGCCTTCTTCTTCATCCAATATACCTTATCCTTCAAGGTTGAGGAAAGAGAAGCTGAAAAGCAAGGACGATATTCAGGTTTCTAACTTTCTTAAAATGTTCAAACAATTGAATTGCAATATCTCCTTCGCTGAGGCTCTCGCTCACATGCCTAAATATGCAAAAATGTTTAAAGATCTTCTGAGCGACAAGGAAAAGCTCCTCGATATTGCCAACACCCAACTTAATGAGAATTGCTCTGCAGTGCTCTTAAGCAAATTGCCAACCAAGCTTGATGATCCGGGTCGTTTCTTAATTCCTTGCAATTTCCCGGGAGTAGAGAATTGCATGGCCCTAGCCGATCTAGGTGCCAGTATTAATCTCATGCCTCTAAGCGTTTGGAAGAAATTATCTCTCCCAGAGCTAGTCCCCACCAAAATGACTTTGGAATTCGCCAACCGTACGGTTGCTTATCCAGTGGGGATAGCCGAAGATGTCATTGTAGGAGTCGACAAATTCACCTTTCCTGCTGATTTCGTTGTCGTCGACTACGAGACGGACCCCCGTGTGCCACTAATTGTTGGTCGTCCATTCTTGAGGACCGGTCGCACTCTCATCGATGTTGAAGCCGGTGAGCTTATCATGAGAGTGGGTGACGATAAAGTAGTCTTCAACATGGGAAAGCTTTCTAAACAGCCTTATTCTTACGAGAGTGTTAATTGTATTGACGTTCTTGATGAGGCTTGTGAAGAACACTTCAAAGATGCTTGTAAAAGTATTCCTACCTCTTTTCCCAAAGTTGAGACCGTTTCCTCTATCAACTCATCACTATCTTTATTTGGAGAAAGTGATTTCCTTTGGAAAGATTTGGAAGCCACCATGGGAGATGTGAATTTAGACAATGACGATTCTACTACCAATTGGGATGAAGATCTCAACTTCATTGCAAACTTTCTCAAAGAAGACAATCCTTCTCCTCCATCTCCCACGGTCATTGCTATCGATACTCCGACTTCGAATACGGCTCCCGTCGAAAATCCTCCGGATTTAGAACTTAAGGAGTTGCCGCCCCATCTCGAGTATGTATTCCTTGAAGAAGAGAAGAAGTCGCCCGTCATCATCGCAAAGGACCTAAAAGAAGAAGAAAAAGCCCGACTTGTCGCCGTGTTGAAAGATCATAAGAAGGCTATTGCTTGGAAGATTTCGGATATTCGTGGAATTGATCCTCACTTCTGCACACACAAAATTCTCATGGAGGACGACTTTAAGCCCACAATTCAAAGCCAACGAAGGGTGAATCCAAAAATCCATGAAGTCATCAAAATAGAGGTTATCAAACTTCTTGATGCGGGTATGATTTACCCTATTTCGGATTCACCATGGGTTAGTCCAATCCATTGTGTGCCCAAGAAGGGCAGAATAACCGTTGTTCCCAATGAACACAACGAGTTGATTTCCACTCGTCTCGTTACTGGATGGAGAGTTTGTATAGACTACCGCAAACTCAATGATGCCACGAGAAAGGATCATTTCCCTCTACCTTTTATGGACCAAATGCTTGAACGCTTAGCGGGTAATGAATATTACTGCTTTCTTGATGGTTTCTCGGGTTATTTCCAAATACCCATCGATCCCCAAGATCAAGAGAAGACAACATTCACTTGTCCCTATGGCACTTTTGCTTACAAAAGAATGCCTTTTGGCCTATGTAATGCGCCCGGGACTTTCCAAAGGTGCATGTTAGCTATCTTCCATGACATGGTTGAACAAACCATGGAAGTCTTCATGGATGATTTCTCGGTCTTCGGGGATTCCTTCTCTTCTTGCCTTGCCAATTTGGAACGTATGCTTAAGCGGTGCGAAGACACTCACCTTGTTCTGAATTGGGAAAAATGCCATTTTATGGTAAAAGAAGGCATCGTGCTTGGACATAAGATCTCGAAAGCCGGTCTTGAAGTAGACCGTGCTAAAGTCGATGTTATCGCAAAGTTGCCTCCACCTTCAACCGTGAAGGGTGTGAGAAGTTTCCTGGGTCATGCGGGCTTCTACCGTCGATTCATCAAAGATTTTTCTCAAATCGCTCACCCGATGACCCACCTCTTGGAAAAAGATACTCCTTTTATCTTTTCCAAAGAGTGTCTCGAAGCCTTCAACTCGCTTAAGGATAAGCTAACTAAGGTACCCGTCTTTGTTACCCCTAATTGGGAGCTGCCTTTTGAGTTGATGTGCGATGCTAGTGACTTTGCTATTGGAGCGGTTCTGGGGCAAAGAGTGAATAAACACTTCCAACCAATCCATTACGCTAGCAAGACAATGACGGGGGCACAATTGCATTATACGACAACCGAAAAAGAGCTTTTAGCTGTTGTCTATGCCTTTGAAAAATTTTGCCCCTATCTTGTCCTTTCCACAACAATTGTGTATACCGATCATTCCGCGCTGAAGTACTTGTTGACAAAGCAAGATTCCAAACCAAGACTTCTTCGTTGGGTTTTGCTGCTCCAGGAATTTAAAATCTTCGCGATAAAAAAGGAGCAGAAAACCTAGCCGCGGATCATCTCAGCAGACTTGAGGATCCTTACCAAGGGGATCATCCGAACAAAGAAATCAATGATTCTTTTCCCTTGGAGACCTTAATGTCTATAAACTCGTAGTCGAATGAAACCCCGTGGTTTGCGGACTTTACAAACTACTTGGCGGGTGGAATTCTCAAGGAAGGGTTGACGTCCCAACAAAAGAAAAATTTCTTCACCGACATTAAGACTTACTTTTGGGACGACCCTTACCTATTCAAACAATGTGCCGACCTGATTATCCGCCGATGTGTTGACGGACCGGCAGCGTCAGAAATCCTTGATGCTTGCCACAAAGGACCCACCGGTGGTCACTTTGGTCCCAACTACACCGCCAAAAAAGTGTTTGATTCGGGATTTTATTGGCCCTCCATATATCGTGACGCTCACGATATGGTTAAACGATGTGATGTTTGCCAAAAACAAGGCAACATCACACATAAAGACGAGATGCCTCAGAATTTCATTCAAGAATGTGAAATCTTTGATGTTTGGGGTATCGACTTTATGGGGCCATTCCCTTCTTCTAAAGGAAACAAATACATCCTTGTAGCCGTTGACTACGTTTCAAAGTGGGTTGAAGCCAAAGCTTTACCCACTAATGACGCAAGGGTGGTTTGTAACTTTTTGAAAGCTCTTTTTGCTAGATTCGGTGTGCCTCGCGCCATTATTAGTGATCGTGGGACTCATTTCTTCAATGACCAATTCGCAAGAGTCATGGCTAAGTACGGTGTAAATCATCGTCTTTCCACAGCCCACCACCCACAAACTAATGGCCAGGCTGAAATATCCAACCGAGGACTTAAGCGAATTCTGGAAAGAACCGTGGGAGAGCATCGTGCCTCATGGGCTGATAAACTTGATGATGCTTTGTGGGCTTTCCGTACTGCTAACAAGACCCCGATCGGCTGTACGCCTTATCGTCTTGTGTACGGGAAAGCGTTCCACCTCCCCATTGAGTTGGAGCACAAGGCTTATTGGGCCTTGAAGTGGGCTAATTTTGATATTAACAAAGCCGGTGACCTACGCAAGATCCAACTCAATGAGCTCAATGAACTCCGTAATGAGGCTTATGAAAATTCTTTAATCTATAAGGAAAGGACTAAGCTCATTCACGACTCTAAGATTAAGAACCGAGAGTTCCATGTTGGAGACAAAGTCTTACTTTTTAACTCTCGGTTGAAAATCTTTTCGGGAAAGCTCAAATCTCGTTGGTCCGGCCCATTCACCATTGCCCAAATTTTCCCATATGGTACTCTCGAGCTCGCTCAACCTGATGGACCGAATTTTAAGGTGAATGGCCAACGAGTGAAGTTGTACTTTGGTGAGGACACCTCTCAGGAGGTGATTCCATCCCTCACCACGTTTCCCATGAACTAATTTTGGGTCGAGTCAGGCTCGTGACTCGGTTATCAAAAACAAGCGCTCCTCGGGAGGCAGCCCGAGTATCTATCCTTTTATATTTTAACCTCCTAAGTGTAGGGGGACCTCTATAGGTTCTTTCTCTTTGTGTGGTGATGTGATTACAGGGATAAGTGCACTCTTGGAATCTCTGAAGAACCATGTTCCCGTGTTATCCAAAATCCGGTTCTATCTTTCAAACTATCGTGATTCAATTTTCTTCATACTCACATTTGAAATTGATCACTTTAGTCGTCTTCTCCTTAACTCGAGTTAACCAATGTGCACAATGTCATAAGTATAGGGGAAAATTTTCCCACATGCTTAAACATTGAGGACAATGTTTATCTTAAGTGTAGGGGGGACTTCTATCGAAGTTTTAAGTGGACTTTTCCATGAAAATGCCTTCATTTAACCGGAAAATCCTATTTTTCAACATTTTTCAAATTTTTTATTAACTTTGGCCATTTAATCGTTATTTTTAAATTTTTATCATTTCTTTCATATGTATATATCCCGCAATAAAGTCAAAAATATTAATAAGTGGTGTAGCTAGTTTAGAAATCTTTGACATATTAGGCCCGTTGCGTTTATTTTGACTCAACTCGAATAGACTTATCCAAGTTTATTCTAGCTAGTATCCTTAACCATGTAGACCTTAATTGGTTTATTAGGCTAAGTATCCATGAGTCTCATTACTTGAGATTTTAAATTGTGGAGGACGAGAAATGATAGAGTCAATTATAAGTCGGTATTCTTGCACAAGCTCACTTGGTGTAATTGTTTGCCTATTCTCCCATCACTTGCTAATAATTTATCTGCAATAAGTAAGGTCGTACGATTTGAAAAGTTACTTAGCTTCTAGCCCAAGATCGTTTAAAAGTTGCTCGGTAATGATAAGAGTTCATAGCTAAGGCATAACTTATGAAGCGGGGCGCGAAGATTGGCGAATCCGAAAAGGCCCTAACAAGGCATGAGGATTCCATTTTATTGCTAAAGATCCAAGGTGATGTGAAAAGCATTATTCCCAAAGTCAATATGAAGGATCAAGACTCACGACGAAAAGCAATCAACTCCCATAAAGATGATGGAGAAGTCTATCCGAAAAGACCCTAACAAGGTATGAGGATAAATAAATCCAAGTCCGAAAAGGAGGCGGATCGTTGTAACTCAAAATCCCAAATAGAGATTGAAGAAATAATCATGAAGTCGTGGTCAACAAAGTTGGAGTACCTCTCAAAAGTCTCCAAGTGAAGAAACTCTATGAACGATGAGAAGACCATTATCTCAAGCACGTCTCTCAAGATATGAAGTATGAAGTACATGCCAAATATCGGCCCGATAAAGGTCTCAAATCGTGAACCGAGTTATGCCAAGATATGAACTTTTTGATATCCCGAGAAGCAGTTTTAAGAGATTTTGTCCTTTAGCTAACTATTGATCAAATCGTCCTACTTTGCTTTCAGCCTAAATAAACTATCGAAATAAGTCCAAAAATGCATCTTCATGATCATTCTAAGACAAAAATAAAATATAAGAGATACACCTAGGAATAAGGGAGTTTAAGCATTTAATTAAGCCATGTGTGTAAGTGTTTGAATTGCTGACTTATAATAACAAAGATCTCGGTTTTAAGCTTAGTTTGGGGAACGTGAAACTTGAGGGTGATAAATCTTCGCAGCACCAAAGTCCTAATGTAATTCATTGATTTCTTTGCAAGTTATTTCCATGTAGCTATTTTCAAGCGAAAATGGTTTTCTACCCTCTTGTTTCTCTTAAAGTTTCAATTTCTCTTAGCATTTCAATTTTTGTTTAGTAGTATTTTAATAAGGCCAAGGTTGATTAATTATGAGAAAAGTGTAAATTTGCTTTATCGCTAAGCATTGCATGAGGGCATGGCAATGGTTAAGTGTAGGAGATTTGATAGGTGTGTAAACACCCATCCTTTTACCACTTAATTCTGGTTAAAACGAGACCAAAACACGTATTTAATGTCATTTGTTTGGAATTATGCGTGGTTTTTGTGTTTATTGTGTTTTCAGAGCCAACCGGATGAATATTGAAGAAAATATGGGATTGCACGGGTTTTACTGAAGAAAAGGACTTAAGATAAAGTCTATTGTCCAAGAGATGCAAAAGAGTTGAAGTCACTGGGCCTATTCGAAGATTTATCGAAGAAAAGGACCAAAGATGGAAGATTTACAAAAGTCGAAGAAACTCAAGTCTATTAAACGAAGAAATTAAAAGACGAGTTGAATTTAATCGACAACAAATCCCGAATCAGAATCGAAAACGTCAACTTTTCTGAAAAGACGAGAAGACAAGAAGAACGGGAGAAAGCCCACTCACCAACCAAAAGAAAAGCCTATAAATAGTCCACCCTCACACAATTTAGCCAGTTTAGTTTTTAGTTTTCTTCTCCCCACTTTTCTCTCCTTCTTTTTCGTATCATCACCATCACCACTAGGGTGATTGGTGATTTTGATCTTTGCTTTTCCAATCTTGTTATTTTAATCCTTGTTTTATCTTGTTAAAACATTAATCATTTAATACAAGTTCTTGTTTAATCTTTCCATTTCTTCTTGTTCATCATCATCTTTTATTTCAAGTTTTCAAGTGCTTATTTGATTAATTTGATCTTCAAAAGTTGTTGGGTTTTGTGTTTTTGTTGATGGGATTTGTAGTTTATGGTTAGTAGATGCGTTGTGATTAGTTTATTTAAGTTTTTAGTGGAAAACTTGGTGATTTTTGGATCAAAATCGTTTTTCCTTGTTCTTCGGGTATTGTTACTGTTCTTGAGTTCCCAGACTTCCGGATGAACACCAGACTTCCGGATGAACACCAAAGTTCCGGATGAACACCAGAGTTCCGGATGAACACTGAAGTTCCGAATGAATTTCTTTGTTAAAAAGTTCCGAATGAGTTTCTTTGTGAAAAGTTCCGAATGAGTCTAAATGTTCCGGATGAGTAAATCTTCCGAATGAACCTAAATCTTCCGAATGAATTAAAAAGTTCCGGATGAATGTTTATTTTCCAAAGTTCCGAATGAAGGTTTCCTTTCCAAAAAGTTCCGAGTCAGTCTAAAGTTCCGGATGAACCTAAATCTTCCGAATGAAGCAAAACTTCCGGATGAGCAGCTAAATCTTCCGAATGAGTTTATGTTAAGAAAAGTTCCGGATGAAGCCAATCTTCCGAGTGAAAAGTTCCGGATAAGCAAAGTTCCGAATCAAGGTTATTCTTCCGAATCAGTCATCTTTTGAGTATTATTAATTGTTACTGTTTCTATTCCTCCATTTTTATTTCATATTTTACTTTCAATTTTAATTTTAATTTTAATTCAAGTTTTTATTAATTGTCATTAAAGTAATTGTCTTTGATTTAAGTTTTCATTTTAGTACATTTAAACTTTTTATTAGATTAGAAAACCAAACCCTTTTATTTAGTAACCAAGAACAATCATTCCACTTAAGACCGAGATCAATTCGAGAGGATATCGAGAGAGATTAATTAGAACCTAGTAAAATCCTTGTATCATTAGGCAACTTTATGTTATAAATTGAGACGAAATAATATAATTTTTCCGCTTCTAAAACTCTGGGACCTATGTTTAAAAAAACTCTGGCCTTTTATGATGTAATGTACATGTTTTTATTCCGTCAGCTTTATATGAACTGTAATTCATTGTTTCTTGTACTATGACGTGTTACCCCCTCGTTGCCTAGTTGTTCCATGTCAGATTTTGGGGGTCTCGTAGAGTGGTATCAGAGCGATGGTTATGGGGAACTGAGTCATTTTCAAAAACTTAGTCATTTTCAAAAACTTAGTCTATAACCGAAAGTTCAAATATTTCATGTTTTAAGTGTCAACCACAGAATCTGCCAATGTTGTTCGATATATGCGCGGGTAATTCTTTAATCCTTATTATTTACTTTTAATTATCATTATAATATTTCTTCTCGTGATTACATGTTGAAATATTACGTTACCCTAATGACGATAATTACTATGTTTTTTCAAAGCCTTGTGCTTCTTGGATTATCATTCGATATTACTGTGATTACATCTGCTCTTACTGTATTTCTGGAATTCTTTTTCTTGTGAACTGATCTGGTTACGATGATTTTATATCGTTATGACGTTACATACTTGTATTCAGAGCGCGTGTACTGTCGACTTTTCATGCTCATTTTTCTGAGTACTATTGCTATTTCGTTTATGCGTGATGTGACTGACTTCATATGCTCGTTCGCTTTGAACCATCTATTTTTCTCGACTCACTGTTACATGATGTGCATACTCTCGCGATACCATTGTTCGGGATTGAATAAGTGTTGTTTTCGATAAAACTCCTGATTTTCATTCTTACTACGGTGCATGTTGCTTTCATTGTTTGTTTCCTTTAAAATATCTATTTAGATACGCAGATTTTCTTTCCGGCCATTCGTAATTGAATGTCTAGTATATAGACCATTGTGTAGCTCAATGTGTCTTCGGAAAAGACTAAAAGACATCGTGTGAGTAACACATCTCGAAGCATTCGTTAAATCAGTACCTGAGTAATATTGTGGGTTTTCATAATCTTGATTTACTTTTACGCCACCATTTTACACGACACTTGTACATGGATTACATCTTATTTTATTGACCATTCTACGTTTCGACTTCGACTTACAACATCCGTTGTACCTTGAACACATGATCGTCATTTATTATGTGACGGTTTTTTTTTTGAAATACGATCCTACTTGTATCCTCCCTTTTTCATTAAACCTCCTAGCCTCAGGAGTGTGACTTGTTAATATTTTGTTTCCTTCTCGGTATGTCTTGTGATTTTGGAAAAATCACGCCGCCAGGAGACCTTCCTACATTGCATCTTGCAGCCGAAGACACTGATGATATGCGTCGTTTTTTATCTCTCAGATTATCGTTGGCATTCTTGAACCATTTCAATATTGTGTTTTCTTTACATGATTAATTATACAGTTTATCTTTTTTCGTCTTTATGGAATCCACAAGTCTTGTGTGTACATTAATTCTGGGTTATTATGAAATTTGGATTTAATTTTAAACTGTGTCGAAAAATATACTTTGTACAGAAACTTTACAGGAAGTTTAGCTGTGTCGAGAAAATATTTTTATAACTTTAGACATAAAAATATATATTTCTACATGTTGAGACGTCCGTTTAGGACATAAAATTTGACCAGTAAACTTTAAAATCGAGCGAGTTAGGCTCATTTGAGATTGTAAAATCTAAGAAGTTATTTTCTGAATAATACTAAAATATCATTTTGGTAACAGATTTAATGCAAGGGCATTTTTGTCCATTTTTAATCCGTTTCAAGTCTCGAGTAAACCTGGAAAGTTGTTCAAAACATCGTTTTACACTGAATTGCATAGGACTTCGAGTATTAAAAATATCATTTAGCGAGTTAATGGGTCTAGTCAAACCCAAAAGTCAAAACTGATAGACTTTAAAAATATGATTTCAAGCGTTTTTGAGTTCGTTGAGCTCGTAAAACTTTAACTAATGATATTTCGCAAACAAAAAACTAGGATTGCGTTTGAATCAGTATAAAATAGTAACTTTGAGTTCGGTCATACATGTACATAGATCTTGAATTTTTGAAATTCGGTAACTTCCTAATATAGAAACTTTTCGGAGTGATTGTAATATGTGTTAACTGATACCCTACTTTCTTAAAAGTATATTATTGTCAAATTATCCACGATGTGCACACATACGGATTCCTTATTCCTTTCTTTTATTTATGACTTATTTGTCATTCCATTTTCTTTCTTTGCTTCTATCGTACCACTGATTTGGACCGATAATTGAAGATCTTGTTTACATATCATTCGTTATCGTTTTGACACGTGCCTCTTAACGATTTCAGCTAAACCTCTTGAAACCTTATCACCTTGTAACCATTTCGTTGACTGACTTGAACTACTCCGTATTTCCCTCGTGTAACCCACTCGCTACTTTATAAACTATTGTCATGTTACCATATGAACTCAAACAGATATTGTTTGCAAATCATTTTACAAAAGGTTTCATTTGGGCTTTCTTAAATAATTGAATGCTATCTTATAAAATTAACTCATATTAATTTTACAATGTATTCTCAAAATTGTTCTACCTTGGATCTTGTAAAGAATCTTGTAACATTACTATTGTTGAATTAAATATCTAGCCAGTACCTTATTGGCGAATAGTTTCATGTTTTACAATTGCACGATTTGCGACCCTTGTTGATTTACAATCTTGGTTCATTTTATCGCACTTTGCCTGTTTAAGCGATACTTGTGTTCATTCTTGTTAGTTTATCGCATGTATTTCCAACAACTCTATCTCTCGATGTATCTCCATATTGAAAGATCGTTATCCTAATCCAAGACTGAAAAGTTATACGAAAGGAGTTAAGAAACTGAAGCATAGCGAATTCTAACCGTTAAGATTCGTCGTGGTACAAAAATTACCTGGGAAGCAATGAATTTTGTTCTACACTTTGTACCTCCTCTTGTTTGCATCTTATACTGTTTTCAGGAGAACTCTGGGGACCAGAGTTCCTTTAGGGGGGAAGACTGTGAGAACCCGTACTTTTCCCAGCATTATTTTATTCTTTTTATTCGTGTTTCTGAATTTTCCAACGTATTACGTTTTCTTGTATTGCTATATGTAAATCCTGAGATTTCTAAATTATATTTTTTAATTATTTTATGATCATCGATAAATACTTTGTATGGAATTATAAAAATTTTATTTTATTTTTCCATATTTAATTTAAATCAAAGTTTTTGATTTAAAATCACCCGCGTGCGTTTTACAACGAGTTTATTTAAAATCAATGTACAACGAGAATTCCTAGTGATCGCGATACCGACGGATGCCCAAAGTTTAACGTTTTTTTATCGATTGTTTCGATAATTAATATTTTCGATGATGTCGTTTTAATTACATATTAAGTCGTGTCGGGAAATCATATAATCATTTTATGATGCATTGTAACTTTTGAAAAGTATTTTTACGAAACCCGAGCCCCGTAAATATTTTCAATATTTACTAATAACTGTTTTCTACCCTTTAAAACTATTAATTATTTTTAAGTCCACAAGTTTCAAACTTGGCAAATCTAACCCCTCCACTTAAACCACCATATAAATACCACTTTCCTAAACAAAAACACATACAATCACAATTTATAAAAAAAAGAACACCACCATCCTCCTCCTCCTTCTTTGTTTGCCGCCACCTTCAACCACAATTTCACCACCATCCATCTTGATTCATCAAAAACTAAAACAAGACCACTTCCTAGATTTTTATGGTGATTCTAATGATCCAAAAATCTTCCACATGCATCAAGGTTTTTATAACTTTGTGATTTATGGTTGGATTATGTTTAAATAATCTTGTATGTATTGTTTTTGGTAAGATTATCTTGTTTTGATCATAAAAAGTCTTGTTTTTAATCTTTGATTTTTGTTAGATTTTTCATACAAGTGCTTTTAGGAGTGTTTGGTTGATGGGTTTTATAGTATGATGATCCTAGAAATATGGGAATGATTAATTTTTGTGGGAAAATTGATTTGACTTGTTTTCTAAAAGTATAATTTGGGACAGCAGCTTTAAACAGATTGTTTTGTGGGTTTAAGTTCTGTTAAAAGCTGAGATTAATTGATATTGTTTTAGAGTTTTCCGAGACGCTCGTTTTGGTATAAGATAGAGCTTCTAAGTCATTACGAGTCAAAAGTTATGTTAGTTTTAGTTTTTCGTGTACCGGGAGACGCAAGTCGGCACAATCCGAAATTGTGGCTGATTTTGGGTCGACTCTCGGGGACTTTAGGCTTGGTTAGATAAATGAAACTACTGGTTTTCAAAGTTTACAAACTTATTTTGATGAGTCTAGTAGTGGTTTCAAAAGACGGATTGTCGAATTAACACTTTTAAAGTGGTCCAAACGGTTTTACAAAACAAGTGCACAAATCTGTCCCAATTTTGGAGTCGAGTAACGTGTCGAGCTGATGGATTTTAAAGTGTGAACTTTGGCTCAAATTTTGGTGAGGTCTTATACAGGTTATATGTGACCTTGACACCAATTTTCATCTAAAACGGACAAGTCTAGATAGGGTAGATCGGTGTGTACATTCGGGGTGTACTTGCTGATTTTATTTTAGACACGTAGTTCAATGTTTGTGTTGCGTGAGTTTGAGTATTCACCATCGGACATGGTGACTTACTCAAGTGCTTAGTCAATATATAAATGACTTAGCTACTGACCCAAGTAAGGTTAAAGGATAGTTTGACTTGCGTTGACTTGGCGTCGTATAACGAGTCATTTTCAAGTGTACAAGTGTTTAAACGAGTAACGTTGGATAAATGGATTCATTTGGTTCGTGTCAATGGTTTTGAAACATGAATACTTTGAAAACGGTTGAGTCATATTATATTTTGGTACATATCGATATTCGAGTTCGAGTCTTAACGCGCGCCTTATTTTGATAGGTTGCGGTTTTCGTATTTCCCGGGCATCCATATTGTTAGTGATCGTCTACCACTACCGTTTCTACTCAGTTGCTGAGTACCGTGATTTACTTACCTCGTGGCTAAGGTGAGTTCATAGCCCCTTTTTACTTGTACATGGTTTCTAAACACGGGGTGAGATTTTACATGGTGGAACACAACCAAATATAAAACTGTATTGCTATCCATAACTTGTATGCTATCCAGAACGTGTATGCTTTACAGATGATTTCAATGGTATTATTGCTTTTAGACGTTAGCCTTGAGTTTCCTCTCCTATCATGAACCGTTAATTGTCCCGTATGCTTTGCGCTAAGCGCGAATGTTGTGGGTGGATCCATCGGGATTGACAATCCCCGTCCCGATTACCTTGACGCACTAATATTCGTTTATACTTAAGTATTTAGGCTGAATACTCCCTAGAGGAACTTACGTTTGAGTTAAGCTTCGGTTCATGAGACTAAACATCAATAATATGCATCGTGACTACGTACAATGTACACAGTTAACCCCCCATTACGTGTTTTACGAATTCTATTGTGTTCCACACTTTTACTGCTAAACCTATGATTATCACTCAACTTTATGTTGACGATTTTACATGTTTAATCTCACGTATTATTACTTAGCTTTGCTTGGATGGGAGCCCGCAGGAGATTATCGCAGCTTGGAGATTTCTGTGATGCTTTAAAAAGACTGTTTTTAGTAAAAACTGTCAGGAATTTATTCTATCTTATAGGCAACTTTATAAATTGAGACGAAATAATATAATTTTTCCGCTTCTAAAACTCTGGACCTATGTTTAAAAAAACTCTGACCTTTTATGATGTAATGTGCATGTTTTTATTTCGTCAGCTTTATATGAACTGTAATTCATTGTTTCTTGTACTATGACGTGTTACCCCCTCGTTGCCTAGTTGTTCCATGTCAGATTTTGGGGGCTCACATATAAATACACCTCCTTATCTCTCATAATCTTCATAACTTGAATCTCTCCCTCTCCCTCTCCTCTTAGTCGATCGCAAGCCACAACCCACGAAGGTTTTTCGGTTGGTTTTCTTGGTTGATCGATTGTGTTAATAATCTAGTCCTAGCACCTCTCTGGGGTTGTTGGGTAGATTATTTACAAGTGTTGTAGCTCGGTTTTCACGTGCTAGAATCATGGTTAGCTCGTTGGATTACGTGTGTACAAGATCGTAATATAGTCTTACTTTAGACTATATCTTGGTATATTACGGTATAAGCCCGAATTGGTGATTCGTTCTTCGTCTTGCGGATTTGCTTTAGCGTAAAGGTCTGTAACCCTAATTCTCGATTAATTATAATTGTGTTATTATTATGATCTTGTTAAATCGCTTCCGCTATGTGTGCTTTGATCTCGCTTAGGGTTTTATATAATTGTTACGATATTAATAAACCTTCAGTGGCATCGAGAGCCGTTTCAACATGTTATAATTATCAAAAATCTAAAGTTTTTTAACAAATAATTGTTTTGAGTTAAAACTACATTTTTTTAGGTTTTCATAAAATTAGGGTTTTGTTTTTTTAAAAAATTTTTGCCAAATTTTTAATAAAAAACGGGAATTATTTTGAAACCCTAAATTACATGTGGGATAATTTTAGATTAAGTTGCATGATTAATTGTTATGTCATTTATGGTTACGATCCGAAGAGATTTAATTGTTAAGATTTGTGGGGTATCCATGATTACGTGCGTGTTTTCATGGTTCGTAAAATTATATGTTTATATGATTTTATGTGCTACGTGATAATTTATTCAATAAATCTAGAATTAGGGAAGACTTTTATATGAATATAAAGACCTAGATTTGATGATTATTGAATAAATCGTATGCATGTGGCTATTTGATTCATTTATTGCACATATAAATTGTTATTATGTGTTTATGATTTAGTTTTTTTACTTATTTATATTAAAAATTGGTGAATTGTTGTAAACAAGGGTTTTTATCAAAAGAAATAATATGGACTAAATCATATTAAAATAATGATTTGTTAGAGATTTAAATTACATAAGATTACGTTGATTGAGGAATTGCTATAATAATCTGACGGCCTACTCTTTTTGACAAACTATAAAGTGGGTTTAACAGGAAGGAGGTGTTATGCCATTAGTCGCTGACCAAATTCTCGGCTCGCTTGTGCGTCAAATTGAAATTACCTATGATTATTAATTGAATTATACCTTAAGGGTGATGTACCACAAATTCACATCCGAAACACAATGAATAAGGATATTGCTTTGTGCGTAGCCGAGTTCTAGCAAAAGTACGTTGTGAATAGTTGTGGGTAAATTCTTTAATTGGTTTAACCAATACCGCAACATAATTTATAAAGAAATTTAATCTTGTGGAAAATTTTACAAAATGTTTTATTAAACTTATGCTATGGAGATTGTATGCATGCTTCTCCATACATTGATTTTGACATCAAAATTTATACCCTTAAAATTTAATTCGAATGCTCCTAATTGACGAACACTTGAAATTACTTCGTCATCAAATGAGATGTTTGGGTGATGTTGTGATGGAGAGAAAACCGTTTGTAGAATGAGAATTCGTATGATGGTTTTACCTTACTCGGATTAGACGACTTAATTAAGTTACTCAGTGAGATCTGGAAACTTAATGCATTCAGAAGGGGTGAAACATGTTTACAATGCAAAACATTTTTTGGCAATGTCAATCCCTTAAATATCTAGAAATTAAAAATTGTTTGTCAATTGAATTGTTCGACAAGTCGCTATGTTGAGTACATTCATTACTAGCATATCAACTGATGTAATGGATTTATGTGAATATAGTTCTAGAATTCAAGAAAAATAATATGGTTTTTATACCGGGGTAATTTTATCTTCTTGAAAGTATTTTGTTATCGAAAATACTAATATTTGAACTTATTTATGTAGAAATGGCTCAACCCACCAATAACACTGTTCAAAGCTTTATTTGAATGTCTTGAACTTACTGGCCCAAACTTCAATGATTGGTACCACTCGCTTAGAATTGTCTTGAGAGCAGCGGGTACTATCGATATCTTGACTACTCCCTATCCGGAGGATCTTGCTGAAGGAGCATCTGATGCGCAAAGGCTTGAACACGCTGCTAATGTTAAGAAGCACTCGGAGGTGGCTTGCTTAATGCTAGGAAAAATGGCTCCTCCACTTCAACAGAAGTATGAGCTATTTTCACCTAAGCGAATGCTTGGTGAGCTCAAGGCTATGTTCGAGAAGCCACAAGCTGTGGAGATCTACGACTTGGTAGATGCTTTGCATAGCTGCAAGCAAGCTCTAGGAAAGTCTGTAAGTGCCTATTACTTGGAGATGAGAGGTTATATGGAACAGCTCATTGCACTAGAACAACCCTATGATCATAATATGGTTATTAACTTGATCAATAGGTCCCTTAACAAGAACTTCAACGATTTCGTTAGAAACTATAATATGCATTGTACGGGGAAGACAGTTAATGATTTGCATACAATGTTCATGACTATGAAAAGGGGTTGAAAGACAAGGCATCTACCGCTACGCCTTCTGTACTAACCATACAAAAGGGTAGAGTGAGTAAGCCAAAACCTCAAGCGAATAAAAAGAAAGGAAAAGGCAAGGCTGATAAGGGCAAACAAGTTGCGACTTATTCAAAACTTAAGCAGAACTTTGTCAAGAAGAATAGATCTCAGAAGGATGAGACTTGTCACCATTGCAAGGAAAGTGGTCACTAGAAGAGGAATTGCCCTCTTTACCTCGAAGAATTGCGAGAAATAAAGAAGAAGTCTGAGCAGAGCGCTGCAGCTTCAGGTACTTTATTTATGATTGAATTGTTCAATTTAACATACAAATTAAACTCCTGGGGTATATGATACGGGATGCGGTATTAACATTTTTAATACACTGCAGGGATTTAATCTGGAAGGGAAGCTTTCCTATGGGGAACAATTTCTGCTAGTGGGCAATGGTTCACAAGCAGCAGTTGAAGCTATAGGAACATTTAATCTAGTTTTACCTTCGGGTTTAGTACTAAGTTTAAATGATTGTCATTATGCACCTACAATTGTTAGGGGTGTTATTTCCTTTTCTTTTTTGTTAAATAATAGATTCGTTCACACGATTGATAATAATGGAATTTCTGTTTGAAAAAATGGTATTTTCTATTTTAAAGCAATTTATGTGAATGGTGTGTTTGAAATAGACATGCATGATAATGAATCAAAGAATGATAAATATGTCTTTAGCATGAGTAAGAAGATAATGTTTGACAAGAACTCTTCTTATCTTTGGCATTGTAGACTTGCCCATATTGGGAAGACTCGTATACAAAAACTTCAACGTGAAGCTCTTTTGGAAAATATCAATGATGAATCATTTGATAAATGTGAGTCTTGTATCTCTAGAAAGATGACCAATAAACCTTTTAATAGCAATATTGAAAGAGCTACTGATCTACTTGGACTAATACATACTGATGTGTGTGGACCACTTAGACATACGTCAAGGAAAGGTGCTAGCTACTTCTTAACATTTACGGATGATTATAGCCGTTATGGTTATGTTTATTTACTTAAGCATAAACATGAGGTATTTGAAACATTCAAAGTTTTTAAAGCAGAAGTAGAACTGAAATTAGGGAAGAAGATTAAAGCTCTTCATTCTGATAGAGGTGGTGAATATTTAAGTCAAGAGTTTATAGATTATCTAAGTGAGAATGGAATTGTTCAGCATCTTACTTCTCCCTATACTCCACAACAAAATGGTGTATCCGAAAGGAGAAATCGTACATTATTGGATATGGTGCGATCTATGTTTAATCTTACAACTTTACCTTTATCCTTATGGAATTATGCTTGAGAGTCTCTTGTTCGCATTTAAATATGGTTCCCACAAAGAAGGTCGATAAGACACCATATGAACTATGGCATGGAAAGAAGCCATATTTGTCTTATTTAAAGGTCTGGGGTTACGAGGCGTATGTGAAACATGACTCGGGTGACAAACACCAACAACGATCTGTAAAATGTATCTTTGTATGATACCCTAAGGAAACTATGGGTTACTACTTTTATTATCCACCTAAGAACAAAGTAATTGTTGCTAGGTATGGAGACTTCCTTGAATCTGAACTTGTAAATCAAGAATTCAGTGGGAGAAATTATGATCTTGAAGAGAGTCATATAGATACATTACCTTCTGAAAACACTAGCGATGAAATTCCTGTAGAACCATAAAGTCTGGCGGTTCCACCAGAATTAGTTCCTTTGCGTAGATCCAAAAGGATTAAAAACGCAAATAACAATATATGTCTTAACATAGAGGATGATGATGAGTTAGGGGATCTTGGTGAACCCGCTAATTATAAATCTGTCATACTTGATCCTGAGAAGGATAAGTGGATGGTTGCTATGGATGAGGAAATGAAATCCATGAAAGTAAAATGATGTTTGGATTCTTGTAGAACCACCACCGAATGTTAAAGTAGTGAGACATAAGTGGATATACAAGAAGAAACCCGACATGGACGGAAAAGTACAGTCCTATAAAGCTTGTTTAGTAGCTAAAGGTTTTACTCAAACTTTTGGCGTAGACTACGAGTAGACATTTTCTCCTATAGCAGACTTAAGAGCTATTAGGATTCTCATAGCTATAGCAACATACTATGACTATGAGATATGGCAAATGGATGTTAAAATCGCCTTCTTGAATGGTCGCTTAGATGAAGACATCTATATGCAGCAACCAGAAGGGTATGTTGATCCTGAGAATCCAGGACATATGTGCAAGTTTCAAAGGTCCATTTATGGTTTGAAGCAAGCATCACGTCAATGGATTAAAAGTTTTGATAAAGAAATCAAAAAGTTTGGATTCATTCAGAATCGTGATGAGCCATGTGTATATCGCAAACCTTGTGGGAGTGATGTAGTATTCCTAGTCATATATGTTGATGACATATTAATCATCGGAAGTAACATTCCAAGACTTAAAGCAGTTAAGGATTATCTTGGTAAATGTTTTTCTATGAAGGATTTAGGAAAAGCTACATACATTCTGGGAATTAAGATCTACCGGGATAGGAATAGACAGTTAATTGGTCTATGTCAAGATGCTTATATAGATAAGATTTTAAAGAAGTATAATATGCATAATTCCAAGAAAGGTTTTCAGGCTATGGAAGTTAAGCATAATCTGAGCAATGAGATGGATGCATCAACTCCTGAAGAGGAGGCATACATGCACAAGGTACCTTATGCTTCGGCTGTAGGATCTATAATGTATGCTGTTAGATGCACAAGGCCTGATGTGGCGTTTGCTCAGAACTTGGTCAGTATATACCAAAAGAATCCAGGGAAGCTCCATTGGACTGCTGTTAAACATATTCTAAAGTATTTGAGGAGTACGAAATATATGTTTTTGGTATATGGAGGGAAACCAGTCATAGAACTGAATGTGACAGGTTTTTATGATGCGTCCTGGTAATGTGATAAAGACGATACGAAGTCTCAAATGGGTTATGTTTTTGTTATCAATGGAGGAGCAGTTGACTGGAAGAGCAAGAAACAGACAACGATTGCAATGCATGCTACTAAGTATGAGTACATGGCTGCTTCAGACTGCAATGGAAGCTGTTTAGATTAGGAAGTTTATTGAAGATCTTGGAGTGATGCCTTCAATTAAAGAAACTATAGATATGTATTGTGACAATTCTGCCGCGATAATATTTGCCAATGACCCTGGAGTCATGAAAGGCGCCAGACACTTTATGCGTAGACATCACTACGTCCGAGAACAAGTTGAAGCTTGTGAAATCAAATTGATAAAAGTTCACACAGATGATTACGTAGCCGATCCTTTAACTAAGGCTTTGCCTATACCAAAGGTAGTTAAGCATGGCAAAGCGATTGGGCTGCAACTAGCTAGCGAACTCATGCAATAAATTTGTGATTAGTATTTGGATAAAATATGTTATGACATTATTATATAATAAAATAAAGATTAGGTTTCGTTTATTCCTATTATTTAATAAGTGTATCCTATTTTATATGTTTTAATTCATGAATAAATGTTATGCTAAATGTCCGTTGTCGATTAATAATATGAGAATATTATTAATTTAAGACAAATCAAAATAGTGATAGAGTATACTTGACAGTATATTGATCAATTTTGGATGATATTCGATGAATTGAATATTGGACTTATCATAACTATATGTTTTTACTTTATGGATCTTTGTCCTCAAGTAAAATATAAATAGTTATACTTAACACTTGAGATACCAGGAAACTGTTCTGAATCTAGTGCATCTCTGTGGAATAATCTAACGCTAAACGTAACTGGTAGCTATAAGGATTATTTTCGGAAGTGTTGCAAAATTCATAAGTTTTGCTCGTAGTCAATATGGGGTTTATTTCCTCCAATTTCGTTTTGGAGTTTAATACGACTGGCCCCTCGTGGGATTAGTAAGATGTTTGTGTGGCCACACCCAAATTTGTTTTGGTAATCTTGCTGAATCTGTGAACGAGAAATATAATGATTAATGAAAGGAATGACTGAGATCCATATCCTTATTAACTTTGTATTAGAATTATAAGGATAATAATAACGATGTAGAATCGTTAAAAGGTTTTGTCCAGGAGACCTTACTAGAGTTGTACTAGTGACATTGCTAAGTGTAACTAGACGCTAGTCAATGTAATCACGATATTCGAAATATGTCCAAGTGAGAGTTGTAAGTTTATGGACTTATATTTAATAGTCATGTGATAGGATCGAACTCGAGATTACGGGATTGCACACAATACATAAAGAGTTAATTTAATTAATAAAAATTTGTGCACAGTGTCTCATAACACTTGTTGCAGACAACCAATGAATAAATACTCAACAAACAAAGTTCATAACATAAACAAGCAAATTTCATTAAAGACATGAATTGAGCACACAAAACATGGTTCAAAGCTGATACATACTTAAACAAAACATTCGGTACACAAAGCCTAGTTCAAAGCTGATACATAGTTAAACCCTACACATTCAGTACACAAAACCTAGTCCAAAGTTCATCATCAAGGGCTGATACATACTTAAACAACACAAATCCTACTAATATCTAATTCTTAACATAGAAAAACAACAATAAGGCCACCATGATCAAAGCTGTCTTCTTATCTCAGCATCAACTTCCTGTCTCTGTTGAGGATTCAGCTGGAAATGCATCTAATACAAAAGCCCTTTGTACCATGCATTATCCAATTCAGTGTCATACCAATAGAATCATTACACTTTCTCACACCAGTTTTCTGCAAGTTAGGTTTTATGAATTATCATATCTTATCATTCAATTAAAATTAATGCTTAATAAAATTAAATTAGGTGTCGTTAAATCTAACTTACGTATCTGTTCGGGCAAACTAAGAATCTTCTAGCAGGATTGACGGGTTTCCATGAAGTGTACTCCATCAATGGAAGATTGCACGTACATTCAAAAGGGATGTTTTGTTCGTAATGCCAATTTGCCATTTTTGAGTTTTGATGGAAAAGAAAATAGGGTTTATGTTTAGATCTCCGGAAATTAGGGTTTATGTTTTGATCTCCATTTTTGAGTTTTGATGGAAAAGAAAAAATAGGGTTTATATTTAGATCTCCAGAAATTAGGGTTTATGTTTAGATCTCCATTTTTGAATTTTGATGGAAAACAATAAAGTAAAGGTCAAAGGGTACGGGGGTATTTAGGTTTAGGATAAGGGTATGTAGGTTTGGATCTTGGATCTTGGATTTTGGATCGAGTATGATGGGATAAAAATTTTCTCTACCATCCACCTAGGATATATTAACTGAATTTATAATTTATTTTAATTAATTTAATGACGTATAAATGTTCCCGGTCATATTGGTAATACTATTACAAACAAACAAGTAGAATGGTAAAGTCACGAGATAAAATAGTAAGTATTTAAAGTCGCACAAATCAATAAGTAAGATGATATTTTATGGCGTTTACCCTATTTTTAATCATGTTCGGTTATAATACTACCAAAGTACCAAGTAACAAAGATAAAAAAAAATCACGTAATGAAAAACAAATTTTATCTAGACAAAATCAAATAGTGGTTAAAAGTGTGACAACTCAAGTTCTTAACACATTGTGTAAACGGACGAGGAAAAAAATTGTTACATTTAAAAAAAACAAAAAAATAGTCTGAGTAAAGACATTATTTTGAATTTAAAAAAAAGAATAACTAGTTAATGTAACGACAATTACAATATAACAAGACTTGAGTAGGGCGGAACATTAGGCTCGGCTCGGACCGGACTGGCCAAGACCGCACCTGGTCAAGGACCAAAACCCCAGATCGAGACCGGATCGAAATTCCCGACCCGGTTCGGTTCTATTAGGTATAATCGATGAGGTTTTTTTTGACAAAACCGAATCGAACCAAGGACCGAAATGGTCCAAAACCGCGGACCGAGGACTAAATTGAATTGTTCATTTCGGTTCGGGCCAATCCGATCTGAGTCGATTTTAGGTCTGTAATGCTCAGCTCTAGACTTGAAGGACCAAAACGCCCGCAAAAAGTGCCAACCTTTGTACGCTGGTAAAAAATGGCGTTAAATGGGAATTAAATCCGCAATCTGCCCAAAGTTTAGGGGCCAACTCTGTAAAAAAGTTACTCTGTTTTACTACCAGTACTTTTTTAAACCAAACACAACAACACCCATCTTCACAAAAACACACACACACACACACAGTGAAAAAAAAACAGTAACCTAGAACTCATAATTCATTTCATTTATAATCGGGTTTCATTTTGATTGAATTGGTATAGTGGTGGTTCAAGTGACGACGAAAGCCACAGTGCATCATCTGCTCCTCGGATCCGGTGCCGGTCTCGGTTCCGAAGCGTTAATGGGTATATCTATCTCATTATCTTCATTTTCCCCATTTTTTGGGGTTGTGGATTAATCGGTCGGATGATGAAAGATTGAGATGTGGGTAGTATGTAGAAGTAGAACCAATGTCGTGTGTATTTTTGTGATAATTTAGGGGGTGTTTGGTTAAGCTTATGTATTGGGCTTATATAATGTTATATAAGCCAACTTAGTTGCTTGGGGGCATGTCTTGAACTGTTAGTAGTTTCAAGTCTCGGCTTGAGGTTAATGTGGTACGTTAGCCACATTCCATTGTACTTGATCTTTATGTGATTAATATACATCTTTACCCGGGTAACTCTTTACCTAAAAAAAAAAGAAGAAGCCATTTATGGCTTATATATAATACAATAAGCTTATAAGCCTTATTTAAGTGTTTGGTTTAGCTTATATAGTTAATAAAGTTACATGACTAAAACCTACATAAAATAAAAAAAGGATGTAATTATTAAATGTGGGTATAAATGTCTTTTCATATGATATTTCTTATATAACCCACTTATCCTTGTATAAGCCACAAATTCTTGGCTTACCAAAACCCCCTTATTAGGCCAAACCTGGATAAACCCGACCCATTGGGCCTAGTATAATCCTACCCGCTGTGTTTTAGGACAAAAGTCAAACATTGGCAGTTATTTAGTATGGACACAACGTTTCACAAAAAGTAAACGTTGCAACCCTTAGTCGAAGTACCCTTTCATTCAGTATATATAGTTTAGAATGTGTGACATAATACGATGATCATATATGTTTGTAAAACACAAGTTTCAGTTTATTAATAAAAGTCTATAGTTCGGTATATCTTGATTCTTGGTTTTGTAACATCGATCCGGGAAGTTTTCCTCCAACAATTGGCATCAGAGCGTGGTTATCACCAAGCAAATCATCATATACCAAGGTTATTTTTCTGCCCAGTTTCGAATAAAAAATCCATTTGATTTCCAGATTTCGCAAAACACCCAAAACACAAATTTCATCCGAATCAAAATTAATTCATCAGTGTTTTGATTGAGGGTTCCTACCCACGAAATCGTTTTTGCAAGATTTGTTTTTTCTTCCGTTTCATATTTTCTTTGAAAAAGGGGAACAAATTAACCCAAGAAAAAAAACCCAGATATAGGTTTAGTACAAAACCCAGATTCGAAACCCAAAAAAGTCAACGACAGAAAAATAAAGATCATCGAGAGGGAACAAACACACCTGTTTGTAGATTCCACTGAATCAATCCCAAGTCTGAAAATCACCACGTGATTTTCGTTTATCCAAAAGCCCCAAAATTAATTGAGGCAAAGATCCCCAAATCACATCGAACCAATCGAAGGATTCGTACGAGGGAATACGCTGCTACGAACAACGAATCGTAGAAGAAGTTTGGATAAATACCCAGTACCGATTGGAGATCAGAACTTGAAGAAAACTTCGATATTATCGAAGAAGGAAGAAGGAAGGAACGGTCAAAGTTTTAAGAACGGTTGTGTGTGTTTTATCTAAACACAAAAAAGAAAAGCCGGTTATAAAACAAAGATTAAAAGGACAAGTTTTGGGTTATATACAGTCAACGGGCCAAAAAAGCCCAACAGGTTTAATTATACTTTTCATTTTTTTTGTATTTTTAGTTTTTTTTGAAGTTTAAGTTTTTTAGAAGTTTAAGTTTTTATAATTTAAGATATTAGAAATCATTAAGTTTTAAGGTTTATTAAGATTGAAAGTTTTAAGTTGTCTTATTTGGTTTATGATAAGCAACAAGGTTTTTAAGGATTTTTCTTATTTGGTTTACGATAAGAAAATAAGGTTTTTTAGTTTTTTTTCTTATTTGGTTTACGATAAGAAAATAAGGTTTTTCAGTTTTTTTTCTTATTTGGTTTATGATAAGAAAATAATACAAGGTTTTAAGTTTTTATTTGGTTTATGATAAAAACAAGTTTTAAGTTTTTATTTGGTTTATGATAAAAACAAGTTAAGTTTTATTTGGTTTATGATAAAAAAAGTCTAAAGTTTTTGTTAAGTTTTAATATTTTATTAGGTTTAAGATAAGAAATATATAAAGTTTAAAGGTTTTACATATTGAAGTTTATAAGTTTATAAGTTTTAAGTTTTAAAGTATTTAAAGTTTTTAATAAATTTACCAAAGATTAAAAGTTTCAAAAGTTTTAAGAAATAATAGGAGACAGTTCGAAGAATGATAAAAATAGTCAAGTAATGAATACCGGAAGTACAACCCATTTTCAATGCCCCTTGCTAAGTTCAACAAATTATACCACATGGTCCATAAGAATAAAAATTATTCTACAAGCAAATGGCCTTTGGGAAATGATTGAACCTACTGATCAAACAAAAGAAGATGACAAAAGAGATAAAACTGCAATGGCATATCTCTTTCAAGCACTACCAGAAGATCTAGTTTTACAAGTGGCAAATTGCACAAGTGCAAAAGGAATATGGGATACGTTGAAGACCAGAAATATTGGTATGGATCAAGTACAAAAGGCGAGATTACAAACTCTTAGATCAGAATTTGAAGCACTGGAAATGAATGATCAAGACAATATTGATTCATTCACCTCGAAAATGACAAATATGGTTTCAAAGATAAATAGCCTTGGAACAACACTTGATCAACCAACTCTAGTACGAAAACTGCTGAATTCTATGCCAGACAAATTCCTTCAAATAGTCGCAGCCATTGAACAATACTCGGATTTAGAAAAAATGTCATTTGACGAAGCAATTGGAAGATTAAAGACATTTGAAGAAAGGCTCAAGCACAAGAAGAACAAATATGTTAATGATCAAGATAGACTATTATTTGCAAGACACAATGATAATGGTCGAAGACATCACCAAGATAATCAAGGAAGAGGAAGATACATTCCACCACATAGCCGAAATCGTAACGATAATGGACAACATGGAAAAGAAGGAAATTCCTCGCAAGACTACAAAGAAGCAATAAAGCACCCTGGAAGCCAAAACAGATTCTCAAAAGATTTCAGCAACATAAAGTGCTATAACTGCAACAAAATATGGACACTATGCCTCGCACTGCGATGAAAGATCTCAAAGATACCAAAGACAAGAACAGTCGAATTTAGTCCAAGAAGATTTTGAACCAACGTTACTTATGGTAACTATTGAAGAAGATGAAGTTGATAATCATTCCAAGTTTACAACATATGATTACAAAGAAGACTCAAGCTCGAAGAATCAAGATTTCAAGGAAAAGATTTGTGACACAGCGTTTATGATTAGAGGGGAGAATATTAGGCCAAACCTGGATAAACCCGACCCATTGGGCCTAGTATAATCCTACCCGCTGTGTTTTAGGACAAAAGTCAAACATTGGCAGTTATTTAGTATGGACACAACGTTTCACAAAAAGTAAACGTTGCAACCCTTAGTCGAAGTACCCTTTCATTCAGTATATATAGTTTAGAATGTTTGACATAATACGATGATCATATATGTTTGTAAAACACAAGTTTCAGTTTATTAATAAAAGTCTATAGTTCGGTATATCTTGATTCTTGGTTTTGTAACATCGATCCGGGAAGTTTTCCTCCAACACCCCTTATATAAGCTTATAAGCCTACTTATATAAGCTTAACCAGACACTTGATTTCGACTTATAAGCTTATAAGCCCACTATATAAGCTAAAACAAACACCCCCTCAATTAAAGTGTATTTTTGTGGTATGTGCCTTACTGTAGCTAGAAGGTCGTATGTAAGTTGGCGGGGGAGAGAAAGCTGATGTGGCAGGAAAATGTGGGTCGTCCGGTGTCCTTAGTGTGGGTAGCCTAAGGTTTTGGAGTAGTGATATTATGATATTAGGGGAAAGTATAGATTTTAAGTTTTAGTTAGTCAGGGCGTTGTTATTTTATAGATAGTTAGAGCATTGGGTACCCATGAGCCGTCCCGTTGGTGCCGCGGGACCCAATGGTACATATATTAAGCCGCTAAAATACAAACAAAGGGACCATTTCGGAAGGGAATAAAGATTAAAGATGTTAAAACACCGCCCACGGTGTCCTCTTAGCGTTTTTGTGTGCCGTTTTGGGGGAAAACGTCATTCTTGGCGTAGGATACCTTATGCTCTTGTGATTTGGGGTTAGGTTTGTTCTTTATAGAAAATACTTGGATAAAAATAGGATTTACAAAAAAATGATAGGATTTACATAGAGGTGGAAGGCGAACGAGCACTAAGTCGCTAGCCCTTTTGGATTGTGAAACTAGTTCTTTTGAATACAACATTTGTGGATCTAGGTGCCATAACATTACTATGCATAACTCGTTAAACTCTTGCGATAAGCTGAACCGCCTCAGGTGCATGCAAGGAAACCAAAGGTATCAAAAGCGAAAGGAATAAACACGTGTTGGTTTTTAATGCATATTTTCTCGTGTTTTGTCATTTTGCACGAGGCATCTTTCAGAGCGCCTGTCCCACTGTAAAAAAACCGATTACTCAATCCCACGAGAGGAGAAACCCCGTTTAGATTCACATACGCATGTTTCCCTGGCCTAAACACATCCAAAAACCAGAAGTGTGAGTGTAGATCTTCAATCCAACAGTTTGTTGATTTGAATTAATTTTATGCTAATGTTTTGCGTGAATGTAGAGTAGAAATTTGTAGTGCATCAAGGGGTAGACTATGACTTGACTATAGATAGTGTAATTACTAAATTTTGAAATGTGGAATAGTTAAAAGGTAGGTTGTAAGACCGGATGTCCAAATGATATACAAAGAATGGACGTGTTAATTGAGGACATTGTTAGAGTGTACCTATAGATTTGTGTAAGCTGTCTAGGTTTGTCGATTTGAAGTAGTAATTGTCCAATATCATGTGTGTATATAGAGTACAAGTTTGAGTTGACTTAGATTCTGTGTTGAACTCTGCGTGCAATTTGCTAAGGACCAAGGGTTCATTTAATGTGATCACACCGTTTAATAAACTTCAAACGGCGGAGCAGTTGAATTGTAGTTTGTAATAGCTTATTTTAACTAGATAGTTGTTGTGTGTTAAAGGAAACCGGCTATGTGTGTTGTTTCTCATAGTTTGATTCTTCACGCTGTATATGTTGCATTATGTTGTGCGTTGTTTTTCATTTGTAGCAATCTAACTTGTATGTATGTGACTTTTCTTGCAGAGCTTGAGACAAAACGAATTCTGCTTGATATATTTAAAGAGAAGCAACAACAGAGTGCTAAAGCTGGTATTGATGATGATTTTTGTCTTTTGTTTTCTTCAACATATAAAATGAAGTATATAACATTTTAACTGTTAACTATAAAAAATAATGACTAAATAAAGTGATGTCATGTTATTACCACCGTGGTACACCCAAACAATCCACCATTTGACTAGACATATAGTTAAATAAAAATGTCCTTTAATCAAGTATACAAAAGGCTTCTTACTGAAGCATACAATCATTGAGTAATGCAGGCCTGCTATTGCATAGTTTGGTGGGGTGAGTATCTTTTTGTACAGTGAAAAGAACAATTATGAGAAAACCATCGAGTAAATGTAAATATTTGGAGCAGAAGATGAGTTTTCAAGAGCCTGTATGTTAAACCCTTGATAAACCTAATAAGAAAAATACAAAAAATGAACATGTGATGTGTCCTAGTGATGTCTACTCTATCTAAATCTATAAACAATAACTTACATATGATGCTCACCATAGTTTCTGACCGTTCTACGTGATGTTAACCTTATCAGAAACCTGAGGATGGTGATGGTTCTATCAGCCATAAAGTCCAAAGGTTGGCGAAGTACCGTTTTTTAAAGGTAACCATGTTCATAATTTCTGCAGTGCTTTTGTGTTTTACTTGCACTTTATCCAGGCCCAAGAATATAGAGTTTGGCTCTTCTCTTGGGGTTATAGAGATATGTACTTAGAGTGATGGTCTGCTGATGCAGAAACAATCTGATCTTTTGCTGAACGCTGATGATCTGGATGCCATGTGGGTTTGCTTAAGAGAAAATTGTGTTATTGATGATGCCACAGGTGCAAAGAAGGTATCGACCTCCTTAAAATATTGCTTTTATTTACTTCTACTGTTGTCCTGGTAGGTCTATTGATAGGCATTTTTGTGACACTTTTATGTAGTCATTCTCATACCGTTGTGTCCGACTTTTATTTAGTTTCTACAGAAGATGTACTTTGTCCCAAATTTTTTTTTTGCTAACCTGATAAACTTATACTTCCATTATTCTATTTTTATGATGATTTCTGATCGGTTTTTGTTTTACACACAACCACAATATAAATTTACCCACAATATAAATTTACATGATTGGTTTCTGTTGTTTTGGTAGTATACTAGCTCTTTGCTTTAGGTTCCAATGAGTATGCTGATCTTTCTTTCTCTTACCTTCTGTAGATGAACTATGAAGACTTCTGCCCTATTGCCTCTGTCTGTACAGAGCAGATAGGCCCGAAATGTCGTCGGTTTTTATGAAATTTTATGAAATTTGAGAAAGATGAGTTAGGAAGAATTGCCATTTTGCCCTTCTATCTTTACGTAATGTGCACTGTAAGTGTTCCTCTATGCATCCTTACTGTTCAATTCTATTCAACACGGACCTTTCAACATCATATGATTATAGCGATTCTGAAAATTTCTTCCTGTGTATAGGTTTCTCTTACTCAAGCCAGAATTGATATGAGTGAGCTTGATGAGGATTCTGATGGTTTTCTTCAACATCATGTACGTGCCGTTATCTTAAGTGTCGATTTGTATAAAGTAGCTTGTGATATTCTTGTTTTAATGGAACATAAATAGAGTATATTAAACATTTTTTGTCCTTTTCTTGCTACAGGAAATGGAAGCTTATATTCGAGGTCTTATCCCATATTTGACTCAGTTACGTGATATGCCTACACAGTTTGTTCAAATGTATTGCCGCATCGCTTCCAAAAAATTCTTCTTTTGTGATCCCAGTAGAAGAGGTTTGTTTTTCATAGTCGATTGTATTTTCATGGTTACAGTTTGCGGATAAATTCTTCTTTTTTTGATAATGCAAATTGATATTTCTCATATTTGCTATTTCTCGTTTGTAATATTCCATAATCATTATCATGTTTAATTTAGTTTTTCTTTCAATCCCCACAATCATGAATGCATACCTATCTTATCAATCGCTTATAGATAGGGATGAGCACGGTATTGGTCCCGTACTGACCCCATACCGAATTAGTGCTACCGATTTTTCCCGAGCATAAACTAGTGGTACATGTATCGTACCCAACGCGATTCGGATATCGGTAACGGTACGGGTATTGGTACTTTTCGGGAATTTCCCGATTTGGTATCGGTGCTGTACCGGATTAGTGGTCCCGATTTTTTTTTTCACATTATTTCGTAGTCCCGGTACCGTACCGAACGGGATTCGGATACCGGGGATCGGTACGGTTCCGGTACGTATCCGGTTCGGTTCCAGGATTCGGGTCGAAATGCTCATCCCTACTTATAGATCTTCCATAAGTTGATAGTCATTGCAATGCCTCTTCCATGCATTGTAATATCATGGGATAATGATCTTTGTTTTATGGCTTAAAGGTTAAAGCATTAATGGTAATTATTAATTGTACAGGGAAGGCGTGTATAAAGAAGGTGCTGCTTAGTAACTGTTTTCAGGAACTCATGGAACTACATCAGGTACTATGTCAGCTATACACATCTGTTAGCGTTACCCGTATACATCACATATGACCCTTTTTTGAGTTCTAAAATACAAGCCCTTTTAAATATGTAATAATAAGATGCAAAGGCATTTGTCCTTACTCCTTAGCCTTCCCTTATCTCTCTAATCAATTCCCACACGTTGTCTTTTTAACTTAAGCAGGAAATGTATATTAGTTAAAGTTAATGTGTTACACTGTTACTTAGTGCTTACGTTTGTATATCATTATCTTTACAGGAAAGCGAAGAAGAAGTTACGGACACTGAACAGGCTGAAAACTGGTTTTCCCTGACATCTGCACAGCGTATATGTGGTGAGCATTATTAATCTGTAACTTCAGTGCCTGTGATATGCTTATATATCTTTTTCTTTTTGGGTCCTGGAACTTATTGTATTATCAGTAAATAAAAAACTAAGACACTCATACTTGGTTACAGATGTGTTCCTTGCGCTTGATACGGATATGAATGGTACTCTAAGCAAGCAGGAACTTCGAGAATATGCAGATGGGACACTCACAGATATATTTATTGAGAGGGGTAAAAACTCTGACTTCCATCAATTTATGTTATTTGGTTTGCTGGATTAAAATATATTTTGAACTCGAAGGGTAAATTTTATGTCGAAACTTAAACCAAATTATTTTAATTACATGTAAAAAAACTATATTGGATAATAAAACTCGTGTTGGATATATAGAAAATTTACAAACAATTTTTATGTAGTAAATTCCTATTATAGCATCAAATTTGTATTCCAATTTACATACACACCTACAAGTTCTTAATATTTATCATACAATGACATATTAGATTATCTTATGCATATTCCATCTGCAGTGCGGTACTCTTAGTTAATGTGTAATTTTTATTTCTGAAATGCTCTTTGTTTTTAAATTTCTTGTAGCTTTTGATGAGCATTTGCGCCGTGGCAAGTCTGGAAATGCTAATGCTCGGGAAATGGACTTTGAGAGCTTCCTTGACTTTGTTCTAGCGCTAGAAAACAAAGATAGTCCAGAGGGTATAACATATCTATTCAAATGTTTAGATCTTAACGGAAGGGGCTCCCTCACAACAGCTGATATTCACACACTCTTCAGGTAACATTTGCTAGTTTTTTTTCCCTTCAAGTTTCAGTTAGCTCTATTTCATCTAAATCTAAATGGAAGTAAAGAAGGGGAGCATTTAAAGTTGAAATATTGCCTGATATACCGTTCCTAAAACAATGAAATCTCTAATTTTCCTGCTTGTGGTACATGAGTTGTGTCCATAAGCCTCAACTATGAGATACATATGACCTAAAAGATGACACTTTCAAGTAGAGGTTGAAAAAGGGGCTGATCAGATGGGTTAGGGAAGCATTTCAAAGGGGTTTGGGTGTTAAGGGTACTTTCTTGAATGGGCTGCATGTGTGGGCTGAGTCGTCGTACCTGCTAAAGATAAAACATAACCATTCAAAAAGCATATTCTAGATATAGACTTTTCAAATGAGCTCTTTAAACACCATATCATTCAAAGCTATCAAGTAAAACGTGGGAAGCTTCTAATTGTGCTGTTTTTTTGCTTATATCCAATTCAGAGATGTGCACCAAAAGTGGATCGAGGGTGGAAACTATGAGTTATGCATAGAGGATGTCCGAGACGAATTACGGGATATGGTGAAGCCAGCTGATCCTCTAAGGGTCACACTTTCAGATTTGTTATCATGCAAACAGGGTGGAACTGTTGCTAATGTGCTTATAGATGTACGTGGTTTTTGGGCTCCCGACAACAGAGAACCTTTTACAAGAAGAGGAAGTACCAGATATGTTAACCTCTCATAACTGCTTTTTAAGAACACTGTTTATTCTATGTAAAGGTAGACGATAACTTGCAGTGTTTTAACGTTTTCACCTACTTCTACGAGTCAGAAGCTGAGCTACAATTTACTTTAGTACCTTCAGGGTTTCAAACTGATTAGTAAAATGTACTAGGATTTCATGTGCTATCTTCTGTATTTGTCCAGCTCGTGTGTGATTTTATATTCTGAATGAATGAGGTGTTGTCCAAAGAACCGGACCAGTTGAGGCCGGTATTGACTGCATGGTTAGGGTTCATTTTGCTAGGTTTAGGCCGGTAGTGATTTGTTAGGAAGGGCGTTCTACTAGTATCAAGGACGGTCTTCAATAAATATAGGGCTAGTTCTTTGTTGTTACAAATGTACATCACCACAGCAGTCTGGTTTGCTTTCTAGGTAGTACAAGTAACATATATTTTACTGCGAAATCACAAGATGTAAATATGCCAAAAATCTAACTAAAGCTTTCTCTTAGTTTGTGACCCAAGGAACCTGATTCCATGATTTGGGTACTCGTTTATGCAGCGATCGAAATCAAGTTCACATGTCATGAAAGACTCATTGTGGTATCTATATATGAGTGTGTTGGTACATAGTGATGACGTATTTTTGCATCTAGAGAGCAGGTTGTTCGGAAGCCCAAAGGATGAGTTTAGTACAATTCTTGTTAACCATCTTTTTGAAATATTCGTGTACAGAAAAACGAGTTTTTCTACCAAAGGGCTTCAATTCTAGCTGGGACAATTATGTGTTTTTTTTTATTTTATTCTTTTGCAAATTGTTCTGGTGCAACAAATAGACTAAATACATCTTTTACAATGGACGAAACTCGAGGCCACATACAATGAGGCCAGGCATAGTTCCTTCAATACTTGTAAATCTAAGATTCATAGAAAGAGAGTCATCCTTAAATTCGTGAGCTGAGTTAAATTTCCATAGTTGAATCTCCATCCATCCATCTTCCCTTTGTTTTGGAACCCCAGTAATGTCATGTATATTCGATGGCTCTGGGGTTATAAAATAGAGAAATTCAGCATCTTTGTTTTCTGGGTGGAGTATATCTCGTACTTTCACTGGACAATGCATTCCTTGGCAGTTTTCTGAAAGCTTGAATAGTAGGTGGCACACGTATTCTGTATCCGGTGACAGCAATTGACTTTTTATCGTACAATTGATATTAAATACTTGTTGCGGCAAAAGCCCAATCACCTCTTCAAATCTGCATGTGCGATAAATTATATGATTACATTATGTAATTTACATACAGTACTTCTTAAGAACAGGAAACTATATGCAAGAAGTGAAACATCTGTCAATCATCTATTTATGGTTAACTAGAGAGCGAAACCTTTGGACCTTGAGTAATCAAATCTAGTTTTGGTGACAATAACAAATAAGTTTTATTATAATAAAAAGAGATAACAGACCTGGACAGGGTTGGTGGTTTTGAAGTAAAAGTATCCACATTAGAAAATTTGTATAAAGCCGCCTTTGCTGAAAGCACAAGAAGTTTCTTTCCATCGACTTCGCCCAACCAGAACAATTCGTCATAGTTTCTCCATACCTTGAATATTTCTTCAAAGTTAGTTGGCAATTGTTGCACTTGACCCACATTGAAGTCTGATTTCATGACTTGTTGGACTTCCTTCAATTTTCCGATCTCTTCATGTTTCACCTGCATAAAGTTATTTTAAATACGCAGCTTATAACATGAAATTTTCTGTTATCATGAATTCATGTACCCTTTTATAACAAAAGAGCACATAATCGAACCAAGGGATACTTTCAAACTTACTTTGTCAATTGCTCTAAATTCAACGCCTTCAATATAAAGTGCAGCATCTCCATTATTGTACAATGAAAATTTCTCAAGTAGAAACTCAAAAGCGACATCTTCTTTCTGATTCGAGAAACGGTGCAACTCAATCATCATCCACTGCTCATCTCTCCATGTTGCGAAATATGTATGCAGACTTTTGTGCTCTTTTCTATACTGTAGATTCACATACACAGGTTTACTTGAAAAGTTTCTTGAATCACAAAATTTGAAGACTAGATAGACCCCGTAAACAACATTAGGAGATAAAAATTGAGCTCTTGTCTTGATTTGGATGTTCAAGTCGTAAATATCTAACATCTCCACCACCGTCCCAAACCTGCGCATGTTCAAGTCAGAAGTCTAAATCAGTCATAGCCTTTATTCTCACACACTTCTACTGTTGAATTTCGTACTTTGTACAACAAGAGTCTAAATTCTATATTATAATTTATTTGGCAAGACATATCTCAATTTAAATAAAGGTTAGAAATTAAGAATATTATAGAAAACACTATCAAGATGCTAGTAAAATTTATAATCACGTTCATGAGAACAGAGGACCCAAAACAGGAGGAAACATTAACTACCTTAAAATCTTATTTTTGTGTACAACATCAGTTCTCATTGTTTATATGTATGTATGCAGGAATAATCTTGCTACTAACCTGATGAGATGAGGTGAAGTGTAAAAGAGCTAAAGATGAAGCACGATTCCTTTGTTGATTAGAAGATGGGATTAGCACAAAAGGGATTCGAATATGTTTTGCGAAAGTGCAGGCAGTGATTCTGATAAGCAAGTGCATTATAGTGGCAAAATGTGTACTTAGTCTAAGGGGGTTCTTTAATTAGTTTGATCCAGTTGGATCATAGTTACAATTATATGATGCTACCGTAGACAACTTGTAGTTGTCATGCATTAAACGGTAGAGTAACTAAACTCAAAATAAAAAAAAAGGAACACAGACTTAGTACTAACAAAGTTAGAGATCGGGTAGAGAGAATAACCTTGATTCTGGAAGGAATTTCCACTCATGCGGACAACCACCTATGTAAGAAAACATTGTCGCTGAAACCATTTCATTTCTTTCTCTATCACCATCTAATGAAAAGAGCTATTATAAGAAAAAAAAGAAATTAGACTCAATGTTGAGATGCACAGAACACCAGAAATACAACATAACCCAGATATGAGAATGAACTGAATACCACTTTGTCTTGTTGAAGGAGGATTCCCTTTGAAAATATGTTGTAAAGTTCCTCTTTCTTAACGGTAGAATAATCATCAGGGCACTTTGACATCTGGATTATTTCTTTATAGTCATTAGGCAATTTGGGCTCCCATATCTCATAATCCTCCTGTATATACGTTAATCAATTAATAAACTCATGTTTCATTCAGTTTATTAAACATTTAAAGGCCATAGTTTAGATATATATGAATCAAAAGTTAGTCAGTTTTTGCAAAATATAGGAATTTACCTGGAATTCCAATGCTTTCTTTAGCTGTATGACCACTTCTCGGGCTGTTGGTCGTTTTTCCCTCCTGTGATGTAAGCATCGAAGGGCAATCCTTGTAAATGTAGTATATGACTGTGGCACAATTTGTTCTTTGATACCCTCAAATACTAACTTATCAAGTTTTTCAAGATAATAGTATTGTTTAGCCAAAAAGGGTAAATAAAGATACTCATCGTCTAGTTCAATAGACGATAGTTTTCCACACAATATGTCAAATAAAGCGGCACCCAGCGAGAATATATCAGACTCTCTGGTTAAAAAGCCTGTTTTTGAGTATAGTGGGTCACGATAGCCGATTGTGCCTGTAACATTGTCGATGACAAAGCCTACATCCTGATTTGTTGGACATACCAAGGAAAGCCCAAAATCACTAATTTTTGCTTTCCAATAATCAAACAGTAGAATGTTGCTGCTGTTGATGTCCCTATGTACCACCAATTCTGGACTTGAAATAGTTCCATGAAGGAACTCCAAGCCCATTGCAATATCGATGCATATTTTAAGCCGCATCACCCACGTAAGACTATCATCGCTCAAGTACCTATCAAGACTCCCTTTCGATGCATACTCATAAACAATAACCTTTTCATCTTCTTCATCAGAGTAGCCTAAAAGACCGATGATATTTTCATGTTTATACTCCATAAGGATTTGCAGCTCTGTCATAAACTCAGCTTCTCTTTCAGCAGACTTCCTTTCCAACCGCTTTGCAGCAATGATGTTAGGTCCATGAGCTTGAGTAACTCCTTTGTATACGTTCCAAAAACCTCCATGTCCAATAATATTCTCTTGACTGAAGGCTTGTGTGGCCAACTTTATGTTTTGAAGTGACAGTTTGAGGTTGTCCTTGTGATTTTCCTGTAAATAATGGACAGTCAGTTAATTTGATAAGTAAAAGAAAAAGAGAAACTACTAATGTGACATAAACACAAAATGTTGCGCTTGAGTTTCTTCGAGACACTCAAAATGTATCTCTAAATCATTATCTTACCTGAAAGCTTAATGCTTTTTGGAGTTTGTCGATGACAACTTCGATTGTTGGACGTTGCGCTTGAGTTTCTTCCAGACACTGATATGCGATTTTTGAAAATACTTCCAAAGACTCTTTATTGGGTCCTTTAGTTAGAGAAAAGACATGTTCATCGGTTTCTTCCTTTATCCTGTGATCAACAACTTCCATTAGTGTTCCCTTCTCAAAATGATGTCGTGCAATTGGTGCAATCCCCTTCCCATCAACATCAGTGAAAATACGTTCATAAGCCAACCTCCCGGTCAAGATCTCGAATAACACCACTCCAAAAGAGTAAATGTCTGATTTCTTGTTTAGCTTGCCAGACTTCTCATATTCTGGATCCAAATACGTATTCGTACCTGCAATGGTACTGGTATTCAAAGTGCTTGCATCTTGAGCTGCTGGGTGAATTTTGGACAGCCCAAAATCAGCAATCTTGGCCTTCCAGTTATCACCCAATAGAATATTCGCGCTCTTAATATCCCGATGTATTATCTTTTGTTTGTCTTGATCTGTATTGCTGTGAATGTAATTCAAGCCATGTGCGATATCAAGACATATTTTCAAGCGTTGCATCCACGTTAGATTAGTCATTTTATCATTATTTCCCATATAATCCTCCAGACTTCCTTTAGAAGCAAGCTCATAGACAAGGATCAGGTGATCACGATCTTCATCACAAAAACCAAGCAGAGAGATGATATTCTCATGTTTACAGCTAGTCAGCGTTTCAATTTCTGTAACGAACCCTTGTTCTCCATTTGTATTGAAGATTCGTTTTATTGCTACAGTGCTTCGTTTCTTGGGAAGATCACATTTATTCTCCCCATCTATCGATGATGATTTGCTGCTATCAAAATATTCGAGTTGTGCCTTGTATACCATACCATATCCTCCTGACCCAATGCAACATTTGTCGGCAAACTTCTCTGTTGCCGTCTCGATATCAATAAGTCCAATCTTCAAGTGTTCTAAGTTCTCCCACTGCGACGTTAAAAACATAAAGGCTAGTATGATAACACTCCCTCAAAGAAATATATAGAATATGTGAACATACTGATGATAAAAAAAGTCAAAGTTTTTACTAATTTTGATGTTAATTATGACAGCAAAGTCTTAGTCCCCAATTTATCCTCAGCTAATGGAATCCTTAAACTTCAATATATACCATTCACGGTTTAAAACTGATTTGTGATTTGTGAGTGAAACAATGTCAGGTCTATGATGGCTAGAAGGAGATTGAAGGGTGTATGGATAAAATTTGTAAACAGGCGTTATCGTTTTAGACTGACAAGGCTATAAATTTGAGTAATTCTTTAGTTTATAGACCAGCCTTAAATTACAACTAAAGAAAATAATTTACCTTCAAGTGATTAAATAAAGTACCATCAACTACACTCTTTGGAAGTTCCTGTCAGTTGATAATATAAGGTTGATGGTTAGAACAGTTTATTGCAAAAAATTGGTAAAAAAGTTGATTCTCTTACTGGATTTTCATGCTTCCACTGAAGTTCCAACGCTTTATCAAGTCTTTTGACAACCTGGTCTATATAGGGACGCTTTGCACGTTCCTCTTGTAAGCAGTAGTTTGCTGTCTCTGAGAAGATTCTGAATGATTCTGGGTCCATCTGTTTTCGTAAATGAGGATCGACCATATCATCCAGATGAGATTTTTCCAGTTGACTTAATAACCCCTCTCCCAGCTCATCTTCATCTTCATTTACTGCACTCCTTCTGCACAACACTTCAAATAATACAACACCAAACGAATACACATCTGACTTGTGGGTCACACCTCCGGTCTTTTTATATCTTGGGTCCATGTACGCATTTTGAACAACATCACGTGTAAGAAGAAGATGTTGCCTCCGAGCTACTGTATTTTTCAATGAAAGTTCAAAACCGGATAACTTGGGTTCCCATTTGTCATCTAGTAAAATATTCGAGCTCCTGATGTTGCAATGTATGACACTGAAATCACGGGCAGGATCATAATGGAGGTAACTCAATGCATTTGCAACACCAACACAGATATTTAACCATTGCATCCATGTGAGGGTCTGGCCACCTAGATATTTTTCGAGACTTCCGTTGGCCTCCTTCTTGTATATGATAATCTTATTGAGCTCATCATCATAAAACCCAACAAGAGACACTAGATTCTTATGTTTGAGACTAGAAAGCATTGAAATCTCCGTCCAAATCTTTTTGCTCTCATCTTTTATAAGATCCGTATAGTACCTTTTTACAATAATATCGATGAATTGATGGGAATGCAAGATACGGCCTTTGTAAATTATTCCAAGCCTAAACGTTGATCTGATGATATTTTCTTGAGCAAAATTGTTGGTTGCTGATTCTATATCTTCCCAGCTGATTTTTAAGTGCGAAAAATCTTTAAGGAAAGACTTTGTCTCTTTGTTGACATGGGACTCAACGTGTGGAGATATAGAGGTCAATGGTCCCTATATGTAACAAGTGGCATGTTATTAACACTCCTAAAAAAACATTTGTATCCCCTCATATTTGTACCGCTTTTTTTCGATTTTTATAATTTTGTTTTGTTACAAATTTGTAAAACAAAAAATACGAAAATAAAATAAAATTTAACAAGTCAAAAAATTTCGCAAAAAAATAAAACGAACAAACATATAAAGAATTATATTGTACTGAAAACCCAGAAACAAACAAAATAGAAGGTAATGAACATTGGTACTTTCTGTGGGCACGTACCAAACAAGACAACATTACCAAAGTGTTCAAACAATGACACGTTTAGATATGGAGGCCATTTTTCTACAATTCCACTGACTTACAACAATATAAAATAATTACCTCGTCATCCGCAACTTCAACTTCGGCCGCAACAATTGAGTGTTCCTATGATATCATAAATATACTTAGTAATTAGTAAATCCTTTTACTTGTCTTAATACTAATATTACAATATAAAAGAAAGATGAATGAGAAAAAACGTCTTACAAGATTTTGACATTTCATTTGAAGTTTCAACGCGCTCTCGAGTCTTATGAGAATCTCATCAATATTCGGACGTTGTGATCGTTCTTCATTTAAGCAATCAAACGCTAAATCTGCAAAAACGTTGAATGATTGTGGATCCATTTGTTTCCATAGAACCGGATCAATTATTTCATCTAGCTTTTTCTTTTTATAATGAAAAATAGCTAATGTATCCAAATACTTATTGTCTGGATGCTCACTTATTGATTTCCTGCCACACAGTAGCTCAAACATTACTATCCCAAAGGAGTATATGTCTGACTTGTGGCTCACTCTTTTTGTCTCAATATATGTTGGGTCTCCATACCCATTCACACCCTCAACTCTATAAGTATGAAATGAATGGTGCCTTTGAGAAGCTTTAATCTTCATGGAACCTTCAAAATCACATAACTTGGGTTCCCATTCATCATCTAATAGAACTCTAGAGCTGTCTATATACCGATGTATTACGCTAAAGTCGCGTTGCTCATCGTAATGAATATAGCTTAATGCATGTGCAAGACCGACACATATCTCCAATCTCCGCACCCATGTAAACAACATCGGGTCATGGAGATATTTGTAGAGTATTCCCCTGGTCTCACGCCTGATAATGATGATCTTCTCATCATTTTCATCACAAAACCCAACAAGAGAAGCCAGATTTTTATGCTTGAGAGTAGAAAGCATTGAAATCTCCGTCCAAAACAGCTGTTCTCGATCATCCAATTCTTTATTAACAGATTTTTAGCAGAGATATCAATCAACTCACCCAACCACAAGAGCTGTCCCTCGTATTCCTTTACAAAATCACCTGTACTGATGCTATTTTGTTCATGGAAGTTGTTGGTGGCGGATAGGATATCTTGAAGGGGGAGTTTGAGGTGAGCAAATTGGTTGCTGGGCGAAAACAGGATCTGTTAATCAAGTAAAAATGTGAGTTAGAAAAAGGGAGAATAATAACGCCTACAAAATGTTCGATAAAATTCCTCAACCATGTCTGACACATGTTGATCTCGAATTTGAGTCTAAATCTGTATATATAATTAAAAAGTTCATCAATTGATGTTTGTTAGTGATTTCATGCTGAGATAGTCTTTACATAATGCGGCTATTATGTGCTTTTAAGGTGTTCTTAAATCCTTTGTTTAGAATCAGATGGTGCAAGTATAGACTACATGGGCGATGCTTTGCATAGTGGTAAGTAAAGTTCGGGGCTGCTAGATACATGGTATGGATATTTGAATCAAACCCTAAAGATATAAGGGCACGGGACCGGGACGTGATTAAGTAGATTTTGGAATAATCTTGTTGACGGCAATAATTCCTAGGTTTCCTAGCTGCTGAAATATACCTTACTTGGCAAGAGAGGCATTCTAGGATTTTTAAGAAAGTTGAAAGGAATGTGATGCAGCGGGTGATCTCATATAATCCAGCAGGTATACTTTTGAGTTTTGTTCCTGACAATGTTGGTGGTATTTTTACTTCTGTCCCGAAAGCTTCTATCATAAGGTCGGTACGTGACACTGTGAGTCTGTGACTAATTATGGGTTGCATATATAAAGTTTTTGGCTCCGATGGTTTGGTTTCTTGTTTTTTTTTTTACCTTTCGGTTAAACCGTAACACACACATAATTTTAATTACGCTCACGTCTCATCTAGATTCAAAGCATATGTTTCTTGTTATGTCCACATGAATGTTGAGAAGTTGCAAGAAAAAGATAGTTGATGAGTTTTTTGCCCAAAAAGAGGTAATTGGTAATATGTGAGTTGGGTTCACGTTAACGTGCACTCTCACTAGTCTATTTTCTGTGCCTACACACCATTTGGTTAGACTCAGTCAAATTTGGTAAATCAAAATTTTTAATGATGAAAAATGCTTATATGCAGATCTTTTTGGTACAAAGCCACTGCTCTGGAGAAGTTTGTGGATCACTAATTGTGCCAAATTCATGCAACATGGTACCAATTTCTCTGGTTTACTGTTTTAACTAACATCTTTTCAGTTTAGCTTTACGTTCTACTACATGCATAAAAGTGAAAGAGGGGCACGTGATATCAAAGGGCTTTTAATTATGTGTAGTCAGGTTTATGGGGTCTGGTTAACGTCTTACTGTACTTTGATGTTCCAATTGAAGTTTCAATGCTTTCTCAAGTCCTGTGACAATCTCATCTATAGCGGTGTTTAGGATTGCGTTTGCAAGCTAATTATATGATTATTATTTTTGAAAGCAATAATCTAACTAGTGTTTGGACTGGAAAAGTAGAAAACATGCTTATCTATGTTTTCAAAACGCATTTTCTAAAAGCAGGTTGCTTACAATGCTACCTGCTGTTGTAATATGCAGGTACTGCGAAACCTTTTAATATTACTTATTCTTTGCAAATTGAGTCATCATCACTTCCATTAGAACCTTATTCCGAGAGATCTACAAGTAAATTGATGATTTTCCAGATTTTAACTTCTTCAATACGTGGATATCTTTCCGAGATCCGATACATGATTTTCCAGATTTTAACTTCTTCACCGCCATGAATTCTTATGTCAACAAGTAGTTTTTCCGTACCACTTTTCTTTTATTCAATGTTTTGAAACCGGGTTCGACCCGGCTGGTTCAACTGGTTGAACCGGTTCTGGCTTAAAGGGGTCAAACGAAACCGGTTTTTAGGAATTCAAAACCCAGTCTGATCCGCCAGGTCAAAAGAAACAAGTTTTTTAACAACAATTACAACTTTTATATGCTGTTCTGACACAGTGTTTTACAGCAACCATGTTTTTTTGCAGCAATTACATGTTTGTATGCTGTTCTTTTCACAACGATTCCCAATTAGATACTAAGAGTTAAAACTGTAAATGAGACTAGAAGCATGTTAAACATAGCATGAGCGTGATATTATACTCTTTAATGCAGGATATTCTCTGCAAGTCGAATTCTCTAACTGTGAAACTGATCAGAGACTAATAAGGTACTGGATTTTTTTTCATCAGGTCAAAATGCAATGTTGACTTCTGTTTGTCACTTTGCAGGGTTCAATTTAATGTGGACTAGAATTAAAAAGCATTTTCCGAAAACAGTGGCCCATTTCAAATAAGACTCAAGTTCAGTTACTAATTGGATGATACTTGTAATCTGTAAAGTTGTAATATTGCGGTAAATAATTTTAAACCAGATTCACTATATCTCCATCATTTCTTGACTTAAAATTTGGTTCTACAATTATCTTATGGGTACTATGTAGCTTGGTGTTGTTGCATTGGAAACACTCGCATTAAGACCGAAAGTAGACCAATGGAAAATGTATGATCTCTTGCCTGCTTATTTAAGCATGAACAATGGTATTACATTGTCTTATATCATATCGCTTCTCTTAATTCTACTTATTGGTTGCTAGCTGTTTCCAAATGTACATATTTGGACATGTTAATTCAACTGGAATTGCAAATATGTCACTAGTTTTTTGCATTTCTATTGGAGGAAATACGACTTGGTAATTTCGATCATGCATTTAGTTTCAGGTTGACAAATGGGTCTCAAAGTCAGAGATGATATGATGCAGCTCCTTAAGTACTTACTTGGATGAAACAACGATAACATGAAACATGCTTCGGTAATCTAGAAGACATGAGCTTTCTCATTTATCCATTTAGTAGGTTATAGATGAGTTTGTTTATGCTCCTTTTTGTAAGGAACGCTATTGTAGATTGTGGATATAAAACGTGTGTTGTTGTAAGTTTGGTTCAAATGGTGTTACATTTCATTAATGGAATCAGTATTTTGAACTTTCAATGTACGTTATTAGTTTTACCGGTTAAAACGTGTTTATAGCACAAATTTAGCATTTGTTTTTGTAATACCATATCATAGTAATGTTTTAAAACCCGGTTCGACCTGGACGGTTGAACGTCTTTTGGTCCAAAACGGGGCTAAATAAACTGGTTCTTCCAGGCATGAAAGCCGAGTTTGACTCACCGAGTTTCATGTGACCCAGGTCAACCAGTTCACCAAAGTGGGCCGTGTATGATATTTTATTTTGGAAATATATGATATGTTTGGATCAATCATGTGATGGATGATGTTATTTTTAAGTTTAAAATATGTATTCTTGTTGAATTATATGCTCTTGATGTATGTGATTAGTATTAAAAATTTTAATAGGTGTTTAATTACCAGAGGTATTGCAATATACTTCTATGGAAAACAGGATTGACATGTCAACTAACCGATAATTAACCCGGTGACTTGACCGGGTTGATTCGAGAAATATGAAGCGAGGTCCAGCAATTAAATCAAAGTGCCACTAATCATATGTAATGTTTCCAACTCTAAGGCACAAAACTTTATTTTTAGTAGGATTGGTTTTGCCATCCAAAAAGGGATCGCGACGCAGCTTGTTGCCCGTTTGCCCACCATTTTATTGTAAACGTTGATATTCTATAAAAAAAAAAAAATTAAGTAGGAAAAAAAAATGTATAATCAGTTTTTATGGTTGTAGCTAGATTGTAAAAAACTGGAGTGAAGTTAAACAAATAGATACTACATACAGAGTTATGATGGAAAAATGGAAGAGGAAAAACCATCTTTACCGATTTTTGATGCTTGAGTTGAAGTTCCAACGCTTTCTCAAGTCTCGTGACAATCTCATCAATATATGGGCGCTGCGACCGTTCTTCGTTCAAGCAGTCATACGCCGTTTCAGCGAAAATGTTGAATGATTCAGAGTCCGTTTGTTCCCATAGATCAAAATCAATTACTTCATGGAGTTTCTTCTCTCTATAATGGGTAATGGCCATCGGAGCTAGATACTTGTCAGTGTCGTTGGCTATTACGGATTTCCTGCCACACAGTAGTTCAAACATCACTATTCCAAAAGAGTAAATGTCTGACTTGTGGTTGACGCTATTTGTCTCTATATACGTTGGGTCTGTATACCCCTCCCTATCCCATACTTTATCAACACGGAATGAATGTTGCCTCTGAGATGCGTCAATCTTCATGGAAAGTCTAAATTCAGGTAACTTAGGTTCCCAATTATCATTCAATAGAATGAATTCACTTTCGATGTTCCCGTGTATCACGCTAAAGTCACGGTGCTCGTCATGATGAATGTAACTCAATGCATGCGCAAGGCCGACACAGATCTCCAATCTTCGCACCCACGTGAAGAACATCGAGTGACTTAGATAGTTTTCAAGACTTCCGTAGATCTCACGTTTGACAATGATGACCTTCTCGTCATTTTCATCACAAAACCCAACAAGAGTTTCCAGATTTTTATGCTTGAGAGTAGAAAGCATGGAAATCTCCACCCAAAACTGATGATCTTTTTCTGCATCCCTATTTTTATTTAACCTCCGAGCAGAGATATTAATAAGCTCACCAGACCACATGAGCTGACCCTTGTAATGGTTTCCAAATCCACCATCTCCATGAATATTTGCTTCGTCAAAGTTGTTGGTGGCGGTTAGTATACTTTGAAGGGGGATTTTTAAGTGAGAAAAGTCACCACGATTGACTGAAGACATCATCTATGTATCTGTTTGTTAAAAAAAGAAGCGAAGGAGAGTGTTTATGTGATATACAGAAAAATGTGTTGGTTAAAAGAAGATGTGGATAAGTGTGAGAGCTGGGTGTTATCTTTAATGTATGGAGCTCTGGTTTTTGCATTATTAATCGAAGTTAGATATTAGAAGACTATTGACTTTTCCACTATCACGCAAATCGTCTCTGCGTGTACTTTTAAAAGTTCGAAAATAATATATAAAAAAACTACACTAGTATTGAACTATTGATGATTCATTTAACTCGTGATAAAAACTATTTGCTCACGTTTTTAACGTAACTGAAAGTAAAATGTAGGATTACAAGGCTCAAAATTACAAGAATATGTCCACATGCTTTTGATATGCTAAGAGCACCAGGAGTGGTGGCGCCGTGGGGTGCCAAACCCACGGCGTTGGCCGCGTGATGACTCCGACGAACGAAAAAATCGCGGCGCGGGAATCTTACGTGGGTAAACCCACGTCGCGCGGGTATCATTTTAAAAAAAAAGTTTCCATTTCACCCCAACGGCTAGTTTTTCAAAAAAAATTCATTTCACCCCCCAACGGCTAGTTTTTTGAAATTCGAATTCTAACGGCTATATTTTTCGATCCGTCTATAAATATAACTCAAAATCAACCATTTCTTACACACCAAAACACAAACACTCTCTACAAACAAATATGAATCTCAATCACGTTCTGTCAGTTTTTGAAATCGATGAGGAATTCGATGCTTACTTCTTGCCACTAGCACATGATCATTATCAACAGTTGCTTGAAGAAGAGAATCGTCCAAGACTATCTCGGACCCCAGTCAACCGTGACCGAGAAGGTGCTGAGGAGCGGCTCATGAACGATTATTTCGTTGATAATTGCAGGTATTCTTTGGTTAAGTTACGTGGAAGATTTCGAATGAGCCGAAGACTGTTTTTAAAAATAGTTAACGGCATAAGAAATTATCAGGCCGATCCTCTGCCTGCGCATTATCATTATTTTACTTCTCGACCCGATGCTACGGGTCGAATGAGTATTAATGCTATTATGAAGTGCACAATGGCTATACGTCAATTGGCATACGGCAACACGCCAGATGCATTTGATGAATATTTACAAATTGCTGATCGAACCGGACGTGAGTATCTAATGTATTTTAATATGTGTGTTATTGACTTGTATATGGCCAAGTATTTAAGAAAACCAACTCCGCCCGATGTTGATAACATATATGATCTACATCTTACGAAACATGGTTTTTTGGGGATGCTTGGCAACATTGATTGTATGCACTGAGAATGGAAAAATTGTCCAGTTGCGTGGCATGGACAATACGCTGGTGGTTATAAAAGATACCCTACTTTGATGCTTGAAGCTGCTGCTTCGCAAGATCTGTGGATTTAGCATGCGTTTTTTGGGATGGCAGGTGCGAATAACGATGTTAATGTTTTAGATAATTCTCCGTGATTTGATGACCTTCTGAATGACGAAGCACCGTTAAAACCGTATACGGTTAACGGAGTTGAGTATCAAAATGGGTATTACTTAGCGGATGGTATTTACCCACAATGGGCGAGTTTCGTGAAGTCTTTCACGGTTGCAACTGACGCCAAACATGCTCACTTCAAAAGGCATCAAGAAGGTGCACGGAAAGATGTTGAACGTGCATTTGGTGTTCTCCAAGGACGTTGGGGAATACTACATCAACCAGCACGCGCGTATGAAGTAACCACCTTACGGCGAATCATGTATACGTGCATCATACTTCATAACATGATTTTGAAAGATCAAGGTATGGAGGTTTTAGATTGGAACCAAAATTACGTTAACCCGTCAAGAAATATGCAACGAACATGGGTTGATCGGTGTGAGGTTTACGCCGAAAAAATAAAGAAATACGCGACCGAAAAACCCATCAAAGTCTTCAACAAAACCTTATGGATCATATCTGGAATCAAATTGACCACGGAGATGAAGATGCATATGAAGATGAAGAAAACTTAACGGCGGGTCGTATGATTTTTTAATTTTCGTATGTTTTTTTAATTTTCGTATGTTTTTTTAATTTCCGTATGTCTTTTTTATTATGTTCGTTTTATTTTAAAAGTATTGTAATGTTGGTTATGTTTAATGAAATATTTAAGTTTGTTTAGGGGGTGTTTTGTAAAATTCTGAAAAACTGGAAATCACTTGGAGTGATGACTCCCCTGATTTTTTTCATGTGAGCGAGTGAGTGAGTTTCGCTGACATGACACCCTAAATTCGACTCACTTGAAGTGACGACTCCTTGTGCTTTAACTGATTTAAAAAGTTTTCTTGTTATAGATTGTTTATTTTCATTATGCATCAATTGCATAGATTGTTTCAATATTAAAATTTTAATTTAATTATATTAAGAGCATCCACTCTAGAATATTAACAACGATCAAATTTGCGACTTTATACTCTTTTGAAAATGAATATTTGAATATATAGTCATTATCTCTTTTGATAATGTATGCGGTTGAAATCTATTACAGTAAGTTTTTTCATATCTTTTTTCTTTGTAAAGCAAAACTTAAATAGGACTTTTCTAAAAGATTCCTTCCTTAGTAGGAAATAATCATTTTTTTTTTAGAAAGTGTAATTGTTCCTTAATTTAGACAAATTAATAATTTTCGTTTTTATATATTTGAGGAGGAAAAAATAATCATAAAACTATACGTGTCAAAAATAAAAAGAAAATAACTTATAAAAAGCGTGACTATGTTTGTAAAGTTTGGGGTCTAGCAGACGCGGGATAGTTTGGGGTTAAAATGTAAAATTGAAACTAAGGATTTCTTCGATATATAAAAATGATGGGAGCAATCTACACACTTTTTAGGGGTCGACACAAATGAACCTGCATAAACCCCAAATCAGAAATTGGATGAATCTGTTTCAAGTTAATTATTGTTACAGAATATAATTTTGATCATATTTGTAGAAGAACTGAACAAAAACTCTTTCAATGGTGTAAGGGTATGATTTTAATATTAATTAATTGATTTTGTTACTGATAAATGGAACTTTATATATAAGAAGCAGAAAAACGTTTATAATTTCCGGGTATTTGCAGGCAGAAGATGGTCTGCAGACTGAAGTTGCTGGTGCAATTCTTATTTTATCCGATGCTACTGGTAAACGAGGGGTTATTCATGCTTTGATTATTAATATTTCAGCAATGATTCAATATGATTCAATATGACTCAATACATAAACGACGAATGAAATACCCTTTAACAGATTCTCGTATATGCTTTAGTATATTTTTCTGTCGATATTAGATTGAAACCCAACTCAATTGTGGTTGTATGCTTTTGCATACCAGATCAGTCTAAATAAGCTTTTTGAAGATGGTGCGGTGAAGGAGGAAGAAAAATTGCGGCCCACTCCGGAAGTGTAGATTGCGGGACACGCATACAAAGGAATTGGAGAAGAGACCACCGCAAAAAACAAGTATGTTTGACAAGGTAATCGTTTATCAATTTTTATGTAAGACGAACTCTAAATAGTTAGAATATAAATGCTCTTGGATTCTCATGCTGAATTAAAACTAATATGAACATTGACTTGACCCTGCTTTAGACACCTGAGAGTTAACACATTGGTTTGTAGATGTGTCACAATTTCCTACGTTCATTTAGTTACATACATTCTTTATCCCTGCATACGTGGCAACATATGACCTATCAACACAATTTGCAAAAATAAGTAGGCGACTAATTACACCCACGTGTAGTTCATTTGTTAGAACCGGAAAAGTTAGGGTTTTTTTGTATGTAACTCGATGTATATAGCCTGTTATTATTCCACACTTCCGCACGACATGTAAGTAATGTATATCGTAAATGATTTTTAAACTTTTGCATTCGTCATAGATAAAACAACTAACTTTTTTGTTTTTTAGGTAAGCTTTAAATGTCATATTGTGTGGACGTGTGATGCATCTTATCTCATGAAACTTATTTAAAAGATTGACTTTTTAAGATACTTATTAGTTTCATACATGGAAAATTGTTTCTTTGCCCATGCATGAAAAAAAAATAGAGCTTCAAATCTGAACTTATATATATTAGCAGTATTTGTTATCTAGACCAAGGCCCATTATGTTTATGTAACCCATCTGTGAAACCCTAAACCTAAAATCACCTTTTCTTTTTTCTACTGCTGTAGCATCACCACTTGTTATAACAGCTTTTTTTTCCTGCTGTTGTAGCATAACAGCTTGTTTACTGTTGCTTATCTTTGCATCTACCTTGTCATAAGCATCATGACAGGAGCACCTTCACCACCAAAACCACCTTCACCACCAAAACAACCAATCGATAAAGCTTATTCGATTGCAAGCATCAAGGCGTGCATCCCCACCCCCTTGATCTTGATAAATTAAACTACAACTCTTGGAGCTCTTTGTTTCAACGATTATGCAAAACTTATGAAGTGCATCATCATCTTGACGCCCCATCATCAGCAAGCACATCTACTATTGATCCCATTCACGAATCTAACGACTCATTAGTTGTCATGTATATGTACTGCACCATCTCTCCCAAACTTGTGGAGATGGTTGTTGATGTTGATTCTACTGCGCATGGACTTTGGAAGCGATTGAAAGACCTTTTTCACGACAATAAGGATGCTCGTATTACTCAACTTGACAATGAGATTCGCAATATGGCTATTGGAAATTCATCGGTCACTGATTTTTTTCAACAAATAAAATCAAAAGCCGATCGCCTTTCCAATCTTGGTTCACCTGTAAAAGACTCTAGCCTTTAGATTTACGCCATCTATGGGATTCGTAGCAAGTATCCGGATGCGGCTCGTGTTATTCGTCTTCGAGAAAAGGCCCTTACCTTTGATGATCTACGATCATTGATGCTTTTTGAAGAAAGTGACATGTCTCAACAATCCAATGGTAACTCTTTTTTTCATAATACTACATCGTCTCCTACAGTTCTTGTTGCAGCCACTACAAAAAATGCTAAAGGCAACACCATGGGTAACTCGGGTTTTGATGTTTGTCGTAATTTTCAATGAGGATCTTGCACTTATGGGGCTCGTTATAAATTTGTGCATGGTGATAATGATTTAAGGCCACGTCCTACTGTTACAACACCTAGCGTAAATAACAAGTCCATAGGAACCAATACCATTCGAGAATCACAAAATACAAATTCTTCACGTGGGACACAAACTAATTCACGTTCCAATGTTACTGGTCCTACTGTTCAATCAAGCCCACTACCAAATGGTCACTATATCCCATATTCCATGCATCCTAATATGGGATTTTTGTATTTTCATTCTGGTGTTGGCCCAAACTCATATCAGGCCCACTCTCCTATATCGGCCCAACAAATTCTACAGGCTCACATTACAACTGTTACACCGGCCCAACATGTTATGACCCAGCCACCTCCGGTCCATCACACTTCGGCCCAACAAGCTTCAAGTCCTTATTTTGGTTCAACTCCTATACCAAGTAGTCAAGCTATTCTTTATCCGGGGCAATATGGTTACCCAGATCAAGCTACCATGCTCCCGCAGGCATTTCACACTATGACTCTTCAGGAACCCTCATGGAATATGGATATCGGTGCCTCTTCTCATGTGGCTGAAAACACAGGTATGCTCATATCTTTTAGCAATCTAAGCATTTATAAGTCGGTATTTGATGGCAATGGCCAACCTCTACCCATGACAAACACGGGCCATAGTTTTTACACACACCTCACAAACCTCTACACCTTCATCATATACTTTTGACACCTAACATCATAAAAAATTTAATTTATGTCCGCAAGTTTACTCATGATAATAATGTGTCTGTTGAATTTGACGCGTATGGTTTTTCTGTGAAGGATTACCAAACCGGCAAGCTTCTTCTCCGATGTGACAGTTCGGAGACCTCTATCCTGTCACCCAACAACCATCATCTACCACTCTATTTGCTTTGCTTACCTTGAGTCCTACTACATGGCACCGGCGCCTTGGTCATCCTGGTGAAGATGTGCTTCATCGCTTAGAGTCTAGTCATTTTATTTCATGTAATAAATAAAAGTTGTCAGCTTTGTGTCATGCGTGTCAGTTAGGAAAAAATCACAAGCTTCCATTTTATAGTTCAGAGTCAAATGTTACAACTTTGTTTGAAATTGTTTGAAATATGTTTTTACGTATTTAGGAAGATTCAGTCACTCCGACAATATATTAAGTAGTAGCTCGTAGTCTAGATATCTTTATATATATCAAACAAGGAAAACCCCGGTCCATGCTTGTATGGCCGGCCCAATTGTAAGCCCAAGCCCATCTTATGGGCTTGGTATATAAACCCTCTCCTTAGATGAAGAGGGTGTTGGTTCACATATTTTCACATAGTAAGAAAGTGTTTTAATCTACTTTCTCTCTCTAAAGTATGTGTGTTCTTACCATCTTTCTATCTCTTTCTCTCTCTAAACATAAGCAAGATTTACAATATCCTACAAATGGTATCAAGAGCCATGGGATGATTTTGTATTGTTTATGTGTTTGTGTTCTTGATTCTTTGTGCCTATTTTGATCCATTTCATACGAACCAGATTTTTTTTGTATGTTTTTTATGGTTTTTTCTTGATACAAATCTTCTACATAGTTGTGGTAGAGATTTGGTATATTTACTTTGGCTAAAAACACAAAATTTTTGGGTGTTTTGATCATTTTTTGGCTTAAAATCTCGAACTAGTTGAGGTTTGTCCGAGAAAAGTGGGTATTATTCTGATAGAAACCATCAGAAAAGGGTTTAGGTATTCCGACAACTTCCATCGGAAAAGGGTTTATCATTCCGACCATTATTCCAACGGGTATTCCGATAGTGGTATTCCGACACAGGTTATTCCGACGGTATTCCGATAGAGGGTATTCCGATAGGTTTATTCCGACAGGGGTATTCCGATACGTTTATTCCGATAGAGGGTATTCCGATAGGTTTATTCCGACAGGGGTATTCTGATAGGTTCATTCCGACAGGGGGTATTCTTCTGACAGGGGGTATTCCGATAGGTTATTCCGATCAATATTCCGACGATCCTAAATTTATTCCTTAAAAAAATTTCGAACATATTTTAGGGGATTTCAACATTGTTTCTCGACTTAAACTCACAACAACAAACACATTTACTTTCTCTCATTGTTCGATCAACGTTTGTAAATCTTAACTTATCGAAATAGAGTACACATCTCTTACGGATAAGTCCACCCTCTCGGGTACGGATAATCGTCCACCAATGTTGGAGAAGACCATGTACGAGGATTGGACTTCCCGAATGGGACTTTACATGTTGAACAAAGAGAATGGACATCTCATTTAGGAATCGGTGCTCAATGGACCATTAGATTATGGTACTATGACGGAAGGTACAGTTACTCGTCCTCGCACAACGGGTGAATTGACTGGAGATATGAAGATTCAAGACAAATGTGATAAGTATGCTACAAACATCATTCTCCAAGCCCCTCCTCCAGATGTCTACAAACTCGTCAGCAAACATAAAGTTGCCAAAGAGTTATGGGATAGAATTCGTGTTCTAATGCAAGACACCTCGTTAACTAAACAAGAAAGAGAGTGTAAGCTATATGATACGTTTGATAAGTTTGCATATGTTCCCGGGGAGACTCTCAATGATTACTATTTGAGATTTACCCTATTGTTGAATGAGCTCAATATCTATGGCATGGCAATTCCTACGTTTCAATTAAACACCAAGTATTTGAACACCCTTCCTTCAGAATGGCGTAAGTACGTGACGGATGTTAAATTGGCTAAGGACTTGCATAACACCAATGTGGATCAACTTCAAGCTTTTCTTCAACAACACGAATGCCATGTGATCGAGGCTCGATTGTCTACACCTCAAGTTCATGATCCACATGCCATGTATGCTTCTCAACAAAACATGGCTTATACTTATCAACAACCATCATACTTGCAGCATCCACCACCACACACCTATCAGCAACCACAACAACCATCTTATCAACCACTAATGATGCCACAGCAAGCATTTCAACAAAGTGTTCATCAACAATCTTTTCCACAGCAACCACCACATCAGACATCACCATCACAAGCCAACACTTCTCCAATGGGCTATACTCCTCAGCAAGGATATTTTCCAATTGAAACACAACCAGCACAAGCCTTCTACTCCAATGAACTTCCACCAATCCAAGCACCGGTCTTTACTCCAAATGATACGCCAGCTGATGTTCTAAACCATCTCACTGCCTACTTGTCAAAACTTGTTGCAACTATAGGATTTCCACCAACAAACAATCAGCTCCGCACCTCTTCAAATCCTCGACAACAAGCCACTGTTCAAGATGGTCAAGTGACGGTGCAACCTATTCAGGGAAGGCAAAATTCATATGGACCTCCTACAAGGACTGTGAATGCTCAAGCTGTGAATTCCCAAGCTAATGGAAATGGACGCCCTATTGGTCCTCAAAAGGTTGTGACTTGCTACAATTGCCGAGGACAAGGTCATATGGCTAGGGAATGCACTCAGCCAAAAAGAAGAAGGGATGCAACATGGTTTCGTGAGAAGATGTATTTGGTCGATGCGCTTAGTCTAAGGGGAAGATTTTGGATTCAGAGGAATTAGCATTTCTTGCAGACCTAGGGGCAGCAGATACTAAAGGCATTGCAGTCGTTTCTACTTCTAATGCAGCATATCAAGCGGACGATCTTGACGCATATGATTCGGATTGTGATGACATTCACTCAGCCTCAGCTGCTCTCGTTGCTAATCTCTCTCACTACGGTTCTAATGTCGTCAGTGAGGTACCCACCACAACCAATCTTGGTAATGATGATAACCCCATCAAGTTGGGCATGAAAATGACAACCTCGAACAACATTCGAGAACTAGTAACTCAAATGATGTGGTACCCAATCCTACACATTTGAGTGAACCTCAACCAAATGCTACGACGGGTATGGAATCTTATGCTCAACATGATTTGGTCATGGTGCCTAAACATATTATTCATCAAATGCATATGGCTCTCAGACAATCCATAGATACGAATTCCACCCTAACAGCTGAGCTTGCGTTGCATAAAGAAAAGGTCAAAGCTTTTGAAATGGCCCCTCAAGCAGAGAAAATAACGTGTTCTGAATTTGACCAATTTCATTTTGAAAAGATTGAACACTTAAAAGAAATAGAATCATTAAAAGCTAATCTTTCCAATGAACTAAAAGAAAAAGAGTCGGTTGTCAATGATTTTCAGAAACTTAAAATGGATTTCGAAACTCTCGAGTCTGAAAAGTTTGAATCCGAAATTAATGCTACCAAACTTATTAAATTCAAAGAACAACAGCTTTTAAAACAATACGCTTCTACAGAAAAGGTTCATCTTTTAACTAAATCGTTTAAAGAACTCGAACTTAAGCGTCTTCAAGATTTACCACCTAATTCTGGTTATGCAAAACAAGCTCAAGAATATATTCCTTGTCTTTATGATGTGACCCTAATTGGCAAATCGAAAGAAGCACCTTATGTTCGTAGTACTGAGGAGACACAGTCACTTGCGGAAGAAACTAATTCTAAAATGCTTTCAAAGTTCCATAAGATTGATTATGATAAGCATAATAAAGATCAATTTGATAAAAAGACTCGTACTCGATTACAAAAGGAATTATCTCAATTAACATCTTTTGTGCCCCAAAGTTTATCAACGGAAAACCTTCCTAGTACGTCTCCTACACTTGTAAAAAAGGATTTAACTAAGTTAATTCCACCGGTAATTAAGGTGTCAGATAGCTTAAATGTTGTGCACCAACACTTGGCCAATTTTGACAAGGTCATTACGGAACGTACGACGGCCACTGCCATAACAGAAGGTGAATGGAATTTTGAGCACACTAGAGCTGCGTTCCGAGACGAAATTGTTCCATTTGTAAACAATGTTAAAGCTTGTCTTAGTAATGTTGATCAAGATTTTCTTTGGAAATAGAAGAAGTTAGACGTGTTTTCAATGAAATGGATGATGATTATGAAAACAGTTTACTTGAAATAGAACGAGTTTCACGCCAAAATGATCAGCTTCTGAAGCAAGTGATGTCTCGTGATATAGTTTCCATCTGTGTGAATAAAAGTGTTGATAATGATTCTATTGTGCATAATGTTGAATCTGTGGATAATGTGGTAGATAGTACTTGTCACAAATCTGACGCTAAATTTGTAAAGCTTCAAGATTCTTATACTCTGCTTTCAAAAAGTTTTGATGAGATTCAAACGCATTGTATTTTGCTTGAATGCAAGAAACAATTTATTCAAGAAATCTTTGAAACGTCATTTGAAGGTATTAATATCGATGATGCAAATTTTCAAAAGAATTTTCGATTGAATTTACAATCAAAACAGCGTCAGCCAAGTGACAAGGTTGCTAAATCTTTGCCGATAGACATAGAGAAATCTAGGGAGATTAACTGTGTGAACGTACTTGAGGCCGCTGAGAATTTTAAACTTGATCTAGATAATCGAGTTTCCAAGATTTTGTCCAAAGTTGATAACTTAAAACAGAAAAATACACAACTCTTCGATTCAGTAAAGCCCACATGTGCTAATACCACTGCACAGAATCAATCATTGATTGAACGATTGAATTAAAAGTCGGTGGAAATATCTGATTTGAGGGAACAAATTTGTGATAAAAATATGGCTTTGACTGAGTTAAAGGAAACACTTCGTACCCTAAAAGTTAAGAATGTTGTGGATAATGCAGCCACTGTCTCAGCACCGTCCTCTAGTGCAACCAAAAGGAACCTCATTGCCGTCACACCATTTAACAAAGGCCCTAGGACTAAACCATCTCAAACTTTGATCACTAAAGATAATTAAAAATCAAAACCCGCTTCTAATATTCCCATGTTGCCTTCTACAGGAGTAAGCACCACTACTAAGGCTCAAAGATCTAAGCTTAAAAGAAACAAGAAGAATGATAGGATCTTGCCCCAATCTAGTAGTCAAGTAAAGAAGAAAGTAGAAGCCCATCCTAGGAATATTATTTCTGTTTTGAATAAAAAGAATCATGTAGCTAAACCTAAAGGCTCTACGGTTGTGCAGTGTTCTAAGCCTACTATGAATTCTAATTTGAAATGTTGGAATTGCAATGAATGTATGTTTTCTAGTCGTCATGATTCTTGCCTTATTGACCATGTGAATGAGATGAATGCCCGTAAAAATGGTTTAGAATGGAAACCGACTCGGAAAGTGTTAAACCAAGTTGGTTGGATGTGGCGCCCCACTGGTAGAACTTTCACTATAGTAGGAAATGCGTGCCCTTTGACTAGTATCACTCCCACTACAGCGAAGAAAGCGTGCCCTTTAACTAGGAGTACTAAGGCTACCAAAACACAAGCGTGTCCTTTAACTAGGAACACTAACACTACTGTAGGAAACAAGTACCCTTCAAATAGGTCTACTCCCACTGTAGTGCCCGCTAATACTCCAAAACCTAAGAAAGTTGGAACAATAAAACCTTTTAGTGCTAAAACTCACATTAGAAAACGCAGGAAATTTAAGGGTCACACAAATGTTAGCAATTCTGATAATATTATATCTGTATATGCTAACACTCCGGAACCAATAGTTTCCAATGCATTGTCTACTGTTGTTACTGAAAACAGGTGGTCCAAATTGTTCTCTGGTATTTGGACTCTGTTTGCTCTAAGCATATGACCGGAGATCGCTCTCAGCTCAGAAATTTCGTCAGCAAGTTTCTTGGTAAGGTTCGATTTGGAAATGATCATATTGCAAAGATAATAGGTTATGGTGAATATCATATTGGGAATGTTATAATATCAAGAGTGTATTATGTGGAAGGTCTCGGTCATAATTTATTTTCTGTGGGACAATTTTGTGACGCAAATCTAGAAGTTGCTTTTCGAGAGCATACCTGCTTCATTCGTAATTTGGAAGGGTTTGATTTATTGAAAGGTACTCGAGGGAATAATTTGTACACTTTGTCTCTACAAGATATGATGGCCGCTTCTCCCGTATGTCTTCTCTCCAAAGCATCGAAGACTAAGTCATGGTTATGGCATTGACGGTTATCTCATCTTAACTTTGACGCTGTTAATCATTTGCGAAAAACGAACTTTTTCGTGGTCTTCCTAAACTTTCATTTCACAAGGATAATTTGTGTTCCGCATGTACAATGGGGAAAAACACTAAGAAATCATACAAACCCAAGATTGAAGACACCAACCAAGAGAAACTCTACTTGTTGCATATGGATCTTTGTGGGACAATGCGTGTTGAAAGTCTTAGTGGCAAAAAGTACATCCTCGTAATTGTCGATGATTACTCTCGGTTTACATGGGTGAAATTTCTTACAACAAAGAATGAGGCACCTAAATTCATCATCGGATTTCTCAAGATGATTCAAGTGCGTCTCAACACTACTGTCTGACGCATTCGTACAGATAATGGAACCGAATTTGTGAATCAAATCTTGCGTGATTATTATGAAGAAGTTGGCATATCTCATGAAACATCCGTTGCTCGCACTTCACAACAAAACGGTGTCGTTGAAAGACGAAATCGCACACTTATGGAAGCTGCTCGAACGATGTTAATTTACGCAAAGGCTCCATTGTTTTTATGGGTAGAAGCAGTATCTACAACAGTTTACACCCAAAACCGGTCACTAATTCGTAAATGCCATGGTAAAACACCTAATGAGCTTCTACATGGAAAAGTACCAGATTTATCATATCTTCATGTATTTGGTTCTCTTTGCTATCCAAATAATGATGGTGACAATTTGGGAAAACTTCAACCAAAGGCTGATATTGGTATTTTCATTGGTTATGCACCCACAAAGAAAGCATACCGAATCTACAATCGTGATTCTCGAAAAATCCTCGAAACTATGAATGTTGATTTTGATGAGCTGACAGCAATGGCTTCTGAGCAAAGCAGCTCTGAACCCGTACTTCATGAAATGGGACCCAGTAACATTAGCTCTGGTCTTGTCCCAAATAACCCTACTTCATCATCATTTACACCACCTACTAGGAATGAATGGGATACGTTGTTTCAACCGTTCTTTGATGAATTCTTTACTCCTCCAAGTATTGTTGCTCCAGAACCTGAGGTAATAGCTTCGGTTACCGAAGTTGTCCCTCCAGCAACCGAAGCACAACGTATTTCAACTACCCATGTCATGCTTATTGATGATGAAGAGGAGGATGATGATCATGATTTGGAATTCGCTCAAATGCGTGAACTTCCATTCTTTGGTGTACCAATTCCCGACCATAATCAAGCCGGGTCGTCCACCTCAGAGGAAGCTCCTACAACGGTCTACTCCAATCCACGGATTCGTGAGCATGACAACAAGTGGACAAAGAATCATCCTATAGATTCTATCATTGGTGACCCTAGTCGTCCGGTATCCACACGAAGTCAGTTACAAGAAAATGCAATGTTTTGTCATTTTGATGCTTTTCTCACTGAAGTTGAACCTAAGACATGGCAAGAAGCTTTTACCCAGTCCTGTTGGATAGAAGCTATGCAAGAAGAACTTAATGAATTTATCCGTCTTGATGTATGGGAACTTGTCCCATGCCTAGATAAAGTTCAGTTACTCACTTTGAAATGGGTTTACAAGGTGAAACTCGACGAGTTAGGGGAATATTGAAGAACAAAGCTTGACTAGTAGCTCATGGATACAAGCAATTATTAGGCATCGACTTTATGGAATCCTTTGCACCTGTTTCCCGTTTGGAAGCTATTAGACTATTCCTTACTTATGCAGCCCACATGAATATGATCATCTATTAGATGGATGTGAAGACGACATTTCTTAATGGTGAAATCAAGGAAGAGGTCTATGTTCAACAGCCGGATGGTTTTGTGAATCCCAAATATCCTAATCATGTGTACAAGCTTAAGAAGGCTCTCTATGGATTGAAGCAAGCTCCACGCAAATGCTATGATCTATTGTCACAATTTCTCATTACGCAAGGCTTCGCTAAAGGCAAGGTGATCCCACGATGTTCATTCAGAAACGAGGTAAAGATATGATTATGGTACATATATATGTTGATGATATTATATTTGCTGCCTCGACCCAAACCTTATCAGATGAGTTTGGGACACTCATGTCTTCCAAGTTTAAGATGTCAATGATGGGAAAGGTATCATTCTTCTTAGGACTTCAGATATCTCAGAATCCCAGAGGCATCTTTATCAATCAATCCAAGTATGCCCTTGAATCTAGTAAGAAATATAAGATGGAATCTTGCGACTCCGTGGATACTCCAATGGTGGAACGAACTATGCTTGATGCAGATCCACATGGAGTTGCCGTTGATCCGACACTTTATCGTGGAATGATCGGTACCCTTCTGTATATCACAGCTAGTCGACATGATCTTCAGTTTGCTATATGTATGTGTGCTCGGTATCAAACTCGACCTACTGAGTTACACTTAGCTACTGTTAAACGGATCTTTCGATATCTTAAAGGAACCATTAATCGGGGAGTTTGGTATTCGAAGGACTCTTCGATTGCACTAATGGCATATGCAGATGCGGATCACGCGGGTTGTCAAGATACAAGGCGTAGCACGAGTGGGACTTTGCAATTGCTAGGAGATCGACTAATCAGTTAGGCATCTAAAAGGCAGAAAAGCGCTGCAATTTCAAGTATGGAAGTAGAATACATAGCTATGTCCGGTTGTTGTGCTCAAATTCTTTGGATGAGATCGCAATTAACCGACTATGGTCTAGGTTTCAACAAAATTCCGATGTACTGTAACAACAAGAGTGCAATTGCCTTATGTTGCAACAATGTTCAATTCTCCCGGTCGAAGCATATTGACATTCGCTACCACTTTATCAAGGAGCAAATGGAAAATAGAGTAATAGAGCTTTACTTTGTTCGATCTGAGTATCAATTGGCAGATATTTTCACGAAGGCTTTAGATCGCGCTCGAATGGAATTTTTGGCCAACAAGCTAGGTTTGAGAACTTTCTCGCCTGAGACTCTAAAGGAATTGGCAGATGAAGCGAAAGAATAGTGGTGGTAAACTATTCTCCGTATCCTTGGTGATCATCTGTATATATTATTTATATTTTTATTCACAAAAGTAAAATACAAAAATATAAAACCATATAAAAACCATAAAAATTGAAAATTTTCATAAAAATCCAAAAATATTTTCACTTTATTTTTCAAAGGCATGTCTTTTGGTACGATAATATTTACGGCCTTAAAAATGTCGATTAATATTGACACGGCACCATAAATAGAGTTCGTACAAAAGTTGTAAATATTTCATAAAACATGCCCTTATGGCTTGTAGTTATTTCTGACTACAACCCGGTTTTCACATTAAAGTCAATTATTTCTTATGAAAGATTTGGCTCTCAACAGGAATTAATTTTCTCGCGCAAGGTTTACTTTAAAACCTTGTAAGGGATCAAGTTTACTTTATAACTTGGTCTAACACAAATCTATGTACGCTTCAGTGCATTTATTTGTTAAAACAAGAGAAGTCTTGTTTTTATGAAGCTATCATCTCTACAACCATAGCTATCTACAATTGGTATCTACATACTCGATGATGCGACTACTCAAATGACGAATACAGCTCTTTCAATAGAACACGGGTCAACAATTGAGGGGGAGCAATTGTCAAGAATTCAGAATCTTTGATGCCGAAAGTGCCAAGTTCACAAACTGGTGTCACGACAAGAATACCAATCGTACATGTGGTGTCAAGAGATGACTTCAGATGTAACGAGGCGACCAACATTTGCCGACAAGAACCATTTGATCTTATCATATGATGTTCTCATCAATCAGGTCCAACCTTGTCAATTTATTCTAATATGGTGAATATGTGATCATGTTACAAATCGGTATCATATCTCACAAATCGGTCTCATGAAGATTATAAGGACTTGCATTTTTTCTTCCCAAAACCTTTGTTAAAACTTCATTAAATCAATTGATATTAAAAACATCGATTAGGTTAATATTTTTAATATGGGGAAGAAAATGTGATTTAATATGGGAAAATTATCACAAATGGTTTGACTTAATGTGATGGCTCATCCTGACATATGCGAAATGTTTTCGAATATCTTGGCATATGTTAGGGGGGAGCAAAATGGATTTGCTATATCAAAATGGATTTCATAGTGACATATACTTACCCTAAACCCATTTATTTCACGACGATGAAGATTGTGGTGATATAAGGATGGTAGGATAGGTTAAGTCCAATGATTCTTCCAAAACCGGAGGAATCTTCCCAAGGACATTCCATAGCTAGAAATAGTAGTCCTTAGGAAAGATGGAGAAAGATTATGAACGTAGCTGAATGCCGACCAAGTACTTAAGTTAGCACTGGAACAATCACAACAAGGTGCTAGTTATGACGTATTGGTAAGCATTGAAGGGGTTGAAGAATGAAAAAGAATTGTAAAGATAAAGGGTGTAAAGAAAGAAGCCCTCCTTACAATCTTAGGCAGAAACCGGGTCAACACATATGCTATTGAGATCATTTTAATGATGCTCGATATTGAAGATAGACATCATGGACCCAGTGATGCAATGCACAACCCATCCCAGCTAACTTAGATATCTCTCAAAAGATATTTGTTTTAATCACACGGAGACAACACATTATCTATTGATTTATTCACTCCGAATAAATTGGTATTGAAATGGTGGCACTCCTCTCCAGCCTTCGATCACAAAAATCCAAAATGCACGATCGAGTCTAGAGCCATTTCAGATCATCAAATATCTCATTAGAACACATTTCCAAATTTCCTTGCTTCTTCACACACTGTGAAAAGTAAGAAAGATATTAAGAGTCCTACATAAAATCTTCATGATCTTGCCTGAACATCCGAGTAATACGAAATTATTTACAATGAAGATGGAAATCCTTCTTGAGCGAATATCAAAAAGCTCATGGTAGGTGACTTGTGCGATTCTTTATGAATCAAACTTGTGATAACTGGAAAGCAACAGTTGTTTAATTCTTAATTGAATTTAAACACGTTCCAGGCCTCTACGCAATATCTTAGTGATCTTGCCAGAACACTCAGAGTGACACTCTATAGTGTTCACAGTGATGAGTGTAAATCCTTCTAGTGTTAACCTCAAACAGCACTTGGTGGGTAACTTGCAAGATTCAATATGAATCAAGCTCGTGACAACTGGAAAGCAACGATGGTGCGATTCTTTAATGAATCAAACTTGTTCTAGGAATCAGAATTGACGGCTTCAATCATGCGGATAATTTTATTTAAATGATTCACTCTTTACGTTCGCAGTCAGCTTTGGACGGTCGAGTAAAGAGAACGGGTTTACCCGTGAAATCTTGTCAATGAGATTTTTAATTAAATCTACCTGCCACAAGTACGATATTTTATATCGTACAACGGTCTTCACCGACCGGAGGTAAAATGCTACCGAATTAGAATGAAATGTTCAAAGCCATTTCGTTCGTTTCTACTTATGTTGCGGCATTTGAAGACGGTGGCATTGTGGAATCCGAGAAGAAGTTGTCCCAGCATGTTTATACTCTATGCACTGAATACTTCATCTAATTCTAGAAAGCTTAAAAGTCAAGTCTTCCGTTGTATCGAACTCTGAAGCTTTCAAGAATTACGAAGGTAGAAGTATGTGGGACATGAAGTCACGAGGAGGCGAAAATCACAAGTGATGGATTCACAAGATCATGGCAAGAGATTAATGCTAAAGATTGATATCAAAGATCACATCAGCATGTTCACCAAAAAAGAAAATGAAAAGAAAGACAAAGACTACGAGCTCAAGACAATCATAGTATACTAGGTTTATTTTATTATTGTAACTTGGGTAACGCCCTTGTTTGGAGTGACCTCCCTTAGGGGAATATTATTGGAAATACATTTTTACGTATTTAGGAAGATTCGGTTACTCCAACAATATATTAACTAGTAGCTCGTAGTCTAGATATCTTTATATATATCAAACAAGGAAAAGCCCGATCCATGCTTGTATGGCCGGCCCAGTTGTAAGCCCAAGCCCATTTTATGGGCTTGGTATATAAACCCTCTCCTTAGATGGAGAGGGTGTTGGTTCACATATTTTCACATAGTAAGAAAGTGTTTTCTTCTACTTTCTCTCTCTAAAGTGTGTGTGTTCTTACCATCTTTCTATCTCTTTCTCTCTCTAAACATAAGCAAGATTTACTATATCCTACAGAAATTATTCATTCTGATTTGTGGACCTCACCTATTCAGAGTGAAAACGATATTAAATATTATGCTATGTTTTTAGATCATTTCTCTCATTATGTTTGGGTATATCCTTTGCTTCATAAGTCTGATTTGTTTGATACCTTTGTTGCTTTTCGTTCTTATGTGAATCAACAATTTAATGTTGACATCAAAGCCTTGTAGTGTGACCATGGGGGTGAGTATGACAATACCCGTTTCCATAACCTTTTTCGCCAACATGGCATACAGTTTCGGTTTTCCTATCCCAAGACTTCCCAACAAAATGGGAAATCCGAACGTATGCTACGCACACTTAATAATATTACCCGTACACTACTCTTTCAAGCACACATACCTCCCACATATTGGGTTGAAGCCCTTCACATGGCAACTCACCTTTTAAATCTTCTCCCTTCCACTGCCATCAACAATGAAATACCTTTTACCAAACTTTATAACAAACCACCAACCTATGATCACTTACGTGTATTTGGATGTCTTTGTTATCCGCACATATATTTTGATCATAAGCTTCAACCTCGTTCAACCGCATGCATTTTTCTTGGGTATCCGGCCTTACATCGTGGTTATAGATGTCTTGGCTTGTCGACTAATAAAATTATTATATCTCGACACGTTATATTTGATGAGGAGGTATTCCTTTTGGGTCCATGACACTAACTACACCCTCAAATTACGATTTTTTGTTGACCCGCATTATCCCAACCAAACATAACCACGCTCCTCCCATACAAACTCTTTCACCTCGACCACTACCCACTGCTTCAATTCAGCCCACTCCTTTACCCCCGCCACCTACTCACGAACAACCCTCTCCATATACACCTCCATCATCCCCGTCCAAACAAACTACAATACAACCCACTAGCCCGACACAACAAAATCCTCCGACGCCTATCAGTCCGCAAACCCAAATCACACCTACTGTTACTAATAGCTCACACATATTACCTAACCCTCCTACTAATACACACCACATGGTCACACGTGCGAAAGTCAGGATTTCCAAACATATCCAAAAAATGAATTGTCATGTCACCACTACCTCACCGCTACCTCGCTCTCACTCACATGCCCTTAGTGATCCCAATTGGAAACAAGCTATGGTCGTTGAATATAATGCTTTGATTTCTAACGGAACGTGGGCTCTTGTGTTGATCCCAAACTTAGATCGATTAGCTTTGTGTATACGAGATTAGATCAAGTACTACACGTAGAGAAACCTTTGCTTATGAATAAAGTAACAAAGTGTTATGCGGAATTAACACTTGATCTAAAACACAATGATGTTAAACAAACTTTCACTTGTATTAGAATAATCGTGTTGATTACAATGAAAGGTTTAACTTGCGAATACTATGAAAACTGATATATGACTTTAACCTAAAAGACCTTCTTTTATAGAACAAGAAGTCTTGTACAATAAGCTATGAATCAACTATTCTAGGTAAAGATAATAATAGAAAATACAATGTCGTGCTTATCTTTACCATACATAAATAAAGAAACAAATAAACAAAAGATATTCTATCAGTGTCAATCTTCAAGGCTGTCAGCGTTGACTTCTATCAGCGTCCAAAGTCAATCTATTAGCGTTGACTTTCTTCTTATCAGCGTTTGGTGATCTGACCTATATTTTATTCCCAACAATCCTCCCCTAAACTTGATATCCATTCCAATGATCAAGTTTCTGAATAAAAACTAAAGACTTAGGAGGAATCTTTCAATAACTTCTTATGTTGGTGATAAACATATCTGATCAAGTCCTTGGCCACATCACTCGTATAATCAATCTCCAAGGGTGTCTCTAGCATCTTCTCCAATACTTCTTTGGACAAGAAATAGTCAGCATCCACAAGCAAATATTCTGAAAACTTTGTAGAGCTCATATGAAATACACCACAAGTAGAATATAGCCTCCAATGAAGATTACTGAGATCATCTTCAAGATCCTTCCAAATGGCAGGATCTGCTTCTTTTGGACCACACAAAGTCATAAATGTGTTCCAAAGTCTTATTCCATTAGCTGAAGTAGGTGCTTCAGCTGTATACTTGGCCTCTATTAACCTCCATAGATGCACCAAGTCTTCCCTGTCTATGCTTGCAAATATAGAAATAACTGAAGTGAAAGTATGTACCTCCTTTCCAAATCGTCCAACCTTCCAAAATCCACACTCATCTTCATCAAAACTGATGATTGGATTTCTGTCATCTAGAGGTACCACATTTACCAAATCTGAAGCTTCCAAGGGAGAAAGCTTGAGATGCTTCCTTATAACACCTTCAGTTGGAAAATACACATCCATGTCTTTAGGAAATTGAAAAGGATCTCCTTTCTTCACTGGTCTTTGAGCAATCCTTATTTCCTTTTGAATTTGCATCTCCTCTGCAAGCTCTTGTTTTCTTTCTTCTGAAAGAAACTGGTAGACATTCTGTTCTTGCACCTTCCTCCAAATAGGATGTGCCCTATACTCTAACTCCTCAAAAGACAAGGCCAGCAACTTCTTTGATGTCCAATTAGGCTGATGACATCTAAGCAACTTATAGTACAACTGCCTTCTATCTCTTTTGAGCCAGGTCTTGACCTCTTGTGCATTAAATCTCATAATCACCTTTATGTCTTCTTGTACCCTAAGAAGAACTTCCAACCCCCAAATTTGATCTGATAAACTCATACCTGGGTTGTCCATCACCTGATTTTCCCAAGCATGGTACATTCTGGTGATTTCTGGTAGGTCCCAATCAACCTGATTCTTCAACTCACTCAACCTTTCCTTTGCTAGCTCATCCCCATATTCAAGCCTTTCTGGATCTTCAATAATTTGAATGCTTGAATCTGAGCTATCATCATCTTTTCCATCACCACTTTCTTCCTCACTTTCAGAAACAACAAATGGTGATCTTCTACTCCTCCTCAAATCTCTTTCCACAAGTTGTGCAGCCAACTGTTCATCAAATGCTATTTGTGCTGCATCTTTCTTTGGAACATCTTCTTCAATCAAAATACCTTTACCTTTGTCTTTTGGATCAATAATTGGTAAAGTAGAAGAAGAAACCTGTGTGGACACATCTTTGATAATTGTTGATGGCTGGAATACATCAACACTACCTGCAACTTTGTCAGCGTCCAAGTTGCTCCCATCAGCGCCACGATTACCTTTATCAGCGCTGGATGTGTCAGCGTCCAAACCTGTATCAGCGCCCAATGTTTCTTTGAAAGACCCTTCCAAGTTCTTTGGTGTCACCTTGGATGTATCAACAACTGGGTGCTTCTTCAAGTTGGTGAGAGCTTCAGCAATCTGCAAAGATTCACTAAATTGTGAACTCTTTTCTGAACTCTTTTCACTAGCTGTGTGAATCAACTCATCCTCCTCATCCTCTTTTTCCTCCCCTTTGGAAGATTCCTCCATTAGACTCCTGCTACTGGGATTCTCCAAAACAGTTACTCTCTCCCTCAAAGCTTGGAGTTCTCGTCCCTGTTTGTTGACAGTTTGTACAAGACTGACATTTTGCTTTTGCAAGCTAATGACAGCCGCCGTCAATTCAATTATGGTCATAGGTTCCAATCTGCCCTCAGCTAGAATGGGGATTTGACCTCCCAAAATAGGATCATGGGGCATGGATGAGGTCTTAATGATGTTGGGACTGTCTTGACCAGCATCTAAGCCTGTGTCAATAGCCCCAGCCTCACCCATTTCACCAGCCACACTTGTGGAGGTGGTTCTCTCTGCTACAAGGCTAGGATCACTAGAGGAGAACACTCCAGTAACCCTTTGGCGTTTAGTCAACCTAGATTGTAATGGGGTAGAAGATGAAGTAGATTGTGTGGGTGTGGGTTGATTAAGGGGTGTTTGGGATTGTTCAGGGAGTGTATCAGTGTTGGGATTGGCTGTGTCAGCGCCCACATTTTGAGTGTCAGCGCTGGGTTGGTCAATGTCCATGTTTTCTGGTGAAGGTGATGGATCATGAATGGGCTCAAGTTGGGGTTCAGGGTCTGGTTGTGGGTCTGGTTGTGGTTGAGCAGCCTGAATTACTTCAAGCATGGGTTGGGTAAGAGGTATGGGGTCGTTTGTGGAGCTCATTTTAGCAAAAATGGTTTTCTGTTGTTTGGGGATCTCATAAAAAGTGTCATGATCCCTAGAACAATATTCTTGTAAATCAAAGACCATTTGCAAAAATCTAGGGTAAGCCAAAGTCATTTTACTTCCCTTGTTTTTACACATCCCTTCAAAAATCATTTTTGAAAAATTATACTTAAGCCCACGTGTTATACAAACCAAAGCACTTGCAATTGACCTGTTTATCTCATTAAAAGAAGTACATTTTGGACTTAAGCATTGTAAAAGGACATGTATCAAATATTTCCAGTCAGAGGGAAATTCCTGCTTATGATATTTATTTAAAGTGACATCAGCAGGAATAGGATAACCCAATTCCCTAAGACCCTGTTCTATTGTTGCTATGGCAAGAGTAGTCACACCATCAGCGTCATCAAGACGCAAAGCTTGGCGAACCAAAGCTTCAGTGACCACCCATGTTCTTCCATGAACAGTAGATGTTAATGTGGTCACTCCATTAGTTGTTGTGGAACTAACATTGTTCCAAAACTGTCTAATGTGTGCGACAGGGACTAATGGTGTATGAGAAAGTGCATACCTCAATGAAGATGCATTTAAAAATGCCACCATCTGTGAATACTGAGGAAATAAAGCATCATCAGCAGTCAAGTAAGCGATCATATTGTGTTGGCTCTTGAACTCCAATGTTAAATTCTTTGAGTTGAATTTGGGTGCCATGATTTAAAGCTGTTTAGGTTATATGATATGGGAAAAATCTAGGAGGAAAAGTGTTAGACAAGAAAATATGAATACCCAGAATAAAAAGATTAGCCAAATTTATAGGAGAGATGCATGATTTTGATTGGTCAAAAATGAGGCGGTTATATTCAAAGAGCAATCATGAAAATCTTGAATCAAATATAACTTATCTCATGCATTAATTAAAAGTAACTTCTCCCCAAAATTACGGCCAAAGATTAGTCAAAAAATAACAACTGGGTAGGGCCCACTAGGTGTCAACGGTCAAAAATAGCCCATCAGCGCCCAACGGCTATATTTTCTTGTCAGCGTTTGCCTAAAGCCTTGTCAGCGTCACGATTGGACGTAACAGCGTTTGGAGAAAAACTTGTCAGCGTCTAAAAAGTAAAAATAAAAATATTTAAAAAGAAAAAGACCTTAACAAAGTAATTTATCCTAAGGGAAATATCTTACAAGTTGATAATAATTACTGGGCGGCAAGCACTGTCCATTTATACACACTTGCATAAGCAAGATAGACACAAATGTCCTCTAGAGTCCCTTGCTAACCAAAATACTTACCAACAAAGGTATTTCATAAAATTCTTTGTAACTCCCAGGTAAACCCATATCCAAAGTATTCCCAAGTCTCCCATCAGACCATAACCAATTCTAAGTCAAAAATGTCTTGGCAGCATGCAAAGTTGATATACTATGCATGCTACAGTGCCTCATGGTTTAGTAAAACTAACCCATACTCACCAGTGGACACAATCTAGAATTGTGATGAGAGTATTCTAAGAATACCCAAGAGTCCTAAAGGTTCCTTAAACCTCCCCTCAAACTATGATACATGAGTTCTTAAAATATATATATGAACATTAAAAATTTATGTCAAGATAGGAATATAAATATTCCAACCATCATCCATAAACAAAACATGTCCAAATAGCTCTTCAAAGATCCATAAGCAACTCTGTATCCAATGGCATAAAGCTACCATTACCTGCACATTTAGATGAAAACCACAAAACTAACACTTGTTGCCAACAGCGTCCCGACAACACTTATCAGCGTTGAAGGAACTCTTGTCAGCGTTAGACCATAATATCTCCAACAACGGCAAAATAACACTTGACAGCGTTGTATTTACCTTTGTCAGTGTTAGAAAAAGAATGTGGAAAATCTAAATCATCACAAAGACGAATAACAATGCATTATCCTGTACATACTTTTACAAAAAATATTCCAAAACACATATTAAGTGAGATTAACCATTCCAATATTTGTTACCAAATATTGAAATCTTCCAGCATCAAAAGGTTTAGTTAATAAATCTGCTACATTATCTTCAGTATCTACCCTATCTGGTTGTATTAAACCTTTCTCAAAGCAATCTCTTATAAAATGATGTCTAATTTCTATGTGTTTGGTTTTAGAATGATGTACAGGATTTTTAATAATGCATAAAGTACTGTTATTGTCTACAAAAATCTTGGTATGCATAAAATTATACCCATAATCCAACAGCTGGTTCTGAATCCATAAGACTTGTCCACAACAAGCAGCTGCAGCCACATATTCTGCTTCAGTTGTAGAGTTTGCCACCACTGTTTGTTTCTTGCATTGCCAAGATATTAATCTGCTCCCAAGAAATTGGCATCCACCAGTTGTGGATTTCCTATCAAACTTGTCACCTCCATAATCACTGTCTGAATAAGCAATAAGGTCCAATGGAGAATCCTTTGGGTACCATAATCCAAGATCTGGATAACATCTCAAGTACCTAAAAATTCTCTTCACAGCAAAAAGGTGACATTCTTTGGGAGTCACTTGATGGCGTGCACATGCACACACAGTATCAAGATCAAAACCAGCAGGTTTAATTCTATCAGCGCCATGATTGTGTGTGTCAGCGCTTGAGTACAAAGCGTTGACAGGATATGATCCAGCGCTGACAGATTGACATCCAGCACTGACACCTTGAGATCCAGAGGCTGAATGTCCATAAAAGTTCATGGAATCAAATTGGCCTTCACTTTGTGAAAAGAAGGCCATGTTGCTGCTTGAAGATTTGTTATCACTCTCCAATTGCCATTCATTCTCCAACAGCCTTAACTTGTTGAAGATGTCATCAAACCTGGAAGTCTTGTGGGTGTTATTGACAAGAATAGATCTTGTCTCAATCTTCCATACATCACCAAGGCTTTTGAGAAAAGTAGCATTCAATTCAGGGTCATCAATCTGTTTTCCCATGAAGGAAAGTTGACTTGTGATGTCAAGAAGTCTACTTCTCACACTGCTGAGATTCTCATTAGGTTGAGCTTTAAAGACAGCATACTCATGCAAGAGTTGCTTCTTCTTTTCTTCTTTTGTGTCAGCATTGCCACCATGTGCTACTTCAAGAGCTTCCCAAAGCTCTTTTGCAGAATCAAAACGTTTGTACTTATGCTGATTCTCATGACCTAGGGCATGTTTCAAGATGTTCAAAATTTTCATGTCCACCCTCTTCTTGGCTATGTCTTCAACAGCTACCGCTCTCCCATCATCAGGCTTTTCCACTTTATCAGCTTCTGGACAATTAGGAATAGCTGACCTTGCCTCAATAGCAGCAGTAATCTTTGCTGCTTTATCGAATGTGTTCCCATATTCGATAATTTCCCAAAGAGTGTAGTCATGAATAGCTATGTATTGCTCAAAATTGGACTTCCAAAGTTCAAAGTTCCTGGCATCAAACATGGGAATTTTGATGCTAGGGTTTGAGAAGTTGTTTTGAAGCAAAGCAGGAGGTTGATTTGTGCCAGACATGGTGTTTTTAGGGTTTTGAGAATTTAGGGTTTTTTAGGGTTTGGTGTTCTAGGGTTCTGCGTTACTTAAAGATCAAAAGTTTCTCAACAAGCTCTGATACCACTTGTTGATCCCAAACTTAGATCGATTAGCTTTGTGTATACGAGATTAGATCAAGTACTACACGTAGAGAAACCTTTGCTTATGAATAAAGTAACAAAGTGTTATGCGGAATTAACACTTGATCTAAAACACAATGATGTTAAACAAACTTTCACTTGTATTAGAATAATCGTGTTGATTACAATGAAAGGTTTAACTTGCGAATACTATGAAAACTGATATATGACTTTAACCTAAAAGACCTTCTTTTATAGAACAAGAAGTCTTGTACAATAAGCTATGAATCAACTATTCTAGGTAAAGATAATAATAGAAAATACAATGTCGTGCTTATCTTTACCATACATAAATAAAGAAACAAATAAACAAAAGATATTCTATCAGTGTCAATCTTCAAGGCTGTCAGCGTTGACTTCTATCAGCGTCCAAAGTCAATCTATCAGCGTTGACTTTCTTCTTATCAGCGTTTGGTGATCTGACCTATATTTTATTCCCAACATCTTGTGCCACGCCCAGCTAATATTAATATTATTCGTTCCATGTGGCTTTTCAGGCATAAGTTTAATGTAGATGGTTCTTTAAGCCGGTATAAAGCTAGGTTGGTTGCCAATGGCCACAGTCAACAATAGGGGATTGATTGTGATGAGACCTTTAGTCCGGTTGTTAAACCAACTACGATTCATACTGTATTGAGTCTTGCAGTATCACGAGATTGGTCTATTCATCAGCTTGATGTGAAGAATGCTTTTCTTCATGGTCAATTATCGGAGACAGTTTATATGCACCAGCCATCGGGCTTTGTTGATTCCATTCACCCAGATTATGTGTGTCATTTGCAGCTCTCGTTATATGGGCTTAAGCAAGCTCCGCGCGCATGGTTTCAGCGGTTTGCTAGTTTTATTACACGTGTCGGTTTTCAGCACATCAAAACTGATGCGTCATTATTTGTCTATCATTGAGGCTCAGATATTGCTTATCTGTTGTTATATGTGGATGACATTGTACTCACCGCCTCAACTGCAGCTCTTTTACAACGCATTATTTCATTACTTCACAGTGAGTTTGCTATGACTGATCTAGGCTCTCTCAATTATTTCCTTGGTATATCTGCGCAGCGTTCAAAGTCTGGATGGTTCCTCTCTCTGTCTAAATTTGCAGAGGAGATTCTTGAGCGATCTCACATGCAGCATTGTAACCCATGTAAGACCCCTGTCGATACTGAGTCAAAGCTTAGTTCTGATGGTGATCATGTTAGTGATCCTACGTTGTATCGTAGTCTTGCTAGTGCTCTTTAGTATTTGACTTTCACTCGCCCAGATTTATCTTATGCTGTACAACAGGTATGTCTTTACATGCATGATCCGCGTGAACCACACTTTACTGCTTTGAAGCGCATCTTATGTTATGTTCGTGGTACCATGGCTTTTGGACTTCACTTTCATGTTTCGTCTACTACTTAGCTTACTGCTTACACAGATGTTGATTGGGTTGGTTGCCCTGTTACATGTCGATCCACTTCTGGGTATTGTGTGTACCTTGGTGATAATCTTTTATCTTGGTTTGCTAAGCGGCAGGTCACATTGTCTCGATCTAGTGTTGAGGCAGAATATCGTGGTGTTACAAATGTTGTTGCTGAGACTGCGTGGCTTCAGAATTTATTGCTTGAGTTGCATACTCCACTTATCGCTGCTACTCTTGTCTATTTTGATAATGTTAGTGCCGTGTATTTATCTACTAAGCCTGTTCAACATCAGCGCACTAAACATGATGAGATTGACATTCATTTTGTTCGTGACTATGTTGCTTCCGGTCAGGTTCATGTGCTCCATGTTTCGTCCCAGTTCCAGTATGCTGATATATTTACCAAAGGTCTCCCAAGTGTTTTGTTTCTCGAATTTCGTTCTAGTTTGAATGTTCGGAGACCTCCCGTTCTAACTACGGGGGAGTATTAGCAGTATTTGTTATCTAGGCCAAGGCCCATTATGTTTATGTAACCCATCTGTGAACCGGCTGATGTTAGCATATATATTATTAGTAGTATTTGTTATCTAGGCCAAGGCCCATTATGTTTAGGTAACCCATCTGTGAACCGACTGATGTTGGCATATATATGCCAACATCAGTCGGTTCACAGATGGGTTACATAAATATAATGGGCCTTGGCCTAGATAACAAATACTACAAATAATATATGCATGTCCCAGATAGAGAGTGTTTATGAATCCAGGCACCACAAATGTCTTCTACAAAAAGTATGCAGAAGCATAAGCAAATTTATATATGAAATTTATTTAGTCTACAAAAAGTAAGCAGAAACATAATCTATTCATATATAGCAAATACAACGAATTTAGATATTCAAAAAGTAAGCAGGTAACATGAAAAAAAGCAATCCCAAACACCCTTAATTTGTTTTGCGAATCACACTCATTGTTAAAGTTAGTACTTATAAACGCGTAGTTGTTTCAATAAAGTCAATAACGAACTACAATAGTTAAACAACAATACATATAAAGGTCATAGAAGACGCTATTTGTATGTGCTTTTGTTGTTTGAAGTAAAAATCAGTTGTTCAAATGTTTGGCAAACCCGACTATTTCTAAAACCAAAACATAACCTGACAAAAAAAGAACTGCGTTAAAAAAAGATTACTGTTCAATTATATGAGAGTTTAGAAATTTGTAAAAGAAAAAGAGTTGATTCGAAGGCTAAAGATTAAAGGATAATGTTGGTTTTATCTCTAACTGAGTTACTACTATTCAAGTTGTCCTTGACAGTTGGCAGGCCAAACAACTCAACCGAAAAATCTACTATCTATCATATTTTGTTCCTCTCTCTATCATCAGAATAGGTAAACTTCTTTGATTTTATGATCATGTAAACTATTCTTGATGTTTGAGTTTAGTGAGGTTAAATTTAAGATCCAATAAATCTTTAATATATCTGCTACTATTATTGATGCAAAAAGTGGTTTTTAGTATAGTTAGCCTTGATGACATATATGCATATCTCTAAACTATTTCCTGAAGCTTCGTTTTGTCACTTTTTTGTTTATATGATAGTTTCATATCACATAGTTCTCAAATGCGTACACTCTTCATAATAGTAAGATAATGTATCCTGATTCATGATCTATAATTTGGGAAGTAGTTTAGAACGATATGTGGATGTGCTTGTCATGAAAACTTTTGGGTCTTTTCCGTACTTTTAGGATTTTTATGGAACTGCCATTGTTGTCAAATATAGTAAAGAAAACTGAAATCGTTTAATTAGGTAGATGTAAAAAAGTGTTTTATCCGTTTCGGCATAAATTCTAACTAAATGACACAATAGTCACCTCATAAATTCTATGTGGCGTGTCATGTATCACAATCATCTTCTAAAAATTGTGTAAGTTATTGTTTTTTATGCTTTTCATATATATTCTACTACTTAGTTTAAAAATTGATGATTATTTTAAGCTATTGTATATCATGCCCTGTTTACTGATGTAAGTTTGGTTTGTACTCTATACGCCAAAAGCTGTAATGCTTGAAACACCACAAGCTACATCAGTGAAAAAATGTGTTGATTATAAAGGCGATAAGTACTTAACCCTGAACCTGTTAAAAGGACCCAGACCAAAGAGATACATTTGGACTCCTTTTTTATTTATGTGGAGATTACTTTGTGAGGCGCTTCATTGATAGACATGGACTGAAGTACCATCGGATGATCGATTTCCGGGGTGTAGATTTTCACGAGCCTACACCTTATGTCTTAGCTTATTTGAAGTAGGTTTGTAGTTTAGCTAGCTTAAATGTTTCTTTGATAGCATTTGCTAAGGAGCTCTATTGTAGTTGAACCTGAATAATTCAATTTCGGTAGTTATTATAGTAATGAAAACATATTTGGTTTTGTTTTACACGATTAGTATGGTATCTAAGTAAATATTAGTTGTGTACTTCTTATTTAGTATCTGAGACCATATTTGATCCGTACATTTCATATTTTGGCATGCTGATGTTGTACTACATTCTTATAAATCTTGCAGATGGGAAAGCCTAAAAGACTTGCTGATAGGTGATTGGACATATAGTATATCAAGTAGATTTGAGGTGCCTGTTATCAAGGGTTCAAGCGTTACAAATGACAAGTACTATATTGGAACAAAAAAATAATTATGACCCGAGAAAAAACGAGGCTTGCAAATGATGGAATATATGTGGAACTGTGTTGGTTCACTATATGGGAGTAAAAAAGACCAACTTGAAGTATCTCTGCTGCCACTAGATACTTCTGAGGCTCCACAAAAAAACAGTTATGTTTGGCTACGGGTTCATGCATTTTTGAGACACGTAAGTTCAAACCCATCAGATTCAGGTTTAGCACCGATGTCAGCCCAGTAAGAAGATCTCATCATCGAATTACATAAGAAGATTGGTAACAAGTAAGTACCAATTTTTTTTATTATAGTGGATATCATTATACATAGGTCAAAATACGTTGCTTAAAATTCGTATGGTGATTTAAGACGTTACACAAAGTGTAGGAAGTCAACCAAATTATACGCAACTTAGCACCTATTATGCTGGATTTGAGAGTGAACGTGTCTTTAACCTTGAAATTTCTGTTGAAGTGGTAAACTGTAGACCAGTTCCCAAAATGGAATGACTTTTTACTTTCTATAAAGCATTTGTTGGACTTTACAAGCTTGGTACATAATTTCAATGGTCAAGGTAAGCTATGTGCATCCTTTATGGTATATTGTTTAGGTTATTAACCTTCATTTGTTTAAGTCACACATCCGTTCAAATTCATAGATTGACCTTTCGCCTGGATAATATGTAACTCATATTAGTGACACTATCAGATTATGATTAACACCATTATATAAACGTTTCTCACTATCACGCATTAGAATACACTAGATGCTCGAACAAGTCTTATAACTCATTGTCTTGCAAGTTTAGATATCCATATTGACCATTGAAATTATGTACCAATTGCTTAGTTAATGGAATAGGTTGTTTCATATTTATGTGGTTACTTTTTAACTAATGGTCTCACTACAAACACAAAAATGACTGTCCTCTCAAATCGAAATCTTAGAATAACATGTTTTACAAAGTCTAGATAGGTATATGTATATTTTTGTTGTGGTTAAGTAGTGTTAGTAATAGCATTTAACACACTGATTAAACCCGAAATAATAAGAATGCGTTTGTGCAATTTGACCTGACACCTCTTTAAACACAAGCTGCAATACCAATTAAAAAGTGAATAATCCTTCACCATCACCTATTATGCATACGTTATACTTTTGTGATAATCGCATTTTTTGTTTCTATATATGAACGCAATGCTTCACCATAACAAGAAACTGATTTATATGTCAACCAGGAACTGAATCAAGCCTTTGTGAAGGTGTGCTTCAACAAAAAGTGCAAGAATATAAAAACACAATCAACCTCTTGCAAGGTGTCAAGCAAATGGATGCTAAGGAGTTGTAAATGTAAATGGATGCTATATTTTGCTTATGTTGAAGACCATCCGAAACAACAATTCATCTTGTGTTATGATTCTCCACTATTTATATTTTGATAACAAATAAGACACTTTAATACTGTATCATAACTTAGGATATTAAGATTTCAAAGTTTCAACAATTTGTGTAAGCTATTTGGGTTTTGAATTATATAGGTTAATGGACTTCACTACTTTGGAGTTCGCAAAAGGGATAAATCGATTAACGGGTCAAAATAATTGGCTATTTTTTATAATAAACTTGGATTATGGTCTGTACAATATTCGTAAGCACACTCAAGACTCTTTCAGAATTCAGACATACACAACATTTTATATTTTCAATCTGGTAAGTAAAACATTTTAGGACAGGTTAAGTTTGTTTTTCCATCGATAATGATACATAATAAAAAAACATCAGAAAAAAACCAGTGCGTGCACGGGTATTATAACTAGTATCAACATGTATGTCGTTAGGATATTTTGACAAAATACTTGTTTTATTAATGTCTTTGTAGATAGATGTGGATGTGTGTGGTGTTCATGCAATTAGGTCTAGCACATAGGAAACTTCACGTAATTAAATTATTCTAATTGAAAATAGACAATATAGACTTTCAGTACAGTACATGAAAATTAAAATTATTGAATTTTAAACTAAAATTTAAATATACCACAAGCAAACCAGTAGGATATAAGTGCATGTTTGGTAGAAAGAAATTTAGAGATTAAAAAAGAAATAGTCAATAAAATTTAGAGAATAGAAATTGAATGAGAATTTTGTTTGATTCTATTGTTTAGTAACAATTGAGACTTAGATCTGAGAAATTTATGAAAATTTGTATTTGTTTTGATTTTGTAACAACTTTTTGAAAATAGTGTAAAAAAGTCGATCCGATCCAAATCGATTAAGCTTATTCGAATAGTGTAACTCTAAAATTAAATAAGGCCTAACTTCTAAAAATGTTTATAAGCTTCGAAACAAAATTTTTGTTGTAAAATGTTAATTTGACGCCTTGACCTACTTGATTTGTGCTCAGCTTGATTATTACGATTTAGATATCGGCAGTTTCTAATTAAAACATTAAGAAAACCAATTTCACTCAAGATAAGATGGAAATAACATGACAAAATTTCCCACTAGAAAGAGATGGGAGGGAGAATCAATTCTTCGCTTTTTCTTCCTCATCATACTAAACAAGAGAAATGTAAATATTTTCATTTCTTTACCCTCTTTTTTTCTACCAAACACACCCAAGTACTTGGACTTAAGGTAGAAATAAACCCATGAATAACAGTGAAAAGTTATCTTTCATTATGCGGATTTGTTGTTTAAATTAACTTTAAATGATGTCATTTGTGCGTCCCCGGTCCGGTTACTTTGGAAAATTTACCTGTTTTTTCTCTCAATGTTAATGGCGGTGCAAACATGAACTTTGCATTTTCATGCCAAAAACATTTGCTAAAAGGTGGCGTTCTTGTCTTATCTTTAAATGGAAGTCCGGTTTTTGCATTATTGTTAAGACTATTGGCTTTTTGACTATTAAGATTTCACAAATTATCTCTAGCGTACAGTAAACTTCCCTTTTATTGAATTATTCAAAGTTTGAAAATAACAATAGATTTTCCAAGTTCACTACATAAAAAATAAAATAATTTGAATTTGGAACCGAAAGATTAACATACAACATTTAAGTCACGATTGACATATAGAGGGACATCATGTGAAAAATAAAGTGCCTCTATAAACATCAGAAACGATGTCAAATAAGAGTTGACACAGGAACTTTGTAGAACAAAAGATTAACTCTAAAAAGCTTCAAAACTAACAGTTTCTCAGAAACTATCTTAATAAATGATTTTTCGTCCCACAATTTCTAAGTTCCCTCGAAGCATAATATACTCTCATACCAAAGGTTATCTTACAATCTTAGCGATGCTGGTTAGCAGTAGGCTCCATATTGCTCTTTGCGTTGTTCCTAAACAACAACATACATCAACCACTTAAAGGTCAGTGATGACGTATAGTATGGACCGTCTGGCTCACTACTATTCTTATGGGCTTACCTACAAAGAATGGTTTTATATACACAAAGCCTATTCAGCTCGAACCAGCAGTAGGCCACACGCAGTTTACCTAGACTACGGTCGACCGTACGTGTTATCCATATGTATCTATATGGCGGACGATGGTTTGTGTTTAGGAAGTAGATATACTTAACTAATAAGATATATACATAACTTATTTAAAATGTAAGGTTAACTATAAATATCGAATGTCACGGGCCATAAATTGGGTCGAAAGATTAGGGAACCCTAGAGGGTACTTCGACTATAAAAGGAGTATCATTGGCATTGGAACATGTATTTCATAAACACTTGTTAAACATGATAACCTAAAAAGATGACTACTTACTCTCATGTTATTATCAAATCGTGAGGTCCGTCCCCATGGTAAGATTAACAATACTTTCTTCCTTGTGCAACATCAAAATATATTCACTTGGTACAAGATTCAAGCAACCCCGGTTGGATGGCCTCCTATTTAGGCCACTAAAGACACAACCAGATTTTTGTATCAACAAGTTGGCGTCATCCGTGGGACCTTGCACTAGGAATCACTTTAAAAACAAATGAGTGTAATGGCTGAATCAACTCTTGTTGTTAACACTATAAAAACACGAGATGAAAAGGCAAGTCTCATGCTACAAAGGATGTGCCCACCATACTAACACAGCCATAATGGACTTCTTTGAAGAGCATTAGGATGCATTATGTCTGTAGTGATAAAAAATATGCAACACGAGAAGCGGAAAGAAGTCAAAGGCAGGCTTGACTTTGGGGAGGATTCGAGAAGAAGTCGTCGAAATGGGAAAACTTCCATCTACTCATGTTCTGGAACCTCACAATCGGAACCCTCATGAAGAAAGCACGACAATAGTGAATAAGATAGGCCCAGGGTACACGATCGCTTAAGAAAAGATGATCGGAACGTCTTTGATTGCCTAGGTCACGACAGAAGAAGCCCATTCGAGAGGTCGGGTGATAGCCGTACTTCAAACTCTAAAAGATCATAGCCCAGTTAGATAAAATCCGGAGGTCGCTCTTGTAGCAGAGATCGCTCCCGTAGCAATCAAATATCAGAAGGCAATTCTTATTCCTCCTAAAAGAAGAGAACGAGATAAATTGTAACACCCCACTTTGATAAGTGGACCGCTACGTGTATTTATGGCGTGTCATCAAAGCATGCAAGGTAATATGTACTTAAAACATACATGACCAAAAGGGACAACCGGAATCAAACATCAGTTCCCAAACATAATCCCAAAACATAAGAAAAGTAAATGAAATGAGAAGGACAAAACAAGTGTCCAAACAAGCATAAGTATAAGAGGCAAAAGGAGAAGAAGTCTAAGGCAGCTTCCATCCTATGCATGTCCTCCAAATGCTCAATCTGTCCTTGGGTACCTGCCGTTTTGGTGACTATGAAATGAAAATGGTGATATTGTGGTGTTTACATATACGTATAAGTATTATAATAGTAGTATTTTTTTTAGGATTTACGGTTTAGCATTTAGAGGTCTCGGGTGAGGTAATTATCCATATGAATATTTTTCGGGATGATTTTAAGTCATTTAGACTTAGTTATAAAGTTTATTTCAAAATTTAAGATTTTTTTTAAAGTGTATATTTTACGTCTTTTACGGTAAAACGCGTAATTTTGACTAGTTTCACGGTTTTGGGGTTTTGGAAGCTTTAGGGGCTGAAATAAATTAAGGTAAATTAAGTTAATATTAATAAGATATTAATTAACAATAAAAAGAAAAAAAATAAAGAAAAAAACGAATTTAAGGGGGGTTAGGTCGGTTTGGAAAAGAAAAAAAAGGGAAAAGAGGAGAAAAAGGAAAGTGGGCTTATTCTTGGACTAGGATTTTATGTACACCCTATATATTGTTTTAATAACAATCAAATTCATTATTAATCCCTGGAGACAAAGAAAAATTCGTGGGTTTCATAGAGGAGAATTAGGGTTCTTCAAAAAAATTAGGTTTTCTTCATCTTCCATTGATTTAAGATAAAAACCTTCATTAACCTTTTTAATTAAATTGTTTTTATGTTTAATTAATCATTCTTATGATGGATTAAGGGTTAGGGTTTATATAAAAACAGTAGATTAATGATGAATTAATCATAATATGATGATCATATAATCTAGGGCTTGTATTAGAAGGGTTATAGGTGATTAATTAGATCAATTTGTTTAAAACCCGTTTTTAAAAACTGGGCAGAATTTTTAGTCTATTGTTTTGATCATATCTCGAGTTCTAGGAACATTCAAGATGCGATCAAACTAGCCCTGTATAGGTAATTGAGTTGGCTTTCTAAATCAAAAAACGAGAACTAAATTGGAGGTCGGGAAGTGGACCGAAAACAGGTTACAACAGTCGGAGGTCAAAACAGTTTTGAATTCAGCCAGTTTTCTTTTTAAGTTTTGGGTTGTTTGGGGTACTTAGGGTTGCATTGGGATCTTCTCACGAACATGAGAGATGGTTAATATATTGTAGTAAGGATCTGCACTTGGGCTAAGATTGTGGTTTAGGGTAAGACCCTCTAATGATAATGAACTTTTCATATGTTTAAAATCAGTGAATTCTGGATAGGTAGCAATATATACACATATATCTGGGCCTTAACAGTAGCTTTAAGGTTAGGGCAGGTGGGAGGTTTTAGCTAACATGCATAAAAGTGTGAATATTCCTTTTACAGAAACCATGGGTATGTTTAAGTGGACGTTTGACTTAATGTTTTGAGACCTAAAACTGGGACTATTTTGTGTAAAATTATGAACGGGATAGCTATTAAACTTAACCAAGTTAGGGACTTGTTAAGGAAGGGTAATGGGGTGATTAGAGCTTAACAATGAGGTAATTATACGGGAATAGACTAGATGTCCATCATAGGTTGATGAGCCATCTTAGTGATTGGTTCGTGTATTGATTTCGTGTTTTTGGTTTGTTAGCTTGTTGCTAGTGCGAGAACTTGTGAAGAAGCTATCAGGTGAGTTTCATAGTCCCATGTTTAATATTGATTTTGACTTCCAGATGGGATGGAAGAGACACTGTGTTGAGTTATTTTCTAATTGATGCTGTGAATGTGTTTGTGATTTGAGATGGACTTGTGTGTACATTATGTGATTAACTGCTATGTGATTTTTGATTGTGTATGATTTGGATCGGAAGACACGTGCCGTCTCAGTTATTGTGGTTTGACAAGGTAGTGGCCTTGAGGTTTGACAAGGTAGTGGCCTTGTGGTTTGACAAGGTAGTGGCCTTGGGATAGGTACATAGTGTGATCATCTATGGTACCATGTTGTTTGGCAAGGTAGGAGCCTTGGATTTTGGTTTGGAATGATTGATCTTGAATGCTAGTTGTTAATACATAATTGTAGCGCATTGTCCATATGTTATTGTGTTGATGGTTGTTATTCACAGCTTGTAATTGATTTAGCGTTGGAGTCTAAACCTATGACTCTCACCAACTTTATGTTGACATGTTTTAGTGTCTCTTTCAGGTGATACTATGGTTAAGCATGAGAACATAAGTGGCTAGGATTGGAGAAGCTTATGAATGCATATAGAAGGAGAATACCCGTTTCCTTCTTAGTTTTTATTTGTTCTTTTAATACGTGATACTGTGGCACACATATATTTGTTTGGTTATGTTATTTGTTTGTCTTGGGTAAGCGGTGGGACTGTTACCTACTTACCTAGACTCCTGAGTCTGATGAGATTTTGTCATGACTTTGTGTCTCCATTTTATGACATTTCTTATTTCATATAGTTATCTCTATAGACACGACATGTTGTGATGATATCCATACGTCGCGCCCCATATTTCGCCATGGTGGGGTGTGACACCTGCCGTTTTGGGGACATGGAAAGGAAAGTAATGGCTGAGAAATACGCTCAGTGAACGGATATATAACATAGTACGAATGACAGAAACATAAAAAAGACTGAATAGCAACGGAAATTTATAAGTCCGGGAAAACCTTGTACGTGTTTATAAAACTGGTCTTATAGTTTGAAAAGACTTATGTTTTTATATGAAAACTGTATTTTAATTAGCCAAGAGCCCATATAGGTCATGAGGTATCAACGTGCATGAATACTTAGAGGGGTGACCTCATCATGCAAATTAGAGGGGCTGCCTCTAATTATACTGGTCTGGGTAGGAGGGATTAACTCCTTGTGAAGGGAGCAAGGCACACACCACATTCATCATGAAAATCCTATAAAGACATGTAACTAGGATGCACCCATACGCCCCACATGATAATATAAATAAATGGCCAAAACTGTAAAGGTACGCCACGAGCAATCACTCCACCGTGGGGAAGTCATAACACTGGTGCCTCCAGTGTTATGGTTATGGTACCTCCATAACTAGATGACATGGCATGCATGTATATGGCTTAGGCATTTAAAACTAAACATAAGCAATCAAAACATATAAAACAAATACTTGGGAAAAACAGTTGGTTGCAAACGAGTAAATCCTAATAAGGAAAGAGAATGTCCATATTGAAGGACGAAATATCCGTACCTTATGTCCAGTGAACGATGAAAGATGAAACGATAAAAAGTCCTACTCCGACGTCACTAGTGCTACACAAATAAGGGACATGCATGAGTTGTTAGATTACTAAGTGTGTTACTGGTTCTGTGTGTTCTTAACTTACTTTATATGTTCTTGTTATGTTTTATTGTTTTAAATGTTATCTTATATTTAATCATGCTTTACATGTATTCTGATTATGTATATTCATGTATTCTTGTATTATTATACTTGTAGTGTAATAATAAGTAACTTTTTAAAAATAGCAGATTTCCAAAAAATAAAAAGTTTCCAAAAATAGAAAGTTTGTAAAAATAGAAATAAGATGAATTAATAAGTATAAAAATATAAGCTAGTGGTTATTAATCATAAGTTATAATTCATGAAAATTTATTAGTATAGTCTAATAAATTAAATACTATAGGTTAAACTGATTATTAATTATTAACGAAATACATGGTTTTAATAATTAATAGTATGTCATGATAATTTAATAAAACTTTACCTTATAATAATAATTAAATTAAACATGGTTTAATTTAATTAGGTCTAATAAAAATACCTAGGTTATACATGTATTTTTATTTTATATAACAAACCTAAGTCATGGTTTTAAATAAATAATTTAATTAACCTAAATAAGTACTTAGGTTATATATGTTTTATGTAATTAAATAAAATAACCTAAGCCAAAAATTAATTTAATTATACATGAATTTACTAAATTAAATTAACTAATAAACATATTTAGTTTTAGAAAATACCGAGCCCCGAACCCGAGACAAAACTAAGCCGAGCAACAACAGCCGGCGGCTGTTGGTTTTGGTCAGTGGTTACGCAGCCAAAGTTGTTGTCGTGCAACTGTTTGGCCGCAGGCTCCCACCGGCAGTGGCCGGTTCCCCCTGTTGAGCTCAAAGTTCTCACCGGCCTTGGCCGGTTCCCACCGCCTTCACCAAACGCCCCCTACAAGCTAACCCAAACACCCCCTGACTGTTTTCCTTACCTACTGATTTGCAAACAAACACCCCTACTGGGCTGTTCGGCTCGCGGCTGGCAGCAACACCACCACCGAAACCCTCTTGGGTCACGGCTGGGTCAAAACAACAACACACCGAGACCCTAAAAGTCTCGGTTTGCGTGTAAACAACCAAGATCCGGCCGCCTATATGATTATTACTTGTTTTCTATATTATCAAATCGTATGTTCATGCCCTTTTATTAATGGATTCGTGATTAAGGTTAAAATGAAATTGAGAGAAAAGCTTACATGATCTAGGAATGACCAACCACACGTACACATAAATCAATAAAACAAAAAAATATCCCGTCTCCCTCCCTTGTGTTTCTGCCGGCGGCTCCAAACCAACAACCCTAAATCCTTTTTTTTAAGTGAAGTATAACTTACATTTCCTTGTTTTTTAAGGGTGTTAGTGGGCTGGGCAAGAAGCCCATTTCTTACTTTCTTTTGTTTCTAAAACCGCGGCCCAAACACATGCATACTTGTTTTCTTTTCGGGTTCAAATATTAAACGCAAGTGTTCGTATTTTAAATGTCGATGATTAATTTCTTTTCATGTCCAATTATACGTAACTACTTATCGTGTATTAATAATATACGTAATGCTTGTAATTAATACTCGTGACGCGTGTTGTATACTACTAAATATAAAGTTTTAATTTAATCAGGTTTTCATGTATTTACTTGTTGGGTCAGTATTTACTGACCCTGAAGCAACTCTAGGATTTGAATATAAAATCTCCCTAATTGTTTCATGCTTAGTAGTTAGGCCAGTCTGTAGAAGGATGACTAGAGGAACAAAGTTCCTACTAAAGACTATGTTGCTGAAGGATGTTCAGCTTTCCTCTTCCAGTTAACTTAGAAGACAAAAGAGTCTTCGCTTCAAAGACTAGGCGGTCTAGTTGTTGAAGAAAAAGTACTGAAGAAGAGCTTTCAGATCACTTTGGTTTGACAATACCAAACTGAATGATGTCGATCTCTTCTAGAATACTGAAGACTCTTCAGTATTCTGATGGTTTGCATTAGGCGGGAAAGATAACTTTAAGTCAAAATAGGTTGCTTGTATAGTTAGTTATAAGTACAACCTTTATCTTTTCTTGAATAGTTTATTGTGTACTTTGGACTGTTTATCCAGCATGGGCATCAACCACCCACTGGATAAACCCATGCATTGAAACATGCAAAATGTAAACCCTAGTTTTACACTGCATGTATAAGGAGTGTACATTGAGAGGGAAAGTGTTTAACCAATACAAGAGTAGAAACTCTGGAAAAACCTTTATCTCTCAATACCAACTAAACCATATAGCCAAGAAGCATATGAACGTTTAGATTGGAGCCTAGACATTTAACTTTGGTTAGAAGTTTAAGTAGAGGAGATCACCACCCATTTTCATTCAACCACTTTGTTCTTCCGCAAACAAAGTGGGTTATAGATTCTTTATTTGATTCTAATAAAAGTATATACGTTGAAAAGTTAGTGGTATTGTTGTTTTAATTGTTCGTAGTTCTTATCAATTGTTAAACCAACACATTTGAGTCTTGGTAAAGAGTTATTACTTAAGGTTGATAAGTAATAACGATTTACAAGGGACCAACAAGTGGTATCAGATCAGTTTGATTAGCAAAACTCTTATTTTATTAAACTGCTCATTTAAAGTTTTCAAATCAAGATCCAAAAATGGCTCAAGTAATACCACAAACCCTAGAGTATAGGGGTGGCCAACTCAATTCTGCTCTTGTCCTAGAGGTAGCTAACTTCAAAATTTGGAAGAAGAGGTTCCTTGTCCACATGGTTGGGATTGAACCTCAATTCCTTAGAATCATTGAAAATTGTCCATTTGTTCCCATGGTTGGGGACAATAGAAAACCTGAAGTACAATGGACTGCTGATGAGAGAAAAGCTGCAAAACTAGACCAACGTCTAAAAAGTCTCATCATGTCTTTACTTCCAAATAACCAAATGAATTCTGTTACGAATTACAAAACAGCTAAATCTATATGGGAGGATTTTATTCTTTATCATGAGGGACCCTATGATGTGAAGGAAACAAGAATCATGGATTTAAAGCTTCAATACAACACCTTTGATTGAGTCGTTTTCGTACACCCGAAAGGTTATCGTAGTTCCGACGAAGTGTGAATGGAAATCCGCGTTTTATGTCTCAAGTTTGATGCTCGAATAAAAGAGATCTCAATATTTATATTTAAACTACTAAAATTAATGACTAAATATTAGAAGATTAAAACAATAATTATACTACAAAAATATTTACTAACTAAATATATCTAAAAGATATGAAATGAAAATAAAGATGCTAAACCAATATGCTTATTAAGTGAGGTAATTAGATCAACAAGTATGTATTTTTGTCTTACATTGACGAATTAATATTTTTATAAAAATATAAATTCTCACAACGGTCATTTATTTTGAAAAGACAATTTTATAAAAATATAATAACCAAGTTTTAATTAATCTAACGAAAGGTTATCACTAATCAACATTATTTTTATTTTCAAACTTATATCACCAATCACCACCACTTATCAAGCATAATTAAACTACTCGGTCATGATTAAAATCTACCGTAATATAAATAAAGCAGCAATACAAATAACTAAGCTAAGCGAGACATAATTAAAAAAAGAAAAAATTAAAAGTTACCGATCGAAAATTGCGGATAAAAGTAATTCCAAACATACTCCGATCAATACCAAAAGCTCATATGCTCATACCCGCCATTTAATAGACTAAGGGGTTGTTTACTTTTTTTTAGTGATATCATATAAGGCTCTTAATATGCCTCTTAGTAGGAAGAGAAAGGTTTTGGTGTGAGTGTGGAACAAGATGCTCAAATGGTTTGAGCCCACATTTGTTTCCCACTAAGAGGTTGCAAAAGAAAAAGAAACACCCTCTAACTGTCACCTCTTCGATCACCAGAAACTATTTTAATCAACAACTTGACCTCTAGTTGCAACTAAAAACTCATTTTTATAATAAACATGCTTAGTAACAAGAGAAAGGTTCTGCTCTTTGTAAAAAAACAAGAAATGTAAAGTAAAATGTCTTATTAATTATTATAGATAAACATATGATTATTTTAATGATGACATTTAAGGCATGGTAAATGAATTACGGAAGAACAAAAAAGTAGATATAAAAAGCATTAAATTGAGAGTAAATGAAACAAAATGACTACTTTTAAAGAAATACTATAGTTTAACAATATGAAGTTTCATTAGGTAGGACTAATAAATAACTAAAATAAAACAAAAGATTCTTTAACAAGAACAAAATGGTGTGTATGGAACCGACTCCAATTGGAGTGACGGTTGATGCTTTTTTTTCATACCTGGAAATGTATCTATAAACTCTATCGACAATCAATTTGAACCGAACTCAAAAAAGCAGCAAACAATATCGATCTCCAAAGGAGACTAGATTTGTGAATCGAAAAATACTTAAATATTACCCAATCTATTACATTGATTAGATCTCAAAAGTAAATAAAAAATATTTTTTCTACTCCTAAAGCTAGCTAATGAGCATAAGAACAGAAAGAAAAAAAAATTGAATGATCTCCCCGATTTAGATCTGATATCTTTCTATATAAGATAAGATGGGCTTTTAGCTGCGTTTTCTTTTTGTTGGGCTGCTGTGTGGGCTTAAGTGGCTGAAGGTATATTAATGGTATTGGGTCGGTCCGACCCATTTAAATGGTGTCGGGCCGACTCAATAAAATATGAATACACAGTTGAACTCGATTTTTCGTGCTCTTTCCATTTATCGTGCACGTTATACTGACAATCAAATCTATTATAGTCAATTATCAAATTCATATACAAATTATAAAAGTTATAACCAAGTTCTTACACAAAACTCGAAGCGGTGCCGAGCCAGCTCTTTTTTATGCTTAAACTTTAACTCTAATAGAAGCTGAGTTCGAGTGCCTTGGTAAAAGTTAGATTCTTTTTGTCTTACAGCGGAGGTTTTACATGCCAGGGGTTGTGGCCTTGTGGGTGTCCAATTGTGGTTTTAAATTTGCTTGTCCGACCGACCGACCGCATTTAGTTGAGAAAACTACAACCGAATCAACAACTTGAAGATGGCGGAATTTGAATCAGTGAAAAACTAGACACACTGCTTCCAGCTATACTCGACATAAAAGAAACACAAGGTAACCCAAGGATTTAACATTATTAATCAAATGAACTTGAAAGAATAGCGTACTAAACCCCTCCCCCTCGCCTCTTGTTATTAAAAGTTGGAGATACTTGAACATGATGTAGGTGTTTGCTTTAAAAAGTTGGAGGTGCTTGAAGAACATGTTTCCGAAATGGCGAAAACAATGATTGATAAAAATAAAGAAGATGATATGGGTGCTTGCATTCAAAAGTTGGATAAAATGGGATGGGGAACAAAAGAACCTATGTACGACACTGCACTTATGTTGTTTGGTCAAAGTGCCGATTATAGGAAACTTTGGTTGCACTTGAAGCCTGAGAGTTGTGGGAAGTGGGTAAAAAATGCTAGAAGTATGTTTGGCTTACTGGATTGATGAAAATAAAAGGTGAAGTTTATGTTTGTGTCATCTTATGATATGTTTCTGTTTGGTGTAGAATCTGTTTTGTCTAGAAGGTAGGTGAATCACGTTGTTATCTTTTGGGTCTGGAATGCTGTTTAGAACTAATATATGTATGCGTGAAGTATAATGTGCAATGCTAATTTGTTGGTAAAAACCTTCTTGACCTTCTCCTGTTTTGAATTACAAGTTTAACAGCAGAAAAAAAATCAGAATATATTCTACAGTACGATTAATGAATTGGCAGTTAGGCAATCAACTTTAATTTTACATCAGCAGTTCAATTGCTGTTATATGGGTGAACTTATAAGCATCGACTACAACATTCTTTTGGCTGTTATTGTGTGTTTTCTGGTATCACCCTGGCTTCCTTAATAACGAAGAAGAATGGTGATGATACTTTGAAACAGATTCTTAAATCATGTCTGTTTTTTTGAGCTAGTGGATTGGGTCGGGTTTCAGTTCGGTTCAGGTTTGACCGTTGCATAGCCCTGATCTATGTCTGGGGGTTGCGTCACCAAAACAGACTAATAAAAGACTACATCCCAAGTTAATGTTGGAACATTAGGGGCTTCTGTGAACCAATCACTGAAACTAGGATAATGTTGTATATCAGTCGCTCAGGTCTTAATATAGAATTTCATCATATCTGATCCAGTGACACTACAAATTTTGACAATCAAATCTATTATAGTCAATTATCAAATTCATATACAAATTATAAAAGTTATAACCAAGTTCTTACACAAAACTCGAAGCGGTGCCGAGCCAGCTCTTTTTTATGCTTAAACTTTAACTCTAATAGAAGCTGAGTTCGAGTGCCTTGGTAAAAGTTAGATTCTTTTTGTCTTACAGCGGAGGTTTTACATGCCAGGGGTTGTGGCCTTGTGGGTGTCCAATTGTGGTTTTAAATTTGCTTGTCCGACCGACCGACCGCATTTAGTTGAGAAAACTACAACCGAATCAACAACTTGAAGATGGCGGAATTTGAATCAGTGAAAAACTAGACACACTGCTTCCAGCTATACTCGACATAAAAGAAACACAAGGTAACCCAAGGATTTAACATTATTAATCAAATGAACTTGAAAGAATAGCGTACTAAACCCCTCCCCCTCGCCTCTTGTTCGGGTCAACCCGAGTATAAGGAAAAGTCTAAAAAGTGGCTTGTTTAAGTATTAATACAATGTAAAAAGTATTTTTCCAGTCGGGTTGGTCGGGTTCGGGCCAAGTCGGGTCGGGTCAAGGGTAAAAAAATAAACCCGAACCCGAGCCTAATTAGAACTCGGGTCAATTCGGGTCAGCCCGAATACGTTTTTGGACCCGAGTGACCCGACCCGAATAGGCTTATTCGGGTTCGGGTCGGGCCGACTTTTTCGTCACCCCTAGTTACGGGTAGGGGTGACAGAGTCACGGAGCCATATTAAATAAAGGGGCTGATTTGTTGGATTCAATACTAAAAAAACAGGGGAAGGAAATACATGACCGTGTGTCATTGTGTCACCGATCCAAATATACAACCAAAAGTGAGTGTTTTGCCCATTACCAATCTTCCAACTAAAACGAGGGTGTAATTTGATTCCATGGACTAAGCGATAATTTTTTAAGTTCACTTTGTGTTTCCAGCAACCGACTAATATGTATTACATAATTTATAAAACGCACAAGGAGTATGTATATGTTGATATCTATCTTAAGTTGATGTGTTACCTGCAAATAATCATACATGCCCACAACAGATAATGCTTTTGCGACTCTCAGTTTTGTTTCATCGTTGGTCAGGTTGAATCGTCCAAGGCCAAATGCCGCACCTATTCCCATGGTAGGCATCGCCACCTATTTCGAGATCGGTAGAAGTATGAATATGAGTACTCTTAACATAGTTCACATCTATATTTTACATACACAATCATAAATAAAGACATACTCTGATACTTGGCCATTTTGGTAACAATAATTGGTTGTGAGTTTTAATAATCTTAATTTTGTTTCTCCATCTGATTATGCTTATAATTTAAAAGAGACTCGTTCATATGATCATATGGAAAGAGCATTTACGGATAATAATATAAACATAAAAGAGGCAAAAAACGACTTACTTGGTGATCTGGATTTTGGAAGACAACTTCTAGGCTTCCTCACATACATGAAACCATATGTTGGGCTTAATAGACCTGCCAGTATCTGCGCAAAATAATAACGCCATGTCACATTGTAGGAGAACCCAAGACGCAAAACTTCATACAACATAAATCACAGTCCAAATGATGCATCCAACGCTATTCGTAATAGATAAAAAGAAAGACGCTCCTCTAATAGAGGTTGAGTGCTCAAGTTTATCAGCCACTTAATGAGCGTTGGAAGACTTAAACTAAATAGTAATTTGAAACTGAATTGTATTTTATTTAAAGAAAATAGTCACGTTTACCCAGACCCAGGATCTCCTAAGCAGTTAGGCTGGTAAGTACCATCCGAGAAAGACATACAAGTCAAGCTTTGTTAGTACCATATGGGTCAATTCAAGGTATAAATCGGTAGCTTATGTTAACAGGTCACTCACGTGAAAGCACCCTTAACTCCTGAAGTGATTCCGCGTCAGCACTCCCGTTCCAATTACAGTGACAGTTACTAATCTATCTATCTATCTTAGATGTGGTCAACAAGGAATAATAACTACCTTCTAATCTTCTACGATAGACAGAGCAGTGTTAATATCCTAATTATTAAAATTGTCATCAGTCATCTCTATATGCCTCATCACAATAAGACAAAACTAATCAGAAGGTAATGGCATTACTTATAAAAATAACAATAAGCCACGACTACCTAGTAAACAAATATTGACATCAAAATGAAGAAACTAATTGGACGGATATTTGGCATCAAAACTGAAATGTAAGATAAGATACGAATTTGGCTCGAGCTTTACTTACACTTACACTAACAGAAGCAAAGACGGTCGTCTAAAACTTAAAAGAAAATAGTTAGTTTTATCCCCTATGGCATCACCCAATCCAAAAAAGACACACAAGTCAAGATTGTTGCAAAATGGGGTTTATCGAACAACTCTAAAGTGGCGACGCCAACTTTTGCAAACTCAGTTGACAACCTATTTTCGGACTAAACCTATTCAAACACTTGGCTTACAAATACATTTACAAGTGAGTCAGGCATTTTATCGAACACTTGGCTTACACATATGAATTACTAGCAATGAAAGACAAATAAGCATAAATTCAGAGATTTTACCTTATAGGGGTTTCGTGTTTGATGAACTTCACAGCAATTAAGTTACAAATGCAAAATCGAAAATAAGCAGAAAAAAGCTGAAAAATAAGCTCAAAATTAGTGGTTTGATCATACAAGTTTTTTTTTTTTTTTTTTTTTATCTTTTCATATTTTGGGGGTGTTTTTTGTCTTCGGTCTTTCTTAAATGGGATTTGAATATATTGTCTTTTTTTGGGTACGGTTCAATTAAGTCCGGTTCATTTTTATACTAAACCGATAATTCAGTTAACAATTAAGTTTTCCACCCGGTTTTTATAAAAAGATATTTTTTTATATTTTTAATAATTAACAAAAATTATATATAAAACCATAAAAACTTCCTATATATATTGGAGATATAAATTGTTTACCAACTAATATAATACGTAAAAATAAAATTCTGTTGCAAATACGTAAAATTTACATATTATTATTTAAAAAACGAGCATTGGCAGCTTGGGGTGAGGATGGTTTTATTGAACTCATTCAATCGCTTTTTGCTCAACCTTTAAGAGTAGAACGAGGGAAGGATGACCGTGTATTTGGATCAGATAGCTCGCCTGTGGGCACCAATGTTAAACAATGCCTGAGAACGGGCACTTCACTGCTGTTGTTAAGGTTTTATGCTCTTCAGGGGTGGCACCTTTCGGTACAGATACTTTAACAGCGTTGTTGGCTAAGCACCCCATATTGCCCCCGCCCGTTATGCCTGGTCCATTGCCTTCGGAGCCTCCTCTTGTTGTGGATGTTGATAGCATTCTGGGGTGCATTCAATCTTTCCCGAAGGGGACGTCTTGTGGGCGGGACGGATTGAGAGCACAACACATTTTAGATGCATTTTGTGGTGAGGGGTCGGCGATAGCTGTTAAGTTACTCAAGGATATATGTGCGGTGGTTAATTTATTATTGGAAGGGAGGTGCCCTAAGGTTTTGGCGGAGTTTGTGGCATCTGCACCCCTCACGCCGTTGCTCAAACCGGACAATGGGATCAGGCCTATTGCCGTGGGTGCGATTTGGAGAAGGTTGGCCTCTAAGGTAGCTATGAGGGGAGTTCGAAAAGAGATGTCTCAATACCTTGGGGATTTTCAGTTTGGGGTGGGAGTTCCCAGCGGGGCAGAGGCCATCCTCCACAGTGCGAATAGATTCTTAAATAAGTTTCACTCAGATGGGTCGTTGGCTATGCTTACTGTTGATTTCTCTAATGCCTTCAACTTGGTGGATCGTACTACCCTCCTACATGAGGTTCGAACACGATGCCCGTCTATTTCCTTATGGGTAGATTTTTTATATGGTCAGTCGGCGAGGTTATATGTGGGTGACGACCATATTTGGTCAACGACTGGAGTTCAACAGGGGGACCCTTTAGGGCCTCTTCTTTTTGCTTTAGTTTTGCACCCACTTGTTCATCAGATCAAAGATTGTTGTCAACTTCTTTTTCATGCTTGGTATTTGGATGATGGTACGATTATCGGAGACGCTAAACAGGTTGCGAAACCCATAGACATAATCAGGACAGAGGGCCCCCGTCTGGGCCTTGAACTCAATATTAAGAAAACAGAAGTTTTTGGCCATCATGCAATGGGGCGAAGGTGGAGGATGGGTTGTTTCCCTGTGATATTGGGAGACCGACGCTGGGTGTGAAACTCCTTGGAGGGGTGGTTAGCCGGGATACGGGGTTTATAAGTAGTATGGCTGCGAAAAGGGCATCCCGTGCGGTGGAACTAATGGGTCTTCTCCCCAATCTACTGGACCCTCAATCCGAGCTCCTTTTGCTCCGATCATGCATGAGTGTCGCCAAGCTGCTATTTGGTCTCAGAACGTGCCAACCTATGTATATAGGGGAAGCTGTTTCTATTTTTGACAATGGCCTTAGAAAGGCGATAGTGGCTATTGTTGTTTGCGGGGGGCCATTTTTTTGGGGATTTTCAATGGAGACTAGCATCACTTCCCATCCGGTTTGGTGGGTTGGGTTTATGTTCGGCTAAGGATGTATCTACCTATGCTTTCGTAGCCTCGAGAGCACAATCTTGGAGTTTACAAGACCACATTCTTCAGGGATGTGATATTGATGGGGTTGATTCTGACTATGGATATGCGTTGGATCAGGTGCGCATTTCCCTCCCTAATTTCGATCTTAGCGGTTTCTCTAACAAGGACACCGCCCCCCCAAAAGCCCAAAATGTTTTGGCGTGTGCCCTATTTAGTGAAATTGTTAAGAGTTTGGGAGTGAGCTTTGATTTATCCCCTCGCCAAAAAGCTGTTGTTGATTGTCTTCGAGCTCCCCGTGCTTAGAATTTCTTATCTGTTATCCCCATTGAGGGACTAGGCCAACATATGTCGGCTCTGGAGTACCGGACTATCCTTAAGTACCGGCTAATGATCCCTTTGTTCCCGGTGGATGAGCCGTGCCCAGTCTGCCGTAAGGTTTGTTTGGATTCTTTTGGTGAGCATGCAGTCCATTGCAAGGAGTTACCGGGTTTCAATTATAGGCATGATTTGGTGAGGGATGTTTTGTATGATATCCTTAAGCGAGCCGGAATTTCTTCTAGGAAGGAGGCCCCTGTGAACTTTCTGACAGACCCACTTGAAGGAAGTTCTACCTTACGGCCAGCTGATATACTTGTGTTTGGGTGGGCCGGGGGGAAACATGCTTGTGTGGATCTTACTGGAGTGTCCCCTCTTGTTGGGCTTAGGGACAATGGGTTTGTTGCAGGACAAGCTGCGTTGAAAGCGGAATCGAGCAAAGTTGCCAAACATGAGAAAGCCTGTTTAGAGAATCAATACGTCTTTATCCCTTTTGCTTTTGATACATTTGGTTTCCTAGCGCCGGGAGCAGTGGAGTTTTTGACAAGGGTTCAACGGGTTGTGCAAAGTAATTTTTCGACCCCTAAGACACATAACTTTATTTTTAGTAGGATTGGTTTCGCTATTCAAAAAGGGGTTGCGGCGCAGCTTGTTGCCCGTTTACCCGCCATCTTATTGTAAAACTTTGTCTTTTACCTTAAATTTAGTACTACGTAAAATGTTTCAAAAACCCCAGAAAATCGAAACCTCGCCGGATCTCGAGAACCGGGTTGACCCGGGTGGTCTAGCCGGGTTTTAAAAATGTGAAACCCGGGTAAATATGATCATTTTTTTATCGAAACCGGTTCAATCGGTTGACTCGGCCAGTTCGACCCTAGTCTGAAAACATTTTTTAAAACCAATTTTTTACTAACCGGTTCACAATATACCCAGTTCAACCTGCTTTAGTGGTTTTAAAACACCTCCAAGGCTAAATACTCACACTTCACTCTCTCCCTGGTAAAAATGATCAACCACGAATGTTAGCTTATTTTGGATTTTGATTTGTATTTGGATTTGAATTTGTAACAAGTTAACTGATTTATTTGTCTTTTATTCATAAATTGTATGTGTACACCAACTGTTTGATGAAATGCTTCACTCACTTATAAATGCTTTTGCGTTGTTTGTTTCTTAAAACATTGTTGTTCATATGAACTTGAGTAGGTTTCGAATTGAAAGGCCGTGTTACCTTTTGTAGTGTACTAAGGTTTTGATGTGACTTAAGAGTTGTTATAAACCACCTGATTTTGCAACAATCTTCCTATAGGAGTAAAAGTCACCATTTCTTTGCAAAGCCGTTTAGAGGCTTATTGTTTAGAGGGTGTTTGTTTTGGCTCCTCTACTTATTTAATTTCGGCTTATATTTTATAAGCCCCTATTTTCCAAATTTTTTTGAGATTTGTGGACTTATATAAGTTTATTATGATATGATAAACTTATATAAGCCCATAAGTCTTATAATAAGCAAAACACATATAAGTCAAAACAAACACCAACTACTAGCTAGAGTTGGAGCTTTAGGGTCGAACCTTGTAAAGTTGTAAGCGTTCTAGCTTTTGTTTTGAGATATGTTTGGCAAAGTATCTTCAACTTATGAATGTCAAATGACATATAAGGGCATTAATGTAATGAACCACCTTAAAAGCTTATATACTCTTCAAAAGCTACATCATGTAGCTTATACTTGAGCTGCTTTTGTATCTGCTGATAAAGGCAACCTGATAACTCCAGCACTCAAGCTCCATGAGAGGAGCATCTTTGTATCTATTTGGGAACCTTGTTCAGTTTGACACAGTTTTTAGTACCATTTGACACAGTTCAGTTTTTACCCATTCAAAATACCTACTAAAAAGTTACATTGCAGTTTTTCATTTGTGTTTATGGTGTATCAACAACTGTTGTGAGGTGAAACGGTGAAAGGGACAATAATTTTGGTTAATGGACAATGTTTCCTTGTAACAAATGCTTACTCGAAAAACAAAGATGCTCCTCCAATTCAGTTTGACTCTTCTATGAATTACTCGTCTTCGCATTCAATAGCGGGTGGATAATTTAAAAATACTGCCTCCTATTCAATCTACGTTGGATATATTGCAAAAGTATATGTATTCTATGTAAAGCTTTAAATATAAGATACTGATGTTGTCAGTTCAAACTCTAACCGTCCTTTTCTCAAGACTGAATGGAGGGTTGTCCAGTGGAGAAAGCCATCTGGTTTTATGAAGAGGGAATAACGTTCATATCCACCGCAGATTGCATAGAAGGCAATATTGAATGAGTGGAAGAGAGGTATAAATACCAAACGTGGTAGTATACATAGAAGGCAATCAATTCTGATATGTTCAACACGCCCTAACTTCATCATATATTGAAACTCATCTTATTAGGAGTAAGTTATTATTAGGGGGATATAAGTTATGATATGTTTTGTTACAAATATTTGTAATAAGGATAGGCCGCAAATCATGATTGTGTACGTGTAGGGATCTTTGAAATCCACATTTTGCTAAATTTGATGTTTGTAGTCTAGAGGCTTGCTTTTAGAAATTATAAATAATAATTGTATTGGGTTTGTTTAATTAACCTTTGGCTAACTTTTTATTAGGATTATTATGAAATTTTCAAAAGTGGTTTCGCTCTAGCTGTTATAGTTTAGCTGCATTTGAGGAAGTTATCGCCATGTTATTATTAGAGGGAAATCATGTTCTGTTACAAGTATTTGTAATAAGGATAGGCCGCACGAATCATGATTGTGTGTAGGGGGCATCTTTGATATTAACATTTTGCTAATTTAGACACGCTGACGTTTTCGGCTTGCTCTTAGAAACACTTTATAACTGTCTTAGACTTGTAGCCCTTAATTTTGTATCACTTCGTAGATGGGAAATTTCTTTATTAGATCTTTTATTTGGCTGTTTGGAAACTCTTGAAACCGAAATGAAAGAATCTTGGTATGTTGCTAAAATTTTAGTATAATTATTCTATTGAGGGGGTCGTTCCTTGATTTGATTGTCTAGTTAAATTTATATATTTCTAACTTTGAATAATTGGCTCATGTAGTAGTGTATTATGAGTGATAGTATGTTACGTATGTCATGATAAAGACCAGGTATAGATGAATTAGATCGTTTTGAGAAAAGCTCGTAAATGATCAATTGGTTCATCTACTACCCCTGTCAAAATCAAGGAACCACCATAAATACAAATTTTCCAAAATTCTCTGTTTTATCTAAATTTTTTGAACCAATTGAACCAATTGATCATTTAGATCGTTTAGTAGTTAGTAGCTAAGCTAAATGTTTTTCTTTTGGAGAGTTATAGGTAGATAAAATCATTTTCCTTTCTACTAATTTGCCATTTCCGACTTTCCGTACATTACTGCATAGTAGGGTAACTATTTGAGACACAACGATAGTTGATAGCTTCACTGTATCCAAATTTTCGTCGCATTGGCTATTAGAATTGAACTTTAAGTCCCTGTTTGCAGTCATGCACACCAAATAACATGTCGATCATCTTGGAACTGTAATACAACTGGAAGTGTTATCACAAACTTGCAACTGCGTACGGCCATTCTAGTAGAAGTTTAGCTGCAAAAACGCTTTGCTCTACAGGTGTGGACACTATAGGTGATTATCCATATAAACATGATATGAATAAATAATAAACGCATCGGAAAGATCACGTATTAACGGATCCATAGAGTCATATGATTAATCTGTTTAAAGGGAGATAAAAGTATACCTTTGTAGCGTGATTCGGTAGGATTGAACGGAGACGATCACCAACACATGATCTAACCAAGAAACCCAAGTGACCAAAGTAGATCACCTCTATGTAGAAACACAATACACATCAATGTATACCACCTTGATGCTAGTCTTTATACCCCTTAATCTTGTTAAGCCTTTAAACATAATAGGTTAAAGCTTTATAAAAATAACAAAATGACAAATCACCTCTATTGATGAGTTTGCCGTCACACAACATGATCGAGAAAAGGCCATACATTTTTTATTGTATTTTATGATTCATATCATCATAAATGACAACTTCAATTGTCATTAAAGTAAAAAAAAACGTATGACTTTATTTTCTTTCAATCAATTATGTATGGCATGGACTTTAAATAGCTTTATGATTTATTTCACAAAGTTCATATAACTAAGTTCGTACTTAGTTGTTTAAAAGCCTAATTGTTATCCCAAGTTATGAAGGTTATATATAACGTGAATACAATAGACACGATATATTAAGTGGTACCCTCTGTGTCTATGTGTGTGACCCCATAGGCTCACATGTATCTAGCCATATCATTATTTATCATGACACGAGCATACTCCAACAGACACATCCTATAAGTGGTACTGAATCTCATGCACACGTTGAGGAGGAGAAAGTTGGGGTGCTTCTTTTGAATCTCGGAGGCCCGTTCAGTCATTGAAGCCTTACGCAGATGAAGTACTTGTTGAGCTTGGTAAAGGTGGTGTAAAGAGTCCTATCAGTGCCCGTTAGGTAATTTACATTCAAGACAGTCACCTTTGTTAATGATTTATATTTGAACGCAAATGCATTGTTAATCCTCAAACGTTAAGCTTATGTTTTTGTATATGTGCAGCGTTGTGAGTGAGCACATAGAAACTTTAGAAGAGATAGACATGGAATATATAAGGAGTTGGCCCTCGAATCTAGCGTTGAGAATTGGGGACGTGTCCCTGCTTTCGGGTGCACTTCTACTTTCATAGCCGACTTGGCGGACGCGGTTACCGAAGCTTTGCCTCCTGCTACAGCAATGACACAATCAACAAGTGAGATTGAGCGTAGTAGTTTTTCTCGAGACCCGGTTAAGTTTGCTTTCAAGATGCTTCTAGGTTCGTTCTTAGCTTTTATATTGCTACACCCATCACTCAATAATCTACCTCAGAAAGAACATATGTATCAGTAGTATGAACACCTACTTTACTTTCACTAGGATCTATAGTGCTGTCAGTAGTTTTAACACTATCTACAGGTATAGGCCTATGTTTAGTACCTGTACTATCTCCATTTTCATCATATGATTCACTAGGTATATGACTGTTTATATTAAAAAAGTTGAAGTCATTAACATCATTTTCACAAAAGACAAAGTTTTTACCAATCACCACATTTTTAAATGGAAAAGTAGTCTTATAAATCTTGATATCCCTTGAAAATATAAACTTTTTATTTTCCGAGCTAAACAGTTTATATCCCTTTTTATCAAAAGCATATCCAACAAAGACACATTTTTCAGACCTGGACTCAAACTTATCAGAAACATTTAACATAGTATAAAAACATAAACAACCAAACACTTTTAAATGGAGAATACTAGGTTTAAACTTATAAACCATTTCATAAGGACATTTACCAGATAACACATCAGTAGGTAACCTGTTAATCAAATAAGTAGCAGTAAGCATACATTCAGGCCACATGTTTAATGGTATGCCCCTGAAACATGAAGGCTCTAGATTTATTAAGTAAATGCCTATGTTTTCTTTCTACAATACCATTTTGTTGAGGTGTATAAGCACAAATAGTCTGATGAATAATTCAATTATTTTTAACAAATTCAACAAACTTATGATTAACAAATTTTGTTCCATTATCACTTCTAAAAACTTTAACCTTTTTATCAAACTAATTATCAAGAAGTTTAAAAAAAATTCAATACAATCAAAACTTTACTTTTATTCTTTAACAAAAACACTCAAACATATCTGGTATAATCATCAACCACAGTAAGAAAAAACCTATATCCTTCCCTATTGGTAACTTTATAAGGCCCCCAAACATCAAGATGAACAATGTCACCAAGTTGCTTAGTCTTATGGTCACTTAAAGAAAAAGACTCCCTAGTCTGTTTAGCCTTATGACATACATCACAAGGTTCAACACCATTAAGTTTTATATCCTTGTTATCTTTTCTAAGAACATCCAACACTTGATCAGCAGGATGTCCTAACCTATTATGCCAAATGGAACTAGATATATGACAACATCTAACATTTTTATTCAACATAAGACTACCTTCATCAAGAAAGTATAACCCATCTTTTTCGCTACCATTCCCCATCAGGACCTTTTGAGTTAAACCCTGAATAACACATGTAGTTTCATCAAAAATTAACTTTATTATCCTTAGACAATTTTTGAATAGATAATAGACTAACTTTATACCCAGGAACAACCAACACAGCTTTGATAATCAGATTATTAATTTTAAAACACCCAAATTTTTTTCACATATTCCAAAGTCCTATTAGGATGAGCCACACTAATGTTCAAATATGAAACATCAATAACATCAAACATAAATTTTTTAGAATATGTTATGTGTTGGCTAGCTCTTGAATCTATAATCCACCCAACATAAGTACTGTAACTACTTATATTTGAATTATAGTTAAACAACCTACAAGCCAAAAAACTAACAACACAGTGATTAACTTTGAAGGAACCTACAACACTTGCAGAACCCATATTATTATCTCTTGAAACACTCAGTAACTTCATTAACCTTTGATATTGACCAGAAGTAAGAGTGTGAGATGCACTCTTACTTTGATCACATTTATTCTCATTAAAAACTCACATTATAAACATTACTTTGACCACCAGTATTATTGTTTCTTTTGAAATTAGCAGGATAACCAATTAACTCAAAACATCTGTCTATAGTATGAACATTCATGTTACAATGTTTACAAACAAGATTGCCATTCATATAACCACTAGACCCTGTCTTGTTAGAATTCCAGTTATTATTATTATTCTTGTTAACCCCTATGTTCCAGTTATTAGAATTCCCACCAGACTTAACAACAAAAGCTGATGGCCTAGATTTGAAATTCTTGAATGAACCAAGACTATTCCTATGGGACTCATCTCTAGACAAAGTAGCAAAGGCGCCTGTGGCATGGTAGGAATAATCTATTTGTCATCATATTTGTTGTAACCGAACCGGACCGTATTCACCCGGATTGGATCGGACGATTTCGATCCGGTCATCGGTCTGGATTTTAGACCATTTCAATGCTCGGTTCGATTCGATACTAACAAGAAATCATTTTATTATGTCTAATAGGAACGAATCGAACACGGAAACCGGACACATCTGGTCTAAGAGTGTAGTATATTATGAGCAGAGTAATGCTACATCCACTCCTAACTCACATAAATACTTTCACATACATATGTGGCATGTTAGTTTCACCAATCACCATCTATCACATTTTCTCTTTCTTATTTTCACAACCACTCTTTGTTTGACACATATGGGTGGAATTTTTTTGTATAAAATGGGTGTGGGTCTAGTATTATTCTTATGAGCATCCCATTTTGTGTCACGTGGCACTCAGACACTCAGTACACCAGCCAAACATAAAACACCTTTTTTTTACTATGTGTTTCAAAATTAGGGTTCTTAGTCAACACAGCAGCCGCCTTAACACACTCGCTCTCACTCTGCTTAACAAAAACAAAAACATGATGGTACCTGTTTATGTTTTCTTTAGATATGTTATTGTTGGGTTTGAAAGACACGTGTGGCATGTGGCATGGGATCATCTCTTTGTGTCATCTTTGTTGTAACAGATGCTTTCGGAATTATTACATCAAGGCAGATACATCTAATTTATCTCACTTTTAATTTTTAATTTGTTGCAATTAAAATTAAGGAAATGTGATTTGTTGATTTTTCTTTTAAGATTCGTCTTTATAACTGATTTCATTGTGAGATTTGTTTGTTTAGATTTGGTTTGTGGTTTTATATACTTCTAATGAATCTATGCATCAGCTAATATGTTTTTTAGAGTTTGATTGGATTGGTGTCTCCATTATCAAATCAGTTAATCAGTTAACTAACCTAATTACTCCTAACAGGGTTTGCATTTTTTGCACCACCATTTGCACCTTTCCTGTACACCCTTGCTTTTCGACCACCATTTCCACGACGACCCAGGTATATTTTCATATCAAATTGGCAGACCAGGATTGATGGGGATGTGGTCGCTTACAAGTATCTCAGACGTGTGCATGGAGACGGGCCAGTGGAGTGGCCGAATGAATTTGGAAAGTCTGGCGCATCATACTACATAGTAGTGGGTTATGGTGGCGGTTTCGTCTGGTATTATGAAGTTTGTCTATGCTTTCTAGACTCTAGACAACAGCCTCGTGTCAAATCTGGTGAAGAAGGTATGTAGTCACAATTATTGCGATATTGTTATAGATGTTTATAGTATAACAACATTTAGTTTAGTATGGATAAAAAATTTCAGGTGGAAATATCACTATTCAGTAAATTTTCGTGTTGTTCTTTGAGTTCGAACAGTTTTCTCTTTTGGGTTGCTGGGTTGGTATTTGAAGTAACGAGAGTGGTGTTTTGCTGGGTTAGTATAGTCTGGATAAAAAATTTCATGTGGAAATACCACTATACAGTAAATTTTCATGTTGTTCTTTGAATCCGAACAGTTTTCGTTTTTGGGTTGCTGGGTTGGTATTTGAAGTAACGAGAATGGTGTTTTGTGGTTACAGTGCCAAGAATGCAAAAAAACAGGACTCATCACCATGATTGCTGGCCAAAGATTTCCTCTGACCCGCAGCTTCAGTCGACAAGGAAAGGCTGCCCCCTTAATGCAGTTTCGTTGTGTTGGGTGTGAGTCCTTCGGGCCCATCCTATCCCATAGCTTAAGGAGAGCTGAGAAGGTATGTGTTTTACTACAAATTAATACTTAGATAGTTAGATATGAAATGCTATTATGCTAATGCATTTAGTTTTGGGTTAAACTTGTTGTGGATCTGTACGATTACAATTAAGTTGTAGTGATTGTAATTATGTTCTACATAATAGTAGCTATGCTGTAGTCGTGTTTTACAGAATGTGTACTTAGTTTGAACATTACCACTACTTTTATTGATTATAGTAATGTGTACTTAGTTCGAAAACTAGTGAGTAGTGGTTACTAGTGGTAGCTTCAATATATGCATCTTTGTCACATTTTAATGATTATACACCGTGGAACGTGCATTTTGCTATGGTTCTATTAAAAGAAAGAAACCGTGACAATGCTTGTTGGCGAAGGCTCCCCGCTTACTAGGTAATTTACTTCACAAACGATGATTTACATCAATGACTATGAACCATGGAATGGCATTTGGCTATGGACACTCTGCAGGAGAGCTAAAATTGTGCATTTAGCTATATAGCCACACTTGTTAGACACGAGAGGTGTTTGGTTAAAATAGTAACCCGCCCTTTTGACCAACAAAAAGTAAGACTATGTATTTTATGAACCATTCCTTATAATAACATAACTTCATCTTAAGTTCAACCCAACTACAAACATATAGTTTCAAGTCTCAGGCCTTATGCGAATGTACACTCTACGGTTCCTAGTTGTTGAGGGTGTTTTGTGGAAATATCCCTATACAGTAAAATTTTGTGGAAATATCCCATTCATAGTTTGGATAAAAAATTTAATGTGGAAATATCCCTATACAGTAAAATTTTGTGTTACTTTTTGAATTTGACCAGTTTTGTTTTTTGGGTTACTGGGTTGGTATTTCAAGTAATGCGACTGCTGTTTTTTGGTTATAGTGTCAGTTATGCAAGAAAACCGGATCATCGCAATGATTTCTGGCGAATGATCCCCTCTCACACCTATACCTAAAGACGACAAGGAAAGGCTTCCCCATTAATGCAGTTCCCATGTGTTGGCTGTGAGCCCTTCGGAACCATCATATCCAGCAGCTTGTGGAGAGCTGAGAAAGTATGTGTTTTACTGCAAATTAATACTTGAATATGAAATGCTAATGCATTTACTTTTCTGTTAAACTTGTTGTGGATCTGTATGATTATAACTGTGTTTTAGGGATTGCAACTAAGTGTACTGAATGTAATCATGTTCTACTGATAATAGTAACTATGTTGCAGTCGTGTTTTACTGATTGCAGTAATGTGTACTTGGTTCGAAAACTGCCACTACCGTCAATGCATCTTTGTCACCAATTGTAGCAAGTAGCAACGTACTTCTGATCATGTTTAATATATTCGCATAATCACTAAAGCAGGTTGCTATTATTAGTGATTGGGTTAAGTATATTGATTAATTCAGTTAACTACATCGTAATACTAATGTTTATATCGGGGCAGACACCTTCTCTTGCCTCTTCGTATATATATTAATGAGTTATGTATGGCAAACGATCATTGATTGATGTTGTTGGATTATCAAACAATAATAGATGGTGATACATATAATACACAAGTAGTTTTCATTGTACGAATCTGAATTACGTATTACTTCATTGTTAGGTGATCAGTGTTTGTTATTTGTGTTATTATTTGTTCTGGATTTGCATTTTAAAGTTTTGTATGTTGGTACGGAGTGAAACTTTTGTTTATGCTACAAGTTAAATTTTATTTGTTAAAATGGTAGATAAATTCAAACATCAATTGCATTGAATTTGCGCAGATGGATGGAAGTGCTGTCCCAGAGATCGACATGAGTCATGGAGAATTAAAGAGGGTGCAGCAAGACGAATTTCAAATGTGGCATTTGAGTTTCGACAATGACGCTATGACAGTAAGTACCTAAATACTGCACAAGTGTCAGAGTTCTGTCTTTTGAAGCGGTTTTCAAATTGATTTTGCTCGTTTAGGAATTTGAAGATTTTGTACTGTTTTAATTGCAGGCTTACTGATGGCTCGAGGTTTGTGTCCCTCTTATGGAAGGTTGTGATTAGTGAATCTTTGAAATGAGACGGATTTTGTGAATTTGAATTTTAAATCATATACGTAGTACTTTGTGTAATGTTTCTTATGAGATGAGACACCATGATTTTTCTGTTTAATCCGAGATGGTTTTTACTATTTAGTGCTTTAAAGTATGGTTTTGATATGGAGCTACATATATGAATGTATTTGTGATTTGGTGCACCTGGGTGTGATGGTAACAGGTTGTTATTGACCCGCTGACCTCATATTGCAGGTTTGAACTATACTAGCAATTTGTTAGGTTGGGCCAAGTGACCATCCTTTTTAACCTTCAAACTTTTATTTTATACTTGCTTCTTTTTCGCTATGGGTGTTCATTGGTTCGGCTATCGGGTTGTCAAACACAAAATCCTTGAACATGATACTTTTGTTTTGTCAAAACAAAACATCATTGTTTAGCAATACCATGTCTTGAACTTTTTGAAATTTTCACGACTCCCAAAATGTCGTGAAATACGATTTGTTTTTCTAACGACTCACAATACAACATAAATTTATTCTGCGTGTACCGCGCATTAGAGATGGAAAATCCAGTTTTTTCTTTCAAAACCGGACCGGTCTTTAAATCGGTTTGATTTAATTCAACCAATTTGACTTAATTGGATTGATTTGAAACCTGGTTATTCACGCTTTTTTTAATCCATTTGACCTTATTTCTTAAAGCATACTAATATAGAATACTTAACTAATTGAACAAAGATTGAAGAATTCTTAATAAACGCGTCCGTCATCAATAAATAAACACTTATTTTAAAACAACTCGAAATAAAAAGGTCTATTCTTTGTTTTGAGGACTCGCTAAGAACAAAGTCGATGACAACTGAGCCGAGAATATCGAGATTGTATCTATCATCCCTATCTCCTTTTCTCACTTCCCGCCCCATCTCCTCTCTCATTCATGTCGATAAATTTCTTTACATGCTCAAAAATAGATATGTAATAGCTCTGTCGTCTATTGTAATTCTTCCTATTCCAAACCAATATTTTAATAACCGGTTATTAATTGACCCGACCACGCCAAAAGCTCTTTGTATTTGTTTACGGACCACACTTCAAACGGTTCAACCGGCCAGATCAATCCGGGTTTAACACTACTCTAACCAACCAAGTTTTACTAAACGGTTTTCTAATTGACCTGATCAAGCCACCGAATCACGATTTAATCAACATTTCAATCAAGTTTTAACCCGGCTTCCACACACCCGTCCTGTTCAACCGACCGGACCCACCCGAGTTTAAACTTCAAACCAATGTTTTAATAACAAAGTTAAAACATTATTCCAAATATCAAAAAGTTTAAAAAAATGAACAACGGTATGATCCACCATTAATATTCAACTTATTTTTCAGCTTATTTTCAGCTTATTTTAGATTTGAATTTCCAACCAGTTAATGGAGGTTACTAAACGACAAAAAAGGTAAAATCTTTTAATTTGTCTTTTATTGCTGAATTATTATGTGTACACCAAGTGTTTGATGAAATGCTTCACTGATTTATAAATGATTTTGCGCTGTTCATTTTATAAGGTATTGTTGCGATATCAACTTTAATAGGTTTCGAATTCTAATGACGTGTTACCTATTAAGCGGGTCTAGTGCGAAAATAGGTTGTCAACTGATTTTGGAAAAGTTCGCGTCACCACTTAAGAGTTGTTCCATACATCTTGACTTGTGTGTCTTTTTTGGATTATTGTTTAGGGGGTGTTTGTTTTGGCTTATCAGCTTACTTGATTTCGGCTTACATTTCATAAGCCCATAAGTCTTAAAATATGCCAAAACCAATTAAGCTCATAAGCCCACATATAAGCCGAAACGAACACCGCCTATATGGGTATGTTTGGCGAGACTAGCTACAGTTGGAGCTTTAGGGCCGGACCTTGTAAGCGCTTTAGATTTTCTTTTGAGATATGTTTGGCCAAGTAGCTTCACACTTATGAATGTAAAATGACATAAAAGAGTATTGAAATTAAGTTATTTGTATCAAAAGCTTCTATACTCTTCAAAAGCTACACCATTTAGTGCCAATGTTAGATTATTCAGGAGTGACCCATTTGACACAATTCTAATTTTACCCATTCAAAATACCTACTAAAATGTAACATTGCAGTTTTTCATTTGTGTTTGTGGTGTACCAATGATTGTTGTGACTTGAAAGGGACGATGACTTTGGTTCAGGGACAATGTTTCCTTGTAACAAATGCTTACCCGAAAAACAAAGATGCTCTCCATTTCAGTTTGACGCTGTTCATTTTGTAAACTATTGTTGTTAATATGAAGTTGAATAGGTTTCGAATTTGAATGCCGCGTTACCTTTTGTAGTGTACTAAGAAGGTTTAGTGCGAAAATAGATTGTTAACTACATATGTATAGTGGCTAATAATTTAGGAATGGTGGATGAATTTTTCTTAACTGATTTTTGTTCTGGGCTTATTCGACTATTACCGTTCTATCATACTGTAGTAAATTTAACTAAGATACAATTTAAATTTTCCACCGCTCATCAAGTGGCTGATAACTCGACCGCTCAACAATTTAAGTTTAGACGAGAGTCTTTGCTTAAGGGTCATCACTTATTGTGATTATTATAAGTAATGGCGTTATCTTCTGGTTAGTCTTATCTTATTGTGATGAGGCCTGATACTGATGACCGATGGCATTATCTTCTGGCTATCATAGAAGATTAGAAGGTAATTGTATGTTTTTTCGGATGGTATTAGAAATACTGTTCATGTGTTGACAAACCAGCCTACTGCTCAGGAGATCCAGGGTCTGGGTAACAATTACTATTTTCTTTTAAAAAAATTACATTTCAATTTCAAATTACAATTAATGTTTTCGACCGCTCATCAAGTGGCTGATAACCGGAGCACTCAACCTCTATTAGATGAGTGTCTTTGTTTCTATCTATAACTAACTTGACATGAACTGAACAACACGTTTGACTCATTGAAAAGCTAGGCTTTCCTTTAACAAATGCTTTCATTTACAGGCTAAACTTTTGGTCATTATGATTTACCGGTTATTTCAAATTCGGTCCAAATTTTAAAAAAGTCTCGGGTTTGGGTCAAAAGTGAAACACCCCTTTTGGGTATGGTGCGTTGACCAGTAGTTTAACCGGTTGAATAATACGTCCAGCTATTTAACGGTTAAAGAAAGTCGATCTACAGAATTGGAAAAATGAATCAAAACTGAAACGGGTATTTCAATTAGTGACTAAACCCGAGACTTTTTGAAATTTACACTGAAAATAATTTGAACCAGTAAGCAACGAAATTAAAAAAATTGCAATGCTTTAAACATACAAAAACAACAATAGATACCCAATCCCGCCTCGACGGGGAGGTAAGGTTTTGTTCTTGTCAAATTAGTCTCTTTTGAGACAACCTTAAACCTTAAAACATTGAAAGCTCGACTCTTCGAATAAGGTTTTGTTCTTGTCAAATTTGATTTTATGACGCTGCTTATTGTTTTATATTTAGTTGTTCTTTTGATGAAGTTTGCGTTTATATGATTTTTGTCTATTCTGTAAAAAAGAGAATTATTTGCAAAGTCGTTTGGAGATTATCCGTTTAATAATTCAGATACGTATGTTTCGTGAAACTAGCTCGAGCTTGAGCTTTAGGTGCTTGACCTTGTAAGCGCTGTAGCTTTTGTTATTAGATGTCTTGCAAGATGTATATCTGCTGATACGATGATAATTTGTTTTGTTGATTTGATTTGATGATATATGACTCACAAAGATCGGCTTTTGGAACCTCAACTTGTTAAAATATGAAATAGCATCAACAGGCATTTCATATACAGTCATACTCGCTAACTCCTTTTTTTTTGTAAATCTAACATAGCCTGCTGTCCTGTTTAAATATGAATTAAACTGTACTGTTTAATACGTTCACTCTTATCATAGTTTTTTAATCAAACAGGTCCATCATGGATCGAATACCTTCAAACATCATGTTCGACATCTTCTCAAGAGTACCCGCTAGATGTTTGGCTCGATCCCGGTGCGTATCAAAAGTATGGTGCAAGTGAATTGATGACCGGTACCTAACGATCATACATGACCAACGAGCTGTAGAAGAACCAACACCCATCCTATACCATCAACAAATGGGAAGAACTCATGTAAGCCTATGTTTCCATGTCTGTGAATTTAAACAAATTGGAAAAACTCATCTTGTCTTCGAGCCGAAAAGGGCGTGTTTTTGGAGTTTTTACGCAATAGGAAGTGCTGCGAAGAGTCTGTAGACAGAATTGAAGCCCGAGGTTCTTGCAATGGCCTGATTTTATTATCACAACATGATCGTTATGCGATTACCTCGTTGGCTGTGATACATCCTCTAAGAAAAGAATATTATGAGCTTCCACCTTTTTCGTTGAACTTTACGAACATGGGCAGAGAGTCATGTGGCCTTGGTTATGATGCTTTCACCAGCACTTGGAAGTTGGTGTGTGTTTTGCTAAATGAATATACGCCACCAAATAAGCCAGATATGGTGAAGAGAAATCTATGCACAATGGTGCATGTATTTGGCACAAGCACATGGCGAGAAATACCCCAAGTCCCGTCGTATCCAGTAACAGGTATAGCCGTATTTGCTAATGGTTGTGTGCATTGGTTGGCCATTGATATTCACATGAAAATCGAAGATGGTGGAAGAGAAGATGGTGGAAGAGACGTAATTTGGTTTAATGTAAAAGAGGAGGAATTTAGGTTAATTAAATGTCCGAAAAGCATGTCTGATAGGTTCGGGGATAGTCAGTTGGTTGATACAAATGGTGAAGTTGGATATGTGCGTGTGGGTGATAGAACTGTGGAGGTTTGGGTATTGATGCAAAAAGAATGGGTGCCACACTGCCGGTTTGAAGAACATATCATGCCTTATGGCTACAAAGAAGTTTTGGGGTGTTGGAACAAAGACGGGGATATATTGATAAGAAACACAATCTATGATAGAAGTTCATTTTTTGTATACAATCTGAAAAGTGGTGTTTTACATACAACCAACGTTGTTGGTTCAACGGATGAAGAAGAAGAAGAAAGTCCAGGTATTTTTATGTATCTGAATTCCCTGTCCTCAATCCATGGCATCAACGCAAATTCCTTCTCCATGAAAAAAACTAGGAAAAACTGCCACAAAGAATATATTCTTGGTTGACGAGAGATATACTATCTTTTTGTTCGGTATCAAAGTTTAGGCTATTGTTGCTTTCAATAAATCGTGTTTCTTCCGTTTTGCTTTGATATAACATGTGACAGAATGGTTGAGACCTTGAATTTTTGTTCAAACTGGATGATATGTCAGGATGAATTGGTAAATCACATTATTTTGGAGCCGAACTGGTTGTCATTTACATTTTGTTTGTAACTCGACTCCTGTAGTGGCATATATGATGGTATTGTGTTCAGTAATCCAGCTGGTTATTTTGTAACTCGACCCATCAACTAGAGTTGTGCAGCAAAGAAACCAACAATAAAATTGCAGGGAAAAAAAAGAAGGAAAGTACTTTGTTCGATTTTCTGGTGTGCAATGTAATCTCAGCTTGTCTAAATACAAAGCTCAATTGATCTCCTCCTAAAAAACAAATGTCTAATAACTTATGTAGATAGCATACCAAATCAACAGGACATTTGTTTTGTATACATAGTAAAACAGAAGCCACTCACATACACTTTACTCCAATTCCGATTCCATGGCTTTTAATCCTCTCGGTCTCTGTAAGCAAAGTATGGAATATTAACAACCCGTTTGTTACAATGATCTACATTTCGAGTAAACGTGACAATGATAGACTGACAATACCTTGTTTGTGATCACAAAGCCACCCACCAGGACAAACCAACTATTCACACATAAAAAAACAAAAGGAATTGAAGGTGTCTTAATCAACCCGGTTGATCGGCTGGATGAAAATCGGTTTTTATCGGAAATCCGGTTGAACCATTGAATAAACCTTTAACAAGGCTCTATTAGACCATTTAAAAAACCGGTTAGTCATTGATGTTTTTTTATAAAAGTACTTTTATGTATTTATAAAAAATGTTAGAGCCAATTTTATATAGAGTTTCCATTGTTTTCTTTTTATTTATAACGGATTTGGTGTTTTAACTAATGACGGGTTTGGAACCGGTTTAAGAAAAAACCGGTTCGCAAGACCGGTTTTAGTCACCCAATGGTCGATTGATATTTATTGGAATTTATCATATGCTAATCCAATTGAGCTATGGAAATTTAAAGACAATTATACCATTTTAGTTGATGGTTGCCAGTGGAAGTTTACTGGGACATGATGTTCTCTCAGACAGTGTGCTTCTCAAACCGGTTTCGGAAGAAAATCGACAACGTTTACGTGTTTATTGAGATTCAACCTAGGTGGAAAAAGAATCCACGAGCAAGAGAAAACGAGTCTAACGATAACGGTGAACCGGTCCAAAATATATTTGAACCGGTTTTTTAAATGGTCTAATAGCGCCTTGATAAAGGTTGTTTATTCAATGGTTCAACCGGATTTTCGATAAAACCGATTTTCATTCAGCTGGTTCAACCGGGTTGATGGTTTATAAAACACCTCCAGGAACCCCCCGAATATCAAAGATTAAAAAATTAAAAAAATACTCTCCAGTCTAATATTGAGCTTATTTTTCAGCTTATTTCTGCTTATTTCAGATTATCATTTGTAACTTGCTTGAATAGTATGTGTACACCAACTGTTTGATCAAATGCCTGACTGACTCACTTAAAATTGATCTTGTGCTATTTGTTTCATAAACTATTGTTGCGGATATGAATTTTTATAGGTTATGAATTTTTATAGGCTGTTAACTGATTTTGGAAAAATTGGCGTCACCACTTAAGAATTGTTTCATACATCTTGACTTGGGTCATGCCATAGGGGTAAAAGTTTCTATTTTCTCTGCGAAGCCGTTTAGAGGCTTATTCTTTAGGGGGTGTTTGTTTTGTCTTATCAGCTTATTTGTTTTCGGCTTATACTTCGTAAGCCCCTGTTTTCTGGCTTTTATTTTAGACTTGTGGACTTATATAAGTTTATTATGATATCATAAACTTATATAAGCCCATAAGTCTTAAAATAAGCCGAAATCTCATAAGCCCACATATAAGCCGAAAAAAACACCGCCTTATTAACGTATAAGTATGTTTGGTGAGACTAGGAGATTTAGGGTCGGACCTTGTAAAGTTGTAAGCGCTTTAGCTTTTGTTTTAAGATATGTTTAGCAAAGTAGCTTAAGATATTAGCATCCTTATAAGGGCATTACTGTAATGAATCACCTCAAAAGCTTCTCTACTCTTCAAAAGCTACACCCATGTAACTTATACTAGAGGTGCTTTTGGATCTGCTGATAAAGGCAACCTGATAACTGGAGAGGAGCGTCTTTGTTTCTATCTTACCGTACACACATTTGTCAGAAGGGAACTTTGTTATCAACTAACACCCATAAACACAAATGAAAACTTTTAGCAAATACTCGATGTTTCAGGAGTGACCCATTTTAGACAATTCAATTTTTACCCATTCAAAATATCTACTAAAAAGTTACATTTGCAGTTTTTCATTTGTGTTTGTGGTGTGTTGTGACATGGAACGGACAATGACTTTGGTTCGCGGACGATGTTTCCTTGTAACAAATGCTTACTCGAAAAACAAAGATGCTCCTCCATTTCAGTTTGACATGAACCCAACAATGGCTTCCCTTTCAGTTTTAGTGTAAATGTAAGTAAAGCTCGAGCCTAATTCGTATCTTATCTTGTATCGCAGTTTTAGATGCTAAATCCGTCAAATTAGTTTCTTCATTTTGATGTCATAAGCGTTGTTTGCCTATTCTATTTATATTAAGCGGCATGGCATGTGTTTGATAAATGCTCAACTCAAATGTATAAGGTCCCTTATGTAACTCAAACCATGTAGAGAGATGTACGTGTCTATTGTCATGCAAATGCTAAACATTACAGATGTTTGTTTACTAGGTAGTCGTGGCTTATTGTTATTGTTATAAGTAATGTCATTTATCTTCTGGTTAGTCTTATCTTATTGTGATTAGGCCTGATACCAGGTACTCGTGGCTTATTGTTATTGTTATAAGTAATTCATTTTTAAGTCACTTCAGTAGTTAAGGGTGCTTTCACGTGGGGTGACGTGTTAACATAAGATACCCATTTATAACTTGAATTGACCCATATGGTACTAACAAATCTTGACTTGCATGTCTTTTTCCAATGGTGTTGGAAATTTTGTTTATGTGTTGACTTACCAGCCTAACCGCATAGGAGATCCAGGGTCTAAGTAAACGTGACTATTTTCTTTAAATAAAATAAACTTCAGTTTCAAATTACAATTTAATTCTTCCACGGCTCCTCAATTGGCTGATAAACGTGACTTAAAGATGAATCTGCCCTGTTCATTGTATAAACTATTGAAAAGTTTCGAATTTAAATACCCTGTTACCTTTCGTAGTGTTCTAAGATTCATATTACGGGGCAATGCATGCGTTTGATAAAATGCTCAAGTCAAATGTTTAAGTCCCTTATGTGAGTCAAGCTACGTACAGGATGTATGTGTATTTTGATGTAAATGCTAAACATTAAGAAGCATTCTTGTGATTATAAGTAATGTTCTTAATACACCTCTGCCTATCATACAAGCTACTTATTTGTTACTTGATATAGATTTTGGATAAATTGAGCACATTTAAGATAGATAGATAGATTAGTACCCGTAATGGGAGTGAACTTCAACATATTATTATGTTTTGGGGATCCCAAAGTATATCGATTACTTGAACTATGTACACAGAGGCAAATGCTGAACATTAAGAATTCACGGACGTTAGTTTGCGTTTATAAGTAATGTCGTTATGTTAGTTTACTCTTATCTTATTGTGATGCAGGAGCATACCTAATTCATAGAAGCTACTTATTTGTAGCTAGTTGATTATTATCGGTTTGTTGTTATTATAACTACCATATTTCATTATTTCTTGTTGAGAACATCTAAGTTTGATAGATAGATTCGTAATTGTAACGGGAGTGCTGACTCCAATCACAGACTATTCAAAAAATTAATTCACATTTTTTCAAGATAGTATCTGTTAGCAACTTGACATAAGCTACCCATATATAACGTCAGCCGACCCATTTGCTGAGAAGGCTGCAACTAACAAAGCTTGACTTGTAAGGAGTATGTCTTTTAGGATGGTGTTGGATATGTTGTTTAGCTGTTAACTTACCTGCCTACGAGCTTAGGAGGTAAGCTTGACTATTTGCTTGGTTTATAAAAGATAACTAAATCTGAGGTGTTTGTTAGCAGCTAGTGGACATCGTTTTTATTTCATATTTTAGTAAAGTTAATTAACATTCCTATTTTTTTGCAGTTTTTTCATAATTTAAATAAAATACTATTCAATTTCTAATTGCATTTTAAGTTTTCCACCGCTCATAAAGTGGCTGATAACTCAAGCACTCAACCTCTATCAGAGGAGCGTCTTTGTTTCTATCTATAACTACCATGACATGAACCGAACAATGAGTTTGTTTCACTCTAAAGCTAGGCTTTCCTTTAACAAATGCTTAAGAGAGAAACAAAGATGCTCCTCCAATTCAGTTTGACTCTTCTATGAGTTAATCGAGTTTGAGTCCAGTAGTGGGTGGACAACTTAAGCTGGAACTCGTACTTTGATTGTACTATCTAGAGAGAAGTATGTGGCTATTGTAATGCAAATGCTAAACATTACAGATGTTTGTTGCTAGGTAATCGTAGCTTATTGTGATTATTGTAAGTAATGCCATTATCTTCTGGTTAGTTTTGTCTTATTGTGATGAGGCATGATACAGATGACTGATGACAATCTTAATAATAAGTATATTAATACTGCTCTGCCTATCGTAGAAGATTAGAAGGCACTTATTAATCCTTACTGACCACGTCTAAGATAGATAGATTAGTAATTATAACTGTAATCGGAACGGGAGTGCTAACGTGGAATCACTTCAGGAGTTAAGGGTGCTTTCAAGTGGGTGACCTCTTAACATAAGCTACCCATTTATAACGAATAGACCCATATGCAAGGTCAGAGACAAAGTGGGGTCACACGGGTCGTGTGCCCCTCCTAGTGACCTTTTAACATAAGCTACCCATTTATAACGAATTGACCCATATGCAGGGGCAGAGACAAACAGGGGTCACACGAGTCATGTGCCCCTCCTAGAGAAAACATTGTAGTGTAAATTTTCGAAAATATCCGGAAGACATTGTAGGTTGTCAACTGATTTGCATTACAATAACACAAACTCTCTTTATGTTGCCACCAATAACACAAATCACAAATCACAAATAACCTTTTTTTTATCCCTCAACCCACGAAACACAGATATCCTTTTGGATTTTGTTTTTGAAATCTTAAACGTTCAACGGATTTTCGAATCTTGTAGTGGTTTCCAAATGGGCTTTGTTTTGTTTTTATCTTAGAGGATTGTTTCTTTGTTTGATAAGGTCTAAAATCTTGAAAAGATTTCCGTTAAGATACCATAGCACCAGGTCTAACTGTTTACGTTTTAACGGTGACTAAATATTCTTCTTCAGCGTTGAGGTTGGTGAGTCATGTTGAAACGAGTTTGTTCGGTGTCATATATGTATGGCGGTGAGAAGACCAGAATCTGTTTGAACGCTCTTACCAGATACATTCACGGTGGTCAGGTACCCTGATGTTTAATATTATTTTTGTATTTTCACTTTCTTGGACACAATTGGCATTATTTTACTGGGGAGAGTCCCCTTTACCCAAAAATAGACACTATTGGCATTAATATTATTGCAATAAGAGGATCACTTATTTGAACAAACGTTTGGAACTGCAAAAACTTCAAAATCATATGAATAGTCAGCATGAGGAGCTGCATCTAATAAGAGGTCAAGATGGGTGGGTAAACTTTGTAATGGGTCGGTTTTGAATGATATAAAGTTACAATTGGCTTCACTTTTGCAGCGTTTTATACTTGTTACCTGTTAGAGATAAATTGTAACCCGAGTCGGCCTGTTTGTTACCAATGTCATAATGTGGGTGAACTTGCCATATATGGTTAGACTTTAGACATATATAACGCTTACATTTTTTTTTTTTTGAAACTTGATCACAGCCTCATTCTGGTCCAAGAAGCTTCTTTGGAGTAGAGGATTTTCTAGATGACGACAACAGTCGTCCATATACCTACCAAAAGGAAAAGAAGTCAAAGAATCCAAACAAACACATATCTTTCAAACAACGCACAATAGCTTATATGGAGCCATTCACACTAGACGTCTTCATCTCAAAGCGGTTTGTTTCAGCCTCCCTTACTCATAGGGTAACAAGCAAGCAAGTCGCAGTTGCTGGCACCAACTCAAAAGATATTAAAGCAGAACTTCAATCTCGGTCAGATATTCCTGCTTGTCTGGCAATCGGGAGGATACTGTCTCAACGAGCTAGAGAAGCTGATGTATACACGGCATCTTATACACCTAGAGAAAGGGATAAGTTTGAAGGTAAAATTAGAGCAGTCGTTCAGTCACTTATAGATAATGGTATTGACGTCAAAATTTATCTGGACTAAATGTTCTTTGGTGAAATGATAGTGTACTATGAGTCCAGCTAGCAGAATTATGGATTTTTGTTTCCAAGTGTAAACTAATTTTAATGATGGTTATTAGATGTACGATTATCCGTTCTACTATTGGTTATTTCTATTTTTAGTGTCGCATCTATCTTGATAAAGTGCATCATTTGTGAAAACTGTGCACACTGAATGGTGAAATTGTATATCTTCACACTTGCAGTAAATATTCAGTAGCGTCAATCTTTTACATAAACAATGGTGCTTCAACACCAAAACTACTTCTTCATCTCCATCATCCTCATCATCTCATCCGTACACGTGTCCACTGCTGATTCGATCCGCGGTTGCGGTGGTTTCGTTGAGGTCTGGTCAACCACTAACTCATTTTCTTTATTAGTTTATTATATCAATTTATATGAATTTTTTAATTTATTTAAGTGTGGTTGTTGATTTTTTATAGTCGAGTTCATCGTTGATCAAGTCAAGGAAGGCGACCGATTCGAAATTCGATTACTCCGATATCACGGTATATGTTTTCACTTTTTAGTTAGGCTTGTTCCTGATGTAAGTACTTAGCTGTAAATTGCGCGGTTGATGTTGTGTTATGTAATTGAGGTATGGTGTGAATAATCAGGTACGTTGAACATGTAGGTTGTATTAATCGAGTAAAGGTGCGGTTGTTTTGTATAAATGTATTTGAAATTGGGGAAATGAAATTTATACTAGTTGTTTGGTTAGCGTTATGGTAATTGCGGATTAAAAGATATTATTATTATGCTTAAATTAATAAGCGGATTGAAATAAGGAAGCTACTTATTTCATTCTAATATAATCCTATAGCTGTTTGGTTTTTATTTTTATCTAAACACTCCATGCTGTTTATGCGTGTTTACAAGTTTCATTACGCAGTTTATAGAACTAATCGCATACACTTTCTTACTACCGTATGCCAGTTTAATGTAGATTTTTTGAAGGGGGTGTTTGTTTAAGCTTATATATGCGCTTATGAGCTTATTGGTTTATGGCTTATATTTTCATAAGTTCCAATTTTACGGATTATTTGAGACTTATGGGTTTATATAAGTGTATCATATCGTAATAAAAAGCATGCATATTAGTCGAAATAAAAAAGTTTCCGACATTAAATCTCTTCCGAGTTTATATCTGTTCATAATATGGTGGCTTGCAAGTTTGGCCTTATCGAGTTTGATTTGTTATTCTTTATGTTTTCAGTAATAAAGAACCAATCAACTGAGTTTACTGATATATCTTATTTACTATATTGTAGGTTGAGCTCCGTACATTGGATGGACTGGTGAAGGATAGAACACAATGTGCTCCGAATGGATACTACTTCATGCCTGTTTACAATAAGGTACATTGCTATATACTATTCCCGTTCTCACTCGCCAATTGTTTCTGCATTTTGTAATCTAAATCATGTAGTCATTCTGTATTTTATTGTGGTTATGGGTTTATTCGAGTCAAGTTGAACATGAGGTTGCTTTACTTAAAGGCTCATTTGATGAAATATATTGAGGCTTTGGCTTTTTGTAGCTTTTTAGTCAGCTGACTGCCTTAGTTTGACTAGTATACATTAGTTCCCAAAAACTCGTATAACCTTGGGCATTCTGTTGCTTTATATAGGCTTGTATTAGCTTGATCGTTTGCTGAATTACATGGGCTTGTATAATGTTAATAATGAATTCCTTAGATTAAAGATACAAATGAATTTGTTCCTAGAATAGTGCCGATTATAATTTTAAGAAATTGAATTTAAATGACTCTGAGCTTCAGATAGACTTGGTGGGTTTGTTTCATAGGCTTGTCAACTTACAGAGTCAATCACTATCAGGCACTAGGTTGGATAGAATAAGCGAATGTGTCAGCCTGGATAATCATAGGCTCCTAAAGCTTTTTGGTGTAGGATGTGCAAAGCAGTTGTTCTTATATATAGGTAGATGATTAAGTGCGGTAGTTGCCTTGGTGTTCATTTGAATGATCAACATTATTGGATTGTTATTAACATCAGAATAGAAAGATCTAGTAAACACAACCAAAATTGGATTAAGAAGGATATAACAACGAAAGTACAATTTGGTGGCAGTTTTGAATCTACAGGTGGTGTTTAATTTTTGTTTAAGCGACCCTCAGCCCTTATCCACAATAGACTGCATTTACTTTATGTTTTATCACTTTGAGGCGACAACGTTAACACGAGGTTAAATTTTGGTGCAGGTTTCTTTTGTTATCAAAATCAAGGGACCTGAAGGTTGGTCGTGGGACTCACATCAAGTATGTACTCCGGTTGAGTTGAAGTCTCCCACTTCTGATTTTTTTAGAGAATCACAGTTCTATAAAGCGAAGTATTATAGGATCAGCAATCCAGAACTCTGATATCTTACTTTTTGTAAGTTCCCGTGCATGTCGACCATACTGGCTGTAACAAAAATGAAGATATAAACTTTCGGTTCACAGGTTAGTCTAGTTTTAGTCATTTATATACATCTTCATATATCTTTTTTTGTAGAATATTTAACTTTTAGTATACATTGATCTTGTTTAACAACAGCTTCTACTGTGATATATTTTTAGGTTCAGCATTAGTGGAAAAGTTGTGGGAGCAGTTGGCGGTGCGAGTTGTTCATCTGCCAATGGCGGTCCATCAGATGTCAATGTTGAGCTTTTGGATCTTAGTGGGAATGTTGTATCATCTGTTTTGACATCAGTTGCAGGAAGTTACTCATTCATCAACATTATTCCAGGTTAAGATTCTTGCATGGACTCAACTTGATGTCGTTCTGTTTATAGGTTTTATACTAGGAGTGTATCATCTGAAGTGCTAAACAACCCTTGTTAATGTTTCTTTATCTTCTGAGTTATGAATATAAAGAAAGTCACCAGCAAAAACTTACTTCTATGATTCATATTATAAAATAATCATATTTACTAATGTTTTGTTTGACGAATATCATGATTGTTACATGGCTGATTTCATAATTTTAAGTGCAACTTATTTGGTGCAGGACGGTACATCCTACGTGCTTTGCATAACGACCTGAATATTGAAGTTAAAGGTTCCACAGAGGTCATATTCATATACATTTCTTTTAGATTATCTTCCTCGTCCATAATTTATTCATTTCCATTCAATTGCTTAGACACGCTCTTACATAATTCTCTTCTTATATATAAATATATTCAGGTTGAATTAGGGTTTGGAAATATCCAAGCCGATGATATCTTCTTTGTCTCTGGTTATGATGTTCGTGGATCCGTAGTTGCACAAGTAAGTCATTTATTTTTTAGATGTGTTTACAGCAAACTGCTCATACCGAGTTGCTACTATACTCCACATTATTGTTGGATTGAATTACTCTTTGATTACTTAGCAAAATTAATGTTTCAAATCTTTCTTGCTATCTCAGGGAAATCCTATTTTGGGGGTTCACTTTTACCTGCACTCTGACGATGTCAAGGAAGTTCACTGCCCACAGGGTGCCGGTGACGCCTCTAGGGATATAACTGCACTTTGTCATGCCATCTCTGATGCTGATGGAACATTTCAATTTAAGTCAATTCCATGCGGTAATATACTGTATTACCTTCTTCTTACTTATATACATATATATGGCACATAATCTCTGGTTTTCAAATTAAGTTTTCTATCAGAATTGTTAATGATCTATTATAGTAAAATATGATATATATCGTTATTCTTTGCATAAATAAACTTGATTAGACCACACCATGTTTTTCATATATCGAGCACACCTATCAAAATGAATAATTCACGAACCGAACGGAATAATGGATCACGGACCAAACTGATAAACCGGACCGTCCACATAAAGTTTTCAGATATTCGTTCCTCAGTCTGGTCTTACGAAAAAACGGCCGATATGCTTTTTTGGATTGAGCCTAACTGGCCCGACTGAACAGGATACATTTCGGTCAGTTCCTTGGTCCAGTGTTTTGGTCAACTCGTTTTTTGGGCTGGTCAGGTTTTTTGGCCAACCCAGTTTTTGGACATTATTAGCTATAAACGAATTAGATGCAATGTCTTGCTAAAAAAAGGATATGATGCAAATGAGTTTTGTTGCTCAGTAAAGAATATAATGCGAGCTCTCTTTGTTCAATTAAGAATATGTTATATTCATAACTATTGCTAGCTAGAACTCTCATTGTACTTCATTTTTGTGATATACCTGCAGGGGTTTATAAGCTTATACCTTATTATAAGGGCGAGAACACTGTTTTTGATGTTTCCCCTCCCTCTGCTGTTGTGACTGTTCAACATGGCCATGCAACAATATCTGAAAAGTTTCAGGTACATTAACATGTTATAGTAACTTATCATCATTACTTTATATTATATCTTCTAAATGGTCTTAGCTTAAGACGGTTATGCTAAATCATGTTTACCATTCTCTGGCATCCTGTAAATTTCCGGTCAAAGCTCAACCGTCACTGCTGACTAGTTTAAGTGCTTTATAATTTCTTGCATTAAATCGACTAAGTCATGCGCATCTAAACTTGATTAGGTCACTGGTTTTTCTGTTGGGGGTCGTATTGTTGATTCTAATGGAAACGGAGTGGATGGTGTAAAGATTGTGCTGGATGGCGTTGAGAAATCTATCACTGATAAAGATGGATATTATAAGCTCGATCAGGTTACATCTAAGAAGTATTAGATTGAAGCAAAAAAGGAGCACTACAAGTTTGAGAAACTGGTTAACTTGATGGTAAGTGCGCCACATAAGAGATACACATCTAACACTTTGAATAAAAATCCTTATTCTAAGGTTATCATACCTTCAATGTTACTGATTTGTAGGTTTTACCAAATATGACATCAGTCCCTGACATCAAAGCAGTGTCTTATGATGTTTGTGGCTCAGTGCAGACAGTTGATTCTGGTTACAAAGCAAAGGTAATAAAGTTCATACAAAGGTGCTTAAGTAGTGAGCATGATTTGTTGTTAACTCACCCATTCTACTTATGTGACAGGTAGCTCTGACTCATGGACCAGACAATATTAAGCCACAAATGAAACAGACTGATGAGAATGGCTATTTCTGCTTTGAGGTACTTATCTCAATCTTATATCAAGAGCATAAATTGAGCTTTTTCATGACTGACAGTTAGCTATGCATCTCAGCTATTATGAGATAGGATAATTACCTTTTCACAATGCACTCTTGTTTTCGCATCACTTAATAATTCATACAAATTCTTTTCAGGTTCCACCTGGTGACTATCGGTTATCGGCTATTGCAGCCAAACCCGATGCTACTCCTGATCTTTTATTTTCGCCACCACATATTGATGTCAACGTCAATGGTCCATTGATGTCACCCAAGTTTTATCAGGTGATTATATCTCAAAGTTATATATTTTTACTTCTACCTCTCTTCTTTTACCAGGTTAATTCAAAATGGTTCAGTTATCTGAATGATAGAATTCGGTATGCATCAGTAATGATTTGAGGCTGGTTTGTTAATCTGTTTCAATTTTATAATCCACAAGGGGCATATTTTGGATAGATGGCGCATTACACTACGGTGTGATCCAAGACCTTTTTTGGTTTTTGACTCAATTATACTCTCTTTAATCTCAGGCACTAGTTAACCTACATGGCTCGGTTACTTGCAAAGAAAAATGTGATTCTTCTATTTCTGTTGCTCTTGTGAGGTTGGATGCTAAAAGCAATGAAAAGAAGCAATGAGTTTCTGTTTCAGAATGTGCTACCTGGGAAATATAAGCTTGAGGTAAATGGTTTGGGATTGGAAAATTGTCTTAACGATGAATATAGACCACGAGATTAATTAAGTTTTTCTAATGATGAAAATTGGTGGTATTTGTTTTTGAAGTAATACTTTTTCTTATAGAATTTACATTTTTAATCAACCAAGTTTCATTATTTTTAATTTATTACTTATTTCTAGTAGTATCTTTAGGTCCCTATGTAACATTACACCTTTATCCAGACTAGGTGGGAACTAAAGTATTTAGTTAAGCATCTTGTTTTAGAAGTATATCATTGTACTATATTCATAGATTCTGATATTTGTATGCTTGATCCTACGTTTTGATTCTAATTTCTGTATGCTGGTTACCAGGTTAAACATCTCTACTACTTATAAAGAGAATTCCCTAATTTCTTGAATGTTGAAAAAACCTTAAATAAGGAAATGTTGAAAAACAAAGTAATTAAGGAAATGTTATACCTCTACACATTTTATATTACGAATTGTGAAAAGTCACAAAGCCATTGGTACCCTATATAGCATTCATCTAAATAAAGAAACAATTCGTCTAATTATAGAAATGTTAAAAATTAATTGCATATTATCACTACTTAACGTAAATTTGACAAGCTACATTACAGATGAAAATGGTTTATTGAAAATGGAAGATATTTTAGGAACTCTTGAAAGTTATAACCAATTCAGGGTATGTTTGGTACCAAGCGTTTAAGAGCGTTTTAGATCAACTAGCGGCAAGCGACTAGCAGTTTAAATATAATACTTGTTTGGTAAAGAGCGACTAGCGGTTGAATTATGTGTAACTGCTCTTACTCAAAATGCTTTAACAACAAGCATTTTGATCTAACCGCTAGCGTTTTGATTTTTAAATTACATATATGCCCCTTCTCTTTATTTAAAGAACATTTATATTAATGTGTACATGTCCTTCTAAGTAATTTTACAGTGTATAATTACTGTTACTGCTACGTTTACCAAACACTTTATTTAACAAACAGCTACCGCTTACTGCTCCTACTAACTGCTACTGCTTACTGCTTATTGCTTCTGCTCATACAACTGCTTACTGCTACGTGTTGCCAAACATAGCCTCAATATTGAAAGTTGAAAAAAATAGCCTGGCAAATAAAACGTTTCATGAATGTTGAGATATTTTGGTATTTGAAACATATTTTAATTTAAGAAGTCTTTAAATTTGAAAAACATGGCCTAGGAAATAATAGTATTTTTAGAATGCTCAATAAAGATTGAAACAATATTGGCTGTGAAATCACACGCCATTCTTTAAGTATGATCTTTTATTCTAACCATGGATCGGTGTATCACAATGTATTGATATAATGGGCTGGCATAAATTTAATTAATTAAAAGAATTGAATGAAAAATTTATCTATAAAACTCACAACCCTCAGATCCTAATTTTCACCATACGAACCTCACCAATGGAAGTAATGAAAATGATCAACCTTTTCGTCATACTGGTGGTGATGATGATAGTTGTCACGATCGTCACCGTCTCTGCTGTTGATCCGCCTGGTGAAGCACCAGTCTCGGCCTCGGCATTATCTACTAACTAATCCGTGTTAGTAAATTATTACTTAAATAATCTTTTGTATGTTTTGTACTGCAGATATAAGGAGGTGAAAAGTTGCAACAATTGCTTTGGTCAGGAGACCACATAAAACTCCAGTTATCACGGTATGCGAAGGTTGAAAGTTGTGTTATACTATCAAGATTCGAAACACTATCTGATATTCTGATGTATCATATATATAGATGACTCTTTTGCATTTAAATAAATGCATAGCAATACGTTTATCGAGTCCACCACCTGCAGCACCACCATAGCCTCAACAATCCCCAAACACTCACTCAGTCTATAGTATGCAACAAATGATCTTAGTGGTGATGAAAAAGATGTTTCTTTCAACATTTCTTTTCTCAACCGCGTTGTAGTAAACAAACCATTATCTTCATCAGGGTTAGAACAGTCACCTATGTTTACATGTTATGATATGCTCTGGTGATCTTCTTCAAATAGTATTGCACTAATTTATATTGTTTCCAACATAATATCTTTGGTTATTGGTTAATACATGTTTTTGTAGATCACAACATGGTGTTTCTACCAATGTTCCAGTAGCATATGCTAATTTACATGGTTCTTAGATGATGAGGCGATGCACGTACAATATTCTCAATGAAGTAGTTACCGTTGCAAATTCTTCAAGAGGAAGAAAACCATCAGCATCGCAATAATGATCGCCCACCAATGACTTTGTTAAAGGGTAGTAGTGGAGTATTATCAAGAGCAAGATAATAAGGAACAAGGAAGCATTTGGTCGTAAGCTGCATGATAAAGGTGGTAGGATTAACGACTCTATCATATTATCTGAACATTGAATCCAACATAGAAACAAGGTTTCAATTGCTTTATTTTCATAATTTTATAGTAAAAGTTTGTTTATGTTCCAAATTGTTAATTAGGTACATTTAGGTGTTTATTGGTTATAATATTTGTAGTGTTTTGAAGCATCTAGATGTAGTTTGCAATCGTAATAGTTTGTGTTTAATGACATTAATAAGCTTAACATACTTTGAGGGGGTGTTTAATGACAGTATGCGTTACTTTTTTTTTTTTTAACATAAAGCTCTTAGAATGAAGTTTCATGGAAATGCTACGCCTTTACTAACTTTCAATGTCGGCAATAAGTTAAAATGGGTGACTAGGGCCTAGCAGCAGTAGTAGGGAAGAACCACGCGGCTCATCCCGTAACTTATAGACACGACCGGTTGATTCGTTGATCGAACCCGTGACCCGGTGACTCGATTGAATTAATCCGGTGGTTAACCCGTTACTTGGTAACTCGACTGAGTTGACCCTGTGATAAAGTTAAAATAAGAATGTTGATATGTTTAAACGAAACATTTACCAAAATATCACGTATGTATCGTTTAAACATTGTGCTTTCATTTGCAATATCATACTATTATTTATTCTAACTTAATACAAAAAATATACCAAATTATGTCCTTGAATATCGTACATAATATCGTAAATCAGTTACTAAATTAAAACGTAAATCAATCACATTAGTTACAAAATTGAAACTGACAAATAAAATTGTATTCTAATATATCAAATTCATTTAAAAAGTTGTTACACTAAATCATTACCATATATAAAATTGATGATCATTATGAATCACACCATAACCTTTTGGTTGTAATCGTATTAGTTACGGATAAACATATACTTACCTTCATTATAAAGTCTTGTTTCAATATTAATTATAGTTTCACTAACAACACATATTGAACAAATAAGTCATTAAAGGGTGCCGCATTTAAAATAAAGAGAACATAATTCTTGGTGCACCTTATCTGTTTTTTACTTACATGTTATGAATTTTTGCTTGAGTTGAATTATCCATACAACAGTTTGTAATTTTATTTTAATATTTTCACGGTCTGTTTTGAAAATTATACAAAACGCTTACCATAACATCACATGGCGTGAATTATTTATCGATGAGAATTTCCGCCGCTATGCGCGGGTACTCGTCTAGTCTTTCTAAAAGAGCTACTTCTGGAGAAGATAAATGGTGTTGGGAACAGAACTCTCTACCTGTCAATGTTGGAACAAAAGACGTTAAAGGAACTAATTTCGTTCAGAAAGGTTATTGGGTTAACTTGGTTTCCACTCATGACGTAGATGCTTATCTTCATCAATCAGATGATTCTCGTGTGAATCTAAAAATTAAGGTACTTCAGAATTCAGATCACTTATATACATAAGTTGCAGGCCAATACGATTCTCATATTCACTTTTGTAAATTGCAGAAAGGTTCTCAGCATATATGCGTTGAATCTCCTGGTGTGCACGAACTTCAATTTGTAAACTCTTGCGTGCTTTTCGGTAGCTCACCCGTGAAAATTGACACCACTAACACATCGGTATGTTGTTCATGTCCTTTTCTTGGAAACATAAAAATATTGTATTTCCTTTTTGTTTCAAATCTCAATGATTTTATCCTTCTTTTTTTAGCCTATCTTCCTAAAAGGAGAGAAGTATCTACTAAAAGGACAAATAAAGGTTGAATCAAGCTCACAAAATGGTGTTGATCAGTTACCTGAAAATCTAGTGGTTGACATTTTGAACAATGAAGGAACTGTTACCGATAGCAGTACTGCAAATATTGTAGTCGCTCACAATGAGGAATCGAATGCAGCTTTTTACGAGTATCAAGTATGGGCCAATCCTGGAGAAAGACTGAAATTTGTACCTCGGGATGTACGGTAAATCTTCTGTCATACATGTTACTTTTGTCTGTCTCATCAGACTCATGCGTTTCCATAGATTATACACTAAATATGCAGTAAAACCTGTTATTCTCCCACTAAGATTAAGAAAGCATGCCATATACTTACATGAAGACTAACCTGTGTGATGCGTTGCAGGAGCAAAAATGAAAAGAAGATTTTGTTTTATCCAAGACAACATCTGGTAATCAACTCTGGAGACATGTCTAATGCAATTTCAGTATCTATTCTCAATCTTTACTTACTCTTACCTTTTAATCAGGTCAAAGTGGCACAAGATGGCTGTAAAGCTTCAGTTCCTCTTTTTTTTGGGCGACCTGGGCTGTACATTGAAGGATCAGTTTCTCCCTCACTTTCAGATGTTAGTATTAGAATCATAGCTTCTGGAGATAGCCACAATGCACGAATCAAGAAAAATGAATTAGCTTTTGCAACTACAAACGAAGATGGGTCGTTTATTGGGGGACCTTTATATGATGACATAACTTACCATATCGAGGCTTCAAAGGTTTGTATTTACAATGAAACCACTTAAATTTACAGATTGATGATTTACAGCAATCAAATCATAAATTTGTGTCAGATTTTAGTTTCATGTATAGCTGGTTTGCTAAATTTGTCTTTTTTTTTGCAATAGTCTGGCTATCATGTAAAGAAAATCGGCGCCAATTCCTTTTCACGTCAGAAGCTTGGTCAAATCTCTGTACATATACATTCTAAAGAAGATGAAAGGGAGTTATTTCCCTCCGTATTATTATCATTGAGTTGTGAAGATGGTTATAGAAATAACTCGGTATCTGCGTCTGGTGGAAGTTTTGTATTTGACAGTTTGTTTCCTGGGAGCTTTTATCTCAGTCCACTGTTAAAGGTACTTGCTTCTTTTCATCTTATTTTCGTGGTATGAAGGAAAAAAGCTTTGTAACTTTGATCATTAATCGCTGCTGAAATTTCTAGGAGTATGCTTTCTCACCGGCAGCACATGCAGTTGAACTTGGTTCCGGGGAGGCCAAGAAAGCTGTGTTCCAAGCTACGCGTGTTGCTTACAGGTATCTCTTCGTTCTCACTGATGACTCATGCTGTGGTAAGAAGAGTAAACAAACATACACTAGCTCACACTGAGTTATCGAGTTACACTTAAGGAAGAAATAGAAAGAAAATGTAAAGGAAACAGAAACTGTTGTGTTTTCGAGTAGCACTTAAGGAGGAAAAGAGAAGGAACAAAATTGGGCTGAAAATGTTTACTTCATATTACCTCACTTTTCTTTACTAATAGAAACTCAGGAACAGAATTAAAAGAATTACTTGAAATTAAAAAGGCTATTTACTTTTGAAACTCTCCATTAAAATATATTCCTCAAGTTCTCCCCCAGATTTTTTTTTGAAGACATGCCCATTTGTAGAGTACCTAAGCTGACAAAAAAGAAAAGAAAAAAGAAGAGAAAATACAGATGACAAACATGAAACAACCTAATGCATGCAGGGTCATGCAGGGTCCTTCATTGTTACGTAGTATACGAAAGAGAGGCTTTTACACTCCTACTGCATGCGGGGTCATATTATAGAGTCCCACTCCCTTTTACAGTTTTGCTTGTATAACAATGGTAGCATACTCGAGGAAATAAACTTCTAAAATTGAAAAGAAGCATCAACTGGGTTGCAACATACATTGTCTTCTTGTCATGCACATGCAAATTTTAACTGTTCCGAGACATTTAACCACTCAAGGGTGGCCTAGTGGCAAAAGGGTTTGTGGCTATCACTCCAAAGTGTGTGAGGTCTCAAGTTCAATTGCTAGGTGCAAACAACCTTGAAGTGGCCATGCCAACCTCCTAAAAAGGGAGGGCTTTACCTGGTTTGAGTCTGTGTGACGGTGGGCTCAAACCCCGTGGATTAGTCGGCCAATGTGTCGGAAATCACGGTTACCAAAAAAAAAACGAGACATCATCTGTTTTTCCCTTTCAGTGCCATGGGTGTCGTGACTCTGTTATCTGGTCAGCCAAAAGAAGGTGTTACAGTTGAGGCACGTTCTGACTTGAAAGGCTATTATGAGGAGACAGTAACAGATTCATCAGGAAGTTATCGCCTAAGGGGACTCCGTCCTGATACATCATACACAATTAGAGTAGTAGCAAAGAACAATGGGTTCGACAGCTCTAGGATTGAACGTGCTTCTCCAGACTCTGTGATGGTCAATGTAAGTTGTATTTACCATATATGATCCTTGTGGTTTGATCAACTTTATGAAATTTGTTTCTTGTCGATACTAATTACGACGGATATGTAACCTAGAAACATTTTTTGCTTTCATGTTCTCAAGTATATAATGAATTTCACTATTGCCCCCCCTAGTATCTACTCCCTCCATCCCAATTTAACTGTTCACACAGTTTAAGAGAAGTGTAATTTACAGCTTCAGTTTTTCAAAATGACATTCTTACCATATGACAATAGTTTTGGGACAGAGGGAGTTCAACTTAGCCTTTACAACCTAAAGAGTAAAAGAACGAGGGACCAAATATGAAAGCAAAGAGTGTTTCTAGGGACCATATCTGTAATTTCAAGCAAACTACAGGCCCTATTTACGTACTTTACTCTTTTGAACCATCAAGTTACTGTTGCAAGTTTGCAACCACTTGTTTGTTGTATGATCAATGAGTGTTTGACTTTTGTAGGTTGGATACGAAGATATCAAACAATTAGACTTTTTGGTCTTTGAGCAGCCAGATACGACTCTATTGACCGGATCAGTTGATGGAAACATAATTAAAGAAGTGTATGAACACTTACGGTTGGAAGTCAGATCAGCCAGTGATCCATCCAAGGTTGAATCTTCGTCACCTTTGTCGCTTTCTAACTTCTTCCAGGTGAAGGGTTTGTCCAGAGGGAAACACCTTTTGCAGCTTCGTTCTGTTCTATCGCCAAGTGTCCTCAGATTTGAATCTGAAGTTATTGAGGTTGATTTGGAGAAAAATACCCAAATTCATGTGGGTTCTTTAAGATACAGAGTTGATGACGAGCACCATAAACAGGTTTCTCCTCTTCCTTTGAAATTTTAAATATGTTAAAATTGACAAAATTGCATAAAAACCTAGTAAAAATGATGACTTATTGGTTACTTTCTTGATGTTGACCTTTTTTTGGCGTAACACCGGTATGGTGCATTGAAACGGGGTTAACTTACAAAATTACTTTCATTCTTCATATTGTTGAAAGTATGTTACTCTTTGTGCAATATCCCGGTTAGATAGTATTCGGGTAGCTAATTTCGTGCTATGATAGAGTCGTACAGATCTTGTAAAATATGATCCTGACTGTCCTCTTTTTAAATTCCATAACTTACTTTTATTTAATACTCTGCAGGAATTGACGCCCGCACCTGTGTATCCACTAATTATTGGAGTATTAGTGATGGTGTTATTTATTAGTATGCCGAGGTAATTATAGACCTCTCTCTTAGTTGCATAAAAGAAGAGTAAAGAAACAAATTTTTTTTTGCTTCACATCCTATTGATATCGTTGTTCTAGTTTTAATATGATTCGATGCTCATCTGCAGACTAAAAGACATTTACCAAAGCAATGTAGTACCAGGACCGAGTGCATCAACTAAGAAAGCAGTGAGAAAGAAGACTTTCTGAAGTGCCTCTAATCTTTGCAGCCTGCTCAATTGTTTTGGATCAACATCGACTGGTTTGGTAGAAGAGAGTTGCTATCTAGTCACAGTTGTCATGATGTTATAGTGACATGATGTTTTACTAATTAGGCTAAAAAGATTTAGTTAGGTACATTTAGTGTACACGTATTTTTGGCAGCACCACAGACACAATCAAGCTGTTGCACACACTTCTAGTCATTTTTGTCGCATAAAGAAGTAAACTAGTGTACGTTGTATTCTTGTAACCAGGAATGGAAATTGACGATGTAAATATTTCTAAATCTATCTACATTCCTAGTTTCTGCTTTGTGCTTGCCCTTAAATGTTCAAGTGGAAAACACTTGAATTCGGATATATCTTTTATTCTAGTGTAAACGCAAACAAATTATAGTAGGATTTGATACGGCACCAGCAGGTGTTATCTCTGGTTGTGATTGTGGGGAATCCTTAAAAAGAGCTGGTTAATTCCAGTGTCGAGACTCGTGAAAAAGATAACCAATTGTGTGTATTTTGTACACAAATTGGGAATGAAAACTCAACTTTTTTGATAGAAGAATTGATGATTAGTCACTTTTACCACTGCTGATGGTCATTCAGCGAGTCTAAACAGGATTTTATAGAGCAAAACTTCAACATGTACACAAACTTGAATCTACCTTTGTATCAATAGTTATTTTTAGAGCTTCTAAAACTATATTTAAATACAACATAAACCAATAATTCAACGAAGAGCACTTTCCAACGAATTGTGCCTTGATTGACTGTGTAATCTAAATTCAAAAGACGAAAGAACGCAAAACTGTTAATCACACCAGTGTAATTAACCGGAAAAAGTCTAATTTGATTGAAGTGTACCTTGGCAGCTCCAAAAGTTGTTCTAGCCTAGGTGATAATAATGTGTAACAAGCTTTCACTTCTACTTTCCCTTCAAAACTATATACTTGATCTTGATGCTCAATCAAATCCCCATATATACATCCTATTGACAACCTTAATCTTAAATCTGCCTGTATATCCTTAAGTTATCTCTTCATTAAAGGTTACAACGTTGTCTTAGGAAATAACCTATGAGCTATCAACAGATATGCTCAAACCTTAATCAATGAACAACATACCATCTAACCTTGTTAAAAAATGAAATCAACAAAACAATATTTTTCCTAAAACGTTTTATTAACCAAAGATCAAGAACAGTCCCCGAACGGATGTTGTTCAACATACAAACCAAATAGATAGTCCCCAAAACGGATGCTATCTCAAACATACATCAAGAACAACAAACAAAACAATAAACTACTAATCTACTTATGATCCAAACATCTACATCTTTGATGTTTGGATCTAATTAGGGTTTTTTATTAATGGAAGATTGAATCTGTTAAGGTTGAATGGATGAGAGAAGGATGTGTGTGGTGAGAGTGGTGGGTGAGTGAAAATGATTGAGCGATACCAAAAATGTCTCCAATGTGCAACGTTATAACCAAGACTCAGTCAACAGTCAAACCAATAATTGCAAAAAGCCCCCTGCACAATACAAAACAATGAAAGTAAAGCCTAACGGCTATATTAGTAGAAAACAGTTTCACAACCAGTCCCTCATGTTTAAGCACTTGTCATATTGACAACCAACATTTTCAACACCCTTCCTCAAGTGCATAAACCAAAAAAGTTTTTCAAACACAACCTGGAGCATAATTCAGTGTGCTGATAACTCCCAAGTCCTTTAGTCAAGATATCTGCAACTTGGTTCTCAGAAGACACCTCTAGGGTCTTAATAAGACCAGAAGCAACTTTCTCTCTTACCAGATGAACATCAATATCAAAATGCTTAGTTTTTTCATGCATAACAGGGTTAGCCGCAATCTGAATAGCTGAGCTATTTGTACAGAATAACCAAGAAGGGATACAACTAGGAGCATTAAGATCCATTAATATTTTGTTGATGCACATAACTTCACACACAGCAGAAGCCATAGACCTGTATTCAGCCTCAGCAGAGGACCTGGATAAGGTGGCCTACTTCTTGCTTTTCCAAGACACCAAGTTACCACATATAAAAACACAATAACCAGACACTGACCTTCTTCTCATTTTACACTTAGCCCAATCAGAGTCAGAAAACACCTTTATGGTTTTGGAATTAGACTTTAAGTAAGTTAAACCAGCACCAGGTGCACCTTTTAGATACCTAAGTACCCTAAGAGCAGCATCAAAGTGAGACTGAAGAGGAGCATGCATATGTTGACTAAGGCAATGAACAGAGTAAGAAATGTCAGGCCTAGTATTGCACAAATATATCAGTTTTCCAACAATCTTTTGATAACTTGTGATGTTGGAAAGAAATTTATCATCAAAGCTTTCCTTATGAGCCAAAATGCCATTTTCAGTCATGGGGGTACACACAGGTTTGCAACCAAGTAAGCCATACTCATGAAGAAGCTCAATACAATACTTTGTTTGGTTTAAACACAAACCATTGTTAAGCTTTAAAACTTCAATACCAAGGAAATACCTTAGTTCACCCAAATCCTTGATTTTAAAGCTTTGACTAAGCAACATTTTAAACTTATCAATTTCACCAACATTGTTTCCAGTAACAATAATATCATCCACATAAACAAGCAAAACAAGAAAAATTACATCTTTGTTCTTTGTGAACAGAGAGTGATCATTTTTGCTTTGTAAGAAGCCAACTTTACTAAGAAACTCAACAAGTTTTATGTTCCATTGTCTAGGAGCCTGTTTTAGACCATAAAGAGCCTTTTTTAGTTTACGAACTCTTTTTTCACTCTTATCAAAAAAACCAGGAGGAGGCATCATGTAGACATCCTCACTTAAGCCACCATAAAGAAAGGCATTGTTGATGTCCATTTGAAAAATATTCCAAGTATTTTGAACAACAAGGTTTAAAACACACCTAATTGTACTCATTTTAACAACTGGGCTGAAAATTTCATCATAATCAATCCCCTCTCTCTGCCCACAACCTTTAGCCACCAATCTGGCTTTATATCTATCAATCTCCCCATCAGGTTTATATTTGATTTTATAGACCCATTTAGAGGGAATAGCTTTCCTATTAATGGGCAGAGGGGTAAAAGTCCAGGTGTCATTTAAGTATAAGGCCTCCATTTCTTTGTTCATGGCATGCACCCAATTAACATTTTTAACAACATCAAGAAAACAAGTAGGTTCAGCAGTCCTATTAATATTGGAAATAAAGCATCTATTGACTTTAGAGAGTTTAGTGTGGTTAGCATATTTGTGCAACCCATACCTAACTTTGTTATCTAACACAAAGTCATTTAACTTATCTGGTAATTTAGGGACCCTGCTAGACCTTCTTGGACTAATGGGAGGGCTATCATCATCTGCCCTGTTGCTGGAATCAAAGGTGGGAACAAGATTTTGAAAATTGCCCTCAGAAATAGATAAAAGTATCATCCATTGATGATGCAGTATGGTTATCATTCCCAACTGGCTGCTCCTCTTCAGTATCAGTTGAAGAATGATCCATAATTACCTCACCTGCATCATCAGATGGTCCCCTTCCTTCATCATTGGGTCTTGAAACATTTTGGTGTTCATACTCAAAAAAATCAAAAAAGGTTTTATTATCAAACTCTTTATTCAAAACTTTATTCTTAGAACTCATTTTGTAGGGAAAAATACTTTCATAAAACTTAACATCTCTAGAAAAGAAAGAACTTCTGTTTTCTAAACTCAAAACTTTGTAAGCCTTTTTGGTACTTGAGTACCCTATCAAAACACATTTTTCAGACTTAGGAGAAAATTTGTCATGATTATTTAAAATGCTAGCAAAACACAAACACCCATAACATCTAAGATGGGAAAGGGATGGTTCCCTACCATAAAGCATATAAAAAGGAGATTTTCCAGCAAGGATAGAAGATGGAAGCTTGTTAATCAAGTAGGTAGCAGTTAAGATACACTCAGTCCAAAGATACAAAGGAATACTACTCTGAAACAAAAGAGTTCTAGCCGTGTTAAGGAGATGTATGTGCTTTCTCTCAGCAACACCATTTTGCTGAGGAGTATAAGCACATGAAGTTTGGTGCACAATCCCTTTTTCTCTCAAACAATTATCCATTTTACTATTTATAAACTCAGTCCCATTATCAGACCTAACAATCTTAACTATCCCTTTAAATTGGTTCAAAATAAGATTGACAAAGTCCACAAAATTGTTAAATACTTCATCCTTAGATTTTATCAATTAAACCCAAACAGCACGAGAAAAATCTTCAACAATGGTAAGGAAATATCTGAACCCTTCCTTTGAAGTAACCCGGTAGGGTCCCCATAAGTCTAGGTGGATGAGATCACCAACCATTTTGGACTTATGGTCACTCAAAGGAAACGGTTCTCTGGTTTGCTTAGAGAAGTGACAGATTTCACAAGGACTGAAGTGTTCGGGTCTGCTTATATTGAGAGAGTTTTTTTAAAGTTTTCAACACATTATCAGAGGGGTGACCAAGACGATTGTGCCAAACATTCTTAGAAGCATGATAACAGATAACAGACAAGTTACTCTTAATTTGGGGTAACTTACATTCAGAATCAAACAAGTATAGGCCATCACACTCATTACCAATCCCCATAATATTTTCCTTTTTCAAATCCTGAATAACACAGTTGAAGTTTACTATCCTTGATTAACTTGTTAACAGACAAAAGACTCACAGTATAATCAGGAATGACTAAAACATCAAATAATATCACATTATTAGTATGTTTTAAATTACCAACACAAGTGATTTTAGCAACAGTCCCATTTGGGTGACCCACAGTTATGTCTAAATCAGAGATATCAATCACATTTGTCATGTTTTTAGTTGAGTTAGTGATATGTTGATTTGCACCAGAATCAATAATCCAACCAAAATTAACTTTAATCCCATTGTAATTAATCTTAGCAACAAAAAATTTGTAAAAATGGTTGTTAAAAAACACATTTCCATTAAAGAAACTGAACTCAGTACCTGCCATATTGTCTTGACCACCACAATTCTCTTTTCACTAATTAAACTCATAAGTTTAGCAATTTGGTCATTGGAAAAAGGTAAAGAGGTGTTAGAAATCTGAGTATCAACACTGTTACTAGAACCAACTCTGTTATTCACTTTAAAAGGAGTCCTATTGTTACTGGTATTAGAGTTCTTTTTATATCCAGGAGGATACCCAATTAACTCAAAACATCTATCAATAGTGTGACCCTTTGCATTTAGTACATAACAAGGAGTTGTATTGATTCCTGTTTCCCCCATTGCTGTTATTGCTATTGGAAAAATGATTACAATGATTTCTGTTTCCCCCATTGTTACCATTAAAAAACTGATTCTGGTTTCTATTGTTAGAAGATCTGTTTTGATTCTGATTTTTGGGAAAATCATTAGCCTTAGCAGCAAAAGAGGAAACTTGGGGTTTTGAAGCCCCAGAATTAGAGTTAAGACCCCTATGGGACTCTTCTCTACACACAATCACAAAGGCATCTTTAACATCAGGTAACACAGGTTGAGTCAATAGAGAACTTCTTATAGGTTGGTAAACTTCATCCAAACCCATCAAAAATTGCATTAATTTAATTAATTGTTGATGTTTACTAGACTCAGTCCTAGCTATGCAAGTACAAGGAGAAAACTTGGTAAGAATATCAAATTCTCTCCAAAGAGAATTCAATTTGTGATAATATTCAGAAACAGACAACCCATTTTGTTTAAAATTGTTAAGTTTTTGAATTAAGTTAAACAGAATTGAGCCATCAAGTTTATCATAAGTGTCCCTAAGTTCATTCCAAACCTCAGCAGCATTTTCAGAGTACACTTGACTCAAATAAAGATCTTCAGATATACAACTCAACAACCAAGATAAAACAACTGCATTACATCTATCCCATTGATTGGAAAGAGGTTCACTATTAGCATAAGCAGACTTAACACAAGTAACATCAACAAAACCCATTTTATTCCTAGCTTGTAAAGCAATTTTGACAGCATTAGCCCAAAGTCTATAGTTGTCACAACCAGTAAGTTTAATGCTAACAAGAGTCCCAATATTATGATCATTAGGTTGTAAATGTAAAGGAACATCCAAAGAGCTAATCAAAACAGGAGTAGGAACAGGAGTAGTCATAATAAATAACAAGCAAACAACACAGAAAAACACACCAAACAAGAACAGGAAAAACTAAATAGCAATTAAAAAAGAGAGAGAGAAACTTGAAACTCAAGAATCACCAATTCGAGCTTGTGGACTAGGGTTGGCCAGAGCAGGTATCCATACCAGTCAAGCTGGAGGGTCAAGGTGTTAACCGAACCCGTTTGCACCCACCTCACTAGATCAATGATCAAGAAAAAACAAGTGACTTATAGCGGAGTAAAAGGATGATAAACACCACTTGTGCTATTGATTCACTTTGTCAAGAGACACAGATGGTGGGAGAGACAACAAGGTCACCAAGAGCAAATGAGACCAAAAAACAACAATTAGGGTTGCACAAACCCTAATTTCAAGTCACCAGTAAAGAGAGAATCACCAAACAAAAAACCTCCAAAAGTTACAAATTAGGGTTTCACAAACCCTAATTTTAAACTTTCAGAAATTAACCAAACCAACACCCAAAGTGACAAAAAAGGCAGCACAAAGGGTTAGATAACAGATAAATATCGAATTAGAACTTACCAATGAAAAACCCTAATTTCTGATTTTAGGGTTTTTCAAAATAGATCAAAAAATATGTAAATTAAGACTATTAATCAACGATTAGTAGTCAAAGAAACAGTTCCCAAGCCAGAAATTAAGAAACCCCCAAAAAAAAGTTTAAAACCCTAATTTTAATTAATTAAAAAAATATAGATCGGTAGTAAGACAACAAAAAAGAAGGATTTATCCAAGAAATAGAGCCATAAGCTCTGATACCATGTTAAAAAATGAAATCAACAAAACAATATTTTTCCTAAAACGTTTTTTTAACCAAAGATCAAGAACAGTCCCCAAACGGATGCTGTTCAACATACAAACCAAATAGATAGTCCCCAAAACGGATGCTATCTCAAACATACATCAAGAACAACAAACAAAAAAATAAACTACTAATCTACTTATGATCCAAACATCTACATCTTTGATGTTTGGATCTAATTAGGGTTTTTTATTAATGTAAGATTGAATCTGTTAAGGTTGAATGGATGAGAGAAGGATGTGTGTGGTGAGAGTGGTGGGTGAGTGAAAATGATTGAGCGATACCAACAATGTCTCCAATGTGCAACGTTATAACTAAGACTCAGTCAACAGTCAAACCAATAATTGCAAAAAGCCCCCTGCACAATACAAAACAATGAAAGTAAAGCCTAACGGCTATATTAGTAGAAAACAGTTTCACAACCAGTCCCTCATGTTTAAGCACTTGTCATATTGACAACCAACATTTTCAACAAACCTCTCCATGTCTTCAATATGATTCTTGCGCAACCCCCTTCCCAATTTTCGTTTAACCTTGGCATCCAAAGTCTTTTTAACAACAATAACTCAAATGTGTTGGTATTTCTGTATTTTGGTGTTCAATCATCCACTTTCTCATACCGTTATAATATGTAACCTTCATCTTCTATATCGTGCATTAATAATCTCAGTGTCGAGTATACTTCTTCCCCACCATGCTGAATAACTTCATTTTCTTTATAAACAAACAAACTACACCCAATCACTTTCTTGATATTTCTATCTTTCATAACTTTCTTCAACCTAGCTAAACTCTCCCATCTACCCCTCGCCTCATACGCTTTACCCAAAACTATATATAGTAACAATGACATTGGATCCAATTCCGCCAACCTCTCAGCAACCTGTTCAATAAACCTTAACTCTCCCTGTACCCCATAAGCACTAAGAATCAGTTCACACATATAAGCATTGAGTCCACACGGCATTCTTGTTATTATGTTCATTGCTTCATTAAGTTTGCCTGTTTTGATCATCATCTCAACGACTGCTGTGACATGACTGTTTGTTGGTTTGACCCCTCCATATATATCCTCCATTGAATTAAATATAGACAACCCTGCATCAACCAACCGGCCATGGTTACAAGCTAACAGAACCCCAGTCAGGGTTATCGCATATGGTATTAGGCTCGTTCTACGTAAGTCCTCAAAAAGGTAAATCGAATCCATTATTCTTCCATTGTAAGTAGAACCTAAAATCATCGAGTTCCAAGAAATTAAATCTTTTATATCCATTTTATCAAAAATTATCTTGGCAGCATCAAAGAATCCACATTTACTGTACATCTCAACAAGTGAACTAGAAATAACGGGATCATGCTCAAACCCTAGTTTAACAACCAAAAAATGCAAATCTATCCCATGCACCAGGGGTAGAAAAACGGACACACAACTTATCAAACAACTAAGCGTGAACTCATCTGGCCTCACGTTCTCTCTTAATGAACAGGTAAAAATTTGCATTGCATTTTATTCGAGTCCATGTTTGGTGAAGCTTGAAATCATTGAATTACAAGCAGCCGAATCCCACATATCAAGTTCTTTAAAAACAGTAACCGAATCATTTATACGTTCACATTTCCAAAACATGTTAATAGCAGCACTAGAAACAATCGCATTTGATAAAAAACCCGACTTCATCGACAAACATAGAACTTGTTCACCCTTTACTACATCCTGAACACTAGCACAAGCTGTTAAAACCGCAGATACAGTAAACGCATCACCTTGATACCCCGTTCTTCTCATTACACGAAAATGCTCAAACGCTATATGTTGAATGATAAGCTTTACTTAAGCTGACAAGGACTAAAAGTGTAAACATTTCAAATATGAAGGGGCTTAAAGAACAAAAGGCAAACAAAGTAGACTCAAGTGCAAAGCTTATTTTGGCAGCTATATAACACGTTTACCTACTTTCTTTTTAGTTAGTTTTTCAGTTTTATGTGTGTGTAAAAAGTGTGAGATTAGTTTGAGCAATCTTGATCTTGTTTGATCAAAGTTTGGTTGTTCTTTCTTTCTGATTGTAAAGATTGTGGCTATCTAAGCCTTTCATTGATATATACTCAAAAAGTGAGCCAAGGGAAGGTTGGTTGGGTTCACTTATACAGCTGTGTTGCTGATTCTGACTGGGCTAAGTGCAAAGTTACTAGAAGATCTTTAACTGGATTCTGTGTTTACCTGGGAACTAATTTAGTTTCATGGAAAAGTAAAAAACAAAATGTGGTTTCAAGATCTTCTACTGAAGCTGGATATAGAGCCATGTGTAGTGTTTGTTGTGAGGCTATGTGGATTGCAAAAATTCTTACTGATCTGAATAAGGAAGCTGTCTTGCCTATAGATATGCACTGTGACAATAGTTCAGCTATTCAGATTTCTAACAATCCTGTACATCATGAAAGGAGCAAACATTTTGAGATTCACATATATTTTTTAAGTGAAAAAATATCAGCTGGGTTTATTAAACCTGTTAAGGTTGTTAAGGTTAAGTCTGAAGATAATACAACTGATGTTTTTAATAAAGGATTACTCATCACAAAACATAAAAAGTTTTGTGCAAATCTTGGTTTGTTTAATGTTTTTCAGGTGTAAAGCTTAAGGGGGAGTGTTGAATGATAAGATTTACTTAAGCTGACAAGGACTAGAAGAAATGTCAGAAATAATAGTCTTGTTTGCAAAAATTGTAATATGACTGGACATACTATTGAAAGGTGTTTTGAGTTAATTGGATATCCTGCTGGTTTTAAAAGGAATAATGTTAATAATGTTCAAGGGTCTGATGTGAAAAAAGATGATCAGAGTAAGAGTAGTCCTCATACTCTTACTCAAGATCAGTATGAGAGATTAATGTCTTTGTTAAGTGGTACAGGTAATGCTAGCAAGGCTTCTTCTAGTGTTGCAGGTATTTTTAAAATTAATAATTGCAAGATTAGTTTCTTTTCTTGTAGATTTTTTTAATTTTAATACCAATATTAGTACATATAGTACATATATTGGTTAGATTGTGGACTCTGGAGCTAGTCAACATATTACATTTTCTGAAAAACATTTGTTTGATATTTTAGATGTGTCACAGTTAAACATAACTGTAGCTCATCCTAATGGGACTGTTGAACATGTTAAAAAACTTGGAAGTTATAAAATAAATGATAATTTGATTGCTAAAGATGTGTTGGTAGTTCCAGGTTACAATGTGAGTCTTTTGTCTGTGCATAAGTTGTCAAAAGAAATTTATGTCTTGGTTACTTTGATGATTCTAAGTGTTTAATTCAGGATTCAACACAAAAGTCCCTGATGGGGACTGGTAGTAAAAAAGATAGTCTTTATTATCTTGATGAAGGTAAGAATTTGTATAATAGCAAAGTTAAAAGTTGTAATGTGTCTAATTCATTATGGCATAATAGACTTGGTCATCCTGGTGATCAAGTTCTTGTGGTCTTAAAAGATAAACTTGATGGGATTAAAAGTGTTAGTTTTGGTCCTTGTGAAGTTTGTCATAAAGATAAACAAATAAGAGAGTCATTTAGTTTAAGTGAACATAAAAGTAACAAAGTTGGTGAGCTTGTTCATTTGGATGTGTGGGGTCCTTACAAGGTTGTTAGTAAAGAAGGTTTTAGATACTTTCTTACTGTTGTTGATGATTTCTCAAGGGCTGTATAGGTGTTTTTGATGAAAAATAAATCTGAAGCTTTTGATAATGTGAAAGAATTTACTAAGTTAATTAGAAATCAGTTTGATAAATGTGTTAGGATTTTTAGAAGTGATAATGGAACTGAGTTTTTAAATAAAAGGTTTGAAAATTTTGTTAAAGAAAAAGGAATTTTTCATCAAACTACATGTGCTTATACACCACAACAGAATGGGATAACCGAGAGAAAACATAGACATTTGCTTAATACTGCTAGAGCCCTCATGTTTAGGGGGGGTTACCTTTGAACATGTGGACTGAATCTATTCTAACTGCTACTTATTTGATTAACAGGTTACCATCTTCTGTGTTATCTGGTAGGAGTCCTTATGAGCTTGTGTATAATCTAAAACCTAAGTTCCTCCATTTAAGGGTGTTTGGTTGTTTGTGTTTTGTTAATGTTTTAAATGAAAATGATAAGTTTGGCTCCAGGTCTGATAAATGTGTTTTAGTTGGTTATGCTTTTGACAAGAAAGGTTATAAAGTGTTTAATCTGGATAAAAAGAGATTTCAATTTTCAAGAGATGTAAAGTTTTATGAGACTGTTTTTCCATTTAAGAATGAGTCTTTGACTAAAGATTTTGTGTTTAGTGAATCTGTAGTAAATGATTTAAACTTTTTTGACAGTCAAAGTCCTAATGAACCCTATGATGAAGGGGGAGTTAGTGTAAGTGATAGTGTAAATGTTACACCTAGAAAACATACTCTTAGTCCTAATGACAGCATTGTAGAAGATGTAGTTAGAAACAAAAATATTGTACATACTGAAGGAACAGATATGAAATCTAACTCATATAGTACTTTTGCTTCTAATGAAAATTCTTCTAGTAGGAGGGTCAATGAAGGAAGTGAGTGTGCAACAGAACCTAGTTGTTCTGAGGGTACACAGAGTACTTTAGATGATGAATTATATGATTCTGAGGGTGAAGGACTAGAGTCTTTTGGTAATATTTTTGGTTGGTCACCAGAACTAGCAGCTGAACATACTGTTAGGAGGACAAGTAGGAAGAGTAACTTTCCTAATAATAAATATAAAGATTTTGTGTTGAACAAAGATGTTAAGTATAATATTAACAAGGTGGTTGGTTATACTAATTTGAGTTATGATAATTTTGTTTTTTCTACTAGTCTTAACAAAATTCATGAACCTACTTCATATAATGAAGCCATTCTTGATAGTAGATGGGTTGATGCTATGAATCTTGAAATGGAAGCATTATATAGAAACAATACTTGGGTAATTGTAGATTTACCTGAAGGGAGAAAAGCTATAGATTGTAAATGGGTTTGGAAAGTTAAATACAAATCTGATGGTAAAGTTGAAAGATTTAAAGCTAGACTTGTAGCTAAAGGTTTTAACCAAAGAAAAGGCATAGACTATGAAGAAACTTTTTCACCTGTGGTTAAAATAGTTACTGTCAGATGTGTGTTAAGTCTAGCTGTTTGTAATAACTGGTCTATATTTCAACTTGATGTTAATAATGCTTTCCTATATGGTGATCTTGAAAAGGATGTGTATATGAAAATGCCAGAAGGGTATAGTGATGAAAACAGTAATAAAGTATGCAAACTTGTTAAAACTTTATATGGACTAAAACAAGCCCCCAGAAAATGGAATGAAAAGTTGGTTTTAGTTTTACTTGAACATGGCTTTGTTCAAAGTAAAAATGATTTTTCTTTGTTTGTTAAATATCACAATGGGAAGATGCTTGTTCTTTTAGTCTATGTTGATGACATTATTGTTACTGGAAATGATTTAGATGAAGTCAATAATTTCAAGAAATTTTTGAGCTCAAAATTTCTTATTAAGGATTTAGGAAAGCTGAAATATTTTCTAGGAATTGAAGTGGTTGATATATAAAATGGTATTTGTCTAACTCAAAGGAAATATTGCACTGAGTTATTAACTGAGTTTGAAATGCTAGGTTGTAAACCTTGTAGTACACCTATTGAGGTTAATCCTTCAGATAAAAAACTCAATGCAAAATTTGGTGATGATGAGCCATTGAAAGAAATTTCTGTGTATCAAAAATTGGTAGGCAAGTTAATCTACCTTACTATGACAAGACCAGATTTATCTTATGCTGTTCATTGTCTCAGTCAGGTTATGCATAAACCTATGAAGTCTCATCTGAGACTGGCTTTTAGAGTGTTAAGATACTTAAAAAATGAACCTGGGCTAGGCATTACATTCAAAAAATGTGATAGTCAGAATCTGTCTGTATTTGTTGATTCTGACTGGGCTAAGTGCAGAGTTACTAAAAGATCTTTAACTGGATTCTGTGTTTACTTGGGAACTAATTTAGTTTCATGGAAAAGTAAAAAACAAAATGTGGTTTCAAGATCTTCTACTAAAGCTGAATATAGAGCCATGTGTAGTGTTTGTTGTGAGGCTATGTGGATTGCCAAAATTCTTACTGATCTGAATAAGGAAGTTGTCTTGCCTATAGATATACATTGTGACAATAGTTCAGCTATTCAGATTTCTAACAATCCTGTACATCATGAAAGGAGCAAACATTTTGAGATTGACATATATTTTTTAAGGGAAAAAATATCAGCTGAACCTGTTAAGGTTAATTCTGAAGATAATACAGCTGATGTTTTTACTAAAGGATTACTAATCACAGAACATAAAAAGTTTTGTGCAAAGCTTGGTTTGTTTAATGTGTTTCAGGTGTAAAGCTTAAGGGGGAGTGTTGAATGATAAGCTTTACTTAAGCTGACAAGGACTAAAAGTGTAAACATTTCAAAGATGAAGGGGCTTAAAGAACAAAAGGCAAACAAAGTGGACTCAAGTGCAAAGCTTATTTTGGCAGCTATATAACACGTTTACCTACTTTCTTTTTAGTTAGGAATGTATCATCTGAAGTGCTAAACAACCCTTGTTAATGTTTCTTTATCTTCTGAGTTATGAATATAAAGAAAGTCACCAGCAAAAACTTACTTCTATGATTCATATTATAAAATAATCATATTTACTGTCTTGATGTTTTGTTTGACGAATATCATGATTGTTACATGGCTGATTTCATAATTTTAAGTGCAACTTATTTGGTGCAGGACGGTACATCCTACGTGCTTTGCATAACGACCTGAATATTGAAGTTAAAGGTTCCACAGAGGTCATATTCATATACATTTCTTTTAGATTATCTTCCTCGTCCATAATTTATTCATTTCCATTCAATTGCTTAGACACGCTCTTACATAATTCTCTTCTTATATATACATATATTCAGGTTGAATTAGGGTTTGGAAATATCCAAGCCGATGATATCTTCTTTGTCTCTGGTTATGATGTTCGTGGATCCGTAGTTGCACAAGTAAGTCATTTATTTTTTAGATGTGTTTACAGCAAACTGCTCATACCGAGTTGCTACTATACTCCACATTATTGTTGGATTGAATTACTCTTTGATTACTTAGCAAAATTAATGTTTCAAATCTTTCTTGCTATCTCAGGGAAATCCTATTTTGGGGGTTCACTTTTACCTGCACTCTGACGATGTCAAGGAAGTTCACTGCCCACAGGGTGCCAGTGACGCCTCTAGGGATATAACTGCACTTTGTTATGCCATCTCTGATGCTGATGGAACATTTCAATTTAAGTCAATTCCATGCGGTAATATACTGTATTACCTTCTTCTTACTTATATACATATATATGGCACATAATCTCTGGTTTTCAAATTAAGTTTTCTTTCAGAATTGTTAATGATCTATTATAGTAAAATATGATATATATATCGTTATTCTTTGCATAAATAAACTTAATTAGACCACACCATGTTTTTCATATATCGAGCACACCTATCAAAATGAATAATTCACGAACCGAACCGAATAATGGATCACGGACCAAACTGATAAACCGGACCGTCCACATAAAGTTTTCAGATATTCGTTCCTCAGTCTGGTCTTACGAAAAAACGGTCGATATGCTTTTTTGGATTGGGCCTAACTGGCCCGACTGAACAGGATACATTTCGGTCAATTCCTTGGTCCAGTGTTTTGGTCAACTTGGTTTTTGGGCTGGTCAGGTTTTTTGGCCAACCCAGTTTTTGGACATTATTAGCTATAAACGAATTAGATGCAATGTCTTGCTAAAAAAAGGATATGATGCAAATGAGTTTTGTTGCTCAGTAAAGAATATAATGCGAGCTCTCTTTGTTCAATTAAGAATATGTTATATTCATAACTATTGCTAGCTAGAACTCTCATTGTACTTCATTTTTGTGATATACCTGCAGGGGTTTATAAGCTTATACCTTATTATAAGGGCGAGAACACTGTTTTTGATGTTTCCCCTCCCTCTGCTATTGTGACTGTTCAGCATGGCCATGCAACAATATCTGAAAAGTTTCAGGTACATTAACATGTTATAGTAACTTATCATCATTACTTTATATTATATCTTCTAAATGGTCTTAGCTTAAGACGGTTATGCTAAATCATGTTTACCATTCTCTGGCATCCTATAAATTTCCGGTCAAAGCTCAACCGTCACTGCTGACTAGTATAAGTGCTTTATAATTTCTTGCATTAAATCGACTAAGTCATGCGCATCTAAACTTGATTAGGTCACTGGTTTTTCTGTTGGGGGTCGTATTGTTGATTCTAATGGAAACGGAGTGGATGGTGTAAAGATTGTGCTGGATGGCGTTGAGAAATCTATCACTGATAAAGATGGATATTATAAGCTCGATCAGGTTACATCTAAGAAGTATCAGATTGAAGCAAAAAAGGAGCACTACAAGTTTGAGAAACTGGTTAACTTGATGGTAAGTGCGCCACATAAGAGATACACATCTAACACTTTGAATAAAAATTCTTATTCCAAGGTTATCATACCTTCAATGTTACTGATTTGTAGGTTTTACCAAATATGGCATCAGTCCCTAACATCAAAGCAGTGTCTTATGATGTTTGTGGCTCAGTGCAGAAAGTTGACTCTGGTTACAAAGCAAAGGTAATAAAGTTCATACAAAGGTGCTTAAGTAGTGAGCATGATTTGTTGTTAACTCACCCATTCTACTTATGTGACAGGTAGCTCTGACTCATGGACCAGACAATGTTAAGCCACAAATGAAACAGACTGATGAGAATGGCTATTTCTGCTTTGAGGTACTTATCTCAATCTTATATCAAGAGCATAAATCGAGCTTTTTTCATGACTGACAGTTAGCTATGCATCTCAGCTATTATGAGATAGGATAATTACCTTTTCACAATGCACTCTTGTTTTCGCATCACTTAATAATTCATACAAATTCTTTTCAGGTTCCACCTGGTGACTATCGGTTATCGGCTATTGCAGCCAAACCCGATGCTACTCCTGATCTTTTATTTTCGCCACCACATATTGATGTCAACGTCAATGGTCCATTGATGTCACCCAAGTTTTATCAGGTGATTATATCTCAAAGTTATATATTTTTACTTCTACCTCTCTTCTTTTACCAGGTTAATTCAAAATGGTTCAGTTATCTGAATGATAGAATTCGGTATGCATCAGTAATGATTTGAGGCTGGTTTGTTAATCTGTTTCAATTTTATAATCCACAAGGGGCATATTTTGGATAGATGACGCATTACACTACCGGTGTGATCCAAGACCTTTTTTGGTTTCTGACTCAATTATACTCTCTTTAATCTCAGGCACTAGTTAACCTACATGGCTCGGTTACTTGCAAAGAAAAATGTGATTCTTCTATTTTTGTTGCTCTTGTGAGGTTGGATGCTAAAAGCAATGAAAAGAAGCAATGAGTTTCTGTTTCAGAATGTGCTACCTGGGAAATATAAGCTTGAGGTAAATGGTTTGGGATTGGAAAATTGTCTTAACGGTGAATATAGACCACGAGATTAATTAAGTTTTTCTAATGATGAAAATTGGTGGTATTTGTTTTTGAAGTAATACTTTTTCTTATAGAATTTACATTTTTAATCAACCAAGTTTCATTATTTTTAATTTATTACTTATTTCTAGTAGTATCTTTAGGTCCCTATGTAACATTACACCTTTATCCAGACTAGGTGGGAACTAAAGTATTTAGTTAAGCATCTTGTTTTAGAAGTATATTATTGTACTATATTCATAGATTCTGATATTTGTATGCTTGATCCTACGTTTTGATTCTAATTTCTGTATGCTGGTTACCAGGTTAAACATCTTTCTAAAGGAGCTACTTCTGGAGAAGATAAATGGTGTTGGGAACAGAACTCTCTACCTGTCAATGTTGGAACAGAAGACGTTAAAGGAATTAATTTCGTTCAGAAAGGTTATTGGGTTAACATGGTTTCCACTCATGACGTAGATGCTTATCTTCATCAATCAGATGATTCTCGTGTGAATCTAAAAATTAAGGTACTTCAGAATTCAGATCACTTATATACATAAGTTGCAGGCCAATACGATTCTCATATTCACTTTTGTAAATTGCAGAAAGGTTCTCAGCATATATGCGTTGAATCTCCTAGTGTGCACGAACTTCAATTTGTAAACTCTTGTGTGCTTTTCGGTAGCTCACCCATGAAAATTGACACCGCTAACACATCGGTATGTTGTTCATGTCCTTTTCTTGGAAACATAAAAATATTGTATTTCCTTTTTGTTTCAAATCTCAATGATTTTATCCTTCTTTTTTTAGCCTATCTTCCTGAAAGGAGAGAAGTATCTACTAAAAGGACAAATAAAGGTTGAATCAAGCTCACAAAATGGTGTTGATCAGTTACCTGAAAATCTAGTGGTTGACATTTTGAACAATGAAGGAACTGTTACCGATAGCAGTACTGCAAATATTGTAGTCGCTCACAATGAGGAATCGAATGCAGCTTTTTACGAGTATCAAGTATGGGCCAATCCTGGAGAAAGACTGAAATTTGTACCTCGGGATGTGCGGTAAATCTTCTGTCATACATGTTACTTTTGTCTGTCTCATTAGACTCATGCGTTTCCATAGATTATACACTAAATATGCAGTAAAACCTGTTATTCTCCCACTAAGATTAAGAAAGCATGCCATATACATACATGTAGACTAACCTGTGTGATGCGTTGCAGGAGCAAAAATGAAAAGAAGATTTTGTTTTATCCAAGACAACATCTGGTAATCAACTCTGGAGACATGTCTAATGCAATTTCAGTATCTATTCTCAATCTTTACTTACTCTTACCTTTTAATCAGGTCAAAGTGGCACAAGATGGCTGTAAAGCTTCAGTTCCTCTTTTTTCTGGGCGACCTGGGCTGTACATTGAAGGATCAGTTTCTCCCTCACTTTCTGATGTTAGTATTAGAATCATAGCTTCTGGAGATAGCCACAATACACGAATCAATAAAAATGAATTAGCTTTTGCAACTACAAACGAAGATGGGTCGTTTATTGGGGGACCTTTATATGATGACATAACTTACCATATCGAGGCTTCAAAGGTTTGTATTTACAATGAAACCACTTAAGTTTACAGATTGATGATTTACAGCAATCAAGTCATAAATTTGTGTCAGATTTTAGTTTCATGTATAGCTGGTTTGCTAAATCTGTCTTTTTTTTTTGCAATAGTCTGGCTATCATGTAAAGAAAATCGGCGCCAATTCCTTTTCCCGTCAGAAGCTTGGTCAAATCTCTGTACATATACATTCTAAAGAAGATGAAAGAGAGTTATTTCCCTCCATATTATTATCATTGAGTGGTGAAGATGGTTATAGAAATAACTCGGTATCTGCGTCTGGTGGAAGTTTCGTATTTGACAATTTGTTTCTTGGGAGCTTTTATCTTCGTCCACTGTTAAAGGTACTTGCTTCTTTTCATCTTATTTTCGTGGTATGAAGGAAAAAAGCTTTGTAACTTTGATCATTAATTGCTGCTGAAATTTCTAGGAGTATGCTTTCTCACCGGCAGCACAGGCAGTTGAACTTGGTTCCGGGGAGGCCAAGAAAGCTGTGTTCCAAGCTACGCGTGTTGCTTACAGGTATCTCTTCGTTCTCACTGATGACTCATGCTATGGTAAGAAGAGTAAACAAACATACACTAGCTGACACTGAGTTCTCGAGTTACACTTAAGGAAGAAATAGAAAGAAAATGTAAAGGAAACAGAAACTGTTGTGTTTTCGAGTAGCACTTAAGGAGGAAAAGAGAAGGAACAAAATTGGGCTGAAAATGTTTACTTCATATTACCTCACTTTTCTTTACTAATAGAAACTCAGGAACAGAATTAAAAGAATTACTTAAAATTAAAAAGGCTATTTACTTTTGAAACTCTCCATTAAAATATATTCCTCAAGTTCTCCCCCAGATTTTTTTTTGAAGACATGCCCATTTGTAGAGTACCTAAGCTGACAAAAAAGAAAAGAAAAAAGAAGAGAAAATACAGATGACAAACATGAAACAACCTAATGCATGCAGGGTCATGCAGGGTCCTTCATTGTTACGTAGTATATGAAAGAGAGGCTTTTACACTCCTACTGCATGCGGGGTCATATTATAGAGTCCCACTCCCTTTTACAGTTTTCCCTGTATAACAATGGTAGCATACTCGAGGAAATAAACTTCTAAAATTGAAAAGAAGCATCAACTGGGTTGCAACATACATTGTCTTCTTGTCATGCACATGCAAATTTTAACTGTTCCGAGACATTTAACCACTCAAGGGTGGCCTAGTGTCAAAAGGTTTTGTGGCTATCACTCCAAAGTGTGTGAGGTCTCAAGTTCAATTCCTGCTAGGTGCAAACAACCTTGAAGTGGCCATGCCAACCTCCTGAAAAGGGAGGGCTTTACCTGGTTTGAGTCTGTGTGACGGTGGGCTCAAACCCCATGGATTAGTCGGCCAATGTGTCAGAAATCACGGTTACCAAAAAAAAAAAAAAAAAAAACTGTTCCGCTACATCATCTGTTTTTTCCTTTCAGTGCCATGGGTGTCGTGACTCTGTTATCTGGTCAGCCAAAAGAAGGTGTTACAGTTGAGGCGCGATCTGAATTGAAAGGCTATTATGATGAGACAGTAACAGATTCATCAGGAAGTTATCGCCTAAGGGGACTCCATCCTGATACATCATACACAATTAGAGTAGTAGCAAAGAACAATGGGTTCGACAGCTCTAGGATTGAACGTGCTTCTCCAGACTCTGTGATGGTCAATGTAAGTTGTATTTACCATATATGATCCCTGTGGTTTGATCAACTTTATGAAATTTGTTTCTTGTCGATACTAATTACGACGGATATGTAACCTAGAAACATTTTTTGCTTTCATGTTCTCAAGTATGTAATGAATTTCACTATTGCCCCCCTAGTATCTACTCCCTCCGTCCCAATTTAACCGTTCACACAGTTTAACAGAAGTGTAATTTACAGCTTCAGTTTTTCAAAATGACATTCTTACCATATGACAATAGTTTTGGGACAGAGGGAGTTCAACTTAGCCTTTACAACCTAAAGAGTAAAAGAACGAGGGACCAAATATGAATGCAAAGAGTGTTTCTAGGGACCATATCTGTAATTTCAAGCAAACTACAGGCCCTATTTACGTACTTTACTCTTTTGAACCATCAAGTTACTGTTGCAAGTTTGCAACCACTTGTTTGTTGTATGATCAATGAGTGTTTGACTTTTGTAGGTTGGATACGAAGATATCAAACAATTAGACTTTTTGGTCTTTGAGCAGCCAGATACGACTCTATTGACCGGATCAGTTGATGGAAACAGAATTAAAGAAGTGTATGAACACTTACGGTTGGAAGTCAGATCAGCCAGTGATCCATCCAAGGTTGAATCTTCGTCACCTTTGTCGCTTTCTAACTTCTTCCAGGTGAAGGGTTTGTCCATAGGGAAACACCTTTTGCAGCTTCGTTCTGTTCTATCGCCAAGTGTCCTCAGATTTGAATCTGAAGTTATTGAGGTTGATTTGGAGAAAAATACCCAAATTCACGTGGGTTCTTTAAGATACAGAGTTGATGACGAGCACCATAAACATGTTTCTCCTCTTCCTTTTAAATTTTAAATATGTTTGACAAATTGCATAAAAACCTAGTAAAAATGATGACGTATTGGTTACTTTCTTGATGTTGACCTTTTTTTGGCGTAGCACCGGTATGGTGCATTGAAACGGGGTTAACTTACAAAATTACTTTCATTCTTCATATTGTTGAAAGTATGTTACTCTTTGTGCAATATCCCGGTTAGATAGTATTCGGGTAGCTAATTTCGTGCTATGATAGAGTCGTACAGATCTTGTAAAATATGATCCTGACTGTCCTCTTTTTAAATTCCATAACTTACTTTTATTTAATACTCTGCAGGAATTGACTCCCGCACCTGTGTATCCACTAATTATTGGAGTATTAGTGATGGCGTTATTTATCAGTATGCCGAGGTAATTATAGACCTCTCTCTTAGTTGCATAAAAGAAGAGTAAAGAAACAAATTTTTTTTTGCTTCACATCCTATTGATATCGCTGTTCTAGTTTTAATATGATTTGATGCTCATCTGCAGACTAAAAGACATTTACCAAAGCAATGTAGTACCAGGACCGAGTGCATCAACTAAGAAAGCAGTGAGAAAGAAGACTTTCTGAAGTGCCTCTAATCTTTGCAGCCTGCTCAATTGTTTTGGATCAACATCGACTGGTTTGGTAGAAGAGAGTTGCTATCTAGTCACAGTTGTCATGATGTTATAGTGACATGAGGTTTTACTAATTAGGCTAAAAAGATTTAGTCAGGTACATTTAGTGTACAAGTATTTTTGGCAACACCACAGACACAATCAAGCTGTTGCACACACTTCTAGTCATTTTTGTCGCATAAAGAAGTAAACTAGTGTACGTTGTATTCTTGTAACCAGGAATGGAACTTGACGATGTAACTATTTCTAAATCTATCTACATTCCTAGTTTCTGCTTTGTGCTTGCCCTTAAATGTTCAAGTGGAAAACACTTGAATTCGGATATATCTTTTATTCCAGTGTCAACGCAAAAAAATTATAGTAGGATTTGATACGGCATCAGCAAGTGTTATCTCTGGTTGTGATTGTGGGGAATCCTTAAAAAGAGCTGGTTAATTCCAGTGTCGAGACTCGTGAAAAAGATAACCAATTGTGTGTATTTTGTACACAAATTGGGAATGAAAACTCAACTTTTTTGATAGAAGAATTGATGATTAGTCACTTTTACCACTGCTGATGGTCGTTCAACGAGTCTAAACAGGATTTTATAGAGCAAAACTTCAACATGTACACAAACTTGAATCTACCTTTGCATCAATAGTAATTTTTAGAACTTCTAAAACTATATTTAAATACAACATAAACCAATAATTCAACGAAGAGCACTTTCCAATGAATTATGCCTTGATTGACTGTGTAATCTAAATTCAAAAGACGAAAGAATGCAAAACTGTTAATCACACCAGTGTAATTAACCGGAAAAATTCTAATTTGATTGAAGTGTACCTTGGCAGCTCCAAAAGTTGTTCTAGCCATAGGTGATAATAATGTGTAACAAGCTTTCACTTCTACTTTCCCTTCAAAACTATATACTTGATCTTGATGCTCAATCAAATCCCCATATATACATCCTATTGACAACCTTAATCTTAAATCTGCCTGTATATCCTTAAGTTATCTCTTCATTAAAGGTTACAACGTCGTCTTAGGAAATACCCTATGAGCTATCAACAGATATGCTCAAACCTTAATCAATGAACAACATACCATCTAACCTCTCCATGTCTTCAATATGATTCTTGCGCAACCCCCTTCCCAATTTTCGTTTAACCTTGGCATCCAAAGTCTTTTTAACAACAATAACTCAAATGTGTTGGTATTTCTGTATTTTGGTGTTCAATCATCCACTTTCTCATACCGTTATAATATGTAACCTTCATCTTCTATATCGTGCATTAATAATCTCAGTGTCGAGTATACTTCTTCCCCACCATGCTGAATAACTTCATTTTCTTTATAAACAAACAAACTACACCCAATTACTTTCTTGATATTTCTATCTTTCATAACTTTCTTCAACCTAGCTAAACTCTCCCATCTACCCCTCGCCTCATACGCTTTACCCAAAACTATATACAGTAACAATGACATTGGATCCAATTCCACCAACCTCTCAGCAACCTGCTCAATAAACCTTAACTCTCCCTGTACCCCATAAGCACTAAGAATCAGTTCACACATATAAGCATTGAGTCCACACGGCATTCTTGTTATTATGTTCATTGCTTCATTAAGTTTGCCTGTTTTGATCATCATCTCAACGACTGCTGTGACATGACTGTTTGTTGGTTTGACCCCTCCATATATATCCTCCATTGAATTAAATATAGACAACCCTGCATCAACCAACCGGCCATGGTTACAAGCTAACAGAACCCCAGTCAGGGTTATCGCATATGGTATTAGGCTCGTTCTACGTAAGTCCTCAAAAAGGTAAATCGAATCCATTATTCTTCCATTGTAAGTAGAACCTAAAATCATCGAGTTCCAAGAAATTAAATCTTTTATATCCATTTTATCAAAAATTATCTTGGCAGCATCAAAGAATCCACATTTACTGTACATCTCAACAAGTGAACTAGAAATAACGGGATCATGCTCAAACCCTAGTTTAACAACCAAAAAATGCAAATCTATCCCATGCACCAGGGGTAGAAAAACGGACACACAACTTATCAAACAACTAAGCGTGAACTCATCTGGCCTCACGTTCTCTCTTAATGAACAGGTAAAAATTTGCATTGCATTTTATTCGAGTCGATGTTTGGTGAAGCTTGAAATCATTGAATTACAAGCAGCCGAATCCCACATATCAAGTTCTTTAAAAACAGTAACCTAATCATTTATACGTTCACATTTCGAAAACATGTTAATAGCAGCACTAGAAACAATCGCATTTGATAAAAAACCCGACTTCATCGACAAACATAGAACTTGTTCACCCTTTACTACATCCTGAACACTAGCACAAGCTGTTAAAACCGCAGATACAGTAAACGCATCACCTTGATACCCCGTTCTTCTCATTACACGAAAATGCTCAAACGCTATATGTTGAATGATAAGCTTTACTTAAGCTGACAAGGACTAAAAGTGTAAACATTTCAAATATGAAGGGGCTTAAAGAACAAAAGGCAAACAAAGTGGACTCAAGTGCAAAGCTTATTTTGGCAGCTATATAACACGTTTACCTACTTTCTTTTTAGTTAGTTTTTCAGTTTTATGTGTGTGTAAAAAGTGTGAGATTAGTTTGAGCAATCTTGATCTTGTTTGATCAAAGTTTAGTTGTTCTTTCTTTCTGATTGTAAAGATTGTGGCTATCTAAGCCTTTCATTGATATATACTCTAAAAGTGAGCCAAGGGAAGGTTGGTTGGGTTCACTTATACAGCTGTGTTGTTGATTCTGACTGGGCTAAGTGCAAAGTTACTAGAAGACCTTTAACTGGATTCTGTGTTTACTTGGGAACTAATTTAGTTTCATGGAAAAGTAAAAAACAAAATGTGGTTTCAAGATCTTCTACTGAAGCTGGATATAGAGCCATGTGTAGTGTTTGTTGTGAGGCTATGTGGATTGCAAAAATTCTTACTGATCTGAATAAGGAAGTTGTCTTGCCTATAGATATGCACTGTGACAATAGTTCAGCTATTCAGATTTCTAACAATCCTGTACATCATGAAAGGAGCAAACATTTTGAGATTCACATATATTTTTTAAGTGAAAAAATATCAGCTGGGTTTATTAAACCTGTTAAGGTTGTTAAGGTTAAGTCTGAAGATAATACAACTGATGTTTTTACTAAAGGATTACTCATCACAAAACATAAAAAGTTTTGTGCAAATCTTGGTTTGTTTAATGTGTTTCAGGTGTAAAGCTTAAGGGGGAGTGTTGAATGATAAGATTTACTTAAGCTGACAAGGACTAGAAGAAATGTCAGAAATAATAGTCTTGTTTGCAAAAATTGTAATATGACTGGACATACTATTGAAAGGTGTTTTGAGTTAATTGGATATCCTGCTGGTTTTAAAAGGAATAATGTTAATAATGTTCAAGGGTCTGATGTGAAAAAAGATGATCAGAGTAAGAGTAGTCCTCATACTCTTACTCAAGATCAGTATGAGAGATTAATGTCTTTGTTAAGTGGTACAGGTAATGCTAGCAAGGCTTCTTCTAGTGTTGCAGGTATTTTTAAAATTAATAATTGCAAGATTAGTTTCTTACCTTGTAGATTTTTTTAATTTTAATACCAATATTAGTACATATAGTACATATATTGGTTGGATTGTGGACTCTGGAGCTAGTCAACATATTACATTTTCTGAAAAACATTTGTTTGATATTTTAGATGTGTCACAGTTAAACATAACTGTAGCTCATCCTAATGGGACTGTTGAACATGTTAAAAAACTTGGAAGTTATAAAATAAATGATAATTTGATTGCTAAAGATGTGTTGGTAGTTCCAGGTTACAATGTGAGTCTTTTGTCTGTGCATAAGTTGTCAAAAGAAATTTATGTCTTGGTTACTTTGATGATTCTAAGTGTTTAATTCAGGATTCAACACAAAAGTCCCTGATGGGGACTGGTAGTAAAAAAGATAGTCTTTATTATCTTGATGAAGGTAAGAATTTGTATAATAGTAAAGTTAAAAGTTGTAATGTGTCTAATTCATTATGGCATAATAGACTTGGTCATCCTGGTGATCAAGTTCTTGTGGTCTTAAAAGATAAACTTGATGGGATTAAAAGTGTTAGTTTTGGTCCTTGTGAAGTTTGTCATAAAGATAAACAAATAAGAGAGTCATTTAGTTTAAGTGAACATAAAAGTAACAAAGTTGGTGAGCTTGTTAATTTGGATGTGTGGGGTCCTTACAAGGTTGTTAGTAAAGAAGGTTTTAGATACTTTCTTACTGTTGTTGATGATTTCTCAAGGGCTGTATAGGTGTTTTTGATGAAAATAAATCTGAAGCTTTTGATAATGTGAAAGAATTTACTAAGTTAATTAGAAATCAGTTTGATAAATGTGTTAAGATTTTTAGAAGTGATAATAGAACTGAGTTTGTAAATAAAAGGTTTGAAAATTTTGTTAAAGAAAAAGGAATTTTTCATCAAACTACATGTGCTTATACACCACAACAGAATGGGATAACCGAGAGAAAACATAGACATTTGCTTAATACTGCTAGAGCCCTCATGTTTAGGGGGGTTACCTTTTAACATGTGGACTGAATCTATTCTAACTGCTACTTATTTGATTAACAGGTTACCATCTTCTGTGTTATCTGGTAGGAGTCCTTATGAGCTTGTGTATAATCTAAAACCTAAGTTCCTCCATTTAAGGGTGTTTGGCTGTTTGTGTTTTGTTAATGTTTTAAATGAAAATGATAAGTTTGGCTCCAGGTCTGATAAATGTGTTTTAGTTGGTTATGCTTTTGACAAGAAAGGTTATAAAGTGTTTAATCTGGATAAAAAGAGATTTCAATTTTCAAGAGATGTAAAGTTTTATGAGACTATTTTTCCATTTAAGAATGAGTCTTTGACTAAAGATTTTGTGTTTAGTGAATCTGGAGTAAATGATTTAAACTTTTTTGACAGTCAAAGTCCTAATGAACCCTATGATGAAGGGGGAGTTAGTGTAAGTGATAGTGTAAATGTTACACCTAGAAAAGATACTCTTAGTCCTAATGACAGCACTGTAGAAGATGTAGTTAGAAACAAAAATATTGTACATACTGAAGGAACAGATATGAAATCTAACTCATATAGTACTTTTGCTTCTAATGAAAATTCTTCTAGTAGGAGGGTCAATGAAGGAAGTGAGTGTGCAACAGAACCTAGTTGTTCTGAGGGTACACAGAGTACTTTAGATGATGAATTATATGATTCTGAGGGTGAAGGACTAGAGTCTTTTGGTAATATTTTTGGTTGGTCACCAGAACCAGCAGCTGAACATACTGTTAGGAGGACAAGTAGGAAGAGTAACTTTCCTAATAATAAATATAAAGATTTTGTGTTGAACAAAGATGTTAAGTATAATATTAACAAGGTGGTTGGTTATACTAATTTGAGTTATGATAATTTTGTTTTTTCTACTAGTCTTAACAAAATTCATGAACCTACTTCATATAATGAAGCCATTCTTGATAGTAGATGGGTTGATGCTATGAATCTTGAAAGGGAAGCATTATATAGAAACAATACTTGGGTAATTGTAGATTTACCTGAAGGGAGAAAAGCTATAGATTGTAAATGGGTTTGGAAAGTTAAATACAAATCTGATGGTAAAGTTGAAAGATTTAAAGCTAGACTTGTAGCTAAAGGTTTTAACCAAAGAAAAGGCATAGACTATGAAGAAACTTTTTCACCTGTGGTTAAAATAGTTACTGTCAGATGTGTGTTAAGTCTAGCTGTTTGTAATAACTGGTCTATATTTCAACTTGATGTTAATAATGCTTTCCTATATGGTGATCTTGAAAAGGATGTGTATATGAAAATGCCAGAAGGGTATAGTGATGAAAACAGTAATAAAGTATGCAAACTTGTTAAAACTTTATATGGACTAAAACAAGCCCCCAGAAAATGGAATGAAAAGTTGGTTTTAGTTTTACTTGAACATGGCTTTGTTCAAAGTAAAAATGATTTTTCTTTGTTTGTTAAATATCACAATGGGAAGATGCTTGTTCTTTTAGTCTATGTTGATGACATTATTGTTACTGGAAATGATTTAGATGAAGTCAATAATTTCAAGAAATTTTTGAGCTCTAAATTTCTTATTAAGGATTTAGGAAAGCTGAAATATTTTCTAGGAATTGAAGTGGTTGATATATAAAATGGTATTTGTCTAACTCAAAGGAAATATTGCACTGAGTTATTAACTGAGTTTGGAATGCTAGGTTGTAAACCTTGTAGTACACCTATTGAGGTTAATCCTTCAGATAAAAAACTCAATGCAAAATTTGGTGATGATGAGCCATTGAAAGAAATTTCTGTGTATCAAAAATTGGTAGGCAAGTTAATCTACCTTACTATGACAAGACCAGATTTATCTTATGTTGTTCATTGTCTCAGTCAGGTTATGCACAAACCTATGAAGTCTCATCTGAGACTGGCTTTTAGAGTGTTAAGATACTTAAAAAATGAACCTGGGCTAGGCATTACATTCAAAAAATGTGATAGTCAGAATCTGTCTGTATTTGTTGATTCTGACTGGGCTAAGTGCAGAGTTACTAAAAGATCTTTAACTGGATTCTGTGTTTACTTGGGAACTAATTTAGTTTCATGGAAAAGTAAAAAACAAAATGTGGTTTCAAGATCTTCTATTGAAGCTGAATATAGAGCCATGTGTAGTGTTTGTTGTGAGGCTATGTGGATTGCCAAAATTCTTACTGATCTGAATAAGGAAGTTGTCTTGCCTATAGATATGCATTGTGACAATAGTTCAGCTATTCAGATTTCTAACAATCCTGTACATCATGAAAGGAGCAAACATTTTGAGATTGACATATATTTTTTAAGGGAAAAAATATTAGCTGAACCTGTTAAGGTTAAGTCTGAAGATAATACAGCTGATGTTTTTACTAAAGGATTACTAATCAAAGAACATAAAAAGTTTTGTGCAAAGCTTGGTTTGTTTAATGTGTTTCAGGTGTAAAGCTTAAGGGGGAGTGTTGAATGATAAGCTTTACTTAAGCTGACAAGGACTAAAAGTGTAAACATTTCAAAGATGAAGGGGCTTAAAGAACAAAAGGCAAACAAAGTAGACTCAAGTGCAAAGCTTATTTTGGCAGCTATATAACACGTTTACCTACTTTCTTTTTAGTTAGTTTTTTAGTTTTATGTGTGTGTAAAAAGTGTGAGATTAGTTTGAGCGATCTTGATCTTGTTTGATCAAAGTTTTGTTGTTCTTTCTTTCTGATTGTAAAGATTGTGGCTATCTAAGCCTTTCATTGATATATACTCTAAAAGTGAGCCAAGGGGAGGTTGGCTGGGTTCACTTATACAACTGTGTTGTTGATTCTGGTTTTGATTTACAAGTTTTTACACTATATCTTCGTAACCCAATTTACTACACCCGGCCAGAAATCAACGCGTTCCACGAAATAACATCAACTTCCTCCATTTCCACAAACACACCAAAACCACAATCCAAAAGCCCATACTTAAAATACATATCAATCAACAAATTCCCAACAATAACCGTCCCGTAAAGCATCCCTCTCTTCACCACACTACAATGCACTTCCATCACACGACGAACCGTCCTAGCAAGCGACAAAACAATCGAATAAGTATACTCACTAGGCCTCACCCCATACACTTTCATCTCCTCTAACACTCCACTAGCCCCATCCTCATCCCCATTCATCAAATACCCGGAAATCATCGTATTCCAGCTCACACTTGGCGTGCAGTTTTTACGTCACCAAAATGGACGAAAACGCGCAAATAAATGTTCCATGAGAAGACGTTTTTATAACGAATGTATAGTGTCTTTAAGGGTGCCGAATTCTGAATAAAGGTCGAGACAACGGTTGGTTAAAACGGTGTTTTTTGTGTTGTGTAAATTGAGTTTTATGAGTATAAAGTTTTTAATGAATAACAGTTTTTTAAGATTGTTAAGTACAAAGATACTACTCGTCGTTGTTGCATACTCGTACTAGGTTTTGTTTTACCTTCATGTCTGGTTAGTAACTATTTGTAACATGTCTTTTCATTCGGGACATTTGATTGATTGACTATTTGTTTGGCAAGTAGATATATTATATACATATAGTCGGCAAGTAGATATATCATTTGGAAAAGTTACTGCCGTTTAGTTACTTTGAATAATATGTGATCCAGAAAATACCCAAAAAGAGTTCATCTAAGACATCAAAACCAGGGTTTCAGGACCTCCTGACGTAGCTACTTGGGATATGCCAAAGGAGTTCATTTAAGCCATCCAAACCAACGCAAAAGAAACCAACTCCGGTGAAGGAAAAACCATCTTCGACACCAATATCATTTGGACAGGAGATCGACGACATCTTCTCTAAGAAGAGAGTGAAACCTAGGCAGGAAAAGACCAGAAAATTAGATAAAAGAACGCGTAAAGATTCAAAAGATAACGAGTCAGTGCCCTGAAGGGAGAAACCGAGCAAGACTGGAGGGTCTAATGTGGATATGTTTGAAAGCGAAAAACCAGATAGACCCAGTAAGAAAACTGCAGATGGTCTAGTGATTTATTTTGAAGAAGAGTTAAGGTTTGGTACAACCTGCTCAAAAGAGGCGGGACAGATGGGACCAGTCTCAGGATTAAAGAGCCGGGTGCAAAGAAAGCAAAGTCGGGTTCTGATTGGGATATGCCAGACTCAACTCCCTTGATTAGAAGGTGGGATGCTACCCCAACACCTGGAAGAACGGGGGATGCAACTCCTTCGTTATCCCAGAAAAACAGATGGGATGAAACTCCTACACCTGGTCGTGTCACTGATTCAAATGCCACCCCAGCAGGTGGTGTCACACCGGGTGCTATGCCAGTTGGTATGGCAAGCGCGCCACACCTAAGCTGTCTGATACGGCTAGACCTACTCCAAAACGTCATAGCTCAAGGTGGGACTAGACACCAGCAACTATGGGTAATGCGATACCTGGCAGGGCTACACCACCAGCAGCATATACACCTGGTGTAACCCCGTTTGGTGTAGTTGATCTAGTCACTCCAAGCCCAGAAGCTATACAAATGTGTGCTTCTATGATCCCCGTGCAGTATAATTTGGCAAGACACGAGAAAGACATTGAAGATAGGAATCGCGCGTTCACTGACGAAGAGCTCGATGTAATGTTTCCTCAAGAAGAGTACAAGATTTTGGATCTACCACCTTCGTATGTTCCTATCAGAACACCTGAGATAAAGCTTCTTGCTACACCGACTCCAGGAGCACCACTCTATTCGATTCCCGAAGAAAATATGAATCAGATGGATAGAGATGCCAGATGGTTTGCCTCTTATGAAGCCAGAAGATTACCAGTACTTTGGTGCCTTATTGCACGAAGACGACGAAGAAGAGCTGTCTCCGGATGAACAAAAAGAGCGGAAAATTATGAAGTTACTTCTCAAGGTTAAGAACGGGACTCCACCAGAGGAAAACAGCTTTAAGACAAGCCAGATGCTGGAGGTACCCGATTATGTACTTTTGAATACAATTGTTGTTTTTGATCATATGTTACTCTTAAGTTAATGAAAGTCTTGACTTGTATAATTCAATTGCTTCTTTTTAGTTCTTGGTTCTGAACACCGAGTTGCTTTGGTGTATCCATATCTAATTCTCTCGCAGCTAATTTATCTATTTTAACCTATTACTAAAGGGCATCAACGTTTTTTCCAGTAAGCAGTGATTGTGAATCGAACACTGACTCGTTGGCAAAGCTTTTTAGTGTTCTTTTATCCGGTTTGCTGGTCTGTTGCTTATGGCTTACTTTAGTTTTGGGCTTATGTTTCATAAGCACACTTTTTGTGGCTTATTTTGAAATTTTTTGGCTTTATACAAGTTTAGTATGTCATAACTCGTATATGTAAGCCGCAAAGTTCAAGATAAGCACACAAAGTGATCATATGAATGATAAGCCCGAAACCATATAAGCCGAAAATGGTGATTTACTACTACCATGAATGGGCTAAAGTTGGCAAGTTAATTTCTTCATGATGAACATAATAAAAGAGGGCTCAAGTAATGATAGTCGGAACAAGTAACTTATTGGAAAAGTAAACACTTTAAGATAAGAGGAAAGAAATTTGGATGAAACAAAAACATATGTTTGCTTAAGATTACCAGAATGGCCAGTTGTTGATGTAAACAACGAAAGCAAAAATGATAAACTAAGCAACCAAAAAATTATACGAGACCAATACTAATCTTTGACTTCGGATTTAAAACTCTATGCTTATCTCTGCCAAAAACGTTCCATGCTTTCTTCAAGCTCTTTTTTTGAAAAAATTGAAATTTGTGATGATGTCACACAGGCTATTAGGAAGCATAACTATGTCCATTGCACATACATCTTCCAAATCAAACCCATCGATGCGTGCTTCGTGTATAACTCTATTTTTGAGGTTGTAAATGTAGAACCATTCCTTTTGAATCCTGAATTTTTTTACTTTAATTAATATGTCTCCGTCTTTGTTTAGACAGCCTAAAACCTCTATAAAGCCGTCATGCAGAAATTCATTGTCTTCAAAACCACAGTGTAGCATCCATTCTTTCTTGTGGTTCAGTACCTAAACCTCGGTTGTCTTATTAACAAAATATCCAACTTGGCCGTCTAGATTTACCAAATGATCAGATCCAGAATCGTTATATTTCCTTTTCGTAGGCTTACTTTTTATCATTGGAGGCTTAATCAACCCAAACTCTTCATTTTTAACATCAAACCATATTACTTCTCTTGCACCATCTTCGTGATCATCTTCGACAGATTCGTAATCAACCAACCAATGCAAACAACCATGAGCAAATATACCATCACCATGTATAAGCATCTTTGGAGGATGTTACATTATCATTAGGGTTTTTACACCAACAACAATCGCCGAGGAACGACAACATCCTGTAGATTTGTCTCTATATATAAAGGGTGTAGGGTGAATTTTTTAGGAAACTTTTTTAACACTAATTTAAGGAAATTTGTAAACATAATTAATAACCGACTGTAAATTACTAATATACTATCCATGTTATGGTATTGATCTGGTTCCTTGGAAACTTTTTTAACATTTATTTCAGGAAATTTGTAAAGATAAATAATAACCGAATGTAAATTATTTAAGGAATTTTTTTGGAAACAAGCCGAGTCAAATCCGAGCTTTCCCAGTGTCGTTGTGCATGAACGGGCTTAAAGTTTGAATCTTCGTGATGAACATAATATGGATCAAGCATGATCTCATGCTATGGGAGTTTAGCCACTAGACTGGTTTATGAAATAATTTATACTTATCAACTTTGTTTTCGCGTTGTTTAGTGTCCTCTTCTTCTTCCATTTCACTTTTCTTATTATTCACTTTACTTGGTGATTCCGACTTTTCAGAAGCAGTTTCTCGGTTGATGTGTGGTGGACATTCGAGCATGAACTTGTAGTTGCAAATCATGACAGTTGTCAGGCATACCTTGTGTTTATACAGTTGGTGCATTGGCATTTCTCAACAAGGACGCCGAGAGTTATATTAGTGACTGCTTAAGGACATGTTCAAATAAGCATATAAATAACCTATTAATTAGACCACTGAAAGACGGTTTTCATTTTGGCATAAAGCAAATGATATTGAACCTCTACCTCCAAAAGAAAGAGAATCCTCGATAGCCCACCTGTAGATGCATATGAGAAAGGGATAAAGTATTCAAAGGTTGGGTTTGGAAGGGAAATAACTTGTCAAAAATGTCGCGGTAAGGGTCACAACTCGAGGTCTTGGAAGAAACAGAACACCAACCCACTACCAAAGGAGGTGAGGCCAAGAGGTAGGTCGAAAAGAGTTGTTGCACCCACAAGTGTGAGAGCATATGGAAGTGGGGCTGAAGCTGGTTGGTGCAGTAATTCCATGTTTCTTTAAAAAGACAAACTATAATGAAGTTGAAGTATTTTTGGTTTTTTGCTACCTACACTCTGTATAGCTTTAAGAGCTTTGTTTTCCATATTTGTTGCCATATTATGGATCTTTTGTTGCTGCAATGTTGTTGTGGTGTTGTCTTGATAGCTTCGCAATCTCTCTACACATACACACAAACAGTTCCTTGTTCAGTCTTCATCTAGGCATATTACATCATCGTCTCCTACTGAATTACTAGCCAAAACCAGCGACCACAGAAAACTGTGCTCGTTTGTTAAAAGTTTCTATATCTGGTCACACTACCTTTAGACCTACTGTCGTTTCCAATATTCATTTGCATATTGATATCCGTAGAGTAATACATCAGATGTACCGCACATTCTTATGATAACAATTGAAGGTGCAATGTAGTCTTCAACATAAAGGGTTACAAGCTAAAGAAAATTTCTGCTACTCTTACCGGCATGAAGTCAGTGATTGATCGATAATACAAAGCAAAAGAGGAGCAATAATTGACAAGCCCAATTTCAAGGGTCAGGGTAAGTTGTTGGATTCTTATTAAGAAAATATTCTTTTGAAAAGTCCTTTTTTTTTAACGGCATTTAGATTAATAAAAATAGCTAGCAAGAAGCTAGATAAGATACTTAAACATAAGCCTATTAAGAATCATCAACTCTACACGATTAAGTAATAGCACGGTGCGATCTTCTCAAATGCAGTGAATCCTTTCTTTGAGGTTCTTTTGAAAAGTTCTTACCAATCGTTTTGATTTACTAAGTAAAAGATATAATTGAATCACATGTATTTCAAGCTTATTGAATTATATTTCTAAAAAATATTTAAACAAATTCAACTAACTATAAACTTTCATAAGCATGTTTCAGTTATCTTGTTCTTATAAACGATCGCCTAATTTTAGTTTAAAAGTTTAAACCACTATAACCAAATAACAAATTAAAGACATCGAATAATAATATAACCCGTAGTAATTGTCGTTATCACTAGCCATCCCAATATTCAAGTGGTGTTATTTACACATAGAATGTCTGATGTATAAATCACTTGTATAATTATATTATATATAAAATCTTCAAATTCACACATATCATTTTTTATATGAACAAATCAAATCACTAGGTAAATAAGTATATATAATTATTAAGTATAACACACACATTTTTTCAACCATGGAGTATACCCATTTTGTCCTAAAATGATGTAATAAAAAGTAAAAACATAATCAGTTTTCTTCTTTTTATGTTTTATAAATATAAAGTTTTACCTCTAATCAGTTAAATATGTTTAAAAAAAATTAGTAATAATAACTTTGAAGTTAAAGTAATATGTTAATTTGGTCCTAAACCAATTACTTGTTTGGTCCATGTTTGAATAGATACGGCCCAATATTGTTTGTCGGTTCAACACATAATTTCTAATTTTGGTACATGCGAAAAAAGAAACATACTAAAAACAATATATGGAAAGAGGTAACAGTATTTAACCCCATCACAATATCTCAAACTAAACACAATATTTAGGGTTTTAGTTTTACGACAAACAACAATGGCCTACGAACCACTGTACAACAACAACAAACACAAGTACGACAACCCTCCACCACCACGTGTGTCTGGTTTTTCTGACGTGCCGTCTTACAACAATGTTCCTCCGCCCTTGGACGAGATCCAGATTGCTAAAAAAAACATAAAGAGATTGCTGCTCGTTTACTGAACAGTGGGGATGTTAAACGACGCAAGTTTGACGATACGTATAACGATAGCCAAGATTACAATGAACCACAAGATCACAACATGGTGCATGGGAAACCTTTGTTGGACATCCTTATCAAAACTATGGCGTGAGTTCATCGCCGATAGTTACTTTGTCTTTGTTCATGACAAACAAGTTATCGATGATCCGAACCCAATAATGTTCTCCTCCAAAGATGCTTATACGGCGGATGCCCTTTGTTTCCACACGGTTGAATCTGATACTATTACTAATCATGTTTTGAAGCTGAAAAATAAGGTCCCGGTTTTTGAGTCTGTGGTCAATGAATCACCCTACAGTTACACCGCTTTTGGAGGTTCTTGCAATGGGCTTGTCTTAATCGAGAATGGTGGGACTGATAATCTGATGCCCACTTACATTGTAATTCATCCTATAATCAAACAATGTTATGTGCTGCCAAAGTTACCATATGTAAATATCGAAGCAGCATGTGGGCTTGGTTTCGATTCCTCCACCAACACTTTTAAGATGGTGTGTGTATATCCCAATCCAAACTACCCTTATGATCAATGTACCATGGTGCATGTACTTGGCACTAACTACTCATGGCTTTAAGAGGTATTTAGTCACGGGAGTATTTTTTGGGATGGTTTTAAGTCATTTTAGCTAATTTTGTTTATTTCATATTTCAAGAGTTTTTATAAAATTGTATATTTTTACGTCTTTTACGGTATACGCGTAAATTTGACTAATTTTACGGTTTTGAGGTTTTGGAGGCTTTAAGAGCTGAAAAAAATTAAGGAAAATTTAGGTAATATTATTAATACAATTATTAATAATAAAAAGAAAAAAACGAAATTAAAGGGGTATAGTCGGTTTTGGGATGCAAGAAAGAAAAAAGAAAAGGGATAAAAGGGAAAAAGGGGAACCGGGCTTTTGTATTCGGCCAAGGACTTGTTAGGAAAATATACAAAAACTTTTTATTAATAAAAACACATCATAAAATCCCTGGAGATCATGAGTGATTCGAAATCCATGGAAAAAAATTAGGGTTCTTCATCAAAAATCTTGTTTTCCAAAAATCTAAGGTAAACTCTTCAAACCCTTTTAACTAAATTATTTTTAATTCTTTCTTAATCATTATATGATGGATCTAGGTTAATGTTTATTAGAAAATCTGTATTTTAGTGTTATCACAATGATATAGACATGATTAGAATAATCAGGGTTAATGATTAAACATGATAAGGGTAATTAATTTGGTTAATTATGTTAAATTCGTTTTTAAAAACTCAGCAGAACTTTTGGGTCATTGTTTTGATCACATCTAGAGTTTTACAAACCTTTAATTTTCGAATCTTATGTCCCTGGAAAGGTAATTGAGTTGGATTTCAAATTCAAGAAACGAGAATTAAATTGGAGGTCTGGAAGTGGGTCAAAAACATGTTACATCAGTCGGGTGTCAAAACGGTTTTTGGATCAGCCTGTTTTCTTTTTATGTTTTGAATTGTTTGGGGTACTTAGGGTTATATTGGAACCTTCAAACGAACATGAGACTTAGATTATATATTAAATAAAATATCTGGAGGAGGTCTAAACAAATGGGTTAGGGTAAGACCCTCTGATCATAACAAACTTTTCATATGTTCAAAATCAGTAAATTTTGGATAGGTAAAAGTATATATATATATATATATATATATATGTAGGCCTTAACAGTGTCTTCAAGGTTGCGACCAAAGGGTAGAGTTAGCTAACACATGTAAAGGCATAGGGTTTCTTTTACAGAGAAAGTTGATTTGGTTAAGGGGGTGTTCGACCCATAGTTTAAGGTATGAAAAACGGAACTGTTTTAGGTTAAATGTTAACGGGGCGAGTTATGAACTAAACAAAGTTAAGGGCTTTATAGAGGAGTGTCATGAGATGCATATGGCATATAAATGGGATAAAAGGTTTATCAGCTAATTAGTCGTGTAGCATAAAAAATTAAACTTAACTTTTCCCTTGCAAGTTCGATAAGAATAATATTTCGTTATCAGTTTCTAATTGAAACCCTTTTAATAAAGCATCCTAAACACGTGAAAAAACCATTGATTACGATCGTGATATACCATCGACTGATACCAAATTCTATAGCCTAACTTTCACATTGAAGATTAAAATGATTAAATAGTTCAACCATGCATAATAAACGTTTGACCAAAATGTCCTTAAATGCCATTTAATAAAGTTAAGCAGGGAAGTAGTTGGCTTTCGTTTATTGATATTGCACAACTTTCATTTAGTAAATAACTAAATACACGTACATCTTACTACTTTATAAAAGATTTAAGACTTATTCTATATTTAGAAGTCTTAAAAATTTAAGCCCCTAACATTCCTATAATAAGAAATCAATAAGACATTGTTAAAATATTCAAAACTAAGTAACAGCTATAGCCATTTAAAAACGAAATAAAAGTTACGTCATTTAAAAATTTAATTGTGTTTAGTGGGTTGTTACAAATGTAGCATTTTTTATTTATAAAAATGTAACAGGCCTCCCTAAAAATTATAATATAAAACTGACCAAAAGTTACACACAACGAAAAATCACTCTCTGGTTTTCATTTTTCTTTCTTTCTTGTTTATACTCACAAACAACTCACTCACTCGCAAAACACGTCATGCCCACCACACGCCAGAGAAGCAGATTCTTCTGCCGCCTCAGTCACTCGAACAACCACTAACACCACCGAATATTGGTTTAACAAATGGTATTTCTAGCTTGGATGGTTTCTTGAGATTTTACTGATTCCAATGATGATTTTGTGGCTTTGGTGGTATTTTCGAGCTATTTTACCGGATACGCGCCGCCGCATTGCGCGGGTACCGGCTAGTATGTATTAAATTTGATAGATCACACTCATAAGTTGTGTTTGACGAGGAGAAGTGAGAGAACATTTTGAAGCAATAAGCGGTGAAAGAGAGTATTTTAAAATTTATTACTTGTTTGACAAAAAAACGGTGAGCTTTTTAATTTTTAGTGGTCGTTTGGCAACAAGAGCGGTGAGCATTTTGGGGCGGTGCTATTTTTTAGGAAGGCTATTTTTTCAATGCTTGTTTTAAAAAGCGGTGGCAAATAAGCGGTGAGCTGTCACAGCTACTGCTCACAGCTACCGTCCACTGCTACTGCTCACAACTACTGCTCGTGTTGACAAACACATCCATAAAGTCATGTCATAATATCACATCATAAAACTACAATGACAAAAGTATAATGAGGTCACTTATGAAAATCTTTCCGAATAATGTTTACGAAACTTCATAACAATTATTTAGACGCGTGTTTGTCATTTACCAGTAAAATTTATTAGGATATATATGGCCTTAGCCCGGTTTGTAAGTTGGGTCTATTAGGGTTTTAATAAAACAAAATACAAAATAAAACATGTTAAGAAATCGACTCTAAACTAAATAACGAACAAATAAACCAAAAACCCAACCTCGATCTTGACAACAACATGACCCAAACACTACACAACATCTGATTCTTCTTCTTAAAACTTCAATCGTGTAGATTTGTGGCCTTAGCACAAATCACCAACACACTAGACAATTGTGTGGATTTGTGACCTTAACACAAATCACCAACATAAGAAGATAAATCACACATGCTTAGTATTTTTAGGGTTGTTGTATGTTTATGAAGAAGGGGACATGATTGTTTACTGATAGAGAAACCATGAAGAAAAAAAAGTAGAAGGCAACGACGTGATTAGGTTAGGATCTAACCTGCTCTTGATACCATGTAAACATGATAATAAACCTCGTAAGACTACATTGTAAGTGTGTGTGTTCTCCTCTTATTATCATCAAACATAATACATATATAGGCATAAGCCCAAGATAAGAATGACAACAATTGACAACTAATCAATTACAATCAATCAGCCACAATCAAGAATGACAACTAATATCCTATCATCTAACATGGGGTTTTAGCATTCTAACATAGTAATACAAATGTTTTTGCTATGGGGTTCTAGATTTGTCTCGGTATCTCCTCGAATTGATCACGGCTCTAAGTGGAATGATTTGTTCTTGGTTAATAAAAAGTTGTTGGTTTGTTTATCTATTTTTAAACTAATGACAAATAAGTAAGTGCCAAAGAGTAAAATTAAAGCTTTAAAAGATTAAACTAAATAGACGAGTTTAAAGATAAATGCTTGAAAACTTAAAGATTATATTAGAAAAATAAATGAACACTCAGTAAAAACTAACACTTGGAAAACTTTGTAAAAACATGAACTTAGTCGGAAAATACTAAAAGAAAGTAAGATCAGAATATCTTAAAAACAGTCACTGATCGGAATGTGGGAAACGAGTACTGATCGGAATGTTACACAGCACTCCAGTCGGAATGTTTAACAAGAAGCCTAGATTGGAATATATTCCGATCTGCCTGATCGGAATGTTGAGGAATTCTGATCGGAAAGAGGGACAAAGAGGACTAATCGGAATATAAAAAGAAATGCAATCGGAATACTCATAAAATCCCACAATCGGAATAATAGTAAAAGTCCAAATCGGAATGTTGGGGAAAATAAGCACTAATCGGAATATTATAACACTTACCGTCGGAATACACTAAACCCTTTTCGGATCACACGATCGGAATGAGGGTGTGGTATGATGGTCGGAATCACCCAATCGGAAAAGGGTTTTACCCTTTCCGATATCCCTTTGATCCGAAATATAAGCAAGGTGAATAAGCTATTCAATAAGCTACTACCCAAACTAGCACGAATCCAATACGAAACAGATTAAATAAGCACTAAAAACAACTTTTCTAACTTTAAATAAGCAAACTTATAAATCAAATAATAAAAAGATAAACTTTTTATAAAAACTTTAAAAGGTAAATAAGCTAAACCAACAAATAAGCCAATAAGCACAAAGATCTTAAAGCTTATTAGTATAGAAACTTAAGGAAACATAAAAAGATCAACTTTTTAAGCACAAAATCATTGATGAACAACACGGATCATACGAGATTTGTATCAAAATCAATCAAAATCAAAGAAAGGAAGAATGAGATTAAAGATTAAAAGCTTGAAACTAAACTTGATTAATGGAAAATAATACAAAGGTTTGATCTTGAAAGAGAAAAAGATGAAAACTAGTGAGAGAAAGTTTAGAACTTTCTCTCTCTAAAACTAGAGAGAATGAAAAACTAAAAACTAACTAAGACTAACTAAGTCCCCCAAATTTGTGAAGTAGAATCATATATATAGGCGTGTGATGTGGGCTTTGTGAATGGGCTTTTGTTTTGGCTTCTTTTCTTCTTCCTTCTTTTAGTCTTTACGTTTCTCTCAAATTAACGTTTCCGACTTTGGATTTTGAGAAGTGTCGGTGAATAATTCCAACTCGTCTTATAATCTTTTGTTTAATAGACTCGAGTTCTTCGACATATATGAATCTTCCATCTTTGGCTCTATTCTTCGATAAATCTTTAAATAGGCACAATGACTTCAAATCTTTTGCATTTCTTGGACAATAGACTTCGTCTTGAGTCTTTTTTCTTCGATAAAACCCGTGCAATCCCATGTTTTCTTCAATATTCTCCCGGTTGATTTCTATAAACACAATAAACACAAAAACCACGCATAATTCCAAACAAATGATATTAAATACGTGTTTTGGTCTTGTTTTAGCCAGAAATAAGTGGTAAAAGGATGGGTGTTTTCACACCTATCAAATCTCCTACACTTAACCATTGCCATGCCCTCATGCAATGCTTAGTGACAAAGCAAATTTACACTTTTCTCATAATCAATCAACCTTGGCCTTATTAAAATATTACTAAATAAAAATTAAAGTACTAAGAGAAATTAAAACTTTAAAGTAAACAAAAGGATGGAAATAACTTGCAAAGAGATCAAGGACTTACATTAGGCTTTGGTGCTGCGAAGATTTATCACCATCAAGTTTCACGTTCCCCAAACTAAGCTTAAAAACGAGATCATTGTTATTATAAGTTAGCAAATCAAACACTTACACACATGGCTTAATTATATGCTTAAACTCCCTTATTCCTAGGTGTATCTCTTATATTTTATTTTTGTCTTGGAATGATCATGAAGATGCATTTTTGGACTTATTTCGATAGTTTATTTAGGCTGAAAGCAAAGTAGGACGATTTGATCAATAGTTAGCTAAAGGACAAAATCTCTTAAAACTGCTTCTCGGGATATCAAAAAGTTCATATCTTGGCATAACTTGGTTCACGATTTGAGACCTTTCTCGGGCCGATATTTGGCATGTACTTCATACTTCATATCTTCGGGAGACGTTTTTGAGATAATGGTCTTCTCTTCGTTATAGAGTTTCTTCACTTGGAGACTTTTGAGGGGTACTCCAACTTTGTTGACCACGACTTCATGATTATTTCTTCAATCTCTAATTGGGATTTTGAGATACAACGATCCGCCTCCTTTTCGGACTTGGATCTATTCATCCTCATACCTTGTTAGGGTCTTTTCGGATAGACTTCTCCATGATCTTTATGGGAGTTGATTGCTTTTCGTCGTGAGTCTTGATCCTTCATATTGATTTTGGGAATAATGCTTTTCACATCACCTTGGATCTTTAGCAATAAGATTGAATCCTCATGCCTTGTTAGGGCCTTTTCGGACTCGCCAATCTTCGCGCCCCTCTTTATAAGTTATGCCTTGGCTATGAACTCTTATCATTACCGAGCAACTTTTAAACGATTTTGGGTTAGAAGCTAAGTAACTTTTCAAATCGTACGACCTTACTTATTGCAGATAAATTATTAACAAGTGATGGGAGAATAGGCAAATAATTATACCAAGTGAGCTTGTGCAAGAATACCGACTTATAATTGACTCTATCATTTCTCGTCCTCCACAATTTAAAATCTCAAGTAATAAGACTCGTGGATGCTTAGCCTAATAAACCAATTAAGGTCTACACGGTTAAGGATACTAGCTAGAATAAACTTAAATAAGTCTATTCGGGTTGAGTCAAAATAATCGCAACGGGCCTAATATGTCAAGGATTTCTAAACTAGCTACACCACTTTATTAAAAATTTTAACTTTATTGCGGGATATCTACATATGAAAGCAACGATAAAAATTTAAAAATTACGACTAAATGGCCAAAGTTAATTAAAAATTTGAAAAATGTTGAAAAAGATGATTTTCTGGTTAAATGAAGGCATTTTCATGGAAAAGTCCACTTAAAACTTCGATAGAAGTCCCCCCTACACTTAAGATAAACATTGTCCTCAATGTTTAAGCATGTGGGAAAAATCTCCCCTACACTTATGACATTGTGCATGTTGGTTAACTCAAGTTAAGGAAGAGACGACTAAAGTGATCAATTTCAAAATGTGAGTATGAAGAAAATTGAATCACGATAGTTGAGAGATAGAACCGGATTTCGGATAACACGGGAGCACGGTTCTTCAAAGGTTCCAAGAGTGCATTCATCCCTGTAATCACATCACCACACAAATACAAACACCTATATAGGTCCCCCTACACTTAGGAGGTTAAAACAGAAAAGGATAGATACTCGGGCTGCCTCCCGAGGAGCGCTTGTTTTTGATAACCGAGTCACGAGCTTGACTCGACCCAAAATTAGTTCATGGGGAACGTGGTGAGGGATGGAATCATCTCCTGAGAGATGTCCTCACCAAAGTACAACTTCACTCTTTGGCCATTCACCTTAAAATTAGGTCCATTAGGTTGAGCGAGCTCGAGAGTACCATATGGAAAAATTTGGGCAATGGTGAATGGGCCGGACCAACGAGATTTCAGCTTGCCCGAAAAGATTTTCAACCGAGAGTTAAAGAGTAAAACTTTGTCTCCAAGTTGGAACTCTCGGTTCTTAATCTTAGAGTCGTGAATGAGCTTAGTCTTCTCCTTATAGATCAAAGAATTTTCATAAGCCTCACTACGGAGTTCATTCAGCTCATTGAGTTGGATCTTGCGTAGGTCACCGGCTTTGTTGATATCAAAAATAGCCCACTTCAAGGCCCAGTAAGCCTTGTGCTCCAACTCAATGGGGAGGTGGCAAGCCTTTCCGTACACGAGACAATATGGTGTACAACCAATCGGAGTCTTGTATGCAGTACGAAAAGCCCACAAAGCATCATCAAGTTTATCAGCCCATGAGGCACGATGCTCTCCTACGGTTCTTTCAAGAATTCGCTTTAATCCTCGGTTGGATATTTTAGCCTGGCCATTAGTTTGTGGGTGGTAGGCTGTGGAAAGACGATGATTTACACCATACTTAGCCATGACTCTTGCGAATTGGTCATTGCAAAAATGAGTCCCACGATCACTAATAATGGCACGAGGCACACCGAATCTAGCGAATAACGATTTCAAAAATTTACAAACCACCCTTGCATCATTAGTGGGTAAAGCTTTGGCTTCAACCCACTTTGAAACGTAGTTGTTGGGAATAAAATATGGGTCAGATCACTAAACGCTGATAAGAAGAAAGTCAACGCTGATAGATTTATATTGGACGCTGATAGAAGTCAACGCTGACAGCCTTGAAGATTGACACTGATGGAATATCTTCATACGTATCTTTTGTTTATTTGTTTATGGTAAAGATAAACACAACATTGTAATTTCTATTATTATCTTTACCTAGAATATTTGATCCGTAGCTTATTGTACAAGACTTCTTGTTCTATAAAAGAAGGTCTTTTAGGTTAAAGTCATATATCAGTTTTCATAGTATTCGCAAGTTAAACCTTTCATTGTAATCAACACGATTATTCTAATACAAGTGAAAGTTTGTTTAACATCATTGTGTTTTAGATCAAGTGTTAATTCCGCATAACACTTTGTTACTTTATTCATAAGCAAAGGTTTCTCTACGTGTTATACTTGATCTAATCTCGTATACACAAAGCTAATCGATCTAAGTTTGGGATCAACAAGTGGTATCAGAGCTTGTTGAGAAACTTTTGATCTTTAAGTAACGCAGAACCCTAAAACACCAAACCCTAAAAACCCTAAATTCTCAAAACCCTAAAAACATCATGTCTGGCACAAATCAACCTCCTGCTTTGCTGCAAAACAACTTCTCAAACCCTAGTATCAAAATTCCCATGTTTGATGCCAGGAACTTTGAGCTTTGGAAGTCCAATTTTGAGCAATACATAGCTATTCATGACTACACTCTTTGGGAAATTATCGAATATGGGAACACATTCGATAAAGCAGCAAAGATTACTGCTGCTATTGCCACAAGGACAGCTGTTCCTAATTGTCCTGAATCTGATAAGGTGGAAAAGCCTGAAGATGGGAGAGCTGTAGCTGTTGAAGACATAGCTAAGAAGAGGGTGGACATGAAAATCTTAAACATCTTGAAGCATGCCCTAGGTCATGAGAATCAGCACAAGTAGAAACGTTTTGAGTCTGCAAAAGAGCTTTGGGAAGCTCTTGAAGTAGCACATGGTGGCAATGCTGACACAAAAGAAGAAAAGAAGAAGCAACTATTGCATGAGTATGCTGTCTTTAAAGCTCAACCTAATGAGAATCTCAGCAGTGTTAGAAGTAGACTTCTTGACATCACAAGTCAACTTTCCTTCATGGGAAAACAGATTGATGACCCTGAATTGAATGCTACTTTTCTCAAAAGCCTTGGTGATGTATGGAAGATTGAGACAAGATCTATTCTTGTCAATAATACTCACAAGACTTCCAGGTTTGATGACATCTTCAACAAACTAAGATTGTTGGAGAATGAATGGCAATTGGAGAGTGATAACAAATCTTCCAGTAGCAACATGGCTTTCTTTTCACAAAGTGAAGGCCAATTTGATTCCATGAACTTCTATGGACATTCAGCAACTGGATCTCAAGGTGTCAGCGCTGGATGTCAATCTGTCAGCGCTGGATCATATCCTGTCAACGCTTTGTACTCAAGTGCTGACACAGACAATCATGGCGCTGATAGAATTAAACCTGCTGGTTTTGATCTTGATACTGTGTGTGCATTCATTGCTTCTTTGCCCAGTGATTCAAGGATTACATATGAAGATCTTGAGCAGATAAGTGATGAACAATTGGAAGAAATGGACATCAAGTGGACTATGGCTCTTGTAAGTTTAAGAGCAAACAGGTTCAATAAAAGGTTCAAGAAGAAGATGACCTTTAATGCTAAGGATGTTGCTGGATTTGACAAATCCAAGGTGGAGTGCTACAACTGTCATAGGATGGGGCACTTTATGAGGGAATGTAGATCTCCAAGAAGATCTGATGCTGGGAAGCCTTCTAGCCAAATGATTAAGAACCCAGATCCCAAGGCCATGGTTGCTGTTCAACAAATTGATGGTGTTGGAGAATGGGATTGGAGCTGGATGGCTAAGAATGAGGAAGAGGACAGAGCTTTGGTTGCTGAGGTTAAAGAAGAGCATGCTGAATATGCTCTCATGGCACACTCCTCCTCCTCATCAGATAATGAGGTATATGATGATGCTTTCTGTTCTAAGGGTTGTCGTTTAAATACTGAAAAATTAAAACAAGAGATAGTTAAATTATTAGATGAGGCAAGTACTGAAAGATGCAAAGTATCTAACTATCAAGTTGCTCTTACCCAAACAGAAAAGACAGTATCTGAGTATAAGAAAATGGAGTTTGATTTAAAGGATCAAATAAATATCTTAAAACATGAGTTACATCAGAGTAAGGATGTTCAAGATATAGTAAATAGGGTTAATCTTGATTTGATAGCTCAGTTAGAGGAGGCTAACAAAAATAAAGATAATGTGAGTCTTAAAATCCAGAGATTTGATAAGGCCACACAATCCCTAGGAGAGTGTGTTAGTAAACAAAGAGACTCTAAGGATATGAGTGGGATTGGGATGAAAAATTATACTGTTGTTCCACCACCAGCTGGGGATTTCTATGGTGTCCAATCAAAGGACTTATCTTGGACTGGCTTGCCAGAATGCCAAGAGGAGGAGTTTATTCCTCCACCTAGAGTGACTTCCCCGGTTGAGGAATATCAGCAAAAGCTGACTGACCTAGAAGAGTGGAAGAAAGCTAACCATACTTTGTTTGTTAAGGGAGGGTTGTTGTGTGAAAGTCCAAATGAGCCCACACCAATCACAAAACCAATTGATGATCCTAAACCTATTAAGATCACACACCCTACCACTGGCAAACCTGTTGACCTTGGCCCACAATATGTTAGAAAACCTAGTGTTAAATATGCAGAGATGTATAGGAATACTAGGTCACCAAAAAGCCAAGTTAGTAATCATGGAACAGGCTTCTTTGCTTCTAGACCTAAGACTATGTCTAGAAAAGCTTGTTATACATGTGGTAGCTTCTCACATTTGGCCTACAAATGTGTCAACGCTTCCAATGTCAACACTGATAGGAACCATTTCAGCGCTGACAAAAGTCAACATAGGTCAAACACTGTCAGACCCAATACCTTTGTGAACAAAAGTTCACAAGTTGTTAGACCAGCCCCATTCTTTTCTAGAGGGTCTAACACACAAGGCCTAAGACCTTTTCAAAAGTCAAATACTTGGTCAAATAGGCAATGGGTTCCTGTAGCAAACCCTAGGTTCAACGCTGATAGGAGTAATCGGGGCGCTGACAAGAGAAATTTCAGCGCTGATAGAAACACTGCTAAACCTAGGTATTTGCAGCCACAGGGAAATAGGTCTAAAGCTTCTACTAGCTTAACATGGAGACCAAAACAAGACCAGAACCCTAATAATACTGGTATTTCTATGACATGCAACAGGTTTCACTATATTTCAAAGGCATTGTCAACACCAATTGGGGTTAACTGGGAATTTCATTCAAACAGGGATGAAAATGGGGTTGTTATGAGAACCAAGTCTGTTCTTGTTGAACAACCAAATGAATCCAAGTCTTCCAAGGCTTGGGTTCCCAAAGAAAACTAATGTGTTTTCTTTATGTGCAGGGCATTCAGAAGAAGATCAATGACTATGGATACTGGGATAGTGGATGCTCAAGGCACATGACAGGAAAGGAAGACTATCTGACCAATTTCTCTCCTATTCAAGACGGTGATAAGGTATACTTTGGAGGTGGCTACGGCACAATCACAGGAAAAGGAACCCTTGTCACCAACAATCTAAGGTTTGATAATGTCTTCTTGGTGAAAGATCTGGATTATAATTTGTTTAGTGTATCACAAGTGTGTGATAACAAAAATAAGGTTCTTTTCACAGATACTGAGTGCTTGGTGTTAAGCAAAGATTATAAGCTCCCTGAGGAGAAATACATAGATTTTAGAACACCAAGGCATAAAGACATATATAATGTGAATCTTAATGGAATTAAGGTAAATAATAAAATGTCATGTCTATATGCTAAAGCCTCAGTAGATGAAAGTAATCTTTGGCACAGGAGACTAGGGCACATAAACTTTAAGAATATTAATAGACTTGTGAGGCTTGGTTTAGTTGATGGTTTGCCTGAAAAGGCTTTCCACAATGACCACTCTTGTGTTGCATGCCTTAAGGGCAAGCAGCACAAGGTCTCATTCAGGTCTAAACAGGTGCACTCTAGTTCTAAACCCCTTCACTTATTGCATATGGACCTCTTTGGTCCAACTAATATAGAAAGTTTGAAGGGTAAATCATATTGTTTTGTCATTACTGATGATTACTCCAGGTTCACATGGACTTTCTTTTTAGCCAAGAAAAGTGAAACTGCCCTAAGTCTGATTAATTTCATTACCCAAATTGAAAAGAAAAATGGTAATGAGGTCAAAATTATTAGAAGTGACAATGGGGGTGAGTTTAGAAATCAGTTGTTAGATGATTTTTGTGCCAAGAAAGGGATTACTAGGCAGTTTAGCATAGCTAGAACCCCACAACAAAATGGGGTTGCTGAGAGGAAGAATAGGACCCTTATTGAAGCAGCCAGAACCATGTTGGCTGATGCCCACTTTCCTATAGCTTTTTGGGCTGAAGCTGTTAACACAGCTTGTTATGTTCAAAATAGGGCATTGGTCAACAAGATACATAATAAGACACCTTATGAATTACTTTGGGGAAGGAAGCCAAATATTGGTTTTCTGAAGCCTTTTGGATGTCATGTAGTTGTTCTAGAAACTAGTGAGGCCCTAGGTAAATTTGATTCAAAAGGTGATGAAGGCTACTTCATGGGTTATTCTGTGCAGAGTAAAGGATATAGGGTTTACATTAAAAAGGAAAAACGTATACTTGAAAAAGTACATGTTAGGTTTTTAGAGAGTAAACCTAGTGATCCTGAGAGTGGTCCTAATTGGTTGTTTGACTTAGAACCTTTGTCTAGAGCTTTAAATTATATGCCTGTTACTGATCCAGACATTGTGAAGGTAACTTCAAGTGTTTTGGAAAAGAGAATTGGTAATGTTTCAGGTATACAGGTTGCTAAGGAGGATGGACCACCAGCAGTTATATCATCTCCCACACAAGAATTTGTTACACTTCCTATATGGACAGATGAGTATTATGCTGCTGCTACTGCTGCAAGGAAAGATAATGGTGGTGTTCAGATACCACCAACTACAAACATGCATGATTCTTCAAACGCTGACAAAGGGAAATCAAGCGCTGACACGACCAATTCAGACGCTGATGGCTCCAACGCTGACAACAGCAGTTCAAGCGTTGTTAGCCCAAACGCTGACAAGCAAGGTTCAGAGTTTGATGACACCTTTGCACATCTTTTCTCTTCCCATTTTGAACAAGGTGGACCTTCTAATGTTCATGAAGAGATTTCTGTTGATCAAGAAGAATCTGAAGAAGATATTGGCAACATGGAGCGTGAAATTGAGGACACCAGACTTATTGAAGGAGGAGTTCTCACTTCCACAGCAAAGGATCACCCCACATCTCAGATCATTGGTGATGTTATGGCTCCAGTTCAGACAAGAAGATCTCATCAAGGTCTTGGTGGATTTATTGCCAATATACACAAGAAGGTTGATACCCCTCTTGTACAAGCATGTTTGTTTGCCTGTTTTCTGTCACAGGAAGAACCCAAGAAAATTTTTGATGCTCTCAAGGAACCAAGTTGGGTGGAAGCAATGCAGGATGAGCTTCACCAATTTGCTATACAGGATGTTTGGGAGCTGGTTGATTGTCCTAGATATGTGAGACCAATTGGGACAAGATGGGTTCTAAGGAATAAGAAAGATGAAAGAGGCATTATTGTCAGAAACAAGGCACGTTTGGTAGCTCAGGGTTATACACAAGAGGAAGGAATTGATTATGAAGAAGTTTTTGCACCAGTTGCAAGAATTGAAGCTATAAGAATTTTTCTAGCTTATGCCTCTTGTATGAATTTTACTGTTTACCAGATGGATGTGAAGAGTGCTTTTCTCTATGGGACAATTGTTGAGGAAGTATATGTCATGCAACCTCCTGGTTTTGAAGATCCTGAGAATCCAGACAAGGTTTATAGAGTGAAGAAAGCAATGTATGGACTTCATCAAGCCCCAAGAGCATGGTATGGTACATTGTCCACCTACTTGGTGGAAAATGGTTTCAAAAGGGGCACCATAGATCAGACACTGTTTACAAAGAAGAAAGGAAAACATGTGTTGCTTGTGCAGGTCTATGTTGATGACATCATTTTTGGCTCTACTGATCCAAAAATGAGTGAGGAATTTTCCAAGCTCATGACAGATAAATTCAAGATGAGTGCAATGGGTGAGATGAACTTCTTTCTAGGTTTACAAGTTCAGCAGAAAGAAGATGGTATCTTCATCTCCCAAGACAAGTATGTAGCTGAAATCTTGAAGAAATATGGTTTTTCTCCACATGAAAAGGAGGCTTCCACTCCTATGGATAGGCAACACCCTTGGGGAAAAATTGGAGCTGGAAAGGATGTGGATGTTAGGCACTATAGATCAATGATTGGATCATTGATGTATCTTACAGCCTCAAGACCTGACATCATGTTTGCTGTGTGTGCATGTGCACGCCATCAAGTGACTCCCAAAGAATGTCACCTTTTTGCTGTGAAGAGAATTTTTAGGTACTTAAGGTGTTATCCAGATCTTGGATTATGGTACCCAAAAGATTCTCCATTGGACCTAATTGAATATTCAGACAGTGATTATGGTGGTGACAAGTTTGATAGGAAATCCACAACTGGTGGATGTCAATTTCTTGGGAGCAGATTAATATCTTGGCAATGCAAGAAACAAACAGTGGTGGCCAACTCTACAACTGAAGCAGAATATGTTGCAGCAGCTGCTTGTTGTGGACAAGTCTTATGGATTCAGAACCAGCTGTTGGATTATGGGTATAATTTTATGCATACCAAGATTTTTGTAGACAATAACAGTACTTTATGCATTATTAAAAATCCTGTACATCATTCTAAAACCAAACACATAGAAATTAGACATCATTTTATAAGAGATTGCTTTGAGAAAGGTTTAATACAACCAGATAGGGTCGATACTGAAGATAATGTAGCTGATTTACTAACTAAACCTTTTGATGCTGGAAGATTTCAATATTTGGTAACAAATATTGGAATGGTTAATCTCACTTAATATGTGTTTTGGAATCTTTTTGTAAAAGTATGTACAGGATAATGCATTGTTATTGGTCTTTGTGATGATTTAGATTTTCCACATTCTTTTTCTAACACTGACAAAGGTAAATGCAACGCTGTCAAGTGTTATTTTGCCGTTGTTGGGGATATTATTGTCTAACGCTGACAAGAGTTCCTTCAACGCTGATACGTGTTGTCGGGACGCTGTCAGCAACAAATGTTAGTTTTGTGGTTTTTCATCTAAATGTGCAGGTAATGGTAGCTTTATGCCATTGGATACAGAGTTGCTTATGGTAGCTTTATGCCTTTGTCTTTATGCCATTGGCGCTGATAGGAGCAACTTGGACGCTGACAAAGTTGCAGGTGGTGTTGATGTATTCCAGCCATCAACAATCATCAAAGATGTGTCCACACAGGTTTCTTCTTCTACTTTACCAATTATTGATCCAAAAGACAAAGGTAAAGGTATTTTGATTGAAGAAGATGTTCCAAAGAAAGATGCAGCACAAATAGCATTTGATGAACAGTTGGCTGCACAACTTGTGGAAAGAGATTTGAGGAGGAGTAGAAGATCACCATTTGTTGTTTCTGAGAGTGAGGAGGAAAGTGGTGATGATAAAGAAGGTGATAGCTCAGATTCAAGCATTCAAATTATTGAAGATCCAGAAAGGCTTGAATATGGGGATGAGCTAGCAAAGGACAGGTTGAGTGAGTTGAAGAATCAGATTGATTGGGACCTACCAGAAATCACCAGAATGTACCATGCTTGGGAAGATCAGGTGATGGACAACCCAGGTATGAGTTTATCAGATCAAATTTGGGGGTTGGAAGTTCTTCTTAGGGTACAAGAAGACATAAAGGTGATTATGAGATTTAATGCACAAGAGGTCAAGACCTGGCTCAAAAGAGATAGAAGGCAATTGTACTATAAGTTGCTTAGATGTCATCAGCCTAATTGGACATCAAAGAAGTTGCTGGCCTTGTCTTTTGAGGAGCTAGAGTATAGGGCACATCCTATTTGGAGGAAGGTGCAAGAACAGAATGTCTACCAGTTTCTTTCAGAAGAAAGAAAACAAGAGCTTGCAGAGGAGATGCAAATTCAAAAGGAAATAAGGATTGCTCAAAGACCAGTGAAGAAAGGAGATCCTTTTCAATTTCCTAAAGACATGGATGTGTATTTTCCAACTGAAGGTGTTATAAGGAAGCATCTCAAGCTTTCTCCTTTGGAAGCTTCAGATTTGGTAAATGTAGTACCTCTAGATGACAGAAATCCAATCATTAGTTTTGATGAAGATGAGTGTGGTTTTTGGAAGATTGGACGATTTGGAAAGGAGGTACATACTTTCACTTCAGTTATTTCTATATTTGCAAGCATAGACAGGGAAGACTTGGTGCATCTATGGAGGTTAATAGAGGCCAAGTATACAGCTGAAGCACCTACTTCAGCTAATGGAATAAGACTTTGGAACACATTTATGACTTTGTGTGGTCCAAAAGAAGCAGATCCTGCCATTTGGAAGGATCTTGAAGATGATCTCAGTAATCTTCATTGGAGGCTATATTCTACTTGTGGTGTATTTCATATGAGCTCTACAAAGTTTTCAGAGTATTTATTAGTGGATGCTGACTATTTCTTGTCCAAAGAAGTGTTGGAGAAGATGCTAGAGACACCCTTGGAGATAGATTATACTAGTGATGTGGCCAAGGACTTGATCAGATATGTTTATCACCAACATAAGAAGTTTTTGCAAGATTCCTCCTAAGCTTTTAGTTTTTATTCAGAAACTTGATTATTGGAATGGATATCAAGTTTAGGGGAGGATTGTTGGGAATAAAATATGGGTCAGATCACTAAACGCTGATAAGAAGAAAGTCAACGCTGATAGATTTATATTGGACGCTGATAGAAGTCAACGCTGACAGCCTTGAAGATTGACACTGATGGAATATCTTCATACGTATCTTTTGTTTATTTGTTTATGGTAAAGATAAACACAACATTGTAATTTCTATTATTATCTTTACCTAGAATAGTTGATCCGTAGCTTATTGTACAAGACTTCTTGTTCTATAAAAGAAGGTCTTTTAGGTTAAAGTCATATATCAGTTTTCATAGTATTCGCAAGTTAAACCTTTCATTGTAATCAACACGATTATTCTAATACAAGTGAAAGTTTGTTTAACATCATTGTGTTTTAGATCAAGTGTTAATTCCGCATAACACTTTGTTACTTTATTCATAAGCAAAGGTTTCTCTACGTGTTATACTTGATCTAATCTCGTATACACAAAGCTAATCGATCTAAGTTTGGGATCAACAGTAGTCAACGGCTACAAGGATGTATTTGTTTCCTTTAGAGGAAGGGAATGGCCCCATAAAGTCGATACCCCGAACATCAAAGATTTCACACTCTTGAATGAAATCCTGAGGCATCTCGTCTTTATATGTGATCTTGCCTTGTTTTTGGCAAGCATCACATTGTTTAACCATCTCGTGAGCATCACGGTAAATGGTGGGCCAATAAAATCCCGAGTCAAACACTTTTTTGGCGGTGTAGTTGGGACCAAAGTGACCACCGGTGGGTCCTTTGTGGCAAGCGTCAAGGATTTCTAAAGCTGCCGGTCCATCAACACATCGACGAATAATTAAATCAGCACATTGTTTGAATAGATACGGGTCATCCCAAAAGTAAGTCTTAATGTCTTTGAAGAACTTTTTCTTTTGCTGGGATGTTAACCCGTCAACGAGAATTCCACCCGCCAAGTAGTTTGCAATGTCCGCAAACCACGGGGTTTCGTCAGAAGTCGAGTTGATAGACATTAAGGTCTCCAGGGGAAAAGAATCATTGATTTCTTTGTTCGGATGATCCCCGTGGTAAGGATCCTCAAGTCTACTAAGATGATCTGTGACTAGGTTTTCAGCTCCTTTTTTATCGCGAATTTCGATTTTAAATTCTTGGAGTAGCAAAACTCAGCGAAGAAGTCTTGGTTTGGAATCTTGTTTAGTCAACAATTACTTCAACGCGGAATGATCGGTGTAAACGATTGTGGTGGAAAGGACAAGATAGGGGCATAATTTTTCAAAAGCATAGACAACAGCTGAAAGCTCTTTTTCGGTTATCGTATAATGCAATTGAGCCCCCGTCATTGTCTTGCTAGCGTAATGGATTGGTTGGAAGTGTTTGTGTACTCTTTGGCCCAAAACCGCTCCAATAGCAAAGTCACTAGCATCGCACATCAACTCGAAAGGCAGCTCCCAATTAGGGTAACCAAGACAGGTGCCTTAGTTAGCTTATCCTTAAGCAAGTTGAAGGCTTCAAGACACTCTGTAGAAAAGATAAAAGGAGTATCTTTTTCCAAGAGGTGGGTCATCGGGCGAGCGATTTAAGAAAAATCTTTGATGAATCGACGGTAGAAGCCCGCATGACCGAGAAAACTTCTCACACCCTTCACGGTTGAAGGTGGAGGCAACTTAGCGATAACATCGACTTTAGCACGGTCTACTTCAAGACCGGCTTTGGAGATCTTGTGTCCAAGCACGATGCCCTCTTTTACCATGAAATGGCATTTTTCCCAATTAAGAACAAGGCGAGTGTCTTTACACCGCTTCAGCATACGTTCTAAATTGGCAAGTAAGCAGAGAAAGAATCGCCATAAACCGAGAAATCATCCATGAATACTTCCATAGTGTCTTCCACCATGTCATGGAATATAGCCATCATACACCTTTGGAACGTCCCAGGAGCATTACATAAACCAAAAGGCATGCGTTTGCAAGCAAATGTTCCGTAGGGACAAGTGAATGTGGTCTTTTCTTGGTCCTTGGGATCGATGGGAATTTGAAAATACCCGGAGAAACCGTCTAAAAAGCAGTAATAATCATTACCCGCTAGACGCTCGAGCATTTGATCCATGAAGGGAAGAGGAAAGTGGTCTTTTCTCGTGGCATCATTGAGCTTGCGATAATCAATACAAACTCTCCACCCAGTAACGAGACGAGTGGGAATCAACTCGTTGTGTTCATTGGAAACAACGGTTATTCCGCCCTTCTTGGGCACACAATGGACGGGACTTACCCACGGCGAATCCGAAATAGGGTAGATCAAGCCGGCATCTAGAAGTTTGAAAACCTCTTGTTTGATGACGTCATGAATGCGAGGATTAACCCTTCTTTGGCTCTGGATTGCGGGTTTAAATTCATCTTCCATGAGAATCTTGTGAGTACAAAAGTTCGGATCAATTTCGCGGATATCAGAAATTTTCCAAGCAATTGCCTTCTTATGATCTTTAAGCACGGCGATTAGGCGAGATTTCTCTTCTTCTTTCAAGTCCTTAGCAATGATGACGGGCGACTTCTTCTCTTCTTCAAGGAACACGTACTCGAGATGGGGCGGCAACTCCTTAATTTCTAAATCCGGAGGATTTTCGATGGGAGGCGTTTTCAAAGTCGGAGCATCGATAGCAATAACCGTGGGAGATGGTGGAGAAAGATTGTCTTCTTTGAGAAGGTTTTCAAAGAAACGCATGTCTTCATCCCAATCGGTGGGAGAATCGTCATTTGCTAAGTTCACATCTCCCATGGTGGCTTCAAGATCTTTCCAAAAGAAATCACTTTCTCCAAATAGAGACAGTGATGAATCAATAGAGGAAACGGTCTCAACATTGGGAAGAGAGGTAGGAATATTTTTACAAGCATCAATAAAGTGTTCTTCACAAGCCTCATCCAGAACGTCAATACAATTAACACTCTCGTATGAATAAGGTTGTTTAGACAACTTTCCCATGTTGAAGATGATTTTATCGTCACCCACTCTCATGATAAGCTCACCGGCTTCAACATCGATGAGAGTGCGACCAGTCCTCAAGAATGGACGACCAACGATCAATGGCACACGAGGGTCCATGTCGTAGTCAACGACAATGAAATCGGCAGGAAAAGTGAATTTCTCGACTCCTACAAAGACGTCTTCGGCTATCCCCACTGGATAAGCAACCGTACGGTTAGCTAATTCCAAAGTCATTTTGGTGGGGACTAGCTCAGGGAGAGATAATTGCTTCCAAACGCTTAGAGGCATTAAGTTAATACTGGCACCTAGATCGGCTAGGGCCGTGTAATTCTCTACTCCCGGGAAGTTGCAAGGGATTAAGAAACGACCCGGATCACCAAGCTTGGTTGGCAATTAACTTAAGATCACTGCAGAGCAATTCTCATTAAGTTGGGTGTTAGCAATATCAAGAAGCTTTTCCTTGTCACTCAGAAGATCTTTGAACATTTTTGCGTACTTAGGCATGTGAGCGAGAGCCTCAGCGAAGGAGATGTTGAAATTCAATTGTTTGAACATTTTAAGAAAGTTCGAAACCTGAATATCGTCCTTGCTTTTGAGCTTCTCTTTCCTCAACCTTGAGGGATAAGGTATATCGGAAGAAGAGGAAGGCTTTGGAATCGAATGATCACTCACATCCTTGGGTGGAGGAGGGGTAGAAGTAAGAGGTGGAGAAATTGGGGAAGTAGAAGGATGAGGAATAGGAGCAGGTGACTCGTTCTCCTTAGTCACAATCACCGGTGGAGGTATAGGAAGCTCGGGTTCCTTGGTACCTTTGCCACTGCGAGTGGTGATTGCTTTCATCTCCCCTCTTGGATTCGCAACGGTGTTACTCGGAAGAGTACCCGAAGAAGAGGGTTGATTACCTTGGAAGAAACTAGCCATCATATCCTTTAAGTCATTCGTTTGACTATCCAAAGTGTTTCTCATATCAGCTCTCAGATCGTTCCCTTGTTTCACCAGGTCTGCTTTCAAGTTGAGCACTTCCCGCTGAAGATTTCCCACGATCACATCGTTAGTCCTCATGTAGGTTTCCACTTCTTGGTGTAAACGGTGGGTTGGTTGGGAGGAGCATTGTATGCGGGTGGTTGATAATCAGGTTGCTGGTAAACTTGGTTGTTTCTTTGAGGTGGATGTTGTTGTTTGTGATGTGGTATGTATGGTCCACGAGATTGTTGTTGCTGTTGAGGAGGGCGGTTGAGGTTTTGTTGTTGGTTTGGGTTGGTAGGAGTAAAACCAGGTGGTGAGAGATAGTTGTTTGAGCGGTAGCTAAGCAGGTTCCGGTCTCCTAGGGGACGAGCTTGATAAGCGGGTTGGGGATAGGTACCGTATGCTGCATTCACATTCTCAGAAGGGTAGTCTTGGGTGGCAGTACAAGTGGTGTAAGAGTGAGGACCCCCGCATATCTCACATGGTTGGCTAACAGCATTGACTTGAGCGTCTTTAGCGTTTTAGCGTTGATGCTGTTGGTGTTGCTGGCGGTTTGGGTAGCAAGCGATTCAAGAAGCGCAGTGATTTTGGCAATTCGCTTGTCGTTGTCACTAGTACTATCACTAGCGACATTGGTCCGCACACTCTTGGTTTGCACACGATACTTATTCTCAATGATATCCCAAGCAGCATTGGAAATCTTAGCCAAAAGATTACCCCCCGAGGCACTGTTTAGTGAATCTTGGTCATTCATGCTTAAACCATTATAAAAAGTGTTAATTTGGTGCACTTTGGTAAAACCATGTTGTGGGCATTTTCTTAAAAGATCTTTGAAACGGTCCCAAGATTCACTAAACGACTCATCGTACTTTTGTTCAAAATTGATAATTTCATTCCGCAAAGCGGTAGTACGAGAGGGTGGGAAAAAGTAGTTGATAAACTTGGTCTCCAAATCCGTCCACGTAAGAATACTCTGTGGCGGTTCCTTAGCAAGCCAATGCCGGGCTTGTCCCTCTAAAGAAAAGGGAAAAAGTTGTAAACAGATTACCTCTTGTGGAACACCATTGAATTTGACCGTATTCGTGAGTTGCAGGAATCTCTTGATGTGGTCATGTGGATCATCAATGGTACGCCCCAAGAATGGTTGAGCAGAGACCATCTGGATAAAGCCGGATTTGAGCTCAAAGTTGTTGGCTGCAAACGCGGGTATGACAATTGGATCATTGTTGCCATCTACATGTGCTTGCAGAAGTTCAATCATCGGGCGATTGTCTGGTAGAGGCTCATTGTTGTTGTTATTATTGTTGTTGAGCGGTGGATCGTTATTGTTATTATTGTTTTGAGGTGGGTTATTGTTGTTGTTTTGTACACCGGCCATGTCTAAGTCTTCGAGAGGCTCGGGCTCTTGATAAGACGTTGATCGTGTACGCATGCACCTGCAAAAGAACTAACAAAGAAAAACAAGAAATATTTTTGGTTTTTATGGTTTTTTATTTTTTTTGTATTTTTGAAAATTTTATATTTTTTTAGGGTTTTTGAAAATTTTTTGTTAAAAAGTAACGTTCAAGGTGAACGGTTCCCAAAATCCAAGTTCTCACAAAAAACTGATGATCTTAACGAGAAGAGCCGGCAGCGGCGCCATTTAATACAAATGTTTTTGCTATGGGGTTCTAGATTTGTCTCGGTATCTCCTCGAATTGATCACGGCTCTAAGTGGAATGATTTGTTCTTGGTTAATAAAAAGTTGTTGGTTTGTTTATCTATTTTAAACTAATGACAAATAAGTAAGTGCCAAAGAGTAAAATTAAAGCTTTAAAAGATTAAACTAAATAGGCGAGTTTAAAGATAAATGCTTGAAAACTTAAAGATTATATTAGAAAAATAAATGAACACTCAATAAAAACTAACACTTGGAAAACTTTGTAAAAACATGAACTTAGTCGGAAAATACTAAAAGAAAGTAAGATCGGAATATCTTAAAAACAGTCACTGATCGGAATGTGGGAAACGAGTACTGATCGGAATGTTACACAGCACTCCAGTCGGAATGTTTAACAAGAAGCCTAGATTGGAATATATTCCGATCTGCCTGATCGGAATGTTGAGGAATTCTGATCGGAAAGAGGGACAAAGAGGACTAATCGGAATATAAAAATAAATGCAATCGGAATACTCATAAAATCCCACAATCAGAATAATAGTAAAAGTCCAAATCGGAATGTTGGGGAAAATAAGCACTGATCGGAATATTATAACACTTACCGTCGGAATACACTAAACCCTTTTCGGATCACACGATCGGAATGAGGGTGTGGTATGATGGTCGGAATCACCCAATCGGAAAAGGGTTTTACCCTTTCCGATATCCCTTTGATCCGAAATATAAGCAAGGTGAATAAGCTATTCAATAAGCTACTACCCAAACTAGCACGAATCCAATACGAAACAGATTAAATAAGCACTAAAAACAACTTTTTTAACTTTAAATAAGCAAACTTATAAATCAAATAATAAAAAGATAAACTTTTTATAAAAACTTTAAAAGGTAAATAAGCTAAACCAACAAATAAGCCAATAAGCACAAAGATCTTAAAGCTTATTAGTATAGAAACTTAAGGAAACATAAAAAGATCAACTTTTTAAGCACAAAATCATTGATGAACAACACGGATCATACGAGATTTGTACCAAAATCAATCAAAATCAAAGAAAGGAAGAATGAGATTAAAGATTAAAAGCTTGAAACTAAACTTGATTAAGGGAAAACAATACAAAGGTTTGATCTTGAAAGAGAAAAAGATGAAAACTAGTGAGAGAAAGTTTAGAACTTTCTCTCTCTAAAACTAGAGAGAATGAAAAACTAAAACCTAACTAAGACTAACTAAGTCCCCCAAATTTGTGAAGTAGAATCATATATATAGGCGTGTGATGTGGGCTTTGTGAATGGGCTTTTGTTTGGGCTTCTTTTCTTCTTCCTTCTTTTAGTCTTTACGTTTCTCTCAAATTAACGTTTCCGACTTTGGATTTTGAGAAGTGCCGGTGAATAATTCCAGCTCGTCTTATAATCTTTTGTTTAATAGACTCGAGTTCTTCGACATATATGAATCTTCCATCTTTGGCTCTATTCTTCGATAAATCTTTAAAATGGCACAATGACTTCAAATCTTTTGCATCTCTTGGACAATAGACTTCGTCTTGAGTCTTTTTTCTTCGATAAAACCCGTGCAATCCCATTTTTTCTTCAATATTCTCCCGGTTGATTCTAAAAACACAATAAACACAAAAACCACGCATAATTCCAAACAAATGATATTAAATACGTGCTTTGGTCTTGTTTTAGCCCGAAATAAGTGGTAAAAGGATGGGTGTTTTCACACCTATCACATAGTATCACAGCCAAACCTCGATCCTTCAAAAAAAAAACCTCCGTTCCAAACACATAAACCAAATCTACTGTCACTTTTCTTCCTACCATTCTATCCCTAAAATCGATTCTTTACTTCTTACCATTAGTTTCACCTCCTGTTTTCTCTTCCATCCGTTATCACATTGTGGCTGTCTACAATGTGTTAGTTTCACATCCTGTTTTCATCAATTCATCATAGCTATCTTTAATATATTTTTTTTATTATCTGATCTACATTAGAAAAATAAAGATCCATTCTTGTGTTAAAAAAAATTGTTTTGTTTTTATTGTTTATGTTTTGATTTGCTTCTTCGATCTAATTATCTTATAGTTTTTGGTCTACCGTTAAATTTGCATAATAACTAAACGGGTTTGTTTCATCTTCGTGTGTTGGTGATTTGTGCTAATGTCACAAATTCACATAGTTGTCTATTTGGTTGGATGTTTGTTCAAAGGTCACAATACATAATTGGCGTTTATGAAGATGGATCAGATATAATGTAGGGCTTTTGTGCATGTTGTGTTGGTGTGGTTGAAGTTTAAGAGAAGAGGAATTGGATTGCTATCAAGATGATGTTTCGTTATGTTAATGTTTTGTTAGGTTATTGTTTTTTTTTCTTCTTGTAATTTACTCTATTTCGAGCTTTCGTGATTTTACCCTCGAACTGCGGGGGAGTATTAGGATATATATGGCCCAAGGCCGGTTTGTGGGTTGGCTCTATTAGGGTTTTACCACTATATATAGTGGAGGAATAATAAATAACGATCATCGGGTTTTCATAGTTTAACAAAATTTATTAATACTTTCGTTCAAATGTAAATATTTACTTTTAACTTTCAAATTTTTTTTAAGTTCGATTTTAATTTTTTTATATGTTAAATAATACTTGATTCAAATTATATGAAAAGATAATGTTTTGAATGTATTTATATTAACATAATTTTTAGCCAGTATTATAATTTATATAATACAAATAAACATAGTTAATGTTAAAAGTTTTGGAAAAACTACTTTAAAAATCAAATATGAACCTTATTTTGAGACGATATGCAGTTACTTTGTGTCCTTCAAATTGTGAGGGTTCAAGCCTCGATATGAGTCTTCAAGAGTTCAAGAAGGAATTGTCTTTTTTTCCTATACGACAAAGGCAAAAAGTAAACTCGACAGAAATACATTACTTCCTCCGTCCTATAATAAGGGCCCGTTTGGTTCATTGAATATTTTTATTGTAATTGTAATGTATGAAAGAAATTGTAATATAAATGAATTGTAATTGGAATTTTATAAATATGTTATGTGTCTTGTTGACATGGTGTAATGCAAGTGGGTAGGCAATTCCTTTGTAATGTCTAACTTTCCATCAATAAAGCCATGTAATTAAGATTACAACAAAAATGTAGACCCAATGTAGTTCACATAATTACAATTGCACCATTTATTTAGCCAAACAGCTTATGTAATGAAATGCAAATTACAATTACATCAAATTAACACAAATTCAATGAACCAAATGAGTCTAACCGGCAGAATATTGTTGTTTTTTTTCTTCCACGGCGTTTGCTTTTTTAATTTATTTTACTTTGTTTTTATATTCTTTTAAAAAATTTACAAAATTTTATTTGAAAAGAAAATTAACTTTTCTTGTATGTCTTTTTTCCGTCTGGGTCGAAGTATGACGTTATTTTTACTTGGAAAAAAGTTTATTCCATATTATTTTGTACGTTACTTTTCATAAATTATTTTACATAGGAAAAAATTCCAGACGTCCTTTACTTGGTATAAACTTTCAGAGTCGACTATATTTTTCGTTCTTACTATTTGTCGGGTATAACGGATTTGGTCCAAAAGTTTAAAAAGTAAGTAATACTTTTGGTTACAATGTAAGATCAAAACCGTTTTACGTGACAAACTATAAGGACCAAACATGTTAACAATGATACCAAAAGTGTTACGGGTCGCTAGGTTTACCTCCTGAAACCCGGTCACTAAACTATCTGAACCGTAGTTAATAAACCCCCTGAACCCACGTCAACCAAAATTCTGAACCCCTGTAACTCAACCTTACACCCTGAACCTTTGGTCATTGAACCCACCCTGTCACTCTCATTGAACCCTTCCCCTGATTACTTTACTGTGTGGTGCGGTGCATGATAGTGTTAAATAACTTCATATATACGGGATATGGTGATTTATTATGTCACTTATTTAGGACACAATAAACATTGGACAATCTCTTTATTAACAACAAATTTGGTCCTAACAAAGCAAATATCTATTAAGACCTTTCTTTTGGTACTAAAATGAGACTTTATCCTTTATGTTTTCGTCATATAAAAATATGTGATAGGACCCATGAAAACGTCCCAAACATCACAGATGGGTAAGCACATATTAAGACACTGGATAGCATCCTATGATGTGGTCTGTTATGACCTTATTTTGGTTGCGTAAATACTTTTATAGGACCAAATAATTAGTTTTATATTGTTATGAGTTTATTAGGATGCCAATAAATGTCCTAGATATTTGTTATAACCCCTTCTTATGGGACACTTTAATTTTGGTCGTATTAGGTTAAAGGTCCTATAAACTAATTTTATAATAGACGTCTTATAAACCCTTTTTTCTTGTAGTGGGCGGTGCGTATGAATATATCCAAAAAAAGAAAAGGGCCAAAGGAACATGGGCTAAAATAGAGCCCATAAACAAAAAGACGTCGTACTTTTCGAGAATTGAGTATATTTATAATTATAATGGGCTGGCTTCTATCCTAATGTAACCGAGCTTATGGGCTTACAAACCAACACATCACAAGATATCATAAAGATTATATTATGAGATCATTGACAAATTAGTTTACGCCTATAATCCCACTTTAAGACGATGTGAGATTTTATGTAAAAAAGATATGTAAATATTTATTGACTAAGGGATACAATAATAAATTGATATTATGACCTCTACAAAAGAACACGTGGCTATTTTTCACCAAACAAATGATTGCTGTATCTTACAGAGTCACACTCACACCGCTAATGTTGAGCTTATTTTTCAGCTTATTTGTGCTTATCAACTTTAATAGGTTTCGAATTGAAATGATGCGTTACATTTTGTAGTGTACTATGAAGGTCTAGTGCCAAAATAAACTTGTCAACTGATTTTCGAAAAGTTGGCGTCACCACTTAAGAGATTTTTGGACTGGGTCATGCCATAGGGGTAAAAGTGACTTCTTTCTTTGCCAAGCCATCTAGATGCTTATTGTTTAGGGGGTGTTTGTTTTGGCTTATCACCCTATTTGATTTCGGCTTATATTTCATAATCACCTATTTTTCGGCAATAAACTTGTACTCTTTTGTGATTATGTTACATATGCTAGAATTTAAGCTTGTGTTTATGATTGCGGTGAGCTGAAATAATCTTAAAAAGTGATTGGTTTCTTTAATATCTTGAAATATAATGGTGCATATCAGTTAGTACTACAATCGTTGTTTGGTATCAAAGTTAAAGTCTGATTAAATTTTAGGATCAAATGAGATTATTACGAATAACGTTGGATGTGTCATTTGGACTATGATTTATGATGTCTTAAGTTGCACAACTTGGGTTCTGCTACAATGTGACATGGAGCTCTTTTTGTGCAGATACTGGCTGGTCTACTAAGCCCAACAGATGGTTTCATGTATGTGAGTAAGCCTAAAAGTTTCGCCTTCCAAAATCCAGATCACCAAGTAAGTCGTCTTTTTTATGTTTATATTATTGTCCGTAAATGATCCTTCTATATGACTATATATGTGACCAACTATATATGGTTGACTATATATGACGATTCAACCTGACCAACGATGAAACACAACTGAGAAGAGTGACAAAAGCATTATTTGCTGTGGGCAAGTACGATTATTTGCAGGTAACAGATCAACATGTCTTGTGTTTCTAAACAATAGTTGTTTGTATTTTTATGATAAGTACATAACAGATATACAATATTTGAACTTAAAAGTTGATCGCTTAAATAGGAAGATTGGTAATGGGCAAAACACTCACTTTTGCTTGGAGTTTGGGTCGGTGATACCTGGTTTTGCACTTTCTTTCCCTGTTTTTTCCGTCTTGAGTCTGACAAATTAGCCCCTGTTTGTAATATAGCTCCCTCACCCCTCCATCAATCTGTCCGTAAACACCTTAATAGCTCCCTCACCCCTGTTTGTAACCACCTTAATAACCCCCATGCCTCCTTCATTGATCCCTAGACTACATCCCAGCCTCTGTCTCGCTCAATGTTGGACCTGGCCCATCTACGATGTACCCCATTAGCTTGCCTCTGCCTCCGGCTTAATCTTCAGTTGGGTCTGGACCAGATGGCTTAGAAGCCTTAGATCATACCAAAAAGCAGACGAGCTTAATGCTTTCTGAATGCTCTTTAGTTGCTTCTCTGTCAAAGTTATGCTAGCTCATACTACTTACTTATTCCTTACTTTAACCCCTACCAACGTTCATTGAAATAAACTTCTTCCCTGCAAGGTTAATATTGTCTCTTGGTGGTTCCGCTATGATGTTCTTCGCTACCAAAATACCACATTACATGGATCTCTTGTTAACTGCTCTGTGTAACTTCTTGTCCCAAGCTCCTTGTCAGGCTTAATAAGTTACACACCGCTTGCTAATTTTTAGATTTAAGTCTTACTGTTTGAAAAAGAGATTTATGATAATTAAAGTTTCGACTATTACGGTTCCTGCAACGCTTGGTTATTAAGTACTTACGTTTACTTTTCATTCCAAATTGTACTAAAATACACTAAATCTCAATTGCTCAATGTGTTCAGATACAAACTCTCAGTGGGGTCAGAAACAAAAGGTTGCAATCGCTGGTGCCTGGTTGAAGAATGTAAAGTATTTCTATTAGATGAACTAGCAACATTCTTGGATGAAAGCGATCAGGTATGGCTTATTACTCATCACACTAAACGAAATGGAATTTTTTCTCTTTTTGACGTTCATGTAAAATTGATGGATGACTCCCCTTCTTGTACATTCCTCCTTTACATGCATTTCGTTCTCATTTTTCATTTACCTTGAATTCCGCTTCGTTAGTTGATAAGTTGACTTGAGTGACAGGTCAACAATCACTTTTCTGTATGGGCCAGCTTGGGTTGACCCGAAGTCTTGGACACTTTTTGTCCAAACTTTTAATTTTCGTATATAGTCGGTATGGCAAATATAGTTTGAATCAATCGACTCTGAGTTCTTATTAGTATAAAATACGTTACGGGTGACTTTTGAACCACGTGACTTTTCGGCTTGCTTTTAGAAACACTTAATAAATGTCTTAGATTTGTACAACTGATCTTTGGCTAATTTTTTCTTAGATAACATCTTGTAGCCGTTAGTTTTAGATGGGAATTTTCTTTATTAGATCTTTTATTTGGCTGTTTGGAAACTCTTGAAAGCGAAAGGAAAAAGTCGTGGTATGACCAAACGCATACAACTAAAAGGTTATTTTAAGGTGGACTTATATTACGGATTGAACCCATTGCTAATATCCTAGTTAATCATTATATTGAGGTGGTCGTTCCTTGTTTTGATTATCTAGTTAACTTATTATGTCTAGTTTTATATGTCTGCTCATATGTCGAATTGGCTCTTATAGCGTATGAGTGATAGTATGTTATGCGTGTATATGATAACGACCAATTATGATGCATATTAGATCGTTTTGAGAAAAAGCCCGTAAATGATGAATTTGATCATCTACTGTTAGGCTCTGTCAAAAGAATGATGTGTGGTTTCACTATTATGGAATCTTTCTTGTTTCTGCTGCATTCTAGGACATTAGCACAGTGTTGGGGAACACCACATCTTTTCTTTTGCAATATATGCATCATGGATTTACATTGCAGGCCACAAATCATGATAGATTGCAAGTGTAGGAGATCTATGACATCTGCGTTCTGCTAATATTTTAGACATTTGCTGAAATCTGCATTCTGCTATTAAGTTTCAAGCTTACGACTATCATGTGATTAAATTCGTCATGATTAACATGCTTTACCATGTGATAAATGGAATTTGAGCAGCAGAACTGGTTTTCATTGACAAATTGTGGATAGGATTGTTGCATATGGACAACATTAGAGAATATGTCAACAGATGAAATAGACTGAGCACTAGTTGATTTTCTGGGATACTTAATGGTTAAACCGTTCTGGTAGACGCGACATTTTACCATTGGGCAAAAACGAGCTAGTTTTGTTTTTCTTGATCTGCAATGTTTGTTTCACCTTTTTCAAAATCTTAACAAATAACATTGCGTTGATCAGGTATACAAAACACCATTTAGGAGGTTCCATGCATCAAATACCTATGTTGGACATATCCCAGACATTTCCCTTTTAGCTACCAATGTATATTAGACCCGGCCGTTTCACAACCAAAATCAACTCATTCGTAAGTTGTAAGTTAGATAGAACCTCTAGTATAAATGGGTTTTACCGTACCTGCATGTATAAAGATGGTAACTAGTTTCGGAAATATTTCTTTAGCTCTAACCTGCAGCAAAACAGAAATGCTCATGTGTCTGTTACCTTCACATTCGAATGTAAATCCTTTCATCATTAACTAACTAATCACACATTGTATCATCAGATAAACTTACGCTTACAACCATGTCTCGTGCAACTACTGAAGCTGCCACTTGTTGGTTTCTGATTTGCTTCATTACCCTTCAACTACCCTGCATATGCTGTAAGTCTCACCAAGCCGACTTTTTATACGTTGGCAAGGAACTCGAAAAAGAAACCATACCATTGTAAACTGGATCACGGCTATACCATCTTCACGGCCTAAGACAAAACACATGGTATGAAGTCAAGATATCATACCCTGCTTCTGTAAGTACTTAACATTACATTACATTACGTTACATTACATTACATTACTTTACAACTACTTACCTCAACTTCTTGTAGCTAAACAGGCGTTTTATGTAAACAGATACCCGCTAGCTTCTCGTTACGACTGAGCAAAGGAGAGTTAGATGACGTACCTGTTAAACGACAGAGGAAGCTGCTTAATACTGAGAAGTTGATATTCAAAAATGACGATGCAGAGGTTTGTGGTTTTATACTTTTATTTGTCTATTGTTATTGTTATACCCTGTTTTGAGAGAGAAGCCAATGAATTGAGGTTTTGGTTATAGAGTGGAACGTATGTCGTGCTGACTGTGGAGGCGGAAGGAGTGGTGGCGATACCAAATGCAAAGGAGAGGGAAATGGTCATTTATAACATAGGTAACTTTTATCTCATTTGTTGAAACGTTTATCACATACATTGTTCTGGATGTGGTTATTTCGACCCGTTTACTTATAATGTACTTCTGTCTGGATTACGTCTGTTTCTCAACGGGTCAAATGGGTTGAGCTAACCGGATTTAACTAAAAAGAAAATGGGTCGACAATGATTCAAACTGTACTTTAAGTTAATTCACTTGACCTGTTAGAGACTAGACATGAACCCCTTGACCCGTTATGTAAATACATTAAAACTGTCACTTGCCACCCTCGTTATGTCAAGATTTTAGACACTAAATGGGTATATACTGTTGATGGTAGTTTGTGATGAGCTGGTAATGGGTATCCCACACAAAGCATGGTGGGTTGTGATACTCGCAGTTGTTTGCTTGGTTGTGGCATTTGTGATTCTTTTCTACCATCCGTTCTTATTGCAAGCAGTGCAGATCGAACACGAGGATCACCTTCCAAGAATTATTGACCTGAGATGATGATCCCCTTTGACCCTTCTCAATAATATTAAGGCCATGGGTTTGTTTCCTCTTGAGCTCACGTGTTAAAGAGTTTGTTGCACAGCCTTCTGGGCATTCGTAATGGACATTGTAACATTTTATTATACTATCTATTATTCTTATTACCATCATGATAATTTTTTTATTGACATATTCAAATAGAATCACTAAATTATGGTTCATCCTGAGAGTTTGCTACTAGAAGATAATGTCATTTTAATAACACCATATTATCTGGCCCCGAAATAGTACCCATTAGTCATGTACAATAACTGTTTGGTAATTCTAGAGCTGACAATTTGTGGTTACTGAACCAAGTGAGCTAGATAAGCTGGTACCTGTCGAAACCAAGTTGACCATCATGCCCATCCCCAAATTTTCATGACTCAGCGCACGTGCCTTCTTGTTTCTAGCATCTGCAACACTGTGGTATTCTGAAATAGTCTTCTCTAGCTTCTCACGAGCTTCCTCAAAACTTTTTTTTTCATCTGAAGAAACTTTTCATTTGATGATTTTACAGATTCTTATAGGATCATAATCTGGTGTGACGGTGCTTCGTTTCCAAATTTGATATTTTGAACCACGTCTCGCTTTTTCTGGGCTCACGAGAAATTAGATCCTAAATTTTCAAATGCATTGAAATCCTCTTGAAGCTTAGTTAATGATTTTCTGTGAGTTCATCTATAGATTTTTCTAGAAAAGCTTTAATGAGCAGATGCAACTCTTTCACTATCATCTGACACGTTGGTTTTGAACAAATTCAGAACTTTGGAAAGCGTCGGGGTAAAATTGCTCAATAGCTTGCATTAGCTATTTTGCCGCCAATCCAACATCATTCATCCACCACAATCGTGCTACAGAATCTTCCTGGGGCATTAGGATCGATTGTTGTATGGCCACTTTAGAGTGGCGGTGGGGCATCAAGAGATGACGAGAGCTTGGTGTACTTGACTTTAATTCATGCTTACAGTGATCACCTCAATCTGTATCTCCTCTCGGATGAACTTTAACCAGTCGTTGTTGGTATGTTGGAAAATGTGATCAGTCTCAGTATCATGCAGTCAACCATTGGTATGATTTGCATCGTCACCTGCAACAGCAGCGTCTAATATGCAATCACAATCAACCACATGCAATAAGGGCACCGTTTTAGAAATAAGGTGGCCAAAATGAGAATAGGAACAGAAATTTCAAAGTTGCGCAAAGTTTATTCAGTATGTGTAAAATCTGAAACCATTTCAAAAAGTTAAAATAGAATTGCTCAACTAGCTTATCACTGCACGCATGAAAATCTCAAATGTTCTGAACTAGCTCATTCGGCTATTACCCCGCAATTCAATTTCCGGACTATAATCAGTAGCATCAATGTTTCCAACAAGTTGTATGGGTAGAAACATGTAATTTCTATTGTATGGGTTGAAACGGAGGAATTGGGTTAACCCGAGACCCTTTTTGTTTTACCCATTTGAAAAGACAAATAAGACATCAAACCCTGGGCTTCAAAACCCTGCTGTAGCTACTTGGGATATGCCAAAAAAGAGTTCATCTGAGCCACCCAAATCAACGCTATAACAGATGCATATAGCCAAAGATAATAAAACAGTTTGAAACCACAATGTATCTTTATATAAAAAGAGAGATTATTAGCAACTACAGAGTAAGTTCCATAAAACTAACAAAAGCACCGATCAGGTGTCATAGATCTCCCTTTTATATGATACTTCCAAGACCACCTATTTCACAATGACAATGATTACAAGACTCCATAGCGGCAGGTCCGAATATAACATCAGTAGACTATATTTACATAATCAGTATAAATCTAAAACACAGTTTCCATCTTTATACATTTCATTTCAATTGGATGCCGTCTTCCTCAAGCTCCAAAGACGAGCTCCTATATTCCAAAGTTGAGCTCCCATCTAGATTCAAATTTGCAAAATAAGAGACTGTTATACTATGACATTAGAACTTGATCATATGCCCAAAAGTTCTATAAATACCTGTCCACCACCAAGATTTCGACCATAGGGTTGAATATCAATAATAATTAGAATATTTGATGATGATGTAAAAGAGACAAGGGGATGCACCTGCAGCAGACATGAAAGGGTACCAGCAGTTATACTATATGGCTTGCCCCTCGGTTATAGCAAGGCTTGCAGGAAAAGAATCTACAAATCAGAAGTATGACAGGAAACTAAGTTACCAATGATTCACTTGTCTGCAATCAAAGACAAAATGTGAAACAGAAACTAACCTTCGATACCAGCTGAAGAACAAGTTTCTTCCTCTGTACAGTTTTCATAATCTGGTCTGCGAAAAGATATAAAACTGATTTCATTCATACAGGACACCAAAGTAGGCCAAAATAAATAATATGGATATCATTAAAGCAGCTATATACTTGCTATCTATATCCAATGCAAGCATCAAAGCATGTCAACACTTTTTGCCGAATCTACTATTTCTTTGTTGGAAATACACAAGCACTCAGTTGTAGACTTACATAAGCCTACCATTTCAACCGAATACATCTCAACAGACTTCGCAAACCTATATTCTAATTAACTAAAGTAAATACGTAACCATGTTCTAAAGGAAGACAAATTTGAGGTCGGTTGTACTGTTCATTCCAATACGAGATGTATGTTTGAATCAATAAGTGCCGAACTAGTTCTCTGAGACACCGTAATATGCCAATTTGGATAACGTTGAAGTAGCTATTTACTCACTCAAGTTTCCTCAATATATTCTTCTAAAACTACTTATCCTCTCGAAAAATAGAAGTGTGCTAAAACAGTTAGGGTTTTGTGTAGAAGCATCAAGTTGGATTTGTGGACACAGAAGATATGAATGTTACTTCGGGCAAAAGAATGTTCAAGTTTAGTAGGTTACTCAAGCAGCAATTTGCACAGGTCTGCTGGTTACCAAATACTACATATGGCAAATAAGGTGCCATACTCTATCAATACTCTTCTAAATATTGGTCGTTATTACAGCTAATGATCTAAAGGGTCTGAAACACTATTACACATTACATTGTCCACTATTAAACATTACGTTGTCATTCGGTCTTATTCTCACTAACTAAGTGGTCTTCCGTTAATGAGTAATGTGTATCCGATGATGCAACAAAACCTTTGACAAATAGCGGAAAGAGAACTTTCAATACATTTTTGTCCCATTCAGGATAAACCATAACTTAATTAACCCCTTCTTAATAAGCATCTGAAATGGCAAATATGATTGCTTAAACTGTATTTACATAAATAATCTACTCTATTAGCATCTTTAGGCAATTTAAAACCTGTTGCCGTCCCCCTTTAGCTAAAATTCTGATGTGGCCATATTTGACCTGGTAAATGTGTCGAAATTACCAACTGTGCTTGATATCTCATAGTTTCATGTAACTTGCAGGTAATGTTTAGTAGTGTCCACAAAAAGTTACCAACAGAAGCTGGCATAAACGTAATATGTGTATCTCCAGGAATAGTTCAGACTAATTTTGTGAGTATTCTGAACTAACTTCACCATTTTGATCTGGTAAGTCATTTAATGATAAAAACGTGAATGCCTCTTTTTGTCCTTAAAAGTAACATTCACTTCTAACAGAAGTATATACATTAAAATTGTGTATTGATACTGCATTTTATCATTTGGCAATTCAAATAAAGTAACAGAGTATATGAATTTATTATGTAATCTAACTTAAATTGATTGTCATTTGCAGGCAAGAGATCTTCCGAAAATATTTCAGACCGGTTATCGCCTGATCCCTTATTCTATTTTCAAACGCTGAAGAAGGCAAGTATATTTTAATTTTTGAGCATACTTTGTCAAACATAATAGCGAAAATATTTCAATGAGGAATCTCAAACACACCCTTATATCCACATCATTTTCAGAAACCCCCTTTATCACAGTTATAATATCAAAACAATGATGTGAAAATATAGCAAAATGTTATTAAATTACTAAAGTAGTCGTTTTTACTTTTTAACACACAAAGAAATATGTTCAAGACTTCAAGCAATAATGCAAAAGTAGTAACTTTTTTTTTTGTTCAGTGGGAGATATATCACATTACCATCTTCCTCGTCTGATTAATGACCCAACACAGAAGTACATAAGACCAACATTAACATATCAGATAATGTTCGGTTAAGAAATATAAGAGTGTGTTCATGTTAGGTTTTTATCTCTAGCAGGCTAATTAGATTAGGTTGGAAGTCTCCCAAAGTAAACCACTATTTCACTTTAAGGGACACTATTTCACTATATCTGATTGTCTAAGTTTTGCTGTTTGTCTAGGAGAAACCGCAATGCTTGTGTTGAACCAGATATTAAGGGCCAACGAGATAAACTTTGTCATTCTTGCTGCTCTGCCAGCATTCTTTCTCTCCCTCGGTGTGCTCATGTTATCGAGTGCATGGGTCAAACAGGACACAAGGGTAGAAGGTAAAGGGAGAATTGCTAGAGTGCAAAGAAGACTATTAATAGTGGAAGTTGAAAAGAGAATTATGCAATTCCAGAATTACATCGATCAGGTCCTGGATAAAGACGCTCAATGTATGTATGGTTTGGTTCTGTACGCCTTAGACCGGCTTTACAGAGTGGTGTAGTGGCATGGGTTGGATTTTGACAATTTTGATCCGTTATGAGAAAACTGAAGGATAAATTAAAATAAAATTTGAAAATATTTTATTTAAATGAGAATCCTGATCTCGGAGTAAATTTATAGTAGTCACAGAAGGCATCACCGAAAAAGTAAAAACAAGGTTCTGGTGACCAACTTCTTTTTTTACCCATTTAACGTAGTATTATGTTATCTAGTCAGAGAAGGCAACACCCAAAAAGTAAAAACATACATCTACATTTGATCTGTCATTTACCAGTTTAGCCCATTATCCATCCCACCCATTTTATACGTGTTATATGAAGTGATTGGATGCTTAATTATATTTAATTTGTGGTCTATGATTAATTATAAACAAAGTCTATATTATATTATACCGTACTTATAAAAATGTGTGAAAATGATGCAGTTTGAAATTTTCATACTTAGGCTAAAATTTTCTTATGTTTGATAACTTGTCACAATCTATGCCTGCAAATAATTTAAAAAAAGAAATTTAATCTTCATTATTTCACAAATGACATATGGGATGACGAAAATGATTCATTATCGTCACTAATCATCATGCTTATGTTTGTTTATCAATTCATGTTTTGGAAGCATATCGAAAAGGATTCATTATCATCAATGCATCCTTTAATGTTTCGGGAACATATCGAATAGTATTCATTATCATCACTGGATCCAAATCACTTGACTAAATAAACTTGGAATTGAGTTGGTGTTTTGCATGATTATCGTGTTTAAACCTCGAATAGATTTTGTGTAATTTTGGAATTGAAGTTTGTCTATGTCAGCTGGTTCAATTGGTTAGTAAAGAAATTTGTATGGGTTAAATTAAGAATAGATGATTTTATGCTTTGTTTACGAAAATTACAGAGTTAGTTAGAATATTTGGAGTTGTTAGTTAGATCAGATAACATTTTCACAACTTGGTTTTCTTCACCCTTCAGGAATATTTTAGTCATGTGTTCGTTAGGTGTCTTCATCTCTATAAAATAGAAAAAGAAATTTTATCGTCGACATTTCATAAATGACAATGGAGTTGTTAGGAATTTTACAAAAGAGACAAAACCATTAGCATCTAATGACACACAGTAAATAAATATAAGTATTTCATTCATAATTGGCCATTTTTATAAGGTTTATCAACAATTAATTATTAAACAGGTTATCAATAATTAATTAATAAACAGCCATAGTTCTAATTCAGCTTAATAATACAATAATATGTGAACAACATAAGCAAAACCGATTAATATTAAGAATATTGGCCAGCTAGCTATAATTTATTTATATATAATAGTCATCGCATGTGTCATCAGTAATTAGATGCATTGTAGAGTTGTTAATAGTTGTTTAGTGATTGATTCATGAAGGGATAAATAATACGTTAATTAGCATAACGAGAAGCTTTGTATTGTGAAAAATAATAATTTCAATAAGCCTCTTTAGAATTTATTCGATCAACCCTATAGTTTATCTAAATTGTTGATATGCCTGAATTTACAAGAAAATCAAGTTCTTCCCTAGATCAATCATAAGCAAAACTGATAGAAAATAGGATTTTTCAGCCCTTGTATTGTTATGTCTACTAATTCATGAAAATGAAAGATACTTTTCAACCAATGTACTGCTATGTCGTAACTAAGCGCATGTCTATTAGTAATTTCATGGAAACAGAAAGATTTATAGCCAAATCTCACATCACGATCGATCTTGTGTGTAATCTTATGGGATTCAGTTCTTGTTTATATGTTTCATTTCAAGTTTTTACACAACTTTAGTGTTTCGCCATAAAGAAATCCTTAATAACTTGATGTAAAAACTATAGAAAGTTTAACCTTATAAGTGGTCTTTTGTGATTCATCATGAGATGTTTTGGGTTCAAAGTAGGCTTCAACCTCATGGGGCGACCATCTCCAGCGTAACAATCCATAATGTGAAGTAATACTAGTGGTTCAGTTCTATAGGTTTGCAGGGTTTGTGAAGCCTCGGGTTCGCTTTCGATCGGCTTGGGTTCTTTAGTTAATTAAAAGAAGATGGAGACGTACTCTTTCATAAAATAGATTATAAATTGATGACAGATTGGTATGACTAGAGTATTAAAAAAACACATTATAACCACTCATATAGATAATCACTGCGATTACTAAATGAAAACAAAGTTGGCTAAATTTGTGTTTATATAATTGTTTATTGTTATTTTTATATAATAACCTGTCAACTTACAACTTTCATTTTAATATTATCAATTTTAAACCTAACTACTATAAAATTTGGTGACGTACGAAATTAAAACTCAACTTGCAATAACGTGTGACGTCCTAATAATTCATTTTATTGATAATACTAATATCATGTAATGAACACATTTCGATTAAATAGTATCTATATATACCGGGTCAATTCCTTAATCTAAAACTTTTCACATGTTGTTTATTGTATTCAAACAAGGTCTACGTGAGATTTGCTTCATAATAAGAGGAAATCTTTTCACATGGAGTTTCTTTTTCCTTTGGAGTTTCTTAATAAGAAGCAAAAGTGGACTCAAACCTCTTATTCCTTTTGATGAATAATTTTTATAAAATTTGTTTACATGCTAATGAACATATTTGGATACTAGTCGGCCAATTTAATAACAACTGATTATAGAACATGTTCACATGCTAATGAACTAGGGTGTCTTTCGGTTCGGTGTTTAGGTTGTTCGGTTTGTTCGGTTCGAGTTGTTCGGTTAATTTTTCTTGGTCAACCTGAAAACAGAACCGAACAAGATTTAAACCGAATCGAACCGAAAATCAAATTTGAATTCGGTTCAATTCTCGGGTTGACCTAAATTATATGAATTTAAAAAAAAAATACATAATTATTTAAATATTTAGAAAAAAATTTTATTTCAAGTACAAAAAAAATGTATGTTTATATTAAGATTAAATTCTAATAGTTATTTTACATATATAAATATGTACAAAATTATACACAGTTTTCGGATCCAATTGTTAAACCCATATCCAACCCAAAAACTAAATTTGTAGTTCGATTCGGTTCGATTATAACCAACAACCCGACTTATATTTTCGGTTCGGTTCTAATTCTATTTTGATTCGGTTTTTGATTTTCGGTTTTCGTGAGTCAAACCCAAACAATAACAATGAACACCCCTATAATAATGAACACATTTTGATGTTAGTTGGAGTGTTGGACAGTTTAATAGCAACTGATCTTAAAACTTGTTTTCACATGCTAATGAACACATTTCGATGCTAGTTGGACACTTTAATAATAATTGATTACAAAACTTGTTCACATGCTAATGAACATATTTCGATGCCAGTTGGACAGTTTAGTAACCAGAGAGATTTACATGTGAAAATGTTCACATGCACATGTATTTGTACTGTATTTGTTTAAGCCTCAAAAAGATTATAGGACTTGTAAAGTTATGTTAATTTGTGATCTAACATTTACACCAATATGGTCATTAAGTAGCACACAATTCTAATGGCAAAAGTTAAAGCATGGTCATTCCGTTACCACTGCTTCATGAATTGCACTGGCTGTTTCTTTTTTGTTTAATGTGCTTTTTAATAACAATCTTATCTTTTTCATTCATTCAAATATTTAATTAGATACATGTAGAAGGCAAGCGAGCAACAAGTTGCGTCGTGAAGAAATAATAGATAAGGGTAAAGAAGAAGATTTGAACACTGAATCAAACACTTCTATTAATCAAAACGAGTACGAATCAAAAGATTAAAAGGTCACCACAGCTACACTGGTGTGACCCTATTATCTAAATGATAATAGTCTTACAAGAACAAGAACAAAAATGAATAAACATGATCTGGGTTACATATTTGAGAGAGTATTTTAGATCAAGAAAACACACACACAAAACCCAGATAAAGAAGACAAGAATGGGAGCGTCCCATACTTATTCCCAAGAGACGAGTGGTCAAAGCGTCAAAGAGACGTTTGTCTCTAATAAACATCCAAGGCCACAACTTTCCCAAAAGCCAGCTTAAGTCCTCCACCTCATCAGAGTCCATCAAGCTAAGTCCAAAACATAACTGCAAGAATAGAAAATAACACAATAAGCCCCTCAAGTGTCAAAGAGGTATCTGATTAGGTCAAAACTTTTAATATCCCCCCTTAATCAGATACCTCATATATATTAAGCATGCCAAGTTTTTCAACAAGGACATTGTGTTGCAATGTATCCAGTCCCTTTGTGAGGATGTCTGCTATTTGATTAGCAGAATCCACCTTACAAGTCTTAACAACACCACTCAAAATTTTCTCCCTTACAAAGTGTAAGTCAATTTCTAAGTGTTTAGTTCTTTCATGAAAAACTGGATTTGCAGCTATCTTAATAGCTGAGTTGCTGTCACAGTACAAAGTAACAGGCAAAAGATTTTCACATTTTAAGTCTTTTAAAATCTTTAAAATCCAGATGACTTCACTGGTTACTGAAGCAAGAGCTCTATACTCTGCTTCAGTAGAGGATTTGGAGAGAGTGTTTTGCTTTTTACTCTTCCAGGAAACAAGATTGTTATTAACAAAAACACAATAACCAGTAACAGATCTCCTAGTAACAACACACTTAGCCCAATCAGCATCAGAATAAGCATTTAGAAACATACCAGAAGTCTTCTTAATGTGAATGCCCAAACCTGGAGAACCTTTAAGATACCTTAATATCTTGAAGGCTGTTTTGAGATGAGATCTCAAAGGAGAGTGCATAAATTGACTCAAGCAGTGAACAGCATAGGATATGTCAGGCCTGGTATTGGTTATGTAAATAAGCTTACCCATCAGCTTTTGAAAGTCAACAATATTATCAAGTAAGGGGTCATCAATGGTTGCCTCATTAGAAATAACAAGTTTAGTGACCAAAGGAGTGCTAGCAGGTTTGCAAGCTAACATACCATACTCAGAAAGAAGGTCCAAAACATACTTCCTTTGATTCAAGCAAATGCCACCATTAGTATCAATGACCTCAATACCCAAGAAGTATTTCAACTTTCCTAAGTCCTTAATCATAAACTTAGTTTTCAGAAACATTTTAAATTTTTCAATCTCACCAACATTGTTTCCAGTAATAATGATATCATCAACATACACAAGCAAGGCAAGAAAAACATTACCAAGAGACTTAGTGTACAAAGAATAATCAGATTTACTTTGAACAAAACCATTTTCACTTAACACAGCTGTAAGCTTAGCATTCCATTGCCTGGGAGCTTGTTTAAGCCCATACAATGACTTCTTAAGTCTACAAACCATGTTGTCACCACCACAAAGATATCCTTGTGGTGGTTTCATGTAAACAATTTCATCAAGATCACCATAAAGGAAAGCATTATTAATGTCAAGTTGGAACACAGGCCAGGAATTCACAATAGCAATATTAAGCAAGCATCTAACAGTAACCATCTTGACAACAGGGGCAAAAGTTTCATCAAAGTCAATACCTTCTTTTTGACCAAAGCCTTGGGCAACAACCCTAGCCTTGTATCTTTCTATTTCACCACTAGACTTAAACTTAAGTTTCCAAACCCACTTACTACCTAAGGCCTTCCTACCCTTAGGTAATTCAACAATATCCCAGGTGTCATTCTCAAGAAGAGCAGCAAGCTCAGAGTTCATAGCATCAACCCAATAAGGGTTTTGAGAAGCTTCAAAAAAATTCTTTGGCTCACTGTTTTTGTTAAGTTGGGTGACAAAATAAAAGTTTTCATGATTAAGTCTAGAATACCCTACAAATTTTTCAAGACCATATTTAACCTTGGAGTTAACAACAAAATCATTGTAGTTTTTTGGAAAAACAGAAGGTCTGGTAGACCTTCTAACACCCTGAGTGGGAGCACTTGGAATATGGTTCAAGTGACCTTCAGACTCATTATTTTCATCAAGTGTTGCTGCCTCCTCTTCCAACCTAGCTTCAATATCCTCACTGTTATGAGCATCATCTCCAATATTTGGAGAATCAACAGTGTCCATATTGTTCCCAAGGTTGGGAGAGTGGCTACCCTCACTTTGTGACTCATGGTCACTATTATGGCTACTTGTTACTCTCTCATCATCATTAGGTAGCTCAGGGTTATCTAAATCAAAAAAGTTTAGCAAATTTTTATCTTGACCAAGATTAAGGACATTAGACTCATTATGCTTGTTTTTTGAGAAAGAATCCTTAAAAGTAAATATAGACTCAAAAAAACTCACATCTCTAGAGACAATAAACTGATTCCTATCAAGACTAAAAAGCCTGTAACCCTTCTGAGAATTAGAATAACCCATCATAACACATTTTTCAGACCTATTAGACAATTTATCATGACTATTCAAGATAGTAGCAAAACATAAACAGCCAAACATTCTGATAAGAGAGAGATTAGGACAAGTATTGTAAATCATTTCATAAGGGGACTTTCCATTTAACACAGAAGAGGGTAATCTGTTAATGAGAAAAGTAGCAGTTAGAATGCATTCAGACTAAAATTTCAAAAGAATTCCCCCTGAAACATAAGACACCTAGCCACATTCAATAGGTGTCTATGTTTCCTTTCAGCCACCACATTTTGCTGTGGGGTATAAGCACATGAAGTCTGATGTAGGATGCCATTGTTGTTACAAAACTTATTAAAGGCTTGATTAACAAATTCAGTACCATTGTCACTTCTAAAGACTTTAACGTTTCTTTTAAACTGATTTTTAATCATTTTATGAAAAACATCTAAAAAAGTAACAACTTCATCCTTGGACTTAATGAGATATACCCAAACAGCTCTGGTAAAATCATCCACAATGGTCAAAAAATATCTATGGCCAGTGTGACATGTCACCTTATAAGGACCCCATAAATCAAGATGAACAATGTCCCCCAAGTACTTAGTCTTATGGTCACTTAAAGGAAAAGGCTTTCTGGATTGTTTAGCCCTTTGACAAACTTCACAATAGTCATACTTATCATGTTTATCAAGTTTCAAAGTGGTTTTTAAGATATCTAAAGCAGGGTCACCAGGATGGCCAAGTCTACAATGCCAATCATAATAAGATAGAGAACAAATAGGGACAGTTTTACTAGCATTACACTTAGTACCTTTAGTATCTAAGTAGTATAAACCACCACATTGATTACCAATCCCTAGAATGTTTTTCAGATTCAAATCCTGATTCAAAAAAAGGCATTTATTTTCATCAAAAACCACAAAAATCTTGTTATCCTTGGCTAATTTATGCACAAATATCAAAGTAACACAATACTCAGGAATAACCAACACATCAAACAAGACAAGACCATTTGCCAGTTTCAGATTTCCAATCTTAGATATGAAAGCTTCAGTCCCATTAGGATGATTGACTTTAATTTTTAAGTGAGAAATATCAAAAACATTGTCCAGTTCCTTTTCATCATTAGTCATATGTTGGTTAGCCCCAGAGTCAACCACTTTCCCATGTTGAGTAACTTTGGAATGAATATTAGAACAAAAAAAGTTACTGAAGTTATCATTGAAGGCTTTACTGGAATTAAGGTAAGTACCTGCCATATTGGCCTGCACACCCTTCTCACTTCCATTGTTCTCTTTGATAAGAGAAAGTAAAGCAGAAAGTTGTTCATCAGAAAAGACAGAATTGGGATTAGTCCCCACAGAATTGTTAGAAACATTTTTTCCTTTAGGGTTTTGCCCAGGTCTCTTTTTGCCAAAATCAGCAGGGTACCCAATGAGTCTAAAACATCTATCAATAGTATGCCCATTGTACCCACAATTTTCACAAATCACTTCAGAATTCACATTAGGTCTGTAGGTGTTACCATTGGGCCTATAGGTATTCCTATTGGGCACATTAGGTCTAGGGTTACTATTGTAGTTGGGGTTAGTATTGAAATTAGGTCTAAAGCCACCAGAGTTATTACTCTGATTTCTTTGAACCACATTTCTGGTGGGCCCATTAGCAAAGAAAGCAGATGTCTGATTCCTTTGAGAGGAACTAGACACATTGCCAGAGGCAACTCTGTGAGACTCCTCACTAGAGATAATAGCATAAGCCCCTTTGACATCAGGTAAAGACTCCCTAGAAAGAATAGAACTTCTAATAGTCATGTAAGAGTCATCAAGACCCATTAAGAATTGCATCAATTTCAACAGACTATTATGGTTCTTGAATTCACTAGTAGTAGAACACACACAATTAGGAAGCTCAACCATAGCATCATATTGTTTCCACAAAGCATTCAAAGTATGATAGTAATCAGAAAAATTAGAACCATTTTGTTTCAAAGTGTTAATCTTATGATGCAAGTTAAATATCACAGACCCATCAACCTTATGATAGGTTTCTTTCAGATCATTCCAAACATGCTCAGCTTTCTTAGAGAAGATTTGACCAAGAAACAATTCATCAGAAATAGAGTTAAGAATCCATCCTAACACAACATCATTGACTCTGTCCCATTGTCTTCCTAACACATCATTAGTTAGGGATCTTTTACAAGATCCATTTATGAAACCAGTTTTATTTTTTCCTTCCAATGCCAAAAGCATAGCATTAGACCAGATTTGATAATTCTCAGTTCCTTTAAGTTAATAGAAACACTACAACAAAATGAAGTTAAGGCAACACCATTAAAGTGTTGTATTATGCCTGAAAAATGTTGCATTACACATAATGCGATACTTTAGCAAGTGCTATGTTATGCAACGTCGCCTTAGGCATATGCAACACTAATTATTAGAATAAGAAACACTTTTTCAAAGTGTTGCTCATGTTTATGCGTTTAGCAAATGATTACTTTGTAATGCAACACTTTTTTAAACTCAACGGCAACACTACTTACACCCAGATACAACACTTTTTATGTAAGTGCAACACTTTTTTAAACATTGCTACATCTAAGTGCAACACTCTTTAACGAAACTGCAACACTTCTTTAATTAGTACACTAAATGAGCGGCACTTAATTTATCAAGTGCAACACTTTGCGTTGTTTTATAGCATTAAGCTGCAACACTTTTTTAGTGATAGGTAACACTTTTGTACGAGATAACAATGCTACAAATGTTATTTTCTTAAAATAAATATGTAAAATAATGTTTCATTCCATTATTGTAGTAACAAAATTCCATCGATTATAAAAATAAAATGTATATTGTAAGTGCATGTACATGTAACTAACAAAATATGTCTCGAGTCTACAGAAAAAGAAGTAAAGTAATCGCATTGCAATCCTATGAGAATCTTTAAATCTTCCTTTGCAAATCTTCACTGTCAACTTGACTTAGCCCAAAAAGCATGTAGTCTTTTGTATTCCGTTGTATGCTACAACAGTTACTAGTGACTCGGAAGATGCGAAGAACATCCTTGATCGACACCCAGAGCAGGTACAGTTTACTATCACTGATAACTGTCAAACACGTCATTATGTAGTTTCAACACAACATAGAGGAACTTATGTAGAAAATCTGGTGAGCTTGATGACGGACGATAATCTGGAACTTCAAGACTTGCATGGGTACACTGCACGACTCTAACTAGAAATGCAAAATGATTTAAGTATTTGCTCCGAAAGTACCAAAAACTGTCAGATATTCCATCTGTGAATGGTTCTATGCCGACTAGTAAGACATTATCGAGAATTGTTTGATTATATTTGACGACCAAATGACTTTATTCTAGTCAAGACATTTATATCATGGAAGAGTCAAATATTGGGTAAATCTGGTCCCCTTGCCCCCTTGCTATTTAAATAAAGTTCACATGCTCCGGTTTAACTGATTTAACCCAGTGAGTCAACTCACACAAACAATAAAACAGGAAAAGCATAAGTCAGAATCAACAGTAAACTCACCATGAATGACTTTGAACAATCTACCATTACATTGATAATCATAAATCACAAGCCTCTCCTGTGTAATAAGCCTTAACTAGAACCAAATTCGGACGGCGTAAACTACCAACCGCCTCCAAATGCTTCTCAAAAGCCTCACCTAATGTAATATCAAACGACGTGATTAATGCCTGAAAATGCATGTCTTTAAACAGAATTATGTACTAACTAGTAGGCTCTTTAGATATAACATGACGTTTGACCTTTTCACAAGAAAAAATCTCATCTAGACTAGTCTCGTCAAATGTACAAGTTTCTGATTATGCACGAATGGATCTAAGTGACTTTTTGCATCAAATAATAACTAAATATAACTTATAAAGCTAATAACTAAAAATAAGAGCAAGGGGCATACTAACAACAGGGCGTAAAAACTAAGTTGGTCCTATAAACGCACAATGGTTTCACCGCCATCAACAGCTCATATCAGCCACTAAGATTTTTTTATTTTCTGGAAATGTGTCTCGGCTACAGAACGCTGACACTCGCCTATTATTATCAACTTCCGTTAAGATGATCGAATATTCCCTTGTGCTATAACACAAAAATACCAGTATATTACATGCGCAAAAAGTTAGTTTCACAAAAAACTCCATATACTAGTTTCACATCATTAGAATTTTTTAAATCAACAAATACACCAGTACACAAAAACAAGTTAAAAGAGGTCAAGATTAGGTTATGGGTTTCAAAATCGGATACGTTATGAGCTTACGTGTAGTGTGTGATATTGTTTGTTGGAAAAAAATAATATCATTTGCTAAATTTTTTGATTGTTTTAGTTGACTACGTTAGGGTTCTTTTTCTTGTGATGTAGTCCAAGGTCAAACATTCATGATATTTTTCTTCATCGAAAGCTTCAGAAGGTCATACAAAATGTATTTTCACTACTACTAATGGAATTCCGAATGTTGAGTGCCACAATTGTGTCTCCTAATTTTTCCAAAATAATTTTGAACACTACAAAGTCGGACTTATCTGCAGTCCAAGATTACTGTCATAGTTTACTTAAAACTATGCAAACAATGGTTGGTCCATGTGCATTTGTATAATATCAGATAATAAAGTGGTAAGTTAGCTAACATGATTTTTGTATATTTGTGTCTTTCTGATATCTAAATTTCTTGGTTTATTGTAAACCTGTTGATTGGATCGAGCTTGAACCTATGCAATTCTAGCACCTACTGCTATTCAGGGACCAGGTTAGCTAATATATACACTAGGTTGTTAAGTTGACAGTGCTACCTTGCAAAACTTGAAAACCTTAGGGAAACATCAATTTATTCTCTTGTTTCTACATAAAAGTTGGCCACTTCTTTTTTAATTATCCTTCAAGGTTATACCTTGCACTTATTTCTCTAGAAAATCAGGAGCATAGCACTAAAGCCTATTTTGTTTGTGTTTACTTCAGGCACTCTAAAGCACGAACTATTGTCTCTCAAAATGACTATGGTAAACGAATTAGGACTTACCCGGATCCTTCAATGAGTATTTCTTTAAATGTAACTAATCCAGCTCCTCCGGTAAACACTTCAATAGCGGATGTCATGATACACTTTTAAGGCTTGCTTTATCATCCACAAATCCATCACCTATCAGTTCCCCGCAAAATGCTAAGTGTCCACCACCAGTTTCAGACACCAAAAATAATATTCCACACTAAACTGAATGGTGCCATTTTGTTAAAGGTTGTTTGGGGAACATAAATGTTCAGTAGGTCTAGTTTTTTTTATCAAAGACTAAACATAGGAAAATTGTACCCGGTTTATGTTCGGGTTAGCAGTTTCTTGTTTAACCGTTTTAACCCGTTACAGTGGCTTACCTAGCAGACTATACAACAAGTGTATCATCTCCTTTGCTTTGAGATACTAAAAGACCAGCAACCCATTCTTCACTTTTATTGTGTCATGTCACCCAAATCTTTTACATTAACAGAATTTATCTTACTCGATATACGTTGTTGACTAAATTAAACATAATACATAGTAAGTAATAACAAGTAAATGGATATTAGTAAAAGCGACCCAAATCTGTGGAGGATCATCTAGATGAAGCAAACTAGCAACTTTCCCACCAGGTATGATCTTGTATCCCGTTGGTTCCTTAATCTGGTCAAAGCCGCCCAGTATAAAAGCATCTTTCGTTGATCAGTTCTATAATTCGTCTCATCTATTATTCGTCTCAATCCTTTAAAAATTAGAATAAACATGCAAAATAACTCCCACAGAACAGATGCAGAAAAAAAGACACATGTTATACAGTACGAGAAACAGAGGTCATGTATCTCCTTTGACATCTAATACGGCCATATGACTCAAATGTTTCCATGTTGTTTTTAGGACAATGTTGGAATCAAGAGGACAAAGAAGCAATTTCAAACCAACCTCAATCAATAAGTTATAGCATGAGTAGCTGCATAATAAGTGCGTTAGATAACAAGTCGTGGTACGAATATATTTATATTAAATCGAATATTTATATTCCCGACCTATTTAAAACTCAGGTCAACCCTGAATTGACCCGAATAAGTTTTTTTACCCGAGTGACCCGACCCGAATAGGCTTATTCGGGTTCGCGTTGGGTCGGTTTTTCGACACCCCTATATGGTATGATGCACACCCATATTAACCAAAAAATCCAAACAACACTTTTACAACATTGGCAAAAAAATGGGGCGTGTTTGTTTCGACAAGTCCTGTTTGCGGGTTTTTGTTGGTTTTGGACTAAACCTGCCGAGACTGAAAAACCATAAACATGGAAACGAGACCGGGCCAAAGGTCCTTCAGTCAGGTTCGATTTGTGTTACGCGGGTCTGATTTTTTTTCCGATTTTTGGATCTGCCATGCTCAACCCTATTTTTGGAACCGATTTATATACCCTCAATTATGAAAGCAAGATGGATAGCAATACCATTCGATCAAAGAACATAATTAATTTTCCAAGAGAACAAACCATATAAAAGCATCTACAAGATCTTGTTAACCCGAATCTGCCCGGAATCTTTAATTTGAAGATACAATATGTGATTAATACTAAAGTATATATAAACAGATATAATATGAAAAATGAGGCAATTTGAACAGAATAGATCCCTAATTTTGGGATACTAGTTTCAGATTTCATAAAAGTTTAGCTAATGGGAATATGTTAGATATCCAATCAAACCTAATAAATAATTAATATAAGAAGATTTTCACATACCTTATCACTGGTGGATTAGATTCAGAAGAAACGCCAGAAGAAGAAGTCTAAATGAGAAATCTAATGTTTCGATCCCCTTTTGTGGGTAAGTGAGAAAAATATGGCAGGAGAGATATAGATGGATTCATAAAAGGTTTTTTTTAGTGTGTTTTAATTTTGGGTAAAAAAGGGGGCGGGAGCAATATAAAAACTAAGCGGGGATATTAGTTTTCGATGAAATTTTTTAAAATTCGTTTTTCATTATATATTGCAGCACTTTTTTCATTTGTTGCGCTATATTCATCAACTACTTGCAACACTTTAATTAAAGTGTCACTTTTGATATTAATACGCAACACTTATTTCCAAAATGTTGCCTTTTCTTTACTTTTATGACAAATGCAACATATTTTGGAGTGTTGCTTATAAAATGTTGCATTAGGCTTATTTTGTTGTAGTGAAATCACAGTCAATGTGGCAGAGTCATTTGGGTGAAGATGCAAAGGGTCATTAATATCAAGCTTACTTATCAAGGTGACAACAGATTCTTCCCCAATCTGGTCATCTTGATGTTCAGTGTCTGTGTCACCATGAACACTAGTCATAGTGAAGGGACACAGAAACTAAACTCCCCAAAAAAAGAACTTAATCAAAGTCAACAAAGTTCCCAGGCTTCCAAACCACTCAAGGGTGGCAGGTCAAGGGCAAGACAGTGATTAAGGGTCCAAATAAACAAAATACCCAACAATCAAAAAGCAAGATCAGCAAAAAGAGAGTATCCAAATATGAGAGAGTATAAACACAGATAGCACCCAAAGAACAAGTATAAACAAATAAATAAGCAGAAATCTGAATAAACAAATAAGAAGAGAGAGCAGAGGTGTTACAATGCATAAACCAAAAGCTCAATCGATCTGTTTCTTCTAGATTCACTTAGTCTAGAGGAAACAGAACCTCCTCACCAAACCCTAATTTAAGAAAAATTAGGGAAAAGTGCAACCAGCAACAGATCTATGAAATAGATCTAATAAAAACGTCCCTGCACCACGAACAAAGTTAAAACATATATAATATAAAAAAACCCCCAAATATTTTGAAACCCTAAAATTAAAAAATCGATTTTAGGATGAATAAGAAACAATAAGAACAAAATCCTTTTAAATCTGACTATCTCAATAGCAGATCTATCCAAAAAACGTTTCAATTTAAAAAACCCCCAAAAAATTTTGAAACCCTAAAAAATATTTCCAACAATTTCAGAGAACCAGGGCTCTGATACCATGAAGAAATAATAGATAAGGGTAAAGAAGAAGATTTGAACACTGAATCAAACACTTCTATTAATCAAAACGAGTACGAATCAAAAGATTAAAAGGTCACCACAGCTACACTGGTGTGACCCTATTATCTAAATGATAATAGTCTTACTAGAACAAGAACAAAAATGAATAAACATGATCTGGGTTACATATTTGAGAGAGTATTTTAGATCAAGAAAACACACACACAAAACCCAGATAAAGAAGACAAGAATGGGAGCGTCCCATACTTATTCCCAAGAGACGAGTGGTCAAAGCGTCAAAGAGACGTTTGTCTCTAATAAACATCCAAGGCCACAACTTTCCCAAAAGCCAGCTTAAGTCCTCCACCTCATCAGAGTCCATCAAGCTAAGTCCAAAACATAACTGCAAGAATATAAAATAACAAAATAAGCCCCTCAAGTGTCAAAGAGGTATCTGATTAGGTCAAAACTTTTAATACGTCGCAAGTTTTTTTTGAATTGAGAAGTTAATTCTATGAAAAACTACATTTATAGATTTAAGTGTTATACCGTTGCTATTCATAACGAGCTGAATTTTCTTCAGAAGATCAACCGCTTCAGGTGCATCAAATGCTGTGATAATACATACATTTTTTTGATAGTTTTTTCTTGGAATGCAGACACTGGTAATCAAGAAGATGGTCAAGTTACTTGAATAGTATACAAGTTGGTCACATTACGTTGGATTCTATTGTCTTTGTTTTGGTGGAAGATTTGGTTATTCGGGAGTTAAATCGGATAAATTAGTAGCTCAGATTATGGTTTAAGACGTCATAATGGTGATTAGAAGTTGATTTATATTTTATGCTAATAGATCGTAAGGTTCATATGTGTTTATTGGCTTGTGAGAGTTGAGTTTTATACGCTTATGATGACTCTTTGATTGTTGATGCGAGGTGTTCTGAAATTTCTAAGATAATCTTGTTATGTGCTCTTAAGAAGATCCTGTACACCAAATATCTTCATATGCATTTGATATCACACTCTTGAAAATATTGAAAAATCAAATATTATATGAAACTATATCTTGTTAGTACATATGTTCAGAGTTTTCACTAATCTTAACCTACAAAAGTGTCCAGATTCTATCTTTGAGAATCTTTAGAGGTGTAATTGGTGACAGTAATTCTACTAGAATAGGTAACTTAGATAACTTTCATCGATTCTCATGATAGAACCTTACAGTAAACTACTTTTTTGTTCCTTTGATGCCATGTGAATAGTACTATATGCCATTATTCTTTACCTTTTTAGATTGAGCACAACTATCCATATGATTGGCGAACAAAAAAGCCTGGAATTTTTAGGCCAACTGTTATAAACTTAGAGAGGCTGCTATGAATGCGATTAACCAAGTAATATAGACAATACCTCAGGTGACTAGTATTAAGTATATATAACTAGTACATAACATTTCATATTTTCATTGATCTTCCGGATTTGAGATTGCTCACTTGTAGTCTGAGTAAATTTGACAACTGTTTGCTACAACATCAGTCTTTAATTTTGGGTAGAATATGTCTGTTATATAATTAAGTTAAGTTTTTTTTTGTTGGGTAAAGGGTTTCAACCCCGTAAAATGTATTACATCAAAAAATTGTTGAAGTACAATTGATATTGGTGTTGTCCTATATCACAACCCGTTACATAGGCTACAAATAATGCACCAAAGTGCAAAAAACTACATAAGAATAAAATGCCACTCTTATAACTTAAATAAGTAGGAACACTATAACAAACCATATTTAACTATTAAACGACCAAGGATTCCAATTTAACTCTCAACTCTTGGAAATTGCATGATGCATGTAACTGACCATTAAAAGATCACTACTGCATCCGTAGAAACGTTTCTTAGTGTAAGAATGCTAGACATAGACGCAAAATGTTACAAGGACCATTAGATCAGCCCTACTTCCAAGATAATATTATCATCCTTGATAAACAAGTGATGATATAACCTGAAGAGATACATGTCACGAGCAATTCGTCACAAGGGAACATTAACAGCTCCTTAGGACATGATAAGCAACTTTAAGCCCCACTCCATGCATGATCCTTCACGCAACTGATAAGCCAAAAAACCCACCATGAAGAGTATTGTGGATAACCACATACTACGTCCATTGTGGTCAAATAAATGACCACAAAACTACAATAACAGCTACTTCATAATACGAGTCGTGTCCCTTGTAATATATCATGAACACGGACATACACGACTGTAGCATGTTACGAGGGACTATAGGACAAATCTCCAAACAACCCCTACTTCCAATACTCTAAACAAGTAGCCAAAGCACTTCCCATAAGAAACACAACACCACTACCAACTAGATCATTCCATATAATTAAGTTAACTTTGCTTGTTCATAGTGATAAAAGTAGACTATGATTAGTTGATTTTCTTTCAGTTGTGCCTTAAGTTTTACAAGGTTGGGTAATGGATTGAAACAGGCTTGACTTTAAATAGGTTGGTCATTTTTGTTAGTAGATGAAACCAGCCATCTCAGGTTGACGGGTTGGGTAGATTGCCAAAACCATATTATTACACTGAATAATCAAAATTTTGAATAAAAATTATTTATTGTATAATGTGAACATTAAAAGTACTATAAGTCTATAAGCAACATTCAAAACAGTTGACAATCCCGATAAGCTATATTTTTTATCTACTCGTTGTAATCGTAAGCCAAATCAACACATTCATTAGTATATGCTTCACAGATCGTGTCCAAGCATGTGCGAAAGGCTGAGGTTAGTTCTATGATACTTTGTGCAATTAAATAATGTAAAAAAGCAGCACTTTTATATGTCAATTCCTACAACATTAGAGAGAAAAATAGGAAAGTTTTACTAAGCACTTTTTATATACATGCAGCTTCAGTGCCTTCTCTATTTGCTAATTTTGGATTTTCTTTTGAGTATTTCCCCTGATCAAGTGGATTATGTGAACGCCCATGTTACTTCTACACCTCTTGGTATATCAATTTGATTCATAATTCTCTTAGGTTCGTCAATCAGTATTAGCATGTAAAGTTGAAATTGTTAGGTCATTAGGTGACATGGTAGAGGCTAGCTCTTGTAATTAAAACTCTATTTTCTGATCATGCCACATCTGGTGCCTTGGCTTTTTCATCTACAAAGGTAAAGTCGTTAAGATGCTTCAAACAAGAAATCCTTTTTTCTCATAGCAAAGATAATGTAATTAGATCACAAAATCGATTTTTGATTTGTCGTTGGCAAAATAGGCGAGTCCGGGTAAAAAATTTGAATGGATCAGGTGGTTGACCCAAAACTCTTTTTGTCCAAAAAAAGTTGTTTGCAGGACCCCCACCCTCCACACGCACTGGGCTCTACTTATTCATAAAAAACGAATCAAAATTTTAATGTCTAGTTTATAGTACTGAAGCACACATTGTTGCAGTGGAATATAGCCTTTTAAGTTTTGATAATATAGCATTTACAATTGTTCATTGATGATTCTGTAGGTTGAGATTGTTTCCATAGTCACACGAAACGCGGTACGCTTCGGTACGGAAACGAGAGACGGAAACGCGGTACGCAGGTCCTAAAAATTCGGTACGAGCAAGGGTAGGCTCATTTCGATACGTTTCGATTTGATGTACCGTATAATTTGGTACGGTGTACCCAATTTTAAAACACTGTACCACAGAGAAGAAAATATGGATGGAAGTTTCAGTTGCAGAAGGTTTAAAATGTGAACTTCTCGACTCAAGTTGCTTCTTTTCTTGACCACCGCACTCCTTATAGACGTTGCTATGATGTTATTGTTGGCCAACTGGGTCGTTCTCATAGTGACACAAATAATTTATATCTCTAATGGGCAAATCTGGTTGATTAAAAGAGTTGGCCGAGAACAAAACGGGTCGAAAACTTTATAAATCAGTTAATTAGTATAATCGGGATTATATTTTTTGTAATGGAATAAGATTGGGGATTATTGATGCACAAATACAGTTTTCTTAATCAATAGTCACACTAATTATCCATAAAATTCTAGAATTTTTTACAAAAACAATGTTTCGGGTTGACCTGTGTGGAGCCTGTTCCAACCCTATCCCATTACACAGCCTGTGCATTTTTTCACCTCTATAGTGTACCATGTTCTTCTGTCGATATTCCAAACCTAGGAGTGAACATACTTCTGGTCAAAAAAATTCTATTTAAAGATGGAGTTGCTTGGTATGTTACTGCTATTTTTTTTTATATTATTGCATTTGATATCGTTAGAGTTATAAGACACGTGCAGATGTTGAATTTTTGAAAGGTGGATGCACGTTTTTTGTAAATAATTATGTATCGTCAGTTAGTCATTTCATCAATTATATATGTGATGCCATATATGTTATCGAAGAGACAAGTGTTCCATGTTGCAATATTATGGTCGAGAGATATATATGTGACTGATTCTGAGGAGAGACTTTGAGAACAAAAAATACAAGAGAAAGTTTTGACTGAATTAAGGAGAGTGGATTATCGGATGAAATAGAGAATTCGATGTGTTGTTTTAGATCAAGCATCTGTAGATATACTCTTAAGAACTACAGTATGTTTTCTTCTGAAATTTTTTATAGATGACATATGCATAAAGATGAGCATTTCGACCCAAATCCCAAAACCGAACCGGAATCGTCCCGTAACCGTACCGATTGATTCCCGGTACCCGAATCCCGTTTGAGACGGTACCGGGACTACAAAATAAGGTGAAAAGAAATTCGGGACCACTAATTCGGGACGGGACCGGTACCAAATCGGGAAATTCCCGAAAAAACGGGAAAAACCCAATTTCTCGGTACCGGTACCGATACCCGAATCCCGTTTGGTACGGTACCGATACCATTAATTTATGCTCGGGAAATATTCGGTACCAATAATTCGGGACGGGTTCAGGACGGGACCGATACCGTGCTCATCCCTATATATGCCATGACGAGCTTTGAATTTTGATATGTGTTATATGAAGTGATTGATGCTTAATTATTTTTTAATTTTTAACTAATGGTCTATGATTAATTATAAACAAAGTCTATTTCATTTTCATGTGTTTGATAGCTTGTCACTATCTGTATATAATTAAAAAGTTATCTTCGTCACTTCATAAATGACAAATGAGCTGTTAGGGACTATATGAAAGAATAAAAGATACAAAACCCAAAAAAGCAAATGACCAACTTAATAAAACTAGCAAATGGGAAGAAGAAATGTTCTACTGTAATTAAATTAACTGTGAATATTTAATATTTTAAAATTTAAACATAAAAAAAGTTGTCTACAAAACAACTTGGTTTTCATAATATTTTAGTCATGGGCCGATTTATAAAATAAAAAAAATAATTTCATCGTCAACATTTTCATAAATGACAAAGGAGTTGGTAGGAATACGAAAGATACAGTTTAATAACAACTGATTATAAAACTAGTAAATGGGAAGAAGAAATTTAGCCAATGTTCCATTGTAATTAAGTTAACTATGAAAATTTAATATTTGGAAATTTTTAGATAAAATAAATGCCTACATAACAACTTGGTTTTCTTAATATTTTAGTTACAGGTTGGTTAAGTATCTTTATCTTTATAAAATAAAAGAAGAAATTTTATTGTCAACATTTCATAAATGACAATGGAGTTGTTAGAAACTTTACAAAAGATACAAAACCATTAGCATCTAATGACACACAGTTAATATATTCCGTTCATAATTGGCCATTTTTTATAACGTTTATCAACAATTAATTATTAAACTTGTATTCATGTTTGTTGTATGTGTTTGTTCACATGTTCATTTATTTGACTAAATGAATTGAAGACTTTTTAGCCCATGTTCTACAGTAACTAGATGCACATTTACTCATTTAGTGATTTTGACATGAAAATTAGCCAAGAAAATGTCACTTTATGATCTTGAGCTCGTGTTGTCTTCAGTTTATGTTAATGTTTTGTTTCAACCAATTCCAGTTTTTATTACCAAAACATAATCCTTGAACATTTCGTTATCATCTAGTGAATGTTACGTAATTATTGAAAACTTCTACAACGATCTTGTGGCTTCCTGTATAATATGTGTGTAGTGCGACTAACATCACATCCAAATTAGTTCTGCATCACTTTTTCACTCCACTACTAACATCACATCCAAATTAGTTCTGCATCACTTTTTCACTCCACTACTAACATCATATCGCTGTGAACAAACTGTGATAAAACAACCAAATTCACACACACAATACCCGTAACTTTGTTTACCAACAAACCAAGTTCTCCCATAAAACCTAGACCGATGTGGCGGAAGCTGGAAATAGAGAGGACGGGGGCCAAAAAAATTTCTTTTGATAAAAGTTGTGCACACTAATATTTAGACAAAGATAAAAGGTTTCTACATTGTTTGTTGTCAATACGGGGGGCAATTTGAGTTTGTGAGGGGGTGCACTTTAATGAAGGGCAATCTGATTGTATTTGACGAATCATGGAGGGCAGCCCCCCTTAATTTTCATGTACATCCCGCCACTCGGTGAGGGGTGACCGTTTTAATTGATAAGAAAAGATCAGAAGGAGAAAAGAAGTTTTATTAACAAACTCTTTTTATTTCTTTCTTATGAAACATACATGGAGCTTGCACCTATAAATACTAGTACAAAGATGACCTTTAAAACAACAAAACGTCATACAATCAAAGGACAGAATAAGACTTGGTCTTTTGGTAGAATGAAAGGGTATTAACAACTTGGCTTGCCCCTTTATTTCTTAGTTACATTTTGACCAAAAGAGTTGCCACTTGACGATTCCATTACTTCAATTAAGTTTATTCTCAACACTCCTCCTTAAACTTAATTCTCTTCTATCCTTCATGCCTATCATCCTTTTAAAATTCTCGAGGAGCACTGTCGGTAGTGGTTTCGTGAAAATATCAGCAACTTGATCACGACTTGGTACATGAACCAACTGCACTCTTCCTTCCTTGACACGATCTCGGATAAAATGAAAGCGAATGTCGATATGTTTACTCCTTTCATGATTAACTGGATTTTTATCCAATTCTATTGCCGATTGGTTGTCGACTCGAATCAGTGTTGCTTCAGATTGTTGATTCTCCATTTCCATCAGTAAATTTCTTAGCCAAATTGCATGGCTAACACATAAAGACGTTGCCACATATTCTGCCTCACATGTTGATAGAGTCACAATTGGCTGCTTTTTTTATAGCCATGTAAATGCCGTGTCTCCAACAAAAAATACATATCCCGATGTGCTCTTTCGATCGTCTATATCTCCACACCAATCACTATCGGAGTATCCTATCAACTTGCATTCTTTCGCATGTGAGTAATGCAGCCCTAGTGACTGTGTTCCTCGAATATATCGTAGAATTCTCTTCAATGCTTTCCAATGCGAATACACCGGATCCTCCATGAACCGACTCACAATACCAACACTAAATGAGATGTCTGGTCTTGTGCAAGTGAGATAACGGAGGCTTCCGACTATGCTTCGATACATGCTTGCATTCACTTTTTCCCCTGCATCAAATTTGGATAATTTTGTGCCTGGTTCCATCGGTGTTGATACGGGATTGCAATCAACCATCTTACACTTCATTAGGATATCCTTTGCATATGCCTCCTGTGAAAGAAAAATACCATTTTCTCCTTGTCTAACCTCTAGACCAAGGAAGTAATTCATCATACCCAAGTCTGTCATCTCAAATTCTCGGGTCATAGCCTCTTTAAAGTTATTTATCATCTGCTTATTATTCCCCATAAATATTAGGTCATCGACATAAAGAGCAACAAATAAAACATTACCTTCATTTTTCTTCACATACAGAGCATGCTCATAAGGACATTGCTTAAATCCATTTTTCTTGAAATATGTGTCGATACGAGTGTTCCATGCTCTTGGAGCTTGCTTCAATCCGTATAGTGCCTTGTTCAATTTTAATACTTTGTTCTCATTCCCGGTTTTCATGTACCCACATGGTTGTTCAACATACACATCTTCCTCAAGCGTGCCATTCAAGAATGCCGACTTGACGTCCATTTGATATATTGGCCATTTGAATTGAGCTGCTTGAGCAATAAAAAGTCGAATCGTTTCTATTCTTGTGACGGGAGCAAACACTTGATCGTAGTCGATCCCTGCTTTTTGTTTATACCCCTTTGCCACAAGTCGTGCCTTGTACCTTTCAATCTCACCTTGGGCATTCATTTTCTTTGTAAATACCCATTTGACTCCAATGGGTTCAGTTCCTTTCGTCAATTCAACTATATCCCAAGTCTTGTTTCGCTCAATCGCCTTGATTTCTTCATCCATTGCAGTTTTCCATTCCTTGATTTTAACAGCTTCCTCAAAGGTTATATCTTCTGTATCAGCCATAAGACATACTAAATGTACCTCACCTGTCGAATCATACAACTCTTGCAAACTACGTGTTCTTTGGTTTCTTGGCTCTGCTTCATCGTCACTGCTAGGTACATTGTTTGAATTGTTTGTTGGCTCGTCAATTGATATTGTTTTTCCTTGTTCTACCAGTGGTTGTGCAGAGTTTTCCCAATCCCATTCACAAGCCTCGTCAACAATTACATCTCGGTTTACCACAACCCTCTTATTTATCAGATCCATAAGCTTATAACCTTTTGTTTTCTCATCATATCCAATAAAGACCAGCTTTTTACTTTTATCATCTAACTTTGTTCTCCTCTGATCAGGTATGTGTCCATAAGCTACACTCCCAAAAACTTTGAAATGAGATACTATTGGCTTTCGACCACTCCAAGCTTCTTGCGGTGTTTTGTTTTCTAATTTCGCGTGTGGACATCGATTTTGTACGTAGATCGCACATTGAACGGCTTCTGCCCAAAATTCCTTTGGCATATGTTTACTCTTGAGCATTGACCGAACCATGTCAAGAATGGTGCGGTTCTTTCTTTCGGCTACACCGTTTTGTTGCGGAGAATACGGCGCGGTTAAGAACCTTCGTATGCCTTGTTCTTCACAAAAAGTCATAAAGTTTGTTGAGACATATTCGCCTCCCCTATCTGATCGTAAAGCTTTAATGAACTTACCAGTTGTCTTCTCCACCATAGCTTTAAACTTTTTGAAAACTTCAAACGCCTCTGATTTTTCTTTAAGAAATTAAACTCATGTCTTTCTCGAATAATCATCGATAAAAGTTATAAAATACCGTTTACCACTAAATGATTCTGGAGAAATTGGCCCGCATATGTCTGTATGTATTAGCTCAAGAGTACTCGTTGCTTGATATTTTGTCTTCTTTGGAAAAGAGCATCTTGTTTGCTTACCAATCACACATTCTTCACATAGTTTGTTTGTGAATTCCATGTTTGGTAGCCCGTGCACCATGTTTTTCTTTACTAGAAATTTCAATCCTTCGGGATGTATGTGACCAAAGCGTAAGTGCCATAATGACACTTTGTCATCTACATCGACTTGTAAACATCTCTCTTGCACGCTTCTTAAGTTCAACTTGTACATTCTATTATTTTCCATTTCAACTCGTGCAACTCGCTTTCCATTCTTGTCATTTATGTGTAGTGTCCGACCATTCATATGAACTAAGTATCCCCTTTCCATAAGTTGTCCTAAACTCAAAATATTACTTTTGAGATCTGGTACAAAGTATACATTTTCAATCGTTCCTCTTGTACCATCATTCTTGAAGAAGGAGATAGTACCCCGGCCTTTTACTTGAACTTTCGATGCGTCTCCAAATGACACATGCCCGTCTTTTACAGCTTGTAATTCTTTGAACAAGTGCTTATGTCCACACATATGGTTGCTTGCACCAATGTCAAGATACCAAATCGATTCATTATCGATATTATTGTTGATGTTGGCCATTAACAGAAACTCATCTTTTGTCTCTTCTTCAGTAACTAAATTTGTGTTCTCCTCAACCTTTTTCTCGCCGTAACAATCCCTTGCGATATGACCAGACTTCCCACAATTATAACATTTCTCTGAATAACAATCATTCGCGAAGTGGCCATACTTCCCGCACTTGTAACATTCCACATTAAAGTTATGTGATCGACCACCTCTACCACGAGTACGTCCCCTGCCTCGCCAATTTTGATGACTCTTTTCACCTATTTCATCAAATAAACTTTCTTGACCACGCCCTTGAACAATTCGATCATTTCCACGACCACCACGCCCACGTCCTCTGCCGCGGGAGCTTTGTGAGTACAATACTGTATCTTCTTCAATAACAGCTTTACTTTGGAGAGCTTCTTCGAGCGTCTCTTGCTTCTTTTTCTTCTTTCGTTGTTCATGTGCCTCTAAGGAACCTGCAAGCTCATCAATTGTTAGCACATTGAGGTCCTTTGACTCTTCAATAGCACACACAACATTTTCAAAATCATCGGCCAGTGAACGTAATATTTTCTCCACGACTCGTGAATCACTAATCGCCTCTCCGTTGCGTTTAAGCTGGTTAACTACAACTCGTACACGCATAACGTAATCAGACACACCTTCTGAATCTTTCATTTTCATGCCTTCTAATTCCCCACGAAGAGTTTGAAGGCGAACTTGTTTGACTCGGTCCGCACCTTTGAACTCCCTCTCCAGAATGTCCCATGCTTCTTTAGATGTTTTGGCACCAGCAATCTTTTCAAAACCCGACTCATCCAACGACTTAAATAGTAAATAGAGCGTTGTCTTATCTTTCCTACGTGTTTCTTTCAGTACCTTCAACTCATTTCCCACCAAGGTTGCTGCACCAACAGGCTCTGTAAATCTAGTTTCCACTGATTCCCACACATCTTGTGCTCCGAGCAACACACGCATTTGAATACTCCAACTGTCATAATTCAGTTTCGTAAGTTGTGGCAATGGTATTTGCCCAAGTGAACGACTCCTAGAATTCATATTGGCTCTGGTACCAATTTGATAAGAAAAGATCAGAAGGAGAAAAGAAGTTTTATTAACAAACTCTTTTTATTTCTTTCTTATGAAACATACATGGAGCTTGCACTATAAATACTAGTACAAAGATGACCTTTAAAACAACAAAACGTCATACAATCAAAGGACAGAATAAGACTTGGTCTTTTGGTAGAATGAAAGGGTATTAACAACTTGGCTTGCCCCTTTATTTCTTAGTTACATTCTGACCAAAAGAGTTGCCACTTGACGATTCCATTACTTCAATTAAGTTTATTCTCAACATTAATGTCCATGATTATAACACCAAAATGTTGTCCTAGTACCTTATTAAATTCGGTCTTATATTGATGAAGCATCATATTATGTAACGGTGGATTTTTGGTTCGGTTCAGGTCTATTCACTAGTTACATACTAAACATGAAGCGGCCATGAGAAATTCTAAGGAGGGACTTTGAGAAACAAATACAAGAAAGGTTTTGACCAATTTAAGGAGTGTGGATTATCTGATGAAATACATAATTCGGTGTGTTCGTTGTTTCAGATTAAGCATCAAAGATGTAGTCTAAGAATTATGTTTTTTTCTGAAAATTTTTATGGATGACATATGCGATACGTGTCATATGAAGTGATGGTGTAACACCCCACTTGGATAAGTGGACCGTTACGTGTATTTATGGCGTGTCATCAAAGCATAAGGTAAATGTCCTAAAACATTAACTGACCATAAAGGAAATACCAGAATCAAACATCGGTAATCCAAACATAAGCCCAAAACATGAAAAGTAAAATACTGAAGGAAAGGACTAAACGATGTCCAAATACGAACAGTAATGTAAGAAGTGCATAAGTAAGAAATCTGGATAGCTCCCTTTCGATTGCACATGCTCTCAGAATCCTAAGGGTGTCCTGGTGTACCTGCTGTTAGAACATGAAAGAACTACGGCTGAGCATAACGCTCAGTGAATGGATATATAAGCATGAATGGAAGGACTGAAATGAACATATAATAATTACTACAATTGAAAGACTGAAATATCAAAATATAATGGAAACTGTTTATATTTTGAAAACTTAATTAATATTTAATAATAAACTGGATTACTAATTCATAAAACTGTGAACATGTATATACCGTATTTTAAGTGCCAAGAGCTTATATAAATCATATACTGAAACAACGTATACATGAATACATAGAGGGGTGACCTCGTCATGCTGTAGAGGGGTGACCTCTAAATACCTGGGTGGAGGGATCAGCTCCAATGTGAAGGATGTAGAGCACACACCACATTCACCTGCTAAACTGTAAACTGTAGCCTAGGATGCACCCATACGCCCCACTAATAATACTGATAAAATGGCCAAGCTGAACTGAGTGGAACGCTGCGGAATATCACTCTCCCGCAGGTGAGTCATGACACCGGTGCCTCAAGTGTCATGGTTACGGTACCTCCATAACTAGTACTACTGACTGGTCATACTTGTATATAAGGCTCAGGCAAATTAGCTTAATTATAAAACCAATTTATGATAAAACTTATAACATATAATTGGGGAAGACATTTGGCTGCAGACGAGAAATCCTAATCATGCATATAAAGAGGAAAGGACAAGAAATCCTACCTTAACCAAATCTTAGCGAAATAAAACGTTCGAACTTGTGTAGTGGTCCAATGATCTACAATAATGTAGCAACTAGGTATCATTTAGTGATTTATCTTTTCACAAATGATTATAGTTATTAACATGATTAACTTACTCATTTGACTATAAATTTGCATGATTACGTATTATGAAAATTCACATTTATGTAAGCGTCAATAATATGACTACAACTAATATCAATGTTAGACGTCTTTTCCTTTTGGTCTCCATGCCCATCATATGTATATGGACTTGTTACTGATTATGGTTAGTGGCATGCTATGTTATGTATAAGATGTATAAACCATGCACCTGTAATATGAAGAAAAAAAATGAACGATTTAATATGAAGGTTTAAGGAAAATTACCTACGGTCGAATGAGAATAATAGGAACCAAAACAAGTGTGAATGCCGACTAGATCACAATTGCTACGGTCTGATGCAAATTGATCGGACTTTAAACCCGCGTCCAGCCGAACATAATCCGGTCACAAACTGATCAAAAAGCGCGGACTCACGAACCACCAGCGAACAAGCAGAACCGTTTATCTGAACCGCGAGATTCTAACCTTAAAGATTGACTTGAATCCAAAGCTATACCCGACAATCGAAATCGTCAACCAAATCTTGCCAAACTCCGAATAATACTCGAATTGAAATAGACGGATAAGCGCCGATTTAACATCAATACGAACGAGACGTAAACAGAACACGAAGCCAACAGGATCACAAAGTACTCTATCAGAATCTCGATTTGAGATCTTCCTTAACATTGCCGTTTGCATCTTCATTTTGATCTATTAGTTTAGTAGCTTCATTTTGATATTTCTTTTTAGACACTGTCCATTGGTAATTGATTCAAGGTATTTATATTGTGTGAATGCTTATGAGGGGCAGGGCCGGCCCTGGCACTGGGCGAAGTGGGCGACCGCCCAAGGCATCACTAAAATAGGGGCATCAAATTTTCAATGTTGGGTTTTTCCTTTTTAGTATCAATTTTGGAAATAAACGTGAAGCCACCTTTAGATCTAATAATAAAATAGAAAGAAATGAAAATGAAAAAAGTCTCTGGTTAATGTTACGAGACATGATTACTCGTGGAGAAGAAGATGAGTATGGTATTTTTGGTAAGAGCTAAAAGTCAAAAGAATGGTTTTAATATCAACTCACTTGTTTTGTGTGTTCAATACTTCAATGCCCACGTGCCAAGTTGTGCTATAACTTCTACTTGGTACTGTTCTACATTATTTTTGGTGTTTTTTAAATATTAATCAAGCATATGATTTTACTATGCAGTTCAAAACATTCTTTTATCTATGATTTTCAGTAATTATATCATTCAATTTTGCCATGTTTCAAAACTAAATATAGATAAACCGTACACATTTACACATTCATATTTATTTTACAAAGAAAATGATAACAAAAGTAAAGATATATAGTATTCCTTTGATGAAGTATAGACTAAAAAAAATTATATAATGAAAATGATGTTAATTATAAAATATTATTGTTTATTTTAGTATTTTTGAGGGTGTTCAAGGTGCTGCTACTAAAAAAATTAAAAACTTTGGACTTCTAAGATTTTTTATATTAACAATTGTAGCCTTATAGGTATATATGCACACATTTATTTCACGTAAACTTTTCCTCGATAGTATATGTAATTTTGCTCGATGTCTCAAAATATTTCATATATTTAAAATTTTAGTCATAGGACTACTAAACCGGCAAAATCATACTCTAAATACCTAAAATCGAGCTTTGCTATTTATACCGGGGGCATAATTTGCTGATCTCGCCCAAGGCATCTGAAAGCTCAGGACCGGCCCTGATGAGGGGATTCATGCATGTATATGCGTTTTTGACTTTTCCCGATTAACTAGCTCCTCATAACCGTTTCTATTTTTACTATGTATCATTAATTACTGATATCTCTTTTATTATAATAATGATCTTCTTGTCAATTATTGCATACGTTTATTTCTTTATTCACTTTCAAAAGTCTTGGTTAAAGAGTTGTAACTGCCGAAACTAAAACTTCAAGAAAACTTGGTACAGGTGGTACTTCATCTCGAAAGATCTGTCAACTTTCATGTCTTTATGCTTTAATGGTATTTTTATGCGGGTTTTACAACTCTTCCCCTCTAAAAGAATAATTCTTCCTCGAATTAAAGATATGACCGTACTGGGTTTTACAATTATTCTTCCCCTAAAAAATAAAAAATAAAAAAATAAAATTCGCCTTCGAATTATAAGGTATTTAAGCTGGTTGGGGTAAAAGCTGAAAGTATACGTAAGCGGAAAGACGTATAAGCTGAAAGAACACATATACTGAAAGAACATGAAAGCTGGAAAGGTCTATGAGCTGAAAGGATAATTCGTCTTCTAATTAAGACATAATGCTGCTGAAGGGTATAAACATGACATGACTGAAGTCAATACGTAACGTGACATGACTGAAAAGGACATGAAACGTGACATGACTGAAAGAATATAACTGGCTTATAGAAGGAAATGGATGAGAAGTCCGGATGGACTCCTCCATTTCAAGTGGCTTCCCGCTCGAAACGGTTCCTTTAAATATTTTGACATACTAAAAATCTTGTTCTTGATAACCTTCTCCTGACGATGCTGAATAGTTTCTGGTTCCATATTTAAGACGAAATTTCTGAATCCGATAGAATAAATAAGCTAAAGCATGTGGAATGCATGAACGATACGTACGATTCTCCTAAAAAGCTAATGTTTATCTCTCAGCGTAAGCTGCTGAGAATATATAGGAATGAACTACGTGAACAATTGTGAACGTGCTACGTGAGCAATTGTGAACGTCGCTCGCGATTATATGAGGAATACCGTGCATGAAGTATTCTATGAACGTGATACGTGAAGCATACTGTGAACGTGATACTAAGATATATCATGAATGTATGCTGAAAGAACGTCGACGATACGGCCTGAGACGTGAACGTATGTCTGGTCATGGAGAAACCATGTTAAACTAGAGTTCGGTCTTCTCAGAGTTCTGTAGTCAAATCCGGTACAAAACTTGGAACGTATCCATGGAGATGGGATATGAACCTGAACATGAACAACGTCATGAATGCGAATTTTGAATTTAAATCCTAAGATATCATAAACATGAACTGAAACAGCATCATACTGTGAATGAGACATAATCGTGAAAGTGAAGATAAACGTGAACGTAAGGTGAACGTAACATACACGTGATTGTGCACATGAATTCTGTCTAATATGATGGTCAATGGAATACCATGAATTCTTACAATTTACTGCTAAATTTACTGCAGGTCCATCTACTGCGTAATCCTCTCGGATGAAAGAAAATGCGCAGGCTGATTACATGGTTGACGATGACTTAGATAGTATCATACTTTTCTGAGTCTCTGGTATCTGATAACAAGAATTTCATCTCATTTCTGCTCAGAAATTTCTAAGGATTGTAGTAACTCACTCGCATGACGGCGTTCTATCTCAAACATGCGGTATGTCAGGCATCGAGATATGAACCTAGTTGCATCAATGTGTGATACTACTTCCATCAAAATTCTGCCTGGGATTATGGGACATTCTGGTGAAAATCTGGGTGAATAGTCATGAAAGAATTATGAATCTCGGTAATTTAGATCTCTCCTAGAGTAGAATCTTGTGGAACACATAATCCTGCTTAGTCATGGAAAGCTAATCGTGAGAACTGTCAGCAATTTTCTGTGGTAGCAGTCAACTGAGTTCTAGAAGTCTGGTACTTTAGCTACAGGCGTCGGTCTTGACCATCTGTTGATGGCCTTCACCGGCGCCGGATTTCTAAAATTTCTTTCTGCGAATATAGGGTTGTTTAAAAGGCTACTTCGTTCATCTGAAATTTACATCTGGAAAGCAGCGTAAATAATATTCTCCTATCGGACATTCTGTACAACTGTGAGAGATTATTCTCTTGTACTCCTCTAAAATTTAGCAGATGAACTGTCATCGATGATACACTGGCGATTTTGTCTGAGAAGTCATGGAAAATTTTATTCAAAATTTTCATACTATAGTTGGAGCAAATGGAAGCTTGGAAGTGTAAATCGAAAATTTAGAGAGACTATAACGTGTGCAAAGGCAGTCTTAGAGACAAAATGTTCTTTCTTTCACCACTGATGGTAGCATGATCGAAAATATTCTGAAAAACATACTTTAGACATCGTAGCAGATCAGATAACCTTTCTCTACGTGGAAGGAAGCATTGGTTAAGAATGATGATCTATATAAAAAGAAATATCTTGTGGTCGATACATGATGTCATGATACCGGCCTTCTTCCTAGTGGTTCTTGATGGTGCGCTAGGACGAACAAAACTTCGTTTCGGTAACTCATGCAACAAACGTTGCCACTCTTTTAACTTAGCTGAAGCCTTGCAATAAAGAGTTTTGGAAACACATTCTGTTCTTGGGACAAGCTTGATGTTAAGTTCGGTCTCGTGGTTAGAGAGGAATTTCTAGAAACCTTCTGGACTGACATTTGGAAATTTCTGTAGAAATCTGTTGATCATAAATTTAAAGAATTTCAAAAGTTTAGTCCTGACTGGTAGCTAGAAAGTCTTCAAAGTTATGGAATAATGAGTCGCGTGCTTATAAAGCTGAAACAATTTGTACTGATTTTCTGACAGAAGTAAAATGAATATATATGGATTTAGTAAGACGAATTTTGTCTTCAACTGGAAGGAAAACTTAATAAATATAGGTGATACTGTGAAGTCTTTTCCGGCTAGGAGGTAGTTAATGTCTGATTTAAAATAAAACTTGCATGTGAACACGTGTAGTAAACGTGGCAACTTTCACTGAATGTGTTCGTCTGAATCTCACAGAACGGACACTGCGTCTCTAACCTGGACAATACGCAAGTGGTAGTAACTAAATCGTTAATGGTCTTATTTATGCGTGGCATAACAAAATGGGTATACCCCCTTGGAGGGTACCCTGAATTACTGAGGATCTGGTTTAGAAGGCATACTGGAGTTATAAGTCTTGACTCGCGCCTTGAGAAGATATTCTTATGACATGTACCATGACTGGTATCCTGACACGTGTCTTCTGAAATGATACTTGAGACCTGTGTCTTGACTGGTGTCTTCACATGTGTTTTGGTAGGTGGATACGAGTAAGGTTGAAAATTTTTGTAACTGCTAGGATTTGCGGACCGGTAGACTGCTGTCCTCTGTATTTCTGGTCACGTCTGTTCTGGAGTTCTGATGGTTACTGACTAATTTAGTTATTAGTACGGTAGTTGTCACTGCTGTCCTGTCTGTCAGCTTTAAGACGGTAATTATCACGACCGTGATTCATGTAACTATTCTGCTGAATGGTCGGCTGGTTACTGATTCCCACTCTTATGACTGAAGGAATAACTAAGTGACGTGTGACATCTAACTGAGAAATTAAAAGCATGGAATGAAATGGTAGTGTTTGATGGTTGGGGTTTATTCTTGTCAGAATTTTCAAGTTTATAGGTTTTGTCCTTGTTTTGAAGAGCCTTCATAGTATAACCAGCATCAACATCTTGAGAAGTCTTCAAGGTATTAGAAGCATCAGCCGTTGTGAGATCTTCAAAGTGTTAGCAGCATCAGTATCTAGTGAAATCTTCAACTCACGAGCAACATCATCATCTAGTAAAATATCGGCAAGTAAAAACGTCTGAGATGGTTGAGGATCGATTAGAGATATCCATGGAGTAAGGTACATGGAGTACACCTGGAATACCGTACATGAAGTACAAAATAAATACTACACATGGAGCATATCTGAGACACTGTACGTGGGGTACATATGGAATACTGTACATGGCACTAGTGGGAATTTTATGGGATTACTCGATACTGGTGTCAATTGCCTGACATGATCAAGGAAATAAATCGGTTTAAACGGTAATAAACTGAACTGAAATGAGTAACCTGCGTAGGCTTAATTCTGGTTTGTACAGAGGTTCAAGAATATGATTAAATGGGATTTTAACAATGGTCAGCGTGACGACATGACTGATGAAGACCAACATGATTTATTATGAAAACAGGATTTTACAGTAACCCTTCTGTATCTTAGCATGAAAACATCATCACCTTGCTGAAAACGTAACCTCTTAAGGAGACATGAACTCAACCAGTATGAAAACGACATCCACATGAGAGCATGAAACTTGACTGTTACCAGGAACACAAAAGTGAAGTCAACTGAGGTTTAACATCAACTGATGTGGATGGCTATGGTTCAATCTACAGAATTCAAAAGAGAAAACATGTGACTAAGTATGTGCGATTTTGGTTCGATCCATGCTTGTCAAAATTTTCTGAGAACTGTCATGTATAGAAATTTATAATCTAGGACTAAATATGGTTGGTTGTAGTCCAATTCATATTTGTCAAGATTTAATGAAATGTCAGGATACGACAAATGTGAACAACTATGGATCGGTTCACAAAACAACATTTGACTGAAAAGCATGAAATTTGATCTGAACATTGGTGAACGTATATGGGCTGGTTCACCAAGTAATATTCGACTGAAAACATGAATCTGACATAAATAAGGATAAGTCCTATGGTCAGTTCATCTATACAAAAATCTGAACGGGCAAGGGTGAACGCCTATGGTCAGTTCACCAAAACGAAAACTCGCTAAAAGCACATGCGACTAAATATGGCCAGTTCTGTACCAAACTTTTATTTAGTCAAAACTTTAATAAAACTGACTGATAATTGAAGAAACTGACTAATAACTGCATGAGGAACATGAAAGATAACGACGCCAAAATCTGGGAAGTTCGTGGTGACTACTCACTAGTCACAGGTCAAGTTTTAGAGCCTACAGGTCGAACCTTGCGCTTTGATACCATAATTGTAACACCCCACTTGGATAAGTGGACCGTTACGTGTATTTATGGCGTGTCATCAAAGCATAAGGTAAATGTCCTAAAACATTAACTGACCATAGCTAATGAATTGAAAAAACTAAGTAAAATCTGACATCAACTCAGTGCTTGCCATGAATCTGGAAGACATCTCTGATGCAAGGATGAAAAAAGGGTTCTTAAATGGTTGAAAGATCAAATATGCGTAGTTTGAAAATGAGTTTGTTTAGGAAAGGTTGATGCATTATCTACTAGTTGAAATTGCTAATCGTGTGTGAGAGTCATAGTCTGAGGAGTATTTTCATTCGAGTGAATGGAGTTGAAAATGGGTCGAAAAGAGTCTTTAAGATTTTATGGGTTGATAATCTCGTCTATTGAATATTGATCCTTCCTGTTGTGACATCTAATGTCGAAAGAGGTTTTTGGAAAATGGAGTTTGTAGAAATGGAATTGAAAGAATAATAAAGCTGATCCGGTTGTTTATTGATGGTTTGATACTTAGACGTGTTCTTCAAGGTAAGCAACAATGATATCGAAATTAACTTTCAATCTATCAAGAAGACTCGTAAGGAGTGATTTCAAGTCCGGTTTGAGTACTTGTTTTGAACGTCTAACTAGATATTATGCTGTCTTTTGAAACGATCAATTAGTATCATGGATCTTCCAATATACTAGTATCATTTTGGGTTTTCTATATCTTACTGCGGACCACTGATGTATAACCAAGCATGGAACACCATGTTCTTTTCATTATATGTATAAAAGTTTATTGTTGTTAATAGCTTTAGATGTTAGCCCTGTTGCATGAACCTTTAAGTAGTCCGGCTTAAAGGGATGGTCCAAAGTCTGTTGATCGAGTGGTTGAGGATCTTCCGAAGTCCGTATACACGCAACAGTCATGAGTTCATGCATGTGAAGGCTTAAGTATGGGTTCTCTCACATCCAGTTTTTTGGTTCAGATTTAAATCACATTTTTACGGATAACAATTGTAATGACTATGACTAGAAAACTAAGTTTGTAGCTTTGGGTCATATCCAAGACTTGTAACAAAATTAATTTTGACATGTTTTCTTTATTCCAGCTTTAGGTAATCTATCTTACAACATAATAATGTAAGGCACTCAAAAAAGCCAGCATAATACGTCTCTTTTTGATAATGCACGCATGTTGTTGCAATTAAAAGAGGTGTGAATATTATATAAAAAAAGAGGTGTGAATATGAAATTAGTGGGTATATATAATTTTATAATGTTTCTTTTGTTTTATTTTTGTGGTAGGTGGGGTAGCTTTTATGCTAAAGCTAATTAAAACAGAAGGAAGTTTCCCCCGTAATCAATGGTCATAAAGTTAATGGGCTATTATTAATTTTACTTTATTATTACAATAATGACAAAAATTCCTCGAATAATTTCAAAATTTCAAAGTTAATATAAAGATAATTTTTTTGAAAAAAAAAATGAAGTATGGAATCAACTTTATCCACTAATAGTTTCAAATTTTGGCATGTACATGATATTAATTAACCGTTATGTGTCATGTTCCACCTATTACCTTGTTAGAAAGTTACAACAATAGTCTGTAATTTGCATTGACTTTAAACTTTAATTTTTTTATTTTTTTCACTTAGATATTTCTTTTTTACTTTTCTTTCTCATTTATTCAAACACAAATTTTTAACACTTATTATACCTTTTTCGCCCCTTATCATACCTTTTTAGCTCTTATTCACACAGTTGTGTTTTTTAAACTCACGTCGCCTAACGCATTAAAAGAAATATCCATTGATGATAAGTAAAAAGTAATATTTTACTTAATAAAGCAAAACGCTTAGTGGGCAATTCGTTCGTAAAAAAAACAATTCTTTCCTCTTTTAGTAATAACAATTATGTAAAAATAATACAATCAATCCCAACCATATTCAAACACGTTAATTAAATAAAATCCTAGCGTACCTCAGACTGAAAATTGAGAAAAAGAAAAGAAAAAAAGTAAAAAATAGAAAAGTTGTCCTCACTATAACTTCGGCAGGAAAAATGAAAAGGAAAATATTAGCTTTAATGGAATGGCAAGGGAAAGTTAAAGAACGACCACATGGTCGGCGAGGGCGTGTCCTCGAAAAATATCATGGTCTAATTATGAATGTAAGTTAGCCTTGCTCAATGACTAAAACCAGATGTTTTTGTCGTTTAGCGGGTTTTGGCGAGGACACCTTTGTCCTTACCAAAAACCTTCATCGTCTAAACTTCTTTTTTTTCTTAGTTAGCGTTCCATGTATAATACTCCGTAACAGCATTTCTCTACCAAGATACACACAACTAAATAGGCATTGTCTTTTGGCTTTTACATAGTCTCTTATAGACTGTCGTTAACTTTTGTTTAGAGCGAACAAAAAAAAAGGTATATGTGGTTGAATCGAGAGGGAATTGCAAGGATTAAACGTTCTTATACATAAATTTTGATACGTACTAACACATGCTCATGTAAAAGATTATAAAGAATACCAACTTATGATAACTGAATTAATTAAACTAAAATGTAAATTGACATATGTGAGTTTGTAAAGAATGAAAAATAGATAAAACTTTTAGAAAGAGAACGAGATCTTAAAAAATATGATGAAAATAATTATAAAAAAAATAAATGGATTAAAGATATTTCAATTTAAAAATAAATATTATTTTATAATAAGTTGTTAAGAATGTTGTTACAAAACTTTTTTATAAAAAATAAATGATAAATATTGCACTTTTAGTATAGAGTTAAAATAATCTAATAGTTTTGTATATGAATAATCAAAATCTATAATTTATTTAACAGTTATCATTGGTCTTTTAATTACATGGATCGGTTTTTTTTCTTCGAGTTATTGTGTTTAAATACTTGTGGTTATTCATTATTTATGTACACACTCTCATAATTTATCAACCAATACTACTAGCAGGGTACCCGTGCAATGCGGCGGTGGGTACCCGGTGATTATATTTTACAGCGAACAAATGTCATTGTTAAACAATTTTTTATCAATAACTGTATTAAAATGTGTATTATCATGAAAAAATAATAATATTGAACACTCACTTTATGATTTTATAACGTAATTAACTTGGAATTAGTAATACCTTGAAATTATGTCAACAATTGCGAAAAACTGAAAACTTAGTGGATTTAATTTACAACTTAGTTGTTGAATTAATGAATAACACAACAGATATTTGGCCCAATACTAATGAATAACACAACACTTTAGCCTATAATAATTGATATAATACTACAAGGCACAAATAGATTATAATTACAGCCCATAACATTGAACAACAACCCATTACATTGAACCACCGAAACCCTACTATATACCTTAGACCTAAAATTGATGTCATCATAAACATACCTACGCAGTTTTTTATTCACAGCCACCACAAATGAGAAACCATTTTCTAAATAAAAAATAATGCAACCAAAATATGTTTCTCCTTTATCTCAATCAAAGTAAACCAAGAACATTGTTACAACAAGCTAATGATTCTTGTAGCTTTAGTATCAAAGAGTCATGAGTTGGTCTTTAAATTTATTTATTTCCAAACACATTGGTGTTTAGATTTGATAATGATTCTTGTAGCTTTCGTTTTTCATTTGAAACAAAAGATCTATCCCAAGTCCTCGAGATCTTACACCAAAACCAACAAAGCACAATAAAACTCTGATAGTTGAGGTCGAGGGTGGTGGTGGTGGCAGCGACTATCAGTAAATGTCGTGGCGGTGGAGAATGGTGTCGGATGTGTATGGTGTAGTTAAGGCGAAGGGGTTGTCTTACTGGCAGACAGTGAGGATGATTTGAAGCGTATGTGGAGTTTTCTTTGTGTGTATATGGGTATTTATATACCATATAATGAAAAACTGATTTTAAAAAAATATTTATGATTTTGACGTTATTTTGTGTGTATTATGTGTGAAAGTAGTTATAAAATATTGAATTGTTATGAAACTGATTGTACATGAAAGACTCTTAAATTTGGTTTGAAAAAAAACGTATGCATTAATTTTCATTATGATATTTACACTAAATTTGGTTTGAAAAAAAAAACTGTAGAATAAATATCTCTAGGTTTTATATTTATTTCTAAATAAAGTAATGTTTAAGGCTGAAATTTTTAATACTATTAAATATAGAAAGGAGATAAATGTTTTATAAAGTAATATAGATATAGATAAACGCATTATGAATCTAGCTAGTTTGTGAAATATACGATAGGGATCAGACTTTGTATGTAGTTCGAAATTTAAAATCCACATGTATCTTACAGTATAATAATGAGCACTCTAAAAAAGCACCATATTAAGTCCACTTTTGATAATGCACCCATGTTAGTCGTAGTTAATAGGTGTGTGAATATGAAATTAGTGGGAATATTAGTGGGTTCGCTTTTGATTCGTATATTATTTTCTAATGTTTCTTTTGTAGGTTTCTTGGTAGATGGTAGAGAAGATTCCTTAATGGTCAAAAAGTTACTATTGTTAATAATGCAAAAACTCGGGCCTTTATCATTATATTAGTACGTATATTATTTTCTAATGTTTCTCATGTTTAACTGGAGGAAGATTCCTTAATTAATGGTCAAAAAGTTATCATTACAATAATGCAAAAACTCGAGCCAATAAATATATATATATATATATATAGTATATGATAATAAGCAACACACATATTCACAATTTAATACACACAACCCATCTGCGACCCAAAATACTCGCCCTTCATTGTTTACATACATAATAATAATGTCTACTACATTCAATCTTGATGACTTTACTCACTTAAAAATCCCCCTTGAAAATGTACTAACCGCCACCAACAACTTTGAAGAAGCAAATATTCATGGAGATGGTGGATTCGGTAATCATTACGAGGGACAACTCATGTTGTCCGGTGAGCTGATTAATATCTCTGCTCGGAGGTTAAATAAAAATAGGGATGCAGAAAAAGACCAAGAGTTTTGGGTGGAGATTTCCATGCTTTCTACTCTCAAGCATAAAAATCTAGAAACTCTTGTTGGGTTTTGTGATGAGAATCATGAGAAGATCATCATTGTCAAACGTGAGATCAACGGAAGTCTTGATAACTATTTAAGTGACTCGATGTTTTTCACGTGGGTGCGAAGATTGGAGATATGTGTCGGCCTTGCTCATGCATTGAGTTACATTCATTATGACCAGCACCGTGATTTTAGCGTTATACATAGAAACATCGACAGTGAATTCATTCTACTGAATGATGACTGGGAACCAAAGTTACCTGAATTTAGACTTTCCATGAAGATTGACGCATCTCAGAGGCAACATTCATTCCGTGTTGATAAAGTATGGGATAGGGAGGGGTATACAGACCCAACGTATATAGAGACAAATAGCGTCAACCACAAGTCAGACATTTACTCTTTTGGAATAGTGATGTTTGAACTACTGTGTGGCAGGAAATCCGTAATAGCCAACGACACTGACAAGTATCTAGCTCCGATGGCCATTACCCATTATAGAGAGAAGAAACTCCATGAAGTAATTGATTTTGATCTATGGGAACAAACGGACTCTGAATCATTCAACATTTTCGCTGAAACGGCGTATGACTGCTTGAACGAAGAACGGTCGCAGCGCCCAAATATTGATGAGATTGTCACGAGACTTGAGAAAGCGTTGGAACTTCAACTCAAGCATCAAAAATCGGTAAAGATGGTTTTTCCTCTTCCATTTTTCCATCATAACTCTGTATGTAGTATCTATTTGTTTAACTTCACTCCAGTTTTTTACAATCTAGCTACAACCATAAAAACTGATTATACATATGATTAGTGGCACTTTGATTTAATTGCTGGACCTCGCTTCATATTTCTCGAATCAACCCGGTCAAGTCACCGGGTTAATTATCGGTTAGTTGACATGTCAATCCTGTTTTCCATAGAAGTATATTGCAATACCTCTGGTAATCAAACACCTATTAAAAATTAGTAATACTAATCACATACATCAAGAGCATATAATTCAACAAGAATACATATTTTAAACTTAAAAATAACATCATCCATCACATGATTGATCCAAACATATCATATATTTCCAAAATAAAATATCATACACGGCCCACTTTGGTGAACTGGTTGACCTGGGTCACATGAAACTCGGTGAGTCAAACTCGGCTTTCATGCCTGGAAGAACCAGTTTATTTAGCCCCGTTTTGGACCAAAAGACGTTCAACCGTCCAGGTCGAACCGGGTTTTAAAACATTACTATGATATGGTATTACAAAAACAAATGCTAAATTTGTGCTATAAACACGTTTTAACCGGTAAAACTAATAACGTACATTGAAAGTTCAAAATACTGATTCCATTAATGAAATGTAACACCATTTGAACCAAACTTACAACAACACACGTTTTATATCCACAATCTACTTACAATAGCGTTCCTTACAAAAAGGAGCATAAACAAACTCATCTATAACCTATACTAAATGGATAAATGAGAAAGCTCATGTCTTCTAGATTACCGAAGCATGTTTCATGTTATCGTTGTTTCATCCAAGTAAGTACTTAAGGAGCTGCATCATATCATCTCTGACTTTGAGACCCATTTGTCAACCTGAAACTAAATGCATGATCGAAATTACCAAGTCGTATTTCCTCCAATAGAAATGCAAAAAACTAGTGACATATTTGCAATTCCAGTTGAAATAACATGTCCAAATATGTACATTTGGAAACAGCTAGCAACCAATAAGTAGAATTAAGAGAAGCGATATGATATAAGACAATGTAATACCATTGTTCATGCTTAAATAAGCAGGCAAGAGATCATACATTTTCCATTGGTCTACTTTCGGTCTTAATGCGAGTGTTTCCAATGCAACAACACCAAGCTACATAGTACCCATAAGATAATTGTAGAACCAAATTTTAAGTCAAGAAATGATGGAGATATAGTGAATCTGGTTTAAAATTATTTACCGCAATATTACAACTTTACAGATTACAAGTATCATCCAATTAGTAACTGAACTTGAGTCTTATTTGAAATGGGCCACTGTTTTCGGAAAATGCTTTTTAATTCTAGTCCACATTAAATTGAACCCTGCAAAGTGACAAACAGAAGTCAACATTGCATTTTGACCTGATGAAAAAAAATCCAGTACCTTATTAGTCTCTGATCAGTTTCACAGTTAGAGAATTCGACTTGCAGAGAATATCCTGCATTAAAGAGTATAATATCACGCTCATGCTATGTTTAACATGCTTCTAGTCTCATTTACAGTTTTAACTCTTAGTATCTAATTGGGAATCGTTGTGAAAAGAACAGCATACAAACATGTAATTGCTGCAAAAAAACATGGTTGCTGTAAAACACTGTGTCAGAACAGCATATAAAAGTTGTAATTGTTGTTAAAAAACTTGTTTCTTTTGACCTGGCGGATCAGACTGGGTTTTGAATTCCTAAAAACCGGTTTCGTTTGACCCCTTTAAGCCAGAACCGGTTCAACCAGTTGAACCAGCCGGGTCGAACCCGGTTTCAAAACATTGAATAAAAGAAAAGTGGTACGGAAAAACTACTTGTTGACATAAGAATTCATGGCGGTGAAGAAGTTAAAATCTGGAAAATCATGTATCGGATCTCGGAAAGATATCCACGTATTGAAGAAGTTAAAATCTGGAAAATCATCAATTTACTTGTAGATCTCTCGGAATAAGGTTCTAATGGAAGTGATGATGACTCAATTTGCAAAGAATAAGTAATATTAAAAGGTTTCGCAGTACCTGCATATTACAACAGCAGGTAGCATTGTAAGCAACCTGCTTTTAGAAAATGCGTTTTGAAAACATAGATAAGCATGTTTTCTACTTTTCCAGTCCAAACACTAGTTAGATTATTGCTTTCAAAAATAATAATCATATAATTAGCTTGCAAACGCAATCCTAAACACCGCTATAGATGAGATTGTCACAGGACTTGAGAAAGCATTGAAACTTCAATTGGAACATCAAAGTACAGTAAGACGTTAACCAGACCCCATAAACCTGACTACACATAATTAAAAGCCCTTTGATATCACGTGCCCCTCTTTCACTTTTATGCATGTAGTAGAACGTAAAGCTAAACTGAAAAGATGTTAGTTAAAACAGTAAACCAGAGAAATTGGTACCATGTTGCATGAATTTGGCACAATTAGTGATCCACAAACTTCTCCAGAGCAGCGGCTTTGTACCAAAAAGATCTGCATATAAGCATTTTTCATCATTAAAAATTTTGATTTACCAAATTTGACTGAGTCTAACCAAATGGTGTGTAGGCACAGAAAATAGACTAGTGAGAGTGCACGTTAACGTGAACCAACTCACATATTACCAATTACCTCTTTTTGGTCAAAAAACTCATCAACTATCTTTTTCTTGCAACTTCTCAACATTCATGTGGACATAACAAGAAACATATGCTTTGAATCTAGATGAGACGTGAGCGTAATTAAAATTATGTGTGTGTTACGGTTTAACCGAAAGGTAAAAAAAAAAAACAAGAAACCAAACCATCGGAGCCAAAAACTTTATATATGCAACCCATAATTAGTCACAGTCAGTGGCGGAGCCAGAAAATTTAACCACGGGGGGCATCGAGCAAAATTTTTTTCCCGTGTACTAATAAAAAAGTCAGGTCGAATATTTGAGTTTTAAAAAAAAAATACTACATAAATGCTATATTTTGATGCAACTATTATATAAACTAATATACATCGAACATCATTCAAATTATATCGAAGTAACTGCTACTTACTTTGACTATTTTATAAAAAATATAGCATTATGAAAACTAGGTGCGTCAAAAACCTAGAAAGAATGCGATGAAATTACTCATAAATTTGTTACAGAACCTTGGAGAAAAGTGATGACCAACAAAAAAAAATACTTGTAAATCATTCCAAAATATCCACATAGCATAAAACTACTTAGATATAATAAAATATTGACAAATACTCATATAATATATCTTATTTAATTTGTTAATAACTGTATTCTCGTGACACAATTGGCCCCCACACTTCCCAAGGTTCCATCACTTCATTCTTGATAATCTATCTTCAAACGTAAGCTTTCACCTCCATTGTTTCCGGCAAACAATGTAACCGGAAAAACAGTTTTCGCATCAAAGTGCTTTGCTTTTTGAAAATCAGGAGACCATAGAGGGCACTTTCATTATTTGATTGAGGGCACTCATCTTTTTTGTTACAAATATCAAACTTTTGCTATGTATTTTGGGTATCTGTAAGAGCTTCGTTGGGGGCAACGCCCCCCACAACCTTACACATGGCTCCGCCCCTGGTCACAGTGTCACGTACCGACCTTATGATAGAAGCTTTCGGGACAGAAGTAAAAATACCACCAACATTGTCAGGAACAAAACTCAAAAGTATACCTGCTGGATTATATGAGATCACCCGCTGCATCACATTCCTTTCAACTTTCTTAAAAATCCTAGAATGCCTCTCTTGCCAAGTAAGGTATATTTCAGCAGCTAGGAAACCTAGGAATTATTGCCGTCAACAAGATTATTCCAAAATCCACTTAATCACGTCCCGGTCCCGTGCCCTTATATCTTTAGGGTTTGATTCAAATATCCATACCATGTATCTAGCAGCCCCGAACTTTACTTACCACTATGCAAAGCATCGCCCATGTAGTCTATACTTGCACCATCTGATTCTAACCAAAGGATTTAAGAACACCTTAAAAGCACATAATAGCCGCATTATGTAAAGACTATCTCAGCATGAAATCACTAACAAACATCAATTGATGAACTTTTTAATTATATATACAGATTTAGACTCAAATTCGAGATCAACATGTGTCAGACATGGTTGAGGAATTTTATCAAACACTTTATAGGCATTATTATTCTCCATATTTTCTCACTCACATTTTTACTTGATTAACAGATCCTGTCTTCGCCCAGCAACCAATTTGCTCACCTCAAACTCCCCCTTCAAAATATCCTAGCCGTCACCAGCAACTTCGATGAACAAAATCGCATCAGAACAAGTGTATTTGCAAAGGAATACAAGGGACAGCTCTTGTGGTCGGGTGAGTTGATTGATATCTCTGCTAAGAGGTTTAATAAAGAAAGGGATGATCGAGAACAGCTGTTTTGGATGGACATTTCAATGCTTTCGAGTCTCAAGCATAAAAATCTTGTTTCTCTTGTTGGGTTTGTGATGAAAATGATGAGAAGATCATCATTATCAGGCATGAGACCAGGGGAATGCTCTACATATATCTCCATGACCCCATGTTATTGACATGGGTGCGAAGATTGGAGATCTGTGTGGGTGTTGCACATGCATTGAGCTATATTCATTACGATGAGCCACGTGATTTCAGCGTAATACACCGGTCAATTAACAGTTGCACAGTTCTATTAAATGATGAATGGGAACCCAAGTTATGTGATTTTGAATTTTCCATGAAGATTAAAGCATCTCAAAGGCACCATTCATTTCATACTAATAGAGTTAGGTATGTGGATGGGTATGGAGACCCAACATATATTGAGACAAAGAGAGCGAGCCACAAGTCAGACATATACTCCTTTGGGATATTAATGTTTGAACTGCTGTGTGGCAGGAAATCAATCAGTGAGCATCCAGATAATAAGTATTTGGCTACACTGGCCATTTTTCATTATAAGAGAAATACACTAGATGAAATAATTGACCCGGTTCTATGGAAAAAAATGGATCCGCAATCATTCAAAGTTTTTGCACAAACAGCATATGACTGCCTAAATGAAGATCGATCCCAACGCCCAAATATAGATGAGATTGTCACAAGACTCGAGAGCGCGTTAAAAGTTCAAATGAAATGTCAAAATCTTGTAAGATGTTTTTTCTCATTCATCTTTCTTTTATACTGTAATATTAGTATAATCACGAATAAAAGTATTTACTAATTACAACGTATATTTATGATATCTTAGGAACACTCAATTGTTGCGGCCGAAGTTGTAATTGCGTCATCCAATGATGGCGAGGTAATTATTTATTATATTGTTGTAAGTCACTAGAATTGTAGAAAAGTAGCCTCAGTATCTAAACGTGTCATTGTTCAACACTTTGGTAATGTGTCTTGTTTGGTACGTGCCCACAGAAAGTACCAATGTTCATTACCTTTTATTTTGTTTGTTTCTCGGTTTTCAGTACAACATAATTCTTTATATGTTTGTTTGTTTTGTTTTTTGGACAGTTTTTTACTTGTTAAATTATATATTTTTTTATGTATTTTTTGTTTTACACATTTGTAACAAAACAAAATTACAAAATTGGAAAAAAAGCGGTACAAATATGAGGGGATACAAATGTTTTTTTTAGGAGTCTTAGTTACATGCCACTTGTTACATATAGGGACCCTTGACCTTCATATCTCCACACGTTGAGTCCCATGTCAACAAAGAGACAAAGTCTTTCCTCAAAGATTTTTCGCACTTAAAAATCAGCTGGAAAGATCTAGAATCAGCAACCAACAATTTTGCTCAAGAAAATATCATCAGAAAATTTAGGTTTGGAGTAATTCGAAAAGGCCGTCTCTTACATTCTGAAGAATTCATCGATATTATTGTAAAGAGATTCTATGAGCGATATGTAAAAGATGAGGGCAAAAGGTTTTGGACTGAGATTTCAATGCTTTCTAGTCTCAAACACAAGAATATAGCATCTCTTATTGGGTTTTTTGAAGATGAGGACGATAAGATTATCATATACAAGAAGGAGGCAAACGGAAGTCTTGAAAATTTTCTAGGTGACGAGACCCTCACATGGATGCAAAGGTTGAAGATATGTGTTGGGGTTGCAAATGCATTGAGTTACATCCATTACGATCCTGGACGGGATTTTAGTGTCATACATTGCAACATCCAGAGCTCGAAAATTTTACTAGATGACAAATGGGAACCCAAGTTATCCGGTTTTGAACTTTCATTGAAAAATACAGTAGCTCGGAGGCAACATCTTCTTCTTACACGTAATGTTGTTCAAAATGCGTACATGGACCCAAGATATAAAAAGACCGGAGGTGTGACCCACAAGTCAGATGTGTATTCGTTTGGTGTTGTATTATTTGAAGTGTTGTGCGGAAGGAGTGCAGTAAATGAAGATGAAGATGAGCTGGGAGAGGGGTTATTAAGTCAACTGGAAAAATCTCATCTGGATGATATGGTCGATCCTCATTTACGAAAACAGATGGACCCAGAATCATTCAGAATCTTCTCAGAGACAGCAAACTACTGCTTACAAGAGGAACGTGCAAAGCGTCCCTATATAGACCAGGTTGTCAAAAGACTTGATAAAGCGTTGGGACTTCAGTGGAAGCATGAAAATCCAGTAAGAGAATCAACTTGTTTACCAATTTTTTGCAATAAACTGTTCTAACCATCAACCTTATATTATCAACTGACAGGAACTTCCAAAGAGTGCAGTTGATGGTACTTTATTTAATCACTTGAAGGTAAATTATTTTCTTTAGTTGTAGTTTAAGGCTGGTCTATAAACTAAAGAATTACTCATATTTATAGCCTTGTCAGTCTAAAACGATAACGCCTGTTTACAAATTTTATCCATACACCCTTCAATCTCCTTCCAGCCATCATAGACCTGAAATTCAATCTCCTTGTCAGTCTAAAACGATAACGCCTGTTTACAAATTTTATCCATACGCCTTTAATGATCATAGGCAGACCAGTATTGATATTCTTGATTCCTAATTAATATTGGCATAATTTAGGTTTCTGCCTCACCACAATAAGCAGAAAATACTGACATTACTTATAACAATCACAATAAGGCGCGACCTAATAAACTAACATCCGTAATATTTAGCATTTGCGTGACAATACACATATAGTTTGACTGACACAAGGGACTTATACTTTCGCCTGGAGTCCTGAAGTAAAGCCAGCCTTGTAGTGCCTTAAACACTAATTTTGCTTAAGTTGTAGAATTTTATCAAACATATATTATACGTAATATTATCTAATATAATTAGAATATGCAAACGCTTCAGCTACCTAAGTTAATAATAAACATAGCATTATTCATCAAAATGAACAAACTAATTTGATGGATATTTAGCATCTAACTCACGTCTAGCCTATATGAGTCTAAGCTCGACTTGTTAAACATTTTAAGGTCATACTCTAGGCAGTATAGGTTTGTAAGGCGAAGCCATAGGCAGAAATCATAAACATATAATTCATCAAAACAACACCTAAAAGATATAAAGTATTAAGCAGAAAAAAGTTATTAAATAAGTAGATATATACAATTCGGCAGAGAGACTTGCACTGGCCTGTTGGGTTTAAGCTTGGCATAAACTGTATTTATCAGTTCGCCCGAGAATTTTGGCCTAGGCGAACAGAGTACAGGTCACCATCAACTTTTCACAACAAACATACAGCTACTTAACCTGACTTCAAACTCAACTTTGCTACATATGTTTCCTACCACGTTTGGATTTTATACCCCTCTTTTAAGTTTTACCCATTAAATATGCCTTATAAGAAGTGACGATTTTTTCCAGGGGAGAAACTTATGAACGTAAAGTTGGTCCATTCAGTCTTATAAAAGGATTCAATTAGGTTTGAGAAGATACATAGCTTGTCATACTTTTGCAATATATCATAATTTACTGTTCAAAAGATAGTACAAGTTACAGTTTGAGTTGTCCACCTGCTACTGAATCCAAAGTCGAGTAACTCATAGAAGAGTGAAACTGAATTGGAGGAGCATTTGTTTTGTCATGTAAATCTTTGTAAAAGGGAAGATGAGCTTGTGAGGGAATCAGACTAGCTCATCGTTGGGTTCATGTTCAGTTTCAGATAACAATTTAAGTTTAACACCGCTCATGAGCGGTGTTAAACTTAAATTGTTATCTGAAACTGAAATGTATTTTAGTTAAGTACCAAATTTTGGGGTTATGTCAATTTAACCCATAATTCCTTAAGACACTAGAACAGGTAAAGCGTCATTTAAGTTGGAAACCTATAGAGTTCGTATCCACAACAATAGTTTATATAACAAAAAGCGAAAAAACATTTATAAGTGAGTCAGGCATTTGATCAAACAGTTGGTCTACACATATACTATTCAGCAATCAAAGACAGAGCGAATTTACCTTATGGTTCCCTTGTTTTGATGAATTTGACAGGAATTATTAAGTTACAAATGCAAATAAAAAATAAGCTCAAAATTTAGTGGCGGATCATACCTGTACCTGAGATAGTGTGATCTTTCTTTTATAGTAGTATATGGTCTTTGGTTTTTGGTCTTTGGTCTTTGGTTCGGTTCAATCAAACCCGGTTCAGTTTCATACAAAACCGACGCTTTGTTGGATTGAACCAAATCAGACCGAACTTGGACTCATTATTTTGGTCTGATTCTCAATTCAGTGTTTAGGACAAAGTTGATTTTCGGTTTGATCTAGTTACGGACATAACAAAGTATTTTGTTTTTTTTATCTGTTTCATAAAAGTTTAAGAATAAAGTCTTTAATAGGGGTGGGCAAGAAACCGAAAACCCAAACCTAAACCGAAAAAAATCAAAGAACCGAAAACTAAAAAACCGAAACCGATTGAAAAACCGATGGTTCGGTTTTTGCATTTTTAAAAAACCAAAGCTTTTGGTTCGGTTTGGTTTTAGCATTAAAGAAAACCGATATAAACCGAACCGATCTTTATAAACATGAGAATATATATATAAGTTCACGTCGAAGCTAATGGACGATGAATATGCTATGCTAGATTAATTCTATCATGTTTAATAACTAATCATTGTTTCATATGCTTGTTGCACATGACTAAATAATAAGTTTTCTTCTCGATTGTTTTTTTAATTAGGTTTTTATCGTTGATATTGTGTTGATTTATACACATAAATGATTTTTTAGGATTTTATATGATATTTTTTCCTTATTATTAATGTTGTATTTTTTGTTGTTATTGTTTATTTAAAGTTTTTAACGTGTCGGTTTATGGTATATTCAAAATCGACTTGTAAAAGCGAAGCTCGATAAATCATATAGAGACCGAAGAACCGAAAAACCAAACCGAAAGTAAATCGAAAACCGAAAAACCAAACCGACACAAAACCGAAACCGAATGGTTCCTAAAAAATCAGAAACCGAAATTGTTGGTTCGGTGTCGGTTTTATACAAAAACCCAACCAAACCGAACCATTCTCACCCCTAGTCTTTAACATTAAGTAGTTTGTCTTTGAACATTTATACGTATACTATTTAGTGGGGTGCACATATGAAGTCACATATCTTAAGGGTATACATGTCATTACACAACATTTTGAGTGTGCAAATAATATTTTAGGGTGTGCGAATCATCTCTCCTTTATAAAAGACTCGATAAAATGAGGATGTTACTCAAAATTTTCGAATGTGAAAGTATAAATTGGTTTGAGGGTGACCGGTGAGTATTTTTTTTTATCTTTTTAGAGGAAAATGCAAGTTTGCTCCCTATGGTTTGCCAAAAATGCATGTTTGCTCCCCAACTTCATTAAAATGCATGTGGCCTCCCGGAGGACGAAGGTAAGTAGCAACGAGCCTCCCTAGATCTAACTCTCGTTACTTTTTGCTAGTTAACTTTTTTTTGTTCAAGGGTATTGATGTCCTTTCATAATTTCTTTTTTAACCTAGTTTAATTTCATTGCATTGTTACTCCCTGTGGTTTGCAATTAAATAACCTCCCTTAACACATTTGCAAACACACGCATAGATCAAATCCCCTTTTCTAAAAACACACAAACCCTAAATATGAACTGCTTTTGTGGGAACCAATCCAATGTTCGTACATCATGGACAAACACTAATTCTGGAAGAAGATTTCGTTGTTGTCTTTATAATACTTGTCAATTTTTTTCGTGGGTTGATCCCCCAATATGTGCTCGAGCTGTAGCGATTATTCCAGGGTTGTTAAGATCAAGAAATGCACTTGAAGAATCATTGAATGCAATGGAGGCTGGTAATCGAAGGTTGAAGATTTGTTTGATTTGTAGTTGGTTGTTTTTTTGTTTCTGCTACTTGATGTAATGTGTCAATGGCTGACTAATATTATGCTGTATTGAACTAATTGACCAGCTATTGTAATGGTCAATAATTATCCTTAATGAAGTTCATATTATGATATGTCATGACTTTTGTTATGTTGTTGTTTATAAGCTAATGTTATGTTCTTTATTATAAGCTAATGCATTCATTCATTCCATAAAAGCCATTACATTGTAGTCCCAAAACAGAAAAACATCAGCATACTAAACATGAACTTAAAGGTAGATAAGCATACAAATAAAAGTGAAATAACACACGCAACAAAGCACATTAGATTTTGCCTTTTCCCTTGTCCTTTCCATCCTTGTTGTTCAAAGGCCTCTTCCTAAGTTTTTCTTCAATGGAAGACCAAGTCCTTTGACAGGGTAGTCCTAGCACGACCCCAGTGACGGCTTTAGGGCTTTTGATGATTGTCTTTGATGAGGTACTTTTGCAAAGAGGAATGTACTTACGAGCTAAGCTTACATCACTGGATTTGTTAGCAACAGGTATGTTTGGCTTTGATGATTGGCCTTCATCACTTGTTTCATCTAAGCTTTCATCACTTGTGTCATCTAAGGTTTCAGTACTTGTGTCATATAAGGTTATAACAGCAGACTTACTTTTCCCTGAGGGAACATGCCAGTAATCATCATCAAGATACTCATAGAAATCCACATAGCCATACCATTCTATCAACTCATCTGTGACATCCCCTTCCTTAAACATTCTTGTAACACTTGCTGTTACACATGGTCTTGGTGTTTGTTTTGATCCAAAAGGTGGAAGGTGTGACATTGTGTGTGGTGTTTAGAAAATAAGTGATGAAACAATGGCATTACCCTGGTAGTATTTATGTTGTGTGGTAAGTAGAAAAGTTAATGTGACAATTAACTCCATCAGTTCAACTACTTGGTCAGAAAATATAAATGGGTCAACAAAATTGAAAGACCAATGTGACACGGTTTACAATGGGTCTAAGTGAAAAGAATACAAATCTTAGCATGACTTTGACCAGAAAATATAAATGGGTCAAGGTGAGATATACAACTGTAATGTACACTAGAAAGTATAAATGGGTCAAGAAAATTGAAAGACCAATGTAACCATCAAATATTATGCATACCATAAGGTTTGTAGCAAACTGCAATAGTCTTACAACTGTTTTTCCAAAAAAAAGAAATAACATAAGTCTAGACCTGGTTAATGGCCTCACATGAAAACAAGGAAATAACATAAATCAATAACATGAAACATTCAACATAAGTCATTAGCATGACTATTAAAGATTAAGTCTACAGGCACTCTTTTTTGTTCTTTTGCTGGGGCTTCTAATCATATCACTTTGTGAAGGTTGAGTATGAGCCTGTGATGCTTGCCTGCATGCCTGTGATCCTTGATTATTTGCCTGTGTAGATTGGCTTGGTTGTGTTGGCTGTGTGTTGTTTGTTCTAGCAACAAAGCTTGTACCAACAGCAGCAGATTGTCTTGGTTGTGTTGGTTGTGTGTTGTTTGTTCCAGCACCAGAGCTTGTACCAACAGCGGCAGTCTTTCTTTTCCCTGAATTACTTGTACCAACAGCAGCATTCTTCCTTTTCCCTGTATTACTTGTACCAACAGAAGCATTCTTCATATCACAGCTTCTTTTGTTGTGCCCTACACTTTTACACAAACCACATGTAATCCCTTTACCAGCCCTGCTTAGTTTATTACCTTTCACCAACACAATCTCTCCTTTACTCTTCTTTCTTTTTCTTGATGGTCTCCCAATCTGTGGATGAATTTTTGGTGGCAGAAGAGTGGCTGGACAGTCAAATTTGGCCCATAAATCTCTGCCATTAACAGGGTTAACCTTGTGTGAATACACAGCTTTCCAAGTGGCCAAGTTGTATGATTCATGGACCCAATCCTCAGGTATGCCTACATCATAACCATTGTCTATCATATCATGTATTGCAGCAACTGCATGCTTGCAGGGTATTCCTGATATCTCCCACTTCCTACAAGAACATGTCTTTTGAGGCAAGTTAACCACATATTGTTCTTGTAGGAAACTCTTAACCTGGTAAATATCAGACCCATTCCAATCAACTATGCACTCACTAGCAGCAGTCTTAATCTTTTCAAACACCTTAGTGACAGCAGGGGTCAATGGGCCATCACTTTTTTCAATAACTTTTTGCACAATTACAATACTTTTCATAAGATATTCCCTCACATGTTCTAAGGCTGTAATTATAGGGCTGTCTCTAACATCTAACAACTGTCTGTTGAAGACCTCACAAACATTGTTTATTAACAGGTCACAATAGGCTCTACCTATAATTTTTGGAAAATGTTATTCATTAGACAACTAATTAAGTTAACATATGTTTAATGTTTAAAATTTAAAGGATATGCCACTTACCAGAGAAATAAGCTCTACTCCAATGCTCAGTAGGTATTTTTTAAGCCATTGATATGCTTTTAGGTTGAAATCTTTCAACTCTTTCATGTTTTGTTCAAATAAAACAGTAGTTGTTGATGATGCACATTTCCACAACATTTCCTTGTACTCAACCCCTTTCCATGTCTGGTTCATGTTCTCATATATATGCCTAACACAGTACCTATGCTCTGCACTAGGAAACAACTTCTCAAGTGCAGGTAACAATCCCTACAAGAATCATCAGATTGGTTAAAAATAAAAGAAACTCACAAATAAACTAAACACTTACAAGAAATTTTTAGGGTAAACCATTATCTTTTGTCTATCAGCTAGACACTTTAAGAACCATGTCCATGAATGTTGGTTTTCTGATTCAACTATTCCATAAGCAACAGGATAGATGCCATTATTTGCATCCACCCCCACAGCAGTCAACATTTGACCTGGATAATGTCCTCTCATGAAGGCACCATCTAAACCTAGTAATTCCCTTCCACTTTCCTTAAATCCCCTTTTCAGAGCACCTAAACACACATAGATTCTCCTAAACATCCTAGTTGGACTTCCATGATTTTCTTCACCATAAACATCAATCTTACAAGTTGTATCCGGATTACACCTCTTTAACTCCATTACATAGTCTCTCAATAAAGAATATTGAACCTTAACATCACCTCTCAAATACAATTCTGCTTTTGCCTTAGCCCTAAAGGCTTTATCCTTTGAAATAGCAACATGAAACCTTTTCTGCATTTGTTCTTGAACAGCTTTAACAGGGATGTTTGGATTCATAATCAGCAGATCTGTGATGTGTTTGGAAAGAAAAGTAGATGTACATTACTTTATCTTTCTAGATTGCAAGCAATGGTGATCATCTTTGAATGTTTTTATGACCCACTTTCCCTTTTCTCCATTTGATAAGTAAAACAACCATGGAGATCATATTTTATCCTTTTTTGAAAGCTCATTTAAGTTATTAGAACTTATACCACTGTCCTCATTTGGCCCTTGTATTTTCTCACTTTTATGGTTTTTGCTAGGAACTAAACCATTACAAACTACCCTAATTCTTACTGGATCATTCCTCTTAAAATGCAAGTTTCTCCTACTCTCAACAGCATAGCTTCTAATCAATTGTTTAGCAACATCTCTGTTAGCAAACTCTCTTCCTACATAAAATTTGGCTGATGAGTGCAATTTCTTTAACTTTCTAAGACCTAGTCTTCTTGCATTTTCTGGGACATCCTCTATGTCACTTTGTAGTGAATCAAAATCTAAAACCTCTAAGGTATCTTCATTCAAAGTAACCTTAGGTACCATAGGATCATTGTCACCTACTTCAAAATGGAACTCATTCATGTTAACTTCTACATCCTCAACTACATGTTCATCATCCATAAGGTCGTTATCAGGCTCATTTTCCATTTCAGACCCACTCTCACTTTCATCTTCTTTCTCAACTAACTCAACATACACATACATAACCTTGTGCAAATGAACATAACTTAAAAAGTTTTGGTAATTAGCATCACTAACCAAAGGCTTTACACCAACTTCTAAAGTCTTAAGTGGAACCTTATAGTAGAAAAGTAATTGCTGGTCCATCTCATAACCTAAACTATTCATAATGGTATTCAGAATAGCATAACTAAAGTCATGCATATTCACCATATCAACAAAACAAATCTCACCTTCAATGTATTCCAAGTTCGGGCCATCACTAAACCTTCCATAGTAGTGACATTTAATGCTAAACAATTGTTCATACACATCTGTTAACATAGAAAATAACGATGGTCATAATTGGATACATAATAATTAGGGCGAATTAAAAAATGAGGTAATTAGTCTTGAAATTAAACAATGAATAAACAACTTACCATATATCACAATGTCAAATTCTTCACCTTCGGGTCTGATGAAAAAGTTTGGAACAGGATCATCCATGATTAACAAAGTTTGGGGAGGCGTTTCAGAATGGTAAACTGACAATGGAGAGTAGAATATGAAAAGGTTGGTGCAATCGGTTTAAACTAATAAAGGTTATAACCGAGTGATATGGGTAAGCCCATGTACCCAAACTTTAATAAGCGAGTTGACAAATATACCCTCACATAAATATGCCTTTTAACGAGAGTTAGATCCAGGGACACTACAACAAAACAAGTGTTTAGGGTCACCCTTTTTCTAGAGTCGACTTAGTCGTCCCTAGGTTTAGTGGGGGCCCACCACTTTTCCAAGAAAAAGCTAGTCAAAGGGAGCATGTGGGGACAAAGGGGCCCACTAAATCTAGGGACGATTAAATCGTCCCTAGAGTAAAAAAATTCCTTTTTTATCATATTTTATTAGTTAAAATTATTTAAAAAATTTTAAAATAAATATTATTATTTTTCTATAAAAAATATAAGATTAAAAAGATGGAAAAATATTGAAGAAATTTTGGGACGACTTTTTCGACCCTAAATTACATAGGGAAGTCGTCCCTAGATTTTCCCCCCAAATTTTCTAAAAATTTCCAAAAAAAATAAATATCCCGCTAATAAATTAAATTACCCGGTAATAAGTTATGTGGAAATATTTAGGGACGACTTTTTCGACTCTAAATTTCATAGGGAGGTCGTCCCTAAATTAAAACTTTTTATATATATTTAAAATTGACTTTTATATTTATTTAAAAAAAACTTTATACATATTTAAAAAAATTATATTTATTTTAAAAAACTTTATACATATTTTTAAAAACTTTATACATATATATAAAAAATTTATGTACTTATATTTAAAAAAAACTTTATATTTATTTAAAAAAAACTTTATACATATCTAAAAAAACTTTATACATATTTAAAAAACTTTTATATTTATTTAAAAAAAACTTTATACATATTTAAAAAAATTTATACATATTTAAAAAAAATTATATATAATTTAAAAGAACTTTATATTTATTTAAAAAAACTTTATACGTATCTAAAAAAACTTTATACATATATAAAAAAACCTTATATTTATTTAAATAAACTTTATACATATCTAAAAAAACTTTATACATATTTAAAAAAACTTTATACATATTTAAAAAACTTTATATATATATTTAAAAAAACTATTATATTTATTTAAAAAAACTTTATACATAGATATTACAACGATAATAGATTCATAAATACGAATAGATTCATAAAAACACATCACAAACTAGTTCAAATTAAACATACAGATTATCACATAATAATAAAAAACAAATTAACACATTAAAATAAGAAAAGATTACTACTCAAAGCTAAGATCTTCCATTTCATTTAAAATATCATGAAGTATTGCAGCCGATTGACATGCGTGGTCTTCAGGATGCCTTTCCATTTCTAGTCTTGCCTCTAACATCTTTATCTTTAGATCTTTGATCTTTCAATTTGAGCACTCAGTGGATGCAGATTGAGAAGGACCTGTAGAAGAACTAGGATGTGAACCTTGAGGTGTTGAAGATCCAGGGGAAGATCTTATACGGAGTTCGAGATCAAAATCATTCTTCCATTTAAAATATTTACAACCATAATCTTCTTTTTTTGGCTGTTACAAAGTAAAGAAATAACATGACATATCGACTCATCAGTTGAACCTCTAACGTATAACCCTAGCATATCGACTCATCAGTTGAACCTCTAACGTATAACCGTAGCATATCGACTCATCAGTTGAACCTCTAACGTATAACCCTAGCATATCGACTCATGAGTTGAATCTCTAACGTATAACCCTAGCATATCGACTCATCAGTTGAACCTCTAACGTATAACCGTAACATATCGACTCATCAGTTGAACCTCTAACGTATAACCCTAGCATATTGACTCATCAGTTGAACCTCTAACGTATAACTGTAACATATCGACTCATCAGTTGAACCTCTAACGTATAACTCTAGCATATCGACTCATCAGTTAATCATCTAAAGTATAACTGTGACATATCGACTCATCAGTTGAACCTCTAACGTATAACCGTAGCATATTGTATTTGTCAATTGTTATTATTACAAATTAATTATAACTTATATTTTAATATTAATTACAATAATTTATTTTTATTTTTATTTTTAATTTTTATTATTAGTTTTTGTTATTAATTTTTATTACTAACTTTTATTATTACTTTTATTACATAAAAGGGATGATGGTAAAATATATGAAAAACATTTAGGAACGACTTTTTCGACCCTAAATTATAAAGTGAAGTCGTCCCTAAATTTTCCAAAATATTTCTAACACTTAGCAAATTTTTAGAAATTTTGGCCAAAATTTAAATAACCCACTTGGGTTTTAAGTTTTCCCGGTATACATTTAGGGACGACTTGGTCGTCCCTAGAACGTAGATAGAACTACCTTATCCTTCATTCTTCTCATCTTCAGTACTGTTTAACAAAAAAAACACGCACCATATCATCTCATCTTATCCCACCACCACCACCAATCGTCTCATCTCATCTCATCTTACCACCACCACCAATATGTCCCACCACCACCACCAATCCGTCTCATCTCATCTTACCGCCACCACCAATCTGTCTCACCACCATCACCAATCCGACCAACCACCACCAAATAACACACACATTATTAATACTGCTTATTAGCACACCTGATTTTAGGGCTTATTTCAATGTATAAGCAAATTGAAGCAGGCATCACTTAATCCAAGGACCGAGTACGATAGAGGTGTGAACACCTTCTCCCCAGAAGGTCGTTTGTTTCAAGTCGAGTAGGCTATTGAAGCCATTAAGGTTTGTATATTATTGAGGATGGAGATTCTGATTTAGAGATGAAGATTTCAAGATATGTGTTATGATTGGGTTGTCTTTTGCTTTAGCGGTAAAGGTTAGCATACTATATGCACAATTTTGATGACGTCCTCATATAAATTTCTTTGTTTGTTGTAGTTTACGAAGCGACTCAATACCACCTAGGATGATTTATTGTTTAAATTTGAATATGAATCTTATATGGTGTAGATTTCATCCTTATTTTTTCCAACCTGTCATTGCTGGCTTGGGAGATGATGAAAAGCTATTCATCTGCACAATGGAGTATGGACATATACAGGTTGTGAAATCTCAGTGACATAGTAACATTAAGATTTGTTGATATATACATGATAAGTGAACTTATTGATCAAGTATGTGAATTGAAAAAGGTATTAATACGATGGGCATTTTACTCTTCACTTTGTTAGATGTAAAATTTGTTGGTATGTTTGTTGACTTGTATGAGTGTATCGACTGTAGGTTGAAGGTTTTGGGTGTGTTATTGTCATTTAGCTTGTCCATCATCCTTTCCAATCCAAACTAATTTACATCTTTACAAACAAGGAATTCGCCCATTATGGGAGGTACATATGATATTTGGACTTTTACATCTTTATCATAAAATAGTTGTTGCTGATTCTTATCCTTTGTGCTAGTTGGACTTAAAGTAAGTTTAATCATCTGCTTGTTGGTGTTGTAGGATTCTGCCAATCTATCATTACATCAGGAAAGGAGTTGAGTGACTAGAGCTTGTCTTCGATAGTCAGCGAATACAGATGAAAGATTGAGAATGAGCTTCAAGGCATTTGTGATAACATTTCTAATCTCACTGCTGAGGAAGCTTATGCTCGATACCTTGATGATTTTAAAATAGGCTTTCAACTCTCTACCCATGTTATTTTTATTAGTTTCTTGATTACAAACATTGTATTTGTTTCGATCGATATAGCTAGATGAAGTACGCACATTTTCAAGTTAAACCTCTAATTATCTTATGGTCCACTCAAATGTTTAGATTTTTCTTTGACCTTGTATCGTATTTGCGAAAACTATCACTTCGTTATAATGATTTGGAACGAAGAAGTGGATGAAGGAAGTTTAGTAATTTTGTTTCCCACTCTTGGTCATTTACAGGTTTTGTTTGGGTAGATTTTTTCGTATAAAATTACAGAAAAAATATGGAAACTTCAGCTATTGCTGCAGGTTTTGTTTTGCTGTGCATGCACATTTAGAGATGACCCCCTTTTATACTTTGGGTCGACTAAGTCGTCCCTAAGTTTATATTTACTTATTTTCTTTTTTCGAAAAAAGAATTTTATTAATTATAAAAAAAATATTTTTATTAATTAAAAACCTAGGGACGACTTTTTCGACCCTAAGTTTCGAAGGGGAGTCGTCCCTAGGGTAGTCAATATTTTCAATGGAGTGGTATGTGGGACCCACCTGGTCGTCCCTAGGTTTCAAAGGGATAGTCGACCCTAGAAATCTATAGACGATTTTTTGGGCACAACCCCCTTGGGTCGACTTAGTCGTCCCTAGGGGTTTAGGGTCGAAAAAATGACTTCCTAGGGACGAATAAGTCGTCCCTAGGGTGCAAAATTGTTGTAGTGGGAGGCTCGTTGCTACTTACCTTCGTCCTCCGGGAGACCGCCTGCATTTTAATGAAGTTGGGGAGCAAACATGCATTTTTATGTAGAAAATTGTTTTATCAATCTAGACGTAATAATATTTATCCCAATTTTCTAAAACTACACACGTATAAATAAGATACACATGCAAGTGAACCATTTATATATAGGTGCGACCAATTTAGATTAACAAACTTGTTTTATGTAGAAAATTGTTTTATCAATCTAGACGTAATAATATTTATCCCAATTTTCTAAAACTACACACGTATAAATTAGATACACATGCAAGTGAACCACATAGAATATTGTGACATATTTAAAGATATATTATCAAGTAGACACGCGTACCTAACAAACACAAATATAAATGTTAAGATAAATATTTTACTCTTATTTCACTTATAAAATATATATTAATTAAAAATGTGGATTTTTTATTTATGTATTTATATTATACTCCCTCCGTGCCAAATTAATAGTCCCCGATAAAAAACACATTGTTTTAGAAAACATCACTATCACTGCGTTCTCTCTCTTACTTTTTTGCAAAATGACACTCTTACCCTTATGCAATTAATTGAAACTTTATACATGGTTTGTATTTTCTAGTACCACTAGGTGGAATATGGTAAATTCGTTACATTACTAACATCTATCTTTGGAAGGGGATTATAATTTTGGGACGTCCCAAAATGGTATAAGGGACTATAAATTAGGGACGGATGAAGTATTAAATAAATATTTTTATTATAATAAATGAATCAGTTTGGTTTGGTTCAGCTTTTACGGTTTGATTTTTGGATGAAAACCGAAACCGAACCGAATTTTTTTGAAAAAATAAAATCAAATCATCTGTTTCTAGTTTCATTCGGGTTTTTATCTAACATTGGAACGATACGAAGCTAGAGAGAAAAGGTTCACAAAGAAGGTATAGTTTAGTCTATGATTGTTTCGTTTACTCGAAATGTAGTTCACTGTAACAAACGGTTTAATATTCTATACTTGCTTACAGAGACCGAGAGGATTAAAAGCGAAGGGGGCATGATATCGGAATCAGAATAAAGTGAATGTGAGCGGCTCTTGTTGTACTATGTATACACAATGGAAACAAATGTCTTGTTGATTTGGTAAGCTATACTAAATCATCCAGTTATCGTCCATTCTGGACAAAATACTAGTGTACTAAACAGAAGCGGAACCGCACCAAGTAGCAGGAAACCAACTAATTACCAACAAATTCATTGAAAGTAACACAAATATAAAATTTACTCCCTAACAAAAAGATAGTATATCTCAACATCTTTTCTTCACATCAGTTTTTTCCATGAAGAAGGAATTTGTGTTGATGCCATGGATTGAAGACAAGGTACTCGGAAACATAAAAATATATGGACAACTTCCTGAGCAAGCAAGGTTGGTTTTATGTAAAACGCCACTTTTTAGTTTGTAAACATAAAACAAATACCTTCCATTGTATCTGCTTTTTATCAATATATCCCCATCTTTATTCAAACACCCAATAACATCTATGAAGCCACGAGGAATAATTCTTCTTCAAACCGACAGTGTGGCACCCATTCTTTATGCTTACTCAGTACCCAAACCTCCATGGACCTGATACACACATATCCAACTTCACCATTTAGATCAACCAAGTGATCGTACCTACAGCTATAGTTTCTCCATAAGTCGCACATTCTTTCCGGACGACTAATCAACCCAAATTCCTCCTTGTTTAAATCAAACCAAATGACTTCTCTTCCACCATCATCGGTTTTGATGTCATATGACTGACCAACCAATGCAGGCAGCCATTAGCAAATACGGCTTTACCTGTTATTGGATAAGGCGGGACTTGGGGTATTTCTCGCCATGAGTTTGTGCCAAATACATGCACCTTTGTGCATATATTTCTCCTCACCATATCTGGCGTATTTGGTTGCATATATTCTTTTAACAAAACACACACCATCTTATAAGTGTTTGTAGCAGCATCAAAACCAAGGCCACAGGACTCGCTGCGCATGTGCTTCTCAAAATACAGAAGAAAAGGTGGAAGCTCATAACATTCTTTTCTTAGAGGATGCAGCACAACCAATGAGGTTATCACATGACTATCATCTTGTGATAAACAAATCAACCCATTGCAAGACCCTTGGGGTTCAATTCTGACTCTAGAAGATCTAGAGAGTGGCTTCTTGCGTGAATACTCCAAAAACGGGTCCTTTATCGGCTCGAAGACAAGATGAGTAGTTCCAGCTTGTTTAAATTTATTTCCCCCTAATCTGTTAATCTTTGTTTCTTCTTCAATCTTCTTGTTCATTCCTTCTTTCTTCAATCTTGATGCCTTCTGATATCGATCTCTATATGGCTTTTCGGTTTCTAGTTGAACCAAATTCCAGCAGGGTTAGTGCCGCCATCTTGGTTTCAAGGTTTTCTGCCTGACTTCTCATGATGTCTCAAATGATCACGATTTCAAGCGGGTTAACGCCGTCAGGGTGTAGTTAACACAATCGAAAACTAAAACTGCAAGAATCTCCAATCAATCTTCATGGCTTTTGGTTTGTTTGGGCAAAGATTTAATAATCTTTACTTCATTATCTTCATTCACAGCCTTGTCCAATCTTTTTCTAGTTTCCCAACGTCTTTGTGTGGGTCTTCGGTTTTGGCATCTTGCCTTCATCAATCTTCTTGGTTGATACTACATGCGGGTTCTTCCATGAACCGGGGTTTTAAAGGTTGTTGTAGTAATACTACAATATCAAAAAAATTCTTAAACCATAGCCAATTCTTTCTTTCTTTCCTTCTTCAATTCGGTGGCATCTTGGTATGTCTTCTTTAAAAAGAAAACGCAAGTTTGATTCATGAATGATGGATGAAACATGATTTGTTGTGTTGCTTGATCCCTTCGCTCTGATACCAATGTTGACAGGTCTTCAATGGGCGTTTTCAAGGATCGTTCGTCATGATCAAACAACATCACGAACATCATCATCATATACAAAATAAAGAACACAGAAGATTGGGGTGAACCCTCTAATGAATCTGATATATTTAATATGAAAGGGTTGGTTACAAACGTATACAATGAATCCTATATATAGTACACTAATCGGTGTGATTGAAGGGTTGTGATGGTTTGATAGAATCATCAGTCGTACCCCTTCAATACATAACTGTTTCTTAACCTAACTAACCTAACTAACGGGTCTGGGCCTTGGGCTTCCAAACGTGCAGCCTGTGAACAACAGGGCCTGCAAATACATAATAACTAATTTACAGAAACCTATACTAAACATAGGTAACAAAGATTAATGGATTATAGTTTCCAACAAAATTCACCGACATGGAAACATAGGCCAAGGGTTTTCTTCTTAAGAGAAATGTCATGATGGTATAGGATGGGTGCAGGTTCTTCTACAACTCGTTTGTCATGAATGATCGTTAGGTACTGATCATCAATGTACTTGCACCAAACTTTTTATACGCACCAGGATCGACCCAAACATCTAGCGGTGGAAAACTCACATTGTATTTTAGTTAAATTTACTACAGTATGAAATTCTGTTAACAACCTATTTTCGCACCAAACCTTCTTAGTACACTACAAAAGGTAACGCAGCATTTAAATTCGAATTCTATTCAAGTTCATATCCACAACAGTAGTTTATAAAACGAACATCTTCAAACTGAAATGGAGGAGCATCTTTGTTTTTCGAGTAAGCATTAACAAGAAAACATTGTCCGTGATAAAAGGGATGCGTAGTGTACGATGAGATAATAAAAAACATGAGTCCATCTTGGTTCGATTCCACTGTGATCTTCTCCACCTATCTTTACTAGTAGTACTCCTACGAGGAGGTATCGACCTGCGCGTTGCGGCTGATCAATTATTTTGTTCTAAAATATCTAATGGTGTAATTAGTGGTCAAACAAACGTTTACCTGATGCACACGTATTTTCGTTAAAGACCCTCGTAGTTGTGTAGACAAATGATGCTGATACAGTAACGTGGTTTCTAGTTGATCCCTACAAATCATATGTTGTTGCCGAACATATGTGGAAGAAAAATTTCACAAAATAAAGTACTCACAGTGAGAAGCATCGAGCCACATTCATATCAAACCGGACCTTTAACTGTTTACTCGGACTACTTTCCATAATGGATGGTACCGCGGGTTGAGAGACTAATTTCCTTTTCTCAATCGCTGAGCTCTGGCCTACACTAATATCTTCCGATCAAGGTTTTGCGCTCGCAATACGGAGTCTTAGTCAAACATTCTGATAGTTTCTCTATCAGGTCTTGTCCAACGAAAGGTTGTAGAAGTAAGCTCAAACCGAACTGGGTACTAACTGAAAATTTAAAAATGGTGAGTCGAAGACCGAACCAAAATACATTCAACCCAATTCATTCTCATTTCTCTATTTGGGCTTGTATGCATGTGGCGAATATTTGGTCCATGTTTGAAGCGATTCGGTCCAATATTGCTTCTCCGGTTCAACACATAATTTCTAACTATTCTAATCTAATTTTGGTACATGCGAATAAAAAGAAACATACTAAAAACAATATATGGAAACAGATAACACTATTTAACCCCCAACACAATATCTCAAATTTGATATAATTCCATCCCTAGGGTTTTAGTTTTACGGCAAACAACAATGGCCGACGGACCACTATACAACAACAACAACAAACGCAAGTACGACGACCCTCCACCGCGACGCGTGTCTGGTTTCTCCAACGTGCCGTCTTACAACAACGTTCCTCCGCCCTTGGAGGACGAGATCCAGATTGCTAAACAAAAACCTCAAGAGATTGCTGCTCGTTTACTTAACAATGGGGATGTTAAACAACGCAAGTTTGATGATAACGATAGCCGGGATTACAACGAACCACAAGATCACAACATGGTACCTTTGTTCGACATCTTATCAAAACTGCCATCAAAATCTGTGTTTCGTTTTCGGTGTGTATCAAAACTATGGCGTGAGTACATCGACGATATTTACTTTGTCTCCGTTCATGACAAACAAGTTATCGAGGATCCCACCCTAATAAAGTTGTCCTCCAAATCTGCTTATAAGGCAGATACCCTTTGTTTCCGCACGATTGAATGTCATACTATTACTAATCATGTTTTAAAGGCGAAAAATAAGGTCCCCGTTGAGTTTGTGGTCAAGAAATCACCCTACGGTTACACCGCTTTTGTAGGTTCTTGCAATGGGCTTGTCATAATCGAGAATGGTGAGCATGATAATCCGATGGACAATGACATTCTGATGCCCACTTACATTGTAATTCATCCTATAATCAAACAATATTATGTGCTGCCAAAGTTACCATATGTAAATACCAATGCCGCATGTGGGCTTGGTTTCGATTCCTCCACCAACACTTTTAAGATGGTGTGTGTATATCCCAATCCAAACAAACCTTATGATAAAAGGACCATGGTGCATGTACTTGGCACTAACTACTCATGGCACAAAATACCCCAAGTTCCGTCTTATGATATAGATGGTGATGGTATATTTGCTCATGGTTGTTTGCATTGGTTGGTTGATTATGAATCTGTCGAAGATGATCACGAAGATGGTGCAAGAGAAGTAATATGGTTTGATGTTAAAAATGAAGAATTTGGGTTGATTAAGCCTCCAATGATAAAAAGTAAGCCTACGAAAAGGAAATATAACGATTCTGGATCCGATCATTTGGTAAATCTAGACGGCCAAGTTGGATATTTTGTTAATAAGACAACCGAGGTTTGGGTACTGAACCACAAGAAAGAATGGATGCTACACTGTGGTTTTGAAGACAATGAATTTCCGCATGACAGTTTTATAAGGGTTTTAGGATGTCTAAACAAAGATGGAGACATATTAATCGAAGTAACCGAATCGTGGGGGATTGAATGCTTCTACATTTACAACCTCAAAAATAGAGTTATACACAAAGCACACATCGATGGTTTGGATTTGGAAGATGGATGTAAAACAGAGATAGTTATGTTTCCCAATAGCTTGTGTGACATCATCACAAATTCCAATTTGTTCCAAAAAAGAGCTTGAAGAAAAACATGGAGCGTTTTTGGCAGAGATAAGCATAGAGTTTTAAGTCCGAAGTCGATTAGTATTCATCTATAATAAAAATTTTGTTGCTTAGTTTATCATTTTGCTTTCTTTGTTTACATTAATAAATGTTTTTGTTTCATCTAAATTTCTTCCACTAACCCCTCTTATTATGTTCATCATGAAGAAATTAACTAATTGTCAACTTAATCCCATTCCTGTTCAAAAAAAAAACAACTTAATCCCAAGCCCAAAACTAAAGTAAGCCATAAACAAAGACCAACAAACCAGATAAAAGAACACTGAAGCTTACTGGAAAAAAGATGATGCCCTTTTGCGATAGGTATACGTAGTTAAGGGTCAAAACAGACAAATTAGCCACAAAAGATTTAGATAGAGAGACACAAAGCAACTCCGTGTTCAAAACCATCAACTACAAATAAGAAAACTGTAGAAGCAATTGAATTATACAAGTCAAAATTTCCGTTAACTTAAAAGTCTATGATCAAAAACAACAATCGCAGTCAAAAGGACATAAACGGGTACCTCTAGAGCATCTGGCTTGCCTTAACCTTGAGAAGTTATTTCATAATTTTCCGCTCTTTTTGTTCACCTGGAGACAGCTCTATCATCGTGTTCGTTCAACAAGGTACCAAAGTACTGGTGGTAATCTTCTGGCTTCATAAGAGGCAAACCATCTCGAATCTCTTTTGGAGCATCATACATCTGATTCCAATTTTCTTCAGGAATCGAATAGAGTGGTGTTCCTAAAGGAGTCGGTGTAGCAAGAAGCTTTCTAGCAGGTGTTCTGATAGGAACATACGAAGCTGGTGGATCCAAAATCTTGTACCCTTCTTGAGGAAACATTACATCGAGCTCTTCGTCAGTTAACCGGCGATTCCTATCTTCAATGTCTTTCTCGTGTCTTGCCAAATAATACTGTTCGGGGGTCATAGCAGGACGCATTTGTATAGCTCCTGGGGTTGGAGTGTCTAGATCAACTGCACCAAACGGGGTTACAGCAGGTGTATATGTTGCTGTTGGTGTAGCCCCGCCTGGTGTCGCCCTACCCATAGTTGCTGGTGTCTAGTCCCACCTTGAGCTCTGACGTTTTGGAGTCGGTCTAGCTATACCAGATAGCTTAGGTGTGGCGTCCCATGCCATACCAGCTGATGTAGCACCCGGTGTGACACCGCCTGCTGGTGTGGCATCTGAATCAGTGACACGACCAGGTGTAGGAGTTTCATCCCATCTGTTTTTCCGGGATAACGAAGGAGTTGCATCCCCTGTTCTTCCAGGTGTGGGGTAGCATCCCACCTTCCAATCCCGGGAGTTGAATCTGATATATCCCATTCAGAACCCGACTTTGCTTTCTTTGCACCCATCACTTTATCCTGAGACAAACCCCAACTCTTCTTCTGAATAAATCACTAGACCATATGCGGTTTTCTGAACATATCCACATTAGACCCTCCAGTCTTGCTCAGTTTCTCCCTTCGAGGCACTGACTCGTTATCTTTTAAATCTTTACGCGTTCTTTTATCCCATTTTCTGGTCTTTTGCAGCCCAGGTTTCTCTCTCTTCTTAGAGAAGATGCCATCGATCTCCCGCCCAACTGATTTTGGTGTCGAATATAGTTTTTTTTCCACTGGAGTCGGTTTCTTTAGCGTTGGTTTGGGTGGCTTAGATGAGCTCTTTTTTGGCATGTCCCTAGTAGCCACATCAGGATCCTGTATCCCTGGTTTTGAAAACTCTATTTGGGCATTTTCTCGATCAAAAACTCGGAGTTCTGCAAACACATGGACAAACCGTGAGAGGAGATGGATACTTTGCTGCATTGCTTGTAAACTGTTTTCAAAGCACATGCTTTCATTCTTAGTTGATCGCAATACAACATTAATAGAGATATATGAAGACTCGAAGCCAGTAACTTTCAAGTTAGAAATCGTAACTGATTCACAATTTGTCAACAAAAATCAATTCTGCTGCTCAAATTCCATTTATCACATGGTAAAGCATGTTATCATAACGAACCTAATCATGTGATATATTCTTTAAACTTAAAAACATACACCTTAACCTAGACTAAAAGGAAAACTGCTGCGTTAAAATATTAATCTGGTCATACTGCTGACACTTTTCCTTCAATGTTATAATTTTCAAAACTTAACAAAATTTACTGCCAATTTTGGATTATTTTTTTCCATTCATATCACATCACCTGAAGTTTAACGGTCTAGAGTTTTGGTCCCCATCCATACAGAACTAAGACAATTGCCAATATAGTAGACAAAAGCCTACTAACACAAAAATGTCAGCAAATATTGCAACCATCGTGATTTGCGGCCTGAAATTCAAATCCATGTGCAAATATTGCAAAAGAACAGATGTGGTGTTCCCCAATACCGTGCTCATGTCCGTGAATGCAACAGAAACAGGAAAAATTCCATAATAGTGAAACCATACATCATTCTTAATTCTAGTGAAACCATGTGCCCTCGCTCAACCCATAATTTACAATGGCTGAGTAAGACGAAACCAAGCAGCCCTGCATATAACTATATCTAAGACTAGCTTTATTATCTCTCTCATAGTAGGTTTAGCAATCGATTTATATATGGTGAAGCTCGTAATATGTCTAAACCTCTTGATGTAATAAATGTTCAAACTCGAGAGAGAAAATGTTGGAACACATCTCGAAAGACATTGACCTCGTGACTTAAAGTAGTGTCAACCTCTTGAGAAAACCTTGCACTATGATCTCTTAAAAAATAATGTGAATCCCGTTAGAAGCTTGTAAAACAACAATCTCTCAAGAAGGTTTAATCGAGAACAATCCTGTGACTTAAACTTGCACTAATAAATGACTAGAATCTAAACCAAAGGACGTGTGCATATCGTGTACATTATGCTCAAGTAATTCATATTCGCAAAACAACCAAGTAACAAATTCAACTCTTGAAGTCAAATAAGTATAAAATACTGTAAGAACTTCAAACCAACCAAGTGTCCATTGTTTCTCAATCTTCTCAAGCATATATGATCTCGTGAAGCATATGTGATCTCAGTGAAATAACTATACAAAAATTCTACCAAAACAACCTTTATGCCTATGGTAAGGGTTGTCAGTGGGTCAGATTCAGTCAATACGGGTCGAGTAAAAGTTAGGTAAAGGCTAAAAATTTCATACAGGAAACTGACCCTATGACAGTTGCAAGAAAGATAAGAGATCAAACAGAAGATCTTCCGATTCAAGCGATGATAGTGACAGCTCAGATGAAAGTGAGTTAGTAGAGTGTAGGACAAGACGTGCACACAAGAAGCGTAAGCCATCATTACTCGAGCTCGGAATCTCAAGATTCTGGTTCTTCAAGTGACGACGATGAAGGTGCATTGAAGTCCAGAAGACACTTCAAGCATCATAAACGATAAAGGGATTCTGATTCTTCGAGTTATGAATTTGATGATGGTATGGTGAAGAAGAGAAGGCATTCAAGGCATCATTATAGATGTTACAGGCGTTCAGAATCCAGTGAAGCAGATGATTTTTCTAGCTTTGAAAATGGTGTTTAAAGACACGATGGTAGGCGCCATAAGCATCATCGAAGGTCTCGCAGCCATGAATTGAAGTCTGACAGGGATATAAGAGGTAGAAGGGGAAAGCATAACAAGGATCATCATAATCGCCACAACGATGAAGATAATGAATTGTATGAACTACATTACGCAAGTGACAAGGCACAAAATAGAGCTGAGCTGAACGGAGAGCATCCTGATGGTGCTCCCATAACAAGGAATTTGGGCAATGATAGTGATGGAATGGAGGAGGGTCAAATTGTTTAGGTTCGTTATTTGAAATGAACATGTTTTGGGGTTCTTTTCAACTTCATAATCATAACAGAGATCTTGTGACTGCTTTACTGTGTCGTTTGAGGCCCAAAACCGACCCTATTTGAATTCGTGTTACTCGGTTTGGACTCAAATGTGATAAAATTTCCCATTTTTACTAATTTAAATAGAAAATTTATATTAAGAAAAAAAAGAAAAATCTTTACTCGGGCCAATCCGGTTGACCCGAAGCCGAGTTGCCTACACATTTTCAACTCGATAACTGACCTTATTAAGCAAACATCTGCTGTATTTGGATCTTCTTCAAGTATGCATACCGTGTTAAGGAGCTCTTTCGGTTCAGAACAGTCCCACGGACAACGCATCTTTCTAAGGTATTAGGAATCTGCCATCTGTTTTCCCAGTGAAACTTTGCCGCATTTCGTGTCAGAATTCTCTTTTCCCAAGAATAGCACCACACGTTGAGGGATCCGCTGCAGGTTGTGCAAAATTCGTGTCACCACCACATGCAGATTCTGATGTGGTCAAAATATTCTTTGCAACTCCGTGTTTCTCACAGGTTTAGCTAAGACAGATTTTCTCACAACCTACTGAATAGCCGCTGCAGGTTGATTAATATCAACATTTTCAACCATCAATCCCACCAGCTCACACGACCTCCAACGACGACGTTCACCACAATGCTATTCTCAACGGTTAGTGGAATTTCTGTGCCGTTGTGTTCAGGACTGAGACTGTGGCACTTCTACATCAACAAAAATTTGTATAAGTCATGGGGTAATGTACAAGTCAAATTGTAGATTATGTTCTCGATGCTTGGAATGTAAAGTTTGAGTGTGGTTTAGTTTCTTGATATGCTTTTCCCCGCAGGTCAATAACAACCTGTTACCATCAGCCAAGTGCACCAAATCACAAATACACATCAAATCAAATGGTCATAATGTAGCTCCATATCAAAATTATACTTCATAGCACTAAATAGTAAAAACCATCTCAGATTAAACAGAGAAATCATGGTCTCATATAAGAAACATTACACAAATTATATGATATAAAATTCAAATTCTCAAATTCCGTCTCATTTCAAAGCTTCAGGAATCACAACCTTCATAAGAGGGACACAAACATCTAGTCCTCATTAAGCCTGCAATTAAAACAGTACAAAACCTTCAAATTCCTAAACGGGCAACTGTTTAGGTACTTACAAAACTCAGCAGAACTTTTGGACTGTTTAGGTACTTACAGTCCTAATGCGCATGTTGAAACTCAAATGCCACATTTGAAATTCTGTTAGTTGGCTCCACCCTCTTGAAACTCTCCCTTGCGAATGTTGATATTGGGACATGAGTTCCATCCATCTGCGCAAATTGAATGCATAAGCGAAAGTTTCACTTTGTACCAACAAACTAAAGCTCCGATTGCAGATCCAGAACGATTAATAACACAAGTAACAACCACTCGCCAACTTTAGAGGGTCCAAATAATTTTCGGCATATCAAAGAAGGATTTACACATATCTGATACACAAATTTCGTCTTAGCAAAATAAGCATAAAAGCCTTTTCATTGATTAACCAAAGTAAGGTTACTAGGTGATCGCATCAAAGTAGACCAATTATACCATTTTGCAATAAAGGTAAACCGTAAAACTACCATGCTTCTAATACAGCATCAAAGTAGACCAATTACAGAATTTTGAAATAAAGGTAAAAAGAAAAAAAAATTACTCACTTGATTTGCCAAGTGGCCATTTGCTGATGTGGCTAAAATGTAGGATCGCAGGTTTTTCGAGCCCAAGAATTAGATTGGTAGAGGTTTGCGGATCTAGTTTTGGTCCAAGGTGCAAGCATGTGTCTAAGTTTAAACTAGGAGGGAGAGCATAAGCTCCAAATTTGGAGAGCAAGTCCTTTCTGAGACATCTGAAAGAAAAGATTGATTTAAAATATTATAGTAGTAGCAAGTTTAACAAGGGCCACGTGTGAAAAAAATATTGGGGACCTACTCTGTAGCATGGAACCTTGCTCATCCAACGAACGCATGGACGGATTCAGCTGGATTTTGACCAGCATGGAGAGGACCAATAACCCTTGGCCGAAAAGCAAGCTAATGAGTGTTAGAAGTCTTATACATTCCACACTTTTCAGGCCAAGTCCAAAGAAGCTCGTCAAGATTTGCATATAAGCATAGAAAAGATTAACCTCTAATCCTTGGTAGATGCCAAAACATCTTAGATGTGCCCCAATTAATGCATATTATACGACTATGCTTCATTTTTTAATTTCATCAATTGCCATATGTTTTAGAATATTAATGCATCTAATTTTGGATTGATAGCCACTTCATTGTCTTTTTTATAAAGCTATTTGTTTTGTTTGTGTACCTTTGCAAAATCTCTAAGACAAACGGTTACCTAAATAGCTACAATCGACCTGATTTTCCGCTTAGACATGCTATAGTAATTAACTGATTTAAGAGATTACCCTTTTCATTCTTCCAGGTGTGGGGGTACACAAGTATTATACAAATTTAATTCAAGGCTTCCACGTATAATTTCTAAATTGACCCTGAAAGTGCATGAACTATCCCTCAACTAGTACTTGGTCTATTTTATCTGTTGACCAATTCTCTAATGCTGTACATATGCAATAAACCTCTTAACAACTTTTCAATGCTAATTTATGCCGCTCAAAATTCCATTTATCACACGGTGAAGCATGTTAATCATAACATATTGAATCACATGATATAGTCTTAAGCTTACAACTTACACCTTTAGTCTTGGACAATGGGTGGTTTCAATGTTAAAATTTTCAAAACTAAGACAATTATTGAGCCTAGAGCCCTAGACAAGACACACTCACACAAGCCTACTGACCAAAAAATGTCAGGAAATTTCCAAATAAATAGCAGAATGCTAATGTCATAGGTCTCCTACACATGCAATAATCATGATTTGTGGCCTGCAATTCAAATCCTTGATGCATACATCGCAAAAGAACAGATGTGTTGTTCCACAATACCATGCTAATGTCCTCAAATGCAGCAGAAACCAGAAAGGTTCAATAACATTGAAACCACATCATTCTTAATTCTAGCATCATAAAGTCTGTTATCAAGTTACATATACTTGTGCCCTCAACCTTTAATTACAATTGCGGAGTAAGACAAAAACCAAGCAGTATGTTATATTTGGTAGTGGCAGGGATGTGCTCATATGAATGGCGCTAACTATAGAGACATATTATTAGGTCATATGAAAATGTTCATATAACTGATGCATTTGTTCGTTTTCTGTTGTATAGAGCAAGTTACATCAAAAGAAATGATCCATGACTTATCGTAGGTAAAGGCTCCCTCTTTACGTGCCAAATGCATTCACTTATGGCCTGAGACCTTAAACTTATGTTTGTAGTTGGGTTGAACTTATGATAATGTTATGCTATTATAAGGAATGGTTGATAAAAGACATCGTCTTACTCTTTGTTGGTCAAGAGGGCGGGTTGCTGTTTTAACCAAACACCTCTAGCGTCTAACAAGACGTGTTTATTTTTCTCTCTAACCATCAACAAAATGTTAATTGTTATGGTCATGACACGCAACTTTGACCTACAGAAAAGAAGTCAAAAACCAAATTGATGCTAAAAGGAGCAAATCATATATAGGACTATACTTGCATCATAAAATCAAACATCAGGTTTTTGACATAAAAAGGAAAAATTATGCCTAGAAATGAATTACATTAAGTGTCCCGCAACTGAACGACTCATGCTTGGCCTATTTCATCTATTGACCAATTCTTTGATACTAGCAAACTAGCGGTCTATATGCAAGATCATCTCCAAATTTTACATGACATTCAGGTGCTGTAAGTTCCTTGATTTGATTATCCATTGCAGCTTACTACGTGACTATTAAGTTTGTGGGTTAAAAAGGTATACAGTCCTTTCGACCATTAACAAATGTTAAGACAGTGTCTTTATCAATCCTTCCTTCTAAAATACATACGAAAACAGGATTTTAATCTCAGCATGAAATAAAAGCATGTATTTATAGCTCTACTGCAGAGTGGCCATATGGTCAAATGCACATTCCACAATTCATAGTCATTGACGTAGATCGTCGTTTGTGGAGTAGACTACCTAGTAGACAGGTAGCCTTCGCCAACAAGCATTGTCACGGTTTATTTCTTTTGACAGAACCATAGCCACACGCACACGGTTCATAATCATTGAAATAATACACCACCAGTAGAGCAGACTCTGTGGTTCTGACTCGTTTGAAAAGCAAGTATGGAACCACTAAAAATTATGGTAATGGTTGCTTTCTTTTGACAGAGCTTAACCAGTATATGATCGAATTTATCATTGACTAGCTTTTTCTCAAAACGATCTAATTTATTTGGTTATTATCATGCACACTGATTAACATACTATCACTCATACACTATATGAGCCCATTCAACATATGAGAAGATGTACAAAGACATATAAAGTGAGACATAGTAAGTTAAATAGATCATCAAATAAAGGAACGACCACCTCAATAGAATGATTATACTAAGATATTAGCAATGGGTTCAATCAGCCATTATATAAGTCCACCTTAAAAGAACCTTTTAGTCGTGTGGGTTTGGTCATACAAAGACTCTTTTCTTTCGATTTCAAGAGTTCCCAAACAGTTAAATAAAAGATCTAATAAAGAAATTTCCCAGCTATGAAGTGAAACAAAACTAAGGGCTACGAGATGTTATCTAAGAAAATAATTAGCCAAAGGCCAGTTATACAAATCTAAGACGGTTATTTTGTGTTTCTAAAAGCAAGCCGAAAACGTCAAAATGTCAAATTTAGCAAAAAGTGGATGTCAAAGATCCCCCTACACACAATCAGATTTGTGACGTATCCTTGTTACAAATATTTGTAACAATCTACTGTTATTTCACTTGCATCCTTACTCCTAATAAGATGAGTTTCAATTAGCTTTATAAATGAGTTAGTCTTGATTAGCTTCTCATGAGCAAAGCGCCTCTAGAACTTGGCTTAATTGCTTAATATCAGTCATTAAAAAGCTTAAGTGTGAGAAAACAAGCCAATTAAGCTTAAACTTGCATAATCTAACGGGTTGTTTGTTTTGCTTATACAGCCGGTTTATGGGTTATTTGACTTTGGGTTATGTTCCATAAGCTCACTTTCTGTGGCTTATTTTGAAACTTTTATATAAACTTATTATAATTACGACATAATAAACTTATATAAGCCGAAAAGTTTCAAAAATAAGCCATAAGCCATAAGGGCTACAGAAGCCCTAAAACCAAATAAGCCATAAGCTGGCTATAGAAGCCCTAAAAAGCTTGTTATAATGTTTGGATAAAGCTGTTCAACTAAGGTATAAGCTTACTTAGTAGTAATTAACATGGAATATGCAAGGAGAAGTTCAAAGCAGATTTTAAAAAAAATCACATTGGAAAAAGTTGAAGCATCAATGGAGCGTGAGGGTCAAATGGAGAAGAAATAAATGCTCCATTGACTCTATAAGCTACAATCTGTTGATGTTACTTTAAGGGGACTCCTAACACATGGAAAGCGTAAGAACTGAGAGAATTACAAGATAGGAGTACTAAGACTCTGTATATGTTGATTTAACTTGAAGAGTGATAAACCATACCTGACCGCTCTCATCCAAGAATCATCTAATAGCAATACGTTACATTCTTCAACCAACGCACCAGCGATTGCAACCCTTTGTTTCTGACCCCATTGAGAGTTTGTACTGGTCTCTGAACACATTGAGCAACTGAGATTTAGTATATTAAAGTACATTTTTGGAATGAAAATTCAACTTAATTACTTAATAACCAAGCACTGCAGGAACCGTAATAGTAGCAACTTTAATTATCATAACTCTCATTTTCACACAGTAAGACTTAAATCTAGAAATTAGCAAGCTTTGTGTAACTTATTAAGAAACTTGGGACAAGAAGTTACACAGAGCAGTTAAGAAGAGATTCATGTAATGTGGTATTTTTGTAGCAAGAACACATCATAGTGATTCCGCCAAGAGAAAATATTAACCTTTCAGGAAAGAAGTGTATTTCAAAGAACGTTTGCAGGGGTCAAAGTAAGGGATAAGTAAGTAGTATGAGCTAGCATACCTTTGACACATAAGCACGTAAAGGGTCGTTTAGTGAGCATTGAGCTTATCTACTTCCTATGTTGGTCTACAATGTACCCCATCAGCTTGTGTCTGCCTCGGAGCTTATGGGGTATACACAAGCTGGATAAGCTCTGAGGCAGACACAAGCTGATGGGGTACATTGTAGATGGGCCAGGTCTAACATTGAGCGAGAAAGGGGACTCAGATGTAGTCTAGTGGTCAACGAAGGCAGAGGTTATTAAGGTGGTTACGGGCAGATTGGAGGGGTGAGGGAGCTATATTACAAACAGGGGCTGAATTGTCAGATTCAAGACGGAAAAAACAGGGAAAGAAAGTACAAAACCAGGTGTCACCGACCCAAATATCCAACCAAAAGTGAGTTTTTGCCCATTACCAAACTTTCTTTTGAACCAAAAGTGGAAATCATGACTCGATGGATCGCTAGATCGTTATGTAAGTTCACAACGGGTTTTAAGGAAGGACCCAAGGGCAGACTAAAAGTGGAGAGAAGTTAGAATTCACTTTGGTTACCATGGATGAAACGAATGATTTTACGCCATGTGGCATAAACAGACCTGTATCTGAGTAAGGATGTATAAGTTATCTATTTCACGTAATTGGTTCAACATTTCATTTTTGTACCAATCATATACGCATACTTTATGGTCCAACAACCAAATTAGATATTGTACATCTATTACGTGCTTGTCGCTAAAATACAAAAAAAACCCTTATTGTTTAAAAAGATGGGACATATTGATCTATTACCTGCAAATAATCGAACATGCCCCCAGTAGATAATGCTTTTGCGACTTTGAGTTTTGTTTCATCATTGGTTAGGTTGAATCGTCCAAGGCCAAGCGCACATCTCTAGTAGGCATCACCACCTAATTCGAGGTCATTAAAAGTATGAATATGAGTACTCTTAACATAGTCCACGTCTATATCTGACATACACAATCCTAATTCAAAACATACTCTGGCCATTTTGCAAACAATAATTAGTTGTGACTTTTAAAAATCTTAATTTTGTCAGAAAAACATACCACGCAAAAACCGGTGGTTCGGTCTTAAGAAGAAACCCCCCCCCCCCCCCCCCCGGCAAAATGCAACAGTTATTGATACACGACTAACACAACAGTTATTGTTCACTCCTGAAACATCTAGCATTGGCACTAAAAAGTTTTGATTTGTGTTTATGGAGTGTTAGTTGTGAACAAGGTTCCCCTTGTGACATACGTGTGGACATTCAGAAAGAAACAAACACGCTCCTCTCGTGGTGCTTGAGTTATCAGGTTGCCTTTATCAGCAAATCCGGTGGTTCAAAACAACTCTTAAGTGTTCACGCCAACTATTCTAAAATCAGTTAACAACCTTATTTTGGCATTAAACCTTTGGACACTAGAAAAGGTAACGCATCACTTCAATTCGAAACCTACTAAAGTTGATATCCACAAGAATAGTTTATAAAACGAACAGCGCAAAATCAATTATAAGTCAGTCAAGCATTTCATCAAACAGTTTCGTGTTTGATGAACTTCTAAGTTACCTCCGTTAACTGATTACAACTGCAAATCCAAAATAAGCTCAACATTAATAATGGTGGATCATCATACCAGGGAGAGTATTTTTATCTTTCATACTTGGAGGTGTTTTAAAAACCATCAAGTTAAACCGAGTAAACTGCGAACCGGTCAAATAAGAATCGGTCTTCGCCTAAAAATTGATTGAACCGTCGTGACATGATGGCTTGATCGGGTCACTTAAAAAAACCGGTTAGTAAAACATTGGTTTGGAGCAGTTTCTCGACATGTATGAGGGCAGGGATGGGTAAGGTGAGAAATGAAAATGGGGACGGCAGATCGATCACGGCATTTCAGGCTTCTTTCCCTTCCCTAAGAGAATCTGAATAAAATGATGTATATGTATTTCATATGATCAAAGAATTGCATTACTTTCGTCTCGAAACAAAAATTTGACAAGTTTAAGACGTTTAATTTTGACACGTTGGTAAATATGGGAGGTTTGATTGGTTAATATAAAGTCAACATTGAATCAACCTCCGTCAAAATCTAAAAAAATAGTGAAGAATTTTGATGGAGAAAAGAAAGATATTAAAACATAGACGCGTCAAAGTGATAAAAAAAGAATTTAAAAAAATGAAGGTTATTGATAAAACTTTAATGGATGCATTTTATAAATATTATATGGAGTTAAGTGAAATTTATATTTTTAATATTTTTTAATAACTTTATAATATCTGTTACACTTTCTAGCCTCTAGACTGTATACTTCCACATACAAAATATATAAAACCTATTTAAAATTTATGTAAGGATATTCAGAAAAACATATTAAACTCGCATATTGTGTACATATGGTATGAATATGTAAATTTGAACAATAACATCAACATCAATACGCGTGTCAGTGAAAAGAGTTAAATCTTTTATCAAACAAAATCTTTACAATATATTTAGCGAGTTTTTTTATGTTATGATTTTTGAAGACCGACTAATTGACTTTTTGAAGACCGACTAATTGACCAGGTTGAGCCACTTGGTCACGGTTCCACCAGGTTTTTCGAGAAGATATGGCTTTCGGTCAATTAACCAGTTCACAGTTCAACCGACCAGATCAATCTGGTATCTAAAACAATGATATTAATACAACTATGTGTATTCAAAATGCTAGTTTAGGTCGTTTAAGCTCATGAACCAATCAAGCATGTAGGATCAAGTTGAGGTTGATACGACCCTCTCCGATAGTATCGAGATAAATAGCACCACTTCAAGCGTGTGATTGCTTCTTAAGAATATATAAAGAAGAACTAGAGAATTACTTTTGATTAATTTGTTTTTTTTTCTTTCATTGATCATTAAAAAACCTTAAATAGACTCTTGTGAGATAAGTCTTACAAATATAAAACTTATCCTAAAACATAACAAGTAATTATTCTAAACAATTGATAAATATGATACTTATCCTAAACCAATGATGTAACACTCCCCACTCATTCGAAACCACCTTACCCTCAAAGTGATGCCTTGAAAAGCACTCTTGATTTCGGGATCCCAAATTGTTATACCCCGGTCGTTTGTTATACCATACACAATCGTCATGTCTATTGTTACGTTACACACATAAAGCACATTACTTCTAGTTGGGAAAACATGCACACTAAGTACATGGGCCTCCTCCTTGCAAGTAAATGGTTTTATTCCCGTGAGTAGTGGTAGATACAATATGGTTTTATTCCAATCACAAATAGTGAGAATATGCGACTCCTCGCCAACCATTGTCTCCAAGTCGTGTGTACCAATAATACTTTCCTCAGCCTTCTTAAATTCTTCCCCATGTTCAAAATGCTAGTTTAGCTTTGGATTAGAACTCACACTCACATTCGCACTCTCTATGGTTAAACTTATTTTTAGGTTGTTTGTGCTTAACTTGTAACAACCTTTTTAAAACTCATAAAAAAACTTCAAAAAGTAAACATAAACATATCTGATAAACTGAAAATCGAATTTGTCCCAAACACCATATTGAGGATCAAACAAAAGGAAATAATCGGTTTTGTATAAAATTGAACCGGTTTGAATTGAACCGAATCAAAAACCATAGACGATATAAAAGAAAGACCAAAGACAAACCCCCCAAATATCAAAATAATCAGCTTATTGTTCAGCTTGTTTGAGCTTATTTTGGATTTGCATTTGTAACTTAATTCCTGTCAAATTCATCAAACCAAGGGAAACCTAAGGTAAAATCGCTGAATTTATGCTTATTTTTCTGAAATTGTATGTGTAGACCATGTGTTTGATGAAATGCTTGACTGACCCCAAAATGATTATGCATTGTTAATTATGAACTTGAATAGGTTTCTAATTTAAATGATGACTTACCTTTTGTACTGTACTCAATTGCTTTTGAAGGTATAGTGCGAAAATAGGTCGTTAACTGAATTTCATACTCTAGTACTTACTCGGTAGTCACTACTGTAATTGGAACGGGAGTGCTGATGCGGAATCACTTCAGGAGTTAAGGGTGCTTTCACGTGGGTGATCTGTTAACATAAGCTACCCATTCATAACTTGAATTGACCCATATGGTACTAACAAAGTTTGATGTGTATGTCTTTCTCGAATGGTGTTGGAAACACTGTTTATGTGTTGACAAACCAGCCTAACTACCTTGACATGAACCAAACAATGAGTTTGATTCACTGACAAGCTATGATTCCGTTTCACAATGCTTACATGAAAAACAAAGATGCTGCTCCAATTCAGTTTGACTCTTCTATGAGTTACTCGACTTTGCATTCAGTAGCGGGTGGACAACTCAAACTGTAACTTGTACAGTACTATCTTTTGAACAGTAAATTAGGACAACTCAAGCTGTAACTTGACAAGCTATGTATCTTCTCAAACCTAATTGAATCCTTTTATAAGACTGAATGGACCACTTTAAGTTCCTTCAAAACATTATTAGTAATAGTATCAGATTCAATCGTGTGGAAACAAAGGGTATCCGCCTTATAAGTAATTTTGGAGTAGAACATCATTAGGGTGGGCTCCTCAATAACTTGTTTGTCATGAACCGAGACAAAGTAACTATCGGCGATGAGCTCACGCCATAGTTTTGATACACACCGGAAACGAAGCAAAGATTTTGATGGTAGTTTTGATAAGATGTCGAACAAAGGTTTCCCATGCACCATGTTGTGATCTTGTGGTTCGTTGTAATCCCGGATATCGTTATACGTATCATCAAACTTGCGTCGTTTAACACCCCCACTGTTAAGTAAACGAGCAGCAATCTCTGGAGGTTTTTGTTTAGCAATCTGGATCTCGTCCAAGGGAGGAGGAACGTTGTTGTAAGACGGCATGTTGGAAAAACCAGACACGCGTCGCGGTGGATGGTCTTCGTACTTGCGTTTGTTGTTGGTGTACAGTGGTGGGTCGGCCATGGTGTTTGTCGTAAAACAAAAACCCTAGCGATGAATTATATCAAATTAAAGATATTGTGTTTGGGGTTAAATAGTGTTTATCTGTTTCCAAATATTGTTTTTAGTATGTTGTTTTTTCATATATACTAAAATTAGATTCGAACCGGACAAACAAAATTGGGCCGTATCTATTCAAACATGGACCAAACAATATTATTGTCTATAGACTATTTGTGTTTCTACCGCCATTGAAATCTATTCATCGCCAACAGGTACCTATGATTTAATTAGTTTGCTTCTTTACCAGTAAATTAAATGAGAGGTGATTTGCACACTCCATAAAGTGATTGGCACACTCAAAATGTGTGTGTGTGTTGACATTTGTACCCTTCCATTAAGTACGATGGACAACTTTTAACACAAGTATTAAGGGTAAAAATGTCAACACACACATATTTTGAGTGTGTCAATCATTTTATTGAGTGTGCAAATCACCTCCCAAATTAAATGTGTTGTTTTATGCTTGCCACTGTTAAACATTGGTGAATATTTGTCTTGATCTTCATGTGTATTGGTAAATATTTGTCTTGATCTGCATGTGTAACAACAGTACGTGATGTTTGACATGATTATATATGTATATGATTTTATTGGCTTGTGAACAAACTTATGATAGTAACATTACGCATAGGTCATGAAACAAATGAGCTCATGGACTCGTCAAGTTCGATAATTCAAAATGAAGAACTTTATCTTGGTAACTCTACATTCGAATCATTTGACGATTTACTTAAGAGCCTGCCCGCATTTTATTACTCTAAAGGATATGGACTATCTATTCGTGATTCAAAGAAAAGGCGAGTATGTAGCTTTGCAGTGTGACCGAAGTGGTGAATGAAGTAATGTTCCTGTACGTTTTGGGTTTTATGGTTTTTTGGTTTCGAATAAATTGTCGTCCAAATAAAAAAAACAAAAGGCAAGACCATTTCAAAAGGGAAATTACAACGACATGAAGACAGGCAAGTTGATAAAGACTATTGTTGGTGTTCAAGCTTGCCATTCACTTGGTGTTGTGCATCGAGATTTAAAGCGTGAAAATTTCTTCTTGGTTAATAAGGATGATGATTTTTCTCTCAAAGCTATTGATTTTGGACTATCAATTTTCTTCAAGCCATGTAGCTTTCATAATGGACAATCGGTATCAATATATAATCAAGTATTCATATGTATTTCTTTTTATTTATTTACAGTATTGTTTTATGTTCAGGACAAATTTTCTCATGTGGTTTGAAGTCTAATTAGTTGCTCCTGAAATGTGTTCGATTAGAATTTGGTGGCTGCAAAAGTATGTGTTGATTTGTAGGGTTAGTAGTGTTACTATAAATTTTGGGACTAATTAATATTAATGGGCTTTTATCTGAATATGGTGTAGCTTATGGGCTTACAAACCAACACATTATATTATGATGACATTATTTACAAGTTAGTTTACAAGGTCACGTTTGTTTCACATATCCCTTCAAGAGATTGAAAAACTATGATCACTAAGTTAGTTTGTTGTCTTACAAAGATTACTTGTCTGAGATGATGTGTGTGATCTTAGATTTTGATTCTAGTCATTTTTAATGCGAGTTTAAGTTACGAGAATATTTTTGATCAAACCTCCTTAAAAGATTGTTGTTTTACTAGTATATATCTAAGGAGATCTGATTTCATTATTTTTTAAGAGAGAGTAATTAATGAAGATTTTCTAAAAAGTTTTAAGACACGAGGTCAAAGTCTCACCTCTCAATTTTGAACAGTTACTGCATCAATAGGTATAGAGAAGGTTTTAGAACAATAAGCCGTAGATGAATCGCCAAAGCAGTAAGCTCATCAAAACACGAATACAACTATAATAATGTTCCGTTTTGTGAGTTAAGGTGGTTTTCCATTTTCGATATCCTCCATTACTTCAATATCCTTGCATGCTGTGATCTTTTAGACAAAACCTGTTGAAGGGATCGGAAGAACCAAAGATGAGATCCACATCCAAACATTTTAACTAAACTAAGATTTGATACATGCGTCTTCTCATTTACCAATAGAATAGGCAATGAGGGTTTATTACTACGTGGTACTACGACGTATATTCTTATTTAAAAGGTGACAATCATATAAAATTCATCAAGAATTAGCAGCTGAATGGGACATCAGGAAACCTTGAGAGAGATGAGGTTTGTAATTGGATACTAAAGGGCCTTTGGCCCGGATGTAAGTGAGTTGCTATCAAGTGATTGTGGCTTCAAGTCTCAGTTGAGATATTTTCCTTCCCGTAAATATTACCACAGTACTAAGTGAGCAAGACAAATTGATCATATCGAACAGCATATGACATACTTTTAAGGAAACACGCAAGCTTAAGGGTTGGATAAGACCTTACTTTTCTTTGGTCGTCTAAGTTCTATCTATGCTCCTATGACTTAAAGCTAGTTAGCAGTTCTTGTGATCGGTTACTCAAGGATCTTACTACTAGAGTACCTGTTATCCACATATGCCACGAGTGACAGCAGAATGTTAGCTTGAATAGCATACAGATGTACATCTTTTTTTGCTTCGAATCAATTTTGGCAGGAAATACAGAACGTAGTAAATGTCGCAAACCTACCATAGCAGTAAGCCAACAATTAATTTTCGGTATCTGATCCCGAGGTTCAAATCCTTTTACCACAATATCAACACCTGATCAGATCTATAGTTTAAACTATGTTGTTGCATGTTCTGACGATATCTATAACCAGCTTCTTTAGAAAAGCTATGTACGTTGGAAACAGTAAACATGCCAAATGCTTGCTCATTAATTCATAATCTCATTTCGAGAACGACATATAGGTATCCAGTAAGGTGACTAGTATAACGGATAGAAAGACTGATTATTTTGAAGATTTAAGACCTCTACTTTAACTCGTCACTTTTGCAGCCCTATTTATAAGTAGTATCACGATTGACTGCTTGTAATATGTAAGCGTTACCTAGTTTCACAAGAGCATGACTTTTCATCATAGAACATCACTGAAGGAATAAACTAAAGAGCATCAGCAGCTCCATCATACCTATTCCTTGGCATGGTATGCATTTTCTGTGAAAACATTGAATATGTTCTTAACAATTGTAAGTAACATCATTGTATAAACCAAACTTTTCATATTTCAAACCCACCCACCAGCACAACCACCGTCGCGGTCACTAAAGCTAAAGCAAAGGTACATCATAAACATAAAGGAAGGCAGAAAATAAGACATCGCAGCATTAGAACACTACAACGAAAATTCCAATAAGTGTCCTAAACTATATATACATCACGATTTTCTACGTATACAACTATACATTTATATTAGTTGAGCTAATTATGGCTTCTTAATCTTGATTACATACTTATGTATAAATAGCAAGGGGTGAGCTGTCATAAGCCCAACTTCTGTGTACTCGAATTCTTTTCTAATGGTACTCGAATTCCATCCCTTGTAGTTAGAACATAGACAAACTAAATTACCGAAAAACTTAGTGATAGGCTAAAGTTACATGGTGTTACAATTCCTTAATGCGGCTATAACAAAAAAAAGATAAGTATAAGATTGAGATCCTGATATACAACTAAACACATTAATATGAACATGTAATTCTTTCAACCAATTTAATTTCCATTAGTAATAGACACTACTTTACCCAATATTCAACTGAGTAAACACTTTTGTTTTATTATGTACGGTGTATATGGCAAGCGTGTAATTGTCAAGGAACAAGAAAAATCACATCAGTACCATGACATACCTTCTTTCAGCCAATCAATCACAAAACCATTGACTCGAATCTGGTACACATAGCTCAATCAAATCTATAAAACAAGACACAATGCTTAAAATACCAAGACTCCTTCACCAACCAGTAACTTAGCTTCCACCTAGATCTGGGACTATCATCTATCAACAAGTAACATAACCAAACATTAGCTCTCAGAATTGCAACCAGTTCCATTTCGATTCAGCCGGTTAACCTGGCCTGACCTGAATTCAGGTAAACTAACAATATAGTCCAAACTTCGGTAAGTCAATCAAGGGGTTTCTCAATTAGTTTCAACTTATGGCTATATAGGCTAAACGGTGAGCCATTATAACAAAAATTATACACGTCAATTTGATTCTAAGGCTACTGTTTGCTGGTACAATGTTAAGAACTCGTACTATGGTTTAGGCTGCCAAATACAATTGCTGAAATGACCCACTCACAGTTTAAACAAATAATGCTATTACTATGGAACAATGAAAATATAATAACTACAACCATTAAAATATCATGACAACCTTTCTAAAAAATTATTGTATGATGTACTACGGTTAACCAACTATGTTTCGAAATTTGAGCAAACAAAGAAACTTACAAATTCTTTATGAAGATAATCTAAACCACTTGTAAACCGAAAACTCCCGCAAGATGGATGATAAGAAACTATAAAGATCATGGGCAGTGATTATAGGTCGATTAGAGAATGTGTTCCAAAACCCATTTGTCAATAAAATTCTCGAGTGTGCTATCCACATTGTGTGTAGCGTGCTTGATGAATTATTTTCAGCAAGAATGCACCATCTTCAGTTGCCTTGTTGAGGATGTCAACTACACTATCTTCTGAGAAGTAATTATTCCGAACGTCACTTTCGTTTACTCTTACTATATCGCAAAACAATGATACTAGCATCCATGATGCTTCACACCATAACTGCAAGGTCTCAATTGCCTGCACAAAAAATGCACCACCCATAACTACATGCTATTATTGACTATTATTGGCACAGAATGACCCCCGGAAAACGAAGCAATATATTGACCTTAAAAACGAAATTATTTAACTTTTTTCCCATGTTCTTTTATGAGCTACAAGGATAAAGGAGGTCATTACTTAATTTCGACCAAGTTAGGACTATCTGATATAAACACACTACAGATTATAATAAGGCTAAGGTAAGTCTGATGATGTTGATCCATTATCTATTTTTTAGCAGTAGTACCTCGTCTACTTTGCTAGATTTGTAGATAAACTTTGCGCAGATATTGATAGAAAGTTTGGAACTTCCCATCTTTAGCAAGTTTGTCAAAGAAGCCTCTGCACATAAAAAAACATCCAATATGATTATAAAATAGTTTTACAGTTATATTCTATTATTCTACTTTTAGTTTTGTGTTCTTTTTTCCAAGCATGCTACGAGTGATGAAATCTGAACCAAGATCAAAGAGGAACTTACAAAGGCTGCGTTTATGAAAATAATCTAAGCCCGAAAAAATTCCTCCAAAAGGTATGCCATGCCACATGCCACATGCCACACACGACCAAAATCCATGGAGGCTGGTCAAAAACTGAAAGATTTATATAACAAAGTAAGGTAGGTTTGTGATTCGGTTGCTTGTGTTGAAAAAGAAAGAAAAAGAGATGTGTTAGGTTTGGATTTCGGTTGTTTCTCTTCAAAGATCCTGGTCAACAACTCAGAATACGAAAATAAAGATAAGGTAGGTGTTTTTGTGGCTGCAAGTAATGTAGGGTTTGTACTCTTATATATGAGTGACATATCTAAGGCTGGGCTGATTTATATGGGTCATTGTTTTATGTTTGGGCTTATTTCATTTTAATCTCATCACCTTACTTACATGGTTTAAAGACGTTTTAAGAAAATGTTTTTTTTTCTCAAATTTCAAAATTTAATTTGTTTAAATAAGTTAAGTTTCAAATACATAGGTGGCAAACTGGTCTCGTGAGAATTAATACAGCTCGGAACCTGGGCCGAGCAACCGCTTCAAAACCGAATCGAACTGACAAAACGAACAGTGATAACCGATTATGAAAAAAGCGTTAACCGAAAATCGAATCGAAGTAAACTCAAACAAAACCAAAAACCGAACCGAAACTAAACTGTACCGAATAGGCGTATTTTAACATATTTTGGTTAAAATAGTCAGTTCAAACCCCGTGGATTGAGTCTGTGTGGTGGTGTGCTCAAACCCCGTGGATTAATCGTTCAATGTGTCAGAAATCACGGTTACCAAAAAAAAAAAAAACATATTTTTGGTTTTAACTCGACCAAACTGAATCGAGCAAAATGAAACCGAAAATCATAAATATACAAAACTGAAAATAGTCCGTTCAGTTTCGGTCGGTTTTGGTTAGCTAGATTTTGTCGATTTGATTCTTTCTGTTAGTTTTGCTCAGCATAAGAACAATAAAAAGTTAAAAACTATCCATTAAAAGAACTAAAACTTAAGTTGGCAAATTGCATTATTTCACCCTTATCAAACATCTAAACATAGGTTTTTCATTCGATGTAACAAAATGAACATCCATGGTCCTTTTGGCGCTCTTTCCAACTTATCACAAGGTACTTTTTCATTTTTTTATTAAAATGTTTTATCAAACAGATTATCTTCACTATCTTAAACCTCTTCAAATCCATTTTTACATAAAACTAATCATATTTCTATAATGGAGTTTTGTTAAATTGTTAAAATTGCAGGAGTAATAATGTTGAAAATTTTGCAATTAAGAGCCAAAATGTAATGGTGTGACTATGAACAGTAGAATTTAGGGGAGGGTTTATAAACTCTCATTAAGATCATTTCGTATTTCTTTTTATCCAAAATCATTTATTAACGATTGAACATGAAATAGGTGTCCGTATGTAGATTTTATTTTTTGTATGAATCGTTCATTTATCGATTGAAACATGAATGAATTTTGTGAAGTATATATTACAATATGATTTAAGTTCATTTGACACCATACTTTTCCTTTGATATGACGGGACTCATCCCCACCATCCATCTTATTATAATCCAATAGATAAAGATTAAACACAAGATATAATAACACCCTCTTTTTTCAAACATTAATATCTCTTAAACCGTTAATCATTATGCGAAAAAAATATACCGCTACGAATAGCATTTAATTATCTTTCTATAGATATGCTATATGATACACTTTCGATGAATTTTTTTTTATTTTTTTCACGTTTTCGAAAATTATCATATATGATACTCGTATCATATATGCTGTATGACAAGTATCATATATGATATAACCTATCATATATGATAGAAACCTATATCATATATGATTTAACACTATTATCATATATTATGAAACAGTATTATCATATATGATATTTCACGTAAATTTTAACAAGAAGAAAAAAACGAATTTTTTTCTTTCGAAAGTATATCATATTGCATATTGGTAGAAAGATAATTAAACGCTCGTCGCGATGGTATAATTATTTTCGTTTAACACTTAACGGTCTTAAAGATACTTAAATTATAAAAAATAAGTAAAAAAAATATATTAGATCTCATCCATTAGATTAAAATAAGATGGATGGTGGTAATGAGTCATCTCATATCCAAAAAAAAGTATGATATCCAAAATAACTCTTCTCATTACAATATATATATAATGTTTCCTGCCTAAAAAATAATAATATTTATAATGTCCTGCTATCGTGATACTTGGACACAAAACTTTTTCTTTTATCTTTCATTTCAAATATTTTATAATATAAGGTGAAATTTCATATATACCCAATAAAATATAAGGTTAGAACACGTTTTAAGAAAATATGAAAATACTAAAGTTTTCTTTAAATATATGTAATTGTGAAATCATTTATAATATTATAGAACAACATATAAAAGTCTAAAAATAATCGGTATACAAAATATCTCGATTTGTCCCTACGATCACGATCTTGTAAATCCGAAAACGATTCTAAATAGGATCCCGGTCTTGACAACCTTGCTATGAAGTATAGTTTTGATATGGAGCTACATATATGACTGGTTGATGTGTATTTGTGACCGGTTGATATGATAAAAAGTTGTTATTGACCATGACACTTGTTATAATTACATTATGATTTGTTATAATGAGTGACATGTTGACCATGACACTTATGGCAAGATGTATACTTTTTGATTACCTGTTCATTTACCTTTTTAACCTTTCAAACTTTTATTATATACTTGTTTTTTTTACTTGGTGTTCATCGGCTAGATTATCGAGTTGTTAATACTTGCTTACATAACAACATAGAACATAATACATTCACTTTCTCATAACAAAACATCATTGTTTTGCAAAGAGTAAATTACATCGTTCGTCCTTGTGGTATACGTTGACCGACAAGGTTCGTTCCTTGACCAAAAAAATGCACCATCTGTCCTTAAGTGTGAAACCTTATGTACAGTTGGTCCCTCACTTTAACAAACTTCATTAACTGACGTTAAATTATCATACATAAGGGTATCTTCGTCTTTAGATATATAATAGTACATTGATCAAGTATGCCCACTAATTGCATCTTCATTAGACTTCATCTTCCTCTCACTAACTACATATCCCACAACCATCACCACCGTCTCTCTCAAACACCGTCGTTGACCCATATACGACCAGATCTGCATGCGAGCGGATCTACACGCGACAAGATCTGACCGACATCAAGATCTTAATTTGAAACCTGTGTTCTTGATCTTACGAAACCTTGTTTATACAAGATAATAACTCGATCATCACTAAATCAGTAAATCTCTATTATGATCTCTCCTCATTTGATTATCCTGTTCTTTTCTATATGTGTTTCTATTGTACCGATTTAATCTCACTTCATAGATCATTGCTACGAAACAGATTAAAATCGTAAAGTGTGGCTGCTGGTCATTTAAGGTTTGCTGGAATCGTGTATCATTTGAGCCGAGTCAAATCTCATATTAAGAGATCACATTAGGCTGGATATTATTTGCTTGTTGCTGTGTTAGGATTAGGAGGTGGGTCTAGAGGGATGGATACAGGTTTTTTGAATAAAAAACTTAAGTCAATATGTTGTGGATACTCGAAGGCGACATGTACATCATTGAGTAATCTTGCTGTTAGAGTTAAGAGTATTGATCGTCGAATGTTAGGAAAAGATGGTAAGCCAATGTTAGCCCGAAGGTGCGTTTCGTTTAAGGATGCATATGTGGACTTTACATGAAGTTGTGATAAGGCTACAAATACTAGTAGTGATAAGGAGGTTAATGCTCCTACAACCGTTGAAAGCATCGCTTGTATGCCTGTTCCTTGTAATGATGCACTATCTATGCAATCTGGTACTAATACCACGTGCAGTTCAGGAACAAATAATGTTACTAAGGCATGTACCGGAGCCATCCCAAAGGTTGCAGTTGGATCTAGCTTTTTTATTCTTCTCTTAGCAGCAAAAAATCTTTCATTCAGTCTCCTCCTAAATTATGTTATTGAAAGATTCAATCTAAATAGGGCCGGAGATAATGATACTCATGGTGGTGTTTGAAGAAGAAAATGATGTGTTTTGACTTTTGATTATCTGGAAAACAAGATACTAATAATAAAGAATTAAAAAATGTTAGCGGTGGTGGCTTGGTCGGGCTTATTTTTTTCTTATTTGTTTGTATTTGAATGGAAAAGAACAAAATATTACTAATTTACCATTTTACCCTTAGTTTAGTATCAAATTGAGTGATTTAATAGCGGTTAATGAAGGTTGTTAAAGTGAAGGATCAACGGTATATAACGTTTCACACTTAAGGACGAATGGTGCTTTTTTTTTATCAAAGGACGAACCTTGTTGGTCAACGTATACGACAAAGACGAACGATGTAATTTACTCTTTTGAAAAACATGTCGACCCTTCAAATTTTCACGACTCCCAAAATGTTATATTTGGAATAACTGTTTAATATGAAGTATTGCTTTTTTTCTAACGACAATAACTAATCTCACAATACAATTTAATCTATTCCACATGTACCGAGCATTAGAAATGGGCAAACCGATTTACGGTTCATAATTAAACTGATCAAATCAACCCGGGTTTTACATTGCTCCAAACAACTAATGTTAACCGGTTTTATAATTGACTCGATCGAACCGCCAGTTCACTATTTAACAACCGGTTCAACCAGGTTATCATCGGTCAAAACCGGCTTTCGATCTGTTCAACCACCTGGTTTAGTTTTAAAGTTGGCTCTAAATTTTCCATAAAAGCTTTTTTTATATAAACACACAAAAGGTCAGAAAAAAAACTGTCACACTAACACTCTCCAGCACTAATGTTGAGCTTATTTTTCAGCTTAATTGTGCTTATTCCGAATATGAATTTCCAGCCAGTTAATGGAGGTTACTAAACCACGCTGGAGTTCGTCAAACCTCAAGGTAAAATCATTGAATTTATCCTTATTTGTCTTTTATGTATGTGTTGACCAAGTGTTTGATAAAATGCTTGACTGACTTATGGAGTAATTGTTTTTCTGCTGTTCGTTCCATAAACTATTGTTGCGGATATCAACTTTAATAGGTTTCAAATTGGAATGCTTCTTTACCTAATGCGAAAATAAAGTTGTTAACTGATCTTTGAAAATTGGGCGTCACCTCTTAAGAGTTGTTCGATACATCTTTTTTACCATTAGGGCAATTAATGTAATTATGTTGTAGCTACATCATGTAGCTTATACTAGAGGTGATTTTGGATCTTCTAATTAAGTTGACCTGATAAATCGAGCACTCAAGATCCACGAGAGGAGTGTCTTTGTTTCTATCTCAGTGTACACACGTTTGTCACAAGGGGAACCTTATTCACACCTAACACTCCATTAACACATATGAAAACTTTTAACATTAGTTTTTAGTGCCAATTCTAGATGTTTCAGGGGTGACCCATTTGACACAATTCAATGTTTACCCATTTTAAATACCTACTCAAAAGTTGTGTTTGTCGTATATCAACAACTGTTGCGTTTTGCGGGTTTTTTTTCTTCTTAAAACCGAACCACCGGTTTTTGTTGTGGTATGTTTTTGTGACAAAATTAAGATTATTAAAATTCACTACCAATTATTGTTTGCAAAATGGCCAGAGTAAGTTTTGAATTAGGACTGTGTATGTCATATATGGACGTGAACTATGATAAGAGTACTCATATTCATACTTTTAATGACCTCAAATTAGGTGGTGATGCCTACTGTGGAAGCAGATGTGCGCTTGGCCTTGGACGATTCAACATAACCAATGATGAAACAAAACTCAGAGTCGCAAAAAGCATCATCTGCTGGGGGCATGTTCGATTATTTGCAGGTAACACATCAATATGTCCTGTCTTTTTAAATAGTAAGGGTTTGTTTGTATTTTTGCGACAAGCACGTAATAGATGTACAATATTTGATTCGGTTGTTGGACTATAAAATATGCGTATATGATTGGTACAAAAATGAAATGTTGAACCAATTACTTGAAATAGATAACTTATACAGTACATCCTTACTCAGAGATTCCGAGCTCGAGTAATGATGGCTTACGCTTCTTGTGTGCACGTCTTGTCCTACACTCTACTAACTCACTTTCATCTGAGCTGTCACTATCATCGCTTGAATCGGAAGATCTTCTGTTTGATCTCTTATCTTTCTTGCAACTGTCATAGGGTCAGTTTCCTGTATGAAATTTTTAGCCTTTACCTAACTTTTACTCGACCCGTATTGACTGAATCTGACCCACTGACAACCCTTACCATAGGCATAAAGGTTGTTTTGGTAGAATTTTTGTATAGTTATTTCACTGAGATCACATATGCTTCACGAGATCATATATGCTTGAGAAGATTGAGAAACAATGGACACTTGGTTGGTTTGAAGTTTTTACAGTATTTAGTACTTATTTGACTTCAAGAGTTGAATTTGTTACTTGGTTGTTTTGCGAAGATGAATTACTTGAGCATAATGTACACGATATGCACGCGTACTTTGGTTTAGATTCTAGTCATTTATTAGTGCAAGTTTAAGTCACAGGATTGTTCTCGATTAAACCTTCTTGAGAGACTGTTGTTTTACAAGCTTCTAACGGGATTCACATTATTTTTTAAGAGATCATAGTGCAAGGTTTTCTCAAGAGGTTGACACTAATTTAAGTCACGAGGTGAATGTCTTTCGAGATGTGTTCCAACATTTTCTCTCTCGAGTTTGAACATTTATTACATCAAGAGGTTTAGACATATTACGAGCTTCACCATATATAAATCGATTGCTAAACCTACTATGAGAGAGATAATAAAGCTAGTCTTAGATATAGTTATATGCAGGGCTGATTGGTTTCGTCTTACTCAGCCATTGTAAATTATGGGTTGAGCGAGGGCACATGGTTTCACTATTATGGAATTTTTCCTGTTTCTGTTGCATTCACGGACATGAGCACGGTATTGGGGAACACCACATCTGTTCTTTTGCAATATTTGCACATGGATTTGAATTTCAGGCCGCAAATCACGATGGTTGCAATATTTGCTGACGTTTTTGGGTTAGTAGGCTTTTGTCTACTATATTGGCAATTGTCTTAGTTCTGTATGGATGGGGACCAAAACTCTAGACCGTTAAACTTCAGGTGATGTGATATGAATGGAAAAAAATAATCCAAAATTGGCAGTAAATTTAGTTAAGTTTTGAAAATTATAACATTGAAGGAAAAGTGTCAGCAATATTAATATTTTAACGCAGCAGTTTTCCTTTTAGTCTAGGTTAAGGTGTATGTTTTTAAGTTTAAAGAATATATCACATGATTAGGTTCGTTATGATAACATGCTTTACCATGTGATAAATGGAATTTGAGCAGCAGAATTGATTTTCGTTGACAAATTGTGAATCAGTTACGATTTCTAACTTGAAAGTTACTGGCTTCGAGTCTTCATATATCTCTATTAATGTTGTATTGCGATTTACTCAACTAAGAATGAAAGCATGTGCTTTTAAAACAGTTTACGAGCAATGCAGCAAAAAGTATCCATCTCCTCTCACGGTTTGTCCATGTGTTTGCAGAACTTCGAGTTTTTTATCGAGAAAATGCCCAAATAGAGTTTTCAAAACCAGGGATACAGGATCCTGATGTGGCTACTAGGGACATGCCAAAAAGAGCTCATCTAAGCCACCCAAACCAACGCTAAAGAAACCGACTCCAGTGAAAAAAAAACTATATTCCACACCAAAATCAGTTGGGCGGGAGATCGATGGCATCTTCTCTAAGAAGAGAGAGAAACCTGGGCTGCAAAAGACCAGAAAATGGGATAAAAGAACGCGTAAAGATTTAAAAGATAACGAGTCAGTGCCTCGAAGGGAGAAACTGAGCAAGACTGGAGGGTCTAATGTGGATATGTTAAGAAAACTACAGATGGTCTAGTGATTTATCAGAAGAAGAGTTGGGGTTTGTCTCAGGATAAAGTGATGGGTGCAAAGAAAGAAAAGTCGGGTTCTGAATGGGATATATCAGATTCAACTCCCGGGATTGGAAGGTGGGATGCTACTGATACGAACTCAGGGGTCTAAGAGATAAATATAAAAATATAAAATCTGCTGGAATATTTAATTTTATTTATTTATTTACTTTCTAGTTATTAAGTGCTTTCCTTGTTTAAGTTATCTTGTTGCACAAGATTACTGAGTCTTTATATAGGGTTAGGAGTCTATCCGTTTAGGAGGAGGGAATAGGACCGGTCTTCAGACTTGGAACAACTTTAGATTAGGGTTTATTGTTCTTTGTTTTCTGTTTTTCTTCATTATTAATAAAATCATCAGCAAGTTCGTATCAAATTGGTATCAGAGCAAGATCTGGGCCAAAACATTCTTTCACGGTTACTGTTCACGGCTATGTTACTATTCATCGGCTACTGTTCATCGGTCGGAAAGTTACCGTTCACAAGACAGTAACCTTAAAATTCTCAAGATGATCTGTGAAGACCGGCTAATTGAAGTTGCAGAGATGCTGGAACAGTTTCACTCTGATTGGAAGGAAAGATTTTCTAAATTAGACGAAAGGTTATCCGTGTTCCAGTTAAAGATGAAGGAGGAATTTAGACAGGCGCGCCAAGATATCTCAGTGGCAACTGAGAAGTTTTACAGATCATTAAAAGCGGCAGTAAAGGAAGAGATAATCCATGAAGGACAAGTTCATTCAATGAATTCAATGAAGGTCCAACTAAATCAACGAAGTCCTAACAGGAAGGTGAAGGCAAGGTTGTTTTGGAAAAAGTTTGTGGTTGCATGTATCCAAACTAGAAAACCTAGAGAGCTATTTACCTCGCTTGGTAATGGATCTGAAAGATTGGATTCACATGAACAATTACAAGTTTGCGTAAGAGAGCTCAAAAGAATATATCAAGACTACTGCTTGCTCTTGAAGCACGGGATACAACGAATAACATGGGATCCCGGAATCACGTGAGGCAAGATTTTGGAGCAACACCTTGAGGACAAGGTGTTTTTGGGGGCCGGAGTAATGATACGAACTCAGGAGTCTAAGAGATAAATATAAAAATATAAAATCTGCTGGAATATTTAGTTTTATTTATTTATTTACTTTCTAGTTATTAAGTGCTTTCCTTGTTTAAGTTATCTTGTTGCACAAGATTACTGAGTCTTTATATAGGGTTAGGAGTCTATCCGTTTAGGAGGAGGGAATAGAACAGGTCTGAGGACTTGGAACAACTTTAGATTAGGGTTTATTGTTCTTTGTTTTCTGTTTTTCTTTATTATTAATAAAATCATCAGCAAGTTCGTATCAAATTTGATACGAACTTGCTGATGATTTTATTAATAATGAAGAAAAACAGAAAACAAAGAACAATAAACCCTAATCTAAAGCTGTTCCAAGTCCGAAGACCGGTTCTATTCCCTCCTCCCTCAACTGATAGACTCCTAGCCCTATATAAAGACTCAGTGATCTTGTTCAACAAGATAACTTAAACAAGGAAAGCACTTAATAACTTAGAAAGTAAATAAATATATAAAACTAAATATTCCAGCAGATTTTATATTTATCTCTTAGACCCCTGAGTTTGTATCAGCTACCCCACACCTGGAAGAACAGGGGATGCAACTCCTTCGTTATCCCGGAAAAACAGATGGGATGAAACTCCTACACCTGGTCGTGTCACTGATTCAGATGCCACACCAGCAGGCGGTGTCACACCGGGTGCTACATCAGCTGGTATGGCATGGGATGCCACACCTAAGCTATCTGGTATAGCTAGACCGACTCCAAAACGTCAAAGCTCAAGGTAGGACTAGACACCAGCAACTATAGGTAGGGCGACACCAGGCGGGGCTACACCAGCAGCAACATATACACCTGTTGTAATCCCGTTTGGTGCAGTTGATCTAGACACTCCAACCCCAGGAGCTATACAAATGTGTCCTGCTATGACCCCCGAACAGTATTATTTGGCAAGACACGAGAAAGACATTGAAGATAGGAATCGCCGGTTAACTGACGAAGAGCTCGATGTAATGTTTCCTCAAGAAGGGTACAAGATTTTGGATCCACCAGCTTCGTATGTTCCTATCAGAACACCTGCTAGAAAGCTTCTTGCTACACCGACTCCTTTAGGAACACCACTCTATTCGATCCCTGAAGAAAATTGGAATCAGATGTATGATGCTCCAAAAGAGATTCGAGATGGTTTGCCTCTTATGAAGCCAGAATATTACCAGTACTTTGGTACCTTGTTGAACGAACACGATGATAGAGTTGTCTCCAGGTGAACAAAAAGAGCGGAAAATTATGAAATTACTTCTGTAAAACCCGCAAAATTTGTAATGATTAAACACCCGTAATTTTTACAAGTTTTAATTATTAAGTTATATATATATATATATATATATATATATATATATATATATATATATATATATATATATATATATATAAAGAAATAGATATAATAGTGTCAATATAGTTCTAAATATGAAAGCAGATTTGAAAACGTATTTGATAAATCAATTGATAGTCAAACTAATATTATTAGTCAGATATTTTAGTCCATCAATTTCGAATCTTTTCTATTTTTCACTTTCGGTTACCAACGAATAGTTTAGAAACACCTAAAATCACGCCAAGGATCACGTTTTAGATTACCGAATTCTCGGCCCATGACCATTTATAAACATCCATCTTCTCATTCATTGCAGCACTAAGAAAATACAAAATCATAATCTCATTTTTTTTACATTTTGCCTTGAACGAGCTCTTACCGGGTGATCATGATTAAGATGATGTTCTCTTTCATGGTCATCTCGTTGCTATCATTTCATAAGCTAAGGGTCGGGACCGGAGTCACATTTTCGGTTCATGAGTTCACATCATGCTCGATGTTTCTTACATGGGTGGTTTCGGTGTGTTATCATCTTGCCCATACTGGCGATTGATGAACGATCATTCTGGTCTAATGCAATCAATCATTTATGTCGAATCCTTTTTATAAGTCGACAAAGAAGGGTTTCGAGTCTCGGGGTCTGCTAAAGTTAAAGATGATTGTGTCATGCTTGAAAAGATGGTTCGGGTTCGTTTGCCGGTAAATATAGTTCAACTATATTTTTCATTTCGTGTTGAGTTCTAGTTTTGGATACGTTGTTCGTGGTTGCCATTCTTAGACGGGCAAGATACGATCAGTTCGAGCACGGGTCTACGTCATGGTTATGGGTTCACGATAGGAGTTGCTAGTGTTTCGAGTTAGCGTTCGTGATCGTGGTCGTGTACGTGATCATGCTGGTGTCAAGTTTAGTTCGAAGTCGTTATTTGGGAGGTAACATCTCGAATCGTACATATTCCACAGTACAAGTTAAATTAACGAAGAATTCACACACTTATAAAACCACACTCTGATTTACCATGAATATGTATGATACGTGAACAAGAAATGAGTTTTCATATTTGTAAAGCATGTCTTTGTCAAATTGCATCAACAAGAAGAGGACTTCACGTCCATTTCATGGTTATCAAATGCAAAATTTCATTTTGGTCCTTGGACTATAAAGGTGTTCACAAATATATCCTAAATTTTGCAAAAAGTTTCACTATTGCTATATGATAATAGATTTATTTATATGAACTAAGATAAGGAGTCTATGGTTTAAATTACATTTTAAGACACTAAAATGAATCATGGTGTTCACATGTATAATTTTTAATTTATAATTTATGTAGACATTTTGGAAGCGGGATTAACTTGAGTTTCAAGTACGCGTTGATCGGCTCGAGGTACGGATTTCTGTCCTTTCAGTAAGGACTTCCTTTCTATGCATGATTAGGATTCCCCGTCTTCAGCCAAATGTTTTCCCCAGTATATGTTTAAGTTTATCAGTAATCATATTAATAACTAAATAAATTGCCTGAGCATTTATATACAAGCACGACCAGTTTATGTACTAGTTACGGAGGTACCGTAACCACGACACTAGAGGCACCGGTGTCGTGACTCACATGCAGGAGAGTGATATCCTGCATCGTCCCACTCATCTCAGCTTGGCCATTTTATCAGTATTATTAGTGGGGCGTATGGATGCATCCTAGGCTTATATGTGTTACAAGTTATCAGGGTGAATGTGGTGTGTGCTCTACATCCTTCACATTGGAGCTGATCCCTCCACCCAGCACAGTATTTAGAGGTCACCCCTCTACAGCATGATGAGGTCACCCCTCCAGTTATTCATGCACGGTTGTTACAGCACGTGACCTATATAAGCTCTGGCAAATTAAAATACAGTAAATGCATGTTTTCAGATTTGTCAGATAACAGTTCAGCTTTATTATTTACAAATCAGACTTTACATATTATGCACAGATTTCCGCTGCAACTTTACTTATCGGTCTTACAGCTTCAGTATTTACCATCTGTTTCATTTCAGTAGTTCCTTGCCATGCTTTATATCCGTTCACTGAGCGTTATGCTCAGCCGTAGTTCCTTTCATGTTCTAACGGCAGGTACACCAGGACGTTCTTAGGATTCTGAGAGCATGTGCATTTGGATGGAAGCTATCCAGACTTCTTACTTTATGCATTTCTTACATTATTATGCTCTTTTGGACATTGTTTAGTCCCTTCCTTCAGTATTTTACTTTTCATGTTTTGGGCTTATGTTTGGATTACCGATGTTTGATTCCGGTATTCCTTTATGGTCAGTTAATGTTTAGGACATTTACCTTATGCTTTGATGACACGTCATAAATACACGTAACGGTCCACTTATCCAAGTGGGGTGTTACAATTATGGTATCAGAGCGCAAGGTTCGACCTGTAGGCTCTAAAACTTGACCTGTGACTAGTGGGTAGTCACCAGGAACTTCCCAGATTTTGGCGTTGTTATCTTTCATGTTTCTCATGGATTATTCAGTCAGTTTTCTTCATTTATCAGTCAGTTTTCTTAAAGTTTTGACTAAGTAAAAGGTTGGTACATAACTAGCCATATTTAGTCGCATGTGCTTTTAGCGAATTTTCGTTTTGGTGAGCTGACCATAGGCGCTCACCCTTGCCCGTTCAGATTTTGTATTGGTAAACCGACCATAGGCGTTTACCCTTACTCATGACAGATTCATGTTTTCAGTCAAATAGTACTTGGTGAACCAACCATAAACGTTCACCGTTACTCAAGTCAAATTTCATGCTTTTCAGTCAAATGATGTTTTGTGAACCGATCCACAGTTGTTCGCCTTTGTCATATCATGACATTTCATAAATTTTGACAAGTATGGATTGGACTACAGCCATCCATATTTAGTCCGAGATTATAAATTTCTATACATGACAGTTCTCAGAAAATTTTGACCAGTATGGATCGAACCAAAATAGCCCATACATAGTCTCATGTTTTCTTCTTTGAATTCTGTAGATTGAACCATAGCCGTCCACATCAGTTGATATTACACCTCAGTTGATTTGACTTTTTAGGTTCCTTGTAACAGTCAAATTTTTCATACCCTCACGTTGATGTCATCTACATGATGATTCAGTTTCATGTCTCCTTACGAGGATTATGTTTTCAGCAAAGTAATGATGTTTTCATGTTAAGATACACAAGAACTTCAGTATAAACCGTTTTCATGATAAGTCATGATTGGCCTTCATTAATCATGCTTCATGCTGACCACTGTTGGGACTTCGATTATATCATACTTTTCAAACTCGAAACAACCAGCAGTAAGTTGACGCAGGAATTGTCAGCCTATCATGTTATTTAATTCAGATCAGTTTACTACCGCTTAAATCAATTTATTTCCTTGATCATGTTAGACAAGCGACACCAGTATCGATCATCCCATAAAATTTCCACCAGCTTCATGTACAGTATTCCATATGTACCCCATGTACAGTGTCTCAGTTATACTCCATGAACAATATTTCACGTGTACTCCAGGTACAACGTCTCAGATATGCTCCATGTGCAGTATTCATTTTGTACTTCATGTACAGTGGTCCAGGTGTACTCTAGGTACCCTACTCCATGGATATTGCTGATTGTTCCTTAATTATCGCGGGCGTTTCCACTTGTTGATATTCTACCAGGTGCTGATGCTGCTCGTGAGTTGAAGATTTTACCAGATTCTGATGCTGCTAATACTTTGAAGACCTCACAATTGCTGATGCTGCTGATACTTTGGAGATCTCTCAAGATGCTGATGCCGTTCATACTATGAAGACTCTGCAGAACAAGGACGAAAAGTATAAAATTGAAATTTCTGACAAGAATAAATTTCAACCATCAGACACTACCATCCTATTCCATTTTTTTTCTTTCTTTCCCAGTTAGATGTCACACATCACTCAGCTAATCTTTCTGTCAGAAGAGTGGGAACCCGAACCCAGCCGGCCACTCAGCAGAATAGTTACATGAATCACGGTCATGATAATGACCGTCATAAAGTAACAGACAAAGCAGTAGTGACAACCATCGTACTTATAATTAATCAGTCAGTAACCATCGGAACTCCAGAACGGACGTGACCAGAAATACAAGAGGTTAGTAGTCTAACCGGTCCGCCAATCCTAGCAGTTACAAAAAAAAAATTAGCCGTGTCCAGATTCATCCACTAAAACACATGTCAAGACATCAGTCAAGACATGGGTCTCAAGTATCATTTCGGAAAACACATATCAGGACACCAATCATGGTACACGTCATACGAATCTTTTCTCAAAATACCAGTCAGAACTCATAACTCCAGTATGTTTCTAAACCAGGCCCTCAGTAATTCAGGGTACCCTTCAGGAAGGGGTATACCCGTCCTATTATGCCACGCATGAATCAGATCATTTAAAAAAAATCAGTCACCACCACAAGAGTATTATTCAGGTTAAATACGCAGTATTCACTCCGTGAGGTTACAGACGAACACATTCAGTGAAAAATCGCCATGTTTACTTCACGTGTTCCTATGTCAACTTTATCTCAAACCAGGTAGTTACCTGCCTCTCAGGCAAAAAGGACTCAACAGTATCACCATATTTATTAAAGTTCTCCTTTCAGTTAACGACGAGATCCGTCTTACTAAATCCCATATATATTCATTACATATTTCTGTCAGAAAAATCAGTACAAATGTTTTTGCCTTACAAGAGCGTGACTTACCAGTCCATAGCTACAATGACTTCCTAGCCACCAGATATAATACACTTCTGAAGTTCTTAAAATTTATGATCAGCAGATTTTCTTTCTTCAACGTTTCCAGAAGTAATTGAGAAGGTGTTGAAGGAATTCCTTCCTAACCACGAGATAGAATTTAACATCAAGCTTGTCTCAAGAACAGAACCTGTTTTTAAAAATCTTTATTCTAGGGATTCAACTAAGTTAAAAGAGTTGCAGCAGTTGCTGCAAGAGTTATCGGAACGAGGCTTTAATTGCCCTAGCACACCCTCAGAAGGTGCATCATTTTCTGTCTATCAGGAAGAATGCCGATAACATGAGATCATGTAATCGACCACCGAAAAATTTACTAGATCCCCATTCTTAATCGATGTTCATTCAACGTATAGAAGGTATAACTGACCTGCTACGATGTCTTAAATATTTTCTAGAACGATTCACGATCATGCCACCAGCAGTGGTGGGAGAAAGAACATGAGGGTTTTCAGTTGTTGCACACGTTATAGTCTCTCTAAAATTTTGAATTATACTTCTAAACTCCCTAACGCTCCAACTATATTATGAAAGTTTTGAATAAGTCTTTCCACGAGTTCTTAAACCAGTTCGCCAACATATTTATCGATAACATCCTGATATGCTAAATTATAGAGGAGAACAAGAAGATTATATACTTTTACGATCCTGCAGATTCTCTGATAGGAGGAAATTATATACGCAGCTTTCCAGATGTGAGTTCCAGTTGAACAAGGTGGCATTTCTGAGCCACCCTATTTCAGTAGAAGGAATTTCAGACAATCATGCGAAGGTGAAGGCCATCACCTGATGGTCCTGACCGACGCCTGTGAACGAATTACAAACTTTTCTAGAACACAATTGGCTGCAACTGCAAAAATTGCTGACAGTCTCACAAAAAAAAAAAAAAAATCTTCCATAGCTATTCAACCAGATTTCCACCAGAATGTCCCATATTCCAGGCAGAATTTTGATAAAAGCACTATCACACATTGATGCAACTATGTTCATATCTGGATGCCTGACATACCGCAAGTTCAAGATAGAACACCGTCATGTTAGTGAGTTACTACAACCCTTAGTAATTTCTGAGTAGAAATGAGTCGAAATTTCATGAAATTGTTATCAGTTAACCCAGACTCAGAAAAAAGTATGATACTCCGTCAACCATGTAATCAGCCTGCGCGATTCTTTCATACGAAAGGATTACACAGTAGCAGACCTGCAGAAAATTTAGCAGTAAATTATACGAATTCAAGGTATTCCACCGACCATCCTATCAAACAAAATTCATGTTCACGATCACGTGTATGATTACGTTCACGTTACATTCACAATTATTTTCACTTTCACCTTTACGTCTCATTCAAAGTAGGATGTTGTTTCAGCTCATGTTTATGATTTCTCATGATTTAAAGCCACGATACGCATTCATGACATTGTTCACGTTTAGGTTCGGGTTCCATCCCCATGGATACGTTCCAAGACTTGTACCGGATTTGACTTCAGAAAACTTGAAAAAAACCCATACTCAAGTTTAGCATGGTTTCTCCATGACCAGACAGACGTTTCACGTCTCAGGCCGTATCGTCGACATTCTTTACTCAGTCAGCATACATTCGTGATATGTCCTCGTATCAAGTTCATAGTATGTTTCGCGTATCACATCCATGATATATTTTAGGCCCAGCGTTACTTTTATAATCGTGAACCACGTTCACAATTGCTCACGTAGAACGTTCACAATTGTTCACGTAGTTCGTTCCTTATATTCTCAGCAGCTTCCTCAGAGAGATAAATATTATCTTTTCAGGATAATCGTACGTACCGTTTCATGTCCCCTACATGCTACAGCTTATTCATTCTATCAGTTCAGAAAAATCCATCTTAAGTATGGAACCAGAAACTATTCAGCATTCATCAGGACCAAGATTTTTTTTATTATGTTAGATATTTGAAGGAATCGTTTCGAGCGGGAGGCCATTCAAAACGGAGGAGTCCATCCGGACCTCTCGTCCTTTTCCTTCAATAAATCTAGTTAAGTTCTTTCAGTCATGTCACGTTTTTACCCTTTCAGCAACATCATGTTCTGAATCAAGGATGAATGACCCTTCAGCTTATATGTCTTTTCAGCCTTCATGCTCTTTCAGTATATATGTCCTTTCAGTTCTCATAAACTTCATCAGCTTATTACCTTTAATTCAAGGACGAATTTCCCTTTTAGAGGGGAAAAATTATAAAACCACATCATTACCGTGTCTCTAATTCGAGGACGAATTATTTTTTTTAGAGAGGAAGAGTTGTAAAACCCGCAAAATTTGTAATGATTAAACACCCGTAATTTTTACAAGTTTTAATTATTAAGTTATATATATATATATATATATATATATATATATATATATATATATATATATATATATATATATATATATATATATATATATATATATATATATATATATATATATATATAAAGAAATAGATATAATAGTGTCAATATAGTTCTAAATATGAAAGCAGATTTGAAAACGTATTTGATAAATCAATTGATAGTCAAACTAATATTATTAGTCAGATATTTTAGTCCATCAATTTCGAATCTTTTCTATTTTTCACTTTCGGTTACCAACGAATAGTTTAGAAACACCTAAAATCACGCCAAGGATCACGTTTTAGATTACCGAATTCTCGGCCCATGACCATTTATAAACATCCATCTTCTCATTCATTGCAGCACTAAGAAAATACAAAATCATAATCTCATTTTTTTTACATTTTGCCTTGAACGAGCTCTTACCGGGTGATCATGATTAAGATGATGTTCTCTTTCATGGTCATCTCGTTGCTATCATTTCATAAGCTAAGGGTCGGGACCGGAGTCACATTTTCGGTTCATGAGTTCACATCATGCTCGATGTTTCTTACATGGGTGGTTTCGGTGTGTTATCATCTTGCCCATACTGGCGATTGATGAACGATCATTCTGGTCTAATGCAATCAATCATTTATGTCGAATCCTTTTTATAAGTCGACAAAGAAGGGTTTCGAGTCTCGGGGTCTGCTAAAGTTAAAGATGATCGTGTCATGCTTGAAAAGATGGTTCGGGTTCGTTTGCCGGTAAATATAGTTCAACTATATTTTTCATTTCGTGTTGAGTTCTAGTTTTGGATACGTTGTTCGTGGTTGCCATTCTTAGACGGGCAAGATACGATCAGTTCGAGCACGGGTCTACGTCATGGTTATGGGTTCACGATAGGAGTTGCTAGTGTTTCGAGTTAGCGTTCGTGATCGTGGTCGTGTACGTGATCATGCTGGTGTCAAGTTTAGTTCGAAGTCGTTATTTGGGAGGTAACATCTCGAATCGTACATATTCCACAGTACAAGTTAAATTAACGAAGAATTCACACACTTATAAAACCACACTCTGATTTACCATGAATATGTATGATACGTGAACAAGAAATGAGTTTTCATATTTGTAAAGCATGTCTTTGTCAAATTGCATCAACAAGAAGAGGACTTCACGTCCATTTCATGGTTATCAAATGCAAAATTTCATTTTGGTCCTTGGACTATAAAGGTGTTCACAAATATATCCTAAATTTTGCAAAAAGTTTCACTATTGCTATATGATAATAGATTTATTTATATGAACTAAGATAAGGAGTCTATGGTTTAAATTACATTTTAAGACACTAAAATGAATCATGGTGTTCACATGTATAATTTTTAATTTATAATTTATGTAGACATTTTGGAAGCGGGATTAACTTGAGTTTCAAGTACGCGTTGATCGGCTCGAGGTACGGATTTCTGTCCTTTCAGTAAGGACTTCCTTTCTATGCATGATTAGGATTCCCCGTCTTCAGCCAAATGTTTTCCCCAGTATATGTTTAAGTTTATCAGTAATCATATTAATAACTAAATAAATTGCCTGAGCATTTATATACAAGCACGACCAGTTTATGTACTAGTTACGGAGGTACCGTAACCACGACACTAGAGGCACCGGTGTCGTGACTCACATGCAGGAGAGTGATATCCTGCATCGTCCCACTCAGCTCAGCTTGGCCATTTTATCAGTATTATTAGTGGGGCGTATGGATGCATCCTAGGCTTATATGTGTTACAAGTTATCAGGGTGAATGTGGTGTGTGCTCTACATCCTTCACATTGGAGCTGATCCCTCCACCCAGCACAGTATTTAGAGGTCACCCCTATACAGCATGATGAGGTCACCCCTCCAGTTATTCATGCACGGTTGTTACAGCACGTGACCTATATAAGCTCTGGCAAATTAAAATACAGTAAATGCATGTTTTCAGATTTGTCAGATAACAGTTCAGCTTTATTATTTACAAATCAGACTTTACAGATTATGCACAGATTTCCGCTGCAACTTTACTTATCGGTCTTACAGCTTCAGTATTTACCATCTGTTTCATTTCAGTAGTTCCTTGCCATGCTTTATATCCGTTCACTGAGCGTTATGCTCAGCCGTAGTTCCTTTCATGTTCTAACGGCAGGTACACCAGGACGTTCTTAGGATTCTGAGAGCATGTGCATTTGGATGGAAGCTATCCAGACTTCTTATTTTATGCATTTCTTACATTATTATGCTCTTTTGGACATTGTTTAGTCCCTTCCTTCAGTATTTTACTTTTCATGTTTTGGGCTTATGTTTGGATTACCGATGTTTGATTCCGGTATTCCTTTATGGTCAGTTAATGTTTAGGACATTTACCTTATGCTTTGATGACACGTCATAAATACACGTAACGGTCCACTTATCCAAGTGGGGTGTTACAATTATGGTATCAGAGCGCAAGGTTCGACCTGTAGGCTCTAAAACTTGACCTGTGACTAGTGGGTAGTCACCAGGAACTTCCCAGATTTTGGCGTTGTTGTTAGAAATACGTTTTAACGTATATTAGAAGTATCGGTCACTCCACAATATGATTTATGTTGTAATAGCTCGTAGTTAGTATTTAGTTATTATTTGCTTATTAACTTAAGTAAGAACCGGTCCATGGGCTTGTCATGGACCGGCCCAAGTCCACTTATGACTTGGAACTATAAATACCCCTTTCCACTAAGGAAAGGGGTTGGTTGTTATCATTTCTTACTTTCCACTTAATAAAATTCACATAGTTTCTCTCACTTTCTCTCTCTAACTTTCTCTCTCTAGAAATTAACAAACCCCTTCATAGATTCATTGATTATCAATATTCTACATTTGGTATCAAGAGCTATGGGGTGATTTAAGGTGGTGATTTGTGTGGTTTTTTAGTTTTTGATTGTATTAGTGTTCTTTTAGAAAAATCATCTTGATTCTTGGTGATTTTGGTGTTTTTGTGATTGGGATTAGTGGATAAGTATTAGTTTTTACTTATTTTAGTCGAAAGCACAAAACTTTTTGGGTAATTTGGTCAAAATCTGGGCTTAATCTCATTTTTTACGGTTCGACTGTTCATCAAGGAAGTTTCTGTTCATTCAGCAAAAGTTCCGGATCAAGAAGTTCCGGATCAAGGAGTTCCGGATCAAGAAGTTCCGGATCAAGGAGTTCCGGATCAAGAAGTTCCGGATCAAGGAGTTCCGAGTCAAGAAGTTCCGAATCAAGAAACTTCCGAACCAAGAAGTTCCGGATCAAGAAACTTCCGAACCAAGAACTTCCGAGTCAAGAAGTTCCGGATCAAGCTAAAGTTCCGAACCAAGAACTTCCGAGTCAAGAAGTTCCGGATCAAGCTAAAGTTCCGAACCAAGAACTTCCGAGTCAAGAAGTTCCGGATCAAGCCAAAGTTCCGGATCAATAACTTCCGAACCAAGAAGTTCCGAATCAATCCAAAAAGTTCCGAATCAAGGTAATCTTCCGAATCAACCAAAAGTTCCGAATCAAGGTAATCTTCCGAATCAACACAAAGTTCCGAATCAAGGGTTATTTTGCTTGTTTTTTCGACGATTTTTTAGAGGATTTAATCTTGGTTTCATACAACAAAAACACAACACAATTCACAAGCTTTACTTCACTGCTCGATCAACCGATAATCTTTGTTTCTTTGAAGAATAACAAAATGAATCCAAATTCAGTAATGCCTCAGATGACATCTCTTACGGATATATCGATTATAACGGGAACTGATAGTCGTCCACCGATGCTTATTAAAGAGGTATTTGAGGCATGGCAAGGTCGAATGATGCAATATCTAAAGGGGAAACCGACATACGGAAGGCTTATGGTTAAATCGATTTTGAATGGTCCACTCGACTATGGTACCATTACGGTTGATAACGTGACTAGACCACGAGAATTTGAAGAACTTACTCCAGCTCAACAACTTGTTGCAGATGCAGATGAAAAAGCTCTTCAAACAATTCTTCAAGCCCTTCCCCATGACATCTATAGGATGGTGAGTCAGTATACGGTGGCAAAGGATCTATGGGAACGTCTTAAGGTGTTGCTACAAGGCACGTCTCTCACCAAACAAGAAAGGGAGTGTCAGCTGTATGATTTGTTTGATAGATTCACCTACAACCCAGGGGAAACACTTCACGATTATTACTTCAGATTCACCACACTCATGAATGATCTGAATGTATACAATCTTGTGATCGCACCATTCCAGGTTAACACCAAATTCTTGAATACTCTACCTCAAGCTGAATGGGGTGAGTACATTACTGATGTCAAGTTAACCAGGGATCTGCATAAGTGCAATTTGGATCAAATATATGCCTTCCTTCAGCAGCATGAGAAGCATGTGATTATGCACCGTTCTCCTCGAGGTATGTACCCAGATTCCTTAGCTTTGATGGCGAATCAACCAAGCTTGTCTCACAACAACACACCTTATATCTTGGGACATCAAGCTTATCATCAATCACCTTACATGACACCAGCTTTTCCCCAATACTCGATCCTACCACAACCACCCACCTCACATCAGCAACAATATCGGTTCAATGCACCATCACCACAGTATGCTTCACAACTTCATCCAGCAAATGTTGCACCTTATGCAGCATATCCGACAAGCTACCCTGATCAAATGAGTATTCCTTCCACTGATTATGCAGCTTATCCAGATCAAGCACTTTATTGTGATGATGAGGAAGTCCCAGTTCCTGTATTCCAACAAGGAGCTGACCCAGTTGAAGTGCTAACTACTATGTCTGCTTATCTCACAAGAACTTTAAGCAAACGAGGATTCAGAGGATCAGCTCCTACCAACAATCAGTTGAGGAATTCATCCAACTCTCGCCAACAAGCTACAATTGAGAATGGCAGGGTAATGGTTCAGCCAATTCAGCCATATCAGGGGAGAACTTCCACATCAACCAATGTTCGCACCGCCAATCCTGCTCCTGCTCCAATGGTCAATAATCCTCCACGGGCTAATACAGGCAAGTTGAGAATGATCACATGCTACAACTGCAAGGAAGAGGGTCATATGTCCAGGGATTGTAAGAAACCCAAGAGGAGAAGGGATGGACAGTGGTTTGCAGAAAAGATCTATCTGGTAAATGCTCAGGCGCAAGGAAGGGAACTTGATGAAGAGGAGCTTGCTTTTCTTGCTGACCCAGGGATCGCTGAACAAGACGTTGTCACTACGCAGAATGCAGCTTACCAAGCCGATGATCTTGATGCGTATGATTCCGATTGTGATGACTTTCAGACTGCAAAGGCGGCTTTCATGGCAACTTTTTCCAGCTTAGGGCCAGATAAGAAATCTGAGGTACTTATTAATGACACTGATAATGCCACTGATGCTAGTATTCAACCACATCAAGTTGGGCAAGAGAGTGCTGATTCGAATGAATCTTCGGTGGTGAGTCTTTCAAATGAGGAGACAAACAATGATAGCAATATCAATGTGAGTTCCCAGACTTTGAGTGAATCACAACCGGGACCCAGTTCGCATACGCCTACTCCTGCTCAACAAGATTTGGTCATGGTTCCTGCTACACTACTTAGCCAAATGAATGCTGCACTCTTAGAAACCTTAGCTAAGAATAAGAATTTGTCTGATGAGCTTGCCTTAAGCAATGAGAAAGTACAAACGTTGGAATTAGTGCCTTCGTCTAGTGTTCTCACAAATCTCGAATATGATCACTTTAGAAACAAACAAATGGGTCACTTACAAGAAATCGAAAACTTAAGAGCAAATTTGTCTAGTGAACTTAGAGCAAAGGAGTTAGTGGTCACTAATTTTCAAAAACTTCAAACTGATTTTGAATTACTCGAATCTAAGAAGACTGAAATGGAGATTAATGCTACTAATAAGATTAGAAGTCTAGACTACTTGCTGTTAAGACAATACGCTGCTTCACAACTAGTTCACTTATTTGATGCTTCGTTTAAAGAGTTTAACTTATCACGTCTAAAAGGCCTTCCCCCTAATCCACGGTATGCAAAACAAGCTTTAAGACATAGTCCTAGACTTTATAATGCAACTCAATTAGGATTGGCTTTAGACCCGATTGTTTTTCCCAATGATAGAACAAGTAAGGATCTAGTTGATGAGGATCGGTCATACAATTCTGCAAAATATCCCGAATGTGATTATTTTAAAATGAATAAGGAGCTTGCTAAAACTGATTTTAGAGTTCGCTTCCATATGGATAAAGATCTCATCACAGCACCGACCTACATGTTAGAGGAAGAACGCCCTAGTACATTTCCTACACTTGTCAACATGGAAGATCCTAAGGAAATTCCAAAGAATCTTCCACCGGTTAGCACTGTATGGTTAAACTTGAAAGAGATTAACCGATACTTTACTACCTTTGACAAGGTCATTTTGGAATGTACGACTTCAAATGGCTTAAACGCCGGAGAATGGGCTTTCGAACACATGAACGAGGTGTTTAAAACTAAGATCAATCCGTTTGTCGAAAGTCTAAAAGGAAGTTTTGCATCTCTTAAGGAAAATCTTCAGTTTGAAATTGGGGAAGTTCAAAAAGTGTTTTATGAAATGGACACCGCTTACGAACTGCAACTAATTGAAAAGGAAAAGATTTTAACCGAATATGACCGATTCTTGTCTGAAGTAATCTCGTGTGATGTGCTTACTATTGTAAATGTTAAATATTCGAATGAGCTTACATCCGCTATGATGAATTGTGATGCTGTGAATATTTGTGAGGATATTTGTGATGATGTTTGTGATATTTCTGTAAATGTTGCTGAAACTGTAAATGAGGTAGATAATCATTCTTGTCACGAATCTAACGCTGAGTTTTTAAAGCTACAAGATTCTTATAATTTACTTTCTCAACGCTTTAATCAACTAGAACAACATTGTATATCTTTAGAATTAAAACAACAAGCTCAAAATGAAAGTCTTTTGATATCAAATGTTTGTGAAAACGGTGTTGAGACAAGTGACAAGATGATTGCAATTGTTAAGACATTAGAGGAAGAAATCATGAGATTGAAGAGAGAAATATCATCAAAGGAAACATTAAGAATGGAACTAGAGGCCGCAGAGTCTAAAAACCAAGTCTTAGAAATTAGACTATCAACTGTTCTAGGGGAGATGGATCGGACAAGGCAGGGACTATCCGCTCTTTATGGTTCACTAGAAGATCGATTCGCTTTTAATGCGACACAGCAACAATATTATATTGAACAACTGAACCAAAAGTGCGAAGAAATCTCTGACTTGAACATCCTGCTCATAGACAAAAATATGGTTTTGGCTGAGTTAAAGGAGACACTTCTTCTCACCCGACAAGAAGTTGTTGATAACTTAGCTACCGACTCTGCACCGTCCACTAGTGCTCCAACAACCAAGAAAGTAGTGCTTTATAAGAATCCGCTTCATAAGAGAAACCCGGTTGTATACGATGATTATATGAGGAATGCCATTAAGCATGTCGATCTACTTAGGGATATTTTAGACGATCTTTATGCCTTAGACCCCTCAAGCAGCGACTATTATTCGGCTCATGAATATGTTAAGCGAGTTCAATATTGCTTGGCCTATTTGCAATACATAGGTACACCAGGTTCTGCACTACTTAATAATAGGCCCATTGCTGTCACTCCATTTAATAAGACTCCAGGAGCGAAACCGTCATTGGCACAATCAAGTAAGACATCTTTAAAATCTGCTGCTAATGTTCCCAATTTGCCTTCTACAGGATTAAAAGCAACTACTAAGGCTAAAGGATCGCCACTCAAGAAAGATAAGATCAAGCCCGCCACTAGTAGTGCCACAAAGAAGAAAGTAGAAGTCCACACTAGGAATGCTAGTTCAGCTTTAAATAAAACGAATCATGTTAAGACTAAGAGCTCTGCGCCTGTGCAGCAGCCTAAACCATTCGTGAATTCTGATTTAATTTGTTGGAATTTTAATGAATGTATGTTTTCCCAGAGTCATGATTTGTGTCTGATTGATCACGTTAATGAAATGAATGCTATTAAGAATGGTCTTGAATGGAAGCCAACGGGTAGAACTCGTGCCCAAGTTGGCTGGCAATGGCGTCCCACTGGTAGGACCTTTACACTAGATGGAAAAATGTGCCCTTTAACTAGGAATGCATCTATCGAGGTTAGGTCTGAGCGTCCTTTAGTTAGGAACACTCGCACTCAAGTATGGAAACAGCGCCCTTTAAATAGGTCTGCCCCCACTGTAGTGCCTATCAGTGAAGAAATACCTCAGGATTTGAGCCAATTAGAATCTACACCACCAATTAAGAAGAAAAAGGCTAGGAAATCTAAGAAACCTAGAGTTAGCAAATCTAAGATTATTAAATCTGTACCTGCTAATAACAAGGAACACTCAGATTCCGATACCTCTACATTGTCTTTGTGTGGTGATATTTTCAGGTGGTCCAAATCATCCTGTGGTATTTGGACTCCGGTTGTTCAAAACATATGACCGGAAATCGCTCGATGCTCCGAAATTTCGTCAGCAAGTTTCTTGGTACGGTTAAATTTGGGAATGATCATATAGCAAAGATTATGGGGTATGGTGAATATCAGATTGGAAACGTGACGATTTCTAGGGTATACTATGTAGAAGGTCTTGGTCACAACTTATTCTCAGTAGGACAGTTTTGTGATTCCAACCTTGAGGTGGCTTTTCGACAACACACTTGTTTCATCCGCAACTTGGAAGGAAAAGATTTGTTGAAGGGATCTCGTGGTGCAAATCTATATACCTTGTCCTTACAAGACATGATGGCCGCTTCTCCAGTATGTCTTCTCTCTAAAGCTTCTAAGACTAAGTCTTGGTTATGGCATCGAAGATTATCTCATCTTAATTTTGATGCTATTAATCATCTGGCTAAAAACGAGTTAGTTCGTGGTCTTCCTAAGCTTAAATTTCACAAGGACCATTTATGTTCCGCGTGTTCAAGGGGGAAAAGTACCAAGAAATCTTACAAGCCCAAAGCTGAAGACACCAATCAAGAAAAACTTCATCTTTTGAATATGGATCTTTGTGGGCCGATGAGAACTGAAAGTGTGAGCGGTAAGAAATTCATTCTGGTAATTGTGGATGATTTCTCAAGGTTTACATGGGTGAGATTTTTACGTACAAAGGATGAAGCACCGAAGGCTATCATTACTTTTCTGAAGTTCATCCAGGTACGTTTGAATACCACTGTCCGCCGTATCCGTACAGACAATGGTACAGAGTTCGTCAACCAGACTCTTCGTGATTATTATGAAGGAGTTGGTATATCACATGAAACATCCGCTGCACGCACTCCACAACAAAACGGTGTCGTTGAAAGACGGAATCGTACACTTATGGAAGCTGCTAGGACCATGCTTATTTATGCGAACGCTCCATTGTTCTTATGGGCAGAGGCTATTTCTACTGCATGTTTTACCCAAAACCGTTCTATCATTCGGAAACGCCATGGAAAAACACCTTATGAGCTTCTACATGACCGCAAACCCGATGTTTCATTTTTCCATGTGTTTGGTGCTCTGTGTTATCCAAACATCAATAGTGAGAACTTGGGTAAGCTTCAACCAAAAGCAGACATAGGTATTTTCATTGGTTACTCACCGTCCAAAAGAGCATACCGGATCTATAACCGTCGTCTTGGCAAGATTGTAGAAACTATGGACGCTGATTTCGACGAGCTGACAGCGATGGCTTCTGAGCAACACAGCTCTGAACCCGCGCTTCATGAGATGGGACCCGGTGCTATAAGTTCCGGATTAGTTCCCAACAATCCTACTTCTACATCATTTTTACCACCATCAAGGCCCGAGTGGGATAAACTGTTTCAACCGTTGTTTGATGAATTCTTCGATCCCCCGACTGATGAAGTTCCAGTACCTGTAGTAATTGCTCCAATACCTGAAGTGGTTGCTCAAGTTAATGAACCTTTATCTAATGCATCTACAATTCAAGTTGAACCTGATGCACCTTCACCAAGTGATTCACAAACTACACCTGAATCATCACCCCTACTTGTGCCTAATGATGTAGAAGAGGATACTACTGATCACGACCTGGAATATGCTCACTTGCAAGAGCTTCCTTTCTTTGGTGTAGCGATCCCTGAAAACCCTTCAGCCGCATCTACCTCAGAAGAAGCTCCATCTATTGTTCACTCCAGACCACCTAGGATTGAAAACCATAGCACTAAATGGACAAAAGATCACCCAATTAGGAATGTTATTGGAGATCTAGATCGACCAGTCTCTACACGCCATCAACTACAAGAAAGTGCACTATATTGTTACTTTGATGCATTTCTCTCTGAAGTTGAACCCAAAAATTGGCAGCAGGCTATGACCCAATCATCTTGGATTGAAGCTATGCAGGAGGAACTCAATGAATTCAAACGACTAGAAGTATGGGAATTGGTTCCTCGCCCTGACAAGGTTAACATCCTTACTTTGTTATGGGTTTATAAGGTTAAACTTGATGAGATGGGTTCGGTATTGAAGAATAAAGCAAGATTGGTCGCTAGAGGATATAAACAAGCCTTGGGTATAGACTTTGAGGAATCTTTTGCTCCTGTGGCTAGATTGGAGGCGATTAGACTATTCCTTGCGTTTGCTGCTCATATGAACATGATCGTCTATCAAATGGATGTGAAGACGGCATTTTTGAACGGTGAACTAAGGGAAGAGGTTTATGTTAGTCAACCGGATGGGTTCGTCAGCACGGAGTCTCCTAATCACGTGTACAAGCTTAAGAAGGCTCTCTATGGGTTGAAACAAGCTCCACGCGCGTGGTATGATCTCCTGTCAACATATCTCATGTCGGAAGGCTTCTCCAAAGGCAAAGTGGACCCCACTCTATTCACTCTCAAAGACGGCAACGACATGCTTCTGGTACAAATTTATGTTGATGATATAATTTTTGCTGCCACTAACATAGAATTGTCTAAACAATTTGAGAAGATAATGTCCACACGCTTTCAGATGTCGATGATGGGAAAAATATCATTTTTCTTAGGATTACAGATTTCTCAGAATCCCAGAGGCATCTTTATAAATCAGTCCAAATATGCTCTAGAATCTCTTAAGAAATATAACTTTGAGAATTGTGACCCCGTAGACACTCCAATGGTGGAGAAATCCAAGTTAGATGAAGATAGGGATGGGATTATTGTCGATCCGAAACTTTACCGTGGAATGATCGGCACCCTTCTCTATCTGACTGCTAGCAGGCCTGATTTGCAATTTGCTGTATGCATGTGTGCCCGGTATCAGGCTCGGCCTACCGAAAAGCACTTACATGTTGTGAAAAGGATCTTTCGGTATCTAAAAGGAACACTTCATCGTGGTCTATGGTATCCGAAAGATTCCTCGATTGCTTTAATATCATACGCAGATGCCGATCATGCTGGATGTCAAGATACGAGGCGTAGCACTTCTGGATCTGTGCAACTCCTTGGAGATAGATTGATCAGTTGGTCTTCAAAAAGGCAGAAAAGCGCTGCAATATCAAGCACGGAGGCTGAATACATCGCCATGTCCGGTTGTTGTGCTCAAGTCCTTTGGATGAGATCACAATTAACTGACTACGGTCTTGGATTTAACAAAATCCCGATGTATTGTGACAACAAGAGCGCCATTGCCCTCTGCTGCAACTATGTTCAACACTCCCGGGCCAAGCACATTGACATTCGCTACCATTTCATTAAGGAGCAGGTGGAGAATGGAGTGATCGAGCTGTATTTTGTCACTACTGAGTACCAGCTGGCGGATATGTTCACCAAAGCCTTAGATCGAGGACGAATCGAGTTTTTGATCGACAAGCTTGGCATGAAATCATTCACTCCAGCGACTCTCAAAGAGTTGGCAGAAGAATCAGCTGAATAGTCGTGGTAAACTATTCAGAGTATCCTTTGGTTGTGATCATGTATATTATCGTAAATATATAAACCACAAAAAGAAAATACAAAAATATAAAACCTAGAAAAACCATAAAAAGTATAAAATCAAGAAAAACCAAAAATATTTTTTGTTTTAAATCGGGCATGTCTTTTAGTACGGTAATATTTACGGCCTTAGAAATGTCGATCAATATTGACACGGTGCCATAAATAGAGTCCGTATAAAAGTTGTACATTTTTAAAACATGCCCATAATGGCTTGTAGTTATTTCAGACTGCAACCCGGTTTTCATATTAAAGTCACGTATTTCCTTGGAAAACGTTGGCTCAGAACGGGAATTAATTTTCTCGGGCGTGATTTACAAGCCAAATCATGCAAAGGGATCAAGTTTACTTTATAAACTTGGTCTGACACGAATTTGTGTACGTCTCAGTGCATTAATTTGTTAAAATAAGAGAAATCTTATTGACACCACGAATCAAAATTTTTCAAGAGATAAATTGGAAATGCTTTCATCACTATAAGACTCTTTAAACAATGACTACAGCTCTTTAAATAGAAAACGGGTCATTGTTTAAGGGGGAGAAAATAGTAAAATCATCTTCGTCATTAAAATGGATTTTCCAAAGTGATTGTGAAAATTAAGGGCTTCATGGTAATTGAGTGGTTTTACCTTAGAAAACGACTTGTGTTCGTTCTAAGTGATAGGCATGGCTTTTAGATCTTGAGGATATGCTAACAGATGGCAAAGTATGTGATCAAAAAGATCGATCAAAAGCTCCGTGAACGTAGATTGCTGAGGAGCTTGGAAAGATTCGTGGGTGGAAGACCGTATTTAGTGCACCACAAGCTACTGCAACGATCCATCTGATGGGTCGTACATCTCAGGTCACTTTATATTGGTTTTCAATTGTGAATATGTAAATTTGTGAATAATGTGCTTGAATGGCTTGGTGTAGTGTTAAGGTATGATAATTTTTCAAGAATTTCTCACGAGATTCTAAATCTTTCAAAATATGTCATACCAAAGCACTACAACTATCCCTTATTAACTTAAGGGGGAGCAATAACTTGTTCTATGGCCAAACATTGATTTCATTTTTACCCAAAGACCGGTTAATCCATTCAATATCCCAAATATTAATGGTTAACATTTTGGATAAGGGGAGAAAATGGGATTAAGGAGACGTAAGTGTTACTTGGCTAAAATGAAAAAGACTTAATGATAATCCAACTTAATATGTGTTAAGCACGTGTTAAGGGGGAGCGTTTTTGATGATCAAAACACCTAAGGTACAAAACTTTTGATTTTAATATCACAAGTACCTTAGGTGATTTTCAATGATGTTTTCATGGTGGCAATTCCTTCCCAAAACACGCTTAATTCACGACGGATGTGGTGACAAAAGGGTGGTAGGAATAGGTTTAGTCCAATGATTCATCAGAGCCGATGGAATCTTCCCAAGGACAATTCCCTAGATAGAATTAGAAGTCCTAGGAAAGATGGAGAAAGAATGTGAACGTAGCTGAATGCCGACCAAGTACTTAAGCTAGCACTGGAACAATCACAACAAGGTGCTAGTGATGACGTATTGGTAAGCATTGAAGGGGTTGAAGAATGAAAAAGAAATGTAAAGATAAAGGGTGTAAAGAAAGAAGCCCTCCTTACAACTTTAGGCAGAAACCGGGTCAATACATATGCTATTGAGGTCATTTTTGTTAATGATTCTCGGTATTGAAGAAAGACATCATGGACCCAGTGATGCAATGCACAACCCTTCCCCAGCTAACTCAAATATCTCTCAAAAGGTATTTGTTTTAATCACACGGAGATCAACACGTTATCTATTGGTTTATTCACTCCGAATAAACTGGTATTGAAAAGGTGGCACTCCTCTCCAGCCATCGCTCACTAAATCAAAACGCACAATCGAGTCTAGAGCCAAGAGATCATCAAAAGTCTCATTAGGACACTTTCCATTTATTCCTTGCTTTCTCATACACTGTGAAAAGTAAGAGATTTTCATGAGTCCTACGCAATATTCTTGTAATATTGCCAGAACATCCGAGTAATACGTAAGTATTACAATGAAGATGGAAATCCTGCTTGAGCCAACATCAAACAAGCTCATGGTAGGTTACACGTGCGGTTCTTTTAGAACCAATCTTGTGAAAATCTGGAAGGTAACAGTGGTTTAATTCTTAATTGAACTTAAACTCGTTCCAGGCCTCTTCGCATTATCATATGATCTTGCCAGAACACTCAGAGTGACTCTTTATTGACCACAGTGACGAGTGGAAATCCTTCTAGTGTCAACATCAAACAGCACTTGGTAGGTAACGTGCAAGATTCTTTATGAATCGAGCTCGTGACAACTGGAAAGCAACGATGGTGAAAATCTTAATTGAAATTCACTTGTTCCAGGTTTCATGAATTGACGGCTTTTAATCACAAGGATAATTTATCCAAGTGATTCACTCTTTATGTTCGCAGTCAGCTTTGGACGGTCGAGTAAAGAGAACGGGTTTACCCGCGAAATCCTGTCAGGAAGTTACTTAATTGAAACTATCCGTCACGGGTACGATATCTAATATCGTCCAACGGTCTTCACCGACCGGAGGTAAAATGCTACCGAATTAGAATAAAATGTTCAAAGCCATTTTATTCGTGTCGTTGCTGTGTACCTGCTAAAGACGGTGGCGTTGCTGAGTACCTGTTGAAGACGGTGGCGTTGCTGAGTACCAGTAAAGACGGTGGTGTTGCGGTGTACCTGTAGAAGTCGTTCCCACATACTTATGTCTTTTGCAACAAAGTTCAGCAAAAATTCAAGAAAGTACAAGATGAAGTCTTCCGCTGTACCAAACTCTGAAGCTTTCAAGAATTCAACAAAAAGACGTAAGTGTGTGGAACATGAAGTCACGAGGAGGCAAAGTTCACAAGAAAGGCAAAGATCGCACGTGAAAGGCCAAAGAACAATGCTCTCAAGTCAAAGCCAAAAAGATCAATTCAACATATTCACAACAAAAGAAAGAAAAGAAGAAAAGACTACGAGCTAAAGAACGAAGACTTAGTATAGTATGCTAGGTTTAGAACTTTGTAACGTGGAGTGACCTCCCTTAGGGGGAGATTGTTAGAAATACGTTTTAACGTATATTAGAAGTATCGGTCACTCCACAATATGATTTATGTTGTAATAGCTCGTAGTTAGTATTTAGTTATTATTTGCTTATTAACTTAAGTAAGAACCGGTCCATGGGCTTGTCATGGACCGGCCCAAGTCCACTTATGACTTGGAACTATAAATACCCCTTTCCACTAAGGAAAGGGGTTGGTTGTTATCATTTCTTACTTTCCACTTAATAAAATTCACATAGTTTCTCTCACTTTCTCTCTCTAACTTTCTCTCTCTAGAAATTAACAAACCCCTTCATAGATTCATTGATTATCAATATTCTACAGTTGTTATCTTTCATGTTTCTCATGGATTATTCAGTCAGTTTTCTTCATTTATCAGTCAGTTTTCTTAAAGTTTTGACTAAGTAAAAGGTTGGTACATAACTAGCCATATTTAGTCGCATGTGCTTTTAGCGAATTTTCGTTTTGGTGAGCTGACCATAGGCGCTCACCCTTGCCCGTTCAGATTTTGTATTGGTAAACCGACCATAGGCGTTTACCCTTACTCATGACAGATTCATGTTTTCAGTCAAATAGTACTTGGTGAACCAACCATAAACGTTCACCGTTACTCAAGTCAAATTTCATGCTTTTCAGTCAAATGATGTTTTGTGAACCGATCCACAGTTGTTCGCCTTTGTCATATCATGACATTTCATAAATTTTGACAAGTATGGATTGGACTACAGCCATCCATATTTAGTCCGAGATTATAAATTTCTATACATGACAGTTCTCAGAAAATTTTGACCAGTATGGATCGAACCAAAATAGCCCATACATAGTCTCATGTTTTCTTCTTTGAATTCTGTAGATTGAACCATAGCCGTCCACATCAGTTGATATTACACCTCAGTTGATTTGACTTTTTAGGTTCCTTGTAACAGTCAAATTTTTCATACCCTCACGTTGATGTCATCTACATGATGATTCAGTTTCATGTCTCCTTACGAGGATTATGTTTTCAGCAAAGTAATGATGTTTTCATGTTAAGATACACAAGAACTTCAGTATAAACCGTTTTCATGATAAGTCATGATTGGCCTTCATTAATCATGCTTCATGCTGACCACTGTTGGGACTTCGATTATATCATACTTTTCAAACTCGAAACAACCAGCAGTAAGTTGACGCAGGAATTGTCAGCCTATCATGTTATTTAATTCAGATCAGTTTACTACCGCTTAAATCAATTTATTTCCTTGATCATGTTAGACAAGCGACACCAGTATCGATCATCCCATAAAATTTCCACCAGCTTCATGTACAGTATTCCATATGTACCCCATGTACAGTGTCTCAGTTATACTCCATGAACAATATTTCACGTGTACTCCAGGTACAACGTCTCAGATATGCTCCATGTGCAGTATTCATTTTGTACTTCATGTACAGTGGTCCAGGTGTACTCTAGGTACCCTACTCCATGGATATTGCTGATTGTTCCTTAATTATCGCGGGCGTTTCCACTTGTTGATATTCTACCAGGTGCTGATGCTGCTCGTGAGTTGAAGATTTTACCAGATTCTGATGCTGCTAATACTTTGAAGACCTCACAATTGCTGATGCTGCTGATACTTTGGAGATCTCTCAAGATGCTGATGCCGTTCATACTATGAAGACTCTGCAGAACAAGGACGAAAAGTATAAAATTGAAATTTCTGACAAGAATAAATTTCAACCATCAGACACTACCATCCTATTCCATTTTTTTTCTTTCTTTCCTAGTTAGATGTCACACATCACTCAGCTAATCTTTCTGTCAGAAGAGTGGGAACCCGAACCCAGCCGGCCACTCAGCAGAATAGTTACATGAATCACGGTCATGATAATGACCGTCATAAAGTAACAGACAAAGCAGTAGTGACAACCATCGTACTTATAATTAATCAGTCAGTAACCATCGGAACTCCAGAACGGACGTGACCAGAAATACAAGAGGTTAGTAGTCTAACCGGTCCGCCAATCCTAGCAGTTACAAAAAAAAAATTAGCCGTGTCCAGATTCATCCACTAAAACACATGTCAAGACATCAGTCAAGACATGGGTCTCAAGTATCATTTCGGAAAACACATATCAGGACACCAATCATGGTACACGTCATACGAATCTTTTCTCAAAATACCAGTCAGAACTCATAACTCCAGTATGTTTCTAAACCAGGCCCTCAGTAATTCAGGGTACCCTTCAGGAAGGGGTATACCCGTCCTATTATGCCACGCATGAATCAGATCATTTAAAAAAAATCAGTCACCACCACAAGAGTATTATTCAGGTTAAATACGCAGTATTCACTCCGTGAGGTTACAGACGAACACATTCAGTGAAAAATCGCCATGTTTACTTCACGTGTTCCTATGTCAACTTTATCTCAAACCAGGTAGTTACCTGCCTCTCAGGCAAAAAGGACTCAACAGTATCACCATATTTATTAAAGTTCTCCTTTCAGTTAACGACGAGATCCGTCTTACTAAATCCCATATATATTCATTACATATTTCTGTCAGAAAAATCAGTACAAATGTTTTTGCCTTACAAGAGCGTGACTTACCAGTCCATAGCTACAATGACTTCCTAGCCACCAGATATAATACACTTCTGAAGTTCTTAAAATTTATGATCAACAGATTTTCTTTCTTCAACGTTTCCATAAGTAATTGAGAAGGTGTTGAAGGAATTCCTTCCTAACCACGAGATAGAATTTAACATCAAGCTTGTCTCAAGAACAGAACCTGTTTTTAAAAATCTTTATTCTAGGGATTCAACTAAGTTAAAAGAGTTGCAGCAGTTGCTGCAAGAGTTATCGGAACGAGGCTTTAATTGCCCTAGCACACCCTCAGAAGGTGCATCATTTTCTGTCTATCAGGAAGAATGCCGATAACATGAGATCATGTAATCGACCACCGAAAAATTTACTAGATCCCCATTCTTAATCGATGTTCATTCAACGTATAGAAGGTATAACTGACCTGCTACGATGTCTTAAATATTTTCTAGAACGATTCACGATCATGCCACCAGCAGTGGTGGGAGAAAGAACATGAGGGTTTTCAGTTGTTGCACACGTTATAGTCTCTCTAAAATTTTGAATTATACTTCTAAACTCCCTAACGCTCCAACTATATTATGAAAGTTTTGAATAAGTCTTTCCACGAGTTCTTAAACCAGTTCGCCAACATATTTATCGATAACATCCTGATATGCTAAATTATAGAGGAGAACAAGAAGATTATATACTTTTACGATCCTGCAGATTCTCTGATAGGAGGAAATTATATACGCAGCTTTCCAGATGTGAGTTCCAGTTGAACAAGGTGGCATTTCTGAGCCACCCTATTTCAGTAGAAGGAATTTCAGACAATCATGCGAAGGTGAAGGTCATCACCTGATGGTCCTGACCGACGCCTGTGAACGAATTACAAACTTTTCTAGAACACAATTGGCTGCAACTGCAAAAATTGCTGACAGTCTCACAAAAAAAAAAAAAAAATCTTCCATAGCTATTCAACCAGATTTCCACCAGAATGTCCCATATTCCAGGCAGAATTTTGATAAAAGCACTATCACACATTGATGCAACTATGTTCATATCTGGATGCCTGACATACCGCAAGTTCAAGATAGAACACCGTCATGTTAGTGAGTTACTACAACCCTTAGTAATTTCTGAGTAGAAATGAGTCGAAATTTCATGAAATTGTTATCAGTTAACCCAGACTCAGAAAAAAGTATGATACTCCGTCAACCATGTAATCAGCCTGCGCGATTCTTTCATACGAAAGGATTACACAGTAGCAGACCTGCAGAAAATTTAGCAGTAAATTATACGAATTCAAGGTATTCCACCGACCATCCTATCAAACAAAATTCATGTTCACGATCACGTGTATGATTACGTTCACGTTACATTCACAATTATTTTCACTTTCACCTTTACGTCTCATTCAAAGTAGGATGTTGTTTCAGCTCATGTTTATGATTTCTCATGATTTAAAGCCACGATACGCATTCATGACATTGTTCACGTTTAGGTTCGGGTTCCATCCCCATGGATACGTTCCAAGACTTGTACCGGATTTGACTTCAGAAAACTTGAAAAAAACCCATACTCAAGTTTAGCATGGTTTCTCCATGACCAGACAGACGTTTCACGTCTCAGGCCGTATCGTCGACATTCTTTACTCAGTCAGCATACATTCGTGATATGTCCTCGTATCAAGTTCATAGTATGTTTCGCGTATCACATCCATGATATATTTTAGGCCCAGCGTTACTTTTATAATCGTGAACCACGTTCACAATTGCTCACGTAGAACGTTCACAATTGTTCACGTAGTTCGTTCCTTATATTCTCAGCAGCTTCCTCAGAGAGATAAATATTATCTTTTCAGGATAATCGTACGTACCATTTCATGTCCCCTACATGCTACAACTTATTCATTCTATCAGTTCAGAAAAATCCATCTTAAGTATGGAACCAGAAACTATTCAGCATTCATCAGGACCAAGATTTTTTTTATTATGTTAGATATTTGAAGGAATCGTTTCGAGCGGGAGGCCATTCAAAACGGAGGAGTCCATCCGGACCTCTCGTCCTTTTCCTTCAATAAATCCAGTTAAGTTCTTTCAGTCATGTCACGTTTTTACCCTTTCAGCAACATCATGTTCTGAATCAAGGATGAATGACCCTTCAGCTTATATGTCTTTTCAGCCTTCATGCTCTTTCAGTATATATGTCCTTTCAGTTCTCATAAACTTCATCAGCTTATTACCTTTAATTCAAGGACGAATTTCCCTTTTAGAGGGGAAAAATTATAAAACCACATCATTACCGTGTCTCTAATTCGAGGACGAATTATTTTTTTTAGAGAGGAAGAGTTGTAAAACCCGCAAAATTTGTAATGATTAAACACCCGTAATTTTTACAAGTTTTAATTATTAAGTTATATATATATATATATATATATATATATATATATATATATATATATATATATATATATATATATATATATATATATATATATATATATATATATATAAAGAAATAGATATAATAGTGTCAATATAGTTCTAAATATGAAAGCAGATTTGAAAACGTATTTGATAAATCAATTGATAGTCAAACTAATATTATTAGTCAGATATTTTAGTCCATCAATTTCGAATCTTTTCTATTTTTCAATTTCGGTTACCAACGAATAGTTTAGAAACACCTAAAATCACGCCAAGGATCACGTTTTAGATTACCGAATTCTCGGCCCATGACCATTTATAAACATCCATCTTCTCATTCATTGCAGCACTAAGAAAATACAAAATCATAATCTCATTTTTTTTACATTTTGCCTTGAACGAGCTCTTACCGGGTGATCATGATTAAGATGATGTTCTCTTTCATGGTCATCTCGTTGCTATCATTTCATAAGCTAAGGGTCGGGACCGGAGTCACATTTTCGGTTCATGAGTTCACATCATGCTCGATGTTTCTTACATGGGTGGTTTCGGTGTGTTATCATCTTGCCCATACTGGCGATTGATGAACGATCATTCTGGTCTAATGCAATCAATCATTTATGTCGAATCCTTTTTATAAGTCGACAAAGAAGGGTTTCGAGTCTCGGGGTCTGCTAAAGTTAAAGATGATCGTGTCATGCTTGAAAAGATGGTTCGGGTTCGTTTGCCGGTAAATATAGTTCAACTATATTTTTCATTTCGTGTTGAGTTCTAGTTTTGGATACGTTGTTCGTGGTTGCCATTCTTAGACGGGCAAGATACGATCAGTTCGAGCACGGGTCTACGTCATGGTTATGGGTTCACGATAGGAGTTGCTAGTGTTTCGAGTTAGCGTTCGTGATCGTGGTCGTGTACGTGATCATGCTGGTGTCAAGTTTAGTTCGAAGTCGTTATTTGGGAGGTAACATCTCGAATCGTACATATTCCACAGTACAAGTTAAATTAACGAAGAATTCACACACTTATAAAACCACACTCTGATTTACCATGAATATGTATGATACGTGAACAAGAAATGAGTTTTCATATTTGTAAAGCATGTCTTTGTCAAATTGCATCAACAAGAAGAGGACTTCACGTCCATTTCATGGTTATCAAATGCAAAATTTCATTTTGGTCCTTGGACTATAAAGGTGTTCACAAATATATCCTAAATTTTGCAAAAAGTTTCACTATTGCTATATGATAATAGATTTATTTATATGAACTAAGATAAGGAGTCTATGGTTTAAATTACATTTTAAGACACTAAAATGAATCATGGTGTTCACATGTATAATTTTTAATTTATAATTTATGTAGACATTTTGGAAGCGGGATTAACTTGAGTTTCAAGTACGCGTTGATCGGCTCGAGGTACGGATTTCTGTCCTTTCAGTAAGGACTTCCTTTCTATGCATGATTAGGATTCCCCGTCTTCAGCCAAATGTTTTCCCCAGTATATGTTTAAGTTTATCAGTAATCATATTAATAACTAAATAAATTGCCTGAGCATTTATATACAAGCACGACCAGTTTATGTACTAGTTACGGAGGTACCGTAACCACGACACTAGAGGCACCGGTGTCGTGACTCACATGCAGGAGAGTGATATCCTGCATCGTCCCACTCAGCTCAGCTTGGCCATTTTATCAGTATTATTAGTGGGGCGTATGGATGCATCCTAGGCTTATATGTGTTACAAGTTATCAGGGTGAATGTGGTGTGTGCTCTACATCCTTCACATTGGAGCTGATCCCTCCACCCAGCACAGTATTTAGAGGTCACCCCTCTACAGCATGATGAGGTCACCCCTCCAGTTATTCATGCACGGTTGTTACAGCACGTGACCTATATAAGCTCTGGCAAATTAAAATACGGTAAATGCATGTTTTCAGATTTATCAGATAACAGTTCAGCTTTATTATTTACAAATCAGACTTTACAGATTATGCACAGATTTCCGCTGCAACTTTACTTATCGGTCTTACAGCTTCAGTATTTACCATCTGTTTCATTTCAGTAGTTCCTTGCCATGCTTTATATCCGTTCACTGAGCGTTATGCTCAGCCGTAGTTCCTTTCATGTTCTAACGGCAGGTACACCAGGACGTTCTTAGGATTCTGAGAGCATGTGCATTTGGATGGAAGCTATCCAGACTTCTTACTTTATGCATTTCTTACATTATTCTGCTCTTTTGGACATTGTTTAGTCCCTTCCTTCAGTATTTTACTTTTCATGTTTTGGGCTTATGTTTGGATTACCGATGTTTGATTCCGGTATTCCTTTATGGTCAGTTAATGTTTAGGACATTTACCTTATGCTTTGATGACACGTCATAAATACACGTAACGGTCCACTTATCCAAGTGGGGTGTTACAATTATGGTATCAGAGCGCAAGGTTCGACCTGTAGGCTCTAAAACTTGACCTGTGACTAGTGGGTAGTCACCAGGAACTTCCCAGATTTTGGCGTTGTTATCTTTCATGTTTCTCATGGATTATTCAGTCAGTTTTCTTCATTTATCAGTCAGTTTTCTTAAAGTTTTGACTAAGTAAAAGGTTGGTACATAACTAGCCATATTTAGTCGCATGTGCTTTTAGCGAATTTTCGTTTTGGTGAGCTGACCATAGGCGCTCACCCTTGCCCGTTCAGATTTTGTATTGGTAAACCGACCATAGGCGTTTACCCTTACTCATGACAGATTCATGTTTTCAGTCAAATAGTACTTGGTGAACCAACCATAAACGTTCACCGTTACTCAAGTCAAATTTCATGCTTTTCAGTCAAATGATGTTTTGTGAACCGATCCACAGTTGTTCGCCTTTGTCATATCATGACATTTCATAAATTTTGACAAGTATGGATTGGACTACAGCCATCCATATTTAGTCCGAGATTATAAATTTCTATACATGACAGTTCTCAGAAAATTTTGACCAGTATGGATCGAACCAAAATAGCCCATACATAGTCTCATGTTTTCTTCTTTGAATTCTGTAGATTGAACCATAGCCGTCCACATCAGTTGATATTACACCTCAGTTGATTTGACTTTTTAGGTTCCTTGTAACAGTCAAATTTTTCATACCCTTACGTTGATGTCATCTACATGATGATTCAGTTTCATGTCTCCTTACGAGGATTATGTTTTCAGCAAAGTAATGATGTTTTCATGTTAAGATACACAAGAACTTCAATATAAACCGTTTTCATGATAAGTCATGATTGGCCTTCATTAATCATGCTTCATGCTGACCACTGTTGGGACTTCGATTATATCATACTTTTCAAACTCGAAACAACCAGCAGTAAGTTGACGCAGGAATTGTCAGCTTATCATGTTATTTAATTCAGATCAGTTTACTACCGCTTAAATCAATTTATTTCCTTGATCATGTTAGACAAGCGACACCAGTATCGATCATCCCATAAAATTTCCACCAGCTTCATGTACAGTATTCCATATGTACCCCATGTACAGTGTCTCAGTTATACTCCATGAACAATATTTCACGTGTACTCCAGGTACAACGTCTCAGATATGCTCCATGTGCAGTATTCATTTTGTACTTCATGTACAGTGGTCCAGGTGTACTCTAGGTACCCTACTCCATGGATATTGCTGATTGTTCCTTAATTATCGCGGGCGTTTCCACTTGTTGATATTCTACCAGGTGCTGATGCTGCTCGTGAGTTGAAGATTTTACCAGATTCTGATGCTGCTAATACTTTGAAGACCTCACAATTGCTGATGCTGCTGATACTTTGGAGATCTCTCAAGATGCTGATGTCGTTCATACTATGAAGACTCTGCAGAACAAGGACGAAAAGTATAAAATTGAAATTTCTGACAAGAATAAATTTCAACCATCAGACACTACCATCCTATTCCATTTTTTTTCTTTCTTTCCCAGTTAGATGTCACACATCACTCAGCTAATCTTTCTGTCAGAAGAGTGGGAACCCGAACCCAGCCGGCCACTCAGCAGAATAGTTACATGAATCACGGTCATGATAATGACCGTCATAAAGTAACAGACAAAGCAGTAGTGACAACCATCGTACTTATAATTAATCAGTCAGTAACCATCGGAACTCCAGAACGGACGTGACCAGAAATACAAGAGGTTAGTAGTCTAACCGGTCCGCCAATCCTAGCAGTTACAAAAAAAAAATTAGCCGTGTCCAGATTCATCCACTAAAACACATGTCAAGACATCAGTCAAGACATGGGTCTCAAGTATCATTTCGGAAAACACATATCAGGACACCAATCATGGTACACGTCATACGAATCTTTTCTCAAAATACCAGTCAGAACTCATAACTCCAGTATGTTTCTAAACCAGGCCCTCAGTAATTCAGGGTACCCTTCAGGAAGGGGTATACCCGTCCTATTATGCCACGCATGAATCAGATCATTTAAAAAAAATCAGTCACCACCACAAGAGTATTATTCAGGTTAAATACGCAGTATTCACTCCGTGAGGTTACAGACGAACACATTCAGTGAAAAATCGCCATGTTTACTTCACGTGTTCCTATGTCAACTTTATCTCAAACCAGGTAGTTACCTGCCTCTCAGGCAAAAAGGACTCAACAGTATCACCATATTTATTAAAGTTCTCCTTTCAGTTAACGACGAGATCCGTCTTACTAAATCCCATATATATTCATTACATATTTCTGTCAGAAAAATCAGTACAAATGTTTTTGCCTTACAAGAGCGTGACTTACCAGTCCATAGCTACAATGACTTCCTAGCCACCAGATATAATACACTTCTGAAGTTCTTAAAATTTATGATCAGCAGATTTTCTTTCTTCAACGTTTCCATAAGTAATTGAGAAGGTGTTGAAGGAATTCCTTCCTAACCACGAGATAGAATTTAACATCAAGCTTGTCTCAAGAACAGAACCTGTTTTTAAAAATCTTTATTCTAGGGATTCAACTAAGTTAAAAGAGTTGCAGCAGTTGCTGCAAGAGTTATCGGAACGAGGCTTTAATTGCCCTAGCACACCCTCAGAAGGTGCATCATTTTCTGTCTATCAGGAAGAATGCCGATAACATGAGATCATGTAATCGACCACCGGAAAATTTACTAGATCCCCATTCTTAATCGATGTTCATTCAACGTATAGAAGGTATAACTGACCTGCTACGATGTCTTAAATATTTTCTAGAACGATTCACGATCATGCCACCAGCAGTGGTGGGAGAAAGAACATGAGGGTTTTCAGTTGTTGCACACGTTATAGTCTCTCTAAAATTTTGAATTATACTTCTAAACTCCCTAACGCTCCAACTATATTATGAAAGTTTTGAATAAGTCTTTCCACGAGTTCTTAAACCAGTTCGCCAACATATTTATCGATAACATCCTGATATGCTAAATTATAGAGGAGAACAAGAAGATTATATACTTTTACGATCTTGCAGATTCTCTGATAGGAGGAAATTATATACGCAGCTTTCCAGATGTGAGTTCCAGTTGAACAAGGTGGCATTTCTGAGCCACCCTATTTTAGTGGAAGGAATTTCAGACAATCATGCGAAGGTGAAGGCCATCACCTGATGGTCCTGACCGACGCCTGTGAACGAATTACAAACTTTTCTAGAACACAATTGGCTGCAACTGCAAAAATTGCTGACAGTCTCACAAAAAAAAAAAAAAATCTTCCATAGCTATTCAACCAGATTTCCACCAGAATGTCCCATATTCCAGGCAGAATTTTGATAAAAGCACTATCACACATTGATGCAACTATGTTCATATCTGGATGCCTGACATACCGCAAGTTCAAGATAGAACACCGTCATGTTAGTGAGTTACTACAACCCTTAGTAATTTCTGAGTAGAAATGAGTCGAAATTTCATGAAATTGTTATCAGTTAACCCAGACTCAGAAAAAAGTATGATACTCCGTCAACCATGTAATCAGCCTGCGCGATTCTTTCATACGAAAGGATTACACAGTAGCAGACCTGCAGAAAATTTAGCAGTAAATTATACGAATTCAAGGTATTCCACCGACCATCCTATCAAACAAAATTCATGTTCACGATCACGTGTATGATTACGTTCACGTTACATTCACAATTATTTTCACTTTCACCTTTACGTCTCATTCAAAGTAGGATGTTGTTTCAGCTCATGTTTATGATTTCTCATGATTTAAAGCCACGATACGCATTCATGACATTGTTCACGTTTAGGTTCGGGTTCCATCCCCATGGATACGTTCCAAGACTTGTACCGGATTTGACTTCAGAAAACTTGAAAAAAACCCATACTCAAGTTTAGCATGGTTTCTCCATGACCAGACAGACGTTTCACGTCTCAGGCCGTATCGTCGACATTCTTTACTCAGTCAGCATACATTCGTGATATGTCCTCGTATCAAGTTCATAGCATGTTTCGCGTATCACATCCATGATATATTTTAGGCCCAGCGTTACTTTTATAATCGTGAACCACGTTCACAATTGCTCACGTAGAACGTTCACAATTGTTCACGTAGTTCGTTCCTTATATTCTCAGCAGCTTCCTCAGAGAGATAAATATTATCTTTTCAGGATAATCGTACGTACCATTTCATGTCCCCTACATGCTACAACTTATTCATTCTATCAGTTCAGAAAAATCCATCTTAAGTATGGAACCAGAAACTATTCAGCATTCATCAGGACCAAGATTTTTTTTATTATGTTAGATATTTGAAGGAATCGTTTCGAGCGGGAGGCCATTCAAAACGGAGGAGTCCATCCGGACCTCTCGTCCTTTTCCTTCAATAAATCCAGTTAAGTTCTTTCAGTCATGTCACGTTTTTACCCTTTCAGCAACATCATGTTCTGAATCAAGGATGAATGACCCTTCAGCTTATATGTCTTTTCAGCCTTCATGCTCTTTCAGTATATATGTCCTTTCAGTTCTCATAAACTTCATCAGCTTATTACCTTTAATTCAAGGACGAATTTCCCTTTTAGAGGGGAAAAATTATAAAACCACATCATTACCGTGTCTCTAATTCGAGGACGAATTATTTTTTTTAGAGAGGAAGAGTTGTAAAACCCGCAAAATTTGTAATGATTAAACACCCGTAATTTTTACAAGTTTTAATTATTAAGTTATATATATATATATATATATATATATATATATATATATATATATATATATATATATATATATATATATATATATATATATATATATATATATATATATATAAAGAAATAGATATAATAGTGTCAATATAGTTCTAAATATGAAAGCAGATTTGAAAACGTATTTGATAAATCAATTGATAGTCAAACTAATATTATTAGTCAGATATTTTAGTCCATCAATTTCGAATCTTTTCTATTTTTCACTTTCGGTTACCAACGAATAGTTTAGAAACACCTAAAATCACGCCAAGGATCACGTTTTAGATTACCGAATTCTCGGCCCATGACCATTTATAAACATCCATCTTCTCATTCATTGCAGCACTAAGAAAATACAAAATCATAATCTCATTTTTTTTACATTTTGCCTTGAACGAGCTCTTACCGGGTGATCATGATTAAGATGATGTTCTCTTTCATGGTCATCTCGTTGCTATCATTTCATAAGCTAAGGGTCGGGACCGGAGTCACATTTTCGGTTCATGAGTTCACATCATGCTCGATGTTTCTTACATGGGTGGTTTCGGTGTGTTATCATCTTGCCCATACTGGCGATTGATGAACGATCATTCTGGTCTAATGCAATCAATCATTTATGTCGAATCCTTTTTATAAGTCGACAAAGAAGGGTTTCGAGTCTCGGGGTCTGCTAAAGTTAAAGATGATCGTGTCATGCTTGAAAAGATGGTTCGGGTTCGTTTGCCGGTAAATATAGTTCAACTATATTTTTCATTTCGTGTTGAGTTCTAGTTTTGGATACGTTGTTCGTGGTTGCCATTCTTAGACGGGCAAGATACGATCAGTTCGAGCACGGGTCTACGTCATGGTTATGGGTTCACGATAGGAGTTGCTAGTGTTTCGAGTTAGCGTTCGTGATCGTGGTCGTGTACGTGATCATGCTGGTGTCAAGTTTAGTTCGAAGTCGTTATTTGGGAGGTAACATCTCGAATCGTACATATTCCACAGTACAAGTTAAATTAACGAAGAATTCACACACTTATAAAACCACACTCTGATTTACCATGAATATGTATGATACGTGAACAAGAAATGAGTTTTCATATTTGTAAAGCATGTCTTTGTCAAATTGCATCAACAAGAAGAGGACTTCACGTCCATTTCATGGTTATCAAATGCAAAATTTCATTTTGGTCCTTGGACTATAAAGGTGTTCACAAATATATCCTAAATTTTGCAAAAAGTTTCACTATTGCTATATGATAATAGATTTATTTATATGAACTAAGATAAGGAGTCTATGGTTTAAATTACATTTTAAGACACTAAAATGAATCATGGTGTTCACATGTATAATTTTTAATTTATAATTTATGTAGACATTTTGGAAGCGGGATTAACTTGAGTTTCAAGTACGCGTTGATCGGCTCGAGGTACGGATTTCTGTCCTTTCAGTAAGGACTTCCTTTCTATGCATGATTAGGATTCCCCGTCTTCAGCCAAATGTTTTCCCCAGTATATGTTTAAGTTTATCAGTAATCATATTAATAACTAAATAAATTGCCTGAGCATTTATATACAAGCACGACCAGTTTATGTACTAGTTACGGAGGTACCGTAACCACGACACTAGAGGCACCGGTGTCGTGACTCACATGCAGGAGAGTGATATCCTGCATCATCCCACTCAGCTCAGCTTGGCCATTTTATCAGTATTATTAGTGGGGCGTATGGATGCATCCTAGGCTTATATGTGTTACAAGTTATCAGGGTGAATGTGGTGTGTGCTCTACATCCTTCACATTGGAGCTGATCCCTCCACCCAGCACAGTATTTAGAGGTCACCCCTCTACAGCATGATGAGGTCACCCCTCCAGTTATTCATGCACGGTTGTTACAGCACGTGACCTATATAAGCTCTGGCAAATTAAAATACGGTAAATGCATGTTTTCAGATTTATCAGATAACAGTTCAGCTTTATTATTTACAAATCAGACTTTACAGATTATGCACAGATTTCCGCTGCAACTTTACTTATCGGTCTTACAGCTTCAGTATTTACCATCTGTTTCATTTCAGTAGTTCCTTGCCATGCTTTATATCCGTTCACTGAGCGTTATGCTCAGCCGTAGTTCCTTTCATGTTCTAACGGCAGGTACACCAGGACGTTCTTAGGATTCTGAGAGCATGTGCATTTGGATGGAAGCTATCCAGACTTCTTACTTTATGCATTTCTTACATTATTCTGCTCTTTTGGACATTGTTTAGTCCCTTCCTTCAGTATTTTACTTTTCATGTTTTGGGCTTATGTTTGGATTACCGATGTTTGATTCTGGTATTCCTTTATGGTCAGTTAATGTTTAGGACATTTACCTTATGCTTTGATGACACGTCATAAATACATGTAACGGTCCACTTATCCAAGTGGGGTGTTACAACTTCTCAAGGTTAAGGCAAGCCAGATGCTCTAGAGGTACCCGTTTATGTCCTTTTGACTGCAATTGTTGTTTTTGATCATATACTATTAAGTTAACGGAAATTTTGACTTGTATAATTCAATTGCTTCTACAGTTTTCTTATTTGTAGTTCATGGTTCTGAACACGGAGTTGCTTTGTGTCTCTCTATCTAAATCTTTTGTGGCTAATTTGTCTGTTTTGACCCTTAACTACGTATAACTATCGCAAAAGGGCATCATCTTTTTTCCAGTAAGCTTCAGTGTTCTTTTATCAGGTTTGTTGGTCTTTTGTTTATGGCTTACTTTAGTTTTGGGCTTGGGATTAAGTTGTTTTTTTTGAACAGGAATGGGATTAAGTTGACAATTAGTTAATTTCTTTATGATGAACATAATAAGAGGGGTTAGTGGAAGAAATTTAGATGAAACAAAAACATTTATTAATGTAAACAAAGAAAGCAAAATGATAAACTAAGCAACAAAATTTTTATTATAGATGAATATTAATCGACTTCGGACTTAAAACTCTATGCTTATCTCTGCAAAAAAACGCTCTATGTTTTTCTTCAAGCTCTTTTTTGGAACAAATTGGAATTTGTGATGATGTCACACAAGCTATTGGGAAACATAACTATCTCTGTTTTACATCCTTCTTCCAAATCCAAACCATCGATGTGTGCTTTGTGTATAACTCTATTTTTGAGGTTGTAAATGTAGAAGCATTCAATCCCCATTCGGTTACTTTGATTAATATGTCTCCATCTTTGTTTAGACATCCTAAACCCTTATAAAGCTGTCATGCGGAAATTCATTGTCTTCAAAACCACAATGTAGCATCCATTCTTTCTTGTGGTTCAGTACCCAAACCTCGGTTGTCTTATTAACAAAATATCCAACTTGGCCGTCTAGATTTACCAAGTGATCGGATACAGAATCGTTATATTTCCTTTTCGTAGGCTTACTTTTTGTCATTGGAGGCTTAATCAACCCAAATTCTTCATTATTAACATCAAACCATATTACTTCTCTTGCACCATCTTCATGATCATCTTCGCCAGATTCATAATCAACCAACCAATGCAAACAACCATGAGCAAATATACCATTACCATATATGTCATAAGACGGAACTTGGGGTATTCTGTGCCATGAGTAGTTAGTGCCAAGTACATGCACCATGGTCCTTTTATCATAAGGTTTGTTTGGATTGGGATATACACACACCATCTTAAAAGTGTTGGTGGAGGAATCGAAACCAAGCCCACATGCGGCTTCGGTATTTACATATGGTAACTTTGGCAGCACATAATATTGTTTGATTATAGGATGAATTACAATGTAAGTGGGCATCAGAATGTAAGTGTCCATCGGATTATCATACTCACCATTCTTGATTATGACAAGCCCATTGCAAGAACCTACAAAAGCGGTGTAACCGTAGGATGATTTCTTGACCACAAACTCAACGGGGACCTTATTTTTCGCCTTTAAAACATGATTAGTAATAGTATGATATTCAATCGTGTGGAAACAAAGGGTATCTGCCTTATAAGCAGATTTGGAGGACAACTTTATTAGGGTGGGATCCTCGATAACTTGTTTGTCATGAACGGAGACAAAGTAACTATCGTCGATGTACTCACGCCATAGTTTTGATACACACCGAAAACGAAACACAGATTTTGATGGCAGTTTTGATAAGATGTCGAACAAAGGTTTCCCATGCACCATGTTGTGATCTTGTGGTTCGTTGTAATCCCGGCTATCGTTATCATCAAACTCGCGTCGTTTAACATCCCCATTGTTAAGTAAACGAGCAGCAATCTCTTGAGGTTTTTGTTTAGCAATCTGGATCTCGTCCTCCAAGGGCGGAGGAACGTTGTTGTAAGACGGCACGTTGGAGAAACCAGACACGCGTCGCGGTGGAGGGTCGTCGTACTTGCGTTTGTTGTTGTTGTTGTATAGTGGTTCGTCGGCCATTGTTGTTTGCCGTAAAACTAAAACCCTAGGGATGGAATTATATCAAATTTGTGATATTGTGTTTGGGGTTAAATAAATAGTGTTATCTCTTTTCAAATATTGTTTTTAGTATGTTTCCTTTTATTCGCATGTACCAAAATTAGATTAGAACAGTTAGAAATTATGTGTTGAACCGGAGAAGCAATATTGGACCGAGTCGATTCAAACATGGAACAAACATTCGCCACATGCATACATTTTGGTTGGGTATTCGACTCACCATTTATAAATTTTTAGTTAGTACCCAGTTCGGTTTGAGCTTACTTACAACCTTTGTTGCACAAGACCTGCTAGAGAAACCATCAGAATGTTTGACTAAGACCCATATGTCCAAATTATGTGAGTCTCCGTATTGCGAGCGCAAAACCTTGATCGGAAGATATTAGTGTAGGCCAGAGCTCAGCGATTGAGAAAAGGAAATTAGTCTCTCAACCCGCGGTGTACCATCCATTATGGAAAGTAGTCCGAGTAAACAGTTAAAGGTCCGGTTTGATATGAATGTGGCTCGATGCTTCTCACTGTGAGTACTTTATTTTGTGAAATTTTTCTTCCACATATGTTCGGCAACAACATATGATTTGTAGGGATCAACTAGAAACCACGTTACTGTATCAGCATCATTTGTCTACACAACTACGAGGGTCTTTAACGAAAATACGTGTGCATCAGGTAAACGTTTGTTTGACCACTAATTACACCATTAGATATTTTAGAACAAAATAATTGATCAGCCGCAACGCGCAGGTCGATACCTCCTCGTAGGAGTACTACTAGTAAAGATAGGTGGAGAAGATCATAGTGGAATCGAACCAAGATGGACTCATGTTTTTTATTATCTCATCGTACACTACGCATCCCTTTTATCACGGACAATGTTTTCTTGTTAATGCTTACTCGAAAAACAAAGATGCTCCTCCATTTCAGTTTGAAGATGTTCGTTTTATAAACTACTGTTGTGGATATGAACTTGAATAGAATTCGAATTTAAATGCCGCGTTACCTTTTGTAGTGTACTAAGAAGGTTTGGTGCGAAAATAGGTTGTTAACAGAATTTCATACTGTGGTAAATTTAACTAAAATACAATGTGAGTTTTCCACCGCTAGATGTTTGGGTCGATCCTGGTGCGTATCAAAAGTTTGGTGCAAGTACATTGATGATCAGTACCTAACGATCATTCATGACAAACGAGTTGTAGAAGAACCTGCACCCATCCTATACCATCATGACATTTCTCTTAAGAAGAAAACCCTTGGCCTATGTTTCCATGTCGGTGAATTTAAACAAGCTGGAACAACTCATCTTGTCTTCGAGCCGAAAAAGGGCCCCTTTTTGGAGTATTCACGCAAAAAGCCACTCTCTAGATCTTCTAGAGCCAGAATTGAACCCCAAGGGTCTTGCAATGGGTTGATTTGTTTATCACAACATGATAGTCATGTGATAACCTCATTGGTTGTGCTGCATCCTCTTAAGAAAAGAATGTTATGAGCTTCCACCTTTTCTGCTGTGTTTTGAGAAGCACATGCGCAGAGAGTCGTTTGGCCGTGGTTTTGATGCTTTTACAAACACTTATAAGATGGTGTGTGTTTTGTTAAAAGAATATATGCAACCAAATACGCCTGATATGGTGAGGAGAAATATATGCACAAAGGTGCATGTATTTGGCACAAAGTCATGGCAAGAAATACCTCAAGTCCCGTCTTATCCAATAACAGGTAAAGCCGTATTTGTTAATGGTTGTCTGCATTGGTTGGTCAGTCATATTGACATTGAAACCGAAGATGGTGGAAGAGAAGTCATTTGGTTTGATTTAAACAAGGAGGAATTTGGGTTGATTAATCGTCCAATGTGTGACTTAAGGAGAAACTATAGATGTAGGTACGATCACTTAGTTGATCTAAATGGTGAAGTTGGATATGTGTGTAGCACGGCCATGGAGGTTTGGGTACTGAATAAGCATAAAGAATGGGTGCCACACTGTCGGTTTAAAGAAAAACTTGTTCCTTATGGCTACATAGATGTTATGGGGTGTTGGAATAAAGACGGGGATATATTGATACAAAGCAGAAACTATGGAAGGTACGTGTTTCATGTTTACAACCTGAAAAGTGGTGTTTTACATAAAACCAACATTGTTGGTCCAGAGGATGGAGCTAGTCCAAGTATTTTTATGTATCCGAATACCCTGTCTTCAATCCGTGGCATCAAAACAAAATCCTTCTTCATGAGAAAAACTGGCGTGAAGAAAAGCTGTCACAATATATTTAAAACAACGAGAATCACTGGGACATAAACCCTCTGGTAGCTGCCGAAATATGCTATCTTTTTGTTAGGTAGCAACGTTTTGATTATTGTTTCTTTCAAAGAATTTGCTGCAAATTAGCTTAGTTTCTAGTTACTGATTTTTGCATCTTGTTACTTCTGTTTTGGTTTCATATAAACACCTGACTGCGAGCGGTTGAGACCAAGAATGTATGTCAAGTAGTCTTTTGTTGTTGTCAATTTTATTGTTATTTTGTATTTTCTTAGTTACAGAACGCCTAAAATTGAAGGAAAAAAGAACGAAAGTAGTTTTTCGATTTTTGGTGTGCAATATAATCTGAGCTTGTCTACATATAAAGAAAACCCTTTGAAAGAACTAAAAAACAAGTGTCTAATAACTTATGTATACAAAAGCCACTCACATACAAATGTCTAAATTGATGGTTCGTTGGATGAACTAGGCGTCTTTTTTCGGCCTTTGAGGAAGTTTAGACCCTTTTATCGCCAAGAAATCTTCTTCTTTTTCTTTATTCATTAGCCCGATGACAAACTTGGCTTCGGACGACCCGTTTGTCATCGTAGTAAATAATGTACGCAACGTCCCGACCCTCCCGACCCGACGCCCGACCCGTTTCCACCACCACTATTCTTATTGACCTATAGCATCGTAGTAAATAATGTACGCAACGTCTAAGTATGTGGCAATTTGTTTTTGTAGTGCATCCCCATGATAGCTATCATGCACCACACCACACACACCACACACTAAAGTAATCAGGTAGGAGGGTTCAGTGAGAGTGAAAGGGATTCATGATTGGGTTCAATAACCAAAGATTCAGGATGTAAAAGTTTAGTGGCAGGGGTTTAGAAGGTTCAGTGACATGGGTCCATGGGGTTCATTAACCACGGTTCAAAGGGTTTTGTGATCGGGTTCAGTGAGTAAGATTTTTATTTTGTTTTTTCCGTCTTCATGAACCTCTATTTAAGAGCACAGGGAGTCATGGCTCCGAGTGATAATTTTTTGGGTGTCAACTCACTCACCCACTCACACGAAAAAAAGTGGGGAGTCATGGCTTGAAGTGATGGGTGAATGTGGGTCCCACAATACACACATATACACACACAATACCCCTTTCTTCTTCCCCAATACACAGACACAATACAAAAAAAAAAAAAAAAAAAACACTGAAACTCAAACTCACGCCAAGTGACTAGACTCACGGTGAGACCCCACGCCGTGGGTTTTTGTTGTTCGGGGATTCATCACGTCACTCGCGCCGTGGGTTTGGCACCCCACGGCGCCATGATTCCTGGCTCTCTAAGAGACGTCTTGTTCTTTTTTCTTTGGATTTATATATAAAAAAAAGGATAATGGATATGTTTGTTGGTGTGCGTTGAGATTAATATTTTGAGTAAACTGTAAAATACATCCTATGATTTGAACTTTTTCACATAATACATCTATCACTTAAAATATTGGCACTATACATCACTCGTTAAGCAAACGTTTGCCACAATACATCCCTTAGGACTAACGATGTAAATATTTTTCGTTGTCTTCTGACGAGGGATGTATTTTGCAAAAAAAGTTTATTTTTTTGAAAAATAGTTTTTTTTTGTTTTAATTTTTTTCAAAAAAAAAAGTTTTTTTTGTTTGAATTTTTTTCTTTAAAAAAAATGAGTTTAAATTTCTTTTCGAAAAAAGTTTTGAAATTATTTAAAAATTTAAAATTAGATTTTTAAAATTTTTTAAACATATTATTAAAAAATTAACGTTTATCTTTTGAAAAACTAATAAAAATTGTGTAAATTTTTTAGCTTGTCATAAGATAAAAGTAAGTTTTTTACGATAAAAGTTATAAAATATTTATATATTTTAAATTTTATTTTATCTTCAAAGATAAATTAAAAAAAATTAGACGCTATTCTTTTAAAAAATAAAATATTTAAAATTGTTTAAATATTTTTAATTTTTAAAATAAAATAAAATTTAAAACATACAAATGTTAAAAAAAAGGGTAAAAGTTATAAAATATCATCTTACTTATTGATTAGTGCCGACTTTAAACACTTACTTTTTTATCCGTGACTTTAACAATGAACTTTCAAATTTGTTCCGACTATACCAATATAAACATAAAATGACTATACTACCCTTTTAAATGACCAATATATCCTTTGTCTTTTTCTGACATTATTGACTGAAAAAACACCTCATTGCCTATACTGAGTAATGATCTAGCTACGAAATTCATATATCATTAACCAAGGTATATCTCTCTATACATATAATAATTCAGATCTATCTTCAACTTCACTTTTTCTAACAACCTTAAAATCAAAACCCTTTTACCTTTTTTTTTTTCATAACCGAGTATGACAAACACATTCACTAAACGCATGTATTATTTGTCAGACCAACCACAAACACACTCCGGCACAGATAATGGTTGGCTATATGGTGTTTGGCAAAATGTCTGTATTGAACTTTGCGATTGGTACCAACATGGGTCCATTTAGTTGAAGCATCAAGTTGTATTAGTGAAGAGTTTGATGACTAAATGCTCGAGTGAAGCAAGTCACTAGTGTTAAGCAGTACCATGACTCTTTTGATTGTGTACTAAACATTTTACAACTTCCACTAGGATGATATGGTGTTAGCTACCTCAAAAGTCTGTAACATGACAATGTAATTTAGAGTAAAGCATCTCTCTGTAGCATCTGAGTTCACAACCCATTTTGAATCTCTTTTCCTTCTTTTAGAAGTGTTTAAGTTGACTTTTTAGGTAGTCAAACCAAGCTCAAAAGGATAGATTGTGGTTTTACAAAGCGTATCATCTTTTTCATTAAGTTTATGGAAAAAGGGCAGCGAGATCTGTGGCCATACATATAATTATATTAAAGAAGACGAGGGTAATATAGTCATTTCATGCTTACATTGGTATAGTCGGAACAAATATGAAAGTTCATTGTTAAAGTCACGAGATAAAAAAGTAAGTGTTTAAAGTTGGCACAAATCAATAAGTAAAATGATATTTTATAGCTTTTACCCTAAAAAAATTATCTTAAAAAAAAGTTACCTTTATTTTAAGAAAGGATAAAAAAAATTAAATAATTAATTTTTTTTACTCTTTAAAAAGATAAACGTCTTATTTTCTAAAAAATGTTTAAAATTTTTTTTAATTTTAAATTTAAATGTTCAAACAATTTAAAAAAAATTTCGGAAAGAAATTTAAACTTTTTTTATTTTTTTGAAAAATAAACTTTTTTTTGGAGAAAAAATGAAAACGAAAAAAAAAACTCTTTTTAGAAAAAAAACTAAACATTTTTTTTGCAAAATACATCCCTCGTCAGAAGATAAAGAAAAATATTTACATCGTTAGTCCTGAGGAATGTATTATGGCAAACGTTTGCCTAACGAGTGATGTATAGTGCCAATACTTTCAGCGAGCGATGTATTGTGTGAAAAAGTTCAAATCACAGGGATGTATTTTGCAGTTTACTCTAATATTTTTAACAAAGATTAATGGATAATTTAAGCCATTAATTTTTTTATTAAATAATAAGAAATTTAACTTTCTTTTTAAAAATAAATTGTTTTTTAAACAGTAATTCGTCAAATGATGAGAAGTAAATCATCATGACTTGTATTTTTTTTATCTTCCGGTAGAAGTGAACATCGATATACTTTTGACGACTTTTTTTATACGACATACTATAATTTTAAATAATAAAGAAAATTAAAACAAAATTCATCATACATCTCCGTGGTATCAAATAGACAATAAAACACTTTCTTTTAAACCATGTTAGTATTTATTGGGAGGAAAATTTACATTGTTTATCATTAGGGATGTATGTATGATGTCACATTTTAGTAACGTCTTGATGTAATCAACCTAACGGCTAAAGGAAAAAGATGCAATCTACACGAATTATTAATGAGGGATCTAATTCGATTTTTCAACAAGCCATCAAGATCATTTTTGCACTTATAAAAGAAGGAAAAATTACACGTTTCGTCCTTATGGTTTATATCAAACATCACGTTTCGTCTCTATTTCGTTTTAAATACACTGACAATCTCTAAATTTGTAAGTTGTAACCCGGACGGTCTATATTATGAAAATAGGGACCATCCGTGTTACAAGTTTCAAGAAAAGTAATTATACACATGGTCTCTATTTTTTAGAATATGGACCCCTAATGTTACAACTTACAAAATTAAACATTGTCAGTGTATTTAAAATGGAATAAGGACGAAATGTGATGTTTGGTATAAATCATAGGGACGAAACGTGTACTTTTTCCATAAAAGAATAAAGTTGGTTATGGATTATGTTTATGTTACGACTTTTGTATTATGAAATTACCCTTTTGAAAGAAGGAAATGAGAAGGTTGTTGTGAAGCGTTTATTTTGTTTAAATTAAACAGTTTAATTCTAATATATAAACGTTACGACACAATAGTCAATATGTCCGAGTGGTTAAGGAGATAGACTTGAAATCTTTTGGGCTTTGCCCGCGCAGGTTCGAACCCTGCTTTTGACGCAAATGTTTTTAATTTTAAATCAACTTTGTTTGCTAAAGCCTAAATCAATGAAAGTTAACTTTAAACTAGTTGAAAGTATGTCACTTTTGTTTCTTAAGCTATTTTTGTCGATAGACAATAATCTTAAAACGAAAAGAGGTTAAACACTTCATCACGAGGCCCGACTAGACCATAAAGCCAGTAAAGCAACCCGACTTTCCATAACGCTAGTAAAGCAAATAACGCGTCTCATAAGTTACAAATCAAACATGTTTATGCTTAAACTCTTGAAGGAACCATAACACAATTCGTTCATGCAATTTACAAACATTTTTCTAACCTCTTTCAATCTTAATTTTCTTGAAGATAGATTTTATTGTTTCTAACGTTGTGCATTTACTATATTTTAGTTGCTCTATAGATTTGTGATCATACAAACATGAGACTCAAATTACCAATACAAATTAGATTCATCAAATGCCTTAAAAGCTAGATTCATCAAATGTCGTTTAAACGGATTTTTGTTAAAAGCCAAACCGCATCCACATCTTTTATATAATAAAAGAATTAATTTTTTTAAGAATTTTAGTGAAAAGTGGAAGTTGTAGAAACAACAATTGGATCAATTAAATAGCTTGATTTTGACACATAAGCAAAATCGAGCGATATGATTGGTGGAAAAAGGTCAAAACTGAATTCAATTTAGTCAAAATTAAAAAATTTGATGGAGGAATTTGATGAAAACACACAAAGATGTATGTGTCAAATTTGTGATAATAAAAACTTAAAAAAAAATGAGAAGATTGATAAACTTTATTGGTTTAATTTTAAATAAATTAGATATAATTAATAGTAAACTTATAATTTTCCATATTTTTTAGTAACTTTATAAAATAAGCAAAATACTCCCTTAAACTTTATATCTTTTAAACTTTTTATTTTAAAAATACAACATCTATGTTATATTAAAAGATCAAAAAATCACATAATTATAAATATGCAAATAAAAACACAAATTATTGCGTATTTCTATTTTGACACTTAATAAATTCAAGCAATGCAATTTACGTAAATTACTATTAACATTAATATAAATATCAATATGTGTCGGACCTCAAACATCAGTGTGCGATGCTAATAAATAGACGCGATTTTATATATTATAACAACATATATTTTTTAAAGTCGTTATGTGTTACAAGGATAGCTAACATTTCGTCTATGAGCATCATAACTATTTAATTATTAAAATTTAATATGATTTTATACAGTAATATTAAACATTACAAAATCATGAATTTGTAAATCGTGTAGGTGTAATGTTGTGTAAGGTTGATGTAAATGGTTCATTGATTAATAATTAAGATATAATTATTTAGAATAAAAATATTCAAAGTAAAAAGAGTATGAAATTTAAAAAATAAGAATTGAGGTGAGTTTATATTAATTTACACGTTGCACAATAAATAAATAACATAATCAAACATATAAATATTAGATGTTTTTTAAAACAATATATAATATACATAAAATCGTAATAAAAAAATTATTATTTAATTTATCTTTTATATTCAAGTCTCGGGCGTGCACGAACATTAAAACTAGTTATATTTTTATAGATTTAGTATTTGTAACCGCGTGGGGTTTTAGAAAAAAATAAAACTATTTTATCAATGTACATGTTAAAGGAATGACATGTTAAGCAAACTTGTAATAGAAAACGTACATTGGTAGTTCGTTGGATGGACTTGGTGCATTTTTTTGGTCTTTGATGAAGTAAAGACCCTTTTATCGCCAATAAATGCTCTTCTTTTTTTATTCGTTAACCCGATAGCAAATTTGTGTGGCCAAACCATCATCTCATTCGACGTTTTCTTATCATTCGGGCCACCTTTGGACAACTTGTCTGACGCTTTACCACAACCATTATTCTTCTTGTTACTACGTACGTATTATTTTTCTTGTTATCACGGTTGCTTTGATCCCTTCATACCAATTGTACTCTCACAATTCCTACAACAAAAAACAAGTTTATAAAAGTTATAAAAAGACAACCAATATTGTTATGAACTATTCAATTGTTTGACGTCCACCACATATTTTTTCTTATCAAGACGGTTGGAGAAGAACTTACATTTAGATTTTTATTTTAATAGTTACAAACAAAATGATGAATCTCTATTTACATAGGGATGAAAAAGAATATCGAAAAAATCAAAAAAAAGGTTGAACAAAAAAACAGACCGAAACTAGAAGCCAATAGTTTGGTTTTTACTTTCTCAAAACCAAAAAATTTCGATTTGATTTAGGTTTTCATCTAAAAACCGAACCAGTATGAACTGAACCATGTTATAATATAAAAATATATATTTAATATAAATAAATAATAAATAATAAATCAAAATTTTAAATAAGGGTAATATAGTAAACTTAATAAAACTTTCATATTTATTTTTAGTAGTGAGAAATTAAATTAAAGCATCCTAACAAAGAAACGTGAATAATGAAAAAATATATTTTAGTTAGACTTAAGTACATGTTTTTGTCCCATTTTAAATACCCAACTATGCGTGTGGGTTTTAGAGCAAGGGGTGTCGTGGTTGGGTTGCTCGTCGTTTTGACGTGACACCTCGCAACATTTATCGTTGGCTCGCCACCACGCCAATATGGCTCGCCATTTGAGGTCTTGTCGGGGGAAGTGAGGAAAAAAATACATGTAATGAAAGGCTGTGTGGAAGGGTTTATGGAATATAAATATGGTAAAGGATAACTTGTTGATAAGAAAAACCATTTTGTGTTTTAGGATTTTATAGAGATGTTAAAAGATTGTGTGTTTTTTTATTAAGGAAGAAGATGTTGTCAAGTTGAAAGTAATCAACCACAATAAATAAGTAGCCTTGAATTTTACTATTTTTTTTTTCATTTATCATAATTATGATTAATCAATATGATCAAGTTACATACAACTGGAGAAGATTTTGATTCTTATTTTAGACTTGAGATGAAGAGCGGATAACATAATAAAAATACAAAGACTTTATAGAGAAAATGTTTAAATATTATAAGAAGTTAAAATTGACTGTTTAACTTTCCTTAAATAGAAGTTTAAAAAAAATTGCTAAATAAATAAGTTCTTTTTGTCCTAGTTTCTTTAAATAATACTTTCAGAAATTATGTATTGCATTTGTCTTATAACATACTCCATCTATTCCATTTTTATTGTACGCATTTTATTTTTATTTTTGAGACGCGGAGAATACTAGTTAGAGATTGCAAAGTAGTCGGAAAGATGGTGAACACTACCATTCCCATTTCCATTTCTCACCTCACCCCATCCCCGCCATCCTCGTACATGTCGAGAAATTGTTTTGCATTCTTATATTATTAAGTCTCTTACAAAAACTTTTCTGAACATATAAAAAAAACTCAAAAAATTATTTACCCAAGGCCAACATGGCTATATGCCAAGGCAAAAGCATAGTCAACCGTCTACGCCGTTCACTCAACTTAACCAACCCATGAGTTTGATTTTACTGCTCCGTGTTTTTTAATTTTTAAAGCCTCTCGATGACTAATTAGATTGTCTATTTACTGAAAGAAAAAAAAGTAAACATAACACATCATGTTTTACAAAACCGGTTTTTTATGTGACCCAATTGAGTCATGTATGGTAACGGTTTAAAAACGGTTTAATCGAGTCTTTGGTCAAAACCGGTTTTCATTAGACCGGTTCAATAAGCTCAGCTTATTGTTGAGCTTTTTTGTTGTTGCTTATTTTTGGATTTCAATTTGAATTACCAACCAGTTAATGGAGGTTACTTAATCACGCTCAAATTCACCAAACCCTTAAGGTAAAATTGCTGAATGTATGCTTATTTGTCTTTTATTGCTGAATCGTATGTGTACACCAATTGTTCGATGAAATGCTTCACTGACTTATAAATGATTTTCCGCTGTTAGTTTTATAAACTATTGTTGTGGATATCAACTTGAGTATGTTTCGAATTGAAATGACGCGTTACCTTTTCTAGTGTACTAACAAGGTCTAGTGCGAAAATAAGGTTTTCAACTGATTTTTGAAAATTTGGCGTCACCTCTTACGAGTTGTTCGATACATCTTATAAACCATAAGGGCATTAATGTAATGAATCACCTCAAAAGCTTCTATAAAGCTACATCATGTAGCTTATACTAGAAGTGCTTTTGGAACTGCTGATAAAGGCAACCCGATAACTCGAGCATTCAAGCTCCATGAGAGGAGCGTCTTTGTTTCTATTTGAGTGTACACACATTTGTTATAAGGGAACCTTGTTCACAACTACCACTCCATAAACACGAATGAAAACTTTTAATGTTTACCCATTCAAAATACCTATGAATAACTGTTGCATTTTGCCGGGGTGGTGGTGGGGGTGGGTGGGTGGGTGGGTGGGGGGGGGGGGGGTCTTCTTAAAACCGTACCACCGGTTTTTTGTCGTGGTATGTTTTTGTGACAAAATTAAGATTATTAAAAGTCACAACCAATTTTTGTTTGCAAAAGGGGCAGAGTATGTTTTGAATTAGGATTGTGTATGTCCGATATGGATGTGAACTATGTTAAGAGTACTCATATCCGTACTTTTAATGACCTCAAATTAGGTGGTGATGCCTACTGTGGAAGCAGATGTGCGCTTGGCCTCGGACGATTCAACCTAACCAACGATGAAACAAAAGTGAGAGTCGAAAAATCATTACCTGCTGGGGGCATGTATGATTATTTGCAAGTAACAGATCAACATGTCTTGTATTTTTTAAGTTTTTAACAATAAGGGGTGGTTAGTATTTTAGTGATAAGTACTTAATATATATACAACTTAAGATAGATATCAACATATACATAGTGCATTTTATAAATTATAATACATATTAGTCGGTTGTTGGAAACACAAATTGAACTTAAAAAATTATCGCTTAGTCCATGGAATCAAATTACACCCTCGTTTTAGTTGGAAGATTGGTAATGGGTAAAACTCTCACTTTTGGTTGAATATTTGGATCGGTGACACCTGGTCATGTATTTCCTTCCCCTGTTTTTTCAGTATTGAATCCATCAAATCAGCCCCTTTATTTAATATGGTTCCGTGACTCTGTCACCCCTACCCGTAACCACCTTAATAACCCCCCCTGCCTTCATTGATAAGTAGACTACTTCCCTGTCCCCTGTCTCGCTAAATGTTGGGCCTAGCCCGTCTATGACATACCTCATAAGCTTGCCTCTGTCTCCGGGTTTATCCTTTAATTGGGCCTGGACCAGACGGCTTAAATTATACCAGGAAGAAGACGAGCTTAATGCTCTCAGCTCTCTAAACGACCTATAGGAGCTTCTCTGACTAAGGTATGCTATCTCTTATTTTGACCCCTACAAACGTTCATTGGAACAAACTTTTTCCCTTGGCGGTTCCGCTATGATGTGGTCTTCTCTTCCAAAAGACCACATATAGACGTTTACATGGATCTCTTATAGGGCTAAATGACCGTCCTTAAATCGGATTGTGTGGTTTAGATAGATAGCTTGCACACTCTTATAGACATGGTTTGACCGTTAAGGCCACATGGTGTAAATAATTCGCTCCATCCATGAAATCAAATTACGCCCTTGGGTCCTTGGAAAAACATAGTGAACTTAAAATATGATCGCTCAATCCATGGAATCAAATTACGCCCTCGCTTCAATGGGAATATTGGTAATGGGCAAAACACTCACTTTTGGTTGGATCTTTGGATCGGTGACACCTGGTTTTGTATTTTGTACTTCCTGTGATTCTTCTATCTTTATTCCGACAAATTAACCCTTGTTTGTGATTGAACTCCCTCGCCCCTCCACCATTCTGCCCGTGACTACCTTAAAACCCCTGCCTTCATTGATATCTAGATTCTAGAGTACTTCCTCGTCCCGTGTCTCGCTCAATATTAAGCCTGACCCATCTGCGACATACCCCATCAGCTTGCCTTTGCTTCCGGGCTTATCCTTTAACTGGGTCTGGATTAGACGGCTTAAATCATACCAGGAAGAAGACGAGTTTAATGCTCTCTGACCTTTAGGAGATTCTCTGTCAAAGGTATGCTAGCTCATACTATTTACTTATCCCTTACTTTGATCCCTTGCAAACGTTCACTGGGACAAACATTTCCTTGAAAGGTTAGTATTTCTCTTGGCGGTTCCACTATGATGTGGCCTTAGCTTCCAAAAGACCACATAAGGACGTTTACATGGATCTCTTCTAGGGCTAACTGATCATCCTTATACTGGATTGTGGTTTAAAAACTCTTTGTAATGCACTTAACCTCTGTGTAACTTCTTGTCCCGAGCTCTTTGCTAGACTTAATAAGTTACACAACACTTGCTATTCAAAGTTACTAGTATTACAGTTCTTGCTGGTGGTAATTCAGTAGTTGCATTTATTTTTCATACCAAATTGTACTTTAATATACTAAACCTTAATTGTTTAACATGTTCAGAGACTAGTGCAAACTCTTAGTGGGGGGTCAGGAACAAGGGGTTGCGATTGCTGGTGCTTTAGTTGAAGAATGTAAAGTATTGCTACTAGATGAACTCACGACATTCTGAGACGAAAATGATCAGGTATGGATACTTACTCTTCAAGTTAAATCAACGTATACATACTCCTACTGCTCCTATCTTGTAAGTTGCTCGGGTATTACAATTTCCATGTGTTAGGAGCCCCCTAAAGATAACTGTCAACAGATTGTAGCTCTTACGGTCATGATTAAAATAGAATATATACATCTTATAGAGTCAATGGAGCGTTTATTTCTTCTCCATTTGATGCTCACGTGCCATTAATGGTGGATGCCTTCAGCTTTTTTCATTATCATTTTGTACAAAATCTGCTTTAAAATTCCCTTCTTGTATATTCCATGGTTAGATGAGTAACGGGTTGAAACACGTACTTTTTGGTATCGGTCAGGTTGTGTGAGTTGTAACCCGAAACACTTTTTTCCCGAGCTTGAATTTCTGTTAATAATGTTTGTTAAATATTCATTAACGAGTTCTGATGTTAAAATACATAAGGTCGACTTTTGACCCATGTGACCCCTCCTTTCTCACTCTTTTTTGTACCCGTAAGTAAATGGGTAGAAGTATCCACCTCTACTTTCAAAGACTCTCGTATGTGCGTTTATATTTCCTCTTAGGTGGGTTAAGTATACATTTAGTTCTAAAAATGTGAACGCATTATGGGTAACTCACGGATTAGAGGAACTAGAGTATGTGAATATATGCATAGTAGAACAACTGTTTGTTTGAGACACGTGATAGTTGATACAACTGGAAGTGCTATCACAAACAAACTTGCAATTGCTTATGCCCATTGAGAGTAGAAGTTTAGCTGCAAAAACGTTTTGCTCTGCATGGGTGTTGACACATCCTATAAGTGGTACTAAATCTCATTACACGTTGAGGAGGAGAAAGTTGGGGTGCTTCTTTTGAATCTCGGAGGCGCGGATACACTGAATGATGTTCAGCCCTTTTTGCGCAATTTATTTGCTGATCAGGTATGTTTGTTTTTATAAGTAATTCCATATGTGTAATGCAATGATGTTATTATGTGCTGTACTTAAAATGATGTATTGTGTCAGGATATCATTCGTCTTCCAAGGTTATTTCGGTTCCTACAACGACGCTTAGCTAAACTCATTTCAACGCTTGGGGCACCCAAAAGTAAAGAAGGGTATGCTTCCATTGGTGGTGGTTCACCTCTGTGGAAGATAACAAATGAGCAGGTACGATATGTATCTCATGTTGGAAATTTTTGGTATTGTTCATGTATGTCACGGACTCATGTTGTCATAGAAAAATGACTTTGCCATATTGATCGGCAAACAGTAGGCTAGTAGGCTGGCTAGATAGTCATGACTTCGCCATCACCAGTTATTTTGATGTCACGGCTTTAGTTGTATCCCACCCTTGGTTTCTATTGAGATTTTGATAACTAACATGCAATTTAACGTGTTTCGATGTTGCAATTTATAACATCACACCTGCTCGTTGCTGTACGCTGATGCTTTAAAACTGGAACTTGAAGCAAAGGAAGTACGAGCTAATGTCTATGTTGCAATGCGTTACTGGTACCCGTTCACTGAGGAAGCTGTTCAGCAGGTAACTATGTTGAGCTTACTTCAGTTGTATTTTCTATGTCAGAGTCGAGTTGGGCTCGTTCAGAGTCGAGTTGGGCTCGTTGCTGTAGGCTGATACTGAATCAATCTGACACCTATGTTAGTTTCTTTATCACTTACTTCAGTTGTATTTTCTATGTCAGAGTCGAAATCTAAAAGTTTCGATAAAACACATGCGACTAAATAGGGCCAGTCCTGTACCAACCATTACTTAGTCAAAAACCCTGTAACGATGACATGTATATGTAGGCTTAAAAATGATGAATGCATGAAAACAACTGTTAGTTCTAGGAAGACCGTAGTGACTACCCACTAATCACAGGTCATATTTCAGAGCCTACAGGTCGAAACCTTGGCTCTGATACCATAATTGTAACACCCCATTTTGGAAATGGAATCTTACGCATAATCATGGCGTGTCATCAAAGCATACAAGGGTAAATGTCTAAGCATTATTTGACCAATAAAAGGGAAATACCGGAATCAAACATCGGTAACCCCAAAGTAGAGCTCATCACACACAAACATAAATACTGTAAAAGGAAAGGATGAAACAATGTCCATTGCAAGCTGCATTAAAGTAAAGGAAATGCATAAAGTAAAGAAAGACAGTAAAGCTTCCAGTCCATATGCACGTACGTTTGAGATCTACGAGCGTCCCTGAGTACCTGCCGTTTTGGGAACATGAAAAGGAAAACGGCTGAGCAAGACGCTCAGTGAACGGATGTACAAAATAGCATGAAATAGGATAAGCATGTAACATATAACAGCGGAAGACTAAGTTCTGAGTAGACTGGTTAAGTATTGAGAAAACTGGTTTTATAGTTTGAAAAGCCTTATGTTTATCTTATGAAAACTGTTTTAACATATATATATACCATAACCCATATAGGTCATGAAAAGGTCACGTGCATGAATACTTGGAGGGGTGACCTCATCATGCTGATTAGAGGGGATGCCTCTAATTGAATTTATCCTTATTTGTCTTTTATTGTTGAATCGTATGTGTAAACTAAGTGTTTGGTTAAATGCTTGACTGACTAGTAAACGATTTTGCACTGTTAGTTTTATACAGTATTGTTATGGATATGAACTTGAATAGTTTTCGAACTTAAATGTCGTGTTACCTTTTGTAGTGTACTAAGGTTTAGTGCGAAAATAAGGCTGTCAATTGATGTTGGGATATGATAACAATTCCTACTTCAGAGAAAATTGAAAGTGTTGTTCGTCTTGAACTAAAGATTTTAAGCAACATATTATAAAGGGTCCAGACAAAATATTTAGATGTAGATAAAGTTACACTCTAACAAATTTCCCTGCCCACAGTATCTGGTTTTGGTTGTCTTCCTCGCTCAATCAAAAAGAGAAGCCATGCTCTGTTCTTGAACGCCTATAATGAGCTCATTAGCTTATAATGTGTACATGTTCTTCATCATAAAGACAAGCTTATTTGATGTCCCTCATTTGTTTGATTCCTTAAACCTCACCCGGTTCGCCCATAGCCACGACCAGCCTATAAACTTGCAAAACTCAGCACCTGCCATCCCCCACTGGCTCCGTCACTCTTTTTTTAAACAATAAGGGTTTGTTTGTATTTTAGCGACAAGCACGTAATAGATGTACAATATCTAATTCGGTTGTTGGACTATAAAGTATGCGTATATGATTGGTATAAAAATGAAATGTTGAACCAATTACTTGAAATAGATAACTTATACATCCTTACTCAGAGACAAGATTCAACCTTTAATGCCACATGGCGTAAAATCATTCATTCCATCCATGGTAACCAAAGTGAATTCTATCTTCTCTTCACTTTTAGTCTGCCCTCGGGTCCTTAAAACCCATTGTGAACTTAAACAATGATCTAGCGATCCATGGAATCATGATTTCCCTCTTGTTTCAAAAGGAAGATTGGTAATGGGCAAAAACTCACTTTTGGTTGGATATTTGGGTCGGTGGCATCTGGTTTTGTACTTTCTTTCCCTGTTTTTTCCGTGTTTTTTCCGTCTTGAATCTGACAAATCAGCCCCTGTATGTAATATAGCTCCCTCACCTTAGACGAGCTCAATGCTCTCTAACGACCTTTAGGTGCTTATGGGTCAAAGTTATGCTAGCTCATACTACTTACTTCGATCCCTACAAACGTTCGTTGAAATAAACTTCTTCCCTGAAAGGTCAATACTTTCTCTTGGCAGTTCCGCTATGATGTGTTATCCGCTACCAAAATACCACATTACACGGATCTCTTCTCAACTGCTCTGTGCAACTGCTTGACCCATGCTCCTTGCTAGGCTTAATAAGTTACACAACGCTTGCTAATTTTTAGATTTAAGTCTTACTGTTTGAAAAAGAGATTTATGATAATTAAAGTTTCTACTATTACGGTTCCTGCAGCGCTTGGTTATTAAGTGCTTACGTTTACTTTTCATTCCAAATTGTACTAAAATATACTAAATCTCAATTGCTCAATGTGTTCAGATACAAACTCTCAGTGGGGTCAGAAACAAAAGGTTGCAATCGCTGGTGCCTGGTTGAAGAATGTAAAGTATTTCTATTAGATGAACTAGCGACATTCTTGGATGAAAGAGATCAGGTATGGATTATTACTCATCACACTAAACGAAATGGAACGATATTTTTTCTCTTTTTGACGTTCATGTGAAATTGATGGATGACTTCATATTTTTCCATGCGATTTTGTTAAATCTGGTCTGAAAGTCCCCTTCTTGTACATTCCTTGTTTTCATTTACCTTGAATTCCTCTTCATTAGTTGATACTCTAAGTTGACTCGAGTGACGGATTGAAACAAACACTTTTTTGTATGGGCCGGCATGGGTTGACCCGAAGTCTTGGGACAGTTTTTGTCCAAACTTTTAATTTTCGTATATAATCAGTATGGAAAATATTGCTAGGATAATTAACATTTTATAGTTTGAATCAATCGAATCTGAGTTCTTATTAGTATAAAATATGTTACGGGTGACTTTTGAATCACATGACTTTTCGGCTTGCTTTTAGAAACACTTAATAACTGTCTTAGATTTGTACAACTGATCTTTGGCTAATTTTTTCTTTGATAACATCTTGTAGCCGTTTGTTTTGTTTCACTTAATAGATGGGGATTTTCTTTATTAGATCTTTTATTTGGCTGTTGGAAACTCTTGAAATCGAAAGGAAAAAGTCTTGGTATGACCAAACCCACACAACTAAAAGGTTATTTTTAGGTGGACTTATATAATGCTGATTGAGGTGGTCGTTCCTTGTTTTGATTTTCTAGTTAACTTGTCGAATTGGCTCTTATAGTGTATGAGTGATAGTATGTTATGCGGGTATATAATAACGACCAATTATGAGGCATATTAGACCGTTTTGAGAAAAAGCCCATAAATGATGAATTGGATCATGAACTGTTAAGCTCTGTCAAAAGAAAGGAACCGTGACCATAATTTTTAGCCAACAATGCACACTTTCTATTCAAAGGAGGCATAATCACTCTACTGGTGGTTTGTTATTTCAATGATTTTTAGATTGCTAAACATTTATGCTCTAATTTTGTGCTGAAATTTAATTCTGTTATTTATAAACAAAGATTGATACTGTCTTACTTTTTGATAACGGTCAAAAGAATGATTTACTATATTTTTACCACATTATAGTCTGACTAGACATATATATTTATATCATTCTACGTGTCTACCATTAACAACTGGTTGACCTTTATGGTTGTAGTTCACCAATGCCTGTTGGCGAAGGCTCCCCCTTACTAGCTAGTCTACTCCACAGATGATAATCTACATCAACGAGTATGAACCGTGGAATGTGCATTTGGGTATATGGCTACCCTGTAGGAAAGCCAGAAATGCATGCTTTTATTGTTGTGATCAAAATTCTGGTTTCATTTTATTTTGGATGGCAGGATTGATAAAGACATTGTCTTACGTTTTGTTAATGGTCGAAAGGACGGTATACTTTTTAAACCCAGAAACTTAATAGTCTTATAAGACGTGTTTATAATATTTAACGTTTCGACCATTAACAGATAGTTGACCGTTATGGCCATGACAAGGACACACTGTCTTTTACCTATACTTCCATAAATTAAAATATAATAAAGCAATTTTGATTTGAACCCAAAATACTAACATATAGTTATAACATTCGATCCATCTACATTCAAAAGGTTAATAGATGTTGACATAAAGCATCATAAGTGGAGCAATAAAACGAGCGATAAGAGGGGTGTCCTTCGGTTCGGTTCTCGGGTTATTCGGTTAAATTTATTTTCTGGGTTAACCAGAAAATCGAACCGAACCAAACTAGATTTCAACCGAACCGAAAACCGAATTTGAATTTGGTTCGGTTCTCAGGTTGACCCGAATTATCCGATTTTTTTTTTAAAAACATACATAATTATTTAAATATTTAGCCAAAAAAAGAATTATTTCTAAGTATGAAAATTGTATTTTTATACTAAGATTAAATTCGAATAACTATTTTATATATAAAAATATATATATTTGTATAACCTTGGTTTTCGGTTCGGTTTTCGGGTCCGATTGTCAAACCCATATCCAACCCAAAAACCAAATTTCTAGTTCGGTTCAGTTATGACCCACAACCCGAATTCTATTTTCGGTTCGGTTCGGTTCGGTTCTAGTTCGGGTTCAATTCGATTCGGTTTTCGGTTTCGTGGGTCAAACCCAAACAATGGACACCCCTAGTGATAAGTAAAGCGTTCTTCTGGTTTTCACTCATTTGCCACGTAAGCAGGAGACTTCACCAAGGAAATAATTGAGAGTTGCTATATCACTAGAAGAACACATTTATTAGGTAAATGAAGGTTCTTCGTTCAGAGGACATCTGTAATTAGTCCTCATATATGAACATCCTCATCTACACTAGATGGCCAGAGCTCATTGTAGATTAGATTGCATATGGACCGCTAGTTTGCTAGTATCAAATAATTAGTCACTGGACGAAATAGGCGAAGCATCAGTCTTCAGTTACGGAACACTTTATGCAATTCACTTCTATGCCTAATTTTTCCTTTATATATCAAAAACCTAATCTTTGATTTTATAATGCGTGTGTAGTCCTAAATATAGAATTTGCTCATTTTAGTATTGTCAGATGGTTTTGCCTTCTTGTGTGTAGGCCAAAGTTGCATGTCATGACCATAACAATTATCATTTTTCTAATGGTTAAAGACTAAAATAAACACGTCTTGTTAGACATTAGAGGTGTTTGGTTAAAATAGTAACCCGCTCTTTTGACCAACTAAAGTTAAGACGGTGTCTTTTATCAAACATTCCTTATAATAACATAGCATTATCTCAAGTTTAACTCAACTACAAAAATATAGTTTTACTTTTAGGTCTCAGGCCATAAGCGAATGTACACTCCACGGGTTTATTTGGACATTTCCTGACATTTTTTTGTCAGTAGGCTTGTGTAAGTGTGTCTACAGGGCTCTAGCCTCAATAATTGTCTTAGTTCTGTATGTGATGTGAATGACTAAAGGTGTAAGTTGTAAGCTTATGACTATACAATGTGATAAATGGAATTTGAGTGGCAGAAATTAGCATTGATGAATTGTTGAGAGGTTTATTGCATATGGACAACATTAGAGAATTGGGCAACAGATGAAATAGACCGAGTATTAGTTAAGGGATTAGAAATTATACGTCGAAGCCTTGAATTAAATTTGTATAATACTTGTGTAGTCCCGAGTATAATCACTCGTTTATTATCGTCAATTTGGTTCTTTTGTAAGCCAACCTTGGTTACGATTCTAACTAGAAAGTTACTGATTTCGAGTCTTCATATATCTCAGTTAATGCTGAATTGCGATTTACTCATCTAAGAATAAAAGCATGTCTTTTTATATACTTTAGAGTAATGAAGCAAAAAGTATCCATCTTTTCTTATGGTTTGTCCATGTATTTGCAGAACTCAGAATTTGTGATCCAATAAATGCCCAAAAAGAGTTCATCTAAGGCGTCAAGAATAGGGCTACAGGATCTCGATGTGGCTACTTGGGACATGCCAAAAAAAGAGCTCATCTAAGCCACCCAAACCAACGCTAAAGAAACCGAATCCAGTGAAGGAAAAACTATATTCGACACCAAAATCATTTGGACAGGAGATCGACGACATATTCTCTGAGAAAAGAGAAATCTGGGCCGCAAAAGACCAGAAAATTGGATAAAAGAAGGCGTAAAGATTCAAAATATAACGAGTTCAGTGCCCCGAAGGGATAAACTGAGCCAAGAAGAAAACTGCAGAAGGTCTAGTGATTTATTCAGAAGAAGAGTTGCTGGTACAGCCTGCTTTAAAGAGGCAGAACAGATGGGATCAGTCACAAGATACAAAGCCCGGGTGCAAAGAAAGCAAAGTCGGGTTCTGATTGGGATATGCCAGACTCAACTTTCGGGATTGGAAGGTGGGATGCTACCCCCACATCTGGAAGAACAGGGGATGCAACTCCTTCGTTATCCCGGAAAAACAGATGGGATAAAACTCCACCTGGTGGTCGTGTCACTAATTCAGATGCCACGCCAGCAGGCGGTGTCACACCGGGTGCTACGCCTAAGCTGTCCGGTATGGCTTCACCGACTCCAAAACATCAGAGCTCAAGGTGGGATTAGACACCAGAAACTATGGGTAGTGCGACACCTGTTGGGGCTACACCAGCAGCAGCATATACACCTGGTGTAACCCCGTTTGGTGCAGTTGATCTTGTCACTCCAACCCTAGGTGCTATACAAATGCGTGCTGCTATGACCCCCGAGCAGTTAATTTGGCAAGACACGAGAAAGACATTAAAGATAGGAATCGCCCGTTGACTGACGAAGAGCTCGATGTAATATTTCCTCAAGGAGGGTAAAAGATTTTTTCTGCTTATTTTGGATTATCATTTGTAACTTGACTTACTGTGAAATTCATCAAACACGGAACCCTAAGGTAAAATCTCTGAATTTATGCTTATTTGTCATTCATTCTAGTAAATCATATGTGTGAGCCAAATGTTCGATAAAATGCCTGACTCACTTAAAATTGATTTTGCTCTGTTCGTTTTGTAAACTATTGTTGTTGATATCAACTTTAATAGGTTCTGAACAATTGAATTTAGATGTCGTGTTACCTTTTGTAGTGTACTAAGGTTTAATGCGAAATTTAGGAAAAGTTGGCGTCACCACTTAAAAAATTATTCCATACATCTTGACTTGGGTCATGCCATAGGGGTAAAAGTTACTATTTTCTCAGTGAAGCCGTTTATAGGCTTATTGTTTAGGGGGTGTTTGTTTTGGCTTATCAGCTTATAATTCAAAAGCCCCAATTTGCTGGCTTTTTTTAGGCTTGTGGACTTATATAAGTTTATTATGATATGATAAACTTATATAAGCCCATAAGTCTTGAAATAAGCCGAAATTATATAACCTCATAAGCCCACATATAAGCCGAAACAAACTCCGCCTGCTACCTAGAGTTGGAGCTTTAGGGCCGGACCTTGTAAAGTTGTAAGCGCTTTAGCTTTTGTTTTGCGATATGTTTGGCAAAGTAGCTTCAACATATGAATGTAAAATGACATAAATGAGTATTGACATTAAGATATTAGTATCATTATAAAAGAATTAATGTAATGAATCACCTCAATAGTTTAGGGGTGAGCATTTCAGATCGTCGACCGGACCGGACGGGAAACGCGGACCGGACCGAACAATTTCGTAATACCTACATCATGTAGCTTATACTAGAGGTGCTTTTGGATCTGCTAATTAAGCTGACCTGATAACTCGAGCACTCAAGCTCCACGAGAGGAGTTTCTTTGTTTCTATCTGAGTGTACACACACACTTTTGTCAACTAACACTCCATAAACACAAATGAAAACTTTTAACATTACTGTTAGTGTCAATGCTAGATGTTTCAGGACTGAACCATTTGACACAATTCAGTGTTTACCCATCCAAAATACCTACTAAAAAGTTGTCTTTGTCGTATACCAACTGTTGCATTTTGCGGGGTTTTTTTTCTTCTTTAAAGCGAACCACCGGTTTTTGTCGTGGTATATTTTTGTGACAAAATTAAGATTATTAAAAGTCACAACCAATTATTGTTTGCAAAATGGCCATAGTATGTTTTGAATTAGGATTGTGTATGTCAGATATGGACGTGACTATGTTAAGAGTACTCATATTCATACTTTTAATGACCTCGAATTAGGTGGTGATGCCTACTGTGGAAGCAGATGTGCGCTTGGCCTTGGACGATTCAACCTAACCAATGATGAAACAAAACTCAGAGTCGCAAAAGCATTATCTGCTGGGGGCATGTTCAATTATTTGCAGGTAACAGATCAATATGTCCCATCTATCTAAACAATAAGGCTTTGTTTGTATTTTAGCGACAAGCACGTAACAGATGTACAATATTCGATTCGGTTGTTAAACTATAAAATATGCGTATATGATTGGTACAAAAATAAAATGTTGAACCTATTACTTGAAATAGATAACTTATACAGTACATCCTTACTCAGAGACAGGGTTCAATTGTGTGCCACATGGTGTAAAATCATTCCTTCCATCCATGGTAACCAAATTGAATTCTATCTTCTCTCCACTTTTAGTCTGCCCTCGGGTCCTTAAAACCCATTGTGAACTTACACAACGATCTAGCAATCCATGTGATAATGATTTTCCTCTTGCTTCAAAATAGAGTTTGGTAATGGGCAAAAACTCACTTTTGGTTGGATATTTGGGTCGGTGACACCTGGTTTTGTACTTCCTTTCCCTGTTTTTTCCGTCTTGAATCTGACAAATTAGCCCCTGCTTGTAATATGGCTCCCTCATCCCCTCCATCAATCTGCCCGTAACCACCTTAATAACCCTCTGCCTTCATTGGTTTACTAGACTACATCCGAATCCCCTGTCTCGTTCAATGTTGGACCTGGCCCGTCTACGATGTAACCCATCAGATTGCCTTTGCCTCCGATATTATCCTTCAATTGGGCCTGGACCAGACAACTTCGATCAAAACAGGAAGTAGTCGAGCTTAATGCTCTCCAATCTGTCAAAGGTATGCTAGCTCATACTAATTACTTATCCCTTACTTTGACCCCTACAAACATTTGTTCGACTAAACTTCTTCCCCGATAGGGAAATATTTTCTTTTGGTTGTTCCCCTATAATTGAGTAGTTAAAAACTCTTTGTAATTTCACTTGACCTCTCTGTGTAACTTCTTGTCCCGAGTTCTTTGCTAGCCTTAATAAGTTATACAACACTTGCTAATCAAAGTTACTAGTTTTACAGTTTCTGTAGTGCTTGGTAATTAAGTTGTTGCGTTTATTTTTCTTACCAAATTGTCCTTCATTATACTAAATCTCAATTGCTTAACGTGTTCAGAGATTAGTGCGAACTCTCAGTGGGGTCAGAAACAAAGGGTGGCAATCGCTGGTGCGTTGGTTGAAGAATGTAAAGTATTGCTACTAGATGAATTCACTACATTCTTGGATGAGAGCGATCAGGTATGGTTCATTACACTTCAAGTAAAATCAACATATACACAGTCTTAGTACTCCTATCTTGTAATTTGTTCAGTTCTTACATTTTCCATGTGTTAGGAGTCCCCTTAAGGTAACATCAACAGATTGTTAGCTCCTTATAGAGTCAATGGACTATTTACTTCTTCTCCAATTGACCCTCACACGCCATTTAGGGATTTTATATCCAGCTTATGGCTTATTTGGTTTTTTCTTATCGTTTCATAACCACATTTTTGTTGCTTATTTTGAAACTTTTCGGCTTATATAAGCTTATTATGTCATAATCATAATAACTTTATATAAAAGTTTCAAAATAAGCCACAAATAGTGAGCTTATGGAACATAAGCCCAAAGTCAAATAACCCATAAGCCGACTGTATAAGCCGAAACAAGCACCCCCTTATATTATGCAAGTTTAAGCTTAATTGGCTTTTTTTTCTCACTCTTAAGCTTTTTAAATGACTGATATTAAGCAATTAAGCCAAGTTCTAGAGGCGCTTTGCTCATGAGAAGCTAATCAAGAGTAACTCATTTATAAAGCTAATTGAAACTCATCTTATTAGGAGTAAGGATGCAAGTGAATATGTTCTGTTACAAATATTTGTAACAACGATAGGTCATGAATCATGATTGTGTGTAGGGGTATCTTTGACATCCACTTTTTGCTAAATTTGACATTTTGACGTGTGGCACCCATTCTTTATGCTTACTCATTACCCAAACCTCCATGGTGCTACTATACACATATCCAACTTCACCATTCAGATCAAACAACTGATCGTAATAACAACTATAAGGTCTCCATAAATCACACATTGTTTTTGGAGGATCAATCACCCCATATTCCTCTTTGTTCACAAACCATATTACTTCTCTTCCACCATCGGTTTTTTGGATGTCGGATTGACGGGCCAACCAATTCAAACAGCCATTCGCAAACACGGCTTTACCTATTACAGGATAAGACGGGACTTGGGGTATTTCTCTCCACGAGTTTGTACCAAATACATGCACCATTGTGCATAGATATTTCCTCACCATATCAGGCTTATTTGGTGGCGTGTGTTCTTTTAACAAAACACACACCAGCTTAAAAGTGTTGGTGAAAACATCAAAACCAAGCCCACATGAATTTATGCGCATGTGCTTCTCAAAACGCAACGGAAAAGGTGGAAGCTCATAACATTCTTTCCTTAGAGGATGGATCACAATAAACGAGGTTATCACATGACTATCAACTTGTGATAAACAAATCAGCCCATTGCAAGAACCTCCGGCTTCAATTCTGACTATAGAAGATTTAGAGAGCGGTTTCTTGCAGAAATACTCCAAAAATGGTCCCTCTTTCGGCTCCAAGACATAATCAATAGTTCCAGGTTGTTTAGATTTAATGACATGGAAACATAGGCTGCAGGTTATTCTATCACGAGAAATATGTTGATGGTATAAGACGGGTGTGGGTTCTTCTACAAGTCGTGTGTCATGAATGATCACAAGGTAACGATCATTAATGTAGCTACACCATACCTTTGATACACACCGGGATCGAGCCAGACATTTAACGGGTACTCTTGCGAAGATGTCGAATACGATGTTTGAAGGTAATACATCCATGATGAAATTACTGTTTAATAATAAAAACTATACTAGGTGGTGAAATTACTGTTTAATAATAATAACTATATTATGTGGTGATAGTCTGATAGATATGCCAAAAACAGCTATTATTAAAAACAATTCGATTTTTAATTCAATAAGAAAGCGGATTATAATCCTATTCCTAGCTCCAAACAAACATACCAACCAAGTAAATGATCAATATTTCTTCCAATTTACAAATAGAAACAACATGACAAATGAAATATAAGAATTGAATTTTACCTTTTGACAATAACGCCCAACTGTAAGCTCCTTCACATTACGAAGCTTTAGTATAAAACTTTTAAACATTTCTTCACTCTCTTGCGTGCCACGGCGCCCATAGTTTTCATAATCTAACTTACTTTCAATTAAGTAAGACTCATCTAACAACGACAGTTCCCTAATAAACAAACGACATTCGATTGTCAGTGACAAAACATACGGCGCATTGATTTCAACAATATCATCATAATCAATACCCTCAAGATCATCCCCACCACGGATCATATCCTGTAAACACCAATCTCTTAACACTTTTAGAAGTGATATCAAGCAGCCTATAACCATAGCACCGTGTTAACCCCAAAGATTCCAACAAAGGACACCCGGATAGAATATTCTGAATCAGACCCTCATCCAAGCATGATTCGGAAATATTCAAGCTCTTAAGTGCACTCCATCTAACGGCACATCTTGGAACAAACGAACAACCTCCTAATTCCAAATGAGTAAAAAATGAATTGGAGAAATAGAATTCATCCAACTTAAACTGTATTTCAAAATTATATTCCTCGGTTCCTAAACATATGTGAAGTTTTTCAACATTTAAGCTAACAGCAGAACAAAGCAAGTCATTCACTTCTGATTCCAAGTTAACATGAAAAGGGCTATTCAATTGGAATTTTTGAAGTTTCGAATTGCGACATTTAATTAACGTTCTATCAACAATGGAAACGTAATCTGAGAGGATTTGTTAACCAAATAATGATGGTGACGTAGAGAAGGAGAAAATGAGATTGTTAACATTTGGCCAAAGATATTGCCATCGTTTGGAGAGTATACATGTTCTGATGGCTTCTTGTGTATCAGGTAACCGAGAAATGATACTAATGAGTACACAATCTGGCAACACATTAATATGATCTTCTCCTTCTATTACTTCGTTTTTGTCAGCAATTCTGATTGTTCTTCGAATAAAATTTCGCCTCATTATTTTTCTAATAGGTTGTGGTTGGTTGTGGTTGTTCTTCCATGGCGGCTAATCCTAGATAACTTTGGAACAGTTTATCATTTCATTATTTACAACAGATGTTTTTTACTTTGTACGCTAACGTTTGCAATATTTATTTTAATTACTCTCTAAGTTGTTAATGTTTTAATCCTTACTTCTGGTAAGATCGAATAAACATTAACAACTTAGAGGGTAATTAGAATAAATATTGCAAACGTTAGCGTACAAAGTAAAAAACATCTGTTGTAAATAATGAAATGATAAACTCTTCCAAAGTTATCTAGGGTTAGCCACCATGGAAGAACAACCACAACCACAACCTATTAGAAAAAGAATGAGGCGAAATTTTATTCGAAGAACTATCAGAAATGCTGACAAAAACGAAGTAATAAAAGGAGAAGATCATATTAATGTGTTGCCAGATTGTGTACTCATTAGTATCATTTCTCGGTTACCTGATACACAAGAAGCCATCAGAACAGGTATACTCTCCAAACGATGGCAACATCTTTGGCCAAATGTTGATAATCTCATTTTCTCCTTCTCTACGTCACCATCGGAATTTGGTTATCAAATCCTCTCAAATTACGTTTCCATTGTTGATAGAACGTTAATTAAATGTCTCAATTTGAAACTTCAAAAATTCCAATTGCATACCCTTTTCATGTTAACTTGGAAGCAAAAGTGAATGACTTGCTTCGTTCTGCTGTTAGCTTAAATGTTGAAAAACTTCACATATGTTCAGGAACTGAGGAATATAATTTTGAAATACAGTTTAAGTTGGGTGAATTCTTTTTCTCCAATTCATTTTTTACTCATTTGGAATTGGGAGGTTGTTTGAAAAAATAGTATTTGGCGGAACCATCTTAAGTCCGTGTACCTTTTTGGTACCGAGCCCCCCACCCAACAAGGAAGGCATATCCCGATAAATTACCTAGGCAACACTGGCTGACCAAGCCGGGGCCCAGATTCGAACCCCCGCCCTTTCGCTTGACTTGGTCAACTGCGTGCTTTTGCGGTAGTTGGTGGCCAACTGCTCTACGGCAGTTGGTTAGGTTGTTCGTTTGTTCCAAGATGTGCCGTTAGTTGGAGTGCACTAAAGAACTTGGATATTTCCGAATCATGCTTGGATGAGGGTGTGATTCAGAATATTCTATCTGGGTGTCCTTTGTTGGAATCTTTGGGGTTAACACGGTGCTACGGTTATAGGCTGCTTGATATCACTTCTAAAAATGTTAAGAGATTGGTGTTTACAGGATATGATCTGTGGTGGGGATGATCTTGATTTTATTGATCTTGAGGGTATTGATTATGATGATATTGTTGAAATCAATGCGCCGTATGTTTTGTCACTGACAATCGAATGTCGTTTGTTTACGAGGAAACTATCGTTGTTAGATGTGTCTTCCTTAATTGAAAGTAAGTTAGATTATGAAAACTATGGGTGCCGTGGCACGTAAGAGAGTGAAGAAATGTTTAAAAGTTTTATACTAATGCTTCATAATATGAAGGAGCTTTGTTAGAAATACGTTTTTACGTATTTATGAAGGATCGGTCGCTCCAACGATAATTATGTAATGGGCTCGTGATCTATTTAGTTAATGTATGGTCCATATAGCCCACATGTAGGGTGGGCTATATATATCCCCTCCTAGCATGTTAGGAGGGGTTGTTAATTGTCATTTACACATTAATTATTTCCATCTTAACTTTCTCTCTCTAATTCTCTCCCTTCTCTCCTTTCTCTCTCTACTCCATCATCTCCTTCCTTCATTTCCTTATGATTATCATCTAAATCAACCAACCTAATCCATCAAATCCATGATATAGAATAGTCCATTAATCTCGTAGACCTTCAATTGGTATCAAGAGCCAAGGTTTGATTGGCTTATTCTAGCTTTTATTTTCTTTTTGATTTTGGTGGGTTTTGATTTTATCATGCTTTTACATTAAAAAGTTTGTATTTTTCATATAAAAAGTTTGTGTTTTTATGTTTTAGATCATAAAAAGTTTGTATTTTTTCATAAAAAGTTTGTGTTTTTATAAAAAGTTTGTATTTTTTATTGTTTTTAATCACAAATTTAATCATCAATTTCTATAAAAAGTTTGTATTTCTTTTTTTTTTTTTTTTTTTTTTTTTTTAATCTATCAAGTTTATCAATTTCTAAAAATTTTTATCAATTTTATCCTTTTTTTATTTTTTTAATCAGTTTCCACTTTAATTTTTTCTATTATTAGTTTTCTAAATTTTTTATCAATTTTTATCCTTTTTATTTTTTTTAATTTTTTTAATCAGTTTTTTATTTAAATTTTTTTTAATCAGTTGCGTCGTTTATCAGATATCTGTTATCCTTTTTCGTTTATCCGTCATTTTTGGTCAAGTTATCAGTTATCAGTTTTGGATTTTTTCTTAATTTTTGGTCAACTATCATTTCTGTCCAAAATTTGTCCCATCAAAACTGATCCTAAAGTTCAGAATCAAACTAAAAGTTCCGAATCAATCTCTAAGTTCCGATTCAAACCCAAAAGTTCCGGGTAAAAGTTCCGGGTGAACGAAACTTCCGGGTGAAGAATAAGTTCCGAATCAAACAGAAAAGTTCCGCACCAACCACTTCCGAACCAAACACTTCCGATTCGGAACTCTTCCGACTCGAAATCTTCCGAATCAAAATCTTCCGATTCGGAACTCTTCCGATTCGGAACTGTTCCGAACGAAACAAAGTTCCGAACGAAACAAAGTTCCGAACGAAACAAAGTTCCGAACGAAACAAAGTTCCGAACGAAACAAAGTTCCGATTCGGAACTCTTCCGAACGAAGCATCCTATTCAAACTCAACGGGCAAATCATCGTCTTTTAAATTGACTCATTCCCTCGACATCAAAACAAAACAACAGACTCCCTCTCTCGACTCAACAGAATCCTAAAACTTACACTCTCTTCACACACTCGACTCCCTCGACCCTCGACTCCAACCCTACACTCGACTCAACTAACACAACATCACACAAAAACAGCTTCTTTACCCCACCCTCGATAAGACCCACAAACAACAAACTCTCAATCCACCATCCAGACTCACACAATTTACCCAACAACCTCACAAACCCACACCCTCTCGACTCGACTTAAAACTCTCGTTACATTAACCAACCACCCACACCCACAAACTCTTTTCACTCAACCGACACCCCCCACCCTCGACTCATCTCATCAAAACAAGACCCCCCAACCTCTCAAACCAAACTGACTCCCTAGACTCCCTCTCTCGACCAGACGCGAGACCAACATCACAACAAAACAACCTCTCCCTCACACTCTCGATTTTCAAAACAGAAAGACGCTACAGAAGATGAGAGACTAAAATTAAAACTTAAAGACAAGGAAAACCTACCCGAGACCTTCATTAGAAGATCTTGTAGCCGTTTTTTTTTCTGCTGCGTGTATGGGATTTGGATCACGAAGACTATCTAATTAAATCATCGCATGATGATTTGTTTCGTGGGTTTGTTTCTGGTTATATAGATAAGAGCAGACTTTTGGCTTGTGATTGAGAGATAATTGGGAGAGAGAGAGTTCAAAGAGAAAGAAAGCAGACGAAGTGTTTTGAGGAGAGAGAGAAATAAACGGATTTAATATACTGGCGGATATAACAAGAAAGCAAGTGGGGCGGTGGACTTCTTTGATTGGGCCACGTGTGTGGACACGTTTTTGTTTGACGGAGATAACAAGAAAACAAGGGGGGCTGGATATTTGGGACACGTATTATCTTACTAAACGAATCTTTCAAAGAAAAACAAATATATCAGATTTTTTACTTTTATTTTTTTTTCTTTTCTAATTTTAAGTTATTTTAGATTTTATTTTATTTTTTTTCAAATATCACATTTTATCTTAAAACATCACATTTTATTTTTTTTATTTTTTATTTTTTACTTATTTTTAGTTAACTTAAATTTTTGTCTTTTTGTCTCTTTTATATTTTTAGTTTCGTATATTTTGTTTATTAATTTTTGGCAAATCGTGTCGAGGCGGGTATTTTTTAAAGTTAATGTGGAAAAACATTTGTCTGGTTAAAAGTTATTGTGGCCGGTTGTAAAGCCAAAACTGACGAGTGAAAGTGACGGGATTTTTACTTAGCAAATACGGATTTTTGATCGGGTTTAATTCATAATCGTTTGAGCCGTCAACATCTTTTGAGCCGAATTGAAGTGTAAAAACCCGACAACACCAACATCCACATCATTTTTCTTTATCTTTCCTCGATTTTAAATGGATTCGTTCAATTCGACACTTCAAGAGGGAGACTTGCATCACAAAGCTCGAGAAAGTGGTATAAATTCATTTCAAATGCTCCAGTCTCATCTTGTCACTCTTTCGGGGATTCAAGGAGGGAGCGAATTTGTGACAATCTTTGGACAAGATCGTCATATATTCATCGACTCAATCTTCACCACTTTGACCCAACTCGCCGAGCAACTCAACCATAACAACTTTAATCACTCTGCATCGGCACTTGCATATAAGGCTCTTGTGACACACCTCACGCCTTTCCTCCGATTTAATATCATCAAGCCTGAAAGTTCAATGATTTGCCAATCGTTTCTTCGAGATACACATACCGAGCTTCGAGTTTTCCGTGATACGATTTTGAAACTCATGTCATCGGTCTCGTCTTCGATATATCAAAGGTCACAACTTCAGCAAGTGTATGTTAATGGAGTGCAAGAATCAATGACGCAGATGCAAGAGGATAATGGTCATACGGTTGACAACTTGGAGCCTAACGATGGCACGAGCACAGAATCAGGAGGACAACATGATGCCAGTGGCACGTCAGGGAATGTTCACGAGATTTCTCTTGATGACACCTTACCCATTTATGACGCAGAGCCTGCAAACATGGTACAATGTAATGTTGTTTATGATGTTTATGCTGATGATATGCCGCATATTGAGCATTCTAAACCTAATTATGACAAACATGGGATGGAAAAGAGTGATAGAAATACCACTTCTGATTCATCCGATGTGAGTCATAATGGGGGAGGAAGTGTTCAGAATGCTATAGTACATCATGATAATTGTATTATAACTGCTTCATTGACTGCTTCTGATTCCAAGATTAAAGAGCTCGAAACGATCGTAGCTCGGCAATCAAAAGATCTTGAGGATGCCAAACTTGAATTTTCTAAGAAAACGGACAAATTTGAAACATACTTTGAAAAACTTGAAAAGTCAAACGTTGTTCTTGAAAGAAAATTGGATCAAACTGTTCTAGATTCTAAAGCTGAAAAGGATAGTCTTTTGAAACAAATTCAACTGCTTGAATCTAAGTTGGCATCCCAAGATAACTTGATCAAAGAAAATGAGACTTTAAAGGCCCAAGTACAGGAAAAGGTTTTTGCTATAGCTGCGTTGAAAAACGAGTTAAGGAAAAGTAAAGGACCTAGTGTGGACACTAAGCTTGAAAAACCATCAATCTTGGGGAAACCGCCTACAAATCAGTTCGTCAGACAACCGATTGTCAGACAACCTACTGCATTTAGATCCGAGCGACCACAATCCTCGAGACCGCGGTTTGCCTCCCAAGTTGATTTGGTTCATCTTATTAGACCAGTCACTCCAGCAACTAGGCCCAATGTGATCACTCCAGCTTTAGCAAGACCAAATCATATGATTGCCTCTAGTTTCCCTAAAAATACCAAGACCACGTCTAGAACTAGTTCAAATGACGTTTGCCATGAATCTGATCTTAGGGAAGCTAAGCAAAAGACACATGTAAGAGATAGGAATTTCAAACCTAGTCAGATGCCTTCTAGTTTACCCAACACTGCTAACCGTAGCATGTCCAATCCTAGGAGCATCAATCAATCATCTAGGGATTCTAGATCTTACTCGGACATTAAATATGCTACGTGTAAAACATGTAGAAAATGTGTCTTTACGGCAAATCATGATTCCTGTATCAAAAAATTGCTTAATGAGGTGAACTCCCGTGCTAGACTTAAATCCTAGTGGGTTGCTAAAATCAAACCCTTTGGTAAAATGTGGCGCCCCACTGGTAGAACTTTCACTCTTGTAGGAAACGAGTACCCTTTAACTAGGATAGTCTCCGATTCTACTAAGTCTACTAGGGAGGAAACTGATAAAGATGATACTTCACTTACGCCTAAACTTAAGGTTTTCTATAAAAGGAAACGTTTGCCAGCCAAGACTAGTGAATCATCTACTCAGGTCGCCTCTGAAACAAGTAAAGCCAACTGTGAACCCCCATGTGCTTCTATAATTGATATTGCTAACCCACGTCAAAGCATGCAAATTCCTAATGAGATTGCAGGTACCAAAGTTGATGTTCCAAAAGAACGAAGCGGTCCAATCGTTGTGTACCGTTCAACTAAGGACACTCTTAGAGTTTGGTTGCTGAAGAAGCAGATATCAGAGAAACAAATGTCTCAGGGGATTCATGGTTAAGCTGCAAACTAGGACTTACAGTCACATTACAGACTGTAACTCGATCTCCAAAGACAGGAAAGTTCATCCCGATGATGACTTATCCTAAAAACGAGAAATTCATTTTTCTCGGGCATGAGCTTATGTTAAAAACATTCCACGTTTTTAAGCTCATGCACAAGGACTTATAGTCACATCACAGACTATAACTCGCTCTTCAAAGAAAGGAAAGTTTATCGCCGATGGTAAACTTATCCTAACAACGAGAAATTAATTTTTCTCGGGCATGAGCTTATATCAAAAACATTCCAAGTTTTTAAGCTCATGCACAATGGTTTATCATTAAATATCAGATGGTAACCCGTTCCTCAAATAAAGGAAAGTTTATCGCCGATGATAAACTTATCCTTACAACGAGAAATTAAATTTTCTCGGACACGAGCTTACATTAAAACCATTCAAAGGTTTTAAGCTCGTGTAAATGACTTACAGTTAAATGTCAGACTGTAACTCGAATTTAAAAAAAAAGGGAAAGATTATCTTTTATGATAACTTATCCTCTTAACGAGAAATTCACCTTTCTCGGTCATGAGCTTGTATTAAAACATTCGAAGTTTTAAGCTCAGAAAGGAAAGTGTATCTTTTAAATAAGAGAACTTTTTCTCGTAACGAGAAATTAACCTTTCTCGGTCATGAGCTTTCCGTTAAAACAGTCAAAGTTTTCAAGCTCATGAACACGACTTCTAAGTAAATGTCAGCTTAGGACTCGTTCTTCAGATAAAAGGAAAGTTTATCGCCGATGATAAACTTATCCTTAACAACGGGAAGTTTACAACTTCTCGGACTTGAGCTCGTTTTGTAAGATATTCAACATCTTAAGCTCAAGTAATTGGTTTTCAAAACTTTGAACACAATTTTTCGAGAATTTCTCAAAAGGTTTTTCTAAATCTTTCAAAATTGTGTGTTCAAAAATGTTTTGATAAAAAGAGCATGTCTTCTGAAATCGATAATATTTACGAACCTAGAAATGTCATTCAATAATGACACGGGGTTGTAAATAAAGTTCGAGCAGAAGTTCAAACTTTTAAAACATGCTCAAAATGGTTTGCTATTATTTCAGATAGCAACCCGCTTTTCATAATCAAGTCAAGCATTTCACCGGAAAGCTATGACTCAACAACGGGAATTAATTTTCTCGGGGACGTGACGAGGTGACCAACATTCGTGAACAAGAACCATGTGAATCTTTCATATGATGTTCTCCATCATTCAGGTCCAACCTCGTAAATTGCTAATCTTGTGAATTCATTATTATATATGATCTTTGCACGTAATAAATACCTTACACTTGTGTTTAAAAGGTATTTAATTTACGTTTCAGCACACCCTCATTAAGTTGAGGGGGAGCTTGTGTAATTCATGAAGATAATTGGACTTGCATTTTTCTTCCCAAATTTTCTTAAAATGCTATTAAATCAATTGATATTAAAAACATCGATTGGATTAATATTTTTAATATGGGGGAGAAAATGTGATTTAATATGGGATATGATCAATCATGAATGGTTTGACTTAACGTGATAACTCATCCCGACATATGCAAAATGTTTTCGGATATCGTGGCATATGTTAAGGGGGAGCAAAATGGATTTGCACTTCAAAATGGATTTCATGGTGACATACACTTACCCAAAACATCTCTATTCACGACGGTGAAGATTGTGGTGACATAAGGATGGTAGGATAGGTTAAAGTCCAATGATTTCTCTAGAACCGGAGGAATCTTCCCAAGGACATTCCATAGCTAGAAATAGTAGTCCTTAGGAAAGATGGAGAAAGATTGTGAACGTAGCTGAATGCTGACCAAGTACTTAAGTTAGCACTGGAACAATCACAACAAGGTGCTAGTGATGACGTATTGGTAAGCATTGAAGGGGTTGAAGAATGAAAAAGAAATGTAAAGATAAAGGGTGTAAAGAAAGAAGCCCTCCTTACAACTTTAGGCAGAAACCGGGTCAATACATATGCTATTGAGGTCATTTTTGCTAATGATTCTCGATATTGAAGAAAGACGTCATGGACCCAGTGATGCAATGCACAACCCTTCCCAGCTAACTCTGTGACATCCGTCAAATTTCCAACTTAATTTATTCATGTAGTACGAGTACTTTAACTGTTTACCGACGAGTTGTCGACATGAATGTGTTAATTATTTTTGCTTTGCGGACAAAGCCCTTTTTAGGCAGAGCATATGTAACATCTCGAGTTTTCGCGATTATTAAGTTGAATGCAATACACGAAGTTGGTGGGCGTTTTATATTTGTCGTACGTTTATTTGGTATACTTACTAGATTACGTGAAGTCTCGCACAATTGCTTTGTTTTGGGATCGTGTGTCAAACGGTTATAGTGTCGTGTTTATTCAGTTCGCGTCTAAACTTAAACACCGTGAAACCCGAGTCGAGTTGTATAAACTGTCACAGCATGTACATATAATTGAGTATAAACTTTCATTTATGTTTATTACAAAACTTGCCTTACAAGAGTCCCAAATTTCAGTCACATGTCTAACTACAAATAAACCACATAGTTTATTTTCCCACTAACCACTACAAGACAGCACACATGCCTAGTTTACCCCATTTGGGTATATCACAAGTTACCATTTTCAGCTTGAAGGTAACCCTAGACTAACAATACATGATTAAATACAAACCTAAAGTTTACCCAATGTCCAAATACAAAGTTTATCACAGTCCAAATTACAAACACAAAAATCTGCACAAGTCATTCAAATACAACTCCTAGGTAGAGTGAAGATTAGTGTCCAGCCGACCCACACGTCGCATCCGAGCCTGCAAAACCGAAACATATCATACCATTGTGAGTCTTTTCGTCTTTTCGTTTTTCCTTTATGAAGTCCTAGTTGTGCTCGTTTTGTACAAACCTGCGAATAAACAAACCAATGTGTTAGTCATTGTAACGGCCTTATTTTTAACTAAAAACTGAAAGGGTTAAACTTTAATAGCTAATACTTGAAACATGTCTATGACTTTACTTTTCTGTCAACCAAACCGAGACCCCGACTTAGACCAAACCGAGACCCCGACTTAGAACCAAACCGAGACCCAAGTCAAACCAAACCGAGACCCAATTAAAGGCCAAACCGAGAACCAAACCAAGCTACTTACTTTCTGCCGAAATTATCAACAATCAATACCATCTAAACCAAATGTCTTAATCACTTTCATTTTTTACAGAAACACCCTAAAAACCCTTAATCTTGCCGCGGGTATAAAAACCCCCATTTCAAATCGAAACCCTAGAAATTTAAAAACCTTTTAAACATTAAATTAACACATTTCATCATTCCAAAAACACCACATGATCATGAGTAACAACCGAATGTAAAAACCCCCAATTTTATAAAAACCCTAGATTGACTTTTTATTAATTAAAACATTAATTAAACCTAATCTAAACCCAAACCCCATAGTTAATTTAATTGAAAACGAGTTATGCAAAAACCCCCAATTGACCGAAACCCTAAATTTTTATAAACCGATTATATGTTGAAATTGATTTGTTTTTATACAAGAAAACACCGATTAATTACATTTAAATCCGAGATTGATGAAAACCCCCAAATGTTTCAAAACCCTAATTCGTTTATTTCAAATTCGAGAGCCATATGATTCTCAACGAGTTTATACAAATTAATCAAACCCACTGATCTTTATTAAATCGAAAATCAATTAACTTTTAAAAGAAAACAAGGAGAAACAAACTTATCTTTGATTATTGGCTGGAGATTAACGTAACCATAAGGATGAACACATCAGAAACCCAATCGGTTTGATGTGGGGATGAAACCCCACATCTCACGCGATCTAAACACCTCAGACCACCCATATATGATTGTTATATCCCAACTGATAAGATAATAGCCATGGAAGGGATGAACCGATCCAGTTTTGAGAGAGAGATGAGATTGGGGCGGTGGAGTTATTATCGAGGGAAGAGAGAGAGTATAACTCTCTGTTTTTGAGAGTTGTGTGTGTAAACACACGTTATTTACTCCTTGTTCCTTGTTTATTCCGCCCATGGACCGGGCCGGGTCATAGGACCCTTGGGCCGGGTTGTGAGTAAGGGTATTGGACCCATTTTGGGCCAAGTGTTATATTTAGTTTAGTTAAAAGCCCATGAAACGAATTTTGTAAATTAAGGGTATAATTTAACCCGTAAAACCCGACCGTTTAATAACCGACTTTTATTTGTCGTACTTTTCCGTAAACGTATGGTTTCGTCAAGCACAACTAGGGTGTCGTGTCTTCTATTAATATAATTATTCGTATCGTAACTCGATCCTCATAATTAAATAGGTCGCGGCTAGCGTAACCGTACTCTCGAGCTATTTTATCTTCATTCTCTTTGCTGAATTAACGAGGTGAGTTTATAGCCCCATACTTTACTATTTTCACTGCTTTTTGGGGTGAGACATTGCTTGATTTTAACGTGTGAACACAAGTGCATTTACTGATTTATATATTAGTCTAAGTCCCACTAAAAACCCAGTTCCTTTGGCCCGTGAATCGTGAACCGTTAATTACTTTGTGTAAGCGCGAATGTTATGGATAGATCTATCGGGATTGACGTCCCTGTCTGTCTTGTCCAACAAGGGGACAAGCGGGCACAGTTTCATTTGAGTCTGAGATAGGATGTCGTGGGTTTAGGCATCTAGTTTGGGCTACAATTATATGATTATACTGCCGGTGTTGTTAACGCTTCGGTGTTACGAGCTTAGACTGTAATAAATACTTTTGGGATGACTTTGTATCTGTTATATTGTCATCACATTTGGGAAAATCTTGTGGTTCATTAAACATTTCCACTTAACTAAACCTATGGACTCACCAACTTTATGTTGACACTTTAGCAATGTTTTTCTCAGGTATTAAGAAGGAAGATGCTAAATGAGGTCTCATGCATTGCCGTCATTTCTTTGAAACAACGATCATTTGTACCATTTGAGAAAACTATGTTTTGTAACTGTATTCAGTTTATGCTTCCGCACTTTGTTAAAACTATTTATTTTATTAATTACAAGTGATCTATTTTCCGAACGTCTCATGTAGAGGTCGTTCTTTGTGACTATGTGCGTATGATAATCATGATGTCACCACTCCCTTGTCGCCATTATACTCTGATATTTTGGGAGTGTGACAGATTGGTATCAGAGACATAGTTATAGAGAACTAGGTTGCATTTAGTAACTCTAGACTATAACTGCTCTATGTTTAATCGATTATCATACGGATTGTAAGTATTAAGTATATGTAGATACATAAGTAATAAATGGGATACATGTGATTTAACAATTACGAGGTATATTTACATGGGTTACATGTGCAACAACGAAATCTGAATTATGTTATATGGGATACATGTGGATTCAACAATGATTGCTATGTTATGTTAATGTCCCTTTTTACGGACTAATTTTATAAGATATTTACACACATTTATTTTGTTTATGATTACAGCGATGTCTTCATCCGATGATTCCACGTCTACAGGAGCATACTACAACCGTAGTTCACAGTCGACCATCAGTTCATCAGTAGGACTACCTAGAGGATCGCCATCAGGATATCCGTGGTACCGGATGGTTTCAGATGACGATACAGAGAGAGAGACTGAGGAGGTTCGTCATTCACCGATCCGTATTCCTGATGCATCAGCTGACGATGTACTTAGCCTAGAAGGCGGAGGAGAGGATGACTTAGACACTGACGTGGTGCAGTCACCAGGTCAGACATCAGTGACTGGAGATGAGACGGTAGAGGAGACAGAGGATGATGAGATGGAGTTCACAGATGGGGAAGGAGAGCCTATGGAGGTCACAGACACTGAGGACCCTCCTACTGCATATGCTGCTACTCCTGAGGTTTCCCTAGCACACATCTCCTCATCTTCATCTGAAGACGAAGGAGAAAGGACTGCTATTCCTGCTCCAGCACCTGGTACTCTACCTTTCTACTATGTGAGACGACGTCTTCGGGGGAGAGCTGCTCGACCACCACTTTCACCTTACCGACCCCTCATACCTTTCACTGCCACTGACAGGCATGCAGCCCGCACACCTGCCAGTCCTGTCCCAGAGACACCACTACTACTACCACCACCAGAGACTGTACCTGTAGTGTACCAGGAGATGCTTACTGATGCTGGTATCTCTACTGGGCCGAGAGCTACGACTCCTCTTCCTAGGAGAGCTACATCGACGGTGGTGATGCTTGGGGCGGCAGATGGATGTGTGACGACACGATTGAACAGGTTGGAGGATGCTGTCGAGGCTTTAGGTGAAGAGTATAATGAAGTGCAGGATAAGTTGGAGGCACTGGCGAAGAAGAGTCCAGTTAGGGATGAGACAGTGTTGACAGTATGTGTGACCCGTCTACGAGGACAGCTTCTTACTGTTCTTGATCAGATGGAATCCATGCCGAACACTCGTCTTGAGGAGATTGGGAGCCTGATGACCCGTTGGGGAGTAGAGCCATTGGTGGAGACAGGCGGACTAGAGGCACCAGTAGAGGACCCTGTTGCAGACTTGGATAAGAGGTTTAGAGCCGCTTGTCATGATACCGATGTTAGACTGAGAGATTCCCAGGCTCGTGAGCTCGTGGTTGAGAAGAGGTTAGCAGAGTTGGAGAGAGAGCTTCATCAGCGCCGTGAGGGCACTAGTTAGATTTATCTTGTACCATCGACCTATCCCTGTATGACCACTAAGCTTTGAAGTTTGTCTTAGCTAGTTGGTATTTTATTTTCCTTTATTATGTTATGACAAACTATGATGTACTATCAAACGATTCTATGAATGATATTATGGGTTGCAAAAATTGTGAGATCATTATATATTGTGTATTATATCCTGGAGCATTTCATAATTGTATTGTGCGTGCCATGCATGTTATGTCTGGAAAAACTCATTATCCTATTACCGTGTTAGATTATGGCGCCAGTTAGAAGATCCGAAACGCAGAATCCACCAGCCGCTACCAGTGGAATTGACACCGTCATGCTAAGCCAAATGATAGCCGAACGAGTGGCCGAGGCACTCGCGACCGCTGAAGCAAATCGTACAGCTAGCACACAGGAGGAGACCAACCAAGGAGCTACTAATGCTATTGCACGGACTTGTACCTACAAGGAATTTCGTGCAGTTACGCAAGTAAGTTTCCGCGGTACTGAAGGAGCAGTAGGATTAACCAGATGGTTTGAGAAGCTAGAATCTCAATTTGGGATTAGCAATGTCGCTGAAGCCGACAAGGTGAAGTTTGCGTCAAGCACGTTAGTGGATGGTGCTCTGACTTGGTGGAACGTCTATGCTCGTGCAGTGACCATTGACGTTGCCCAAGCGACGCCCTGGAGTGAATTTAAAGCTATGTTTGTGAGGAAATACTGCCCACGAAATGAAGTCAAGCAGATGGAAGTTGAGCTGTGGAACCTGAAGGTCAAGGGTACTGCTCAACTGCTTACAATCAGCGCTTTCAAGAGCTGATCTTGTTATGTCCTGAAATGGTGCCCAACGACGACCGATTGTTGGAGCGATACATTGAAGGACTACCTTTGAGCATCAAAGGGAATGTGACTTCATCCAAGCCAACTGATTTGCACGAGGCAATCGACATGACTCAGAGTCTGATGTACCAAGTGGTACAGGAGTTGGGAGAAAATACTGGGGATAAAAGAAAGTGGTCTGGCAACCACTACAACAACAATACCAACAATACCAACAATACCAACAACAGCAACAACCCAAACAACTACAACCAGAACAAGCGACAAGAAGTAGCAAGAGTGTTTACTGCTGGACAAGGAAATACTGGAAACTACGCTGGAAGACTTCCTTTCTGCGGAAAATATGGCCGACACCACGAAGGAGCATGTCCCCCTACGTGCTACAATTGTGGGAAGGCGGGACATAAGGCAAAGGAATGTCGAGCACCACCTCGTTCTACTAATCAAAGAGGACCTGGAACGCAAGGTGGCCAAGGAGCAAATGTCACTTGCTTTGGATGTGGAGAGAAAGGTCACTACAAGAACAAATGTCCAAGCAGTGGGAACCAAGGTCGTAGTAACCAGATTCGAGGGAATCAAAATCACAACCAAGGGAACCAGAAGCAGAATCAAGGGAACCGAGGAGGAAATAACCGAGCCACAACTAGTACTCCTGGAGGATTCACGGCACCTAGCAAAGTGTATCATCTCTGTGCTGAAGCTGCAGTGCAAGACAACAATGTTGTGACTGGTACGTTTCTAGTCAATAACAACTATGCTTCAGTACTATTTGATTCTGGTGCGGATAGGAGTTTTGTGTCGTCTATATTTAGTGAACGCCTAAATGTTACCCCTACCGCGTTAGACGTTAAGTATAATGTAGAATTAGCCGATGGGACGTCAGTAACCACCGACATTATTCTGAAAGGATGTAGTGTAAGGCTACAAGGTCGTTCGTTTAGTATCGACCTACTCCCTATAGAATTGGGAAGTTTTGACGTCATCATTGGAATGGATTGGATGTCGAAGCATCACGCGGAGATTGTATGTCATGAGAAGTGTGTCCGTGTTCCTTATGGAAACGACGTACTCATCATACAAGGCGAAAGAAGTGGAGTGAAGAATGGATCAAGATTGGAAGTCATCTCATGTATCAGGACCCAAAGATACATTGAGAAGGGATGTCCGGTATTCTTGGTTCAAGTAACTCAAAAGGAAGGAGAAGAAGATCACGAGAAGAAGGTGGAGGATGTACCGATCGTTAGAGACTTTCCGGACGTATTCCCAGAGGATTTACCCGGACTACCACCAGCACAGCAAGTGGAGTTTCACATCGAGCTTACACCAGGAGCCGCGCCTGTTGCTAGAGCCCCATACCGTCTAGCACCGGCCGAGATGACAGAGTTAGCTGAACAGATAAAGGAACTTTCTGACAAAGGTTTCATTAGACCAAGTTCCTCACCTTGGGGAGCGCCGGTCTTATTTGTCAAAAAGAAAGATGGATCCTTTAGAATGTGTATCGATTACCGAGAATTGAATAAGCTGACGATAAAGAACCGCTACCCATTGCCGAGGATTGACGATCTTTTCGACCAATTGCAAGGATCTAGCATATACTCAAAGATCGATTTAAGGTCAGGATATCATCAACTAAGGGTTAGAGAGGAAGACGTTCATAAGACGGCTTTTAGAACCCGGTACGGACACTACGAGTTCCAAGTTATGCCTTTCGGTTTGACAAACGCGCCTGCGGTATTCATGGATCTCATGAACCGAGTTTGCAAACCATACTTGGACAAGTTTGTGATTGTATTTATCGATGACATTCTCATCTATTCTCGTAATGAAGAAGAGCACAAGGAACATTTGAAGACCATATTAGAGCTGCTGAGGAAGGAGAAGTTATATGCAAAGTTTTCCAAATGTGAGTTTTGGATAAACACAGTGCAATTCCTTGGGCATGTGATCGACAGCAGTGGTATTCACGTTGATCCTGCTAAGATCAAGGCCGTAAAGGATTGGGCGACTCCAACAACACCCACGGAGATCCGCCAATTTTTAGGTCTTGCTGGTTACTATAGGAGATTCATTGAAGGTTTCTCCAAGATAGCTAAACCAATGACGGAATTGACTCAAAAGGATAAGAAGTTTGAGTGGAAGGAGGATCAAGATTTGGCATTCCAGACATTGAAGCAGATGTTGTGTGAAGCACCTATACTAGCCCTACCTGAGGGTAATGAAGACTTTGTGGTGTATTGTGATGCATCCATAAAAGGGTTAGGTGCAGTATTGATGCAAAGGACTAAGGTCATAGCTTACGCATCAAGACAACTAAAAGTGCACGAGAAGAACTACACAACTCATGACCTAGAGTTGGGAGCAGTGGTGTTTGCCTTGAAGATTTGGAGACACTACCTTTATGGTACTAAGTGTGTTGTATTCACTGATCATAAGAGTCTACAACATATTTTGAATCAAAAGGAACTCAACATGAGACAACGACGTTGGCTAGAGTTGCTCAGTGATTACGATTGCGAGATCCGTTATCACCCGGGCAAGGCAAATGTCGTGGCCGACGCTTTGAGTCGAAAGGAGAGAGTTCTTAGGGTGAAGGCTTTAGTGATGACCATTGACTTAGACCTTCCATCCTTAATTCTCAAGGCTCAGAAAGAAGCAGTCGAGGAAGAAATTCTCAAGACTGAAGATGTTGGAGGAATGATAAAGAAGTTGGAAGCACGTTCGGATGGAACGTTATGCCTTGATAATAGGAGTTGGTTACCATGCCATGGTGACCTACGATCCTTGATTATGCATGAGTCGCATAAGTCAAAGTACTCCATACATCCGGGATCTGACAAAATGTATCATGATCTGAAGATGTTGTATTGGTGGCCGAACATGAAGGCGGATATTGCTACATACGTTAGCAAGTGTTTGACTTGTGCCAAAGTCAAAGCCGAACATATGAAACCATCAGGATTATTGGTCCAACCCGAACTGCCAGAATGGAAGTGGGAAAGGATCACGATGGATTTCATTACCAAGCTACCAAAGACCGCAGCCGGATTCGACACGATTTGGGTAATCGTCGACCGACTCACCAAATCGGCTCATTTCCTACCCATCAAGGAGACTGATGGAATGGATAAGTTAGCAAGGACATACTTGGAGGAAGTAGTCACGAAGGATGGTGTGCCTGTGTCTATAATCTCCGACCGAGACAGCCGATTTACTTCGCAGTTTTGGAAGTCACTGCAGAAGGCATTGGGAACGCAGTTGGATATGAGCACTGCGTACCATCCCCAAACTGACGGTCAAAGTGAACGGACCATTCAAACCTTAGAAGATATGCTGAGAGCTTGTGTGATTGACTTTGGAAATAGATGGGATAGACACCTACCTCTGGTGGAGTTCTCATACAACAATAGTTATCACACTAGCATTAAGGCAGCGCCGTTCGAAGCACTGTATGGTAGGAAGTGTCGTTCACCCGTGTGTTGGGCAGAAGTCGGTGAAGCACAACTCACTGGACCCGAGATCATACACGAGACTACTGAGAAGATCTTTAAGATTAAGAGCCGTATGCAAGCCGCAAGGGATCGACAGAAGAGTTATGCTGATATGAGACGCAAACCCCTTGAGACTTGAAGTTGGTGATAAAGTCATGTTGAAGGTCTCACCTTGGAAGGGTGTGATTCGCTTTGGAAAGCGTGGAAAGTTAAACCCTCGTTATATTGGACCCTTCGAGATTATAGAGAGGATTGGTCCCGTAGCCTATCGTTTGGAATTACCCCAAGAACTTAGCCGAGTGCATAATGTGTTCCACATTTGCAATCTGAAGAAATGCTTAGCCGACGAAACACTCGTTATCCCTTTGGAAGAAATTCAACTCGACGACAAACTCAACTTTGTAGAAGAACCAGTAGAAGTTATGGACCGTCAAGTCAAACAACTCAAGCAAAGCCGTATACCTATTGTGAAGATCCGTTGGAACGCGCGTAGAGGTCCAGAATACACGTGGGAACGTGAAGATCAATTCAAGAGCAAGTATCCTCATCTTTTCGCTAACCATCCTACTACAACAACGTCTTGATTTCGTGACGAAATCTCTAAAACATGGGAATACTGTGACATCCGTCAAATTTCCATCTTAATTTATTCATGTAGTACGAGTACTTTAACTGTTTACCGACGAGTTGTCGACATGAATGTGTTAATTATTTTTGCTTTGCGGACAAAGCCCTTTTTAGGGAGAGCATATGTAACATCTCGAGTTTTCGCGATTATTAAGTTGAATGCAATACACGAAGTTGGTGGGCGTTTTATATTTGCCGTACGTTTATTTGGTATACTTACTAGATTACGTGAAGTCTCGCACAATTGCTTTGTTTTGGGATCGTGTGTCAAACGGTTATAGTGTCGTGTTTATTCAGTTCGCGTCTAAACTTAAACACCGTGAAACCCGAGTCGAGTTGTATAAACTGTCACAGCATGTACATATAATTGAGTATAAACTTTCATTTATGTTTATTACAAAACTTGCCTTACAAGAGTCCCAAATTTCAGTCACGTGTCTAACTACAAATAAACCACATAGTTTATTTTCCCACTAACCACTACAAGACAGCACACATGCCTAGTTTACCCCATTTGGGTATATCACAAGTTACCATTTTCAGCTTGAAGGTAACCCTAGACTAACAATACATGATTAAATACAAACCTAAAGTTTACCCAATGTCCAAATACAAAGTTTATCACAGTCCAAATTACAAACACAAAAATCTGCACAAGTCATTCAAATACAACTCCTGGGTAGAGTGAAGATTAGTGTCCAGCCGACCCACACGTCGCATCCCAACCTGCATAACCGAAAGAGTCAAGCCTTCCATCTCGTCCGAACCTGCAAAACCGAAACATAGCATCCCATTGTGAGTCTTTTCGTCTTTTCGTTTTTCCTTTATGAAGTCCTAGTTGTGCTCGTTTTGTACAAACCTGCGAATAAACAAACCAATGTGTTAGTCATTGTAACGGCCTTATTTTTAACTAAAAACTGAAAGGGTTAAACTTTAATAGCTAATACTTGAAACATGTCTATGACTTTACTTTTCTGTCAACCAAACCGAGACCCCGACTTAGACCAAACCGAGACCCCGACTTAGAACCAAACCGAGACCCAAGTCAAACCAAACCGAGACCCAATTAAAGGCCAAACCGAGAACCAAACCAAGCTACTTACTTTCTGCCGAAATTATCAACAATCAATACCATCTAAACCAAATGTCTTAATCACTTTCATTTTTACAGAAACACCCTAAAAACCCTTAATCTTGCCGCGGGTATAAAAACCCCCATTTCAAATCGAAACCCTAGAAATTTAAAAACCTTTTAAACATTAAATTAACACATTTCATCATTCCAAAAACACCACATGATCATGAGTAACAGCCGAATGTAAAAACCCCCAATTTTATAAAAACCCTAGATTGACTTTTTATTAATTAAAACATTAATTAAACCTAATCTAAACCCAAACCCCATAGTTAATTTAATTGAAAACGAGTTATGCAAAAACCCCCAATTGACCGAAACCCTAAATTTTTATAAACCGATTATATGTTGAAATTGATTTGTTTTTATACAAGAAAACACCGATTAATTACATTTAAATCCGAGATTGATGAAAACCCCCAAATGTTTCAAAACCCTAATTCGTTTATTTCAAATCCGAGAGCCATATGATTCTCAACGAGTTTATACAAATTAATCAAACCCACTGATCTTTATTAAATCGAAAATCAATTAACTTTTAAAAGAAAACAAGGAGAAACAAACTTATCTTTGATTATTGGCTGGAGATTAACGTAACCATAAGGATGAACACATCAGAAACCCAATCGGTTTGATGTGGGGATGAAACCCCACATCTCACGCGATCTAAACACCTCAGACCACCCATATATGATTGTTATATCCCAACTGATAAGATAATAGCCATGGAAGGGATGAACCGATCCAGTTTTGAGAGAGAGATGAGATTGGGGCGGTGGAGTTATTATCGAGGGAAGAGAGAGAGTATAACTCTCTGTTTTTGAGAGTTGTGTGTGTAAACACACGTTATTTACTCCTTGTTCCTTGTTTATTCCGCCCATGGACCGGGCCGGGTCATAGGACCCTTGGGCCGGGTTGTGAGTAAGGGTATTGGACCCATTTTGGGCCAAGTGTTATATTTAGTTTAGTTAAAAGCCCATGAAACGAATTTTGTAAATTAAGGGTATAATTTAACCTGTAAAACCCGACCGTTTAATAACCAACTTTTATTTGTCGTACTTTTCCGTAAACGTATGGTTTCGTCAAGAACAATTAGGGTGTCGTGTCTTCTATTAATATAATTATTCGTATCGTAACTCGATCCTCATAATTAAATAGGTCGCGGCTAGCGTAACCGTACTCTCGAGCTATTTTATCTTCATTCTCTTTGCTGAATTAACGAGGTGAGTTTATAGCCCCATACTTTACTATTTTCACTGCTTTTTGGGGTGAGACATTGCTTGATTTTAACGTGTGAACACATGTGCATTTACTGATTTATATATTAGTCTAAGTCCCACTAAAAACCCAGTTGCTTTGGCCCGTGAATCGTGAACCGTTAATTACTTTGTGTAAGCGCGAATGTTATGGATAGATCTATCGGGATTGACGTCCCTGTCTGTCTTGTCCAACAAGGGGACAAGCGGGCACAGTTTCATTTGAGTCTGAGATAGGATGTCGTGGGTTTAGGCATCTAGTTTGGGCTACAATTATATGATTATACTGCCGGTGTTGTTAACGCTTCGGTGTCACGAGCTTAGACTGTAATAAATACTTTTGGGATGACTTTGTATCTGTTATATTGTCATCACATTTGGGAAAATCTTGTGGTTCATTAAACATTTCCACTTAACTAAACCTATGGACTCACCAACTTTATGTTGACACTTTAGCAATGTTTTTCTCAGGTATTAAGAAGGAAGATGCTAAATGAGGTCTCATGCATTGCCGTCATTTCTTTGAAACAACGATCATTTGTACCATTTGAGAAAACTATGTTTTGTAACTGTATTCAGTTTATGCTTCCGCACTTTGTTAAAACTATTTATTTTATTAATTACAAGTGATCTATTTTCCGAACGTCTCATGTAGAGGTCGTTCTTTGTGACTATGTGCGTATGATAATCATGACGTCACCACTCCCTTGTCGCCATTATACTCTGATATTTTGGGAGTGTGACAAACTCAAATATCTCTCAAAAGGTATTTGTTTTAATCACACGGAGATCAACACATTATCTATTGATTTATTCACTCCGAATAAATTGGTATTGAAAAGGTGGCACTCCTCTCCAGCCTCCGATCACTAAAAATCCAAAATGCACGATCGAGTCTAGAGCCATTTGAGATCATCAAATATCTCCTTAGGACACACTTTCATATTTCCTTGCTTCTTCACACACTATGAAAAGTAAGAAAGATCTTAAGAGTCCTACGCAAAATCTTCATGATCTTGCCTGAACATCCGAGTAATACGAAAGTATTTACAATGAAGATGGAAATCCTTCTTGAGCGAATATCAAAAAGCTCATGGTAGGTGACTTGTGCGATTCTTTATGAATCAAACTTGTGATAACTGGAAAGCAACAGTGGTTTAATTCTTAAATGAATTTAAACTCGTTCCAGGCCTCTACGCATTATCATATGATCTTGCCAGAACACTCAGAGTGACTCTTTATTGACCACAATGACGAGTGGAAATCCTTCTAGTGTTAACATCAAACAGCACTTGGTAGGTAACTTGCAAGATTCTATATGAATCAAGCTTGTGACAACTGGAAAGCAACGATGGTGCGGTTCTTAATTGAACTTCACTTGTTCCAGGAACATGAATTGACGGCTTCAAATCATGCGGATAATATTATCCAAATGATTCACTCTTTACGTTCGCAGTCAGCTTTGGACGGTCGAGTAAAGAGAACGGGTTTACCCGCGAAATCTTGTCAAGGAGGTTCTTTATTGAAACTACCTGCCACAAGTACGATATTTAATATCGTCCAACGGTCTTCACCGACCGGAGGTAAAATGCTACCGAATTAGAATGAAATGTTCAAAGCCATTTCATCCGTGTATATTGTTTTGTTGCTAACTGTCTTATGCAGCGTAACAAGAAGGTGGCATTGCGGTGTACAATCCAGAAGAAGTCGTCACCACATGCTTATACTACATACAAATAGTACTTCAACAAATTCAAGAAAGCCTGAAGGTCAAGTCTTCCGCTGTATCAAACTCTGAAACTTTCAAGAATTTAAAAGTATAAGTATGTGGAACATGAAGTCACAAAGAGGCAAATATCACAAGTGAAGAATGCACAAGGTCAAGGCAAGGAAACATGCTCAAGACTAAAGTCAAAGATCACATCAAGCATATTCACAAGAACAAGATCGAAGACTCAAGCATAGATGCTAGGTTTAAGATTTTGTAAAAAGATGTGACCTCCCTTAGGGGGAGATTGTTGGAAATACGTTTTTCCCTATAAAGTCTCGGTCACATCTTAGTTAGCATAGATCACGAGTTATAGACTATTTAGAACTTTGTTTCTTGGAGCGACCTCCCTTAGGGGGAGATTGTTAGAAATACGTTTTTACGTATTTATGAAGGATCGGTCGCTCCAACGATAATTATGTAATGGGCTCGTGATCTATTTAGTTAATGTATGGTGCATATAGCCCACATGTAGGGTGGGCTATATATATCCCCTCCTAGCATGTTAGGAGGGGTTGTTAATTGTCATTTACACATTAATTATTTCCATCTTAACTTTCTCTCTCTAATTCTCTCCCTTCTCTCCTTTCTCTCTCTACTCCATCATCTCCTTCCTTCATTTCCTTATGATTATCATCTAAATCAACCAACCTAATCCATCAAATCCATGATATAGAATAGGCCATTAATCTCGTAGACCTTCAAGCTTAAAGTTGGGCGTTATTGTCAAAAGGTAAAATTCAATTCTTATATTTCATTTGTCATGTTGTTACCGAGTGCAAACTCGAGTAACTCATATAACAGTCAAACTGAATTGGAGTAGCATCTTTGTTTCTCATGTAAAAGTTTGTAAAAGGGAAGGCTAGCTTGTGAGTGAATCAAACTCATTGTTGGGGTCATGTCATAGTAGTTATAAAAAGAAGCAAAAAGCTCGTCCAAACTTAAATTGATGAGCGGTCGAGTTATCAGCCACTTGATGAGAGGTGGAAAACTTAAAGTGTATCTTAGCTAAATTTACTAGAGTATGATATAACGGTAATAGTCGAAAAGCCCAAAACGAAAATCAGTTAAAAAATTCATCCACCATTCCTAAATTATTCAACTTCATATCCACAACAACGCCATATATAACGAACAGCGGACAATCATTTATAAGTGAGTCAAACATTTGATCAAAACAGTTTGTGTACACATATGATTCAGCAATGAAAGACAAATAATTAAGAGATTTTACCTTAGAAATAATTCGTGTTTGATGAAACTTTAAGCAATCTCCGTTAACTGTTTACAAATCCAAAATTAGTGGTGGATCATCATACCAGGGAGAGTGCAAGTGTGAGTATTTTTATCTTCTTTTTTCATCTTTATACTTGGCATCAATTTAAATAGCGTAAAGTGCGAACCGGTCAAATAAAAACCGGGTTTGACCTAAAATTTAATTGATCCGTCAATTAAATCATGAAATGATGGCTTGATTGGGTCACTTAAAAGACGGGTTATTAATGCTTAGTTTTTGAGATTTTTTTAATGCGTTTGGAAAAGTATTTATAAAAGGCTACTTGATAAAATAAGAATGTAAAGTAATTTTTCGACATGTATATTGAGATGGTATATATGACCTCAATATTCACGGCTCTGGAAGCCTGTTCGGGTGACTCGGAGTCGATTTGGTGAAAACTTAATTGAACCGTTGGTTAAACTATGATCAGGTGGTTCTATCGGCCCAATTAAAAACCCTTTGTTAAAACATTGGTTTTTTGGAGTAGTGTATAAACGGGGTTGATCTGGTTGGTTAAACTATGAACCCTTAATTAGTCTGGCGATCCTCTAGGTTGGTTCGGGTCAATTAGAAAACCGGTTATGTTTGGAGCGGAAAGAATTGTGATAGACAGCGGAGTTATTAATGTTTAGTTTTTAAGGTGTTTTATGTGTCTGGGTAAGTTTTCATAAAAGACTTTCATAAATAGAGGATGTAAAGCAATTTCTATAACAAACAACCAAAAAATCCCTTCGCAGCACGTCGAATCATCCAACCATGTTACAATATGCCTATGACCCTCTTTCATGACTAGAAAAATTTCGGCAAGGCAAACAAGCCATCATGATTTATATGCCTTTCATCATGAACATGTGTAGCCAAAATACGTAAAGTATTTGTTGAATGTCTAAAACTCTCTTACCCTCTTTACTATCTCTATGACAAAAGGTTTAACAATTAAAATATACAATGAAACTCGTAATATGACTAAACCTCTTCATGTAATTAGTGTTCAAATTTGAGAGATAAAATGTTGAAACACATCTCAAAAGACCTTGACCACATGGCTTAAAATAGTGACAACGTCTTGAGAAAATCTTGTATTACGATCTCTTAAGCATGTAATCTTGTGGAGGTTTGATCGAAACAATAACTAGTAGTAAAAATTTGCCTAGAATCCAAATCCAAACATGTTTACACATACTATACATTATGATGCTTAAGCATGTACTCTTCATGGGATAACAAACCAACTCGCTTATTGAAGTAAAATAAGTTCACAATATTGCAAAAAACTCAAACCAACAAGTGGCCATAGATTTCAATCTCGTAAAACAAACGTGATTTCGAGAAATAACTCCTTAACTAATCTGTGAATATAATCTTATCTTGTGATATAATCAAGTTTGTAGGAACTATCAGCCTAAATACAACCTTAATAATCATACAAAAATTCAGCCAAAGTAATCTTGTACTACTAACATAAAATCAGCCCAGTCATAATTAACAAGTCTAAATTTTCGTGGCCCATACAAAAATTAGCCCATTTCATAACATACGAATCGTAATAAAATACCTACCAATAGTAACCCTAAAATCTCACTTGCAGCCACTACCAAAGCTAACCGAATCACAAACCTTGACCAGCCGCCATGGATTTTGGGCGCGTATGGCATGTTTCATGGCGTAACTGGGGTTTAGATTATCTTCATAAACGAAGCATTGTAAGTTTTTTTTTTCTATTTGTGTCTTCTTGTTATATAAAATTCTTTTATGGACTTGATTTGGCCAAAAAAGATATATTCAAATATGCTTAATCTTACAACAGAGAATTTAAACACCACTTTAGGGTTGATGTTTTATGCAATAAAGATATGTTTTATGCAATAAATTAATCAAAAGCTTTAAACCCCCCAAATATGGTAGGAATATCACTTTTGGCTCAAGACAAGAGGGTAAAGTTAGATTTTGGGCTCCCGTCTTTTGGAAAAAGGGTGCTCATGCTCACAAAGTAATAGTCACTACCGCTGCTATAACGCGAAGGATTTCCATGAAGAAATTGGACAATATAGTCATGGGAAGATGGTGAGGTCGAGTCATGTGGATGGAGTGAATTGATTTTAGGTAAAATGATGGCTCAGTATTTGGTTCAGACAGTGAGATAGTAAGTTTTGAGCAGATGGTTTTTCGGTAAAGGTCATGGTGACATATGGTTTAGAATAGGTGTTTTTTTGGTGTTGTTTCGAAGTGTGTTTTAGCCGATGGCTTTGTATTGGTGGTCTCAATGTCCGGATCAATCGATTTAACATGGATGGTTTAGCTTCGGAGTTCATATATATAGAGATATTTTCTCGGTCATCCAATCATACTTGATTGCATTGTTTTTTTAATGTCGTTTCCTTGATAAAAGCTAGCAAGTAGCTGTAAAATAAAGTTACAGCAGTTTCATACTAGAATTAATTGGGTCACAAATCCATATTAACCAAAGGTGATTTGCATTCGTGTCACGATTAGAGATCCATGAATGCGATACCACTTACTTGAATTGTATGCTCGAAACGGCATGTTTTAAGGTTTCAGCGGGTTCCATATTATTGATTAGGCTTGTGGTTGGGGTCATTGTTGGACTTAACCTGTTACATGCATTCAAACAGATGGTTGCCTTCAGTGACATTGTGTTTCGTGAGTTCGGTTTAATTTTTTTTATTTTTTGTTCGTTATAGTAAGTTTGAGAATCAGTTGGTCGAGTGTTGTTGCTGTTTTTATTAGTATTTGGGGGTCTTTTGAGACCCTCTTTTCAATTGATGCTTCTGTTGATAATGCATGAAAGTGATTAACAAGGCCCTTGCTGAATGGTTCAGGCCGTGAGATGGTTAAGGTCGCATCATGTTGGATGGGTGACATGATTCTAGGTTAAAAGATGGCACTGTAGCGGGTTCAGATCATAAGATGGATGGTTTTGTGTAGTTGTTTTTGGTCAAGGTTGTGGTGACAAATGGTTTGTAATAGGTGGCTTTTGGTCGGGTTTCAAGATATTTCGGGTTAAGTTGTTCACTAAAACCAAGTATTATCATGGTTGTTTGATTTCATATATTCTCCCGTTAAAATTCTCGCATCAGAAGCTTGATAGCAGTTGCTACTATTGTTAGTATCGATGCAATGTGTATGACTTTCAATCCAATGCTAATCATAATAGCTCATACTCTTCTGTCACTGTGACAATATGTCTCGCACCACATGCAATTTTCATACCACCCACTGGCCACCAGAAATGACCAATAGCATCACCAAATTCTATATACAAACAGACCATTAAGCAAAAGCATGAGGCGTCTTTCCAGAAAAAAACGTATAAAGTCTCAAAATCTCCATCGAATACCACTAATTTCCCGAATCTATGAACCTCCTTGTTTGACTACATATAACTATATAAGTGTAGTTATGACAATGTCTTTTTCGGTCTCTCGGGTGAGAGGATGTTGAATATCTAAGACTCTTCTATCTTTATTATCTCTCTCATAGTAGGTTTAGCAATCGAAGTATATGGTGAAGCTCGAAAGATATTGAGCTCGTGGCTTAAAGCAGTGACAACCTCTTGAGAAAACCTTATACTATGATCTCTTGAAAAATAATGGGAATCCCGTAAGAAGCTTGTAAAACAACAATCTCTCGAGAACAATCCCGTGACTTAAACTTGCACTAATAATTGACTAGAATCTAAACCCAAGGACGCACACACATCGTGTACATTATGCTCAAGTAAGTCATCTTCGCAAGACAACCAGCTAACAAATTCAAATCTTGAAGGAAAATAAGTACAAAATACTGCAAAAAACTTCAAACCAATTAAGTGTCAGTGAAATAACTATACAAAAATTCTACCAAAACAACCTTATGCCTATGGTAAGCGTTGTCAGTGGGTCAGATTCAGTCAATTCGGGTCTAAACATAGATCAAACAGAAGATCTTCCAATTCAAGCGATGATAGTGACAGCTCGAATGAAAGTGAGTTAGAAGAGCGCAGGAAAAGACATGCTCACAAGCAGCGTAAGCATCATTACTCAAGCTCGGATCTGAAGATTCTGGTTCTTCAAGTGACGACGATGAAGGCGCATTGAAGTCCAGAAGACACTTCAAACATCATAAACGTCATAGACGATCAAGGGATTCCGATTCTTCGAGTTATGGGATTGATCATGGTATGGTGAAGATCACCAAAGGCCTCTTGGTCTAGCGGTATGTGAGTGGCCCTCTAACCTTAAGGTTGTGGGTTCAAGTCTCGGTGGAGACATGTGAGATAAAAATTGTGAGATTGTTTGTGTGAGTTGTAAAAATTTCCGTTCTAAAAAAAATGGTATGGTGAAGATCGAAGAGAAGGCATTCAAGGCATCATCATAGACGTCACAGGCATTCAGAATCCAGTGAAGCAGATGATTCTTCTAGCTTTGAAAATGGTATTAAAAGACATGATGGTAGGCGCCATAAGCATTATTGAAGGTCTCGCAGCCATGAATTGAAGTCTGACTTGGCTAGAAGAGGTCGATCATCTGGCGATGATTATGAAGATACAGGTAGAAGGGCAAGCATAACAAGGATCATCATCACCCCCACAACGATGAAGATAACGAATTGTATGAACAACGTAACGCAAGTGATAAGGCACAAAATGGAGCTGAGCTGAACGGAGAGCATACTGATGGTGTCCCATAACAGGGAATTCGGGTGCTGATAGTGATGGAATGGAGGAAGGTCAAATTGTTTAGGTTTACTATTGTGACTGCTTTACTGTGTTGTTTGAGACTATTTAAGTTTGTTTCTTTGTCTGAAAAAAAGATCGAAACCAAAACCGATCCTATTTGAATTCGGGTTACTCACTTTGGACTCAGATGTGATAAAATTTCCCATTTTTACTAACTTAAATTAAAAATTTATATTAAGAAAAATACAAAATTTATTCGGGTCAATCTGGTTGACCCGAAGCCGAGTTGGCTACACATTTTCAACTCGATAACTGACCTTATTTAGGAAACATCATCTGATGTATTTGGATCTTCTCCAAGTATGCATAGCCAGTTAAGGATCTCTTTCAGTGCAGACCAATCCCATGGACAATGAAAAGAACCACACGTTGAGGATCCGCTTCAGGTTGAAGATCCCACCAATCAACTTATCTTTCCCACCAATCAACTTATCTTTTCCCTGGAACAGAATCACACGTTGAGGACCCACTTCAGGTTGCGTGAAACGTGTGCACCACCACATGCCGATTCTGATGCTGTCCAAAGATACTTTGTAACTCCGTATTTCTCACAGGTTTAGCTAAGACAAAGACTTTCTCACAACCTACTCAAGAGCCGCTGCAGGTTGATTGATACTCACATATTCAACCATCAATCTCACCAGCTCACACGACTTCCAACGATGAGGTTCACAACAAAGCTATTCTTAAAGGCTGGTGTTACTCATTTTTTGTAGAGCATTCTTTAATGTTTTCATACCAGAGGCATATGATGTTCACAAACACCGTTGGTTCCACCTAAAACTTCTTCAAATTCCAGTGTGAGCTCAACTTCGGCTCTCTACACATGCAACCTCAATCCATCCGTTGGAATATCAGGCCACGGTTTTCCAATGAGTTTAGTTCAATCAGAAAACTTCTTTAAAAGGACAACTTATGTAAAGTAGATCCAATCAACAGTTTTCTGCAAATGTGGAGCTTAAAAGGGTGCTTAGCTGGACAAACTCCTAAGCTTCATGGGGTAATGTAAAAATCAAATTGTAGATTATGTTCTCGATGCTTGGAACGTAAAGTTTCAGTGTTTTCTAATTTCAATAACAACCTATTACCATTTACCATTACCCAAGTGCGCCAAATCACAAATACACATCAAACAGTCATATATGTAGCTTCATATCAAAACTATACTTCATAGAACTAAATAGTAAAAAACGTATCAAAATAAACAGAGAAATGGTGGTGTCTCGTATCATAAGCCGAAAACCAAACAAGCCATAAGCCGGCTATATAAGCCGCATCTGGGTGGAATAAAAAGAGTCCACTTCATGATGTCGTGAAGGGATGAACTCCATGTGTTTGTTATCGGAGGCAAGGCTGGTTAGAAGTACAATATAGGATGATCCAGTTTAAATCTGAGGGATTTGATGCAATCCCGAGACATGTCAAGATGACGCTTCTACCAGGAAGACCACATAAGCCAGTAATGGAGCTGTTGTGAAGCTTGTAGTCGTGATAAGATTCTCACAATCCATCTTCGCATCTCCAAGTAGCAACTCGATGTCGCTTTCCAGCAGTGACAAGGACAGTGTTGCTGTCATTGAGAGGCATGAAAGCAACCCTAGAAATTCCAAAGGGATGCGGTGAATTGGGACTATATGTACACCTTGTTTCCTGCACCAATACAAAGAGACAGTGTTTAAACGTGTAATTCAGCAAGGATGTGCTTTGTTTTGGCAAAGATTTCTTCATCACCAATCCATGGCACCCTTTCTTGTTTAAACTTATAAAGCAACAAAGGACATGTCACGCAAAAAAAATAGTTGTGATGCGACTATTTTTAAAATACAGTTTAACAAAATAACAATAAGGACCCCAATCTACAGCCCATAATTAAACACTCCATCATCCCTGAAATTACATAGACCAATCTTCATTATTGATGAAGGGCACAAAAGCTACGAAAAAAATAATTTGGCTGATTGTCTTTTGCATCATGGAAGTATTATGTGACATTGAATAATCAGGGTCAAAAAATTGGCTTTCAAAGAACAGTAAAGACCTTTAGTTGTTCAAAATCTAATTGTGCAACTTTCATTTTCCATAATCAAACACACATCTAAACACCCTCTTGAACAGCCATCTACATCTATATCTAATTTTTCAATAACAGAACAAGAACTGTGAAATCATTTATGACCATCGAGTGAAACACATCAGGCATGCTAATCATAAAAGCCAGCTTTAAATGATAAAGCAACGAACCCAGAAATACAAGACAGCTACGACAACAAACATTTTTAAACAAGCAGCTGCACGCAGATTTTCATCATCATTATGCAATGCAGGTTCGCCCTCTTCTTCAAATACAAGAAAATTATACACATTTACTATTAGCTCTCATGCCTTTTGTGAGAAAAATAAAAAATCCGAAATGTTTACCCAGATTTTAGTCATGGAGCAATAAACTACTATAAGAAGTAATGTTCACAAACGTTAGATCTGCCAAAAAAAACTTAAGAACACAGCATATGTGCTATACAATGTTTTACCTTGGGACTCCCCTTCTTCGGAGATAGACTGCTGCACCGCCATCAAGTTTGTCAATCTTTGATTTGCTGCTTCTTGAGCCGTCGGATAGGCTCGAAGCCTGCTTACATATGAATTTATACACAGAATGAGTTATAGAAAATGAAACAAAACCCACTCTCAAATATCATGAATATAACTCTTACCGTCCAAAAGGACTTACGGCTTCTGCGGCCCAGTGTGCAGAACCGAAGGAAAATCACAGTAAGAGAAGTGCGTGTCATCCCCAAAAGCTGTGTGAAGCAGAAGAAAGGTTTTAATTGTTTCATAAAGACAAATAAATTATTATTTCATGAAACAACAATGCACGTGTTTAAATCAAATCAAATCCATAAAGTAACTTATATAACAAGAAAAGACACAAATAGCAAAAACCCAAAATCCATGGCGGCTGCTCAAGCTCTGTGATGTGTGAAAGAGAAATGTGTTTTTGGTGGCTGCAAGAGGTATCTATGTGTTAGGGTTAGTAGTGTTATATATATATATGACTATTGTTAATGGGCTTCTATGTGAATGTGGTGTAAGTTATAATGGGCTTACAAACCATCACAAGATAAGATTATAATGTTAATGGGCTTCTATCCGAATGTCACGTTGGTTTCACAAGTCCACATATCCATTCAAGACATTGAAAAAAAATACTAGGTTGGTTTGAAGTTTTTGCAATATGGTGTATTTATGTGACTTCAAAAGTCGAGTTGGTTTGTTGTCTCACTAAAATTACTTGTTTGAGATGATGGGTACGATGTGTACACGTGGTGCAAGTTTAAGTCACAGGATATTTTTCGATATAGATTGTTGTTCAATTTCATTATCGTAATGCAAGATTTTCTCAAAAGATCGTCACTACTTTAAACAACGAGAATAATGCAAGAATTTCTCAAAAGATTGTCACTACTTTAAACCACGTGGTCAAAATCGGAGACGTTTCAACATTTTCTCTCTTAAGTTTGAACATTTATTATAACAAGGGTTTAGACCTGTTAAGAGCTGCACCATATACTTTAACTGCTAAACCTTTTGTGAGAGAGATACTAAAGAGAGAGTTTTAGATATTCAATATTTTCATAAACATCCAGAAAAATAATATGTGCATGCAAGGAGTTACAAATAATAAAAAAAGGCCTATATACATATACATGGTGGCTCGTTTGCCCCGTTCAAATTTCAGTAATCATGAAAGAGGGTCATAGTAAGGGGTGTAAATAAATCCGACTTGATCCGAACCCAACTCGAGTATATTCAGATTAGAAATTGAGTTTAAATTTTAATTCGGGTTAATCGATTCAACCGACTAACCCGTATTTGAAATCAAGTCAGACATTAGGCAAAACACTATACCTAATTTGGGTTAGGGCCAACTCGATTGACTCGAATAAGATTTTTTTTAATTAATTTTACATAATTTTTATTCAAAAACAATAATAAAGTTTTTTTTATATATTTTACCGGTATTCGGATTGACCCGAACCCTAATAGACCCGACCCGAGTAAACTCGAATCCCGACTAATCCGAGTGGAAGTCGGGTCAGGTTCGACTAAATTATTTTTACCCTCCGCTCGAATTGAACCCGACCCGAATAACTCGAATCCGACCCGATGCCCACAGCTACACCGGTGTAAGTGAACTTTTTGGTTGTTATAACAATTTTATACGGTAAAAGCTAAAGTAACGATGCCTATAACAACCATGCGCCCCAATTGCATTTACTCACACTCCTCGGGTTCATCTCAACCCTCCCACGCTCCATTACACTCATTATAAATATGTAACAGATTTTCTTTTATTATAGTGTTATCGGTATGAATTAAGGTTTATTTATTTTGAGTAAAAACATTTATTTGCGAACAGACATATATACGTAAGTGACAGTTCATGTGATACAGAATTACGTGGGGACATGTCAAATTATTATAATTATAACTATAATAATATATAGGAATTTTCGTAATTAAAAAAAACAAAAAAAACGCGTCCCTCTCACATAACCTTTTTACGGTTTGACATTAGAGGATGCTGCTTTTTCATGACAACGTTTAAGATACATTTAACAGTCGTATCTTTTCACGAATAACCACCACAATACCTATAAATACATCTTTCACACTCAGATTCATCTTCACCAGAAAACAAACCAGAAGGGGAAAAAAACCAATCGATTTGAATCTGAGGTATGTTTTATTTGATAATAGATTTAGAAAAACTTGATTTTTTTAATGATTTTGTGTTGAAGTTGTTTTCTGTAAGTAATACTGATTTTCGGATACGTTTTTTGGATGTGCTTTCCAGAATTGGAGAACCAATAAATACAGTTGACAATGAAAGAATTTGAAGCCTCTCATTACCAGAGGATTAGGAGTTGAAGGTATGTTTTTTTATGGTGGTTTCACCAAATAATCGGTTTTGATGGCTGCGCACCAAATGTTCGATGAATTGTTTAAATGAAAATATTTGTCTTAGGTTTTTGTATTTCTTTGCTTAGGAACAGGTATCCATTTGTTTATATGCATATATACGCACGTTTAAAATTTTCAGCATCCCGTGTCGAGTATGGTTGGAAAATCGTAGTATAAAGTATAAAATTTTATACTTTACAGGCAATATGGTTTGGTTGGACAACATGGTTATTGGAAATCAAGTCTTCTCACCCCATCTCGAATCCTTGAACTTCACATTCTGGATATAGATAGGGTAGCAACAGTTACAGTTAGTGCAGCGATTGTGGTGGAACCAACATGTGGCTATGTTAGAAAACAGTATGAGATGGCGAATCCGACGATATTAGTTGTTATCCATGGAACTCCTCCGACTAAGAGGTTCCTTTTTTAGTTTCATATATATATTTTTAAATCGAATAATGATGTAGTGGATCACCCCTCCTAATTTTTTCACGTCACCGTTTACAGGCGAGGATAAGCAGACAAGGATGTGGAAAAATTGGCTAGGTAACGCCGGTTTTAGTTTGCAAATACATATTACTTTGGGACGAGGCCCTGACATTGTAGCATTATAATCCTATTAGGTACCCAACATCTGTACGATATACTTATTCACATTTGGGACTGATTGTAGATTTATCATTATTGAATTCTATTATACTTGCATATCTTGGATGAGATATTGATCCTGAGTTCTTCCAAATGCAGCATCAAGTTAGTGCAACAAATATAATATCATGGGTTTCTGCTGATTTTCCGAATGCCAATATTGCTACCAGTGTTTGGGTCACATCCCTTTTTGATTATAAAGCAAGGCAGTTGACGAGTCACTCACACTACAATAATTTGCTGAAGCTGTGCCACAAAAGAACTTAAGAAAAAGGACAAGGTGTAGTGAAGCAACCTATGTGTCTGTCGGAAGTAAGCAAAAAGGTGAAAACTTAGTTTCAGGATTCTTGACTTTCAATTAAGCTATAAAAATTCGGCTCGGAATATGCTTAAAATGTGTAGAAATAAGATGGGTGATTTTTGAGCTTGCAAAATCAGGATTGTAATATGAAGATAGCATTATATATTCTGTTTCAGTTGATTTTATATTTGCCCTGATCTTGCATAATTTTATATTTTATACTTTATACTACGATTTTCATTACACCAATGTGCTAGGTGATCAAGGTCAATGATGAATCAACAGAGGCGGACCTATGTGTATCATAGGTGGTGCCCGGGAAACACCAATGTGCTAGCATTTTAGCAAGCAGTGGTCTTACTGCTAATTCGTTCTCCATGTGCTTTAGCCCTGACGGTGCCGACAGAATTGATTTTGGAGATAAAGGCAGCTCGGATCAAGGAGAAATGCCATTTAATCTCGATATTCCTCAGTAAGTTGATTTACATTGGTTTTCAAGTTGTAAAGTTAGTTGTTTGACTTGACTCTCACTTAACATAATCCTGTAATTCATATATCGCAAGCAGGTGACTGAATATTAACCTTCATGAAGCTATTACATGACGTGCCGGCTATTCACGAGTATGCCAACATTTTTATCGACATTCAACACTTAAGTTCAGAAATAAGGTTAAATATGTTTCGCTTTATGATCTGTTTGGCATCATTTTTGTAGTCGCCTATTGATAATTTTGCTATTTGACAGGGACGGGTGGTGGTGGGATACAAATAGCTGAGACAAAGGCGGTTGTGGTGGTGGTGGTGGGCGACATAATACACAGAAGACAGTAGCTATTACTATCGACGGGTTAGCATGATTGTTTCTCGGAATTGCTTTTTTGTTGGTTTTAATCAGCTTTCAAAAAGAAAAAGGAGAAACACTCTTATTCAGGTTTGGCAATTAGTAATATATTCATTATCTGAGTATTGTGGTTTACTGTACTAGAATTGTTGTTATTGTCTTTTCCTGACACAAATTTATTATCTTTAAATATAATAATCAAAGAAACATTTGTAATAAAGAATCCGAAACATCACCGAACACAATCATGGAGGATTAAATAAATTTTGATTAATTCTTCTCACCAGATTTGCCACTTATATTTGTTTTCACATATCGTAAAAAATATTTGTTTTTTCTAAGGCTTAAGCATATGTGATTTAATTGCAAAACAGAATGTGAAAAGTTGCAATCAAATTTGATCAGGTGTCTGAGATTAGATTATATGTATTGTGGGTTGAACTGGTTGATACAGGTATTCATCAGAATACATCAGGTGAAATCGACCTGCATCTTGATTCTTGACTATGCATCTCAACGGCGTGTTTGCAGCCATGTTAGGTGTGCTATCCTATGTAGTGAAGAGCAGTGCGAAGCTAACGGACATGCAAACAAAGGATTGCAGGTAAACACACACGTGTTTTAAATTATTTTATTACATGCTCATATTTGTTAGACCTATATGCATTCTATGTAATATGTCGTCGTAATAGGTGTTTTGTGATATCGATCCTTTGCTTCTTTTACTTGCAATTGAACAGACCAAAAAAACCCTTAAAAAATATATGATAGACATTATAGGTTTATAACACACAAGAATATGTTCCGACAGCCCCGCACGATTATAATTCACATTAGGTTTAGCGCATATCGTAGTATCAAGTTTAGCCTTAAACCGTTCACCCTGTAAATAGTTTTAACTTTTGTGGGGTATGTTATAAAGTAATATAAACGATCAAGTTTTGACGCCACTTGGTATCTGCTTATTGAAGATGTGTGAATTAGGTAGTGTTTGAGTTTGGTTATTAAAAGTTGGTATGTGCTTACTCTGTACCAAATATAAATCGTGATTTCTGGCAATCGGACACTACCAATACTTTACATTGACTAGCTCTTTGATATGTTAAGAAACATATCAATGTGATTATATCATTGCTAAGTAACTTATTAAGTCGAATCAAGTTTTTTTACAAAAGTGTTACGGTAGGCATAGTAATTAAACCGGTGGCCTTTTTTACCTTCTTAATGATTATGATAACTTTACCTGGATAAAGCTTACGTCGTTTATGTCATACAATATTTTTTACCTTAGTATCCATCTTGATATATTCTAATCCTCCACATAAGAATTAGTTGTATAAATGGAAAATATGATTTTTTTATCAGTACGATCGAAACACATCGGCTTTAAAGAATAAAGTGAAAAAAACAACATCTTGCTGCTGCAACAGGTGTGTTTGGTTGTTGTTACAACACCATCCTAACACCCCCTTCTGCAAAAGGGGTGTTTGGTTACTACTAAAAAAGGATCCAAACACCCTTTCTCCTGCAAAAGTGGCGTTAGGCTGCTATTGATTTTGTTTTTTTATCAGCACTTAAACTTTATATCGTTTACCATAAATTTTGAAATATCTGTTATTGTTTTGCTGTTATTCAGGCTGCGCACGTACTTTCTGGAACATATAAAATAGCGAAAACCATGGCCATGATCAGGTTATCCACGTTCCATCGAATACTACTAATGGCGGCGAACGTTATCGTGACGTCGGTTGACCTTCAATGCTTTGTCCGGACTATGAAACTCGAAGGATCATTTAGTTTCTTTTATCGTTTGTTATTTAGGACACACAGATCTCATTCTTTAGTTTATGGCATAAGCTTTCGCAGTGTAGTACTAATTCTAGATTTTCTCATTCTTCAGGTATAACATCTTCTACTTTTCCGATGAACTGCGTAGTATATACTATATGTAATATGTCTAATATTTATACAAACTTGAACATAATGTGTCCGCCCTCTAAAAACGTTCATAAAGTGTCCGCACTTCGCCGCAGCGGAGCGCGGGCACAAATCCTAGTTCTACAAATATACGTAACAAGACAATTATTCTCTTTAGAGAATATCACTATGTCAGACTATGTGTTTCTCTTCAAACCTAAAAGTTTAAACATTTGTAATTGTTAGTTAATAAGGCCTATTGGCTTGGCCTATTGTTTAGGCCCGTTTAGTATGTAGGATTTTCCTATTTAATATTTTTGTATTGTATATTGTTAGTTGAATCTCAGCAATTTACTGTTTGGGTATTCCCTCTTTGATTTCTATACTAATAATCCTTGTTTTTTTTTTTTTTTTTTTTTTTTTTTTTGTGTTTGAATGTTTTTAAACAACTAGAATTTTTGGACTAGTTCATACATTTTGGACCAGTTCATGGAGCGAGGCCGTATCGCTAGACTCGTTTTCTCGTGCTTGTGGATTTTTTACACTTTGTTTAAATCTCGATAAATGTTTAAAGGTTGTCGATTTTCTTCCGAAAGCGCCTGTTTTTGCTTCATTTCCGGTTTTGTTTACAAAAAAAGTTATCTTTTTTGTCTTAAAATTATAGTCTCACTCTAAGACGGAGGGAGTGCCAAAAAGTGTGAAATATTTATGTAAAAAAGATATGTAAACCGAAAATGACTCCAATTCTATTATTAACACTTACACAGTTGCACTCACACCGCTAATGTTTGAGCTTACTTTTCCGCTTCTTTGTTCTTATTTTTGGATTTGTAACGGAGGTTACTTATAAATTCATCAAACACGAATTATTTCTAAGGTCAATTCTCTCAATTCATATTTGTCTTTCATTGCTGAATCAATCCTATGTGTATGCCAAGTGTTCGATAAAATGCCTGACTGACTTATAGTAATTGATTTTGCATTGTTTGTTATTTAAGCTATTGCTGTGGATATGAATTTGAAAATGCTCAACTCAAATGTACGTGTCAGTTGTCATGCAAATGCTAAACATTACAGATGTTTGTTTACTAGGTAGTCATGGTTACTACTTCCCAGTCCCCTTTCTTGCTCAATGTTCGGCCTGGCCCGTCTATGACGTACCCCATAAGCTTGACTCTGCCTCAGGGCTTATTTTTCAATTGGGCCTAGACCAGACGGCTTAGATCCCACCAGGAAGCACACAAGCTTAATGCTGTCTGAACGACCTTTAGGAGCTTCTTTGTCAAGTATGCTAGCTCATACTACTTACTTATCCCTTACTTTGACCCCTTACTTTAATATACTAAGTTTCAATTTCTTAATGTGTTCAGAGACCAGTACTAAGATCTGCAGAAAACTTTAATTTAATATACTAAGATCTGCAGAAAACTTTAATTTAATAAGTTTTGGCCATTGTGACGGGATAGCACTCAATCTGTCTTCGAGGTTTCTATGTGAATTAAATTATAGTTCACTAAAAAAAAACAGGCCACAGTATGACAGATTTTACTGCAAGTTCTGTTTGCTGATCTGCATTCCTTGACATGTATTAGAGAAAACAGTACATCTGAGATGCATTAACTTGAACCTGAAATAGTATTTCTTAGCACGATGTTACTCTACCGCACTATGATTCCTAAGTCTATATTGCTCATCTGTGTCAGCCTCTTTAGCGACCTTAGTTTTTGGAAGCTGTAGTTATGCATTTGATATGCATCTTGGGTTAACGAACCAGTCCTCGTTGATTACACATTGCATCTAGTCGATTGAATTTGTTTCTTCGTCACCTGATGTGCTTGTCAACTATATTGTTACGAAAATCTTGTAATCCACTACATACCTGCTTCTTAATTGAAGTTCAAATGCGAGAGTTTGGCACATGTTATATTGTTACGCTATGAAATCAACGGGAAGTTCAGACTTCTCAAGTATATGGATGTAAGTTGTAGTCACTTGGTCGTAGAGGCACTGATATCTTATTGATAACAGATTTAGAAGGACAAGATTACAAGGCTTGGTGTGCTTCCTCTTTAGGTACAAGTATTATCTCATTTGGTAAATCCAACGTTGGCCCTGTTTTATCAGAACTTATAAGAAAATATAATTTGATACTAGGACAGTGAGGATAAGACGTTGTTAAGACTTATTGTTGCTATTATCCAGTCATGGTATCAGCGAGAAGGTTATGTCAAGTCGCTGGCCGACTTAATTCAGAAGGAATTTCAGAGATTTGGCTCACCTGAGGAGGTAAGTTCTTTTTCAGATTGCTTCCGATCTAGTAATGGTCGGTGGAACTATATAATTATATCTGAGAGATATGTTTTTCGTTATTATGAAATTTGCAGGTCATGATATTTTTTAGAGCTCACGGAGTACCGGAAACTTATGTTAGAGAAGCTGGTGATCAGAATAAAGATCAGATGGGAGGAATGCATTTCCTGCTCTCGGGTGCACTTCTACACCGACTTGGCGGACGCGGTTATCGAAGATTTGCCTCCTGCTACAGCAATGACACCATCAACAAGTGAGATTGAGCGTAGTAGTTTTTCTCGCGACCCGGTTAAGTTTGCTTTCAAGATGCTTCTAGGTTCGTTCTTAGCTTTTATATTGCTACTCCCATCACTCAATAATCTAAGTGTCTAGAAGAGTTCAGAGGTTCAAATTTAACATTGCTTATGAAGAAAAAAGGTAAAATAAAGGAAACATAGTTTACAGTATACAGGTGTCGGGAATTTAAGAATTTTGTTACATTTTACGGATTGGATTTGAGTTGTCTTTTTGTCAACAATGTTTCACCTTGGTACGCTTTATTGTTAACATGTTAGAAAGACCTGTGGACGAAAGAAACACATAGGGCTGTTTTTACTCAGCCATTGTAAATTATGGGTTGAGGGCACAAATATATGTAACTCGATAAAGAGACTTACGACCCTTGAATTAAGAATGATGTGTGGTTTCACTATTATGAATATAGCAGGCCGCAAATCATGATGGATTGCAAGTGTAGGAGATCTGTGTGGTTTCACTATTATGAATAGCAGGCCGCAAATCATGATGGATTGCAAGTGTAGGACATTTGTGCATTCTGCTATTAATTTGGACATTTGCTGAAATTTTTGGTTAGTAGGCTTGTGTATGTCTAGGCTCAATAATCGTCTTAGTTCTGTATGTATGGAAAGCTAAACTATAGAAGCCAAAAGTGGAATTAAATTTAGATAAATTTTGATTTGAATGTTGACGGGATTTTAGTCCAGGTTAAGGTGTAAGTTTTAAGTTCAAGACTATATCATGTGATTATTCGTTATGATTAACATGCTTGACCATGTGATAATTGGAAATTTGAGCGGCAGAGTTGATTATCATTGACAAATTGTGGAGAGGATTGTTGCACATAGGCAGCATTGTAGAATATGTCAACTGATGAAATAGACTGAGCACTAGTTGACGGATAGTTCATGCACACTCAGGGTCCATTTAGAGATTATGTGTCGAAGCCTTGAATTTTGATTGTATAATATTGTGTAGTCTCAGCTCCCAAGTATAATCACTCGTTTATTATCGTCAATTTGGTTCTTTTATAGGCCAAGCTTCTGCACCAGCTACAAATTCTAACTTGAAAGTTACTGAGTGTCTTCATATATCTCAAGTTCTCAACTAATGTTATATTGCCATTTACTCATCTAAGAATGAAAACATGTCTTTTAAATACAGTTAACGAGCAATTACGCAAAAGTATCTATCTTTTCTTACTGTGTGTCCATGTGTTTGTAGGACTCCTGATTTGCGATCCAGAAAATGCCCAAAACCCAGGGCTACAGAATCAGGGCTACCGAACCCTGATGTGGCCACTTGGGATATGCCAAAAAAGAGTTCATCTAAGCCACCCAACCAACCTAAAGAACCCGACTCCAGTCAAGGAAAAACCATCTTCGTCACCAAAATCATTTGGACAGGAGATTGACGACATCTTATCTAAGAAGAGAAAGAAACCTGAGCAGCAAAAGACAAGCAAATTGGATAAAAGAACGCGTAAAGATTCAAAAGGTAACGAGTCAGTTCCCCGAAGGGAGAAACTGAGTAAAACTAGAGGGTCTAATGTGGATATATTTGAAAGCGAAAAACCAGATAGACCCAAGAAGAAAACTACAGATTGTCTAGTGATTTATTTGAAGAAGAGTTGGGGTTTGGTAATCCAGATGCTGGAGGTACCCGATTATGTCCTTTTGCTGCGATTGTTGTTTTTGATCATATGTTAAACTGAGACTTTTAAGTTAACGACACTTTTAAGTTAACGACAGTTATAATTGTGTTAATTATGATCTTGTTAATTTGCTTCCGCTATATGTGTGCTTTGATCCAGGTTTTAAATAATTGTTATGAACTATATAAACCATCAGGCTGAAGCTGGTTGGTGCAGTAATTCCATGTTTCCTTAAAAAGACAAACTACAATGAAGTTGAAGTATTTTTGGTTTTTTGTTACCTGCACTTTGCATAGCTTTAAGAGCTTTGTTTTCCATATTCGTTGCCATATTAGAGATCTTTTGCTGCTGCAATGTTGTTGTGGTGTTGTCTTAATAGCTTCGCAATCTCTCTACACATACACACAAACAGTTCCTTGTCCACTCTTCATCTAGATGTACCACACATTCTTTTGCATATTGATATCCGTAGAATAATACATTAGATGTACCACACATTCTTATGATAACAATTGAAGGTGCAATATAATCTTCAGCATAAAGGGTTATAAGCTAAAGAAAATTTCTGCTACTCTTACCGGCATGAAGTGAGTGATTGATCGATACTACAAAGCAAAAGAGGAGCAATAATTGACAAGCCCAATTTCAAGGGTCAGGGTAAGTTGTTGGATTCTTATTAAGAAAATATTCTTTTGAAAAGTCCTTTTTTTTAACGGCATTTAGATTAATAAAAATAGCTAGCAAGAAGCTAGATAAGAATACAAATTAATATTCGGTACAAACGCAAATAGAGATACTTAAACATAAGCCAATTAAGAATCATCAACTCTACACGATCAAGTAATAGCACGGTGCGATCTTCTCAAATGAAGTCAATCCTTTCTTTGAGGTTCTTTTGAAAAGTTCTTACCAATCGTTTTGATTTACTAAGTAAAAGATATAATTGAATCACATGTATTTCAAGCTTATTGAATTATATTTCTAAAAACTATTTAAACAAATTTAACTAACTATAAACTTTCATAAGCATGTTTCAGTTATCTTGTGCTTATAAACGATCGCCTAATTTTAGTTTAAAAGTTTAAACCACTATAACCGAATAACAAATTAAAGACATCGAATAATAATATAACCCGTAGTAATTGTCGTTATCACTAGCCATCCCAATATTCAAGTGTGTTATTTATACATAGAATGTCTGATGTATAAATCACTTGTATAATTATATTATATATACAAGCTTCAAATTCACACGAATCATTTTTTATATGAACAAATCAAATCACTAGGTAAACAAGTATATATAATTATTAAGTACAACACACATTTTTTCAACCATGGAGTATACCCATTTTGTCCTAAAATGATGTAATAAAAAGTAAAAACATAATCAGTTTTCTTCTTTTTATGTTTTATAAATATAAAGTTTTACCTCTAATCAGTTAAATATGTTTTCAAAAATTAGTAATAGTAGTAATAACTTTGAAGTTAAAGTAATATGTTAATTTGGTCCTAAACCAATTACTTGTTTGGTCCATGTTCTACGGCCCAATATTGTTTGTCGGTTCAACACATAATTTCTAATTTTGATACATGCGAAAAAAGAAACATACTAAAAACAATATATGGAAAGAGGTAACACTATTTAACCCCATCACAATATCTCAAACTAAACACAATATTTAGGGTTTTTGTTTTACGACAAACAACAATGGCCGACGAACCACTGTACAACAACAACAAACGCAAGTACCACGACCCTCCACCGCCACGCGTGTCTGGTTTTTCTGACGTGCCGTCTTACAACAACGTTCCTCCGCCCTTGGACGAGATCCAGATTGCTAAACAAAAACCTCGAGAGATTGCTGCTCGTTTACTGAACAGTGGGGATGTTAAACGACGCAAGTTTGACGATACGTATAACGATAGCCAAGATTACAACGAACCACAAGATCACAAGATGGTGCATGGGAAACCTTTGTTGGACATCTTATCAAAACTATGGCGTGAGTTCATCGCCGATAGTTACTTTGTCTCCGTTCATGACAAACAAGTTATCGATGATCCCACCCCAATAATGTTCTCCTCCAAAGATGCTTATACGGCGGATACCCTTTGTTTCCACACGATTGAATCTGATACTATTACTAATCATGTTTTGAAGCTGAAAAATAAGGTCCCGGTTTTTGAGTCTGTGGTCAATGAATCACCCTACAGTTACGCCGCTTTTGTAGGTTCTTGCAATGGGCTTGTCTTAATCGAGAATGGTGGGACTGATAATCTGATGCCCACTTACATTGTAATTCATCCTATAATCAAACAATGTTATGTGCTGCCAAAGTTACCATATGTAAATACCGAAGCACCATGTGGGCTTGGTTTCGATTCCTCCACCAACACTTTTAAGATGGTGTGTGTATATCCCAATCCAAACTACCCTTATGATCAATGGACCATGGTGCATGTACTTGGCACTAACTACTCATGGCACAGAATACCCCAAGTTCCGTCTTATGATATAGATGGTGATGGTATATTTGCTCATGGTTGTTTGCATTGGTTGGTTGATTACGAATCTGTCGAAGATGATCACGAAGATGGTGCAAGAGAAGTAATATGGTTTGATGTTAAAAATGAAGAATTTGGGTTGATTAAGCCTCCAATGATAAAAAGTAAGCCTACGAAAAGGAAATATAACGATTCTGGATCCGATCATTTGGTAAATCTAGACGGCCAAGTTGGATATTTTGTTAATAAGACAACCGAGGTTTGGGTACTTAACCACAAGAAAGAATGGATGCTACACTGTGGTTTTGAAGACAATGAATTTCTGCATGACGGCTCTATAGAGGTTTTAGGCTGTCTAAACAAAGACGGAGACATATTAATTAAAGTGACCAAATTCAGGATTCAAAAGAAATGGTTCTACATTTACAACCTCAAAAATAGAGTTATACACGAAGCACGCATCGATGGGTTTGATTTGGAAGATGTATGTGCAATGGACATAGTTATGCTTCCTAATAGCCTGTGTGACATCATCACAAATTCCAATTTGTTCAAAAAAAGAGCTTGAAGAAAGCATGGAGCGTTTTTGGCAGAGATAAGCATAGAGTTTTAAATCCGAAGTCTAAGATTAGTATTGGTCTCGTATAATTTTTTGGTTGCTTAGTTTATCATTTTTGCTTTCTTGTTTACATCAACAACTGGTATTCTGGTAATCTTAAGCAACAAGATGTTTTTGTTTCATCCAAATTTCTTTCCTCTTATCTTAAAGTGTTTACTTTTCCAATAAGTTGTTAATTGTTCCGACTATCATTACTTCTATCGTAAAATAAGTGAATCCATTTCCAATAAGTTGTTAATTGTTCCGACTATCATTTACTTGAGCCCTCCTTTATTATGTTCATCATGACGAAATTAACTTGTCAACTTTAGCCCATTCATGGTAGTAGTAAATTAAATCACCATTTTCGGCTTATTTGATTTCGGGCTTATCATTCATAAGATCACTTTGTGTGCTTATCTTGAACTTTTCGGCTTACATATACGAGTTATGACATACTAAACTTGTATAAAGCCAAAAAGTTTCAAAATAAGCCACAAAAAGTGTGCTAAGCCCAAAACTAAAGTAAGCCATAAGCAACAGACCAGTAAACCGGATAAAAGAACACTAAAAAGCTTTGCCAACGAGTCAGTGTTCGATTCACAATCACAAAAAACGTTGCTGCCCTTTTGCGATAGGTATAAGTAGTTTAGTAATAGGTTAAAATAGATAAATTAGCTGCGAAAGAATTAGATATGGATACACAAAAGCAACTCTGTGTTGGGAACCAAGAACTAAAAAGAAGCAATTGAATTATACAAGTCAAGACTTTCATTAACTTAAGAGTAACATATGATCAAAAACACCAATTGTAGTCAAAAGTACATAATTGGGTACCTCCAGCATCTGGCTTGTCTTAAAGCTGTTTTCCTCTGGTGGAGTCCCGTTCTTAACCTTGAGAAGTAACTTCATAATTTTCCGCTCTTTTTGTTCATCCGGAGACAGCTCTTCTTCATCATCTTCATTCAACAATGTACCAAAGTACTGGTAATCTTCTGGCTTCATAAGAGGCAAACCATCTGGCATCTCTATACATCTGATTCCTATTTTCTTCGGGAATCGAATAGAGCGGTGTTCCTAAAGGAGTCGGTGTAGCAAGAAGCTTTATCTCAGGTGTTCTGATAGGAACATACGAAGGTGGTGGATCCAAAATCTTGTACCCTTCTTGAGGAAACATTACATCGAGCTCTTCGTCAGTGAACGCGCGATTCCTATCTTCAATGTCTTTCTCGTGTCTTGCCAAATTATACTGCACGGGGATCATAGCAGCACGCATTTGTATAGCTTCTGGGCTTGGAGTGACTAGATCAACTGCACCAAACGGGGTTACACCAGGTGTATATGCTGCTGCTGGTGTAGCCCCGCCAGGTGTCGCACTACCCATAGTTGCTGGTGTCTAGTCCCACCTTGAGCTATGACGTTTTGGAGTCGGTCTAGCCATATCAGACAGCTTAGGTGTGGCGTCGCATGCCATACCAACTGGCATAGCACCCGGTGTGACACCACCTGCTGGGGTGGCATCTGAATCAGTGACACGACCAGGTGTAGGAGTTTCATCCCATCTGTTTTTCTGGGATAACAAATGAGTTGCATCCCCCGTTTTTCCTGGTGTCGGGGTAGCATCCTACCTTCCAATACCGGGAGTTGAGTCTGGCATATCCCAATCAGAACCCGACTTTGCTTTCTTTGCAACCTGAGACTGATCCAAGCTGTCCCACCTCTTTGAGCAGGTTGTACCAATCCCCAACTCTCCTGAATAAATCACTAGACCATCTGCAGTTTTCTTCTTGGGTCTATCTGGTTTTTCGCTTTCAAACATATCCACATTAGACCCTCCAATCTTGCTCAGTTTCTCCCTTTGGGGCACTGACTCGTTATCTTTTATTCTTTATGCGTTCTTTTATCCAATTTTCTGGTCTTTTGCAGCCCAGGTTTCTCTCTCTTCTTAGAGAAGATGTCGTCGATCTCCGGCCCAAATGATTTCGGTGTCGAATATAGTTTTTCCTTCACTGGAGTCTATTTCTTTAGCGTTGGTTTGGGTGGCTTAGGTGAGCTCTTTTTGGCATGTCCCAAGTAGCCACATCAGGATCTGTAGCCCTGGTCTTGATGTCTTAGATGAACTCTTTTTGGGCATTTTCTGGATCACAAATTCGGAGTTCTGCAAATACATGGACAAACCGTGAGAAAAGATTGATACTTTTTGCTTCATTGCTCGTAAAGTGTATAAACAGACATGCTTTCATTAATTGAGATATATGAAAGACTCGAAGTCAGTAACTTTAAGTTAGAAGTCGTAACTGATTAACAAAAGAACCAAATTGACGATAATAAAGGAATGATTATACTTGGGACTACACAAGTATTATACAAATTTGTTTAAAGGCTGCGACATATAAATTCTAAATTGACCCTGAAAGTACATGAAGTAGTGCTCAGCAACAATCCTATCCACAATTTGTCAATGAAAATCAGTTCTTTTGCCCAAATTTCATTTATCACATGGTAAAGCATGTTATAATAGCGAACCTAATCACGTTATATATTCGTAAACTTAAAACTTACACCTTAACCTAGACTAAAAGGAAATTTACTGTCTTAAAATTTTCAAAACTTAACTAAATTTACTTCCAATTTTGGATTATTTTTTTGCCATTCACATCACATCATCTGAAGTTTAACGGCTTCTAGAGTTTGACCAATAAATGTCAGCAAATGTCCAAATTACTAGCAGAATGCACATGTCCTGACCTTTTTTCTTCATAAGCAATGTTAGATTTCTAGACGCTTAGATTTTTTTTTTGAAAGGCAATACTTTTATAACAAAACAAACCATAGTACAAACAAAAGGCAGCCCTGAATTAACCAGATAGATTATTGAGAGATAGGAGTAGCAATATAAAAGCTAAGAACGAACCTAGAATCATCTTGATATCAAACTTAACCGGGTCTTGAGAAAAACTGTTGCGCTCACTCTCACTTGTGGATGGTGTCATTGCTGTAGCAGAAGGCAAGGCTTCGATAATAGCGTCCGCCAAGTCAGTGATGAAAGTAGAATTGCACCTGAAAGCAGGGACACGGCCCCAATTTTCAACGCCAGATTCAAGGGCCAACTCCTTATATTCCATGTCTATCTCTTCTAGAGTTTCTATGTGCTCACACACAAAGCTACACATTCAAAACAACACCTACTTAACATTAATGGATTGACAATATATGAGCATTCAATAGTGACAAAACTGTCTGATCTTTTGTACAGGTTGGGTAGACCCGAAAAGATGTAACACACAGTTAAAAGCAGCAATTACTGAACCTCGGGTCGTACAACACGTATTCATACTTATATCAAAATCAGATATAGAGAAAGATCAATAACAAATGACTTGCAGAAATATTACCCAACGGGCACTACTAGGAGACTCTTTACACCACCTTTACCAAGCTCAACAAGTACTTCATCAGTGTAAGGCTTCAACCACTGAACGGGCCCAACTCGACTCCAGAAAACATAACCAAAGTAAGTGATAAAGAAACTATCATACGTGTCTGATTGTTTTAGTATCTACCAGATTGCAAGGTTGAACCGTTATTATTAAATGGATCACCTGATAAGCGTAGTTTGTGGTCATTGTCGACTCCTCTTGCTTTAAGTTCTTGCATGATTAAGTAAATGCATTCCCCCATCTGATCTTTATAGGTCACCTGCCTCTCTAACATAAGTTTCCTGTACTCCATGGGCACTGAAGAATATCATGACCTAGAAATGATATTATAACGAAAACAGATCTCTCAGATGCTATCATGGTTCCAGTGATCATCAAAAGATTATAGTCAACCTGAAAAGGATCTTACCTCCTCAGGTGAGCCGAAACTTTGCAATTCCTTCTGAATTAAGTCAGCCATGGACATGACATAACCTTCTCGCTGATACCAAGACTGGATAATAACAACAGGAAGTCTTGACAGCATCTTGTCATCACTGTGAGAATATCATATTATAATTTCTTATAATTTTTGCTAAAATAAAATGACTACAGTGTTGGATTTACAAGATGAGATCATATCTTTACCTAAAGAGGCTTTGGGGAACATGAACGCCTGAACCAGTTGTAGAAATTGAATATCAGTGCCTCTACGACTAAGTAACTACAACTTACATCTATATACATGAGAATTCTGAACATACAGTTATTTTCATAACATTACAATATAACATGTCCAAACTCTTGCTTTTAAACTTCAATTAAGAAGCAGGTATGTAGTGGGTTACAAGATTTTCGTAACAGTATATATAGTTGACAAGCAGATCAGGTGACGGATAAACAAATTCAATCGACAATGTGTAATCGGTGAGGATTGGTTCGTTAACCCAAGATGCATATCAAATGCATAACTACAACTTCCATGTGCAAACAGTTACCTGCTGAACAGCTTCCTCAGTGAACGGGTACCAGTAACGCATCGCAAAAGAGACATTTGTTGGTACGTCCTTTGCTTCAAGTGCCATTTTTAAGACAGTCAGGCATTTTATCAAACAGTTGGTGTACACATACTATTCAGCAATCAAAGACAAATAATTAAGTGATTTTACCTTAGGGTTCCGTGTTTGGTGAATTTGATAGTAATTAAGTTACAAATTCAAATCGAAAATAAGCAGAAAGAAGCTGAAAAATAAGCTCAAAATTAGCGGTGTGAGTGTGACTGTGTAAGTGATAAATAACAGCCAGCATTTGTTTGGTGAAAAAAAAGGCGTTTTTGGAGTCATTTTTGGTTTACTTTTGTAATTTACCATTGTATCCCTTAGTCAATAAATATTTAATTACATATCTTTTTACATAACAATTTCACAAAATTTCATACTTTTTTTTAAAACGATACTGGAAATGAAGAAAAACAGGCACTTTTGGAAGAAAATCGACAACATTTACTCATAACTGTTAAGCTCATTTGGGGCGCATAATTGTTATAGGATCGTGACTTCAGCTTTTACCATAATTGTTATAAGTAGTGAAAATCTTTTGAGAAAATCTTGCATTACGATAATGAACTTGAATCCCTTTAGAAGCTTGTAAAACAACAATCTATTGAGCAAGGTTGATCGAAAAATATCCCATGACTTAAACTTGCACCACGTGTACACATCATACCCATCATCTCAAACAAGTAATTTTCGTGAGACAACAAAGCAACTCGACTTTTGAAGTGAAATAAATACACCATACTGCAAAAACTTCAAACCAACCTAGTATTTTTTTTTTTCAATGTCTTGCATGGACATGTGAACTTCTGAAACCAACGTGACTCTCGGATAGAAGCCCATTAACATTTTGATCTTATCTTGTGATAGTTTGTATGCCCATAATAACTTACACCACATGAGGATACAAGCCCATTAACATTAGTCCTATATATATATAACACTACTAACCCTAACACATACATACCTCTTGCAGCCACCAAAAACACATTTCTCTTTCTCTTTCACACATCACAAACCTTGAGCAGCCGCCATGAATTTTGGGCGCGTGTGGCATGTTTCATGGTGTAACTTTTGTGGTGGAATTTTCTCGAGTTTAGATTATCTTCATAAACGCAACATTGTAAGTTTTTTGCTATTTGTTTCTTCTTTTTATATAATATTCTTTTTTTGGATTTGATTTGGCCAAAAACCATGGATGCAGATATGCTTAATCTTACAACATAGAATTTTTGCTATATTTAAACACCACTTTTGTGCATGAAAGAATAATTTATTTGTCTTTGTGAAACAATTAAAACCTTTCTTCTCGCTTCACACAGCTTTTTGGGATGACACATGCTTCTCTCACTGTGATTTTCCTTCGGTTCTGCACACTGGACCGCAAAATCCGTAAGTCCTTTTGCCAATTGTGTAGTATATAGCAAAAGATTGATTATGCCATCAAAATTTAACTAAAAATTTATCAAGATTTAAGACCAAACTGCATAAAGCTATCCATTTGCACCCGTTTCAGCTTTGGGTCAATCTCTTTTGTCAAACATTCTAATATTTAATTAGGTACGTGTTTATAAGAAGTTTCTGGGTCGTCAAATAACACAAGTGGTACATAGGAGTTTGTGCTCGATCCAAATCTAAATGCTACCCTTTGATATAACACTACATGCTTTGTATGTTCCTAAATTTTTTTCATGAAGTTAAGCTATGCTTAAGTAGTTTATTAGTAGTATTCACTACGTAATAAAAAATTATAAAAATTTATCTCTTGTGTTTGTGCAGCGTAACAAGAAGACATGTTCATAAAAATTTATCTCTTGTGTTTGTGCAGCGTAACAAGAAGACATGTTCACAGCCTCTTTAAGGCGCTCATCATTAGCCGTATACATTACATCCACAGTGGCGTCTACCACATCCTTCAATAGTACACAATATATAACAACAATATATAACAACGCCGACATGTTCTTGTCACCAACAATCATAACACCACAGGCACCATCTACTTTCTCGTTCAAAATTTTGGCACTTCAAATCTCTTTGTTGTCATAATATGGAAAAACGCATCCTCCCTCTCGGTGGTAGCTCCTTTAGTGGATTATGTGCTCTTCATGGTATAAGCGTCATCTTGACATGTGAAAGGGAAAAAAATGTGTTTGTCTATGATTACAAGCATGCAGCTGAGAATTTAAAGCCAAACCTGGATGGTTCCATGTCTCGGGATTTCATCAAATCCCTCTGATCCAAACTTGATTTGCGTTCAGACTTGATAAGTGTCAACTTTATACAACTTTAAGAGAGTCAGCATTTTGTCATTTGTTTTTTTTTTCAATACTTAAGTCATATGTGGGTCGGTAAATTAAAACTAAACTTTTTGTAATACAAAACGCTGAATTAAGATGAGTCGAGAAGTAGTAAACAAGGAAGTCGATATTGTATGTGTGTTTGTGATCATATTGGCGTAACCGAGGAGTTTGAGACACCGGTGCTCCATAGAGGCTTTTTTGTGTGTGTTCATACTCAGCTGACTTCGAATTTGTCGGTTTTTTATTGGCCACTCGTATCTGTTTTAAGTATGTTATTTTATTTGCAGGTTGTGTTTTGGCATCCGCTTTGGATGTGGTGTCATCTAGTTCTAGTATTTTTTTGCTTCTTTATCAGATATACTTTATATGATGCTTTGATCTTAAAATAATACACCTATGACCTATCCCAATTTGGAAAGCACGTATCTCATAATCTTTTTAAGCACATTTTTAAAGATCATTTTCTCTTGTAAGATTCCATAAGTGCCAATAATGACCATTTTTATATACAAGCATCTGCATCTCAATAGTAACTTTTGCATTTGCAGCTATTGAATACGACACATTATCTGGTTGGTGTGGCTCGCATGACCACTGGTAATTCTCCACTTTTACAGACCCCAAATCGCGATATTGTACTTCTTCTCATCAGCCTTGCCACAGGTAAAAAACACATGGAGTTCATCCATTCGCGACATCATGAAGTGGACTCTTTTGATTCCACCCTGATGCGGCTTATATAGCCGGCTTATGGCTTATTTGTTTTTCGGCTTATGATTCATAGGTTATCTTGTTGTAGCTTATTTTATAACTTTTCGGCTTATATGAGACTAGCAGGGTGCCCACGCGTTGCGGCGGCGGGTACCCTATAACATAATTTCTGACGAACAAATTTTTTTACTTTTATGTTTCTTTTACAAAAACCTTTCAAAAGACGTAAAGTTATGGCTTGACTAACTTTATGTAGCCGGTTATGTTTTTCTTCCTTTGAACATAATTGATTACGTTTTATTTATGTTTTAATTGGTTGTAGCTTGTTTATATTGTAAAATGTGAAAATGTTGTACTGTTGAGTAACAGGTGTTCTAGTTATGTGTTTTAATGTATCTGCGCATTTAAAGGTTGTAATTTTAGTTTTTTAACTTGTATTACTATTATGTAAATGTTATTTAGTTGTGTTAAAAAGTTGCATTAAAAGTTGTACGACATGCTTGAGTAGTTGTATTACTTATTTTTTTGCTTTTAATAAATAAGAGAATGTAATAATATGTATTATTCTACATTTAATAGTATACAATGTGTTTCAATAATTGTATAAAAAAAATTCATTGATGTAGAAAGAGATTTTATATATGTTTTTAGTTGTTTGCATTAAAGGTTGTATAATGTGTTATAAAAGTTAGATTACTTAAACCATTTTTTAGTTTGTGCATTAAAAAAAGGTACATAATTTTGATTTAATGTTACTACTTAAATTTTTTGTGCATTAATTATAAGAGAGGGTTCAAAATGAATTATATGAGATATGAATAATATGTATTTTTTTATTTTAAGAATATTTTAAAAATATATTAATTATGATGTTTAATACTTTAATTAATGTATACTTGTAACATATACTAATTTATAACAATAAATTTATAAGTGGATTTAATAATTGTACCATAAGCTATGTTATACTTAAGGTTTAGAAAAAGTTATGTTTAATTAACTTGTACATTAAGCTTTTATATTTGTATTACTTAAATATTAAATAAGAGAGAGATACCAATCTCTTTTATATGTAATATAGATGTTAGCGTATTTAGAAAATTGGAGAGTGGTGGGCATAAATTTTTTTGACAATAATAAGGGGGAAAAAATCTAAAATCTGAATAACAAATGGAAGGGTAAATGTCATATACACCCAATGTACTTTTCCAGATTATTCATTATACCCATTATACAATTTAATGTGAAAAATACCCATTTGAATAAGATTTCAAACTTTGACTTTTTTTAATTGTTGGACCGGGCCCACTACTTGGGTTACCAGTTATATCCAAAAACCTAACCTAACAATCGATCAAAACTGTCGATCAAAACACCCATTTCATCTTCTTCCCCAAAAAAACATAACTTTCACCCCCATTTCATCTCTTCCCCGATCCAGTATTCGATCATCTTCTTTCCCCAAAAATACTTCTCCATTTCCCCAGGAACACCATTTCGCCTTCTTCTTCCCCCAAAGGTATGTTACCTTAATTCATTATTAGAACCCTAAATCATTAATAATTATTAGAATTCTATTCGTTTATATTGTTTTAGGTAATTCATTTGTTTATATTGTTTTGTTATTGATGATCGTTAATTCATGATTAGAACCCTAAATCATTAATAATTATTAGAACTCCATTTGTTTATATTGTTTTGGGTAATTCATATGTTTATATTGTTTTGTTATTGATTGAATTTGTTAGTTTGCTTCAAGAGTAGTGGCACCAAGCAAATTTTTGTAAGTTAATATTTGGGTAAAAATACGTCAAAATATTCAGTCAAGCAAAACTAGGTTGTTTTAGTATGAATTGAATTGAAATCTTATGAACTTGAGAGAGTAGTCACCCTAAATCATTAAGTTCCGAAGAGAGTAATCACCCTAATTGAACCCCATAAGGCTGAGTTAGAGCCTATTGTTTGATAGAAAGTATTATACCAGTATAGATTTTTTGCTTGGTAAGACATTGGTAGTATGGATCATTGTAGTAAAATCATAGCAGTTACATATGGGTTAGGGTATTTTGCTTTTGTGAAAGTGATATAATTTCATATAACTCCTATTTAGCTATATTTTGTTTAGATTGATTGAGTTAAGGGTATGTTGATACATTGATTTTCATTGGGTTCGGATTAAAGTTCTCGGAATCTCCTCGAATTGATCTCGGCTCTAAGTGGAATGATTTGTTCTTGGTTAATAAAAAGGTGATGGTTTGTTTATCTATTTTAAACTAATGACAAATAAGTAAGTGTCAAAGAGTAGAATTAAAGCTTTGAAAGATTGAACTAAATTGACAAGTTAAAAATAATTGTTTGAAAACTTAAAGATTATATTAGAGAAATAAATGGACACTCAATAAAACTAACACTTGGAAAACTTTGTAAAAATATGAACTTAGTCGGAAAATACTAAAAGAAAGTAAGATCGGAATATAGCAAAACAACTCAAATCGGAATAATTGAAAATGGAGTGATCGGAATATATTCCGATCAAATGATCGGAATGTTTGAGAATGACAACTGATCGGAATAAGGGAAAGAGTTGCAATCGGAAAATCCCAGGAACAACCAAAACGGAATGTGCAAATACAAGCTAAAATCGGAATATAACAAAAAGTGTCAATCGGAATACTGGAAATAAGGCTCAGATCGGAATAAACATAAACCCTTTTCCAATCCTACGATCGGAATAAGGTGTTGAGCTCTCGTCGGAATATACACAATCGGAAAAGGGTTTCACCTTTTCCGATCACTCTTTGATCCGAAACTTATGCTAGGGTAATAAGCTATTGGAATAAGCTAAAACCCAAAACTAGCGCGAATCCAATATTAAGCTGATCAAATAAGCACTTAAAACAACTTTTCTAACTTTAAATAAGCAAACTTATAAATCAAATAATAAAAAGATAAACTTTTTAAGAAAACTTATAAAAAGAAAATAAGCAAAACTAACAAATAAGCCAATAAGCACAAGGATCTTAAAGCTTATTCAAATAGAGACTTAAGGAAACATAAAAAGATTAACTTTTTAAGCACAAAATCATTGATGAACAACACGGATCATACGAGATTTGTACCAAAATCAACCAAAATCAAAGAAAGGAAAAATGAGATTAAAGATTAAAAACTAAAAACTTGAACTTGATTAATGGAAAATAATACAAATGTTTGATCTTGAATGAAAAAGATGAAAACTAGTGAGAGAAAGTTTAGAACTTTCTCTCTCTAAAACTAGAGAGAATGAAAAAACTAAAAAACTACCTAAAAAACTAAGTGTCATTTTTTTGTGAAGTAAGGCCATATATATAGGCGTGTGGAATGGGTTTGTGAATAGGCTTTGGTATCGGGCTTCTTTTCTCCTTTCTTCTTTGGTCTTCACGCTTCCTTAAATAAACGTTTCCGACTTTGGATTTTTAGAAGTGTCGGTGAATAATTCCAACTCGTCTTATAATCTTTTGTTTAATAGACTCGAGTTCTTTGACATATATGAATCTTCCATCTTTGGCTCTATTCTTCGATAAATCTTCAAATAGGCACAATGACTTCAAATCTTTTGCATCTCTTGGACAATAGACTTCGTCTTGAGTCTTTTTCCTCGATAAAACCCGTGCAATCCCATGTTTTCTTCAATATTCATCCGGTTGACTCTGAAAACACAATAACCACGCATAATTCCAAACAAATGATATTAAATACGTGTTTTGGTCTTGTTTTAGCCAGAAATAAGTGGTAAAAGGATGGGTGTTTTCACACCTATCAAATCCCCTACACTTAACCATTGCCATGCCCTCATGCAATGCTTAGCGATAAAGCAATTTTACACTCTTCTCATAATCAATCAACCTTGGCCTTATTAAAATATTACTAAACGAAAAATCAAAGTACTAAGAGAAATTAAAACTTTAATGCAAACAAGAGGATAGAAAATAGCTACGTGGAAATAACTTGCAAAGAGACCGAGGACTTACATTAGGGCTTCGGTGCTGCGAAGATTTATCACCCTCAAGTTTCACGTTCCCCAAACTAAGCTTAAAAACGAGATCATTGTTATTATAAGTTAGCAATTCAAACACTTGCACACATGGCTTAATTAAATGCTTAAACTCCCTTATTCCTAGGTGTATCTCTTATATTTTATTTTTGTCTTAGAATATGATCATGAAGATGCATTTTTGGACTTATTTCGATAGTTTATTTAGGCTGAAAGCAAAGTAGGACGATTTGATCAATAGTTAGCTAGAGGACAAAATCTCTTAAAACTGCTTCTCGGGATATCAAAAAGTTCATATCTTGGCATAACTTGGTTCACGATTTGAGACCTTTCTCGGGCCGATATTTGGCATGTACTTCATACTTCACATCTTGAGAGACGTTCTTGAGATAATGGTCTTCTCTTCGTTATAGAGTTTCTTCACTTGGAGACTTTTGAGGGGTACTCCAACTTGTTGACCACGACTTCATGATTATTTCTTCAATCTCTAATTGGGATTTTGAGATACAACGATCCGCCTTCTTTTCGGACTTGGATCTATTCATCCTCATACCTTGTTAGGGTCTTTTCGGATAGACTTCTCCATGATCTTTATGGGAGTTGATTGCTTTTCGTCGTGAGTCTTGATCGTTCATATTGATTTTGGGAATAATGCTTTTCACATCACTTCGGATCTTCAGCAATAAAATTGAATCCTCATGCCTTGTTAGGGCCTTTTCGGACTCGCCAATCTTCGCGCCCCGCTTCATAAGTTATGCCTTGGCTATAAACTCTTATCATTACCGAGCAACTTTTAAACGATCTTGGGCTAGAAGCTAAGTAACTTTTCAAATCGTACGACCTTACTTATTGCAGATAATTTATTAGCAAGTGATGGGAGAATAGGCAAATAATTACACCAAGTGAGCTTGCGCAAGAATACCGACTTATAATTGACTCTATCATTTCTCGTTCTCCACAATTTAAAATCTCAAGTAATGAGACTCGTGGATGCTTAGCCTAATAAACCAATTAAGGTCTACACGGTTAAGGATACTAGCTAGAATAAACTTGGATAAGTCTATTCGGGTTGAGTCAAAATAAACGCAACGGGCCTAATATGTCAAAGACTTCTAAACTAGCTACACCACTTTTATTAATATTTTTGACTTTATTGCGGGATATATACATATGAAAGCAACGAGAAAAATTTAAAAATTACGACTAAATGGCCAAAGTTAATTAAAAATTTGAAAAATGTTGAAAAAGATGATTTTTCCAGTTAAATGAAGGCATTTTCATGGAAAAGTCCACTTAAAACTTTGATAGAAGTCCCCCCTACACTTAAGATAAACATTGTCCTCAATGTTTTAAGCATGTGGGAAAAGTCTCCCCTACACTTATGGCATTGTGCACGTTGGTTAACTCAAGTTAAGGAAGAGACGACTAAAGTGATCAATTTCAAAATGTGAGTATGAAGAAAATTGAATCACGATAGTTGAGAGATAGAACCGGATTTCGGATAACACGGGAGCACGGTTCTTCACAGGTTCCAAGAGTGCATTCATCCCTGTAATCACATCACCACACAAAGACAAACACCTATATAGGTCCCCCTACACTTAGGAGGTTAAAATAGAAAAGGATAGATACTCGGGCTGCCTCCCGAGGAGCGCTTGTTTTTTATGACCGAGTCACGAGCCTGACTCGACCCAAAGTTAGTTCATGGGGAACGTGGTGTGGGATGGAATCATCTCCTGAGAGATGTCCTCACCAAAGTACAACTTCACTCGTTGGCCATTCACCTTAAAATTAGGTCCATTAGGTTGAGCAAGCTCGAGAGTACCATATGGAAAAATTTGGGCAATGGTGAATGGGCCGGACCAACGAGATTTCAGCTTGCCCGAAAAGATTTTCAACCGAGAGTTAAAGAGTAAAACTTTGTCTCCAACTTGGAACTATCGGTTTTTAATCTTAGAGTCGTGAATGAGCTTAGTCTTTTCCTTATAGATCAAAGAATTTTCATAAGCCTCATTCCGGAGTTCATTCAGCTCATTAAGTTGGATCTTGCGAAGGTCACCGGCTTTGTTGGAATCAAAATTAGCCCACTTCAAGGCCCAGTAAGCCTTATGCTCCAACTCAATGGGGAGGTGGCACGCTTTCCCGTACACGAGACGATATGGTCTACAACCAATCGGAGTCTTGTATGCGGTACGAAAAGCCCACAAAGCATCATCAAGTTTATCAGCCCATGAGGTACGATGCTCTCCCACGATTCTTTCAAGAATTCGCTTTAATCCTCGGTTAGAGATTTCAGCCTGGCCATTAGTTTATGGGTGGTAGGCTGTGGAAAGACGATGATTTACACCGTACTTAGCCATGACTCTAGCAAATTGGTCATTGCAAAAATGAATCCCGCGATCACTAATAATGGCACGAGGCACACAGAATCTAGCGATTAGAGATTTAAAAAATTTACAAACCACCCTTGCGTCATGAGTAGGTAAAGCTTTGGCTTCAACCCACTTTGAAACGTAGTCAACGGCTACAAGGATGTATTTGTTTCCTTTGGATGAAGGGAATGGCCCCATAAAGTCGATACCCCAAACATCAAAGATTTCACATTCTTGTATGAAATTCTGAGGCATCTCGTCTTTATGTGTGATCGTGCCTTGTTTTTGGCAAGCATCACAATGTTTAACCATCTCGTGAGCATCACGGTAAATGGTGGGCCAATAAAATCCCGATTCAAACACTTTTTTGGCGGTGTAGTTGGGACCAAAGTGACCACCGGTGGGTCCTTTGTGGCAAGCGTCAAGGATTTCTAAAGCTGTCGGTCCATCAACACATCGGCGAATAATCAAGTCGGCACATTTTTTGAAAAGATACGGGTCATCCCAAAAGTAAGTCTTAATGTCGTTGAAGAACTTTTTCTTTTGTTGGGATGTTAACCCTTCCTTGAGAATTCCACCCGCTAAGTAGTTTGCAATGTCCACAAACCACGGGGTTTCATCAGAATTCGAGTTGATAGACATTAAGGTCTCCAGGGGAAAAGAATCATTGATTTCTTTGTTCGGATGATCCCCTTGGTAAGGATCCTCAAGTCTACTGAGATGATCCGCGGCTAGGTTTTCAGCTCCTTTTTTATCGCGAATTTCGATTTTAAATTCTTGCAGTAGCAAAACCCAGCGAAGAAGTCTTGGTTTGGAATCTTGTTTAGTTAACAAGTACTTCAACGCGGAATGATCGGTGTAAACGATTGTGGTGGAAAGGACAAGATAGGGGCGGAACTTTTCAAAGGCATAGACAACAGCTAAAAGCTCTTTTTCGGTTGTCGTGTAATGCAATTGAGCCCCCGTCATTGTCTTGCTAGCGTAGTGGATTGGTTGGAAGTGTTTGTTCACTCTTTGGCCCAGAACCGCACCAATAGCAAAGTCACTAGCATCGCACATCAACTCGAAAGGTAGCTCCCAATTAGGGGTAACCAAGACGGGTGCCTTAGTTAGCTTATCCTTAAGCAAGTTGAAGGCTTCAAGACACTCTTTGGAAAAGATAAAAGGAGTATCTTCTTCCAAGAGGTGGGTCATCGGGCGAGCGATTTGGGAAAAATCTTTGATGAATCGACGGTAGAAGCCCGCATGACCAAGGAAACTTCTCACATCCTTCACTGTTGAAGGTGGAGGCAACTTAGCGATAACATCGACTTTAGCACGGTCTACTTCAAGACCGGCTTTGGAGATCTTGTGTCCTAACACGATGCCCTCTTTTATCATGAAATGGCATTTTTCCCAATTAAGAACAAGGCGAGTGTCGTCACACCGCTTCAGCATACGTTCTAAATTGGCAAGGCAAGCAAAGAAAGAATCGCCATAAACCGAGAAATCGTCCATGAATACTTCCATAGTGTCTTCCACCATGTCATGGAATATAGCCATCATACACCTTTGGAATGTCCCAGGAGCATTACATAAACCAAAAGGCATGCGTTTGTAAGCAAATGTTCCATAAGGACAAGTGAATGTGGTCTTTTCTTGGTCCTTGGGATCGATGGGAATTTGAAAATACCCGGAGAAACCGTCTAAGAAGCAGTAATAGTCATTTCCTGCAAGTCGCTCGAGCATTTGATCCATAAAAGGAAGAGGAAAGTGATCTTTTCTCGTGGCATCATTGAGCTTGCGATAATCAATACAAACTCTCCACCCAGTAACGAGACGAGTGGGAATCAACTCGTTGTGTTCATTAGAAACAACGGTTATTCCGCCCTTCTTGGGCACACAATGGACGAGACTTACCCAAGGCGAATCCGAAATAGGGTAAATCAAGCCGGCATCTAGAAGTTTGATAACCTCTTGTTTGATGACGTCATGAATTTTAGGATTAACCCTTCTTTGGCTCTGGATTGCGGGTTTAAAGTCATCTTCCATGAGAATCTTGTGAGTACAAAAGTTTGGATCAATTCCGCAGATGTCGTAAATTTTCCAAGCAATTGCCTTCTTATGATCTTTAAGCACAACGATGAGGCGAGTTTTCTCTTCTTCTTTCAAGTCCTTAACAATGATGACGGGCGACTTCTTCTTATCTTCAAGGAACACATACTCGAGATGGGGCGGCAACTCCTTAAGTTCTAAATCCGGAGGATTTTTGATGGGAGGCGTTTTCAAAGTCGGAGCATCGATAGCAATAACCGTGGGAGATGGTGAAGAAAGATTATCTTCTTTGAGAAGGTTTTCAAAGAAATGCATGTCTTCATCCCCATTGGTGGGAGAATCGTCATTTGCTAAGTTCACATCTCCCATGGTGGCTTCAAGATCTTTCCAAAACAAATCACTTTCTCCAAATAGAGACAGTGATTAATCAATAGAGGAAACGGTCTCAACATTGGGAAGAGAGGTAGGAATATTTTTACAAGCATCAATAAAGTGTACTTCACAAGCCTCATCCAGAACGTCAATACAATTAACACTCTCGTATGAATAAGGTTGTTTAGACAACTTTCCCATGTTGAAGACGATTTTATCGTCACCCACTCTCATGATAAGCTCATCGGCTTCAACATCGATGAGAGTGCGACCGGTCCCCAGGAATGGACGACCAACAATTAATGGCACACGAGGGTCCATCTCGTAGTCGACGACGACGAAATTCGCAGGAAAAGTGAATTTGTCGACTCCTACAAAGACGTCTTCGGCTATCCCCACTGGATAAGCAACCGTACGGTTAGCTAATTCCAAAGTCATTTTGGTGGGGACTAGCTCAGGGAGAGATAATTGCTTCCAAACGCTTAGAGGCATTAGATTAATACTGGCACCTAGATCGGCTAGGGTCATGCAATTCTCTACTCCCGGGAAGTTACAAGGGATTAAGAAACGCCCCGGATCACCAAGCTTGGTTGGCAATTTCCTTAAGAGTACTGTAGAGCAATTCTCATTAAGTTGGGTGTTAGCAATATCAAGAAGCTTCTCCTTGTCGCTAAGAAGATCTTTGAACATTTTCGCGTACTTAGGCATGTGAGCGAGAGCCTCAGCGAAGGAGATGTTGAAATTCAATTGTTTGAACATTTTAAGAAAGTTCGAAACCTGAATATCGTCCTTGCTTTTGAGCTTCTCTTTCCTCAACCTAGATGGATAAGGTATATCGAAAGAAGAGGAAGTCTTTGGGATCGAAGGATCACTCACATCCTTGGGTGGAGGAGGGGTAGAAGTAAGAGGTGGAGAAATTGGGGAAGGAGAAGGATGAGGAGTAGGAGCTGGTGACTCGTTTTCCTTAGTCACAATCACCGGTGGAGGTATAGGAAGCTCGGGTTCCTTGGTACCTTTGCCACTGCGAGTGGTGATTGCTTTCATCTCCCCTCTTGGATTCGCAACGGTGTTACTCGGAAAAGTACCCGAAGAAGAGGGTTGATTACCTTGGAAGAAACTAGCCATCATGTTCCTTAAGTCATTCGTTTGACTATCCAAAGTGTTTCTCATGTCAGCTCTCAGATCGTTCCCTTGTTTCACCAGGTCTGCTTTCAAGTTGCGCACTTCCTGTTGGAGATTGTCCACGATCACATCGTTAGTCCTCATGTAGGTTCCAATGTCTTGGTGTAATGCGGGGGGTTGGTTGGAAGGAGCATTGTATGCGGGTGGTTGATAAGCAGGTTGCTGGTAAACTTGGTTGTTTCTTTGAGGTGGTTGTTGTTGTTTGTGAGGTGGTATGTATGGTCCACGAGATTGTTGTTGTTGTTGAGGAGGGTGGTTGAGGTTTTGTTGTTGGTTAGGGTTGTTAGGAGTAGAACCGGGTGGTGAGAGATAGTTGTTGGAGCGGTAGCTAAGCAGGTTGCGGTCACCTTGAGGACGAGCTTGATAAGCGGGTTGAGGATAGGTACCGTATGCTGCATTAACGTTCTCAGAAGGGTAGTCTTGGGTAGCGGTACAAGTGGTGTAAGAGTGAGGACCCCCGCATATCTCACATGGTTGGCTGACAGCATTGACTTGAGCGTCTTTAGCGTTTCTAGCGTTTATGCTGTTGGTGTTACTGTCGGTTTGGGTAGCAAGCGATTCAAGAAGCGCAGTGATTTTGTCAATTCGCTTGTCGCTGTCACTAGTACTAGCACTAGCGACATTGGTCCGCACACTCTTGGTTTGCACACGAGACTTAATCTCAATGATATCCCAAGCAGCATTGGAAGTCTTAGCCAAAAGATTACCCCCCGAGGCACTGTTTAGTGAATCTTGGTCATTCATGCTTAAACCATTTTAAAAAATGTTAATTTAGTGCACTTTGGTAAAACCATGTTGTGGGCATTTTCTTAAAAGATCTTTGAAACGATCCCAAGATTCACTAAACGACTCATCGTACTTTTGTTCAAAATTGATAATTTCATTCTGCAAAGCGGTAGTACGAGAGGGTGGGAAAAAGTAGTTGATAAACTTGGTCTCTAAATCCGTCCACGAAAGAATACTCTGTGGCGGTTCCTTAGCAAGCCAATGCCGGGCTTGTCCCTCTAAATAAAAGGGATAAAGTTGTAAACGGATTACCTCTTGTGGAACACCATTGAATTTGGCCGTATTTGTGAGTTGTAGGAATCTCTTGATGTGGTCATGTGGATCATCAATGGTACGCCCCAAGAATGGTTGAGCAGAGACCATCTGGATAAAGCCGGATTTGAGCTCAAAATTGTTGGCTGCAATCGCGGGTATGACAATTGGATCATTGTTGCCGTCTACATGAGCTTGCAGAAGTTCAATCATCGGGCGATTATCCGGTAAAGGTTCATTGTTGTTATTATTATTTTGAGGTGGGTTATTGTTGTTGTTGTGTACACCGGCCATGTTTAAGTTATCGAGAGTCTTGGGCTCGGGATAAAACGTTGAGCGTGTACGCATGCACCTGCAAAAGAACTAACAAAACAAATAAGAAATATTTTTGTCTTTTTTATGTTTTTTAATTTTTTTGTATTTTTGAAAATTTTATATTTTTTAGGATTTTTTGAAAATTTTTGTGAAAAAGTAACGTTCACGGTGAACGGATCCCAAAATCCAAGTTCTCACAAAAAACTGTTGATCTTATCGAGAAGAGCCGGCAGCGGCGCCATGTGATACATTGATTTTCATTGGGTTCGGATTAAAGTTCTCGAAATCTCCTCGAATTGATCTCGGCTCTAAGTGGAATGATTTGTTCTTGGTTAATAAAAAGGTGATGGTTTGTTTATCTATTTTAAACTAATGACAAATAAGTAAGTGTTGAAGAGTAGAATTAAAGCTTTAAAAGATTGAACTAAATTGACAAGTTAAAAATAATTGTCTGAAAACTTAAAGATTATATTAGAGAAATAAATGGACACTCAATAAAAACTAACACTTGGAAAACTTTATAAAAATATGAACTTAGTCGGAAAATACTAAAAGAAAGTAAGATCGGAATATAGCAAAACAACTCAAATCGGAATAATTGAAAATGGAGTGATCGGAATATATTCCGATCAAATGATCGGAATGTTTGAGAATGACAACTGATCGGAATAAGGGAAAGAGTTGCAATCGGAAAATCCCAGGAACAACCAAATCGGAATGTGCAAATACTAGCTAAAATCAGAATATAACAAAAAGTGTCAATCGGAATACTGGAAATAAGGCTCAGATCGGAATAAACATAAACCCTTTTCCGATCCTACGATCGGAATAAGGTGTTGAGCTCTCGTCGGAATATACACAATCGGAAAAGGGTTTCACCTTTTCCGATCACTCTTTGATCCGAAACTTATGCTAGGGTAATAAGCTATTGGAATAAGCTAAAACCCAAAACTAGCTCGAATCCAATATTAAGCTGATCAAATAATCACTTAAAACAACTTTTCTAACTTTAAATAAGCAAACTTATAAATCAAATAATAAAAAGATAAACTTTTTAAGAAAACTTATAAAAAGAAAATAAGCAAAACTAACAAATAAGCCAATAAGTACAAGGATCTTAAAGCTTATTCTAATAGAGACTTAAGGAAACATAAAAAGATTAACTTTTTAAGCACAAAATCATTGATGAACAACACGGATCATACGAGATTTGTACCAAAATCAACCAAAATCAAAGAAAGGAAGAATGAGATTAAAGATTAAAAACTAAAAACTTGAACTTGATTAATGGAAAATAATACAAATGTTTGATCTTGAAAGAAAAAGATGAAAACTAGTGAGAGAAAGTTTAGAATTTTCTCTCTCTAAAACTAGAGAGAATGAAAAAACTAAAAAACTAAGTGTCATTTTTTTGTGAAGTAAGGCCATATATATAGGCGTGTGGAATGGGTTTGTGAATGGGCTTTGGTATCGGGCTTCTTTTCTCCTTTCTTCTTTGGTCTTCACGCTTCCTTAAATAAACGTTTCCGACTTTGGATTTTTAGAAGTGTCGGTGAATAATTCCAACTCGTCTTATAATCTTTTGTTTAATAGACTCGAGTTCTTGAACATATATGAATCTTCCATCTTTGGCTCTATTCTTCGATAAATCTTCAAATAGGCACAATGACTTCAAATCTTTTGCATCTCTTGGACAATAGACTTCGTCTTGAGTCTTTTTCCTCGATAAAACCCGTGCAATCCCATGTTTTCTTCTATATTCATCTGGTTGACTCTGAAAACACAATAAACACAAAAACCACGCATAATTCCAAACAAATGATATTAAATACGTGTTTTGGTCTTGTTTTAGCCAGAAATAAGTGGTAAAAGGATGGGTGTTTTCACACCTATCATATGTGTAAATATATTTAGATACACATTTAGGTTAAGGGATTTTTCCGTTCTTATCTTCTTTAGGGTTTCCTGCATAAATTTTGGCCAAATGTACATTGAAATAACAGGTATATGCTTGTGTTATTATTTCTTGCTTCTATTTATCTGCCTTTGTATAAGCTTGTGTAGTTCATCCAAAATATTCCGAGAAATCCTATCATCTTATGGCCAGCCTTAAACAAGACATTTATTTATGTTACTGAATAGTTGCTATATTTTAGTTACACATTTAGGTAAACAAGTAAACAAATGAAGATTGAACGTGTTTGTTTATTACTCCCTTTAATTGTGTTTAAGTTAGCTTACCCTCCATTTGTTATGACTAATAACTTGTATGTCTAACATTAATATCTCAGATTAAAAAAATGAGCAAAAAAGTTCCATTAATTGAGTTAAGTGAGTCTAGCAAAGGAGATGGTGGGTGGATTGAACCTGGGTGTGAAGGATCTTCAAAGCAACGTGCACTTCCTCCCTTAGGAACAGATAAAAGGCCTAGGCTTGCTGTTACGGTTGAGGTTGCTTACATGTTTAGGATTGGTTATATCACAAAGGAGCATCTAAAATGGTATGGATATGTTGATGTAGCTGAGTATAAAGTCGATTCACAATACTGGAAGACGTAGGATGAAGATAACGATAATCCATTTGCTTATTCCTCTTCTGATGATACAGATGATGCTGATGAAGAACTTGAGTTCTATGTAGACACCCTAAAGAAAAGAGGTCCTAATGTGAACTATGTAGCAAAAAACATTCTGAAAAGCCCTACCCGTATTAACAATGCCGTTCTTGGACTTTCTAACAATACAACTTGGGAAGAGATTGTCCAAAAAATGGGGAAAAGGCCTGGTGGTTCAAAAGGGAAGGGGAAGTCAAAGGATGGTTCCAATAGGAAGGGGAAGGGTAAGGCAAAGGCCTGAAGCTTTTTAGATTTGTTTAGGTGTGTCTGTATTCTCCTATAAACTAATTTTATCTTGTTAAGACATTGGCAATAATCATATAATAACACTTTTATGTAATGAAACTTGTATGGTTATGTTAACTACTATGCTTATGTTATAAACTTGTATGGTTATGCTTATGAGTTCTATGCAGACACTTTTATGTAATGAAACTTGTTTGGTTATGGTAAGGCAAAGGCCTGAAATTTGTTTAGGTGTTTCTGTTATGTTGGTGCAGGCTTACTGTTATGTTGGTGCATATATCCATACCATTTTAGATGCTCCTTTGTAAGGCAAAGGCGTGAAATTTGTTTAGGTGTTTCTGGACAATGACATATACAAACACAGCACAACAAATTGTAACATAAGTTTATCATTTTGTTATGTTGGTGCAGGCTTACTGTAACCTGACATAAGTGATTACTTGCTATAAACTGTAGCAATATAGACAGCACAAGAAATTGTAACTTAGTTATAAAATCGAACCAAACACAAGAAATTGTAACATAGTTAAAAAATGAACCAAACACAAGAAATTGTAACATAAGTTGATCCATGGATTAAACTTGAACCAAACACAACTAACAAACAAGTGGTATAAAATTGTTACCAAATACAAACAATGTTAACTACCATTGTTCATATATAAAATGTTTAGGAACCAAACACAACTAGCTGATGCATCAAACTTTCCTCTTTCCCTGCTTCAGGATATGGTCCCAAGTATTCCCATTTGCTAACCCTAACACAACTCTTGTTACTAGAACAGGGCTTTTTGGCAATTCCGTAGTCTTTGGTTCTGTTACCCAGACAAAGATACTTGCCTTCAATGGCTTTTGTTGTAGTACCTACACATTGTGATATAGCAAACAAGGGTTACATAGTAAACAAGGGTTATAAATGTTTTTAGATATATGCAGTCGTCAAGTTGGTGTTCCAAAAAAGTAAATAAATATATGGAAACCTTTTAAATTTTTAAAAATAGGTATGCAATCATCAAGTGGGATTGTGTATGAAGTCATCAAGTGGTTCCAATTAAGTATCTTGCTGAAAGGTTAGTATTTTGACACATTTGTCTTAACCGATATGTGGATACTATATTTGAGGGATTATTTTTTTATCTACTTTGGGTAAGTGATGCTTTGGTGAGGACATGTTTTATAGGAAAGTGTGTTTCCAAGTTGTATTTGAACTAAGCTGGTTGTAAGTGTGAGATAACTTTGGTTATCTACTTGGACTAAATGGTAACTGGAATCTCAACTGTAGAAATAGTAGAGTCCCAAGTTATGATATTTAAGGACATGTGTGCATTGGTTAATCTCACACAAGTCGGTTAACTACTTCGCCAAACCTAAACAAAAAAATGGCATATGTTCCTAGAATATTGGCATTGGAAGCTGAGACCGGGGTTACAGATTTGGGCAACATGTTTATTTGTTATTTGGGCAAGGACATTAAAGCAGACAAAGCATGGAAGACTAAACTGGAGAGGGTCCATAGAAAGGTTTTCAATGGCTTCGTCCAACGTGAGCACTTTATCCAAGAACTGAAGACCTTTCCAATAGACCATATGAATGGCATGATGATAGCCTTGCTAGACAAGAAACAGGTGGAAGAGAATTCTTTCATCGAGAAGCTGCAGACAAAGGCAACCACGATCCAGAATATGATCGATTTGAAGGAGGGTTTTCTAGCCAAGCTCAAGGCAAATGGACCCTGGTGAACGACGTCTGTGGTTGTTGGTGTTCAAGTCTATAATAAAAGTCCTAGGTTGTTGTGTGTCAAGTCTTCAGGTTAATGTCTTTATGTATGCATGTATGTGTTTACTTTGTGAGTCTAATCTTGTCAACTGTATGTTCGGGTCAGTGAACCGTGAGTAATGTAATATATTATGTTTAAAACACTCCTAGTTTGGTGCACATGTTTTCAGCGTAGATGACCATAGGCTAATAAACATGTTATATGAATATGTTATATTAGAGATTAGAAGTAGAGATTACGCACCTGTTTCTGTTGGGAGTTGGTTTGATGGACCTTCCATTTTTTATGCATTGGTTGAAGGGCCTTCTCTATATGTTTTGACATTTTTGGATGCTTGGTTTAAAAATGCGCGCATCATTGCGCAAATTGCACGCATCAATGCGTTGCATTCAAAATTTCGCATCAAGGTGCCTAATGCAATGCCATCCCAAAATGCGTTCGCATTAAACCGCAATTTGTCGCATTTGTGTAATGCTAGCAACGGTAGTAATTGTCGCAATCTAGTACTTAGGTCATTTTTATCCAATTTTTAACCTTTTAAAAGTGACCTGTATATTTTAATAGCTTTTTAAAGATAAGAAATGTTAGACAAACATCTAAAGAAACACAATAACAAAAATGTAGTATTTTTTATTTTGTTAAGTTTTTATTGTCAAGCTTTACTTTCAATTTATTTGTTTTACAAGGGATTATAAGCCTAATTTAAATATGCTAGTAACTTATTTTGTAACTTTATTGCATTTATTTTATACTTATATAATTTTTGCACTTTTTTTATACTAAACGCATCGCATCTAAATTGCGCTCGCAATCGCATCACGCATCACGCAATAGCTTTTGAGACCTTTAGCGCAATGGATCGCAAAACGCATTTTTTAAACCAAGTTTGGATGGACCAACAACACTCTTGGATTGTTTGCTTTCAACTTCATCAGTTGATTCCTTTAAATCCTTTCCCGGGAAACCACCAATTGTATTTCTTACAAAAATCTTCATGAAATAGTCAGACCTATCAGAGATACAGGTTTTTAATACTCTTCTTCTGACCTAAAGCCATGAAAGTCTAGGAATTCTTTTGTTGCACCTTCAGTTCTCAATTTGTAACCGGCTTTTTTTGCTTCAGCAGTTATAGGAAACCCAGGATCATTTTCATAAGCTTTATGTCTACCCGCTTCCTTATAACCCCCGATGGTATATTTCACAAATGAATTTATGTAATAATCTGACCCATAATACAAACAATAATTTTTAAACTTTTCTATTGAGTCTCCACAGCCATGATAATCAAGGAATTCAAGACTTAGACCTTCACTTTTTAATTTTGTTAAAGCTTGTTTTGACTTTTCTGTGGTAGGTGACCCAGGTTCCCTTGGAAATGAGTCTATGCTAAAAGAATACATTGGATCATAACTAGACCAAGAAGATACATCACTAAAAATTTGTGTAGCTTTCTTACTAGGTTTAGGGCCACCTATCTCACTAGCAACTATACCTAATGATAAGTAAATATAAATCAAAGAAGAACTTAACATAATAATCTTTTCCAGAAACAAATTGAAGGTTAATTTGAATCATACCTTTGCCTTTTATCCATTTAGCTTAGTTATCTAATTAAGATGAAATTAAGTGTATTATTAAATCTTCAATTTTTTTGGGTTCTAATAATGAGCTAGCCTCATAAATAACAAAAGAAACATCAAAGATAGAAGAACTTACATTACTGTTTACAAAGAAGATGGGATGTGTTGTTGGTGTTCTTGGCGAAAATAGAGACAAAACAGACTAAGTATGTGGTTTTTGGTTCGAGTTGGAGGGATGGAAAGGAGAATGGTTCTTTGTGTTCCTGGATCAGGGAAGAGATGAAATGGGGGTGGAAGTTATGTTTTTTGGCAGGATCGATTGTTATGAAATTGGGATGAAGAAGAACGAGTGAGGTGTTTTGATCGACAATAGTTGTTTGTAGGTTAGAATTTTGGATGTAACTGGTAACCCAAATAGTGGGCCCGGTCCAACAAATAAAAAAAAGTCAAAGATTAAAATCTTATTCAAATGGGTATTTTTCACATTAAATAGTATAATCTGTATAATGGATAATCTGGAAAAGTACATTGCGTATTTATGACATTTACCCAAAATGGAATATTTTAACTTAAAAATGAAAATTTCAAGTTTTAAAGCGTTAAAAGTTGGATTTTAATGTGTGAGTGGGGGGCATTCTAAAAAAACTATCAAAAAATACACTATAATATCGTCATTTTGGTCGAGCTATAAGGGGTGCCGCCACCCCGCTTCTACATAAGTCCGCCCCTGACGACATATGACACACTCCCTCCATTTTAAATAACATATTTTCTTTTGTGGAGTTAATCCTATAGAATCCCCACTATCTCAATGCATATTTTCTTTTGGGCCACATCAATAAGTAACCACTTTCCTTTTCATTCTGAATGGCTTGTTTTCAGTTTTCACCGGGGATGTATTAGTATTTTTTTTTTCACATATTTTTTTTAATCTACAAGACTTGAAGACTAGTCGAGCTTTATATAAACTATATTTTCAGGTTACGTGGCTTAAAAAATAAGAAAGCTACCAAGACTATCAAACTTGAAACATGAAGATTACATCCTCGCAACCCAATTGTCACACCAAAAGCGATTTATTTAAACAAATTAACCAACAAGCCAATCTCAAACAATTTAATGGTGTATAGTAAAATTGATACAAGCTTGAAAGTAGTTTACAAGATGCCAGCATGTTAATTCTTGAAATAAACAAGTATAAATAATTTCATAAACTAGTCTTGTGGCTAAACTCCCGTATCATGAGATATCATGCTTGAACGGACCTATACTATATATGGTAATTTTAAAAATGACGTTCATTAAATTTGTCACGTTTGTAACTAGTAAGTAGGTACAAGGTAGTCATGGACACAACTTGAACGTCATTGATGAAGGTGTCAATTTGAAAAATATTTATTTTTGAAAAAAAAACACTACGCTGAAATTTAGTATTATTAATAATGACCAAAATCATATATAAGTTATTCCCTGAAGGTGAAGCAGGTAAGTTTCACATTGTTAAGTTGAGGTACTAAATATTCCTAGCCAAGTAATGATTTTGGCCTATAAATCTACGGTCGTAACATTATAATTAGGGTTTTACACAACAACAATGGCTGAGGAACGACAATACCACAACATAGTTGGGAAACCTTTGTTCGACATCTTAACAAAACTGCCATGGAAATCTTTGCTTCGTTTCCGGTGTGTATCAAAACTATGGCGTGAGTACATCGACGATAGTTACTTTGTCTCCATTCATGACAAACAAGTTATCGAGCATCCCACCCCAATACTGTACTCCAAAAATTATATGGACAAAACCGTTTGTTTCCACACATTTGAATCTGAGACTATTGCTAATGACGTTTTTGAGTTTGTGGTCAAGAAATCATCCCACCAAAATTCATTACTCCCATTTCTTAGGTTCTTGCAACGGCCTTGTCCTAATCAAGAATGGTGGGAGTGATAATCTGATGTCTACTTACACTGTGATTCATCCTATAAACAAACAATGTTATGTGCTGCCAAATTTACCATATATATCTACTCGAGATTCGTCATGTGGGCTTGGTTTTGATTCCTCCACCAACACTTTTAAGATGGTGTGTGTATATCCCAATCCAAACTACCCTAATGGTCATTGGACCATGGTGCATGTATTTGGCACTGAGTACTCAGGGCACACAATACCCCAAGTTCCGTCTTACCCCATATCTGGTAATGCTATATTTGCTCATGGTTGTTTGCATTGGTTGGCTAGCTATACTTGCGAATATGGTACGAGACAAGTAATATGGTTTGATATTAAAAATGAGAAATTTGGGTTGATCAGACCTCCCAAGACAATACGCCAGCCTTCCAAAAGGAAGCTTAACTATCATTTACACGATCAATTGGTAAATCTAGACGGCCAAGTTGGATATTTTGGTAATAAGACAACCGAGGTTTGGGTACTGAACCACAAGAAAGAATGGATGCTACACTGTGATTTTGAAGACAATGAATTTCTGCATGACAGCTCTATAAAGGTTTTAGGCTGTTTAAACAAAGATGGAGACATATTAATCAAAGTAACCCCCACATGGCGGATTAAAAAGGAATGCTTCTACATTTACAACCTCGAAAATAGAGTTATACACGAAGCACGCATCGATGGTTTGGATTTAGAACATAGATGTCAAACAGAGATAGTTATGTTTCCTAATCGCCTGTGTGACATCATCACAAATTCCAATTTGTTCAAAAATATAGCTTGAAGAAAACAGATGTTATTGTTTCATCTAAACTTTCGGTATCTGGCTAATCTTAAGCAAACAAATGTTATTGTTTCATCTAAACTTTCGGATTATTTTACGTTGAATTTTAATTCAGATGAGTTATATTTGTTTACTTTTCGCAAAGATAAGCATAGAGTTTTAATTCAGATGAGTTATATATGTTTACTTTTACGATGAATTTTTAAACCATTTATAGATAGTGTTGATTGAAATTTTCTAGTAAGTTCTTACTTTTTCCGACTATCATCGCTTTTATTGTAAAGCAAATCCAAACGTTGTTATCTATGTTTATGCTGGTAGGTAGTTTGATAATGAGGATGTTAATAATTAGCTTCTAATTCAAGCCTGTGGTTGGAAATTATTACAAGCATATAATCCGCTGTGAAAAAAGAGGTGCAGCTCATAGTGTTGAATTTGCTAATGCTATATAAAAATGCAGTAAGAGTGAATAGTTAATTGTTTCTTTTCTTGGAAAAACCAAAATAAACACCTCGTGCATCATCAGTATTGTAAATTTTTTTATTAGGATTTCATGCCTATGGAATATGGGTTGTGTACTGCTTATGCTCGTGTGCATATATATTGAGTTTTGTGATAGCTTTATTAAAGAGGCTTGACTTGATAGGACCAGAGGTTATAGGTAGCAGATAGAAGCTTTTGAATTGTGGTTTTTTTGTGTGCTTATTATATGCTTGATATTCGATTCATTTGGAAGGTCTGATTAGTGCTTTTCTGGGATCAAGACTGCTACAGGACTTTAGACCACATGACATATTTGGGTGTTTTATATTTGTGGAATTTGGATGATTAATTAGATAGTAATACTGAAGTTGGTACATTATTATTGCTTTCGGTTGTGCTATAAGTTTTGGTCTTGCTAATGCAACGTCTTCTACAAGATCTTAAAAGCATCAGGATGTGTGCAATAGTAGATTAACGTCTGAGACGATGGACTGAATTTGAAGGTTTTAGCAAGAGCTAGTTTGTTTTTTCATCAGGGCTTAGCATCTGTTATTTGATTATGTAAGTTTTATGCATGTGTCGGCATATAATTTCCTTATTTGGGATATTATGAGGTTGTCTGTTGGATCGAATTCGTACTCTTGCAATCAACATATACCGAAATACTATACTTGCATTAATAAATCATTATAGTCATCATCGATGTTTGTTTACATGCCTATCTATTTATACATAGCGAAAAGGTACAATGAAAAGTCGTGTCTGTTGGGGAATCGTTGCATCCTTTGAGTAACTGCTAAAAACGGTTATGTAACCGTTTATAACTGCTACTTTATTCTTCGGGTCTTTTCCAAGCGGGTTTGTCTAGCGGGTTGTGATTGCCCAAATTGGGTTTTGGCCCAACATTCCCCCCTAATCACAAACGCTGCGTCTTTTGTCTTCAATCTTTGTTCCTTGCATGATTCCCTTTTTTGACTTTGCAGAGTTTGGCTTCCTTCTCCGCTTCTTGCTTTTCTTTCTAGTTTCTTGTTGTCTTTCTCGCTATTGATTTCTTGCTCTTGCTATCTTGATATTGATGTCTTGTTGTCTTGCTATCTTGCTCTTGCTTTGGTTGTCTGCTACTTGCTACAGACTAGAAAGTTTCTTCTTGCTATGGTTGTCTGCTACTTGCTATAGACTTGAAACTTTCTTCTTATAATCAGAACCGAGAAGGTTTCTGATTTCCTTGCTTTTGTGTTTGATCGAGAGATCAAATTTTTGCTTGCGTTTGATCGAAAGATCAAAGTTCTTGCTGTTAGAAACTGTGAAGTTTCTCTTGCTGTTTGCTTAGAATTTGTGATAAAATTCCTTGCTGATTGGGCTACTACCCAATAATCTTGCTGTCTAGGCTACGACCTAGTTTTATTTGGGCTACTACCCAATAATCTTGCTGACTAGGCTACAACCTAGTTTTGTTTTCTTGCTAAAATATTGATTGGTTTAATCAATATCGTATTTTTGATCAAAAATGATCCTTGCTATTTGAATCTTAAGGCTCGGGTCTTGCTGTGAACCTAAGGATTCGGTCTTGCTATGAATCATAAAAGATTCAGTCTTGCTATGAATCATAAAAGATTCGGTCTTATCTTGCGATGAACCACGAAGGTTCGGTTTTATCTTGCTATGAACCACGAAGGTTCGGTTTTATCTTGCTATGAACCACGAAGGTTCGAATTTATCTTGCTATTTTGTATTTGTAAAAGTGAAAAAGGGATTTTTCCTTTTTTAAATAAAAATACAAAATTTTATTTTATTTACCTTTACTTTTATTTTCTTTCCATATGAATTTTTTCAAAAACCTTTAAAAAAATACTAAGCTAATGTAAAGAAAGAAAATAAAATAAAAGAGTGGAATAAAAAGGTTTTTTTTTTAACCTGATGGGCTTAGGGCCCGATGTCTTGCTTATGGGTTCAAAGTGAAAAGAAGGAAAAAAGCCCGTCTTGCTGTGTGGGTTTAATAAAACCCGATCCTTGTTGTGTGTTAATAAATAACACGTCCTTTTTCTTCTTTCTATTCTCTTTGTAAATAACGCCCCCAACTTATCTCTTTCTTTATTCTTTGTGTGGAAAATCACACAACTGCTCTTTCTATGTCTTCACTGGTGATTTAATTTCACTAAGAGATGTCCCTTATCCTTCTTGCTAATCTACGATCTAATCGTAGTTGTGATTTCCCTGATCTTTTTCTGCGGAAAATTAGGGTTTCGCGGATTTGGGGCTTGTTTCTTGCTGCGAAAAATTGGGGCTTTCTTGCTAATCAGAATCAATTGATGATTCCGATTCAGGGATTGATTCTATTGAATCCTCAAACAGGTGTGTTTGTTCCCTTTTTGGATGATGTAATTTCCTGTCCTCTTTCTTTGAATGATTTCGAATCTGGGTTTATTTTTCTTTCGATTTATCTTCTTGAAAGAGAAATAATCTTGCAAAAATCGTGGGTAAAAACCTCCTGTTGCCGATTTAAAATCAATCAGGAACCCTTGAAAAGGACGAGATTTATTCTCGTATGATTTTTTTCTGGCGATTTGCAACAAAAAATGGTTTTGTTGTTTTTGATTCGAAAAAGAATCTGGGCAGAAAAATTGAAGCGGTATATGATGATTTGTTTGTTAACCAAAAGCTCTGATACCAATTGTTGGATCGAATTCGTACTCTTGCAATCAACATATACCGAAATACTATACTTGCATTAATAAATCATTATAGTCATCATCATTTTGTTCTTACATACATCATATCTATTTATACATAGCGAAAAGGTACAATGAAAAGTCGTGTCGGTTCATGGAACCGTTGTGTCCCTTTGTTAAATAACTGTTTTACAGTTATTTAACTTCTTGTAACCACCATTTTTGTCCAGCAGGTTTTTCTAGCGGGTTTGTGTAGCGGGTTGTGATTACCCAAATTGGGTTTGGCCCAACATGAACAATGCCGGAGAAAAGGAACTGTTCTATGCCCCTCATGCTTGAGCCCTCTTTTATTATGTTTATCATGAAGAAATCAACTTGTCAACTTAAGCCCATTCATGGTAGTAGTAAATCACCATTTTCGGCTTTTTGGGTTTTGGCCTTATCGTTCATAAGATCACTTTGTGTGCTTATCTTGAAACTTTTCGGCTTACATAAACTTATTATGACATACTAAACTTACATAAGCCGAAAAGTTTCAAAATAAGCCACAAAAGTGATCTTAGGAAACACAAGCCCAAAACTAAAGTAAGCCATAAGCAAAAAAAAGCAAACCGGATAAAAGAACACTGCAATGCTTTGCCAACGAGTCATGTTCTATTCACACTCAAAGCTTTGTGATAGGTATAAGTAGTTTAGTAATAGGTTAAAATAAATAAATTAGCTGCAAAGGATTTATAATAGAAACACAAAGCAACTCTGCATTCAGAACCAAGAACTAGAATAAGAAAATTGCAGAAGCAATTGAATTCTACAAGTAAAAATTGTCGTTAATATTATCTCAGTTTAACATTAATGATCAGAAACAAGAATCGCAGTGACATAATCCGGTACCTCCAGCATCTGGCTTACCAAACCCCAACTCTTCTTCTGAGTATATCACTAGACCATCTGCAGTTTTCTTCTTGGGTCTAGCCAGTTTTTTGCTTTCAAACATATGGACATTAGACCCCCCAATCTTGATTAGTTTCTCCCTTCGGGGCACTGGCTAGATATCTTTTGAATCTTTATGCATTCTTTTATCTGATTTTTTTGGTCTTTGCTCAGGTTTCTTTCTTTTCTTAGAATATATATCATCGATTTCCTGTCCAAATAATTTTGGTGTCGAAGATGGTTTTTCCTTCACATGAGTTGGTTTCTTTAGCATTCCTTTGGGTGGCTTAGAAGAACTTTTTTTTGGCATATCACAAGTAGCCACATCAGGGTCTGTAGCCTTGGTTTTGATGTCTTAGATGAACTCTGTTTTGGCATATTCTGATCACAAATTTGGAGTTCTGCAAATACATGGAAAAACCGTAAGAAAATATAAGATACTTTTTGCTTCGATGCTAGTAAACTGTATCTAAAAGACATGCTTAGATGAGTAAATCGCAATATAATACTATTTGAGATATATGAAGACTGAGACTCGGTAACTTTCAAGTTAGAATTCATAACTGATTCACAAGTTGGCCTACAAAAGAACCAATTTGACTTATGGGTAGTCTAAAAGAAGGTCATATCACTGACATTTTCCTTCTATAGTTTTCCTTCCCTTAACTAAGACAATTATTGAGCCTAGACAGTACGTCAGCAAATGTAAAAATTAATACCAGAATGCAGATGTCATACCTCTCCTACACATGCAATCTATCATAATTTGCGGCCTGAAACTCAAATCCATGATTGAATATATTGCAAAAGAACAGATCTGGTGTTCCATAATAGCATGCTAATGTCCTTGAATGCAACAAAAACTAGAATGATTCCATAATAGTGAAACCACACGTCATTCTTAATTCTAGGATCATGATTCTCTTAATATATATACTTGTGCCCTCAACCCATAATTTACAATGGCCGAGTAAGACGAAATAAGCAGCCTACGAGCTGCTCATGTGCTGAACTAGCTCATCTAGTGTAACAATATGTTATATTTAGTAATGGCAGGGATATGAACATGTGAACGGCACTTACTATAGAGGCATATTAGGTCATATGAAAACGCTCATATAACTGACGCATATGTTCTTTTTGTGTTGTATAGTGTAAGTTGCATCAAAAGAAATGATCGATGACAATTATCATTGGTAAAGGCTTCCTCCTTATATGTCGGATCCAGGGATGCTCCCTCATTTATGTTGTTTGACTATAACAGCTATGAACCTGTGAAGTGTGCATTCGCTTATGGCCTGACACCTATTACTATATGTTTGTAGTTGGGTTGAACTTCAGATAATGTTCTGCTATTACACGAAATGGTTGATAAAAATAATAAACATCGTCTTACTTTTTGTTGGTCAAAGGGCGGGTTACTATTTTAAGCAAACACCTCTAATGTCTAACAACACTGACAATGTTAAAATGGCAAATTATATATAGAACTAAATTCCAAGATCATATTTTTGACATAAAAAGGAAAAATTATGCCTAGAAGTGAATTACATAAAGTGTCCCGCAACTGAATCACTCATGTTTGGCCTATTTCGTCCATTTACTAGCAAAATAGGGGTCCATATGCAAGATCATCGCCAAATTTTACATGACATTCAGGTGCAATACTATTCTCATTTTCACACAAAAAAATACAACCATTCCAATTATGAAGTTCCTCTATTTGATTATCCATTCTCACTTACTACGTCAAGCTTATAATTCAATGAGCACTGTTTGGCCGTCTAGTGTAGCAATATGTTATATTTTGTGGGGATGATCATATACGAGCACTAATTACAGATGTTGTCTGAAGAACCTCATGTAACTAATACATGTGTTCTTCTTGTGATGCATATTGCAACTATCAAAAGAAAGGTACTATGACAATCACCGTAGGTGAATCTTGGCCTGCATAAGGAACCCATTTGACAATAATAAACGAGTGATTATACTTGGGTGTACACAAGTATCATACAGATTTAATTCAATCCTTCTACATATAATTTCTAAATTGACCCTGAAAGTCCACAAACTATTCTCAACTAGTGCTCAGTCTAATTGCCCATGATAATCAGTTCTGCAGCTCAAACTCTATTTATCACATAGTAAAGCATGTTAATCATAACGACTTTAATCACGTGATATAGTCTTACGCTTAAGACTTACACCTTAACCTAAACTAAAATTCCGAAAACTTTCAATCAAAATTTATCTAAATTTACTTCCAAGAGTTTTGCTCCCCGTTCATACAGAACTAAGACAATTATTGAGCCTAGACAGACACAAGCCTACTGACCAAAAATGTTAGCAAATGTCCAAATTAATAGCAGAATACAGATATCATAAGAAAGGAACTGTGACAATTATCGTTGGTGAAGCCTCCCGCCTACCTGGTAAAAGAGGGAGAACCAGAAGAATGCTCTACTTAATGCTCCACTTATGATGCTTTACGTCAACATCTATGAACCCTTGGAATATACATTCGACCATGGATGGAATGTTGAAACTATTTGTTTCTATTTTAGGTTAAAATCAAAATTGCTTTATTTTATTATAACAGAAGGAAGTATAGATAAAAGACTGTCAGGGCCATAACGGTTAACTATCAGTTAATGGTCGAAACTTTGAATACTATAAACACGTCCTTTCGACCATTAACAAGAAGTAAGCCAATGTATTTGTCAATCCTTCCTTCTAAGATAAAATGAAAACAGAATTTTACTATCAACACAAAACAAAAGCATCGCCGTTTATAGCTCTCCTGCAGCGTGATCATAAGCCGAATGCACATGTTAGCTCTCCTGCAGAGTGACCATAGCCAAATGCACATTCCATGGTTCATAGTCATTGACGTAAATCATCTTTTGTGGAGTAGACTACCTAGTCAGGGGGGCCTTCGCCAACAAGCATTGTCACGCTTTCTTTTGACAGAACCATAGCCAAATTCACATTCTTCACCAACAAGCATTTAATAATAAACAACTCTGTGGTTCTGAGTTCTGACTCCTTTGGAAGGGGAAGTGTTAGGCCTTTGATAAAAATTATGGTCATGGTTACTTTCTTTTTACAGAGCTTATATTGCTTAGATGATCCAATTATGAGCTTTTACCAAAACGATATAATATAATTCGCCATAAACTATATGAGCCAGTTCAGCATATGAGAAGACATATAAAGCTAGACATAGTAAGTTAACTAGATACCAAAATTAAGGAAAGACCACCTTAATAGAATGATTATACTAAGATATTAGCAGTTGGCTCAATGATTTTGAATAGCCATTATATTAGTCCACCTTAAAAGAACCTTTTAGTCCTGTGAGTTCGGTCCTACCAAGTATTTTTCCTTTCGGTTTAAAGAGTTCACAAAACAGACAAATAAAAAGATATAAGAGATCGACCACATTGAAAAGAAAAAAGGTATCTAAGAAAAATTTAGCCAAAGGTGCATTATACAAATCAAAGGCAATCATCAAGTATTTCAAAAAGTAAGCCTATTGACTGAAAACGCCAAAATTAGTAAAATGTGGAGGTCAAAGATCCCCTACACGCAGTGGCAACAGGAAGGGGGCAGTATGGGCACGTGATCCCCAACAAGCCAATTTATAGTGTAGTGTCTAAAAGTGATCAAAGTTTGCCCCTAGCCCCCGATGACCAATAAATTTCTGGCTCCGACCCTGCCTACACACAATCATGATTTGCGACCTATCCTTGTTACAAGTATTTGTAACATAACATATCATAATTAATTTACCCCTAATAATAACATGATGATAACTCCCTTGAATGCAGCTAAACTATAACAATTGGAGCGAAACCAATAATCAAAATTTCATAGATGAGTTTCAGTTCACGATGAAGTTAGGGGGATACCTTTATAAATGAGTTAGTGTTGATTAACTTCTTATAAACAAAGAGCCTCTAGAAGAAATAGCTTATTTGCTTACTAGCGGTTATTTTGAAAGCTTATGTGTGAGAAAATAAGCCAACTAAGCTTCTAAAAAGCTTATAATGATCCATAAACTAACCTATAAGCTGTCATAGTAGTTTTTAAACTAAAGATATAAAAAGATAAGTACACCTCAATAAAATGATTATACTAAGATATTACAAATGGTTCAATCAGCCATTATATGAGAAAAGTGTCCCAAGACTTAGGGTCAACCCAAGCCGGCCCATACAAAAAAGTGTTTGTTTCAACCCGTCACTCGAGTCAACTTAGAGTATCAACTAATGAAGAGGAATTCAAGGTAACTAAAAACAAGGAATGTACAAGAAGGGAACTTTCAAACCAGATTTAACAAAATCGCATGGAAAAATATGAAGTCGTTCATCAGTTTTACATGAACATCAAAAAGAGAAAAAAACATCGTTCCATTTCGTTTAGTGTGATGAGCAATAATCCATACCTGATCGCTTTCATCCAAGAATGTCGCTAGTTCATCTAATAGAAATACTTTACATTCTTCAACCACCCACCAGCGATTGAAACCTTTTGTTTCTGACCCCGCTGAGAGTTTGTATCTGAACACATTGTGCAATTGAGATTTAGTGTATTTTAGTACAATTTGGAAAGAAAAATAAACGTAAGTACTTAATAACCAAGCGCTGCAGGAACCGTAATAGTAGAAACTTTAATTATCATAAATCCCTTTTTCGAACAGTAAGACTTAAATCTAAAAATTAGCAAGCGTTGTGTAACTTACTAAGCCTAGCAAGGAGCATGGGTCAAGCAGTTGCACTGAGCAGTTGAGAAGAGATCCGTGTAATGTGGTATTTTGGTAGCGGATAACACATCATAGCGGAACTGCCAAGAGAAAGTATTGACCTTTCAGGGAAGAAGTTTATTTCAACGAACGTTTGTAGGGATCAAAGTAAGTAGTATGAGCTAGCATAACTTTGACACATAAGCACCTAAAGGTCGTTAGAGAGCATTGAGCTCGTCTACTTCCTGTGATATAAGCCATCTGGTCCAGGCCTAACTGAAGGATAAACTCGGAAGTAGACGCAAGGTGATGGGGTACATTGTACACGGGCCAGGTCCAACATTGACCAAGACATGGGACTCGGATGTAGTCTTGTGATCAATGAAGGCATGGGGTTATTAAGGTGGTTAGGGGCAGATTGGAGGGGTGATGGAGCTATATTACATACAGGGGCTGATTTATCAGATTCAAGACGGAAAAAAGGGAAAGAAAGTACAAAAACAGGTGTCACAGACCCAAATATCCAACCAAAAGTGAGTTTTTGCGCATTCACAATCTTTCTTTTGAAGCAAGAGGGAAATCATGATTCCATGGATCGCTAGATCGTTGTGTAAGTTCACAATGGGTTTTAAGGACCCGAGGGCAGACTAAAAGTGGAGAGAAGATAGAATTCACTATGGTTACCATGGATGGAACAAATGATTTTACACCATGTGGCATTAATGGTTGAATCTTGTCTCTGAGTAAGGATGTACTGTATAAGTTATCTATTTCAAGTAATTGGTTCAATATTTCATTTTTGTACCAATCATATACGCATACTTTATAGTCCAACAACCGAATTAAATACTATACATCTATTATGTGCTCGTCGCTAAAATACAAACAAACCCTTATTGTTTAAAAAGATTGGACGTATTGATGCGTTACCTGCAAATAATCATACAATCCCCCAGCAGATGATGCTTTTGTGACTCTGAGTTTTGTTTCATCATTGGTCAGGTTGAATCGTCCAAGGCCAAGCGCACATCTGCTTCCACAGTAGGCATCACCACCTAATTCGAGGTCATTAAAAGTAAGAATATGAGTACTCTTAACATAGTTCACATCCATATCTGACATACACAATTCTAATTCAAAACATACTCTGGCCATTTTGCAAACAATAATTCGTTGTGACTTTTAATAATCTTAATTTTGTAACAAAAACATACCACACAAAAACAGGTGGTTTGGTTTTAAGAAGAAAAAAACGCACAACAGTTATTGATATACGACAAACACAACTTTTTAGTAGGTATTTAAAATGGGTAAACATTGAATTGTGTCAAATGGATCACTCTTGAAACATCTAGCGTTGGCACTAAAAAGTAATGTTAAAAGTTTTCATCCATGTTTATGGAGTGTTAGTATTGAACAAGGTTCCCCTTGTGACAAACGTGTGTACACTGAGATAGAAACAAAGACACTCCTCTCGTGGAGCTTGAGTGCTCGAGTTATCAGGTCAACTTAATTAGCAGCTCCAAAATCACCTCTAGTATAAGCTACATGATGTAGCTACAACAGAATTACATTAATTCCCTAATGGTTTATAAGATGTATCGAACAACTCTTAAGAGGTGAAGCCACGCCAAATTTTCAAAGATCAGTTAACAACCTTATTTTCGCATTAGGTAAAGAAGCATTTCAATTTGAAACCTATTAAAGTTGATATCCGCAACAATAGTTTATGGAACGAACAACAGAAAAACAATTACTCCATAAGTCAGTCAAGCATTTCATCAAACACTTGGTCAACACATACGATTCAACAATAATAAACAAATAAGAATAAATTCAATGATTTTTGTTGAGATATGCGATCGTTTAGCCATCGGTAAATGCGTGAGCCTATCGGGGGCACACACTCAATACGGAGAACACACGTTTATTTACGTTTTATTATTTATAATTAAACGTATAATAAAAACTTTACGTTTTATTTAATTAACGGTGGTTTAATTAATTACGGGATTTAATTAATTAAAGGCGAGTGCGTTATTTAAATTTAAGGAAGGAAATCGACTTCTAGAAACATCCGGTGCCCTATAGGCGGCCGAATATCCCTAAGGGGTCTAGAAGATCTTTTGTTTGTTGATCAAGTAATTAAGTTACTTAATTTAGGTGTTGGGTTGGGCCTAATTAATTTTGAGGAGGTTCAAGGATGTGTATAAATACAATCCCATACCCCTCATAATTTTTCACCTCTCCCTCTTTGTTTGTGTTGGCCGATCGACTCAAACCCCACACCCAAACCCTTACGAACTTTTTCCTTAACCTAAAACCACACCTAAAGGTTTAACCTTTATAAGATCAATCCTTCTTGGTGGTTTTCTTATAAAGATTTAAGCTTTATAACTAAACCCTAGATCTCATAATCTAGGTTTTAGTATTCCCTTGTGGTCCGATTTATATAAACCCTAATTAGGGTTTATTGGTGATTTTCCAAGAATCTTGTTGCTATCTATAAACCGTATCCTTACGTAATCCCAATTAGGGTTTTGGATATTAGGGTTTATAGTTGCAAAGATTATCGAAGTGAAGTTACCACTAGCATCGTGGTGTGTTCGTTTGACGTGTCGTGTGAGCAATCGCTAGAGGACGGTTACTTTACCGTTGTAGATTCAAGATCAAGATCAATTAATTGATTTATTCAATTAATTAAAAGGTTGGTTTTATTATTGTTTTATTATGTGTTAATCATGAATATTATACTAGATCCATTCCGCTGCGCACTCGTAGTTAATGGTTTAACTAGTTCTAAATCCCAACAGTGGCATCACGAGTCAAATCGTATGGCATTCATGGGTTACACATAGAATAAAACACGCTTGCTTCGCTTTAAAATCTCTTTTATTTATGTTTTATGACAATTACATGCATATTTGTCATAAAGTTTTAATCTTGATCTAGATCTATTAAAATTGGGTAGGTTAAAATTGAACCGGTTAATAATTACTTTTGTTTTTTATTATCCGTCAAAGACCTTTGCATCTCACTTGTGTGATACTTTGCACGTCATCAAGTACCTTGCTCGAAAACTTGATGAGGGTCTTTGGTCCTCAATTTGGGGAAGACTCATTCGAGACTTGGATCTTATATGATTTACCGCTTTCATATAGAGTCTGTCTTCTGCTTCTACCCCCTTCTGTCTGTTTTATGTGCTTATTTGTTTTCCATTATGAATTGCAAAACGTAATAATTCAAGATTCTAGGAATCATAAAACGGATGGTACTTATATCGAAACTAGCTTTAAAACCATGTCATATTAATACACCATATTTTCCTTGCGAATCGGTTATGTGTTATTTGTTAAAATCTTGATTTTTTTTGAACAAATATTAATATTGACATAAGAACTATGAAACTTGGTTTTATTTTATTCTAATTGTTTTGCGAAATCATATTGTCACTCGAGTTGGGCTTACATACCGTAATGATGGCTTATAAACTATCATCTCAACTACGTGATTTGCAAAATCAATTAGTTTATAATACTTAAAATTACAACACCGTTTTGTGTCTTTACTAATGATGGACTTGCTATTGCACTTCGTGCTCTAGTCGAGCTATCTAGGATTTGAGGGATCTTTAATCTTCTCCCGTGTTCCATAGGTGTTCCGGCACTTATGGAATAATTATCCCAAGCACTTGCACCTTCGGGTGCATGAAGAGTAGGATATAGGGTTTGATCTCTCTTTAATCTTCTCCCTCGGTAAAACACGCCTAAACCAAAAAGTTAATAAATTGTTTTCTTAACTTGTGCTAAGAGAATGAATTGCATGCATTCTTTTACACACTTTGACATTTGTTTTTAAAACTTATGTGATACCTATTTGAAATTTTTTAAGTCTATGCCATCCAATTTAGAAGCACTTGTAGTTGTTTTTCGTCATCTGGTCAGACCTAGGGCGAATTACATACCCGAGGCGATCTTTGTCACTGGTCAGACCTTTGCCAATAATTGCAGCTTCAAATTGGTACGACTTAAAGTTGAGTTCCTGGTCAGATTCGGAACCCGAGGCATAAAGATGAGATGAAACATACTCATGACTTTATTAAAATGTAGAACAAGTTTGTTTGAGATGTTCAAAGGTTCTCGAAAGAGATGAGAGAACATCCCATCCAAACACTCTACAACAAATAAACTTCATGAATCGTCTCATACAATCTAAGAGTTGCACTTGTAATGCAATTAACGCCCGTCGCTTACCTCTTGCCCCACTTGAATACTAGACGGTCGGACCTCTAATATTAAGTGGGAGTGCAAGCAAGGATCTTAGTCTCAACATGATTAATTGGGTAGTTAATTCTTTGAGAATGTAATTATCGAAAATACTAATCGTTGAACTTTTATTTTGTAGATGAATAATCAAAACTCTTGCTTAAACAGCACGGTTGTTAAGTCATTCCTTGAAAAGATGAAATTTACTGAGAATAACTTTGTTGATTGGTATCGTGCTCTTCGGATAGCGCTCGAAACTAATGACTTGGTTAAATACCTTGAGCAACCAATTCCTGATCAGCCTGCAATTCTGCCTCATGGTCATGAAGGACCAGAGCAAGACCCGGATTTACATCCAACTTGGGTCAAAAGGTCACGAGAAATCGCTGGCCTTATGCTCATGACTATGTCCCCTGAACTCCAGAAACTTTTGGAGGGTCACGGTGCATGGTCTATGATGGAAGAATTGAAGACCATGTTCACTGAACAAGCTGATCAAGAACTCCTTGATGTTGCACGTGCCTTTCACGCGTGTAAACATGAGGATGGACAATCTGTGAGCTCCTATGTCTTGAAGATGAAGGGGTTCATAGAGAATTTGGAACGTTTGGGTCACCCCATGTCCTTGAAACTTTCGGTCAGCCTAATTTTAGCCTCACTGAATAAGGACTATGATAGGTTTGTGCAAGACTATAACATGCATGGCCGGGGGAAGACAATACCTGAATTACATGCCATGCTTAAGCTACATGAGAAAACGTTGCCAAAGAAGGTTGCACCTGCTACTCCTAATACCATTAATGCTATTAGGGCAGGAAGGGTTCAGAAGCCTAACAAGGCTAAACCGTCTAATGCTGCAAAGGGTAAGAATCGAGGTAAAGGGAAGAAAGTAGCTAACTTTACTCCCAGAGCCAAGATTCCCCCTCCACCAAGAAGAGAGAATCCTGCTAAGGATGCCATTTGTCACCAATGTGGTGACATTGGTCATTGGAAGAGAAACTGTCCAGAGTATCTCGCTGAGTTGTGGAAGAGAAAGAAGTCCTTTCAGGGAGCTAGCACTTCAGGTATCTTCACTATAGAACTCTTTACTTTTCCTAATAAATCTTGGGTTTATGACACTGGTTGTGGTACTCACATCTGTAATACTACTCAGGGTCTAAGGATAAGTAAGAAGCTGAAGCCAGGAGCTTTGAATCTGTACGTGGGCAATGGTCATCGTGCAGCTGTTGAAGTCATTGGTGTTTTTCAATTATTTCTCCCTAGTGGACTAGTTGTTATGTTGAATAATTGTCATTACGCACCTTCTATTTCTAGAGGGATTGTTTCAGTTTCATGTTTTTATGACGATGGATTTGTTAATCGTTTTGAGAATAATGCAAGTATTTCGGTTTCGAAAGATAATATGTTTTATTTTAATGCTGTTCCTAGTAATGGTATTTATGAAATTGATATGTCTGATTCTAATGCAAACAATAGTTCTATGTATGCTATAAGCAACAAAAGGGCCAAATCTAATTTGGACTCTACATTGCTATGGCATTGTCGCCTTGGCCACATAAGCAAAAAGCGCATTAAGCAATTACAATCTGATGGATTGCTCAAGTCAAACGATGATGATTCCTTTGACAAATGTGTTTCATGCTTATCTGGAAAGATGGCACGTAAACCTTATTCACATCAAGTGGAGAGGGCTAAAGATCTACTTGGACTAATCCACACCGATGTATGTGGTCCATTTAGAAACGTGTCAAGACTAGGTGCAAGTTACTTCGTCACTTTCACTGACGACTTTAGTCGTTATGGTTATGTTTACTTGCTAAAGCATAAACATGAAGTGTTTGAAACATTTAAGGTGTTTCAAAAGGAAGTAGAAAATCAACTCGGTAAAACCATAAAGGCACTACGCTCGGATCGTGGAGGTGAATTTATGAGTTATGAATTTCTGGAGCATCTTAAGGAACATGGGATTGTTTCCCAAAGAACTCCTCCATATACACCACAACACAATGGTGTGTCTGAGAGGAGAAATAGAACTCTACTTGATATGGTTCGTTCCATGATGGCCCAAACAACTCTTCCTAAATCCTTTTGGGATTATGCTCTTGAGTCTGCTGCTCGTATACTCAATATGGTTCCAACTAAGAAGGTTGAAAAGACTCCATACGAAGTATGGTATGGGCAAGCCCCTAAGCTGTCTTACTTAAAGGTCTGGGGATGTGAGGCTCTTGTTAAGCGTGACACGCTTATCAAACCTGACAAACTAGAGCCCCGATCTGTTAAGTGTATATTTGTAGGTTACCCAAAGGAAACGATGGGTTACTCCTTCTACTACCCACCCGAGAACAAAGTGTTTGTTGCTCGTAATGCTGAATTCCTAGAGAGCAATCTTATGAATCAAGAAGCAAGTGGGAGTATAGAGGATCTTGAAGTAATTCAAGATGAAGATATACATCCTTCTGAAAACACTAGCGATCATGAAGAGGATGATCAAGAAATTGATGAACCTATAAGTGATATAGCTCCCATTCAAAAGTCTATGAGGACTAGGCGTGCTCCTGACCGTATGTGTTTATACATTGACGCTGAGGAACATGAGTTAGGGGATCATAATGAACCCACTAACTACAAAGCTGCATTGGCAGATCCTGAATCTGACAAATGGCTGGATGCTATGAATGTGGAGATGCAATCCATGTAAGACAATGATGTCTGGATCTTAGTTGACCTTCCCCCTAACGCTAGAACTGTTAGTGGCAAGTGGTTGTACAAGAAGAAGACCGACGTGGATGGCAATGTACACACCTTTAAAGCTCGATATATAGCGAGGGGCTTCACTCAAACCTTCGGGGTTGATTATGAAGAAACCTTCTCTCCTGTTGCGGATATCAAAGCTATAAGGATTCTTTTAGCCATAGCTGCGTTCTATGACTATGAGATTTGGCAAATGGATGTTAAAACCGCCTTCCCCAATTTACTGCTTTACGAAGAAGTCTATATGAAGCAACCTGAGGGTTTTATTGATCCTAAGTATCCAACCCGTGTATGCAAGCTTCAAAGATCCATTTATGGACTTAAGCAAGCATCAAGGCAATGGAACAAGAGGTTTGATGATGAAATCAAGAAATTTGGTTTCAATCAAAATCCTGATGAGCCATGTGTATATATCAAAGCTAGTGGGAGTAGCGTAGTGTTTTTTGTCCTGTATGTTGATGACATATTGTTGATGAGAAAAGACATTCCAATGTTGCAAAGTGTAAAAGCTTACCTTGGAAGGTGTTTTTCCATGAAGGATTTGGGAAATGCTGCGTATATTCTTGGAATCAAGATCATACGTGATAGACCTAGACGGTTAATTGGTTTATGTCAAAGTGCTTACATAGATAAGATTTTGAAGAAGTATAACATGGACAATTCCAAACGTGGCTTTGTTCCCATGCAAACTAAATCAAAATTATCTAAGACTCAAGGAGCATCAACACCTGATGAGGTGAGACGCATGCAGAGAGTTCCTTATGCTTCGGCAATAGGATCAATCATGTATGCTGTTAGATGTACGAGACCTGATGTTGCGTTCTCTCAGAACATGACTAGCTGATTTCAGCAGAATCCTGGTTATTCTCACTGGACCGCTGTTAAGAACATTCTGAGGTATCTTAGGCATACCAAAGACATGTTTATTGTTTATGGAGGAGGTATGAAAAGAGAGCTCAGGGTTGCTTGCTACACTGATGTTGGATATCTTACGGATGCTGATGACACGAAGTCTCAGACGAGATATGTTTTAATGCTGAATGGAGGTGTTGTAAGCTGGAAAAGCGCAAAGCAGACCATCCATGCAAACTCATCTATGGAGGCTGAGTATATAGCCGCTTCGGAGGCTGCTAAAGAGGCAGTTTGGATTAGAAAGTTTAATTCTGGGCTTGGTGTTGTTCCCACAAATAATGAACCTATGACGATGTATTGTGACAATACCAGAGCCATTACTATAGCTAATGAACCAGGAATCACTAAATGTGCGAAACATTATCGTTCCAAAGTTCACTACCTCAGAGAAGTGATTGAACTTGGTGATGTTAGTCTGGAGAAAGTTCACACAGACGACAATTTAGCTGACCCCTTCACAAAGGCGTTAGATCTCAGAAAGCATTCCATGTTAACTCATGGAATTGGTTTGCTTCCAGCTAATAGTCTCATGTAATCTGTGTTATCGTAAGTATTTGGATAATTTGGGATTGTAAGACAATTTAATTATTTTCTAATGAATAAAGATATTTGATGTTTGTTATCTTTATATAATTATTGTTGCCCTATGTTTGTATGTTTAAATCCTTGAATAATCTAATTATTCTAAACATGTCCATTGTCGGTTAAACAATACGGGAATATTGTATACATTAAGACAAATATGAGTGTTGGTAATATACTGGTATATATGGTGGACGGCTTCCAACCAAACTCATATGTTATTCATTGATATGAATATTGGACACCCTGAACTTTCGAATGGTTACTTTTGGATCCGTTGTCATGAGTAAATTCGAATACATAAATGGTGAGGATTAGGTCATCCTTAGACTTGAGATGCAAACAAGTTGTGCATGTGTGGATATTGCTTCTTGATTTTATGTCCAACGCTAGTTCGGAAGATCTAGCTATAACGAATCTAATTGGAAGTGTTGTGAAGCAGCATCCACAGACACTTGCAGTCAATATAGAATTCGTTCCTCCACTCTGATATAGTGCAGTGAAGTACCCTGGATCCCCTCTAGAATTAATTAGGTAATTGTATGGCCGTACCCAAAATGTAATCAAGATGATGCTTGTTACAATTTGGACTATCTAAATTAATTTGTAAACGAGGAATTAAAGTTAAACTATATGGAATGAGTTAGGATCCATATCCATGGTTTAACCGATACATGGTAAGAAAGGGATGATTATCAGCAAGCTCAAATAATCGTACACCATTACTAGTCTTTAAGATCTTATTCTTGAAACTATTTAACTCAACATTTTCCTGTTATAATGAAGTGTTGCTAGATGCTTCATTATGGACGTTGTATGTCTAAACTCTCACAAGTAGGAGCTGTTGAGATATGCGATCGTTTAGCCATCGGTAAATGCGTGAGCCTATCGGGGGCACACACTCAATACAGAGAACACACGTTTATTTACGTTTTATTATTTATAATTAAACGTATAATAAAAACTTTACGTTTTATTTAATTAACGGTGGTTTAATTAATTACGGGATTTAATTAATTAAAGGCGAGTGCGTTATTTAAATTTAAGGAAGGAAATCGACTTCTAGAAACATTCGGTGCCCTATAGGCGGCCGAATATCCCTAAGGGGTCTAGAAGATCTTTTGTTTGTTGATCAAGTAATTAAGTTACTTAATTTAGGTGTTGGGTTGGGCCTAATTAATTTTGAGGAGGTTCAAGGATGTGTATAAATACAATCCCATACCCCTCATAATTTTTCACCTCTCCCTCTTTGTTTGTGTTGGCCGATCGACTCAAACCCCACACCCAAACCCTTACGAACTTTTTCCTTAACCTAAAATCACACCTAAAGGTTTAACCTTTATAAGATCAATCCTTCTTGGTGGTTTTCTTATAAAGAGTTAAGCTTTATAACTAAACCCTAGATCTCATAATCTAGGTTTTAGTATTCCCTTGTGGTCCGATTTATATAAACCCTAATTAGGGTTTATTGGTGACTTTCCAAGAATATTGTTGCTATCTATAAACCGTATCCTTACGCAATCCCAATTAGGGTTTTGGATATTAGGGTTTATAGTTGCAAAGATTATCGAAGTGAAGTTACCACTAGCATCGTGGTGTGTTCGTTGGACGTGTCGTGTGAGCAATCGCTAGAGGACGGTTACTTTACCGTTGTAGATTCAAGATCAAGATCAATTAATTGATTTATTCAATTAATTAAAAGGTTGGTTTTATTATTGTTTTATTATGTGTTAATCATGAATATTATACTAGATCCATTCCGTTGCGCACTCGTAGTTAATGGTTTAACTAGTTCTAAATCCCAACAGTGGCATCACGAGTCAAATCATATGGCATTCATGGGTTACACATAGAATAAAACACGCTTGCTTCGCTTTAAAATATCTTTTATTTATGTTTTATGACAATTACATGCATACTTGTCATAAAGTTTTAATCTTGATCTAGATCTATTAAAATTGGGTAGGTTAAAATTGAACCGGTTAATAATTACTTTTGTTTTTTATTATCCGTCAAAGACCTTTGCATCTCACTTTTGTGATACTTTGCACGTCATCAAGTGCCATGCTCGAAAACTTGATGAGGGTCTTTGGTCCTCAATTTAGGGAAGACTCATTCGAGACTTGGATCTTATATGATTTACCGCTTTCATATAGAGTCTGTCTTCTGCTTCTACCCCCTTCTGTCTGTTTTATGTGCTTATTTGTTTTCCATTATGAATTGCAAAACGTAATAATTCAAGATTCTAGGAATCATAAAACAGATGGTACTTATATCGAAACTAGCTTTAAAACCATGTCATATTAATACACCATATTTTCCTTGCGAATCGGTTATGTGTTATTTGTTAAAATCTTGATTTTTTTGAACAAATATTAATATTGACATAAGAACTATGAAACTTGGTTTTATTGTATTCTAATTGTTTTGCAAAATCATATTGTCACTCGAGTTGGGCTTACATACCGTAATGATGGCTTATAAACTATCTTCTCAACGACGTGATTTGCAATATCAATTAGTTTATAATACTTAAAATTACAACACCGTTTTGTGTCTTTACTAATGATGGACTTGCTATTGCACTTCGTGCTCTAGTCGAGCTATCTAGGGTTTGAGGGATCTTTAATCTTCTCCCGTGTTCCATAGGTGTTCCGGCACTTATGGAATAATTATCCCAAGCACTTGCACCTTCGGGTGCATGAAGAGTAGGATATAGGGTTTGATCTCTCTTTAATCTTCTCCCGCGGTAAAACACGCCTAAACCAAAAAGTTAATAAATTGTTTTCTTAACTTGTGCTAAGAGAATGAATTGCATGCATTCTTTTACACACTTTGACATTTGTTTTTAAAACTTATGTGATACCTATTTGAAATTTTTTAAGTCTATGCCATCCAATTTAGAAGCACTTGTAGTTGTTTTTCATCATCTGGTCAGACCTAGGGCGAATTACATACCCGAGGCAATCTTTGTCACTGGTCAGACCTTTGCCAATAATTGCAGCTTCAAATTAGTACGACTTAAAGTCGAGTTCCCGGTCAGATTCGGAACCCGAGGCATAAAGATGAGATGAAACATACTCATGACTTTATTAAAATGTAGAACAAGTTTGTTTGAGATGTTCAAAGGTTCTCGAAAGAGATGAGAGAACATCCCATCCAAACACTCTACAACAAATAAACTTCATGAATCGTCTCATAAAATCTAAGAGTTGCACTTGTAATGCAATTAACGCCCGTCGCTTACCTCTTGCCCCACTTGAATACTAGACGGTCGGACCTCTAATATTAAGTGGGAGTGCAAGCAAGGATCTTAGTCTTAACATGATTAATTGGGTAGTTAATTCTTTGAGAATGTAATTATCGAAAATACTAATCGTTGAACTTTTATTTTGTAGATGAATAATCAAAACTCTTGCTTAAACAACACGGTTGTTAAGTCATTCCTTGAAAAGATGAAATTGACTGAGAATAACTTTGTTGATTGGTATCGTGCTCTTCGGATAGCGCTCGAAACTGATGACTTGGTTAAATACCTTGAGCAACCAATTCCTGATCAACCTGCAATTCTGCCTCATGGTCATGAAGGACCAGAGCAAGACCCGGATTTACATCCAACTTGGGTCAAAAGGTCACGAGAAATCGCTGGCCTTATGCTCATGAGTATGTCCCCTGAACTCCAGAAACTTTTGGAGGGTCACGGCGCATGGTCTATGATGGAAGAATTGAAGACCATGTTCACTGAACAAGCTGATCAAGAACTCCTTGATGTTGCACGTGCCTTTCACGCGTGTAAACATGAGGATGGACAATCTGTGAGCTCCTATGTCTTGAAGATGAAGGGGTTCATAGAGAATTTGGAACGTTTGGGTCACCCCATGTCCTTGAAACTTTCGGTCAGCCTAATTTTAGCCTCACTGAATAAGGACTATGATAGGTTTGTGCAAGACTATAACATGCATGGCCTGGGGAAGACAATACCTGAATTACATGCCATGCTTAAGCTACATGAGAAAATGTTGCCAAAGAAGGTTGCACCTGCTACTCCTAATACCATTAATGCTATTAGGGCAGGAAGGGTTCAGAAGCCTAACAAGGCTAAACCGTCTAATGCTGCAAAGGGTAAGAATCGAGGTAAAGGGAAGAAAGTAGCTAACTTTACTCCCAGAGCCAAGATTCCCCCTCCACCAAGAAGAGAGAATCCTGCTAAGGATGCCATTTGTCACCAATGTGGTGACATTGGTCATTGGAAGAGAAACTGTCCAGAGTATCTCGCTGAGTTGTGGAAGAGAAAGAAGTCCTCTCAAGGAGCTAGCACTTCAGGTATCTTCACTATAGAACTCTTTACTTTTCCTAATAAATCTTGGGTTTATGACACTGGTTGTGGTACTCACATCTGTAATACTACTCAGGGTCTAAGGATAAGTAAGAAGCTGAAGCCAGGAGCTTTGAATCTGTGCGTGGGCAATGGTCATCGTGCAGCTGTTGAAGCCATTGGTGTTTTTCAATTATTTCTCCCTAGTGGACTAGTTGTTATGTTGAATAATTGTCATTACGCACCTTCTATTTCTAGAGGGATTGTTTCAGTTTCATGTTTGTATGACGATGGATTTGTTAATCGTTTTGAGAATAATGCAAGTATTTCGGTTTCGAAAGATAATATGTTTTATTTTAATGCTGTTCCTAGTAATGGTATTTATGAAATTGATATGTGTGATTCTAATGCAAACAATAGTTCTATGTATGCTATAAGCAACAAAAGGGCAAAATATAATTTGGACTCTACATTGCTATGGCATTGTCGCCTTGGCCACATAAGCAAAAAGCGCATTAAGCAATTACAATCTGATGGATTGCTCAAGTCAAACGATGATGATTCCTTTGACAAATGTGTTTCATGCTTATCTGGAAAGATGGCACGTAAACCTTATTCACATCAAGTGGAGAGGGCTAATGATCTATTTGGACTAATCCACACCGATGTATGTGGTCCATTTAGAAACGTGTCAAGACAAGGTGCAAGTTACTTCGTCACTTTCACTGACGACTTTAGTCGTTATGGTTATGTTTACTTGCTAAAGCATAAACATGAAGTGTTTGAAACGTTTAAGGTGTTTCAAAAGGAAGTTGAAAATCAACTCGATAAAACCATAAAGGCACTACGCTCGGATCGTGGAGGTGAATTTATGAGTTATGAATTTCTGGAGCTTCTTAAGGAACATGGGATTGTTTCCCAAAGAACTCCTCCATATACAACACAACACAATGGTGTGTCTGAGAGGAGAAAATAGAACTCTACTTGATATGGTTCGTTCCATGATGGCCCAAACAACTCTTCCTAAATCCTTTTGGGATTATGCTCTTAAGTCTGCTGCTCGCATACTCAATATGGTTCCAACTAAGAAGGTTGAAAAGACTCCATACGAAGTATGGTATGGGCAAGCCCCTAAGCTGTCTTACTTAAAGGTCTGGGGATGTGAGGCTCTTGTTAAGCGTGACACGCTTATCAAACCTGACAAACTAGAGCCCCGATCTGTTAAGTGTATATTTGTAGGTTACCCAAAGGAAACGATGGGTTACTCCTTCTACTACCCACCCGAGAACAAAGTATTTGTTGCTCGTAATGCTGAATTCCTAGAGAGCAATCTTATGAATCAAGAAGCAAGTGGGAGTATAGAGGATCTTGAAGTAATTCAAGATGAAGATTTACATCCTTCTGAAAACACTAGCAATCATGAAGAGTATGATCAAGAAATTGATGAACCTATAAGTGATATAGCTCCCATTCGAAAGTCTGTGAGGACTAGGCGTGCTCCTGACCGTATGTGTTTATACATTGACGCTGAGGAACATGAGTTAGGGGATCATAATGAACCCACTAACTACAAAGCTGCATTGGCAGATCCTGAATCTGACAAATGGCTGGATGCTATGAATGTGGAGATGCAATCCATGAAAGACAATGATGTCTGGATCTTAGTTGACCTTCCCCCTAACGCTAGAACTGTTAGTGGCAAGTGGTTGTACAATAAGAAGACCGACATGGATGGCAATGTACACACCTTTAAAGCTCGATATGTAGCGAGGGGCTTCACTCAAACCTTCGGGGTTGATTATGAAGAAACCTTCTCTCCTGTTGCGGATATCAAAGCTATAAGGATTCTTTTAGCCATAGTTGCATTCTATGACTATGAGATTTGGCAAATGGATGTTAAAACTGCCTTCCTCAATGGACTGCTTTACGAAGAAGTCTATATGAAGCAACCTGAGGGTTTTATTGATCCTAAGTATCCAAACCGTGTATGCAAGCTTCAAAGATCCATTTATGGACTTAAGCAAGCATCAAGGCAATGGAACAAGAGGTGTGATGATGAAATCAAGAAATTTGGTTTCAATCAAAATCCTGATAAGCCATGTGTATATATCAAAGCTAGTGGGAGTAGCGTAGTGTTTCTTGTCCTGTATGTTGATGACATATTGTTGATGGGAAAAGACATTCCAATGTTGCAAAGTGTAAAAGCTTACCTTGGAAGGTGTTTTTCCATGAAGGATTTGGGAAATGCTGCGTATATTCTTGGAATCAAGATCATACGTGATAGACCTAGACGGTTAATTGGTTTATGTCAAAGTGCTTACATAGATAAGATTTTGAAGAAGTATAACATGGACAATTCCAAACGTGGCTTTGTTCCCATGCAAACTAAATCAAAATTATCTAAGACTCAAGGAGCATCAACACCTGATGAGGTGAGACGCATGTAGAGAGTTCCTTATGCTTTGGCAATAGGATCAATCATGTATGCTGTTAGATGTACGAGACCTGATGTTGCGTTCTCTCAGAACATGACTAGCCGATTTCAGCAGAATCCTGGTAATTCTCACTGGACCGCTGTTAAGAACATTCTGAGGTATCTTAGGCATACCAAAGACATGTTTCTTGTTTATGGAGGAGGTATGAAAAGAGAGCTCAGGGTTGCTTGCTACACTGATGTTGGATATCTTACGGATGCTGATGACACGAAGTCTCAGACGGGATATGTTTTCATGCTGAATGGAGGTGCTGTAAGCTGGAAAAGCGCAAAGCAGACCATCCATGCAAACTCATATACGGAGGCTGAGTATATAGCCGCTTCGGAGGCTGCTAAAGAGGCAGTTTGGATTAGGAAGTTTATTTCTGGGCTTGGTGTTGTTCCCACAAATAATGAACCTATGACGATGTATTGTGATAATACCGGAGCCATTACTATAGCTAATGAACCAGGAATCACTAAAGGTGCGAAACATTATCGTTCCAAAGTTCACTACCTCAGAGAAGTGATTGAACTTGGTGATGTTAGTCTGGAGAAAGTTCACACAGACGACAATTTAGCTGACCCCTTCACAAAGGCGTTAGATCTCAGAAAGCATTCCATGTTAACTCATGGAATTGGTTTGCTTCCAGCTAATAGTCTCATGTAATCTGTGTTATCGTAAGTATTTGGATAATTTGGAATTATAAGACAATTTAATTATTTTCTGATGAATAAAGATATTTGATGTTTGTTATCTTTATATAATTATTATTGCCCTATGTTTGTATGTTTAAATCCTTGAATAATTTAATTATTCTAAACATGTCCATTGTCGGTTAAACAATATGGGAATATTGTATACATTAAGACAAATATGAGTGTTGGTAATATACTGGTATATATGGTGGACGGCTTCCAACCAAACTCATATGTTATTCATTGATATGAATATTGGACACCCCGAACTTTCGAATGGTTACTTTTGGATCCGTTTTCATGAGTAAATTCGAATACATAAATGGTGAGGATTAGGTCATCCTTAGTCTTGAGATGCAAACAAGTTGTGCATGTGTGGATATCGCTTCTTGATTTTATGTCCAACGCTAGTTCGGAAGATCTAGCTATAACGACTCTAATTGGAAGTGTTGTGAAGCAGCATCCACAGACACTTGTAGTCAATATAGAATTCGTTCCTCCACTCTGATATAGTGCAGTGAAGTACCCTGGATCCCCTCCAGAATTAATTAGGTAATTGTATGGCCGTACCCAAAATGTAATCAAGATGATGCTTGTTACAATTTGGACTATCTAAATTAATTTGTAAACGAGGAATTAAAGTTAAACTATATGGAATGAGTTAGGATCCATATCCATGGTTTAACCGGTACATTATAACGAAGGGATGATTATCAACAAGCTCAAATAATCGTACACCATTACTAGTCTTTAAGATCTTATTCTTGAAACTATTTAACTCAACATTTTCCGGTTATAATGAAGTGTTGCTAGATGCTTCATTATGGACGCTGTATGTCTAAACTCTCACAAGTCGGAGCTGTTGAGATATGCGAACGTTTAGCCATCGGTAAATGCGTGAGCCTATCGGGGGCACACACTCAATACGGAGAACACACGTTTATTTACGTTTTATTATTTATAATTAAACGTATAATAAAAACTTTACGTTTTATTAATTAACGGTGGTTTAATTAATTACGGGATTTAATTAATTAAAGGCGAGTGCGTTATTTAAATTTAAGGAAGGAAATCGACTTCTAGAAACATCCGGTGCCCTATAGGCGGCCGAATATCCCTAAGGGGTCTAGAAGATCTTTTGTTTGTTGATCAAGTAATTAAGTTACTTAATTTAGGTGTTGGGTTGGGCCTAATTAATTTTGAGGAGGTTCAAGGATGTGTATAAATACAATCCCATACCCCTCATAATTTTTCACCTCTCCCTCTTTGTTTGTGTTGGCCGATCGACTCAAACCCCACACCCAAACCCTTACGAACTTTTTCCTTAACCTAAAACCACACCTAAAGGTTTAACCTTTATAAGATCAATCCTTCTTGGTGGTTTTCTTATAAAGATTTAAGCTTTATAACTAAACCCTAGATCTCATAATCTAGGTTTTAGTATTTCCTTGTGGTCCGATTTATATAAACCCTAATTAGGGTTTATTGGTGATTTTCCAAGAATCTTGTTGCTATCTATAAACCGTATCCTTACGCAATCCCAATTAGGGTTTTGGATATTAGGGTTTATAGTTGCAAAGATTATCGAAGTGAAGTTACCACTAGCATCGTGGTGTGTTCGTTTGACGTGTCGTGTGAGCAATCGCTAGAGGACGGTTACTTTACCGTTGTAGATTCAAGATCAAGATCAATTAATTGATTTATTCAATTAATTAAAAGGTTGGTTTTATTATTGTTTTATTATGTGTTAATCATGAATATTATACTAGATCTATTCCGCTGCGCACTCGTAGTTAATGGTTTAACTAGTTCTAAATCCCAACAATTTTACCTTGAGGTTTGACGAACTCCAGCGTGGTTTAGTAACCTCCGTTAACTGGCTGGAAATTCATATTCGGAATAAGCACAAATAAGCTGAAAAATAAGCTCAACATTAGTGCGGGAGAGTGTTAGTAATAGTATGAGAGCTTTTTTTCTGACCTTTTGTGTGTTTATAAATAAAACTTTTATGGAAAATTTAGAGCCTACTTTAAAACTAAACCAGTTGGTTGAACAGATCGAAAGCCGGTTTTGACCGATAACCTGGTTGAACCGGTTGTTAAATAGTGAACTGGCGGTTCGATCGAGTCAATTATAAAACCGGTTAACATTAGTTGTTTGGAGCAATGTAAAACCCGGGTTGATTCGATCGGTTTAATTGTGAACCGTAAATCGGTTTGCCCATTTCTAATTCTCGGTACATGTGGAATAGATTAAATTGTATTGTGAGATTAGTTATTGTCGTTAGAAAAAAGCATACTTCATATAAAATAGTTATTCCAAATATGACATTTTGGGAGTCGTGAAAATTTGAAGGGTCGACATGTTTTCCAAAAGAGTAAATTACATCGTTCGTCCTTGTGGTATACGTTGACCGACAAGGTTCGTCCTTTGACCAAAAAAAATGCACCATTCATCCTTAAGTGTGAAACGTTATATACCGTTGGTCCCTTACTTTAACAACCTTCATTAACTGCTATTAAATCACTTAATTTGATACTAAACTAAGGGTAAAATGGTAAATTAGTAATATTTTATTCTTTTCCATTCAAATACAAACAAATAAGAAAAAAATAAGCCCGACCAAGCCACCACCGCCAACATTTTTAATTCTTTATTATTAGTATCTTGTTTTCCAGATAATCAAAAGTCAAAACACATCATTTTCTTCTTCAAACACCACTATGAGTATCATTATCTCCGACCCTATTCAGCTTGAATCTTTCAATAACATAATTTAGGAGGAAACTGAATGAAAGATTTTTTGCTGCTAAGAGAAGAATAAAAAAGCCAGATCCAACTGCAACCTTTGGGATGGCTCCGGTACATGCCTTAGTAACATTATTTGTTCCTGAACGACATGTGGTATTAGTACCAGATTGCACTGGTAGTGCATCATTACAAGGAACAGGCATACAAGCGATGCTTTCAACGGTTGTAGGAGCATTAACCTCCTTATCGCTACTAGTATTTGCAGCCTTATCACCACTTCTTGTAAAGTCCACATATGCATCCTTAAACGAAATGCACCTTCGGGCTAACATTGGCTTACCATCTTTTCCTAACATTTGACCATCAATACCAGGGGCGTACCCACATGGGAGCTGGGTGTAGCACGGGCTACACCCGATTTTAGGTCACGAAGGGTAAATTTTTTATAAATTGCGTATTTTTTTATACGTGCAACACCCGTTTTTATTTAGTGTGAGTCAACTTTAGTATTATTAGTAATCGTAAAAAAATTTGTGCAACACCCTATTTTAAATTCTGGGCCGCCTCTGATCAATACTCTTAACTCTAGCAGCAAGATTACTCAATGATGTACCCGTCGCCTTCGAGCATCCACAACATATTGACTTAAGTTTTTTATTCAAAAAACCTGTATCCATCCCTCTAGACCCACCTCCTAATCCCAACACAGCAACAAGCAAATAATATCCAGCCCTATGTGATCTCTTAATATGAGATTTGACTCGGCTCAAATGATACACGATTCTAGCAAACCTTAAATGACCAGCAACCACATTTTACGATTCCAATCTGTTTCGTAGCAATGATCTATGAACTGAGATTAAATCAGTACAATAGAAACACATATAGAAAAGAACAGGATAATCAAATAAGGAGAGATCATAATAGAGATTTACTGATTTAGTGATGATCGAGTTAGTATCATGTATAAACAAGGTTTCGAAAGATCAAGAACACAAGTTTCAAATCAAGATCTTGATGTAGGTCAGATCTTGTCGCGTGTAGATCCGCTCACATGCAGATCTGGGCGTATATGGGTCAACGACGGTGTTTGAGAGAGACGGTGGTGGTGGTTGTGGGATATGTAGTTAGTGAGAGGAATATGAAGTCTAATGAAGATGCAATTAGTGGGCATACTTGATCAATGTACTATTATATATCTAAAGGCGAAGATACCCTTATGTATGATAATTTAACGACAGTTAATGAAGGTTGTTAAAGTGAGGGACCAACTGTACATAAGGTTTCACACTTAAGGACGGATGGTGCATTTTTTTGGTCAAGGGACGAAACTTGTCGGTCAACGTATACCACAAGGAAGAACAATGTAATTTACTCTTTGCAAAACAATGATGTTTTGTTATGAGAAAATGAATGTATTATGTTCTATGTTGTTATGTAAGCAAGTGTTAACAACTCGATAATCTAGCCGATGAACACCAAGTGAAAAAAAAACAAGTATATAATAAAAGTTTAAAAGGTTAAAAAGGTAAATGAACAGGTAATCAAAAAGTATACATCTTGCCATAAGTGTCATGGTCAACATGTCAATCATTATAACAAATCAAAATGTAATTATAACAAGTGTCATGGTCAATAACAACTTGTTATCCTATCAACCAGTCACAAATACACATCAACCAGTCATATATGTAGCTCCATATCAAAACTATACTTCATAGCAAGGTTGTCAAGACCGGGATCCTACTTAGAATCGTGTTTGGATTTACAAGATCGTGATCGTAGAATCAAATCGAGATATTTTGTATACTGATTATTTTTAGACTTTTATATGTTGTTCTATAATATTATATATGATTTCACAATTACATATATTTAAAGAAAACATTAGTATTTTCATATTTTCTTAAAACGTGTTCTAACCTTATATTTTATTGGGTATATATGAAATTTCACCTTATATTATAAAATATTTGAAATGAAAGATAAAAGAAAAAGTTTTGTGTCCAAGTATCACGATAGTAGGACATTATAAATATTATTATTTTTTAGACAGGAAACATTATATATATATATATATATATATATATATATATATATATATATATATATATATATATATATATATATATATATATATATATATATATATTGTAATGAGAAGAGTTATTTTGGATATCATACTTTTTCTTGGATATGAGGGGACTCATTACCACTATCCATCTCATTTTCATCTAATGGATGAGATTTAATATATTTTATTTTTTACTTATTTTTTATAATTTAAATATCTTTTAGACCGTTAAGTGTTAAACGAAAATAATTATACCTTCGCGACGAGCGTTTAATTATCTTTCTACCAATATGCAATATGATATACTTTCGAAGGAAAAAAAATTCGTTTTTTTTCTTCTTGTTAAAATTTACGTGAAATATCATATATGATAATACTGTTTCATAATATATGATAACAGTGTTAAATCATATATGATATAAGTTTCTATCATATATGATAGGTTATATCATATATGGATACTTGTCATACATCATATATGATACTAGTATCATATATGATAATTTTCGAAAACGTGAAAAAAATGAAAAAAAATTTCGTCGAAAGTGTATCATATAGCATATCTATAGAAAGATAATTAAATGCTATTTATAGTGGTATGTTTTTTTTCGCAAACTGATTAACGGTTTAAGAGATATTAATGTTTGAAAAAAGAGGGAGAAATTATATTTTGTGTTTAATTTTATCTATTGGATTATAATAAGATGGATGGTAGGGATGAGTCCCTCATATTAAAGGAAAAATATGGTATCAAATGAACTTAAATCATATTGTAATATATACTTCACAAAGTTCATTCATGTTTCAATCGATAAATGAACGATTCATACAAAAAATAAAATCTACATACGGACACCTATTTCATGTTCAATCGTTAATAAATGATTTTGGATAAAAAGAGTTACGAAATGATCTTAATGAGAGTTTATAAACCCTCGCCTAAATTCCACTGTTCATAGTCACACCATTACATTTTGGCTCTTAATTGCAAAATTTTCAACATTATTACTTCTGTAATTTTAACAATTTAACAAAACTCCATTATAGAAATATGATTAGTTTTATATAAAAATGGATTTGAAAAGGTTTAAGATAGTGAAGATAATCTGTTTGATAAAACATTTTAATAAAAAAATGAAAAAGTACCTTGTGATAAGTTGGAAAGAGCGCCAAAAGGACCATGGATGTTCATTTTGTTACATCGAATGAAAAACATATGTTTAGATGTTTGATAAGGGTGAAATAATGCAATTTGCCAACTTAAGTTTTAGTTCTTTTAATGGATAGTTTTTAACTTTTTATTGTTCTTATGCTGAGCAAAACTAACCGAAAGAACCAAATAGACAAAATCTAGCTAACCCAAACCGACCGAAACTGAATTGACTATTTTCAGTTTGTTTACAGTTTTGTATATTTTTGATTTTCGGTTTTGATTTTGCTCGATTCAGTTTGGTAGAGTTAAAACCAAAAGTATGTTTTTTTTTTGTAACCGTGATTTCTGACACATTGAGCGATTAATCCACGGGGTTTGAGCCCACCACCACACAGACTCAATCCACGGGGTTTGAACTGACTATTTTAACCAAAATATGTTAAAATATGCCTATTCGGTATAGTTTAGTTTCGGTTCGGTTTTTGGTTTTGTTTGAGTTTACTTCGATTTGTTTTTCAGTTAACGCTTTTTTCATAATCGGTTTTCACTGTTCGTTTTGTCAGTTCGATTCGGTTTTGAACCGGTTGCTCGGCCCAGGTTCCGAGCTGTATTAACTCTCACGAGACCAGTTTGCCACCTAAGTATTTGAAACTTAACTTATTTAAACAAATTAAATTTTGAAACTTGAGAAAAAAAAAACATTTTCTTCAAACGTCTTTAAACCATGTAAGTAAGGTGATGAGATCAAAATGGAATAAGCCCAAACATAAAACAGTGACCCATACAAATCAGCCCAGCCTTAGATATGTGACTCATATATAAGAGTACAAACCCCACATTACATTACTTGCAGCCACAAAAACACCTACCTTATCTTTATTTTCGTATTCTGAGTTGTTGACCAGGATCTTTGAAGAGAAACAACCGAAATCCAAACCTAACACATCTCTTTTCTCTTTCTTTTTCAACACAAGCAACCGAATCACAAACCTACCTTTGTTATATAAATCTTTCAGTTTTTGACCAGCCACCATGGATTTTGGTCGTGTGTGGCATCTGGCATGGCGTACCTTTTGGAGGATTCTTTTCGGGCTTAGATTATTTTCATAAACGCAGCCTTTGTAAGTTCCTCTTTGATCTTGGTTCAGATTTCATCACTCGTAGGCTCGTAGCATCTGCGCAAAGTTTATCTACAAATCTGGCAAAGTAGACGAGGTACTACTGCTAAAAAATAGATAATGGATCAACATCATCAGACTTACCTTAGCCTTATTATAATCTGTAGTGTGTTTATATCAGATAGTCCTAACTTGGTCGAAATTAAGTAATGACCTCCTTTTATCCTTGTAGCTCATAAAAGAAAATGGGAAAAAAGTTCAATAATTTCGTTTTTAAGTTCAATATATTGCTTCGTTTTCCAGGGGTCATTCTGTGCCAATAATAGTCAATAATAGCATGTAGTTATGGGTGGTGCATTTTTTGTGCAGGCAATTGAGACCTTGCAGTTATGGTGTGAAGCATCATGGATGCTAGTATCATTGTTTTGCGATATAGTAAGAGTAAACGAAAGTGATGTTCGGAATAATTACTTCTCAGAAGATAGTGTAGTTGACATCCTCAACAAGGCAACTGAAGATGGTGCATTCTTGCTGAAAATAATTCATCAAGCACGCTACACACAATGTGGATAGCACACTCGAGAATTTTATTGACAAATGGGTTTTGGAACACATTCTCTAATCGACCTATAATCACTGCCCATGATCTTTATAGTTTCTTATCATCCATCTTGCGGGAGTTTTCGGTTTACAAGTGGTTTAGATTATCTTCATAAAGAATTTGTAAGTTTCTTTGTTTGCTCAAATTTCGAAACATAGTTGGTTAACCATAGTACATCATACAATAATTTTTTAGAAAGGTTGTCATGATATTTTAATGATTGTAGTTATTATATTTTCATTGTTCCATAGTAATAGCATTATTTGTTTAAACTGTGAGTGGGTCATTTCAGCAATTGTATTTGGCAGCCTAAACCATAGTACCAGTTCTTAACATTGTACCAGCAAACAGTAGCCTTAGAATCAAATTGACGTGTATAATTTTTGTGTTCATAATGGCTCACCGTTTAGCCTATATAGCCATAAGTTGAAACTAATTGAGAAACCCCTTGATTGACTTACCGAAGTTTGGACTATATTGTTAGTTTACCTGAATTCAGGTCAGGCCAGGTTAACCGGCTGCATCAAAATGGAACTGGTTGCAATCCTGAGAGCTAATGTTTGGTTATGTTACTTGTTGATAGATGATAGTCCCAGATCTAGGTGGAAGCTAAGTTACTGGTTGGTGAAGGAGTCTTGGTATTTTAAGCATTGTGTCTTGTTTTATAGATTTGATTGAGCTATGTGTACCAGATTCGAGTCAATGGTTTTGTGATTGATTGGCTGAAAGAAGGTCTGTCGTGGTACTGATGTGATTTTTCTTGTTCCTTGACAATTACACGCTTGCCATATACTCCGTACATAATAAAACAAAAGTTTTTACTCAGTTGAATATTGGGTAAAGTAGTGTCTATTACTAATGGAAATTAAATTGGTTGAAAGAATTACATGTTCATATTAATGTGTTTAGTTGTATATCAGGATCTCAATCTTATACTTATCTTTTTTTTATTTATAGCCGCATTAAGGAATTGTAACACCATGTAACTTTAGCCTATCACTAAGTTTTTTGGTAATTTAGTTTGTCTATGTTCTTACTACAAGGGATGGAATTCGAGTACCATTAGAAAAGAATTCGAGTACACAGAAGTTGGGCTTATGACAGCTCACCCCTTGCTATTTATACATAAGTATGTAATCAAGATTAGGAAGCCATAATTAGCTCAACTAATATAAATGTATAGTTGTATACGTAGAAAATCGTGATGTATATAGTTTAGGACACTTATTGGAATTTTCGTTGTAGTGTTCTAATGCTGCGATGTCTTATTTTCTGCCTTCCTTTATGTTTATGATGTACCTTTGCTTTAGCTTTAGTGACCGCGACGGTGGTTGTGCTGGTGGGTGGGTTTGAAATATGAAAAGTTTGGTTTATACAATGATGTTACTTACAATTGTTAAGAACATATTCAATGTTTTCACAGAAAATGCATACCATGCCAAGGAATAGGTATGATGGAGCTGCTGATGCTCTTTAGTTTATTCCTTCAGTGATGTTCTATGATGAAAAGTCATGCTCTTGTGAAACTAGGTAACGCTTACATATTACAAGCAGTCAATCGTGATACTACTTATAAATAGGGCTATAAAAGTGACGAGTTAAAGTAGAGGTCTTAAATCTTCAAAATATTCAGTCTTTCTATCCGTTATACTAGTCACCTTACTGGATACCTATATGTCGTTCTCGAAATGAGATTATGAATTAATGAGCAAGCATTTGGCATGTTTACTGTTTCCAACGTACATAGCTTTTCTAAAGAAGCTGGTTATAGATATCGTCAGAACATGCAACAACATAGTTTAAGCTATAGATCTGATCAGGTGTTGATATTGTGGTAAAAGGATTTGAACCTCGGGATCAGATACCGAAAATTAATTGTTGGCTTACTGCTATGGTAGGCTTGCGACATTTACTACGTTCTGTATTCCGTGCCAAAATTGATTCGAAGCAAAAAAAGATGTACATCTGTATGCTATTCAAGCTAACATTCTGCTGTCACTCGTGGCATATGTGGATAACAGGTACTCTAGTAGTAAGATCCTTGAGTAACCGATCACAAGAACTGCTAACTATGATTGAGTAAGCTTTAAGTCATAGGAGCATAGATAGAACTTAGACGACCAAAGAAAAGTAAGGTCTTATCCAACCCTTAAGCTTGCGTGTTTCCTTAAAAGTATGTCATATGTTGTTCGATATGATCAATTTGTCTTGCTCACTTAGTACTGTGGTAATATTTATGGGAAGGAAAATATCTCAACTGAGACTTGAAGCCACAATCACTTGATAGCAACCCACTTACATTCGGGCCAAAGGCCCTTTAGTATCCAATTACAAACCTCATCTCTCTCTCTCAAGGTTTCCTGATGTCCCATTCAGCTGCTAATTCTTGATGAATTTTATATGTTTGTCACCTTTTAAATAAGAATATACGTCGTAGTACGACGTAGTAATAAACCCTCATTGCCTATTCTATTGGTAAATGAGAAGACGCATGTATCAAATCTTAGTTTAGTTAAAATGTTTGGATGTGGATCTCATCTTTGGTTCTTCCGATCCCTTCAACAGGTTTTGTCTAAAAGATCACAGCATGCAAGGATATTGAAGTAATGGAGGATATCGAAAATGGAAAACCACCTTAACTCACAAAACGGAACATTATTATAGTTGTATTCGTGTTTTGATGAGCTTACTGCTTTGGCGATTCATCTACGGCTTATTGTTCTAAAACCTTCTCTATACCTATTGATGCAGTAACTGTTCAAAATTGAGAGGTGAGACTTTGACCTCGTGTCTTAAAACTTTTTAGAAAATCTTCATTAATTACTCTCTCTTAAAAAATAATGAAATCAGATCTCCTTAGATATATACTAGTAAAACAACAATCTTTTAAGGAGGTTTGATCAAAAATATTCTCGTAACTTAAACTCGCATTAAAAATGACTAGAATCAAAATCCAAGATCACACACATCATCTCAGACAAGTAATCTTTGTGAGACAACAAACTAACTTAGTGATCATAGTTTTTCAATCTCTTGAAGGGATATGTGAAACAAACGTGACCTTGTAATTAAACTAACTTGTAAATAATGTCATCATAATATAATGTGTTGGTTTGTAAGCCCATAAGCTACACCATATTCAGATAAAAGCCCATTAATATTAATTAGTCCCAAAATTTATAGTAACACTACTAACCCTACAAATAAACACATACTTTTGCAGCCACCAAATTCTAATCGAACACATTTCAGGAGCAACTAATTAGACTTCAAACCACATGAGAAAATTTGTCCTGAACATAAAACAATACTGTAAATAAATAAAAAGAAATACATATGAATACTTGATTATATATTGATACCGATTGTCCATTATGAAAGCTAATTGATAGTCCAAAATCAATAGCTTTGAGAGAAAAATCATCATCCTTAATTATTAACCAACAAGAAATTTTCACGCTTTAAATCTCGATGCACAACACCAAGTGAATGGCAAGCTTGAACACCAACAATAGTCTTTATCAACTTGCCTGTCTTCATGTCGCTGTAATTTCCCTTTTGAAATGGTCTTGCCTTTTGTTTTTTTATTTGGACGACAATTTATTCGAAACCAAAAAACCATAAAACCCAAAACGTACAGGAACATTACTTCATTCACCACTTCGGTCACATTGCAAAGCTACATACTCGCCTTTTCTTTGAATCACGAATAGATAGTCCATATTCTTTAGAGTAATAAAATGCGGGCAGGCTCTTAAGTAAATCGTCAAATGATTCGAATGTAGAGTTACCAAGATAAAGTTCTTCATTTTGAATTATCGAACTTGACGATTCCATGAGCTCATTTGTTTCATGACCTATGCGTAATGTTACTATCATAAGTTTGTTCACAAGCCAATAAAATCATATACATATATAATCATGTCGATCAAACATCACTGTTGTTACACATGCAGATCAAGACAAATATTCACCAATGTTTAACAGTGGCAAGCATAAAACAACACATTTAATTTACTGGTAAAGAAGCAAACTAATAAAATCATAGGTACCTGTTGGCGATGAATAGATTTCAATGGCGGTAGAAACACAAATAAGGGTAAAATAGTCTATAGACAATAATATTGTTTGGTCCATGTTTGAATAGATACGGCCCAATTTTGTTTGTCCGGTTCGAATCTAATTTTAGTATATATGAAAAAACAACATACTAAAAACAATATTTGGAAACAGATAAACACTATTTAACCCCAAACACAATATCTTAAATTTGATATAATTCATCGCTAGGGTTTTTGTTTTACGACAAACAACCATGGCCGACCAACCACTGTACACCAACAACAAACGCAAGTACGACGACCATCCACCGCTGTTTGGTTTCTCCGACGTGCTTTCTTACAACAATTCTCCTCCGCCCTTGGACGAGATCCGGATTGCTAAACAAAAATCTCAAGAGATTGCTGCTCGTTTACTTAACAGTGGGGATGTTAAACGACGCAAGTTTGGTGATACGTATAACGATACCCGGGATTACAACGAACCACAAGATCACAACATGGTGCATGGGAAACCTTTGTTCGACATCTTATCAAAACTACCATCAAAATCCACTACAACAAAATCAATGTTTAGGGTCGGACGAAATTTAGGGTCGAAATTATCGACCCTAAATTAAGGTGGGGGCCCATACATTTTCAACCCAAAAGAGCCTAAAAAGGCTGGTCAAAAAGCAGGTGGGACCCACTAAATTTAGGGTCGAAATTTCGACCCTAAATTAAAAGTTTTAAATAATTTTAATTTATTTATTATATAATTTATTTTTAATAATTAAAAACAATTTTAAAAGAATTAAATTTTAAATTTAATAATTTAGGGTCGAAATTTCGACCTTAAATATAAAATTTAAAATAATTTTAATTTATGTATTATATATTATATTTGTAATAACTAAAAATAATTTAAAAAAAAATTATTTTTAATATTTAAAACTTTAGGGTCGAATTTTCGACCCTAAATTTAAAATTTTAAAAATTTTTCACGAAAAATTTAAAATTTCACACGAAAATTTTTCACGAAAAATTTAAAAAATTCGCGGTTTATATTTAGGGTCGAAATTTCGACCCTAAATTATTAAATATATTTTAAAATTTTTTTTTTAAGTGTTAATGCTTTTAAAATATTAATATATGTATATATTTAGATAATGCAGTAATAGCTAAAAATAATTAAGTCTAAGCAGAACTAAAGCTGTGCAAATAACTTAGCAACTACAAGAACATAACAAGTTCATCAATTACACCACAAATCCAGAAAGATCAAGCTGGTTACCATTATGAAAAACCAACTAGACTACAAATGACTGTACCCATTGTTTTAGTGCTTTCATTAGTCCCACTATTGATTGTACTAGTTTTAGTGCTTTCATTATGTACTCATTGTGAACAGGAAGATGATAATAGATGTATGTGTGCCATCCATATTGGGTAGTTGTTTTGCTATTTAATGGTTTGTAGTTTGCCTCCAATTATCACTCATCTCAGTTTTCCAATACTAAAAAAAAACAACAATAATGGCCTGGTTAGGAAGGTTAGAAGAATTAAAAGAAGTTGCTGGTTCAGATAATTGGACTGATCGAATGGTAGCATATTTTGAACAATCTGCCGAAGCGGACAAACGTTTTGGTCTGAAACTTGAACGTTTACATGAGGTTTTAGATGAAGCTGTTGAAGAAAGACAACAGTTTATCCAGGAATTAGAACGTGCTGGAGATATATATATCTTAAAGAAATGCGCTAAAGTATTGAAAGATACTCAAAAGAAGGATAAGAAAACCTCAAGTCGGTTGGAAGGTTTAATTAAAGATACAACAGCAAGAATGACTGAGAAGGAGGAATTCGTTAAGAAAATGAAGGATCAATAAATAAGCATTCGTAAATGCTTAGAAGGAGCCTTTATTTATGAGTTTGAGCAAAGTTTGATGAAGGAATTCGTTAAGACTGTGTCTCTTTTAATCTAATTAATAATTGTTGTTCATATAGAATAAGAACCATACTAACACATGTTGTTGTGTATAATGATGCTTCTGCATCTTTTATGGTTTTTGTGTTTGAAATGTACTTGTATGTTTGTATGAATAAAAAAGGCTCCTTTATTTATGAGTTTGAGCAAAATTTGATTGAAGTAAAATGCTTTTGACTGAACTTTTGACTGCAAAACCTAACACAACAGACTTAAACTAAAGTTTGTGACTCAAACAAACTAAATTCTCACAATGATTCAAGCTAGAATACTAATTAATCACAGAACCAAACACTCCTAAACATAATTTTATTCGTCACGGACACTTAAACACGCGCTTAGTTAAACATTGATATTACAACGATATTAGACTCGTAAACACAGAAAAAAACACATCACAAACTAGTTCAAACTAAGGTTCCCCATGTCATCGTAAAGGTCGTGAAGTAGTGCAGCTGAATCCAATGTGTGCCTATCGGAGTTGCGGTACAACTCTATCGTACGCTCAAGTACCATTATCATTCCATTCAAGCGCACACAGTTTGCACACACTGAAGAGCTTGGAGAAGAAACTGGAATCGTTGAAGGTCTAGGAGAAGAGCTTGGAGTCGAAAAGCTCGTTGAAGGTCTTGAAGAAGAGCTTAGAGGAGAAAAGCTCATTGAACCTCCAAGAGAATTGATTAGTAGTTGGACGCGTTCGTCTTTCCACAAAAAAAATTTGCATCCATATGAAACTGGAGGTTGAACCCGTGAACGTGGACAAGCATAGTACAGTCTACCAAAGTTTTCAGTTGTCCACGATTCTCGAAGAACTACATCTCCATGTCCACACCTGCACGGAAAAGCTTCATGCTTCAACATGTACATAATAACAATTTGTTTATGATGATAAGTGTGTGTGATCTGCTGGTGGTTGTGATGATAAGGAGTGTGTGTGGTTCTCTTTTTATGCTAAAAAGTAAGGGAAATTGTTAACATTTTCCCTCCAATGTTTTCCCTCTAATGTTTTCCCTCCAATGTTTTCCCTCCAATGCTGGTGGTTGTGATGATAAGGTCTCATATCATGTAATATGATCCCCTATTGACTCGTATCATGTAATACGATACCATATTGACTCATATCATGCAATACGATCCCCTATTGACTCGTATCATGTAATACGATACCCTATTGACTCATATCATGTAATACGATACCATATTGGCTCATATCATGTAATACGATCCCCTATTGACTCGTATCATGTAATACGATACCATATTGGCTCATATCATGTAATACGATCCCCTATTGACTCGTATCATGTAATACGATACCATATTGGCTCATATCATGTAATACGATACCGTATTGGCTCATATCATGTAATACGATCCCGTATTGGCTCATATCATGTAATATGATCCCCTATTGACTCGTATCATGTAATACGATCCCCTATTGACTCGTATCATGTAATACGATACCATATTGACTCATATCATGTAATACGATACCATATTGGCTCATATCATGTAATACGATCTCCTATTGGCTCATATCATGTAATACGATCCCCTATTGACTCGTATCATGTAATACGATACCATATTGACTCATATCATGTAATACGATACCATATTGACTCATATCATGTAATACGATCCCCTATTGGCTCATATCATGTAATACGATCCCCTATTGGCTCATATCATGTAATACGATCCCCTATTGACTCGTATCATGTAATACGATACCATATTGACTCGTATCATGTAATACGATACCATATTGACTCATATCATGCAATACGATCCCCTATTGGCTCATATCATGTAATACGATACCATATTGACTCATATCATGTAATACGATACCATATTGGCTCATATCATGTAATACGATCCCCTATTGACTCGTATCATGTACTACGATACCCTATTGACTCATATCATGTAATACGATACCGTATTGGCTCATATCATGTAATACGATACCATATTGGCTCATATCATGTAATACGATCCCCTATTGGCTCATATCATGTAATACGATCCCCTATTGACTCGTATCATGTAATACGATCCCCTATTGACTCATATCATGTAATACGATACCGTATTGGCTCATATCATGTAATACGATACCATATTGGCTCATATCATGTAATACGATCCCCTATTGACTCGTATCATGTAATACGATCCCCTATTGACTCATATCATGTAATACGATACCATATTGACTCATATCATGTAATACGATACCATATTGGCTCATATCATGTAATACGATCCCCTATTGGCTCATATCATGTAATACGATCCCCTATTGACTCGTATCATGTAATACGATACCATATTGACTCATATCATGTAATACGATACCATATTGACTCATATCATGTAATACGATCCCCTATTGGCTCATATCATGTAATACGATCCCCTATTGGCTCATATCATGTAATACGATCCCCTATTGACTCATATCATGTAATACGATACCATATTGACTCGTATCATGTAATACGATACCATATTGACTCATATCATGCAATACGATCCCCTATTGGCTCATATCATGTAATACGATCCCCTATTGACTCGTATCATGTAATACGATACCATATTCACTCATATCATGTAATACGATACCATATTGACTCATATCATGTAATACGATACCATATTGGCTCATATCATGTAATACGATCCCCTATTGGCTCATATCATGTAATACGATCCCCTATTGACTAGTATCATGTAATACGATACCATATTGACTCATATCATGTAATACGATACCATATTGACTCATATCATGTAATACGATACCATATTGGCTCATATCATGTAAACGATACCCTATTGACTCATATCATGTAATACGATACCGTATTGGCTCATATCATGTAAATAATTTAGTAATTATAAACTCTATTTATTAATGTTTTAAAACATTTTAAAATTAAAATTATTCTCGTTTCGAAATTTACTATTTTAAAACGTAATTATTGTAATTTATAAAATAAATTTACATAAATAAAATATATTAGTGATACTTATTAATTTTTTATATAAACAAAATAATTTTTTAATATTTTATATAAATAATTTAGTAATTATAAACTCTGTTTATTAATGTTTTAAAACATTTTAAAATTAAAATTATTCTCGTTTCGAAATTTACTATTTTAAAACGTAATTATTGTAATTTATAAAATAAATTTACATAAATAAAATATATTGGTGATACTTATTAATTTTTTATATAAACAAAATAATTTTTTAATATTTTATATAAATAATTTAGTAATTATAAACTCTATTTATTAATGTTTTAAAATATTTTAAAATTAAAATTATTCTCGTTTCGAAATTTACTATTTTAAAACGTAATTATTGTAATTTATAAAATAAATTTACATAAATAAAATAATTTAGTAATTAAAAACTCTATTTATTTATTTTTCTTAAACATTTTAAATATAAAACTATTATAGTTTCGAAATTTAGGGTCGAAATTTCGACCCTAAATTTGGCACTAAAACTTTTTATTTTCAAAAAATTTCACGAAAATTTTAAAATTCTATACCAAAATTAAAAAATTCGCGGTTTTTATTTAGGGTCGAAAATTAGGGTCGAAAATTTCGACCCTAAAAATTAGGGTCGAAATTTTCGACCCTAATTTTTGACCCTAAATTCTATCCACAACTTACCCACAACTAACACTTCATTCATTCTATCTTCTTCATTAAAAAAAAACGGGAATCATCATTGCATCACCAACCACATCACCAACCGCATCACCATTCGCATCACCTTCGCACCACCACCTTCGTCGCACCACCACCTTCGTCGCACCACCACCTTCGTCGCACCACCACCTTCGTCGCACCACCAACCCGCATCACCACCACCTTCGTCGCACCACCAACCCGCATCACCACAAACTTCCCACCACAACCTTCGCCTCACCACCATTTTCATCACCCCGTCACTCCGACCCATCACCACAAAATCGTAACCACCACAATCCACCCCGTCACCCATCACCATTTTCATCACCCTATTTTCAGTCCCACCACCACCATCAGCATATAGCACCACCACAGTCCCACCACTTTGTTTTTTTTAATAAATATAAAGGTAATTGATTTTTTGTTTAATATATTAATTTTGTTTAATTTTTTGCTAAATGTGATTGTTAATGTTTTGTTATTGTTAAATTATTGTTAATTTTTTTGCTAGCAACCACCCACCACCACCGCCGGTGCGACATCAGTAGCAACCACCACTGCCGGCAGAGGTAGCAGTAGCAACCACCACCATCGGCAGCAGCAGTAGCCTCCACCACCACCACAGGTGCTTATGATTTCGGCTTAATTGATTTAGGCTTATTTAGGCTTAGTTGAAAGGTGTTTGAAAAGTGTATTTGTTTTGATAAGCTTATCACGATATGCGCTTATTAGTTGATTTCAGATTATATTTAAGCTTATGATTTCAGATTATATTTAGAGATTAACTGATTTAGGCTTAATAGATTTCAGCTTATATAGGCATAAGTTTAATTTTTTTTTGATATGTTTGTCGTAGCCGAGACCCGAGTCACAGCCGAGTTAGCGGGGAAGTGAGTCGAGAACCGAATTCCCGAGTCACAGTCGTATAAAAGGTAATGTTTTTTTTTGAAATTGTTTTAGTGTTTGTTTCAAATTAGATAAAATCTCAGAAACCAACTAATTTAGATTTTTTTATTTTATGTTTGTGTTTGGTTAGCACCGGGACAGTCGGGACAAGTTCCTCATCCGGACCTTTTTTTCTATTTTTCCATCTTTGTTTATTTCAGCCGTGACCGAGGTGTGTAATTAATATTATGCATATGTTTATTATATTATATATTGTTAGTCTTTTGTAGTAAATAATTTTAGGATTGTTTTAGGATTCTAGTCGATTAATTTTGGAAAAGCCCCGTCCGAAATTAATCAACCTTAGAAAACCCGTCCGAAATTAATTTATTAGAAATTAATTTCGGAAAGTCCCCATTTTTGGGACTGCTTTTTGAATGTTTTGTCTCATTTAGGATATGAATGCGTATAACTGGTTTATTATTTGAGATGATTTCGACAACGTTTCTCCTTTACTCCTACGAATATGTCTTTAAACACATATTTGGGGAGTAGAGGGGAAATGCTGCCGAAATATTCTCGAATAGTAAATCAGTTATACGCATTCATATATGAGACGAAACATTCAAAGAGTGGGTTAGGATTGCCTTCCATAGTGCACTAGTAGGTGAAAAAACATTCCCGATTGTTTGTTTTTAATGTGTTTAATTAAATCATTTATTTGAATAATGTTTATTTGCAACGTAGTTATGATAATTGATAAGAGTTGGACAACTATATCCAATCGTAATTCTGATGAATTTTTATATGGTCTTTTCACCTTCCTCGAGCATTGTAAGACATTTGTGCACCCCATCACACAAATGATCCGTTGCCCATGTAAACGTTGTTGTAACTGTGAGAGATTGGTTGACCTCCACACTCTTGAGGTACACTTATCCCAACACGGGTGGGACGAACATTATACCACTTGGAAATATCACGGTGAACCGATTCTTCCGCTTCCTACACCAGTATCACATTCACCTGAACACCTTGACATGAATACGTTCTTAGAAGATATTTCTGTAACTAATGTCGAAACTACACCGACTCAAACTCCTCCGACTCAAACTCCACCTGATCAAACAACGGGTCCTAATAACGAGTTTGAAGAGTTACTTAGTAGGTCCACCCAAAAGTTGCACACGCTTACCAATTTGACTACATTGGAATTTATAACAGAGATTGCACACATCAAGGTTTTAAATAAAATTAGTGATGTCGGGTTTAACCAGATTCTAGCTTGTCTCCAGAAGTTTTGTACCCGTAGTCAAGGTTTCAATTTCCCATCATCATACTATGAAATCAAGAAGACATACAGAAAGATCGGGTTAGGATACGAATCGATTCATGCTTGTATAAACGATTGCTTTTTATATTGGGGATCAGAGGATAACAAAAAGAGGGATGATTGTCCAGTCTGCGGAGAGAGTAGATATAAAGACCCCAAGAAAACAAAGGGGAAGTTGGTTGCAAAAAAGGTGGTGCGTTACTTTCCGTTAAAACCTAGACTTCAACGCATGTTCAACACAAAACACATAGCAAAGTGGATGACTTGGCATGCTACTGGACAGTCTAAGGATGGCAAGTTGAATCACCCCTGTGACGGTAAAGCATGGAAACATTTTGACTTGATGGTACCTGATTTCTCTAGTGACCCTAGAAACGTTCGATTAGGGTTGGCTGCAGATGGTTTTAATCCTTATGGCATTATGAGTCAAAATTACAGCATGTGGCCGGTCATATTGACAGCATACAACACACCACTGTGGATGTGTATGAAAGAAACTTCTTTAATGTTGACGATGTTAATTCCCGGCCCTAAATCACCTGCAAAAGATATTGATGTTTTCCTGGCGCCTTTGATTAAAGAACTCAAAGATTTATGGAAAGGAGTCAGGACGAAAGACGCTGCTACGGGTACTTATTTCGATATGAAAGCGGCGCTTTTATGGACCATCAATGATTTTCCAGCTCGGGGTAGTCTTTCTGGGTGGATTGGGCAAGGCTACTACGCATGCCCCACTTGTAACAAGGACACTCCATCGATGGCTATCAAGAACAAAATCGTTTATGTTGGTCATAGAAGATGGTTAAGAACAAATCATTATCTAAGGAGTAAAACTAGGCAATTCCATGGTAAAGCCGAACGGAAGCCTAAACCGGGAAAGTTTACCGAAATGGATATCCAGTTACAAATTAATAGCCTCTTGAGTCGTAAGCCGGGGAAGCATCCAAAAATTAAGAAAAGCAACCCACCTCCTGATAGAAATGTTGAATTGAATTGGACTAAGCGTTCTATCTTTTGGGAGCTTGAGTATTGGCCCTTTCTTCTACTAAAACACAATTTGGATGTCATGCACATCGAAAAGAACGTGCTTGAGGCAATACTGAATATCTTATTACAAAACGATAAATCCAAAGACACGGCAAAGGCAAGGCAAGACTTGGAAAAATTGGGAGTTCGACCCGAGTTGTGGTTAGTTCCAAAAGGAAACGGGAAGTTTGAGAAGCCTCATCCAAAGTACTCTTTCACCAAAGCTAACAGGGAACTTTTTTGTAAATTCATCAAAGGAGTTAGACTACCTGATGGGTTTGGATCCAACTTTAAGCAAAAAGTCACCGCTAATTATGACAATATAACGGGCATGAAATCTCATGACTGTCATATAATGATGCAACGGTTACTTCCTTACGGAGTACAACAATACTTGCCCAAAAACATTGCAGATCCTATAATCCAGCTTTGCTTGTTTTTTAAGCAGCTTTGTTCTAGAATTTTGACGGAGGAGGACATGGTAAAAGCTAAAAACCAATTGATCAGTGTGATGATTAATTTAGAGCAAATCTTTCCTCCTGCTTTTTTGACATAATGCCTCATTTGGTTGTACATCTACCCGATGAGGCTATTCTAGGTGCCCTCATTCGCTGCAGGTGGATGTATCCATTTGAAAGATACATGAATAAGCTAAAGAATTATGTCCGAAATAAAGCAAAGCCCGAAGGTTCTATTGCGGAGGGTTATGTTGCAGAAGAAGCATTAACTTTTTGTTCGCGTTATCTTGCTGAGGATGTCGAGACGAGATTTAACCGTCTTGACAGGAATGACGACGGTTTGCCTGAACAAAAAGATAAATTCCAGGTGTTCCGGTCCGCATGCAAACTGATGGGTAGAGTCAAAGATATTCATATGAGTTTAGATGTTACGCGGGCAGTTGTATGGTATATACTTAACAACAGTCCTGAAATCGAATCAGACATCTTGGCTTACAAAGAGTATGTCTCTTCCTTATCTATATTTTAAAAAATCTTCTTTCGGGATGACTTATCCTAATATCATGAACTTTTGCAGAGAATCGCCTGATAACGTGGAAACGAGGTTTCCCACCTGGTTTAGTCACAAGGTAAATACATTAGATATATTACCTTGGAGTTATTGCTCATATATCTAAATATGTTTGTATCTCTTTCGTAGATTCGTGAAAAAAACGACAGGCGACTGTAATGAAGAGTTATTCTCTTTGGCATGTGGACATACTAGTGCATGTACATACCCCGCTTGCGTAGTTAACGGTGTGAGGTTTGTGATACATGAACTCGATAAACTTCACACCACTCAATGCAGCGGTGTTTCAACAGCCGGGCTTGATGGAGAGATGTATTATGGTCAACTCAAAGAAATTCTGGAGCTCACTTATATCGGGAACCGCAAGGTTGTGTTGTTTCGATGTAAATGGTTTGACACCATTAACCCCCCAAATTGTACGAAACGTAATAGACGTTCTTACATTGAGCAGGGCATACATCATATTTTGACTAATAAGGAATTTCACAAAAATAACCAATACATTCTTGCGACACAAGTATCACAAGTATTTTACCTTGAAGACCTTGCTAGAAAACCAAAGGGTTGGAAGGTGGTCGAACATGTTTATCATGGCGATGTTGAAGAGTCCGATCAAGATGTTATACATGGTAGCAGTTCATCAAAGTTTACGCTGAATGTTGGTTTGACTTGTTTGGAGGATACAAATTTGAGTTTGAATGACGAATCGGCAGAAGTGTCCGCCACACAAGTTAATGAAGACGATGATGATCTAATCAATAATGAAAATGATGACGTTGCACATGCCCTTGATGATGATGATGTTCAAATGTCTGATGATGATGAAGTGAACCCTAATAATGTTGTTGAAGAAGTTTTATCTAGCGATGATTCAGATTGTGATAATTGATCTTAAGTTGTAATTTGAGTGAAACAATGATTTAATCTTTAGATGTGTAATTGTTTTTATTGAAATTGTTCTTATATGTTTAAATGTGTAAATTTTTATGAATTTGTGTATTAGCATTAACCGGTCCACGAAATTGTGTGTTCATGTACTTGTTATATTACAGATGGCGTGTGTAGGTGGTAGATCACACGGTGGGGATGATGGTGGTACTCCACCTAGACGACCTACAAAGTCCGTACCTGGCAATTGCGAAAGTAAGAAATTGTGATTTATTTTTATTTTATGTCAACTCTTATTGTTAATTAAGTGTGTTTGAATTTTCACGAATCAATAACTTCAATAACTAATCTTTGCAGGTGACCCGATACCACATATGGTTACGGTTAATACGAGCCTAAGGAGGAAGCATAGGGCGCATGGAGGACCTTTGCCAGTTACATTTGATGTTTATGATCTTAATAGCTTCCATCCGTTAGGCGATAATGCTGCGATGTTGAGCTCTCTGATGGGGGAAACAGTCTGACCACTTCCACTTGCTTGCGAGTGGGAACAGATACCATTGCACCTCAAAACCCATATCTTTCCTACACTTGAGGTATTAATTGTTTGCGTTACATCTAGTCTTATTAACTGTTTTGGTTGAAAATTGTTTGTTTATTTAAATGCATATGTTTACATGTAGACCTATTACAACCTGACGGGTTGGTTGGATAGTCGTGATACTGTGACTTATGGCGGGATAACATATGTAGTGGGAGAAAGGATAAAAACTGGAATTAACTGTAAGTTGAGGCTACTTTGGCGCAAAAATAAGAACAAGTTAAAGCGTGACTATTATTCTATCCATGATTCGGCCGAGGAAGCGGCGCTTGTACCGCCCCCATCGAGTTCTACATGGGGCAACAGATCAGCAAGGGAGTGGCTTGATTTGTGCCGGTATTGGTCCGACCCGAAACAGGTGAGCAGAAGTGAAGTTAATGCAGTTAACCGCTCGAAAAACAAAGTTTCTACACATCAAGGGAAAAAATCATTCGCTCAAGGAAGGAACGAATATGTAAGAATCGTTATAGTTTTTGTGATCATTTAAAAGTTTTATATTGTTTATTTGTATCTTGTTATTAATTTTTTTTGGTAAAGATCTTGTTATTAATTTATTTGATATTGTACAGAAAGTCAAGCATGGGTCCCACGAGGACCTTATACAAACTTGGAAGAGGGCACGCACAAACAAGAATGGCACTATGTCCGAGGAAAATGCAGACAGATATGTAAGTAATTTAATTTATACATGCTTTAATAACATATTTTTATTTGTTTTTAACTTCTTTTTTTCTCTTTCTTTTTCACAGTCGAGAATGATGGCCATAAAAGAAGCGATTTCTTGCGGTGCTGAGCAGTACAAAAGTGATCAAGAAATAATTGATCTAGTAAATCCGTGCCGCAACACTCAAAATATCGTCGGCAGGGGCAGGAAGTTGTCGGGTGGTGGTACCTCATATGGATGCGGGAGTAGTTCTTATAGTGAGGGAGTGACTCGAGAACAACTCTCGGAGGTACTTAGGATTCATGAGCAAGAAAAAGAGCTGTTGAGGAAGCAAACCGAGGAGGCGCAACAACGGGCTAATTTGGCCCATATGTATGCTAGTGTGGCGCAACAAAATGCTGAGGTAAACAACGCCCGCCTAAGTCATTTGATTTCTCATTATACTTCACATGTGGGTCGAGGGTATACCGGACCTAATAACCCTTTTATACCGCCACCCCAATTCGCTTCTATGCATGGCATGTCTCAGATCCCTGGTATGCCTCAGTTCCCTGGTATGTCTCAGGTCCCTGTTATGCCCCAGTTCCGTGGTATTCCTCCCCCTCCCGGATTTCCATATAATGCTCCACTCAACCCACTCCAACCTCCAATTACCCAAAATAACAGTTTCAACAACTGTAATCGACCCGTTGTCAACACCACTGGCCCCTCGAGTTCTAACTCTCGGGAAAGTCCCAACTATACCGTCAGCCTAAATCCTCATCAAAATGATACTCGGACCGTCGACGAGTTGGCTCGAGATCTTGAGAATGCCAACAACATGTCTGATAATGAGCTAATTAACTCGGATGCTGATGAGGGGGATGATTCGGGTGATGATGATCAGGCCGGGGACTATTCAGATTAGGAGTTGTTGTTGGTTTTAGACTTTTTATTTTGTGTAATAACTTAAGACTTGTTATATTGTGAAACATGGATTTATTGTGATGTGTAATAATTTTAGACTTGTTACATTTGTGAAATAAGGATTTCGTGAAATGTATTCTAACGTTTTGGCTATTTAACGTATTGTAAATTATTAGTATTGTACTGTTTAGTGATTTGTAATATTGTGGATTTGTTGAAATATAGATTTTTTTCCGGAAAAAATGCCGGAAAAAAATCTGGAAAAAACCTGCAAAATGCAGTTTTTTTTTTTGCCTAGAAACCATTTAGGGTCGAAATTTCGACCCTAACCATATAGGTAGGGTCGAAATTTCGACCCTAAATTATAGCTAGGGTCGAAATTTTCGACCCTAAGTCTTAGGGTCGAAAATTTCGACCCTAGGTTTCGACCCTAAATCCATCCTGCACGCATGTTTTCTGGAAAAAAAATTAATATAAAATGTTTAGGGTCGAAATTTTCGACCCTAAAATTGAAAAAATTTTCGACCCTAATTTATTAAATTAAAAAAAAAAACGTTTTCACAAACTTTTTAAAATTTACACGTGGATATTAATTAGGGTCGAAATTTTTGACCCTAAATTTGAATCATATTTCGACCCTAATTTAATAAAAAAAAAAAAAAAACTTTTCACAATGATTTTTAAATTACACGTGGATATTATTTAGGGTCGAAAATTTCGACCATAAATTACAAAGGCTTTCGACCGTAAATTTTGGTCAAAATGTTTGCTGAAAAGTGGTGGGCCCCATTTTTTCGACCCTAAATTACAAAGGGTATTTCGACCCTAGTTTTTTAGGGTCAAAAAGTTAGGGTCGAGCACTTAGGGTCGAATATTTCGACCCTAAATATTAGGGTCTGTTAGAAAAGTGACTTAAACTCTCAAGGGGCGTTTGGAATTTGATATTCGGATATTTGAATTTGAAGACCAAGATTCGTTTCTTTTGAAGTTTCGTATGAAGTTGAACTCACGGTGGAGATTGTTAGAAAGTGAGTTAAACTTTAGGGTTTGTTTAGTAAATTTGTTTGGCTTGTCCTACAAGTTTTGTTATTTTTAGTATGTTTTTGTTTGGTAAGTTTTAGGTCATTAGTTCCCTATAAATAGAGGTCAATGTCATTAGTTTTCTTTGTAGCTTTCGAATTGTAACTTTGATATTTGAATAAAAGCTTCCGCTTAGTTTGTTCGTATTTGTTTTGTTCGTTTGATTTATCCAACAGGGTCGAAATCCCTTTGTATTTAGGGTCGAAATTTTCGACCCTAAACCCACATTTTGTTGTAGTGATCTTTGCTTCGTTTTCGGTGTGTATCAAAACTATGGCGTGAGCTCATCGCCGATAGTTACTTTGTCTCCGTTCATGACAAACAAGTTATTGAGGAGCCCACCCTAATGATGTTCTACTCCAAAATTACTTATAAGGCGGATACCCTTTGTTTCCACACGATTGAATCTGATACTATTACTAATCATGTTTTGAAGGCGAAAAATAAGGTCCCGGTTTTTGAGTTTGAGGTCAATAATTTACCCTACGAAACTTGTTACACCAAATTTCTAGGTTCTTGCAACGGGCTTGTCTTAATCGAGAATCGTGATAAGAGTGATTATATGATAGCCACTTACACTGTGATTCATCCTATAAACAAACAATTTTACGTGCTGCCAAAGTTACCGTATACATGTGATGAGCAAGTGTCATTTGGGCTTGGTTTCGATTTCTCTACCAACACGTTTAAGATGTTGTGTATATATGGCAACCCAAACCCCCCATTTGATTATTGGAACATAGTGCATGTATTTGGCACTAACTCATGGCGATATATACCCGCAACCCCATCTTATGATATATCATATGGTGGAGCTATATATTCTAATGGTTGTTTGCATTGGTTGGTTGACTACGAATTTGGCCAAGATGGTACACAACATGTAATATGGTTTGATGTTAAAAATGAGGAGTTTGGGTTGATTAGGCCTCTTAAGACAAAAAGTAAGCCTACCAAAAGGAAATATAACTATCATTCATACGATCACTTGGTAAATCTAGACGGCCAAGTTGGATATTTTCATAATAACACAACTGAGGTTTGGGTATTGAACCACAAGAAAGAATGGATGCTACGCTGTAATTTTGAAGACAATGAATTTCCGCATGACAGCATTATAGAGGTTCTAGGCTGTCTAAACAAAGACGGGGACATATTAATTAAAGTAAACAAACAGGGGATTAAAAAGGGAAGCTTCTACATTTACAACCTCAAAAATAGAGTTATACACGAAGCACGCATCGATGGTTTGGATTTGGAAGATGGATGTACAACACATATAGTTATGTTTCCTAATAGCCTGTGTGACATCATCACAAGTTCCAATTTGTTCATAAAAAGAGCTTGAAGAAAACATGGAGCGTTTTTGTTGCTTAGTTTATCATTTTGCTTTCTTTTTTTACATCAATAAAGTGTTTACTTTTCCAAATTTCTTAAGCAAACAGATGTTTTTGTTTCATCCAAATTTCTTCCACTTATCTTAAAGTGTTTAATCTTCTGGCTTCATAAGAGGCAAACCATTTGGCATATCTTTTGGAACATCATACATCTGATTCCTATTTTCTTCGGGAATCGAATAGAGTGGTGTTCCTAAAGGAATCGGTGTAGCAAGAAGCTTTCTAGCATGTGTTTTGATAGGAACATACGAAGCTGGTGGATCCAAAATCTCTACCCTTCTTGAGGAAACATTACATTGAGCTCTTCGTCAGTCAACCGTCGATTCCTATCTTCATTGTTTTTCTCGTGTCTTGGCAAATTATACTGCTCGGTGGTCATAGCAGCACACAAGTGTATAGCTCCTGGGGTTGGAGTGGCTAGATCAACTGCACCAAACGGGTTACACTAGGTGTATATGGTGCTGCTGGTGTAGCCCCGCCAGGTGCCGCACTACCCATAGTTGCTGGTGTCTAGTCCCCACCTTGAGCTCTGACGTTTTGTAGTCGGTCTAGCCATACCAGACAGCTTAGGTGTGGCGTCCCATGCCATACCAGCTGGTGTAGCACCCGGTGTGACACCGCCTGCTGGTGTGGCATTTGAATCAGTGACACGACCAGTGTAGGAGTTTCATCCCATCTGTTTTTCAGGGATAACAAGGAGTTGCATCCCCCGTTCTTCCAGGTGTGGGGGTAGCATCCCACCTTCCAATCCCGGGAGTTGAGTCTGGCATATCCCAATCAGAACCCGACTTGGCTTTCAAACATATCCACATTAGACTGATCCCAACTCTTCTTCTAAATAAATCACTAGACCATCTGCAGTTTTCTTCTGGGTCTATCTGGTTTTTCACTTTCAAACATATCCACATTAGACCCTTCAGTCTGGCTCAGTTTCTCCCTTCAGGGCACTGACTCGTTATCTTTTAAATCTTTACGCGTTCTTTTATCCAATTTTCTGGTCTTTTGCGGCCCAGTTTTATCTCTCTTCGTAGAGAAGATGTCGTTGATCTCCTGCCCAAATGATTCTGGTGTCAAATATAGTTTTTCCTTCACTGGAGTCGGTTTCTTTAGCGTTGGTTTGGGTGGCTTAGATGAGCTCTTATTCAGGATCCCTGTAGCCCTGGTTCTGATGTCTTAGATGAACTCTTTTTGGGCATTTTCTGGGTCACAAATTCGAAGTTCTGCAAATACATGGACAACAGTAAGAAAAGATGGATACTTTTTGCTTCATTGCTCGTAAAGTATATAAAAAGACATGCTTTCATTCTTAGATGAGTAAATCGCAATTCAGCATTAATTGAGATATATGAAGACTCGAAGTCAGTAACTTTCGAGTTAGAAATCGTATATAATTCACAAGGTGGGCCTACAAAAGAACCAAATTGACGATACACAAGTATTATACAAATTTAATTCAAGGCTTCGACGTATAATTTCTAAATTAACCTTGAAAGTGCACGAACTACCCCTCAACTAGTGCTCAGTCTATTTCATCTGTTCACATATTCTTTAATTTTGTCCATACGCAACAATCACGTGTTAAAGCATGTTATCATAACGAACCTAATCAGGGTAATAGGTAGTCTAAAAGCAGGTCATACCGCGGACACTTTTCCTTCAATGTTAAAATTTTCAAAACTTAACTGAATTTACTTCCACTTTTGGATTTTTTTTTGCCATTCACATCACATTATCTGAAGTTTAACGGCTTCTAGAGTTTTGCTCCCTATTCATACAACAGAACTAAAACAATATAAAAGCTAAGAACGAACCTCGAAGCATCTTGATAGCAAACTTAACCGGGTCTCGAGAAAAACTACTACGCTCAATCTCACTTGTTGATGGTGTCATTTCTGTAGCAGAAGGCAAAGCTTCGATAACCGCGTCCGCCAAGTTGGTGAAGAAAGTAGAAGTGCACCCGAGAGCAGGGACACGTCCCCAATTCTCAACGCCAGGGTCGAGGGCCAACTCCTTATATTCCATGTCTATCTCTTTTAGAGTTTCTATGTGCTCACTCACAAAGCTGCAGATTTACAAAAACACAAACTTAACGTTTGAGGATTAACAATGCATTTGCGTTCAAATATAGATCATTAACAAAGGTGACTGTCTTGAATGTAAATTACCTAACGGGCACTGCTAGGAGACTCTTTACATTACCTTTACCAAGCTCAACAAGTACTTCATCTGTAAGGCTTCAATGACTGAACGGGCCCAACTCGACTCTGATTTTAAAAACATGTAACCGAAGCAAGTGATAAAGAAACTATCATTAGTGTCTACATATCACCTGATCACGAGGTTAAATACTTGTTATCAAAAGGATCGCCTGATAAGCTAATTTGTGGTCATTGCCGACTCCTCTTGCTTTAAGTTCTTGCATAATTAAGTAAATTTATTCCTCCATCTGATCTTTATACGGATACGGATCACCAGCATCTCTTAACATAAGTTTCCGGTACTCCATGGGCACTGAAGAATGTCATGACCTAAAAGCGACAACAGATCTATCATCTATGAGATGTTATCATGGTTCCGGTGATCATCAAAAGATTATAAGCAACCTCAAAAGGATCTTACCTCCTCAGGTGAGCCGAAACATCGCAATTTCTTCTGAAATAAGTCAGCCATGGACTTGACGTAGCTTCTCGCTGATACCAAGACTGGGTAATAGCAACAGGAAGTCTTGACAGCATCTTGTCCTCACTGTGGGAATATCAGATAATAATTTCTTATAAGTTTTGCAAAAATAAAGACTACAGTGTTGGATTTACAAAATGAGACCACATATTTACCTAAAGAGACTTTGGAATAAGATATCAGTGCCTCTACGACCAAGTAACTACAACTTACATCCATATACATGAGAATAACATAACAACATAACATGTCCAAACTCTCGCTTTTGAACTTCAATTAAGAAACAGGCATGTAGCGGATTACAAGATTTTCTTAACAATATACTAGTTGACAAGTAGATCAGGTCAAGAAGAAACAAATTCAATCGACGAGATGCAATCTGTAATCAGCGAGAACTGGTTCGTTAACCCACGTTGCATATCAAGTGCATAACTACAAATTCGAAAAACTAAGGACGCTAAAGAGGCTGACATAGATGAGCAATATAGGCTTGAATATCAAAGTGTGGTAGAGTAACAGGGTGTTAAGAATACTATTTTAGGTTCCAGTTAATGCATCCAGATGCATAGTTTTCTCTACTACAACATGTCAAGAATTAAAGATCAGCAAACAGAACTTGCAGTAGCATCTGTTATGCTGTGGCCTAGTTTTTTAGTGAACAAGGGCGCGTGATTCGAGATTCTATTTTCATAAAAAAAAATGACGACTTTTCCGGTTGAGGATCCTATGAGCTTAAAGCTGCCCCCATTCAGTCTTATAAAAGGATGCAATTAGGATTGAGAAGATACATATTTTATTTCAAACTCTGAACGGCATACATATACTTTTGCATATATCCTAATCTACCACACAAAAGACAGTATAATCAAAGTACGAGTTAAGGTTTGAGCTGTCCACCTACTACTGGATGCAAACTCGAGTAACTCATAGAAAAGACAAACTGAATTGGAGGAGCATCTTTGTTTTTCATGTAAGCTGTAAGCATTGTAAAAGGGAAGCCTAGCTTGTCAGTGAATCAAATTCGTTGTTTGGTTCAAGTCAAGGTAGTTATAGATAGAAACAAAGACGCTCCTCTAATAGAGGTTGAGTGCTCCAGTTTATCAGCCACTTGATAAGCGGTGGAAGACTTAAATTGCAATTTGAAACTGAATTGTATTTTATTTAAAGTAAATAGTCACTTTTACCGAGACCCTGGATCTCCTAAGCTGTTAGGCTGGTTTGTCGACACATAAACAGTATTTCTAATATCATCCGAAAAAGACATACAAGTACCTTCTAATCTTCTATGACAGCCAGAAGATAATGCCATCAGTCATCAGTATCAGGCCTCATCACAATAAGATAAGACTAACCAGAAAATAACGCCATTACTTATAATAATCACAATAAGCCACGACCCGTAAACAAACATCCGTAATGTTTAGAATTTGCATGACACAAGGGACTTAAACATTTGAGTTGAGCATTATATCAAACACATGCCATGCCGCTTAAGGTAAATAGAATAGGCAGATAACGCTTATGGCATCAAAATGAAGAAACTAATTTGACGTGTATTTTGCATCTAAAACTGAATATGAAAGGGAAGCCTAGCTTGTGAGTGAATCAAAATCATTGATTGGGTTCATGTCACACTATTTTGCATCTAATAGAGGTTGAGTGGTTGAGTTACCAGCCACTTGATGAGTGACGGGACAACTTAAATTGTAATTTGAAATTGACTACAGTGTGAAACTAACTTTTTATCAGAAACATAAGCTCCTCAACCTGACTTTAAACTTTAATATTGCCTCTCTTCCACTCATTGAATATTGCCTTCTATGAAATCTACGTTGGATATGAACATGTAACATTCCCTCTTCATAAAAAGAGATGGGTTTCTCCACTGGACAAGTCTTAAGAAAAGGACTGTTAGAGTTTGAAATGACAACAGCAAAAGTGGTTAGTAAGTGTGAGAAGATACATAGCAGTATCTTATATTTCAAGCTTTACATATACTTTTGCAATATATCCAACGTAGAATGCATAGGAGGCAATACTGAGCTTAAGTTGTCCACTCGCTATTGAATGCAAAGTCGAGTAATTCATAGAAGAGTCAAAGTGAATTGGAGAAGCATCTTTGTTTTTCGAGTAAGCATTTCTTACAAGGAAACATTGTCCGTGAACCAAAGTCATTGTGCCTTTCACGTCAAAACAATTTTAATAGGTATTTGAATGGGTAAAAAATTGAACTGTGTCAAATGGGTCACTCCTGAAACATCTAGCTTTGGCACTAAAAAGTTTTCATTTGTGTTTATGGAGTGTTTGTTGTGAACAATGTTCCCCTTTTGACAAATGTGTGTACACTGAGATAGAAACAACGACGCTCCTCTGATGGAGCTTGAGTGCTCGAGTTATCAGGTTGGCTTTATCAGCAGATCCAAAAGCAACTCTAGTCTCGCCAAACACACCCATATGTTATTAAGGCGGTGTTTGCTTTGGCTTATATGTGGGCAAATGAGCTCATTTGATTTCGGCTTATATTAAGGCTTACGCACTTATATAAGTTTATCATATCATAATACATTTATATAAGTCCACAAGTCTGAAAATAAGCCGGAAAATAGGGGCTTATGAAATATAAGCCGAAAACAAATAAGTTGATAAGCCAAAACAAATACCCCCAAAACAAAAAAACCTTAAGTGGTTCTCAAACAACTCTTAAGTGGTGACGCCAACTTTCCCCAAATCAGTTGACAACCTATTTTCGCATTAAACCTTAGTACACTATAAAAGGTAAGGCGACATATAAATTCAAAACCTATTCAAGTTCATATCCGCAACAATAGTTGATAAAACAAACAGCACAAAATCTATTTTAAATTTGAAACCTATTCAAGTTCGTATCCACAACAATAGTTTACAGCGCAAAATCATTTAAAAGTCAGTCAGGCATTTCATCAATGTACACATACGATTCAGCAATAAAGGACAAATAAATCAGAGGTTTATACAACAAACAGCACAAAATCATTTTATAAGTGAGTGAGGCATTTTATCGAACACTTGGCTTACACATATGATTTACTAGCAATGAAAGACAAATAAGGATAAATTAATCGATTTTACCTTAAGTGTTTGATGAATTTCAGGGTGGTTTCCATTAACTGACTGGAAACTCAAATCCAAAATAAGCATAAATAAGCTGAAAAATAAGCTTAATATTTTTTCCTAATTTGAACTTTGATATTTGGGGTATTGGCAATAACTTGATTGAACTTTTGGTTAAATTATGACTAGGTAGTTTTTTTTTTTTTTTGAACAATGACTAGGTAGTTCGATCAGGTAAAATATTACGAGTAGTAGTTCAAAGAAAAAAAAATTACGAGTAGTGTAAAATTAGAATTGATCCGGTCGGTTGACCTGTTTGAAGTGTGGACCGTAAACAGATTCAAAGAGCTTCTGGCTCAATCGGGTCAATTAAAACCCGACAACAGAATTTATTAATACAAATGGGGTAAAAAAAAACTGAATAGCCAAAAATTGGTTTCAAACCGATCCGGTTCAAGTTAAACCGGTTAACTTAAATTGAACCGATCCAATTTTGAAAGAAATACCGATTGATCCAGTTGTGAGATTGTTAGTTATTGTCGTTTTCACAAAAACAAAACATCATTATTTAGCAAAAAAAAGGGGAAATGATAAATAGATAGAAAGAAAGATACCTATTAACCATAAAAGGAAATTTTTTCTTTTTAAGCTGGATTTTAATCAGCTTGCTTATGTTGTGTTTTTTTAAGGATTTTTTTTTGTGTGAGACTGTGAAGGACGGTGGTGGGTTTTGAAACATGGACAGACTTTGGATCTCGGTAACGGCTATTTTTTTAGGGACCCTTTTTCTTTTATTTTTAAATTGAAAATATAATCTATATTTGACTTTTAGAGCAACTTTTTTTTGTTTTGTTTTATTCTTACTAAGTGACATCTGTACTTTTTGTTTAAGTTGTTTGTTTGTTCAAAACATACACATGTGTATGTCACAAAAAAAATATTTCTTCTTTTAACTTTTGATTTAGATATTTATGTTTACGTACTCTCGCAATGCAGCGACGGATATTTGATTATTATTTTTTGACAATTAAATTAATGTCAAAATGTAAAGTAATTGAATTAAAATAAATAAAATCATTAAAAATGAAAAAAAAAAACCAAAATTTTATAAAATATATCAAAATGGATGTTGAATTAAAGATGAATTTTTTTTTAAAATATGGTGAAATTAAATTATGAAAAAAAATAATAAATGAGTTAAAAGATATTTCAAGTTAAAAATAAAAGTGATTTTTTAATAAGTTGTTAAAAATTTGTTACAAAAGTTTGTTAAAAAAACTAGGGGTGAGCAAAAAAAAACCAAAAAAGCGAAACCAAAACGGAAAACCGAAAAAAACCGAACCGAAAAAACCGAGCAAATATAAAAACCGATGGTTCGGTTTTTACATTTTCAAAAACCGAAAAGTTTCGGTTCGGTTTCGGTTTTCATCCAAAAACCGAACCATAAAAACCGAACCGAACCATTTATTATATAAAAATATAAATATAATATAATATAAATAAATAAGTAATATATCAAAATTATAAATTAATATTCGTTTTTTAGGGAAATATGAGTAATATATTTATCTTATTGTTTATACGCATGTTTGATATATATTTGTGCTTACTTGACAATATATAATTACATATGTGACAATAATCGTTTGTACGCATGTTTACTCGCATGTATGTCAACCTTAAAAATATGTGTGTAATTATAAATTAGAAATTTGAGATAAACATTATTAGGCTTATATTGAAAATAAAAAAAACTATTTTTTCACGCAAAACAAGTTTTTTAATCTAAATCGGACGTACCCAAATATAAACGGTTTTAAAGCCGAAAAAACGAACAGAAACTGATTACAAACCGAAAAACCAAACCGCCTAAAACCGAACGGTTTCGGTTTTTGGTTTTTAAAAACCGGATATGTCGGTTCGGTTTCGGTTTTAGCCAAAAACCGACCCAAACCGAACCGTGCACACCCCTAAAAAAACATGGATAATCAAGACTTGAATTATGTTTGGACTAAAAATGATCTAATGGTTAAATTATTAATATGTTTATCTTAACTAGAACAGTACCCGCGCAATGCGGTTGCGAACACCTAATAACGAATTTTGAGACTAATAAATATTAATCTCTTACTCATTGTAAAGTTATAAAAAAGTGAATTAAAAAACCCCACTAAAATTGAAAAAGATTAAAAGTTAAAAAAATATATCAAAATGGTTATTCAATTTAAAAGCACAAAATTTTAAAAAATATAGTGAAATTAAATTATAAAAATAATAAACAAATAAAAAGATTTTTCAATTTAAAAGAAAAAAATGTTATTTTAAAAGGTTGTTACAAAAGTTTTTAGTATATAATGTTGATGAAAATATCAACAACTTGTTTTATTTAGTAGGTAAAAAAATCTGAATTTTCAGCCTTCCTATTTTAAAAAGGTCCAAAATGCTTTATAAAGTAATATAGATTTTTGGTATTTAGTTAAGTTTGAAATCAAGATGTATATATGTTGTAAAACCCGTATTTAATATAGTAAATGCGCAGTTTAATTACTAAAAGCTAAGAAAGAACGCGAAACTAAAATTAATACAAAAGAACGCGAAGATTACGATTACAGTTAAAATAAAAAAAAATATATAATAAGCATATTTTAAAAGGGCCGGCTTATAGTTTTGTAAGAAAAAAAGAAAAAAAATAAAAGGGCTTTAGGCCCGGGTTGATTTAAAGAAAAGAGAAGGAAAGAAAGATTTTGGGCCAAAGCCCATTAGCACAAATAAACCACGGGGGTTAACCCTTCTTCCACAAGTCAGACGAAAAAAAAAGGGAACTAGGGTTCCTCCCTATGCTAACCGCCGGCAGGAACAACAACAAGAGGGTGACGGGCTGTGATTTGTTACTTGTTGGATTATGAATCAGTAATCCATCCCTAACCTCGATTAAAGGTGATCACTTCTTACTTTTCTATATTATTCTGAATCCACCCTAAAACGCCATGAACACACAAATCTATAATCGGAAAACATGTATAATTAAATCAATTGTTGTTCGGTGTGTGGTGGTTTATGGCCTGACGCGGCCACAAGGTTGCGCTGGTGGTGTTGTAGTAAACAGTCGCAGCCCCAAACCCCATCAGGGGTGTTTGGATATGTAAATAGTGGGTAAAAGTCGCAGCATGGGGTGTTTGGGATTACCATTCAGTAAGGGGCTGTTTGGGTCTGTAAACAAAATAGGAAAATAAAGAAAGCAGTGGGAATAAAATAAACAAGCAGTGGGAACAAATGGGTTTTCAGCAGTGGAAAAAATAGACAGAAAATAATGAGTTTTGTTTAAGTTTAGCGACAGTTTTCGTGACACTAAGTACTGTCGCAGAATTGTTATATGTGCAGTTTTTTTTTAAACTCAGCTTTTAGTGACAGTTTTTAGCGACAATTTTTTGGTCGCAGATTCAAATAGACAGATTTATATATTTTGTTGATTTGTTTAGTGCGACCGAGAAGGGTTATCTCGGTAGGCTCGGGGCAAAATTATAATAAATAAGATGAAGATTTTTATATTATACCTCTTAGCATTTGTTTTATAAATATTTTAAATTGTATTTTAAATGAGTTAAATTAAAATAGTTTTTAATATTTTAAAAAGGTATAATTTTATTATATGAATTAAATGACTTTGAAAACTTTATAATTTAGAAAACCTTATATTATTTACGGGTCAATTATTATATTATTAATATCACGTCAGAATACGTTCGTGTCGTAACTATTAGTAGGTCGTTAATATATCATAAGAATTATTAAAAGTTCAGATTCATCGGTTAATATACGTACAGATTTCCAGAATATAATAAATAAATAAGAAGCCAATAAGAACAGTAAATTCAATACAATCAGATAACTTATTTCCGCGTACGTTATTTAGGTAGTAACTGTTAGGATTTAAAGTTACACACACAATAGTAAAACCGAAAAACAGAATGAAGAACACAAGAGATTTACGTGGTTCGGTTAATATTGCTATTAACCTACGTCCACGGGTAGCAACTAGGGTATTTTATTATATTCTGGTGGTCTCACAATACAGAATTACAGCAGCCTATATTTATAGGCTAAACATAATTAGGAAAAAATCTCCTAATTATAGAAACTGTGATCTTCGCCTAAAATAAGATGATGACATTCTGCCACCAATAAGAAGCCTACACCTCAACAATCTCCCACTTGGAGGCTTCGAAACACGTTCACCTGCACTCCGTTGTAATTCTATAAGTATCAACGAATCTTAAGCTTCCCTAGTTACCACCTGCCTTCTCAACTATTTCCGAAGGCCAGCTGAAGTTACACACAACTTCAGCTTGTCCAGCGTCACAGACTTAGTGAACATATCTGCTGGATTCTTCGCACCTGAGATGTTCTTTAAGTTCATCGTGCCATCACTAATAAGCCCTCTGACAAAATGATACCTCATCCCTATGTGCTTTGTTTTGGCATGATAGACCGGGTTCTTGGCAAGTTTCACAGCACTTTCATTATCACAGTACAATGAGTAATCAGCCTGCGTCTTGTCTAGCTCTTCAAGAAAAGTATTCAACCATACTAGCTCTTTACTGGCTTCAGCAACTGCCATGTATTCTGCTTCTGTTGTAGATAGAGCCACACTTTTCTGAAGTCTCGACATCCAACTAACTGCTGTTCCTCCCACTGTAAAAATGTACCCGGTAGTGCTTTTGAATGTCTGTTTACATCCACCCAAATCAGCATCACTATATCCCCTGAGAACTACATCTTTACCTCTGAAACATAATCCCAACTTTGAAGTACCCTTCAAGTATCTAAGTAACCATTTAACAGCTTCCCAATGTTCTCTCCCCGGATGTGACATAAAGCGACTAACAACCCCGACGGCATGAGCGATATCTGGTCTCGTGCTAACCATAGCATACATGAGACTACCAACGGCAGACGCATAAGGAACTTTAGCCATATATGCTTTATCTTCTTCTGATCTAGGAGACTGATCTTTGGTAAGCTTGAAATGACTTCCTAAAGGTGTGTTTCTAGGTTTAGTCTTCTCATTATTCATCCTGAATCTCTCTAACACTTTCCCGATGTATTTCTCCTGGGATAGTGTCAAAGAGCCTTCTTTCTTGTTTCTGACAATACTCATTCCGAGTATCTGTTTGGCTGGACCCAAGTCTTTCATCTCGAATTCTTCAGACATCTGTTTCTTTAACTTGCTAATCTCTTTCATATCTGCACCTGCAATTAACATATCATCTACATAGAGAAGTAGAATGATATAGGAGCCCTTGAATTTCTTCACATAGCAGCAATGGTCCATCTCACATTTTCTGTACCCGGTTCTCTCCATGAAGTTATCAAACTTCATGTACCACTGTCTGGGTGCTTGTTTTAGACCATACAAGCTCCTCTTAAGTTTGCAGACCCAATTTTCCTTGCCCGCAACCTGAAACCCCTCAGGTTGTGCCATGTAGATATCTTCATCAAGATCACCGTGTAGAAATGCTGTCTTAAAATCTAGTTGCTCTAGATGTAAGCCCTCTGCAGCTACAATACTTAAGACCAATCTGATGGTGGTCATTTTCACCACTGGAGAAAATATCTCATTATAATCGATCCCCTTTTTCTGTTGAAAACCTTTGACCACTAAACGAGCTTTGTATCGTTTAGACCCATCATGCTCTTCTTTGATCCTGAATACCCATTTATTCTGTAAGGCTCTTTTATCTCGCGGAAGCTTAGTTAAGACCCATGTTCTGTTCTTGTTTAAAGAGCCCATTTCTTCTTTCATTGCGTGCTCCCACTGAAGCGAATCTATCTGATTAACTGCCTCAAAGTAGCTTTCTGGTTCACCATTTTCAGTCAAAAGAAGATAATTGACTGATGGATTATACTTCATAGGTGGTTTAGAGACTCTAGTAGATCTCCTAACCCAATGTGATGCAACTGGCTGAGAAGGTGATCCTTCTTCGTCATCGTCCTCTGAGCTTTCACTGCTGGAAATGTCTTCTTGATCATTTTGAGACTCGTCAGCCTCTAATGATTCATGTTGAAAATCAGCCTCATTACTCCCACTATCCTGAGTATCTGCTGACTCTCTGATTCTAATGACGTCACTTTCGAACTCAACGTGTTCTTTCTGACCCTTTGAGTTTACTGTGCTCCAGTCTTTATAAAGCTCTGCCTCGTTGAAAGTTGCATGTTTACTTCTGACTACCTTTCTGCTTTCAAAATCCCAAAGCCTGTAGCCCATACTATCTGCCCCATATCCAATGAAAGTATATTTCTTGGCTTTTGCATCTAGCTTGTCACCATCTTTCATTAGATCATAAGCACTGCACCCGAACACCTTTAAATGTTCATACTTAAATTCTTCCTCTTTCCACTCTTCTTCTGGTATCTTGAAGCCCAATGGTACTGATAGCCCCCGGTTGATAAGATAAGCTGCAGTGTTAACTGCATCAGCCCAGAATGTCTTTGGAAGCCCAGCATTAAGTCTCATACTTCTGGCTCTTTCATTCAAGGTTCTGTTCATCCTTTCTGCCACTCTGTTCTGTTGAGGAGTGCCTGGAACTGTCTTTATCATCCGAATGCCATGTTCAGCACAATAGTTAATGAACTCTGTGCTAATGTATTCCCCACCATTATCCGACTTCAAGCATTTTACCTTCAAGTTGGTTTCCAGTTCAACAGCAGTTTTCCATTTCTTAAAAGTATTAAAAACTTCAAACTTATTTTTAAGAAAGTAAACCCATACCTTGCGTGTTGAATCATCGATGAAGGTCACGTAGTAGTTTGACCCTCCCAAAGAAGAGACCGGTGTTGGTCCATAGACGTCCGTGTGAACAAGCTCTAGTTTCTGAGCTTTCGGTGTCTGCCCTGTCTTCACAAAAGATGCCTTCTTTTTCTTGCCAAGCACACATGGTTCACAGAACTCGGAATCCACCTTTTTAAGATCTGGAAGCTTTCCCTTAGCAACGAGCATTTTCATACCCTTTTCACTCATGTGACCAAGTCGTTGATGCCACAACCTGGATGGTTTTATCCCGTTTGTCACTGCATTTATCCCATTTTCAGGGACTTCAACCATGTATAGAGTACCTCGCTTTTTGCCCCTGGCGATTACAAGATTACCTCTGACAACTCTCCATTGTCCCCTACCAAAATTGACATCAAACCCCTCATTGTCCAACTGCCCAATAGAAATCAACATTTTCTTTAGGCCAGGAATAACACGAACGTTCTTCAATGTCCATGTGGAGCCCAATGAAGTTTTCAAGTCTATGTCGCCCATACCTGTGATGTCAAGAGTGTGATTATTAGCTAAACGAACTTTACCAAAGTTACCTGTTTGTAGATTCTTTATCATCTTCGTGCTGTAAGTGGCATGAAACGATGCACCAGAATCCATAATCCACGACTCTGTTGAATTCTCAACACAACAGATAAGAGCATCTGAATCGTCAGTTGCTGCATTCACCTCTTTCTTATCATCTGATGGTTTAGGGCATTGATTTCTAAAATGCCCCATTTCTTTGCAGTTCCAGCACTGGATATCCTTCCTAGGTTTGGACTGACCTCTTTTCCTAGATTTTGATCGGCCTCTGCCATTACCTCTTTCTTTCTTTCTACCTCTCCCCTCGGTGCTAAGCAAAGCACTCGATGATTCTCCAGAACTCCGTATTCTTATATCCTCTCCTAGGATGAAATCACGAATGCCCTCAAAAGTGAGTTTAGAGGTTCCAGCTGAACCACTAATAGCTGTGACTGTTCCTGACCAACTTTCCGGTAACGAGGATAATAAAAGTAAAGCTTGGACTTCATCTTCAAACTTGATATCAACAGATAGCAAACGGGAAATAATGGTATTAAAGTCATTAACGTGAGAGGTAATACACGCACCTTCCTTCATCTTTGTGTTTACTAGCTGTCTTATCAGAAATACCTTATTCGATGCAGAAGGTTTCTCGTACATGTTTGACAAAGCTTTCATCAAACCATATGCACTAGTCTCCTTCACGATGTTAAACGCCACACTCTTGGCTAGTGAAAATCTGATAACAGCTAGGGCTTTTCTATCAAGAACAACCCATTCTTCATCTTTCAGCTTCTCGGGTTTATTTTCGTTCAAGGCTTGATCTAGGTCTTTCTGACACAACAAGTCCTCGATCTGCATCTTCCACCATCCAAAATCTTGCCCATCGAACTTTTCAATTCTGAACTTTCCTTCCTCTGCCATTATACCAAACTGTCCGAGATGGATCTGCCTAGATCTGGTAGAAACAGTCCCAAAGTGTTGGCGATCTGTTTACAGATCTGACTGATTGACTCGTCTGACTTGTCTGACTGGTCTGGCTGCTCTGACTGATCTGGCTGCTCTGACTGATCTGACTCCTCTGACTGGTCTGACTGATCTATCAAACAGATCTAACTGATCTGACTAACAGATCTGACTGATCTAACAGATCTGACTGATCTGACTGATCTAACACAGATCTGACTGCTGTCGGCGATGAAGAACCCCAAACGGCTGTTTGGGCGATCTACAGAACTGGTGGTTGTTTTGGCGATGGCTGGCTATTTTTGGCGAGGGTGACTGGTGTAACGGATCAAGAGCCTAAGCTCTGATACCACTTGTTAGGATTTAAAGTTACACACACAATAGTAAAACCGAAAAACAGAATGAAGAACACAAGAGATTTACGTGGTTCAGTTAATATTGCTATTAACCTACGTCCACGGGTAGCAACTAGGGTATTTTATTATATTCTGGTGGTCTCACAATACAGAATTACAGCAGCCTATATTTATAGGCTAAACATAATTAGGAAAAAATCTCCTAATTATAGAAACTGTGATCTTCGCCTAAAATAAGATGATGACATTCTGCCACCAATCAGAAGCCTACACCTCAACAGTAACCATGAAGTCGGATAGATCCTTCAGCTTTCAGTCTTATTTCATTACTGGACACGAGGTACGGATTTTCCGTCCTTCAGTAAGGACTTTCTTCTATGCATGATTAGGAATTCCTGTCTACAGCCAAATGTTTTCTCCAGTATATGTTTAATCTTATCAGTAATCATGATTAATAACTAAATAAATTGTCTGAGCATTATATACAAGCATGACCAGTTTATGTACTAGTTACGGAGGTACCGTAACCATGGCACTAGAGGCACCGGTGTTGTGACTCACATGCAGGAGAGTGATATCCTGCATCGTCCCACTCATGTTCAGTTTGGCCATTTGATCAGTATGTTTAGTGGAGCGTATGGATGCATCATAGGCTTATCAGTTTACAAGTTATCAGGGTGAATGTGGTGTGTGCTCTACATCCTTCACATTGGAGCTGATCCATCCACCCAGCACAGTATTTAGAGGTCACCCCTCTACAGTTATTTAGAGGTCACCCCTCTACAGCATGACGAGGTCACCCCTCCAGTTATTCATGCACCGTTGTTACAGCACATGACCTATATAAGCTCTGGCAATTAAAATACAGTAAATGAGCTTTATTATTTATAAATCAGACTTTACAGATTATACACAGACTTCCGATGCAACTTTACTTATCAGTCTTACAGCTCCAATATTTCATCATCTGTTTCATTTCAGTAATTCCTTATCACGCTTTATATCCGTTCACTGAGCGTTATGCTCAGCCGTAGTTCCCTTTCATGTTCTAACGGTAGGTACACCAGGACGCTCTTAGGATTCTGAGAGCATGTGCATTTGGATGGAAGCTATCCAGACTTCTTACTTTATGTACTTACATTATTCTGCTTATTTGGACATTGTTTAGTCCTTTCCTTCAGTATTGTTACTTTTCATGTTTTGGGCTTATGTTTGGATTGTCGATGTTTGATTCCGGTATTTCTTTTATGGTCAGTTAATGTTTTAGGACATTTACCTTATGCTTTGATGACCCGCCATAAATATACGTAACGGTCCAATTATCTAAGTGGGGTGTTACAATTATGGTATCAGAGCCCAAGGTTCGACCTGTAGGCTCTAAATCTTGACCTGTGACTAGTGGGTAGTCACCAGGAACTTCCTAGATTTTGGCGTTGTTATCTTTCATATTCCTCATGCATTTATTAGTCAGTTTCCTTAAATTATCAGTCAGTTTTCTTAATGTTTTTTACTAAGTAAAAGGTTGGTATAGGACTGGCCATATTTAGTCGCATGTGCTTTTCTGCGAATTTTGTTTTGGTGAACCGACCCATAGGCGTTCACCCTTGCCCGTTCAGATTTTTGTATTGGTGAACCGACCCAATGGTGTTCATCCTTAGTCTTGACAGATTCATGTTTTCAGTCAAATATTACTTGGTGAACCAACCATAAACGTTCACCATTATTCAGGTCAAATTTTCATGCTTTATAGTCGAATGTTGTTTTGTGAACCTATCCATAGTTGTTCACCTTTGTCATATCAGGACATTACATAAAATTTTGACAAGTATGGATTGGACTACAACCATCCATATTTAGTCCCAGATCGTAAATTTCTATACATGACAGTTCTCAGAAAATTTGACAAGTATGGATCGAACCAGAATCGCCCATACTTAGTCACATGCTTTCTCTTGTAAATTCTGTGGATTGAACCATAGCCATCCACACCAGTTGATATTAAACTTCAGTTGACTATACCTTTATGTTCTTGATAACAATCAAGTTCATACCCTCAAGTGAATGTCGTTTTCATGTTGATTAAGTTCATGTCTCCTTATGAGGATTTCATTTTCAGCAAGGTGATGATGTTTTCATGCTAAGATACAGAAGAGATACAGTAAAATCATGTTTTCATAATAAATCATGTTTGATTTTCATCAAGTATTTTGTCATACTGACTAATGTTGAAATTCAGTTTAAACATATTCTTGAAACTCTATACAACATCATTAAGTCTAGCAGGAATTACCAGGCTATCACGTTACCCATTACAGTTCAGTTTACCACCGTTTAAATCAAGTTATTTCTTTAATCATGTCAGACAAGCGACACCAGTATCGATTATCCCATGAAATTTCCACCAGTGCCATGAACAGTATTCCATATGTACCCCACGTACAGTGTCTCAGTATTTTAGGTGTACTCCATGTACCTTACTCCATGTGCACCGTTAATCGATTCTCAATCATCTTAGGCGTTTCCACTTGTCGATATTCTACCAGGTGCTGATGCTGCTCGTGAGTTGAAGATTTTACCAGATGCTGATGCTGCTAACACTTTGAAGACCTCACAAATTGCTGATCCCGCTGATACTTTGGAGATTTCTCAAGATGCTGATGTTGATGTTGTTTATACTATAAAGACTCCACAGAGCAAGGACGAAAACTAAAAATTTGAAATTTCTGACAAGAATAAATTTCAACCATTAGACACTACCATTCTATTCCATGCCTTACTTCCTCAGTTAGCTGTCACACGTTACTCAGCTAATCTTTCAGTCGGAATAGTGAGAACCGGTAACCATCCGGCCACTCAGCAGAAATAGTTACTTGAATCATGGTCATGATAATGACCGTCATTAAATTGGCAAACAAGGCAGTGGTGACAACCACAGTGCTTATAATTAATCAGTCAGTAACCATCGGAACTCCGAAACGGACGTGACCAGAAATACAGAAGTCAGCAGTCTAACCGGTCCGCCAACCTTAGTATTTACCAGAAATTCTTAACCTTATTCAGACTCACCCATTAATATACATGTCCAGACAACAGTCATGACACATGTCCCAAGTATCATTTCGGAAAACACATGTCAGGACACTAGTCATAGTACACGTCATACGAATATTTTCTCAAATTACGAATCAGATTCATAACACCAGTATGCCTCCTAAACCGGGTCCTCCGAAATCCAGGGTACCCTCCAAGGGGGTATATCTGTTCTGTTATGCAACGCATAAATCAGACCATTACAATTCAGTTACCACCACCGGAGTATTTTTCAGGTTAGACACGTAGTGTTCATTATGTGAGGTTACAGACGAACACATTCAGTGAAAAGTCGCCATGTTTACTTCACGTATTCCTATGTCAGCTTTATCTTAAATCAGGTAGTCCCCTACCTCTCAGCCAGAAAGGACTCAACAGTATCACCATATTTATTAAAGCCTTATTTTCAGTTAACGACGAGATCCGTCTTACTAAATCCTAAATATATTCATTATACTTTCTGTCAGAAAAATCAGTACAAATTATTTTTGCCTTACAAGCGTGTGACTTATCAGTCCATAGCTACGAAGACTTTAGCTACCAGTTATAAATTCACTTCTAAAATTCCTCGAATCCATCATCAGCAGATTATACTAAAATTTCCAGATGTCATTCCAGAAATTCCTTCCTAACTACGAGACATAATTTAACATCGAGCTTGTCTCAAGAATAGTGCCTGTTTCCAAAACTCTTTATTCCAAAGTTGCATCTAAGTTAAAAGGGTTGCATCATTTGCTGCAAGAATTACCGGAATGAGGCTTTATTTGCCCTGGCGTACCACCAGGAAGTGTGTCGTTTTTGTCTATCAGGAAGAATACCGGTATCATGAGATCATGTATCGACCACTGAAATTTTTTACAAGATCACCATTCTTAATCAATGCTCATTCCATAAATAGCAGGTTTACCTGACCTGCTACGATATCATAAATATTTTCCAGAACAATTCGTGACCATGCCACCAGGAGTGGTGAGAGAAAAACATGATGTTTTTTAGATTTCTGTTGAACACGTCACAGTCTCCATAAAATTTTGACTTATACGTCTGGGCTCCCTAATGCCCCAGCTATAGTATAAACCTTATGAATAAATTATTTTTTTTACAACTTCGCAGACAAAATTGTCAGTATATTTATTGATCACATTCTGATCTGCTAAATTCTAGAGAAGAACACGAGAATCATCTTCTCACAGTAGTACAAAATCTCTTCGATAGTAAAAAGTTTTATATACAGCTTTCCAGATATGAATTCCAATTGAACAAAGTGGCATTTCTAAGCCATTCTACCTTACCAGAAAGAAATTTCAAACAATGCTGCGAAGGTGAAGGCCATCACCTGATGGTCCCGACCGACGACAGTGAACGAAGTACAAAATTTTCTAGAACTCAATTGACTACTACCGCAAAAATTGCCGACAGTTCTCACTAAAAATGTTTTATGACTATTCAACCAGATTTCCACCAGAATGTTCCATAATCTCAGACAAAACTTTGATAGAATCCACATCACACATTAATGCAGCTATGTTCATATCTAGATGCCTGACCTACTGCAGGTTCAAGATAGAACACCGTCATGTTAGTGAGTTACTACAACCCTTAGAAATTTCTGAACAGAAATGAGACGAAATTCCATGAAATTGTTATCAGCTACCACATGCTCAGAGAAAGTATGATACTATCTAAGTTATCGTCAACCATGTAATCAGCCTGCGCGTTTCTTTCATCCGAAAGGATCACGCAGTAGCAGATCTGCAGAAAATTTAGAAATTCAGCAGTAAATCGTACGAATTCAAGGCATTCCATCGACCATCATATCAGACAGAATTCATGTTCACGATCAAGTGAATGTTTATGCCCACTTTAAATTCATGTTTATTTTCACTTTCACGTTTACGTCTCATTCGCAGTATGATGCTGTGTCAGATCATCTTTTATGTTATCTCGTGATTTAAGCTCACGTTTGTGTTCATAACATTGTTCACGTTCAAGTTCGTGTGACATTTCACGATACACGTTTCTCAGTTTATTACCGAATACGGTTACAGAAAGCTTGAGAAATCAGACTTAAGTTGGCCCAACTATTCCATAACCATGCAGACGTTTCACAGCTCAGGTCGTATCGTTTGGCATTCATTCCTCAGTTAGCATATGTTCATGATATGTTCTAGTATCACATTCACATTATGATTCACGTATCACATTCATGATATATTCCATGCCAGCGCTCCTCATATAATTATGAACCACGTTTACAATTGCTCACTTAGCACATTCACAATTTTTCACGTAGTTCGTCCCTATATATTCTCAGCAGCTTGCTCAGAGATATAAATGTTATCTTTTCAGGATAATTGTATGTACCGTTTCATGTATACTACATGCTATAGCTTATTCATTCAGGTTCAGAAAATCCATCTTAAGTTTAGAACCAAAAACTATTCAGCATCATCAAGACAGGGTCATCAAGACCAAGATTTGTTCATTATGTTTAGACCTTTGAAGGAATCGTTTCGAGCGGGAAGCCACTCGAAACAGAGGAGTCCATCCGGACCTCTCTTTCCTTTTCCTTAAATAAATCCAGTTATGTCCTTTCAGTCATGTCACGTTCCGTGTTCACTTCAGTCATGTCACGTTATACCCTTTTAGCAGCAGTATGTTCTATATCAAGGACAAATGCTCTTTCAGCATATACGTCTTTCAGCTTATTAGCATTTTCAGTTTTTACCCAATCAGCTTGAATACCTTTATATTCGAGGACGAATTCTCCTTTTTAGAGGGGAAGAATTGTAAAACCCAGTATGGTAGTATCTTTAATTCGGGGACGAATTATTCTATTTAGAGGGGAAGAATTGTAAAACCCGTATTTAATATAGTAAATACGCAGTTTAATTACTAAAAGCTACGAAAGAACGCGAAACTAAATTAATACAAAAGAACGCGAAGATTACGATTACGGTTGAAATAAAAATAATATATAATAAGCATATTTTAAAAGGGCCGGCTTATAGTTTTGTAAGAAAAAAAGAAAAAAAATAAAAGGGCTTTAGGCCCGGGTTGATTTAAAGAAAAGAGAAGGAAAGAAAGATTTTGGGCCAAAGCCCATTAACACAAATAAACCACGGGGGTTAACCCTTCTTCCACAAGTCAGACGAAAAAAAAACGGGAACTAGGGTTCCTCCCTATGCTAACCGCCGGCAGGAACAACAACAAGAGGGTGACGGGCTGTGATTTTTTACTTGTTGGATTATGCATCAGTAATCCATCCCTAACCTCGATTAAAGGTGATCACTTCTTACTTTTCTTTATTATTCTGAATCTACCCTAAAACGCCATGAACACACAAATCTATAATCGGAAAATATGTATAATTAAATAGATAGAAAGAAAGATACCTATTAACCATAAAAGGAAATTTTTTCTTTTTAAGCTGGATTTTAATCAGCTTGCTTATGTTGTTTTTGTTGTGTTTTTTTAAGGATTTTTTTTGTGTGAGAGTGTGAAGGACGGTGGTGGGTTTTGAAACATGGACAGACTTTTGATCTCGGTAATGGCTATTTTTTTAAGGACCCTTTTTCTTTTATTTTTAAATTGAAAATATAATCTATATTTGACTTTTAGAGCAACTTTTTTTTGTTTTGTTTTATTCTTACTAAGTGACATCTGTACTTTTTTTTAAGTTGTTTGTTTGTTCAAAACATACACATGTGTATGTCACAAAAAAGATATTTCTTCTTTTAACTTTTGATTTAGATATTTATGTTTACGTACTCTCGCAATGCAGCGACGGAATTTTGATTATTATTTTTTGACAATTAAGTTAATGTCTAAATGTAAAGTAATTGAATTAAAATAAATAAAATCATTAAAAATGAAAAAAAAAAACCAAAATTTTATAAAATATATCAAAATGCATGTTGAATTAAAGATAATTTTTTTTTAAAAATATGGTGAAATTAAATTTTAAAAAAAATAATAAATGAGTTAAAAGATATTTCAAGTTAAAAATAAAAGTGATTTTTTAATAAGCTGTTAAAAATTTGTTACAAAAGTTTGTTAAAAAACTAGGGGTGAGCAAAAAAAACCGAAAAAGCGAAACCAAAACGGAAAACCGAAAAAAACCGAACCGAAAAACCGAGCAAATATAAAAACCGATGGTTCGGTTTTTACATTTTCAAAAACCGAAAAGTTTCGGTTCGGTTTCGGATTTTATCCAAAAACCGAACCATAAAAACCGAACCGAACCATTTATTATATAAAAATATAAATATAATATAATATAAATAAATAAGTAATATATCAAAATTATAAATTAATATTCGTGTTTTAGGGAAATATGAGTAATATATTTATCTTATTGTTTATACTCATTGTAAAGTTATAAAAAATTGAATTAAAAAACCCCACTAAAATTGAAAAGGATAAAAAGTTAAAAAAATATATCAAAATGGATATTCAATTAAAAAGCATAAAATTTTAAAAAATATAGTGAAATTAAATTATAAAAATAATAAACAAATAAAAATATTTTTCAATTTAAAAGAAAAAAATGTTATTTTAAAAGGTTGTTACAAAAGTTTTTAGTATATAATGTTGATGAAAATATCAACAACTTGTTTTATTTAGTAGGTAAAAAAATCTGAATTTTCAGCCTTCCTATTTTAAGAAGGTCCAAAATGCTTTATAAAGTAATATAGATTTTTGGTTTTGAGTTAAGTTTGAAATCAGGATGTATATATGTTGTAAAAGCCGTATTTAATATAGTAAATACGCAGTTTAATTACTAAAAGCTACGAAAGAACGCGAAACTAAAATTAATACAAAAGAACGCGAAGATTACGATTACGGTTAAAATAAAAAAAATATATAATAAGCATATTTTAAAAGGGACGGCTTATAGTTTTGTAAGAAAAAAAGAAAAAAAAATAAAAGGGCTTTAGGCCCGGGTTGATTTAAAGAAAAGAGAAGGAAAGAAAGATTTTGGGCCAAAGCCCATTAGCACAAATAAACCACGGGGGTTAACCCTTCTTCCACAAGTCAGACGAAAAAAAAAACGGGAACTAGGGTTCCTCCCTATGCTAACCGCCGGCAGGAACAACAACAAGAGGGTGACGGGCTGTGATTTGTTACTTGTTGGATTATGCATCAGTAATCCATCCCTAACCTCGATTAAAGGTGATCACTTCTTACTTTTCTATATTATTCTGAATCCACCCTAAAACGCCATGAACACACAAATCTATAATCGGAAAACATGTATAATTAAATCAATTGTTGTACGGTGTGTGGTGGTTTATGGCCAGACGCGACCACAAGGCTGCGCTGGTGGTGTTGTAGTAAACAGCCGCAGCCCCAAACCCCATCAGGGGTGTTTGGATATGTAAATAGTGGGTAAAAGTCGCAGCATGGGGTGTTTGGGATTACCATTCAGTAAGGGGCTGTTTGGGTCTGTAAACAAAATAGGAAAATAAAGAAAGCAGTGGGAATAAAACAAACAAGCAGTGGGAACAAATGGGTTTTCAGCAGTGGAAAAAATAGACAGAAAATAATGAGTTTTGTATAAGTTTAGCGACAGTTTTCGTGACACTAAGTACTGTCGCAGAATTGTTATATGTGCAGTTTTTTTTAAACTCAGCTTTTAGTGACAGTTTTTAGCGACAATTTTTTTGTCGCAGATTCAAATAGACAGATTTTATATATTTTGTTCTTTTGTTTAGTGCGACCGAGAAGGGTTATCTCGGTAGGCTCGGGGAAAAATTATAATAAATAAGATGAAGATTTTTATATTATACCTCTTATCATTTGTTTTATAAATATTTTAAATTGTATTTTACATGAGTTAAATTAAAATAGTTTTTAATATTTTAAAAAGGTATAATTTTATTATATGAATTAAATGACTTTGAAAACTTTATAATTTAGAAAACCTTATATTATTTACGGGTCAATTATTATAGTATTAATATCACGTCAGAATACGTTCGTGTCGTAACTATTAGTAGGTCGTTAATATATCATAAGAATTATTAAAAGTTCAGATTCATCGGTTAATATACGTACAGATTTCCAGAATATAATAAATAAATAAGAAGCCAATAAGAACAGTAAATTCAATACAATCAGATAACTTATTTCCGCGCACGTTATTTAGGTAGTAACCATGAAGTCGGATAGATCCTTCAGCTTTCAGTCTTATTTCATTACTGGACACGAGGTACGGATTTTCCGTCCTTCAGTAAGGACTTTCTTCTATGCATGATTAGGAATTCCTGTCTACAGCCAAATGTTTTCTCCAGTATATGTTTAAGCTTATCAGTAATCATGATTAATAACTAAATAAATTGTCTAAGCATTATATACAAGCATGACCAGTTTATGTACTAGTTACGGAGGTACCGTAACCATGGCACTAGAGGCACCGGTGTTGTGACTCACATGCAGGAGAGTGATATCCTGCATCGTCCCACTCATGTTCAGTTTGGCCATTTGATCAGTATGTATAGTGGGCGTATGGATGCATCCTAGGCTTATCAGTTTACAAGTTATCAGGGTGAATGTGGTGTGTGCTCTACATCCTTCACATTGGAGCTGATCCACCACCCAGCACAGTATTTAGAGGTCACCCCTCTACAGTTATTTAGAGGTCACCCCTCTACAGCATGACGAGGTCACCCCTCCAGTTATTCATGCACCGTTGTTACAGCACATGACCTATATAAGCTCTGGCAATTAAAATACAGTAAATGCATGTTTTCAGATTTAACAGATAACAGTTTAGCTTTATTATTTATAAATAAGACTTTACAGATTATACACAGACTTCCGCTGCAACTTTACTTATCAGTGTTACAGCTCCAGTATTTCATCATCTATTTCATTTCAGTAATTCCTTATCACGCTTTATATCCGTTCACTGAGTGTTATGCTCAGCCGTAGTTCCCTTTCATGTTCTAACGGCAGGTACACCAGGACGCTCTTAGGATTCTGAGAGCATGTGCATTTGGATGGAAGCTATCCAGACTTCTTACTTTATGTACTTACATTATTCAGCTTATTTGGACATTGTTTAGTCCTTTCCTTCAGTATTTTTACTTTTTTGTTTTGGGCTTATGTTTGGATTGCCGATGTTTGATTCCGGTATTTCTTTTATGGTCAGTTAATGTTTCAGGACATTTACCTTATGCTTTGACGACCCGCCATAAATACACGTAACGGTCCACTTATCCAAGTGGGGTGTTACAATTATGGTATCAGAGCCCAAGGTTCGACCTGTAGGCTCTAAATCTTGACCTGTGACTAGTGGGTAGTCACCAGGAACTTCCCAGATTTTGGCGTTGTTATCTTTCATATTCCTCATGCATTTATTAGTCAGTTTTCTTAAATTATCAGTCAGTTTTCTTAATGTTTTTGACTAAGTAAAAGGTTGGTATAGGACTGGCCATATTTAGTCGCATGTGCTTTTCTGCGAATTTTGTTTTGGTGAACCGACCCATAGGCGTTCACCCTTGCCCGTTCAGATTTTTGTATTAGTGAACCGACTCAATGGTGTTCATCCTTAGTCTTGACAGATTCATGTTTTCAGTCAAATATTACTTGGTGAACCAACCATAAACGTTCACCATTATTCAGGTCAAATTTTCATACTTTATAGTCGAATGTTGTTTTGTGAACCGATCCATAGTTGTTCACCTTTGTCATATCAGGACATTACATAAAATTTTGACAAGTATGGATTGGACTACAACCATCCATATTTAGTCCCAGATCGTAAATTTCTATACATGACAGTTCTCAGAAAATTTGACAAGTATGGATCGAACCAGAATCGCTCATACTTAGTCACATGCTTTCTCTTGTAAATTCTGTGGATTGAACCATAGCCATCCACACCAGTTGATATTAAACTTCAGTTGACTATACCTTTATGTTCTTGATAACAATCAAGTTTCATACCCTCAAGTGAATGTCGTTTTCATGTTGATTAAGTTCATGTCTCCTTATGAGGATTTCATTTTCAGCAAGGTGATGATGTTTTCATGCTAAGATACAGAAGAGATACAGTAAAATTCTGTTTTCATAATAAATCATGTTTGATTTTCATTAAGCATTTTGTCATGCTGACTAATGTTGAAATTCAGTTTCAACATATTCTTGAAACTCTATACAACAGCATTAAGTCTAGCAGGAATTACCAGGCTATCACGTTACCCATTTCAGTTCAGTTTACCACCGTTTAAATCAAGTTATTTCTTTGATCATGTCAGACAAGCGACACCAGTATCGATCATCCCATGAAATTTCCACCAGTGCCATGAACAGTATTCCATATGTACCCCACGTACAGTGTCTCAGTATTTTAGGTGTACTCCATGTACCTTACTCCATGTGCACCGTTAATCGATTCTCAATCATCTTAGGCGTTTCCACTTGTTGATATTCTACCAGGTGCTGATGCTGCTCGTGAGTTGAAGATTTTACCAGATGCTGATGCTGCTAACACTTTGAAGACCTCACAAATTGCTGATCCCGCTGATACTTTGGAGATTTCTCAAGATGCTGATGTTGATGTTGTTTATACTATAAAGACTCTGCAGAGCAAGGACGAAAACTAAAAATTTGAAATTTCTGACAAGAATAAATTTCAACCATTAGACACTACCATTCTATTCCATGCCTTACTTCCTCAGTTAGCTGTCACACGTTACTCAGCTAATCTTTCAGTCAGAATAGTGAGAACCGGTAACCATCCGGCCACTCAGCAGAAATAGTTACTTGAATCATGGTCATGATAATGACCGTCATTAAATTGACAAACAAGGCAGTGGTGACAACCACCGTGCTTATAATTAATCAGTCAGTAACCATCGGAACTCCGAAACGGACGTGACCAGAAATACAGAAGTCAGAAGTCTAACCGGTCCGCCAACCTTAGTATTTACCAGAAATTCTTAACCTTATTCAGACTCACCCATTAATATACATGTCCAGACAACAGTCATGACACATGTCCCAAGTATCATTTCGGAAAACACATGTCAGGACACTAGTCATAGTACACGTCATACGAATATTTTCTCAAATTACGAATCAGATTCATAACACCAGTATGCCTCCTAAACCGGGTCCTCCGAAATCCAGGGTACCCTCCAAGGGGGTATATCTGTTCTGTTATGCAACGCATAAATTAGACCATTACAATTCAGTTACCACCACCGGAGTATTTTTCAGGTTAGACACGTAGTGTTCATTATGTGAGGTTACAGACGAACACATTCATTGAAAAGTCGCCATGTTTACTTCACGTATTCCTATGTCAGCTTTATCTTAAATCAGGTAGTCCCCTACCTCTCAGCCAGAAAGGACTCAACAGTATCACCATATTTATTAAAGCCTTATTTTCAGTTAACGACGAGATCCGTCTTACTAAATCCTAAATATATTCATTATACTTTCTGTCAGAAAAATCAGTACAAATTATTTCTGCCTTACAAGCGTGTGACTTATCAGTCCATAGCTACGAAGACTTTAGCTACCAGTTATAAATTCACTTCTAAAATTCCTCGAATTCATGATCAGCAGATTATACTAAAATTTCCAGATGTCATTCCAGAAATTCCTTCCTAACTACGAGACATAATTTAACATCGAGCTTGTCTCAAGAATAGTGCCTGTTTCCAAAACTCTTTATTCCAAAGTTGCATCTAAGTTAAAAGGGTTGCATCATTTGCTGCAAGAATTACCGGAATGAGGCTTTATTTGCCCTGGCGTACCACTAGGAAGTGTGTCGTTTCTGTCTATCAGGAAGAAGACCGGTATTATGAGATCATGTATCGACCACTGAAATTTTTTACAAGATCACCATTCTTAATCAATGCTCATTCCATAAATAGCAGGTTTACCTGACCTGCTACGATATCATAAATATTTTCCAGAATAATTCGTGACCATGCCACCAGGAGTGGTGAGAGAAGAACATGATGTTGTTTAGATTTCTGTTGAACATTTCACAGTCTCCATAAAATTTTGACTTATACGTCTGGGCTCCCTAATGCCCCAACTATAGTATAAACCTTATGAATAAATTATTTTTTTTACAACTTCACAGACAAAATTGTCAGTATATTTATTGATCACATTCTGATCTGCTAAATTCTAGAGAAGAACACGAGAATCATCTTCTCACAGTAGTACAGAATCTCTTCGATAGGAAAAAATTTTATATACAGCTTTCCAGATATGAATTCCAATTGAACAAAGTGGCATTTCTAAGCCATTCTACCTTAGCAGAAAGAAATTTCAAACAATGCTACGAAGGTGAAGGCCATCACCTGATGGTCCCGACCGACGACTGTGAACGAAGTACAAAATTTTCTAGAACTCAATTGACTACTACCGCAGAAATTGCCGACAGTTATCACTAAAAATGTTTTATGACTATTCAACCAGATTTCCACCAGAATGTTCCATAATCTCAGACAAAACTTTGATAGAATCCACATCACACATTAATGCAGCTATGTTCATATCTAGATGCCTGACCTACTGCAGGTTCAAGATAGAACACCGTCATGTTAGTGAGTTACTACAACCCTTAGAAATTTCTGAACAGAAATGAGACGAAATTCCATGAAATTGTTATCAGCTACCACAGGCTCAGAGAAAGTATGATACTATCTAAGTTATCGTCAACCATGTAATCAGCCTGCGCGTTTCTTTCATCCGAAAGGATCACGCAGTAGCAGATCTGCAGAAAATTTAGAAATTCAGCAGTAAATCGTACGAATTCAAGGCATTCCATCGACCATCATATCAGACAGAATTCATGTTCACGATCAAGTGTATGTTTATGCCCACTTTAAATTCATGTTTATTTTCACTTTCACGTTTACGTCTCATTCACAGTATGATGCTGTGTCAGTTTATCTTTTATGCTATCTCGTGATTTAAGCTCACGTTTGTGTTCATAACATTGTTCACGTTCAAGTTCGTGTGCCATTTCACGATACACGTTTCTCAGTTTATTACCGAATACGGTTACAGAAAGCTTGAGAAATCAGACTTAAGTTAGCCCAACTATTCCATAACCATGCAGACGTTTCACATCTCAGGTCGTATCGTTTGGCATTCATTCCACAGTCAGCATACGTTCATGATATGTTCTAGTATCACGTTCACATTATGATTCACATATCACATTCATGATATATTCCATGCCAGCGCTCCTCATATAATTATGAACCACGTTTACAATTGCTCACTTAGCACATTCACAATTGTTCACGTAGTTCGTCCCTATATATTCTCAGCAGCTTGCTCAGAGATATAAATGTTATCTTTTCAGGATAATTGTACGTACCGTTTCATGTATACTACATGCTATAGCTTATTCATTCAGGTTCAGAAAATCCATCTTAAGTTTAGAACCAAAAACTATTCAACATCATCAAGACAGGGTCATCAAGACCAAGATTTGTTCATTATGTTTAGACCTTTGAAGGAATCGTTTCGAGCGGGAAGCCACTCGAAACGGAGGAGTCCATCCGGATCTCTCTTTCCTTTTCCTTAAATAAATCCAGTTATGTCCTTTCAGTCATATCACGTTCCGTGTTCACTTCAGTCATGTCACGTCATACCCTTTTAGCAGCAGTATGTTCTATATCAAGGACAAATGGTCTTTCAGCTTATACGTCTTTCAGCTTATTAGCATTTTTAGTTTTTACCCAATCAGCTTGAATACCTTTATATTCGAGGACGAATTCTACTTTTTAGAGGGGAAGAATTGTAAAACCCAATATGGTCGTATCTTTAATTCGGGGACGAATTATTCTTTTTAGAGGGGAAGAATTGTAAAACCCGTATTTAATATAGTAAATACGCAGTTTAATTACTAAAAGCTACGAAAGAACGCGAAACTAAATTAATACAAAAGAACGCGAAGATTACGATTACGGTTAAAATAAAAATAATATATAATAAGCATATTTTAAAAGGGTCGGCTTATAGTTTTGTAAGAAAAAAAGAAAAAAAAATAAAAGGGCTTTAGGCCCGGGTTGATTTAAAGAAAAGAGAAGGAAAGAAAGATTTTGGGCCAAAGCCCATTAGCACAAATAAACCACGGGGGTTAACCCTTCTTCCACAAATCAGACGAAAAAAACGGGAACTAGGGTTCCTCCCTATGCTAACCGCCGGCAGGAACAACAACAAGAGGGTGACGGGCTGTGATTTTTTACTTGTTGGATTATGCATCAGTAATCCATCCCTAACCTCGATTAAAGGTGATCACTTCTTACTTTTCTATATTATTCTGAATCCACCCTAAAACGCCATGAACACACAAATCTATAATCGGAAAACATGTATAATTAAATAGATAGAAAGAAAGATACCTATTAACCATAAAAGGAAATTTTTTCTTTTTAAGCTGGATTTTAATCAGCTTGCTTATGTTGTTTTTGTTGTGTTTTTTTAAGGATTTTTTTTTGTGTGAGAGTGTGAAGGACGGTGGTGGGTTTTGAAACATGGACAGACTTTGGATCTCGGTAACGGCTATTTTTTAAGGACCCTTTTTCTTTTATTTTTAAATTGAAAATATAATCTATATTTGACTTTTAGAGAAACTTTTTTTTGTTTTGTTTTATTCTTACTAAGTGACATCTGTACTTTTTTTTAAGTTGTTTGTTTGTTCAAAACATACACATGTGTATGTCACAAAAAAAATATTTCTTCTTTTATCTTTTGATTTAGATATTTATGTTTACGTACTCTCGCAATGCAGCGACGGATATTTGATTATTATTTTTTGACAATTAAATTAATGTCTAAATGTAAAGTAATTGAAGTAAAATAAATAAAATCATTAAAAATGAAAAAAAAAACCAAAATTTTATAAAATATATCAAAATGCATGTTGAATTAAAGATAAAAAAAATTTTAAAAATATGGTGAAATTAAATTATGAAAAAAAATAATAAATGAGTTGTTAAAAATATGGTGATATTTCAAGTTAAAAATAAAAGTGATTTTTTAATAAGTTGTTAAAAATTTGTTACAAAAGTTTGTTAAAAAAACTAGGGGTGAGCAAAAAAAACCGAAAAAGCGAAACCAAAACGGAAAACCGAAAAAAACCGAACCGAAAAAACCGAGCAAATATAAAAACCGATGGTTCGGTTTTTACATTTTCAAAAACCGAAAACTTTCGGTTCGGTTTCGGTTTTCATCCAAAAACCGAACCATATAAACCGAACCGAACCATTTATTATATAAAAATATAAATATAATATAATATAAATAAATAAGTAATATATCAAAATTATAAATTAATATTCGTGTTTTAGGGAAATATGAGTAATATATTTATCTTATTGTTTATACGCATGTTTGATATATATTTGTGCTTACTTGACAATATATAATTACATATGTGACAATAATCGTTTGTACGCATGTTTACTCGCATGTATGTCAATCTTAAAAATATGTGTGTAATTATAAATTAGAAATTTGAGATAAACATTATTAGGCTTATATTGAAAATAAATAAAAAACTATTTTTTCACGCAAAACAAGTTTTTTAATCTAAATCGGACGTACCCAAATATAAACGGTTTTAAAGCCGAAAAAACGAACCGAAACTGATTACAAACCGAAAAACCAAACCGCCTAAAACCGAACGGTTTCGGTTTTTGGTTTTTAAAAACCGGATATGTCGGTTCGGTTTCGGTTTTAGCCAAAAACCGACCCAAACCGAACCGTGCACACCCCTAAAAAAACATGGATAATCAAGACTTGAATTATGTTTGGACTAAAAATGATCTAATGGTTAAATTATTAGTATGTTTATCTGAACTAGAACAGTACCCGCGCAATACGGTTGCGAACACCTAATAACGAATTTTGAGACTAATAAATATTAATCTCTTACTCATTGTAAAGTTATAAAAAATTGAATCAAAAAACCCCACTAAAATTGAAAAAGATTAAAAGTTAAAAAAAATATATCAAAATGGATATTCAATTAAAAAGCACAAAATTTTAAAAAATATAGTGAAATTAAATTATAAAAATAATAAACAAATAAAAATATTTTTCAATTTAAAAGAAAAAAATGTTATTTTGAAAGGTTGTTACAAAAGTTTTTAGTATATAATGTTGATGAAAATATCAACAACTTGTTTTATTTAGTAGGTAAAAAAATCTGAATTTTCAGCCTTCCTATTTTAAGAAGGTCCAAAATGCTTTATAAAGTAATATATATTTTTGGTTTTGAGTTAAGTTTGAAATCAGGATGTATATATGTTGTAAAACCCGTATTTAATATAGTAAATACGCAGTTTAATTACTAAAAGCTACGAAAGAACGCGAAACTAAAATTAATACAAAAGAACGCGAAGATTATGATTACGGTTAAATTAAAAAATATATATAATAAGCATATTTGAAAGGGCCGGCTTATAGTTTTGTAAGAAAAAAAAGAAAAAAAATAAAAGGGCTTTAGGCCCGGGTTGATTTAAAGAAAAGAGAAGGAAAGAAAGATTTTGGGCCAAAGCCCATTAGCACAAATAAACCACGGGGGTTAACCCTTCCTCCACAAGTCAGACGAAAAAAAAACACGGGAACTAGGGTTCCTCCCTATGCTAACCGCCGGCAGGAACAACAACAAGAGGGTGACGGGCTGTGATTTGTTACTTGTTGGATTATGCATCAGTAATCCATCCCTAACCTCGTTTAAAGGTGATCACTTCTTACTTTTCTATATTATTCTGAATCCACCCTAAAACGCCATGAACACACAAATCTATAATCGGAAAACATGTATAATTAAATCAATTGTTGTTCGGTGTGTGGTGGTTTATGGCCAGACGCGACCACAAGGCTGCGCTGGTGGTGTTGTAGTAAACAGCCGCAGCCCCAAACCCCATCAGGGGTGTTTGGATATGTAAATAGTGGGTAAAATTCGCAGCATGGGGTGTTTGCGATTACCATTCAGTAAGGGGCTGTTTGGGTCTGTAAACAAAATAGGAAAATAAAGAAAGCAGTGGGAATAAAACAAACAAGCAGTGGGAACAAATGGGTTTTCAGCAGTGGAAAAAATAGACAGAAAATAATGAGTTTTGTTTAAGTTTAGCGACAGTTTTCGTGACACTAAGTACTGTCGCAGAATTGTTATATGTGCAGTTTTTTTTAAACTCAGCTTTTAGTGACAGTTTTTAGCGACAATTTTTTTGTCGCAGATTCAAATAGACAGATTTTATATGTTTTGTTGATTTGTTTAGTGCGACCGAGAAGGGTTATCTCGGTAGGCTCGGGGCAAAATTATAATAAATAAGATGAAGATTTTTATATTATACCTCTTATCATTTGTTTTATAAATATTTTAAATTGTATTTTAAATGAGTTAAATTAAAATAGTTTTTAATATTTTAAAAAGGTATAATTGTATTATATGAATTAAATGACTTTGAAAACTTTATAATTTAGAAAACCTTATATTATTTACGGGTCAATTATTATAGTATTAATATCACGTCAGAATACGTTCGTGTCGTAACTATTAGTAGGTCGTTAATATATCATAAGAATTATTAAAAGTTCAGATTCATCGGTTAATATACGTACAGATTTCCAGAATATAATAAATAAATAAGAAGCCAATAAGAACAGTAAATTCAATACAATCAGATAACTTATTTCCGCGTACATTATTTAGGTAGTAACCATGAAGTCGGATAGATCCTTCAGCTTTCAGTCTTATTTCATTACTGGACACGAGGTACGGATTTTCCGTCCTTCAGTAAGGACTTTCTTCTATGCATGATTAGGAATTCCTGTCTACAGCCAAATGTTTTATCCAGTATATGTTTAAGCTTATAAGTAATCATGATTAATAACTAAATAAATTGTCTGAGCATTATATACAAGCATGACCAGTTTATGTACTAGTTACGGAGGTACCGTAACCATGGCACTAGAGGCACCGGTGTTGTGACTCACATGCAGGAGAGTGATATCCTGCATCGTCCCACTCATGTTCAGTTTGGCCATTTGATCAGTATGTTTAGTGGGGCGTATGGATGCATCCTAGGCTTATCAGTTTACAAGTTATCAGGGTGAATGTGGTGTGTGCTCTACATCCTTCACATTGGAGCTGATCCATCCACCCAGCACAGTATTTAGAGGTCACCCCTCTACAGTTATTTAGAGGTCACCCCTCTACAGCATGACGAGGTCACCCCTCCAGCAAAATATGGTGAAATTAAATATGGTGATATTTCAAGTTAAAAATAAAAGTGATTTTTTAATAAGTTGTTAAAAATTTGATCACATTCTAGAGAAGAACACGAGAATCATCTTCTCACAGTAGTACATAATCTCTTCGATAGGAAAAATTTTTATATACAGCTTTCCAGATATGAATTCCAATTGAACAAAGTGGCAATTCTAAGCCATTCTACCTTAGCAGAAAGAAATTTCAAACAATGTTGCGAAGGTGAAGGCCATCACCTGATGGTCCCGACCGACGACTGTGAACGAAGTACAAAATTTTCTAGAACTCAATTGACTACTACCGCAAAAATTGCCGACAGTTCTCACTAAAAATGTTTTATGACTATTCAACCAGATTTCCACTAGAATGTTCCATAATCTCAGACAAAACTTGGTTAGAATCCGCATCACACATTAACGCAGCTATGTTCATATCTAGATGCCTGACCTACTGCAGGTTCAAGATAGAACACCGTCATGTTAGTGAGTTACTACAACCCTTAGAAATTTTTGAACAGAAATGAGACGAAATTCCATGAAATTGTTATCAGCTAACACAGGCTCAGAGAAAGTATGATACTATCTAAGTTATCGTCAACCATGTAATCAGCCTGCGCGTTTCTTTCATCTGAAAGGATCGCGCAGTAGCAGATCTGCAGAAAATTTAGAAATTCAACAGTAAATCGTACGAATTCAAGGCATTCCATCGACCATCATATCAGGCAGCATTCATGTTCACGATCAAGTGTATGTTTATGCCCACTTTAAATTCATGTTTATTTTCACTTTCACGTTTACGTCTCATTCGCAGTATGATGCTGTGTCAGTTCATCTTTTATGCTATCTCGTGATTTAAGCTCACGTTTGTGTTCATAACATTGTTCACGTTCAAGTTCGTGTGCCATTTCACGATACACGTTTCTCAGTTTATTACCGAATACGGTTACAGAAAGCTTGAGAAATCAGACTTAAGTTAGCCCAACTATTCCATAACCATGCAGACGTTTCACATCTCAGGTCGTATCGCTTGGCATTCATTCCACATTCAGCATACGTTCATGATATGTTCTAGTATCACGTTCACATTATGATTCACGTATCACATTCATGATATATTCCATGCCAGCGCTCCTCATATAATTATGAACCACGTTTACAATTGCTCACTTAGCACATTCACAATTGTTCACGTAGTTCGTCCCTATATATTCTCAGCAGCTTGCTCAGAGATATAAATGTTATCTTTTCAGGATAATTGTACGTACCGTTTCATGTATACTACATGCTATAGCTTATTCATTCAGGTTCAGAAAATCCATCTTAAGTTTAGAACCAAAAACTATTCAGCATCATCAAGACAGGGTCATCAAGACCAAGATTTGTTCATTATGTTTAGACCTTTGAAGGAATCGTTTCGAGCGGGAAGCCACTCGAAACGGAGGAGTCCATCCGGACCTCTCTTTCCTTTTCCTTAAATAAATCCAGTTATGTCCTTTCAGTCAAGTCACTTTCCGTGTTCACTTCAGTCATGTCACGTTATACCCTTTTAGTAGCAGTATGTTCTATATCAAGGACAAATGGTCTTTCAGCTTATACGTCTTTCAGCTTATTAGCATTTTCAGTTTTTACCCAATCAGCTTGAATACCTTTATATTCGAGGACGAATTCTCCTTTTTAGAGGGGAAGAATTGTAAAACCCAGTATGATCGTATCTTTAATTCGGGGACGAATTATTCTTTTTAGAGGGGAAGAATTGTAAAACCCGTATTTAATATAGTAAATACGCAGTTTAATTACTAAAAGCTACGAAAGAACGCGAAACTAAATTAATACAAAAGAACGCGAAGATTACGATTACGGTTAAAATAAAAATAATATATAATAAGCATATTTTAAAAGGGTCGGCTTATAGTTTTGTAAGAAAAAAATAAAAAAAATAAAAGGGCTTTAGGCCCGGGTTGATTTAAAGAAAAGAGAAGGAAAGAAAGATTTTGGGCCAAAGCCGATTAGCACAAATAAACCACGGGGGTTAACCCTTCTTCCACAAGTCAGACGAAAAAAACGGGAACTAAGGTTCCTCCCTATGCTAACCGCCGGCAGGAACAACAACAAGAGGGTGACGGGCTGTGATTTTTTACTTGTTGGATTATGCATCAGTAATCCATCCCTAACCTCGATTAAAGGTGATCACTTCTTACTTTTCTATATTATTCTGAATCCACCCTAAAACGCCATGAACACACAAATCTATAATCGGAAACATGTATAATTAAATCAATTGCTGTTCGGTGTGTGGTGGTTTATGGCCAGACGCGACCACAAGGCTGCGCTGGTGGTGTTGTTGTAAACAGCCGCAGCCCCAAACCCCATCAGGGGTGTTTGGATATGTAAACAGTGGGTAAAAGTCGTAGCATAGGGTGTTTGGGATTACCATTCAGTAAGGGGCTGTTTGGGTCTGTAAACAAAATAGAAAAATAAAGAAAGCAGTGGGAATAAAACAAACAAGCAGTGGGAACAAATGGGTTTTCAGCAGTGGAAAAAATAGACATAAAATAATGAGTTTTGTTTAAGTTTAGCGACAGTTTTCGTGACACTAAGTACTGTCGCAGAATTGTTATATGAGCAGTTTTTTTAAACTCAGCTTTTAGTGACAGTTTTTAGCGACAATTTTTCTGTCGCAGATTCAAATAGACAGATTTTATATATTTTGTTGATTTGTTTAGTGCGACCGAGAAGGGTTATCTCGGTAGGCTCGGGGCAAAATTATAATAAATAAGATGAAGATTTTTATATTATACCTCTTATCATTTGTTTTATAAATATTTTAAATTGTATTTTAAATGAGTTAAATTAAAATAGTTTTGAATATTTTAAAAAGGTATAATTTTATTATATGAATTAAATGACTTTGAAAACTTTATAATTTAGAAAACCTTATATTATTTACGGGTCAGTTATTATGTATTAATATCACGTCAGAATACGTTCGTGTCGTAACTATTAGTAGGTCGTTAATATATCATAAGAATTATTAAAAGTTCAGATTCATCGGTTAATATACGTATAGATTTACAGAATATAATAAATAAATAAGAAGCCAATAAGAACAGTAAATTTAATACAATCAGATAACTTATTTCCGCGTACGTTATTTAGGTAGTAACCATGAAGTCGGATAGATCCTTCAGCTTTCAGTCTTATTTCATTACTGGACACGAGGTACGGATTTTCCGTCCTTCAGTAAGGACTTTCTTCTATGCATGATTAGGAATTCCTGTCTACAGCCAAATGTTTTCTCTAGTATATGTTTAAGCTTATCAGTAATCATGATTAATAACTAAATAAATTATCTGAGCATTATATACAAGCATGACCAGTTTATGTACTAGTTACGGAGGTACCGTAACCATGGCACTAGAGGCACCGGTGTCGTGACTCACATGCAGGAGAGTGATATCCTGCATCGTCCCACTCATGTTCAGTTTGGCCATTTTATCAGTATGTTTAGTGGGGCGTATGGATGCATCCTAGGCTTATCAGTTTACAAGTTATCAGGGTTAATGTGGTGTGTGTTCTACTTCCTTCACATTGGAGCTGATCCCTCCACCCAGCACAGTATTTAGAGGTCACCCCTCTACAGCTATTGAGAGGTCACTCCTCTACAGCATGACGAGGTCACCCCTCCAGTTATTCATGCACCGTTGTTACAGCACATGACCTATATAAGCTCTGGCAATTAAAATACAGTAAATGCATGTTTTCGGATTTAATAGATAACAATTTAGCTTTATTATTTATAATTACAGATTATACACAGACTTCCGCTGCAACTTTACTTATCAGTCTTACAGCTCCAGTATTTCATCATCTGTTTCATTTCAGTAATTCCTATCACGCTTTATATCCGTTCACTGAGCGTTATGCTCAGCCGTAGTTCCCTTTCATGTTCTAACGACAGGTACACCAGGATGCTCTTAGGATTCTTAGAGCATGTGCATTTGGATGGAAGCTATCCAAACTTCTTACATTATTCTGCTTATTTGGACATTGTTTAGTCCTTTCCTTCATTATTTTTACTTTCCATGTTTTGGGCTTATGTTTGGATTGCCGATGTTTGATTCCGGTATTTCCTTTATGGTCAGTTAATGTTTTAGGACATTTACCTTATGCTTTGATGGCACACCATAAATACACGTAACGGTCCCGTCTATCCGTGATAATCCGCACGTTAGGATATATTTTATTTTTATTTTTATTTTTTTATCTACGGTCATGGCATGTCCAGCAGCACTCGTCCACACGTTCTGGAATACTTTAAAAAAAACTACGATTGTGAGCCACGTTCTTTCGCGCTAGTCCGCCTATTAATAAAAGATATTACGCATATCTTTTAAACTAAGATATTATTTATCTTTTGAAATTTTGGTAAGGATATATTCTGATATTTTTTAAATCTACAAAAAATACCACATGTATCTCTTTAGATTGATAACAAGATATTGCATATATCTTTTAAAGTCAAAATATATTATCAATATTTTTCATATTAATAAAAGATATTACGTATATCTCTTAACTTGGTAACAAGATATTATATTTTTATGTGGATTTCTTTTATTTACGATAAATGTTCGCATCTTTCAAGTACATATCTAGATACATATCTGCATGTCTAGTATTAAGTGATTGCTTATGATACTTATATATATGCTAGTCCATACATTCGGACATATTTAGTCTACGGGCGTACATGTACACATCGTTCCCAGGTGGAATAAGAGGATTGAGTTAAACTAATAATTCAACTTGTCATGTAAGAGGGATGCAACCCCAACGACCACAGATCATGTATCCTTGTTAGACACCTTGCTATCAAGACGTTATATTAAGTTACGCAAACCACATGACTCATGATGGACTTGCAAAAGACACATTGTACACGTCTAACAAAATTTTGTCAAAATTTTGACATCACTTATGGTAGTAGCGGTACGCCACACGTAATGGCAAAGCCCATCCCATAAGTTGGTTAAGATGCGTCTTATACTATGTGACAATTCGTGGTTATGGTACGCCCATCTGCGTTGGTCAACACGTTTGGACCATTTTCTATCTTTTGAACCCGGTTTTGGTACGTCCATTCGCGTTGGTCTACGCGGACGTAATTTTTTGAATACTTGATTAAGTTTAATACTACTAATCAAGTGTAGTACCATTAAACTTGGGGGATACCAGGGTATAATAATACCACGGTTTTCGTGCATGTCACGCAAATATCTTTGGATTTATTCCTTTGCCGCAGAGGTCCGCCTTCTGTCGGTTTATTTCTTTGCCGCGGAAGTACTCCTTCCGCGCGCTTATTTCTTCGTCACGGAAGTATCTCTTCTGTTGGATTAGTCATGCGCCGTGGAAGTATCTCCTCCATGGGCTTATTATCTTCGCCGTGGCAGTATTTCTTCCACGTGCTTATTATTTTCGTTGTGGAAGTATCTCTTCCACGTTCTTATTATCATCTCCATGGAAGTATCTCTTCCACGTGCTCATTATCTTCGTTGTGGAAGTATCTCTTCCACATGTTGATTATCTTCGCCGTAGAAGTATCTCTTCCACGTGCTCATTATCCTTCGCCGTGGGAGTACTCCTTCCATTGGCGTATTGTTTTTGCCGTGGAAGTACTCTTCCACGGGCTCATTATCTTTCGCCGTGTAAGTACTCTTACACGGGCTTATTATCTTCGCCGTGGAAGTATCTCTTCCACGTGCTCATTATCTTCGCCGTGGAAGTACTCTTTCCACTGGCTCATTATCTTCGTCGTGGAAGTACTCCTTCCACTGGCTCATTCTTTTCGCCACGGAAGTACTCCTTCCATTGGCTCATTGTCTTGGTCGTGGAAGTACTCCTTCCACTAGCTCATTGTCTTCGCCGTGGAAGTACTCCTTCCACTGGCTCATTCTTTTCACCACGGAAGTACTCCTCCCATTGGCTTATTGTCTTCGCCGTGGAAGTACTCCTTCCACTGGCTCATTCTTTTCTCCACGGAAGTACTCCTCCCGTTCGCTTATTGTCTTTGTCGTGGAAGTACTCCTTCCACTGGCTCATTCTTTTCGCCACGGAAGTACTCCTTCCGTTGGCTCATTGTCTTCGCCGTGGAAGTAATCATTCCACTAGCTCATTATCTTCGCCGTGGAAGTACTCCTTCCACTGGCTCATTCTTTTTGCCACGGAAGTACTCCTCCCGTTGGCTTATTTTCTTCGCCGTGGAAGTATTCCTTCCACTCGCTCATTCTTTTCGTTGCGGAAGTACTCCTTTCGTTGCCTCATTGTCTTCGTCGTGGAAGTACTCCTTCCACTGGCTCATTCTTTTCACCACAGAAGTACGTATTCCGTTGGCTCATATTTTTGTTGTGGAAGTACGCCTTCCGCGGCGAATTACTTTGCCCGGCCATGGAGTGATTTTTCCAAAGTTTATATTATTTGTCCTTAATTAGACGGAGCCTGATCAACTACGTTTAGTTCAGGAAAAATCATAATGAATTTTGGCATTCATTATCAAATGTCGTGGCCGTAAGACGGGTGTAATATCCGCATCACCTTGCCACAGAGGTACGTCTTCTTCTGTTGGCCTTATGACGAATGAAATATTCGCATTATGTTGCATCATTAGTTGGTACATGAAGTACGTCTTCAACCTATTCATGATGCAACATACGGGTTCCACCTCCACCTTCATAAAACCTTCTTATCATCCTCACGTTAGGTATGAAAAAGAATGATACCTTGCCTATGCTAGTGTTACCCCGGCTATAGAACACGTTTCTTCTTACGGGGTCTTTACCGTCACATAACGAGAAACCAAGCATTCTGGCACAAACACCCGTCTTACGTATATGGGTTCCCCGTTTCTTTCAATACGCTTACAGGTAGCGGATATGGTGTAAAGTCTAGTAACCTTGGTGACGACCTCACATACTAGACTGGGGGACATGATGATGTATAGTGGCTACGCTCACTATTGGTAACCCCAGCCCATTATCTTTCCGCTAAAAGTAGCCCATTAAGAGTGGAGCCATATGTTACGGACGACCCACGAGGATGTCCTACCACTAAGCCGCAAGTGGTTGTTTAGTAAGCGTGATACATGAATGAGTCTAGCATAACATGATCATGAACCATATCATACTAGACTAGGGGACATGTCGACGTATAGTCGGTATTCTGCCCGGCCCAACAGGCCCGTGGCCCACACACAACTAACTTATCATTCAAGAAACCCTAGCACTATATAAACAAGGTTATGAGTCTCATTCTACATCAGGTTATCTCTTTCATCTACACCTCTTATACAACATATCGTCCCAATACTAATTTGACCGTCGGAGGTGACCCCGGGGCTCCGGCCTCGGGTCCACGTCTAATCGGTTTGTTTGTAGCATTACTCAGGATTCGGAAAGACAACAAACGGCCCAAGAGTGTCGTCGAACTGACTTAGCCAAACTATGCTTCAACATAAATAATTTATATATATAATATGGGTCCATTACCGGTTCGTTTAAGCTTTTGTGTTAAATTAAAATATATTTATGTTCTATTATACGGGTCAAACCATGGAACGACGACGTATTGAATGGTGATTAAATAGATCGATTTTTCCAAATTCGTTTCACCTATGTAATCTACCCGTATATAAAACGGGTTACACTGGTCAACATGAACCCGCCAACCTATGTATATGGACCAAATAAGTCAGATTTGAATTATACGTAAATATGTTAGAATTGGCGTAACTGACATGAGTTAAGTTCGGGTTGAGGTTTTCAAACCCACCAACCTATTAACCCGAGAACGACCCAAATTACCATTCCTATGTAAACTCGCAATCCCACATGTTGGCTGTCTAATCCAAAACTATGAGGTGAACTTACAGAAAGTATTATATGCAAGAATGTCTCCATTTCATTTCTTTCATATCTTGTTGAAGACCGCTGAATTAAAAAATAATGTTATCTCTAATCCAATTCACTCGATAAATTTAAATCGTTTAGATATTATGGTACTTAGGACATATTTAACTGTTTTTAGGATAATTTAATCACAAACTTGGTGAATCACATGTATGATCAGTTGTTACAAATGAGGTCACCAAAACTATTTTTCTATCCTCATTTGCTACACGAATACAGCATACGTATGCTCTGATTAACAGCTATACTGCAATTGTATAGTCGCACTCTATCTAAATTGACACGAAAACGACAACTCTAAACCAACACTTATAGCTCATAATCCATGACTTGGCTGTATGATCGCGTTGGTCACTAGAAAGTACTGCAAACGCCTTAAACGAGCTGCAAGTTTGCCGATGTTGCAGATGTGTAAGTTGGCCTTAAACGAGCTGACATGTTGAATCACTCGCAGAGACCAGTCTAGTGTCTAACACAATGCGTCGAGCAACTAATAAACAAGTTCCATACAAAAATCTCTTGCTGCAATTTTGATACAAACACATGATGACCCGTAACATACGGCATATGTAATCATTAATTCAGAAATAACATACCACAAACAATAACATCGATTTACAAAGCTGACAGCCCTATCGTACAATTGGAAAATGTAGCAGATGGAAATCAACTCTTCTGATGAACAGCTACTTGATGAATGTCCATTTCTTTGAACATGACAGATCGACCACAAGAGTCACATGGCGCAGTTCTGGACCCACAAAGACTCTCGTGCTCTGATAGTCCTCTTAACCGGTCTCGTGTATCAGCAGCTACAGAACCCGCTTGTACCATGTCTCCACAAAATCGACATGTCACAAGACGTAAGGCACACTCGGAAGACTGGTGTTGCACCTGCAATAAGCAAGACCAACATTTAGATATATATATATATATATATATATATATATATATATATATATATATATATATATATATATATATATATATATATATATATATATATATATATATATATATATATATATATATATATATATTCGGCTTAAGCACAATTAGATGACCCTGTATAAGTAAATGGGTCCAAATTAGCATAACCTAAATCCAAGACATAATTGCTTACCATCTGTGTCTTCTCAAGGATGACCCCACACGGACATGTTAGCGGCTGATGAAACACTTTCATATGTTTTTCAATCTCTCCACTATGAAAAGCCAGTCCACATTTCTCGCAATGAATATGGTTCTTAACCTCTCCGGTCCTCAACAATATACCACATCCCTCATGTTGACAAACGGCATTATGTCTCCTGCAATACGCCTCGTGAAGTGCTATGGTTCTCAAGGGTATATAATGTTTGCAATTGCTGCATTCTACAGTATCCGCTGTTGACGAAGAAGAAGCTGCAGACACAGGCTTTTGACCCACCTTTGAGTTGGAAGTATCTTGAACGGATACTATAATGTTGTATTTTGTGGTTCCTTTGAAGCCATATACACCGGCACTGTAAGTTCCAGCACCCAGGTTCTGGTCCTTTGACCCGAGAACTAAGCATTTTGAACCCATGTCATGGCTAGACCAACCATGTTGGTGCGTGTTTGGGAATAATACCGGGTGTCGTGAAAGGTAAAGATCAGTATCTCCATCTTTAGCTTCTGAATCCAACTTCACTTCAATTTCAGCATCTCCTCGACTAATTATACCCCATGTATCATCATCTACTGAAAATTTGTAATAAACGTACTCCCCTTCATTTATAACACCAGATTCTGATTTCCCGAACACTAGTGGATTCAGAACGTGTTGGTTGTTGGGTTTTTTAGGAAGTGTATCAGGACCCATTATGTCGACTTCAATATCTGTTTCAAGAACAGATACACTTGGTGAGGGTTTCAGCTCAAGTACACGCAGATGGTAAGTCAACACGCCATGTTTGACAGTTAAAACTTCATTTTCAGATAAAGTCGCATGCTTGCGAAGGGTTGTTTCAAGAACGGCTTTGTGGTTTGGTATATCTGAGAACCCCAGTTCTTCTGACTGAAGCTTTGCATATGTTCCCTTTGCTAACCAGACGTACTTCACTTCAATTAATGGAGTCGTCGGATCTTGATTAGAGTATAAGTTATTCCAAATGTGAGGCGGAATCCCGACAGTACCTTCTTCAGCACTAAATTCCAAGACTCCGGCATGGGTTGACACGTGGTCTGACTTTGAAGACTTATCTTTGTCAGCTACTGACAACTGGAAATGAAGTGGACCTTTTTCAAAAGCACCTTCACCGGATAAATCGTTGAAACATGAATTTGGTAGTTTGATCTTATCTCCAGGACCAGAACCCTCAAAAGGGACTGCTTCTAAAACACGAGTAAAAGAAATTCCTCTTCCGGAAAAAATGTCCTCTTCCATCTGCTGATCTGCCTGAATCGCAAATAGAACCAAGATGAGCAATTTACATACCTCTATATAGTGCAGACATATAAGTAAATAACAATGCATATGGGAAGGCACTAATTAGTATAACAGGTTAATTCAAAACAAATTGTCGAGTTTTCACGCTGCATACGAAATATACGGACACCAAGATCACCATTGTCTAAAGTTTAAGGAAGCTTCTAGATCAGCTAACTAATGTAGACTAAAGTTGGAATTATGGCTGCTAAAAGGAACCTAATAAAGTTTAAGAGTTATACACACCTCGTTTACATACAAGTGAAATAACGCTATGATATTTGTGACCCCTTAGTGATGTTACCACAGAGTGCAACACAAGAACGGGTCACTTGACGATCTTACTATGTACATTAAGCTTCCTATATATAGACCGATTTCCTCATCAATAATGTTATATCAATCTTATCCCTCAAACTGTTTATATTCCAAATCAAAACACTATGAGGGCAGGGACGAATCTATAGTGTAATTATTGGGGTCCGTTGCCCCCATGGCTAGCCCGATACGATGAGATTTTAGTGTATTTTTTGTTCGATTTTGACTTTTTTTCGAAAGCGCCCCCTAAAAATTCAAATTGCCCCCACCATATAATAAATCCTAACATTTAACGTTTTAAATCATTATAAACCCGTCATTTGTAGTAAAAATATTCGATTTATCTTTCCGATAGTACCTTTTTTTTCCATATTTTGTTGATATTAATATATTTTTTTTCCCAACCTTATTTCCCGGTTCCGTCACTCATGGAGGGTGTATGAGATTGCCTATGTGTAACTGCTTCACATTGCTTATAACGTTTTGACATATTAATAAAAAGGCAAAATCTTAATTTTACAGCAAAATAAGCAAATTTGTGGGCTTATCAGCCGTTTTGATTTATATTTCATAAGCACAAAACTTCAGGTTTATTGTTTATTACGGGGATGTTTGTTTCGTCTTATATAACGTAAGCCCATTTTGGCTTATATTTCATAAGCTTTACTTTTGTGGCTTATTTGGAGAATTACTACTAAACTAGTAATATGTTTAGAAACACATATGTAAACCCATACCCCGCCTTGCTGGATAAGCTCGAAAAGGCGCGAAAAAACTAACCAATCAATCAATCAAACAAATAAAATAAAATAAAAAACCACCTTAAGTTTCTGTTGGAAAGCATGAATACGTTTAGATCTTTGAGAAGCCTCGATGGCTTCACGCTGTAGAGTAGCTTCAAGCTTAGCTTTTCGTTCTTTCTCCAATCTTTGCTTCGCTTTTTCTTTTCGATCTTTTTGCTCCTTTTCTAGCTTCTCCCGAGCCCTTCTAAACTCAAAATCCATCTTTTTATAATTTTTTATAAAATCCGATAATAATAATGTTTATTGGTTTTCGTTTGTTGTTTAATGATGTTTTTCCAGATATTTATAATACCATGTTTGGTTTCCTTGTTGTTCAAGAAAACTTCTTTCCTTTTTTATTACTATTATGTTTTTTTTAAGGAAATAAATGGGGTCTAAGAAAGATCTGGGCTTTTTTAAGCCCAAACTCAAAACCGTGTTTTTTTAAAAGTTACTTTAAATCTGTTTATTTAGAAGAGTGATGTCAAGTAGTTGACTTTGACTTCCTCAGTTTTCCTTCCACGTGTTCTGAATATCACTAGAAAAGTTCAATGTAAACCTCACAGCCAATCTTACTTAGGGTGTTTAGTTAAACTTATGAGTTTGATTTAAACTTATATTAAATAAGCTATTATAAGTTAAAAATGATAAGCTTATAAGTTTATGTTTAATGTTTTATTTAGCTTATCAAATTTAGTAAAATAAAATGAAAAAAAAAGTATGAACATAGATATCTTTTTATATATTATTGTTATATAAGCCATAAAAGCCACATATTTTAGGCTTACCAAAAACCCCATATATAAGCTTATAAGCCTGCTTAGCCAAATACTTAGTTTCGGCTTATAAGCTTATATAAGCTAATAAGCTTATAAGGCTACTATATAAGGTAAAACAAACACCCCCTTATTCATTTTTTCATCTAAAGGTACTTTTTTTTTAAATTAAATATCTCATAAACCGTTAATCGTTACGTAAAACGAAACATACCATCACGACGAGAATTAAATTATCTATCTATCGAGGGACATAAGTGTATACTTTCAACAAACTTTTTTAATTTTTTTTTCAATCACATCTGATTTTCAAAAATGAGTGATTGTAACTTGTTGATTATGTTTATTCTATTTTAAAAGTATACATAGATCTATCACTTTCACAATAATTTAAATCAAATTTAATTTAATATTTTAATTTAATATAAAATATATAGAAAGGTAAAATAGAAGCTTATGAAAAAAACCCAAGAAAAAAGACGATTAAAAATAGGCAACAAAATATAAATCACACATTTACTAACCAACTGCCTAAGAGCAGCTGGCCATCAACTACCGCAAAATTACACAGTTGACCAAGTCAAGCGAAAGGGTGGAGGTTCGAATCTGGGCCCCGGCTTGGTCAACCAATGTTGCCTAGGTATTTTACCGGGATATGCCTTCCTTGTTGTGTGGGGGGCTCGGTACCAAAAAAGTACACGGACTTAAGATGGTTCCGCCAAATACCATTTTTTCATTTACTGCTTTTTACTATTGTTACTTTGAATTACATAGCGTTTTTGATATATCGAATGTAACTATTGCTAAATTACTCGGTTTTTAATCGAAATAAAATGAGTATGATGAGTATCCTGGTGATATTAGGTTCTTAAGAAAAAAATGTGGTTAGGAATTACGAAATCAATATTTACAAATAGATATTATGATGAATAGATGATATTGGAGAAGGAATGGTAGACATGAACAAAAAGGTACACCATATATGATAAAATGAGCCACAAAGCCCCGAGACCTTAGCTAAAACCAAGCAGATTAACCTTTATAAAATTTGACTGGAACATCAAAATTGATAATTGACAAATTATAAACTAGATCATGTTATCATACATGATACTTTCAAGTAACACATATAATACTTAAAAAATATGAAATAACAAATTTGATACTTGAAAAATATGAAATAACTCACGTTATATACACATGATACTGAAAAAGAAAGTAGATTGTACTTTCAAGTATCACATTTAATAAAATAAAAAAATGTGGGTTTGTGATTGGGATTATGTAGTTTATAGTGTAATGATCCAAATTATCAACTCTGTTAATTATTGTCTAGTTGCTATATTTTTAGATAACAAGGAAGATGTCTAGCCAATTGTCAAAGGTTAGATATCTTTTCATTGACTGTTAATTATTTTAACTATAATTAACGACAGTTTAATCACTATATTTGTACATTTTGCAGTGGAAAGCGTTACATCTAAAGATGAAAAATCCTTTGACTCATTTGGTGATTCGCATGATGTTTCATATAGTGATTCCTCTACTCATTCATCAACTTACTCATCTATGATGATTTAACCAAGTTCCTAGACTAGAAATCTTGAATGCCAATTCCCTTATTGGCTTTATGAAGAAAACATCCAAGTACCTATCATAACTCATGGATCAGAACAACTCCACTTCATATCCACTAATTGCTTCAAGTTTAAGAACAACCGGTGCATATGCTCTAAAATCATCACCATAGTTACTTTGTCTGCGTTCATGACAAACAAGTTACCGACAATTCCACCCCAATAATATTCTATCAAAACTATGATGTGATTTTGGCCTTATGTAACTTGTCAACTTAAGACCGTAGTACATCACCATTTTCGGCTTTTTTGGTTTTGGCCTTATCGTTCATAAGATCACTTTGTGTGCTTATCTTGAAACTTTACATAAAATATGATAAAATTATATAAGCCGAAAACTTTTAAAATAAGCCGAAAACTTTTAAAATAAGCCATGAAAAGTGAGCAAGGAAACATAAAGCCCAAAACTAAAGTAAGACATAAGCAAAAGACCAGGAAACCAGATAAAAGAACATTGAAGCTTTGCCAACGAGTCAGTGTTCGATTCACGAGATGATGCCCTTTTGCGATAGGAATAAGTAGTTTAGTAATAAGTTAAAATAGATAAACTAGCCGCAAAAGATTTAGATATAGACACACAAAGCAACTTCACGTTCAGAACCAAGAACTAAAAGTAAGAAAATTGCAGAATCAATTGAATTCTACAAGTCAAAACTGTGGTTATATTAATGTCTCAGTTTAACATATGATCAGAAACAACAATCGCAATCAAAAGGACATAACCTCTACCTCCAGAAGCATCTGGCTTACCAAACCCCAACTCTTCTGAGTATATCACTAGACCATCTGCAGTTTTCTTCTTGGGTCTAGCTGGTTTCTCGCTTTAAAACATATCCACATTGGACCCTCCAGTCTTGCTCAGTTTCTCCCTTCGGGGTGCTCAATATCTTTCGAATCTTTACGCGTTCATTTGTCCAATTTGCCAGTCTTTTGCTGCTCAGGTTTCTTTCGCTTCTTAGAAAATATATCATTGAATTCCTGTCCAAATGATTTTTGCGTCGAAGATGGTTTTTCCTTCACCGGAGTCGATTTCTTTAGCATTGGTTTGGGTGGCTTAGATTAACTCTTTTTTGGCATGTATCAAGTAGCTACATCAGGGTTCTGAAGCCCTGGTTTTGATGTCTTAGATGAACTCTTTTTGGGCATTTTCTGAATCACAAATTCAGAGTTCTGCAAACACATGGACAAACCGTGAGAAACGATGGATACTTTTTGCTTCATTGCTCATAAACTGTATTAAACAGACATGATTTCATTCTTAGATGAGCAAATCGCAATGCAGCATTAATTGAGATATATGAATACTCAACGTGAGTAACTTTCAAGATAGAATTCGTAGTTGACGCACAAGCTTGGCTTGCATAAGGAACCTATAGTAAGGAACCAATTTGACAATAATAAACAAGTGATTAATACATGGGACTACACAAGTAATATACAAATTTAATTCAGGGCTTCGACATATAATTTCTAAATCGAGAGGTGGCAAAACGGGTGGGTCATGCAAACGGGCATGGGTCCAAACGAACAAATTTATAACTTGGGTCAAAACAGGCAGGGTCAAACAGGCAAATGACCAAATTACTAAAAATATTTTCTAAACCAAACACCCCCGTATTGTATAAATAAACTACATAACGGACTAACAAACATTAGAGTCTAAAACAACCGTATATGTGGTCATCATTAACACAATTCATTTCGAATCAGGGTCTGCTGTTGAGACATCAACACAGGTAAGGCAATCTAGTAATGCCTAAACACCCCATTAATTCAGCTGTTAAAACAGTTCCCGTATAGTCCTAAACACCCCATTAATTCAGCTGTTAAAACAGTTCCCGTATAGTCCTAAACACCCCATTAATTCAGCTGTAAAAACAGTTCCCGTATAGTCCTAAACACCCCATTAATTCAGCTGTAAAAACAGTCACAAACACCCCTCTAATTCAGCTATTAAAACAGTCCCCGTTGAGTAATTCATAGGAGAGTCAAAAAATTAAATTAAGGAGCATCTTTGTTTTTCAAGTAAGCATTTATTGCAAGGAAACATTGTCCGTGAACCAAAATCATTGGGCCTTTCACGTCACAACAGTTATTGATACAACACAAACACAAATGAAAAACTGTAATGTTACTTTTTAGTAGGTATTCTGCATAAGTAAAAATTGAATTGTGTCAAATGGGTCATTCCTAGCACTCGCCCTAAAAAGTAATGTTAAAAGTTTTCATTTGTGTTTATGGAGTGTTAGTTGTGAACAAGTTTCCCCTTGTGACAAATGTGTGTAGCACTCAGATAGAAACAAAGACGCTACTCTGATGGAGCTTGAGTGCTTGAGTTATCAGGTTGCCATTATCAGTAGATCCAAAAGCAACTCTAGTATAAGCTACATGATGTAGCTCTAGAAGCTTTTGAGGTGGTTCATTACATTAATGCCCTTGTAATGATACTAATATCTTAATTTCAATACTCTTTTATGTCATTTTACATTCATAAGTTGAAGTTACTTTGCCAAACATATCTCAAAACAAAAGCTAAATCGCTTACAAGGTCCGGCCCTAAAGCTCCAACTCTAGCTAGTCTCGCCAAAAAAGACGCACATGTCAAGATTGTTGAAAAATCCGGTGGTTCATAAGATGTGTATCAAACAACTCTTAAGTGGTCACGTCGACTTTTCCAGTTGACAACCTACAATGTTTTCCGGATATTTTCGAAAATTTACACTACAATGTTTTCTCTAGGAGGGGCACATGACTCGTGTGACCCCCGTTTGTCTCTGCCCCCGCATATGGGTCAATTCGTTATAAATAATTCGTTATAAATGGGTAGCTTATGTTAAAAGGTCACTAGGAGGGGCACATGACCCGTGTGACCCCCCTTTGTCTCTGCCCCTGCATATGGGTCAATTCGTTAGAAATGGGTAGCTTATTAAAAGGTCACCCACTTGAAAGCACCCTTAACTCCTGAAGTGATTCCACGTTAGCACTCCCGTATCTAACTTAGACGTGGTCAGCAAGGATTAATAAGTGCCTTCTAATCTTCTACTACAGGCAGAGCAGTATTAATATACTTATTATTAAGATTTTCATCAGTCATGTGTATCACTCCTCATCAAAATAAGACAAAACTAACCAAAAGATAATGCCATTACTTATAACTAGCATGGTACCCGCGCAATGCAGCGACGAGTAATAAATAACGATTTTTTAGCAATCGATTTAACGTTAAAAAATAAAAAAGTTGAATTAAAATAAATAAAATCACTAAAAATAAAAAAAACTAAAAATTTGTAAATATATCAAAATGGATGTTGAATTAAAGAGAAAAAAATTTAAAAAATATAGTGAAATTAGATTAGGAAAAAAATAAACGAGTTAAAAGATATTTTAATTTTAAAAATAAAAATAATTTTTTAATAAGTTGTTAAGAATTTGTTACAAAAGTTTGTTACAATAAAAATGGATGGTAAAAAAAAAAAAAAAAAAAAAAAAAAAAAAAAAAAAAAAAAGATTTGAAGTTAGGTTTGGATTAAAAATGATCTAATGGTCAAGTTATTAATATGTTTATCTTAATTTTTGGTTTGGAGTTAGGATGTGTATATCCACCCTTTATATATTAGTATAGATGATAATCACAATAAGCTACGACTACCTAGCAACAGACATCTGTAATGTTTAGCATTTGCATTACAATAGCCACATACTTCTCTCTAGATAGTACAATCAAAGTACGAGTTCCAGCTTAAGTTGTCCACCCACTACTGGACTCAAACTCAAGTAACTCATAGAAGAGTCAAACTGAATTGGAGGAGCATCTTTGTTTCTCTCTTAAGCATTTGTTAAAGGGAAGCCTAGCTTTACAGTGAAACAAACTCATTGTTTGGTTAATGTCATGGTAGTTATAGATAGAAACAAAGACGCTCCTCTGATAGAGGTTGAGCGCTTGAGTTATCAGCCACTTGATGAGCGGTGGAAAACTTAAAATGCAATTAGAAATTGAATAGTATTTTATTTAATTTATGAAAAAACAGCAAAAAAATAGGAACGTTAATTAACTTTACTAAAATATGAAATAAAAACGATGTCCACTAGCTGCTAACAAACACCTCAGATTTAGTTATCTTTTATAAACCAAGAAAATAGTCAAGTTACCTCCTAAGCGCGTAGGCAGGTAAGTTAACAGCTAAACAGCATTTCCAACACCATCCTAAAAGACATACTCCTTACAAGTCAAGCTTTGTTAGTTGCAGCCTTCTCAGCAAATGGGTCGGCTGATGTTATATATGGGTAGCTTATGTCAAGTTGCTAACAGATACTATCTTGAAAAAATGTGAATTAATTTTTTGAATAGTCTGTGATTGGAGTCAGCACTCCTGTTACAGTTACGAATCTATCTATCAAACTTAGATGTTCTCAACAAAGAAATAATGAAATATGGTAGTTATAATAACAACAAACCGATAATAATCAACTAGCTACAAATAAGTAGCTTCTATGAATTAGGTATGCTCCTGCATCACAATAAGATAAGAGTAAACTAACATAACGACATTACTTATAAACGCAAACTAACGTCCGTGAATGCTTAATGTTCAGCATTTGCCTCTGTGTACATAGTTCAAGTAATCGATATACTTTGGGATCCCCAAGACATAATAATATGTTGAAGTTCACTCCCATTACGGGTACTAATCTATCTATCTATCTTAAATGTGCTCAATTTATCCAAAATCTATATCAAGTAACAAATAAGTGGCTTGTATGATAGGCAGAGGAGTATTAAGAACATTACTTATAATCACAAGAATGCTTCTTAATGTTTAGCATTTACAAACACATACATCCTGTACGTATTTTGACTCACATAAGGGACTTAAACATTTGACTTGAGCATTTTATCAAACGCATGCCATGCCGCGTAAGATGAATCTTAGTACACTACAAAAGGTAACAGGGTGTTTAAATTCGAAACTTTTTCAATAGTTTATACAATGAACAACGCAGATTCATTTTTAAGTCACGTTTATCAGCCAATTGATGAGTCTTGGAAGACTTAAATTGTCATTTGAAACTGAATTGTATTTTATTTACAGAAAATAGTCACGTTTACTTAGACCATGGATCTCCTATGCGGTTAGTCTGGTAAAGTAATAAGTTGAAGCTACTTTGCCAAACATATCTCAAAACAAAAGCTAAAGCGCTTACAAAGTCCGGCCCTAAAGGTCCAACTTTAGCTAGTCTCGCCAAACATACAATGTTATTAAAGCGTTGTTTGCTTCGGCTTATATGTGGGCTTATGAGCTTATTTGATCCTCTAAACGGCTTGGCAAAGAAAATAGTCACTTTTACCCCTATGGAATGATCCAATCCAAAAAAGACATACAAGTCAAGAAGTATCGAAAAACTGTTAAGTGGTGACGCTGCCAACTGTCCCAAGATCAGCTGACAACCTTATTTTCGCACTAGACCTTCTTAGTACAGTAGAAAAGGTAACGCGGCATTAGAATTCGAAACCTATTAAAGTTGATATCCACAAGAATAGTTTATAGGAGTAACAAACAAAGCAAAATGATTTATAAGTCAGTGAAGCATTTTATCAAACAGTTGGTGTACACATAATCATTTAGCACTGAAAGGCGACAAACAATTGAGAGATTTTACCTTAGAAATAATTCGTGTTTGATGAATTTGACAGGAATTCAGTTACAAATACAAATCCAAAATAAGCAGAAAGTAGCTGAAAAATAAGCTCAAAATTAGTAGTGGATCATACCTATATATTTGGGGTGTTTTTACTTTTTAGTCTTTCTTTTATATATATGGTATGGTTTTTGTTTCGGTTCAATCCAGTCCGGTTAGTTTCAATCGAGTCCGGTTCAGTTTTATACAAAACCGATTCTTTTTTTTTGATCGAACCAGACCAAATTAGACATACTATTTTGGTCCGATTATCATTTTGGTGTTTTGGACAAAGTCGATTTTCGGTTTACTGTATTATTCACACTTGAAGTTATACTTACAAATATTTGAACTGCTTTAAATTAATTAGTTTTATAGTAACTATAAATGATAATTTTTCTAAAATTATATTTTTTTTTCTCTGTACAATACTTATAAGAATTATGGAGTGTATATTCAACTATCTTTATGTTTTGGCTGAGTGTATATTCAACTATCTTTATGTTTTGGCTGACTTTATAGACTTGGGTTGACTCGGGTTCAACTTACCTTATCAAGTTTATCAAGTTTATCGGGTCAATCTGATAACCTAATAGAGTCGATTCGAGTTTAAGACCGGACCGACCCAGACCGGATTAAAGAGCGGACAAGAGTGGACCGACCCGGACCGGACCGGACCATTTCGGGCCAGTCTCGGTCCCGAATTTTGGACCAATTCAGTCCCCAGTCCGCTCCAGTTTTAACCGGTCCGGTCCGGTTTATATCTATTGCTCAGCCCTACATTTGAATACAATATGTAAATAAGACTATAAAACTAGCAAAACCACCAAAAAATATCAGAAGAAAGTTTCAAGAGAATTTAGAACAATTTCCAGTGTTTTCACATAACAAGAGAGATTATTAATACCTAAGTGTCATTAAACTAACAAAACCACCAAATCACTAGATGCCATTGATCTACTACGTTTTAAGTTATTTCTAAGACCACCTATTTCAACCTAACAAAGATTACAAGATTTTGCCTTGACATGACACACACAGCCAAGGTCCAAGGCGGCTAGTTGGATCCTGCATAAGGCTTATTGTTGGAACCTGCAGAAGGCGGCTTGTTGGAACCTGCAGAAGGCGGCTTGTTGAAACCTGCAGAAGAGAGCTTGTTGGAATCTACAGAAGAAGGCTTCTTGGAACCTGCAGAAGCTCCATCTAGCGTTGAAGCTTTTCTGAATTTTGTTGTTGGTGTCTGTATACTGATTTTGGTCGTTCTGGGTTTTTGGCACATAAATTGGGTCATTTAGGCGTTATTTGAGAATTTAAAAATAGCATCGATCTAATTAGATAGTAGTTTTTTAATTGGATTCATCGTCTTCCGTAAGCTCCAAAGACAAGCTCCCATCTTAAGTGTCGTCTTCCACACGCTCCAAAGACGAGATCCATCTTGAGCGTCCGACGTGGTGGTAAGACATATCATGAAGAAAAAATAATGAAAGAATGTTAGCGGCATACCATAGTACCACACTAAGTTTCTATACTGTGTTCAAAAAACAAAAAATAAATCAAATATTTTTTGTCGCTATCTTTATCTTTATACTAAGAGTGTTAGGTATCGTGGCTTATGTTTTGCTTCTCACTTGGGCCCAAATGGGTGCCACGTCATTTGACAGTCAAAACACATGTTACCATGACATATCACATCTCCTCACTTTAGCCTCACCACTACCTCTTTTATTTTCTTCCCCTCTCAGCACATATACTATTCAGTGGGGCCCGGTTTTTTTGTTTTTTTTCCTCCTCACTTGGCTGGCGAGAATCAAAGTGAGTAGCAACTGAGGAGATGGGGTGGTGTGGTGGCTAGAAGTGAGGAGGTGCCACCTAGGAGTGGCGAGCCCTCTTTTTCACGATACCTAGCCCTCTAATATAAAGAATGTATCCAAATTGTTTAAAATATTAAAATTTCTAACATTTTTATATTTAAATGGGAAAGTGTTACTCAACCGTAACCAAGTTTTGTGAGTGTTTCATTTAAATCACTCGAAGTTTATTTTAACCACAAAAACCATTCAAGTTTCAACACTGTTCCATTATTATGTAATTTTTGAAGAAACTATCTTTAAAACATTCATACGCACCTATTATTTGGTGTACCTTATTAATAAACACCCACCCTATGAATTTCATTCATCTCAATCAACTTGATGTGCAACCAACTTATGCACAAGTAAACAAAAATATAATAACCAAGTTTGAAAAGTGCTCTATTTTAGTAACTCAAACATTAAGGTTGCATAATAATAAAACATTATTAAAACTTTTAGTGACTAAAATGGAACACTTTTGAAACTTAGTAATTATTTTATAACCAAAAAAAGCTTGCAGTGACTAAATTGGAACAAAACTCAAACTTGTTTACTATTTCATAATTTTCACCCTATTTAGATTAAACAAAATTCTAAAATAGACAAATAAATGTATTAGTCACCGGTCATAAGCTCGACCATTGGTGAACCCGATCAAGTTATCGGGTCATGAGTTCGATCATCGGTTCAATCCAGTCGAGTTAAAGGGTCATTGATTCGATCACTGGGTCAAACCGATCGAGTCACTGGTTCATGTGTTAGACCACCGAGTCAACTTGGTCGAGTTACCGGCTCAACTACAGAGTCTATTAGTATATCATTAACTATTTGTACCTAGGTAATTCCGTCACGATGCGCGGGTATACATTAATTTTTGAAGAAGCATTTTGTAGTTGCACTACGTGAAACATATACTCTTTCCGTCTTAAAATTATATTCTTACTTTTTAACAAAATGTCATTTTATCCTTAACTATTTAATTATTTTTTTTTAAATTTGTAATATTAATTTCAAACAAAACAAATAAATAATTTGAGACTATAAAACGTTATTTACTCCTCTTTTTGTACTTTTTCTTTCATTTTTGTACCTATACCTGATATTTGGGGGTGTTTTTAGTCTTTGGTCTTTTTTTTTATATATGGTATGGTTTTTGTTTCGGTTCAATCCAGTCAGGTTACTTTCAGTTGAGACCGGTTCAGTTTTATGCAAAACCGATTCTTTTGTTTTGTTGGATTGAACCAGACCACCGATTCTCAATTTGGTGTTTAGGACAAAATCGATGTTCGGTTTACTGTATTATTCACACTTGAAGTTATTATTACATACTAGCCGTGTACTCGCAATGCGGCGGCGGGTACCCGTCGACTGTTTTTTGTTGTGAACAAATATATTTTAGATATTAAATTAGTTTGAAGTTTTAAATGGTATCAAAGAAATGTATTACTTACAAAATTTATATCAAATGACTCGACCGACTCGATTTAAAAACCGGGTTTCAAAAGTAGTGGAAACGTGAGGATTATTCAAGGCAACATGTATAAGAAGGATTAAACAGTAGATTATATAGTTTTCATTTATTTCAAAATGAGTATTGAAAATGAAGGATACTATCATACTTTTCAACAATGATAGAGCCCACTCGCATTTAATAATCATGGCAAAACCTAGATTCATTATAAACTGAACCACAAAGTTTATCAAATGATCATTGAAAAATGGCACTAAGGCCTCGTTTGGTTCGCATAATGTTTTTAAGGGAATTGTAATCTTTGGAAGGAATTGTAATTTAATGTAATTGTAATTGAAAGAATGAGAATGTGTTGGAATTGTAATGTTATGGAATTGTAATGAATAAAATCTGAGATGTGTTTGGTTGAGTCTGACCGTAATGTAATTCAATTTTTTTTATAAAACATAAAAAATAAATAAAAAATAATAGTTAAAATAAAATAGAATAATAAAAATAAAATAATAAAAACATTAATAATTTAAAATAAAATAAACTTTTTATTTTTAATTAAAAATATTATTTTAATAAAAATTATTATATATATATAATTATTATTTTAGTAAAAATTATCATTTTAATAAAAAATATTAATTTAATAAAAAATATTAATTTAATAAAAAATATTATTTTTTATTAAAATAAAATAATAATAATTTATATTATTTTAATATTTCAAAAGTATAATAATAAGAAATATTTATATTAATAAAATATTAAAATAAATAATAATAACAATAATTAAAAAATAAAAATATTTAATTAAAATATAAAATTATAAAATTATAAAAAATAATAATGAAAATAATATAAATAAAAGTAGTATAAAAAAATTAAATAAATTAATAATAAATAAATATTATATAAAATAAATTCAAAATTTAAAAAAATATAAATTAAAAATTTATAAATTTATAAATAATAATATAAAAATAATAATAAATAATAGTAATTAATAATAAAAAAAAACTTATTATTAGTTTTTTAATTTTTTATTATATAATAATAAAAATTAATTTATTTTTATTATATTATTTTAATATAATAATATAATAATAAAAATAAATTTTTTATTATTATATTATTTTAATATAATAATAATATTAATAATAATAAAGTTGATTATTAATAATTAATAATAATAATAGTGGTTTAAAGTATTAAATTACGAATTACGACGTAATTCAAAACATTTCATCCAAGTTCCTATGTAATCTGAAATACATCATTTGATGTAATTGTAATGTCCCAATTACAATTACGTAGTATACCAAACACCATATGTAATGTAAAGTGAATTACATTCTACCTCATTCTATGAACTAAACAGGTTATGTAATGTAATTGAATTACAATTATATCAAATTACATCCAATTACAACCAACCAAACGGGGCCTAAGTATATCATCGAATCTTAAAGTGACTTAAAAACATCTTTACAAATCTTCAAACTACCCACACAAGAAACTACTAAACATAACAAAAATCTTTAAATGTGTGTATATTTAAAAATATATCGTCATATTCTATATGGATGTTGACAGTTCCTAACAAATCTACACACGAAATCCGATAAATATAATAAATGAAGAATGTTGATATTTGTTGTTTAAGTTTTTATAATTCATGCATGTACTTTCTCTCGAAATCGTTATTTATTGTATTGCCCCACTATGCGATAAAATTCTAACTTCGCCTCTGAATATCCGATAAATAGAATAAATGAAGTTCTAGATTCGCCACTGAAATCCGATAAATATAATAAATGAATAATGGTTACCTGAGAAAGTGACGATAACCCGCTCTTACGATTAGGGTAATTGATGAATTTAAATAAAGGGTAATATTTATTTATTTTTGTTTATTTTGCTAACTCAATAGTGATTTGAATACATGTGAGACATAATATTAGGTCACTAAACTTATAAAGATACATGAGTTATTTATCTTATCTTATAAGCAGATTGAAATAGACCGGATTGAATTGACATTTAATAATTATAATTTAGATACTAGGAGAAGGCAAACGGGCAACAAGTTGCGCCGCTAGCCCTTTTTGTATAGCAAAATCAAGTCTATTAAATACAAAGTTTGTAGATTTAGGAGTCAAAACATTACTATTCATAACACGTTGTATTCTGGTAAGTAGCTCCACCGCCTCAGGTGCAAGGAAACCAAATGTATCAAACGCGAAAGGAATAAATACGTGTTGATTTTTAACACATGCTTTCTCGTGTTTAGTCACTTTGCACGAGGCGGCTTTTATAGCAGCCTGACCCGCTGTAAAACCTCGACTGCCTAGCCCCACGAGAGGAGAAACCCCTGTCAAATCAACGCACGCATGTTTACCTCCAACCCTTCCAAAAACCAAAACATCAGCGGGTCTCAATGTGGATCTTCCATCTGACGGGTCGGTCACGAAATTCACAGGTGCCTCTTTTTTGGCGGAGATCCCGGCACGCCTACATATGTCGTAAAGAACGTCCCTAACAAAATCATGTCGGTACTTGAAGCCTGGAAGTTCTTTACAATGAACCGCATGTTCCCCAAAAGAATCCAAACATGCCTTGCGACAAATAGGGCATATAGCATCAACCGGAAATAATGGAATCATAAGGCGATACTTAAGGATAGTGCGGTATTCCACCGGCGACATATGTTGACCGAGCCCGTCTATGGGGATAGCTTGTAGGAAATCTTGAGCATTTGGTGCGCGCAGACACTCGAAAACTGCTTTCTGTCTAACCCTCATGTCAAAGTGGGCTTCCATATCTTTGACCATCTCACTAAAAAGAGCACTCGCCAATGTTTCTTGGGCTTTAGATGGGGCGGTGTCCTTATTAGCGAAAACGCTAAAATCAAATCTTGGAATCGTATCACGAAGACAAGCCAAAGCAGAAACATAATCATCGTCCATACCACATATGCCACTGTCACGTAAGATGTGGTCTTGTAGCACCCAAGATTGGGCCCTCGAGGCCACAAAAGCATAGGATGAGACCATTTTTGCTGAGTACACGATATTCAAGTTATTAAAAAAACACGATATTCTAGTTATTTATCTTATAAAAAAGGATATGCATCCAAACCAATTGAACTTACACTTGAATCATTAATGGTGATTTAAATTGTTATTGTTTTGTATTTGCATACTCGAATGGTTAAAAATACTCGTTTAAGAGGGTCAAGTGTTAACACAAAAAATATGCATTCATGTGAAATCCATTTTTAACTCACCGGAAAACACTAAAAACCGTAACCAGCCAAATAAATCAGACCATTAATAAACGGTGAAAAGCATGGGGTCGCGGTAATAGATTTTATGGTGGTGGCAGTGGTAGGTTATACTGAAACTTAGTGAGAGAGATAGAGGCTTCAGGTTTGTGATGCCAAAGATGTATTTTTTATTTTTAAAGAGAAAAATGATAGATTATGATAGTTTTTTGGTTTTGTGTGGTTTATATATGTTTTTAGATTTTTCGGGTGTTACAAAGATTAATGTAGAAATAGGTTGTTACAAATTTAAATGAGTCGTTATAAGAGGTGCATTAATATTGTAGGACCGTTACAAGTTTAGAGATGTAATGACATTTAAATTTTATAATGTTAGTTTTAATTTTGTGTATGTTATAAGCTACTGATTTGAGAGTAAACATTTTAATTTAATTGGTCAATTGGTTATTTTGACTTTCTTAATAAAGAAATGTTTAAAGCTTAATATTTTAAAACTTCTTTATTTAAAAAAGAATGTAAATATAGATATTTGAATGGTTTTAAATTAATTAGTTATATTAAAACTGTCAATGAAAATTGTAATAATAATATTTCTTTAAATTATATATATATTTTGTCTCTAAACAATACTTTTAGGACCGATGGAGTGTATATTCAACTATTTTTATGTTTTGATTGATTTTATAAGGTTGAGTTGATATGGGTTGAATTTGTTTTATCAGGTTTATCGGGTAAATCCGATAGCTTAATAAGGTCGGTTCAAGTTAAGTTTTTTATCTTATCGGGTTAACCCGATAAGACCTGATAATATTTGAACTTTTTTTTCTTTCGATACCGTTCTCCATGTTTATCTTGATATTGTCCATTAAGGTAACTCGGGTTTTAAAACATTCGTTTTTACCTAAAAGAAGAAATATTGACAGGTTTAGTGTAATACGTAAAAAAAAAGACATGTTTTAGTTGGTCAAAATTATTAATGTAATACGGAGTATTACTTTTAGTCTTATATAATATGGTTCACTGGTTTGAGTGGCTATCTTGGGAAGAACAAATACTATGCTTATGTGTAAATGATATTTTAAAACTTTTAATATATTAATTAAGTATTTGTATAAATGATAAGGAGGTTACTATGGTTTTACAACTTTTTTATGTGAGGATTTTTCATAAATAACCTATTTTTAATGCTATTTTTTTAAAATGACAAATATTGTTCAGGTTTCTCAAAAATAGCTAAAGTGATTGGGGCAACCGAGGCAATTAAGGCAAACTATTCTCCCTGCGCGACACGTGTCTCGGTTGCCTCAGATGCATCAGAAATTCCAAAATACACTAGGTTGTCCCGGATGCCTCGGTTGCTTTGGGCCATTTTAGGGTCATTGAGATGTAGCTGGCATTTTAAAGACATAATACTCCCTCTGTCCCATAATAATAGTCCACCAACAAAAAACACGCAGATTAATAAAAACATCACTTTTCAAGTTTCTCTCTCTTACTTTTTACACAATGACAATTTTACCCTTAACCATTTAATTTACAACTTCTTTATTATTTGTAATAATATCTTCAAGTGAGGGTAATATTGTAAACTTAATCCATATTTCTTATCTATTTTTGGACTGGACTATTAATATGGGACGTTCAAAAATAGTAAGGTGGACTGTTAATATGGGACGGAAGGAGTAATAAAAAAAGCTATTTTAGGAAATTCCTCTTTTTATGTATTGACCGAAACATAGTAAAAATGTGAAAGCTTATGTTAGTTTGCGTGGGCTTTGGCAAGAACATTGTACCATATAAATTTATAATGGCTTTACAAAAGTTTCAAAGACAAAGACGGGTCGTGTTCATTTACAAATATTTGTCAAAAGCATCAGGAACGGCTACGTATGCCATTTGACGAATAAAAGATTTAACAATGGCGAAAGACAATGTCGTCTCGTAGAATCAACCGAGTTTCGAGAAAAAGGATAGTTATCGGTTACCTCGCGAACAATTCGTGTGGATAGTTCTCAATCCATTCGGAACCGCGTACGGAATACTTCTTCGTCATACTGTGGCTCGACAGAAAAATAAGCCGCCACTAGACGATTATAAACATCGGCATAATCTCTATTTATGTAGGTTGGCTGGTTTTGAAGGTTTGATGCTTCGTAGGCCGCTTGACAAGCTTCCGTAAATACAACAAGCTCACTAGTAACTTCATCTTTGTCGTCGGAAGAATCGGCAAAAAATAATTCGTAAAACATTGTAATTTGGAGATGTGTAATTTGAATGTGTGTGAAAAATGATTGTATAAATGGATTTTTATAGGATAAAATGTTAATTTTGTATAGAATAAATGGATTCCAGTCGGTCGCCGCAACCCAGCCAACAGACTACAAAATCGGTCGACCTACTGAAAGACCGAAACCGTTGTGGATCGACTTGGGCAACACCTAAATCATGTGACATAACAGAAGTCTAATCTTAATCGAGTCTTATTATACCCTCTGACATAATAATATCACATAGACAGCTTTTGTTGTAATACATACAGAGATGATTTAAAACAATTTGAAACCATATTTGAATACAATATGTAAGTAAGACTATAAAACTAGCAAAACCACCAAAAAAGATCATGAGAAGAACGTTTCAAAGAGAATTTAGAACAATTTCCAGTATCTTTACATAACAAGAGAGAATATTAGTACCTAAGTGTCATAAAACTAACAAAACCACCAAATCACTAAGCTAGATGCCATAGATCTACTACCTTTTAGGTTATATTTCCAAGACCACCTATTTTAATCCAACAAAGATTACAAGATTTAGCCTTAACATGACATACACAGCCAAGATCCAAGGCGGCTAGTTGGAACCTGCATAAGGCTTCTTGTTGGAACCTTCAGAAGGCGGCTTGTTGGAACCTGCATAAGGCAGCTGGTTGGAACCTGTAGAAGGCGGCTTCTTGGAGCCAAAAGAAGCTCCATCTAGCGTTCAAGCTTTTCTGAATTTGGTTGTTGGTGTATGTATTTTGATTTTGGTTGTTCTGGGTTTTTGGCACATGAATTGGGTCGTTCAGGCGTTATCTGAGAATTTAAAAATGGCATCGATGTATGTAATCAGATAGTAGTTTTTAAATTGGATTCGTAGTCTTCCGTAAGCTGTCTTGAGTGTCGTCTTCCACACGCTCCAAAGACGAGATCCATCTTGAGCGTCCAACATGGTGGTACGACATAATCTGAAAAAAAAATAATGAAAGAATGATAGCGAATTAGATATATAGATATAGATCTTCAAACTTTGTTTATTGTAGGTGTGTGCATAACCCATACATACAACAATCTCCCTACGGTGACTAATTTTCAATCTTATATTACACAAATAGCTAGAATTTTGAAACCAGAACGCTTGCGTCGTCCCTTGTTTGTATTGGCATACACTTATCTTACTTATTGTTGTTTATTTTTTTGGCCCTACACAAATCAACAAATCCAAAACAACCTATTTCAATAATCAAGTCTTATTCATCTACGTTCACTCACCCTTTAACAAAAAAAATATCACATAGAAAGCTTTTGTTATATGTTACTAGATGCATAAAAGATAATATATACCAGTAACAATTTAAAACCCCAATCGTATCTTTGAATACGACATGTAAGTTAGACCATTGAAAACATAGATTCATATGAGAATGCGTTTTACCGTGCTCAAAGACCAGCTGGCGCTAGTGTTGAAGGAAATGGCAACGGGCGTAACGGCCAAGATATGCCCTCCTCCATTAAAGGTGGGGCATGGGATTTGATCCTGGACGCTAGAGAAAGGAGGATCTTACGTACATAACAAGTTTATCCTCTTCTCCGGACTCACCAGCACTACAAAATAACAAAAAAGATGATGAGAATGAAAGTTTCAAAAAAGAAATTATAACTATTTCTTGTATCTTTATATTAGCAACAAGTCACATAAACTAACAAAACCACCAAATCACTAGATCCCATAGATTTACCTCTTAGGTTATACTTCCGAGACCACCTATTTCAACAAAGTTTAGAAGATAATAGCCATGCCACATGCCACTCGCGGCTAAAATACATGGCGGCTGGTTAGAACACGCGGTTTATGAAACTTTTGTCTGAAGAGAAAAGAAATATGAGTGTAGCTGCTTAGGGTTCGTGCTCTTATATACAAGTGGCTATTAAAGTTGACGTTATGCTAACTTCTGTATGGGCCACAAATATTTGGACTTGTTAATGTATAGTTTGGCTGATATTAGGTTAGTACTTATTTGGATTGCATCATGGTTGTATCTATTTAGCAATGTTACCAAAATAGCGAATTGATAGTTGGGTGGTTGATGTTTTTTTGTTTGTAATGGGTTTAGGCGAATTAATTGGATTGACATTATTGGTAAAATTTGGTTAATTCGGCATGTTTTGAGTATTTCTGATGAGGTTTTGGTATATTGTCGACAAAATTTTAAAGAATAAGCCAATTTTCAGTATATAAACTTTTAATATAAGTGATCAAAACAAGCTTGCGGTGAGTTCAAAGTATTTTCAGAAAGGTTTGCAAGCTTTCGATAAGTTTGACCACTATCAACCGTCATTGACCACGTGTGACCGATTTTTTGTTCAAAGGTTTTATATTTGTAACATTTGTACTTTCGCTTATAATAGTAACAAAATTTGATTTATTTTAAAGGGTTTCAATATGCTAGGGACCAAAATGTATTGTGTATGAGGTTGGCTAAAGCTCACCCAAAAAAGATTATAGTTACTAGTGTCATGCAAATAGATTGTGATAGTATCATATGTTAATTTAATTTGGATGCGTTTGGTTTGATGCCACGATTCATAATCAGTTTCAGGTTGAAACTAATACAGAATGGCAATGGATATGGTTATCTATACGTTTATTTTATTTAGGTGCATTTGGTTTGATGTCCTAATATCGGATTGAAAATAAGATAGAATGACAAATATAGGTTAGGTATCAAATTTTTACTCAGGTGAAAAAAGCTCTGTTACTACAATACGTTTCAAATTAACAAAGTTTTATAACAGTTTTCATGTTTTTTTTACAACAATTATACTTCATATAAAGGTAAATACATCTTGGGAAAGAATAGATTATCATATGTGAATTCATCATACTTTTTTTAATAAAGTTGTTTTCGACTCGATATTGCGAGTCGATTAATCTCAAAGCGGTTATCTTTTGGATAGTTCAAAGCCGTCGCCGGCGAACCTCTGTGGCAAACCTTAAGTATACACACCTAACGAGATTTGAACCTTTTACCCCATTGTACTTTGTGATGTGATAATATGATATGAGTCTTACCTGCCAAATTTAGTACACATGTACGTGTTTTCAATAAATGAAACCTGTCCAATGTCAATAAATGAAGCCAACTTCTTTACTATCTAAAAAATTATTGAATTGGCATTGAAGGTCGTTCTGGATTAATGAAAGTAGGTGTCAAAAGTTTCAGCAGAATGCATGGTACAACTATTTAACCGTCTTAATCTTCAACGTCGAATTTTTTACGCTATAACAATTCCTTCTAACCGTGTTTGGTAGTAGCCAATGGTATATCATGATCATAGTTAGTGGTGTTTTCACGCGTTTAGGGTGCATTCATTAAGAGGTTTTTGATTTGAGACTCGTAATGAAAAAGGATTCTTATCAAATTGTAAGGGAAAGTTAAGTTTATTTGTTTTGAGTACTCACGGCTTAGACGGTAAACTATGATCGTTTCTAGAATTTTCTTGGCTCAACCCACATGTTTACCTAATTTTGAAGAGATCTTCTATGAAATGGGGTAACTACCACTAGGTTAACGTTCGACAGAAAATATATGCAAATAAATTAGGCTGGATGCCGAATTATATTGTAAGTTCTAACAACATATATTATCATCCTAACAAGATAGTTTACCAGTTACCTCCAACTTGTTCATTAAAATAATACTATCTTCTTCTCAAAGTTATTGTCCCTCCATAAAAAATATACAATTTAAGAAAATGCATTTATTAGCGCTCCCAACTTTTAACTTTTTGACATAATGACGGTTTTATTCTTAGCTAATTATCACATTTTAACAAAAATTATAATAATAATTTTAGACAAGGGTAATATATTAAATTTGATCAAACTTACCTATCTAATTTTAGTAGTAGAATAAATTGAAGACATCCGTAAACATAACCGTGGACAATAAATTAAGACAAAAGAAGTAACCAATAAAAGAAATTTATTGCACAAAGCAACAATATACATCAAACGAGAAACAACTTTACCAAGTTTTTGCTCCTTCATTCAATACCAATTTACTACCCTTACTTGAACAAAAACACATACATATCTACCCACATTTACTTATGTAAAGTAACCTCAAGTCCATGTTTACTACCCACATTTAAACAAACCTTACAATTTTTCATAAGCATTGAATTACCGCATTTACATGTATATATCTACCAACATTTACTCATGAGTCATGTTATTTGCTATTAAAGACACATTTAGTTTTCTTAAAAACCATTTTTTATGTTTTCATAATCAAATTGAAAAAATAAAGTGCAAATGAACTGTAATCGGATCGAATATGTAGATACCTATTTGAGCTTGCTTCAAGAAATGCTTTTGTTCTAGTTTGATATCGTTCAACAACTAATTTTTTATTGTATAAAAACGCTTTTGTAATACTTCTATAAAAAACAATATAAAACTAAACGTTACTTAAGGTGGTAATAAACCTCTGTAAGGTTTATTTCGGTCTATTTTTTCAACTTTTGTGTAGGCTTTTATCAACATTTCAAACTTTAACAAACACTAGTTCATCAAAGTCATATATCATAAATTATATGAAACAAGTATGGTTGTATACACAGCGAATAGATCAATAACAATTTTATACACTTCCCTCAAGTTAATAAGCTCGAACCTTTTGTCGTACCCTTTTTATTTAAAAACCATGGTATAATTTCTCAATAGTTACATAATATTCTAGTGTATTGTTCTATTTTCAAGTCTTTATGTTTATTAATAAGTTTTCTTAATTTAGAAGTAATTTAAACCCACTGTTTGGATATGTGTGACACTGGGTTCGAACCCAATAAACTGACCGACAAAAGATTAAAACAATGGTTACCCAACAGATAATACCTAAATTTTAAAATAACTAGATTAACGACTTATGTTTCACTTGTTGTAAATATAAACAACCAATCGTTTCATAGTTTCAAAGAGCATTTATTTTGACGTATAAAATTACTATATGTGACTTTAAATGTAAATAATTGATATATGTAACTCTAGAAAGCAACATCATGAATATGATGGATCATAACTTTGGTTTGAAACTAGTAGCCTTTGTGAGTAAGGAATGATGTATTTAGTGTATACTTGTACCAACTCATATAGTGATTACCTATTCATTTTATGTGTGAATCTTTAACAAATCAGAAACTTCAGCACCTTGTGATCTTTGAGAAGATCATTACGAACCATCTCCTAGAATCTTTATTAAAACTATAAAAAACAAATTATCTCATAATCACAACTCCAAATTAGAAAAGCACATCTGAACATTATCCCCTACCAACTTGTTTTCTTAGACCATTCACAATTTCAAGTCTTTAAAAACTTAAGCTCTTCACTTTTAATAACTCATCCTTTCATTATTAGGATTTAGGACGGTTATGTAAAAGCCGTTAGTCCCATCGGCACCAAATATTTTAATATCTTTGTAATACACTAAATAAGTACCCGCGTAAAGCAACATGTATAATAAGAATAATTATATTTGTAGAATCGTGATTCTGATTAATACAAAGCGTGAGTTTTTTGAAATGCTAAGCGTGTATTTGTTAAATATTTCGTGTATGTTGATTAACTTTGATGTAGAATGTGTTTTTTATTAATGATTCATTACTTTATTTATTATATACAAAAGTCGATGTTAGCTCACAACGACACATGAAACTTGATTTCCAAGCTAAACCAAATAAACTTCGCCAATGGCTCCGTGAGTCCATGATAAAGTTTGTATAAATCCGTAAGATAACGAGTCCGATTGCATATCTATATGGTTAAATTCATGAACTATCTAGGAAATCAATTTGAGTCGAACACCGTTGAGTTCGAAAAATCGAGATCAACACAATATCAACTATCTTGTCCAACCTCGAGCTCAGCGACGTACTAAACACTCTCAAGCTCAACTTGATCGTTAATGCTTGAACATTGGTAATATTATCACAATATCCGCTTTAGGAGTGGAAATTCAGATCACTAAGTTCATCCCAACTACGACTAACCATTAGTGGGTAACAAAATCGTAAACAAAGCAACAATAGGAAAAAATACAATAGATTGAAAAATTGAAATAGAACAAGTAAGCAAAATAGAGAAAAAAACATACAACAAGCTACTATATACAAGCAAGGCTTATGGATTATCTGGTTTTTTTTGAACTTTTGGCACCACTTAAAAAGCGGACCCAATTTTGTGTTCTCTTAATGAGCGCGACTATTAAAAGTAACATTTCTCCACTAAGAGGCTAATTAGATGCCTAAAATGTAGCCACTTAATTTCATAAACACCCCCTAAGTAGAAATGTGGTTTGGGCATCTTACATATAAGGAACTAAGAAAGCATGTAAGTTGTAAGAGAAATGTGAGAACTAGATAGTTTAATAGTTACCTCCAACTTCTCATGAACATACAATGTAAGAAATTAATTGCACAAAGAAAGAAAAGACATCAAAAGAGCAACAAGCTAACCATATTTTTGTACCCTCATTAAATACCTAACCATAGGTTTACAATTACGACCCTCACTTATTCAAAAATATGTACATATCTACCCACATTTACTCGTCTGGTGTAACATCAAATCCACATTTACTACCTACATTCAAACAAACCTTAAAACTTTTTCATGAGCAATAAAGTACTGCATTTACAAGTATATATCTACCAAAATTTACTCGAGAGTTATTTTGTTTATTAAGAAAAGAGACGTTTAATTTTGTTATAAACTCTTTTTCTCTTAAAGGGTAAATAGCATAAAAAGGTATTAAACTTAAGTCAAAACTCAATTAAAGGTACTTAACTTTTTTTTCTCAATTTAACGTATCGATCTTTTTTCTTACGTTTTCGTCGTTCTTTTACCGTTTTTGACCGGTTCGTATATTTTTTTACGTTTTCGAGCCCTTCTGACCGTCTGTGTCCACTTTACGGATTTTAATTGTTTTCGTCTGTTTTTTCCTTTTTCGGCTTTTTTTTACCGACCGTTTTTATTCGGTTTTATTTTTTTTATTTTTTTCGACCGTAAGATAAATAGACGATAACGGCAAGAAACGTACAAAAATAGTAAAAAAAGGTCGAAGACGATATCAAACACACTAAAGAAACAGATAAAATGACAAAAAATATACTAAAACGATTAAAAACCGAATGAAGATGGTAAAAAATCAGACAAAAAAGATAAAAAAAAGTTCTAAAACTGTAATAAATAAATTTTGAGTTTATTATAAAGCGTCGTTAATATAAAGGACTAAAGATGCAAAATAAAGTAAACGATCGTTAATATATAACCTTTAAATTTGTTAATTTTTCCAACAGTGCAACAAGAAAAAAGATTGATACCTTAAATTGAAAAAAAAATCGAGTACCTTTAATTGAATTTTGATATAAGATGAGTACATTTTTATGCGATTTGCCATATTTATTCGAGGTCGACTATGAGCAAATAAATACACGACTTGTTAGCTCTTGAGATGAATAAACCTTCCTTCATGACATGTTTTTGTTTTTGTTTGATATGGTCCTAAAAAGCTGTTTCTTTTGCTTTATTAAAAACATTTTTTAATAGTGTTATGAAAAGCGGTATAAAATTAAACGTTACATAATGTGGTAAGTTCATCAATTTAAACACAGAATATGGACATTGCTAACTTTAAGTTCATCAAAACAAATCATGGTTGTATATAAACAAAATAGATCAATAATGATTTTGTACGTTTTTCTGTAATATGCATTTGGCCTCAAGTTCATAAGCTTGAAACTCATGTTGTGCTCTTCTTACTTAAAACACACGGTATTATTTTTTAATAGTTACTAACTAATCCATAGTATTATTCCAACAATCAAATCTTTTTGTTTTAAATAATTGGTTATGTCACTTTAGCCAGTAACTTGAACCCATAAAAAGAAAAGACTTTGCATGTTTGGAATTGGTATGACAGTGAGTTCAAACTCCGTAAACTAACCCGCAAAAGATCAAAACAATGATTACCCAAAATAAAACATCTAACTTTTATAAAACTAGAATTAACAACTTGTCTTTTATTGATTATTTGTCGTAAATACCATCAACCATTGGTTTAATAGTTTGATAGAGCATTTATTTTGACATGTGACGGTATTATATGTGACTTTAAATGTGAAGAGTTGATTTGCGTACTCATAAAACCAAGATTATGATGGTTCATAACTTTGGTTTGAAATGAGCACTAGGCGAACTTTATCAATAAGTAATGGTGTATTTTTGTGTATACTTGTAACGGCCCATTTTCTTATTATCTATTCATTTTATATGAGAATCTTTAACAAATTACGATTTTTTAAACTACAAGAAAAAAATTATCGCATAATGAAAACGCCATATTAGAAAAACACATACGATAAGCAAATACTCGTGCAAAACGACTGGTATGACAAGAATAATTATATTTGCGACGTCGTGATTACAGTTCGATCTTTGATGCAAAGCATGAGTTTTCTTAATTGCTAAGCCTTTTCTTTTAAAGGTACATCGTGTGTGTCTATTGAAATTCATATAGTATGTGTTTTTTCTTAGGCTACTTGCATTAGTATTCGGTCGTCTCCCAAATCCTCCGCCACTTAATCTTTCTCTCTCCTACGACTTACATGCTACTTTTTTCCACATAAAGACGACCACCTTTTCATTTATAAAATTTTGCTTTTTCCTAGCTCCACAACTCGGTTGTACCTGCGACTCATTTCCATCTTAACGACCGATCTCAATCGTTGCATCTGGACGATCGAGTTGAACAATCGGTCAACCGAGTGAAAATTTTTACCGAGGCGACCAGCCTTGAGTCATTACATTCATTAATATTGTTATGAAACAAACATTTTTTATCGGATTTATTTTTATACGTTAGTGCTCCTACTTTATTTATTATCTACAAAAGTTGATGTTAGTGTACGTATGTTATTTACCATCTTAATTAACTTGACAAGAGTACAAACTGAATATTGTATTGAAGCTACTCTAGCTCATTTGCCGCAAAAATGCTTGCTGATATTTAAGCCCATTTTTATAGCATCATAGCGACAAATCAAACTTGATTTTCTAGCTAAACCAAACAAACTTCAAAGTACAAATCCCAATCCTAAACGATATATAGGTTTTAAGCACTTTCTCAATGGACTCATGTGATTCTTTATCTTGTGCTCCATGAGTCCATGGTTCAAGTTTGAATAATTCTGTAAGATAATGGTTACAATTGCATATCTATAAGCTTGCCAATGCTTAATCATTGGTAAGTGGAAACGTGGATCACTAAGTCACCCTAGTGCGACTAACCGTTGTACATGACAAATGGGTAACAAAGCTGGAAACTAAGCATCAATAGGAAAAAATATAATAGATTGAAAACTCAAAACCGAACAAGTAGGCAAAAGTAGAGACAAAACATACAACAAGCTTATATATAGCGCAAGGCTTATGTCTTATTTGTTTTTTTTTTGCTTATTTTAAAACTTTTAAGCTTATTTTGATATGACAAGACAAATAGTTCAAAAAATGTATTTTTCATATTTTTAATAATTAGCAAAAATTATATATAAAAACGATAAAACTTTCGTATATTAAAAATATAAGTTATTTACCAACCAAATATAATATGTAAAAATAAATTTCATTGCAAATACGTAAAATTTATATATTTAAAAAAACTCGAAAAAATAGGATCCCGGCCAGGTTTCGAGAACCGGGTTACCACAGGTCACCCCAAATCCGGCGAGTCTAGCCAGGTTTCGAAAATGTGAAACCTGGATCAAAATCACCTCTTTTTTTACTCGAACCGGGTCAACCGATTGAACTAGACGGGTTTGAAAACATTTCAAATAAGCAGTAAAGCACCGCAAAGAAACACCACCTAAAATTTGATAGTGATGGCAGATTTGCTTATTTTTTCTTTAGGCAACATCTAAGTCAAAAAAAAAATTGAACAATAAGTCAACAAGTTACATTCAATTTAGTTTTCGCTTTTGTTGACTTAAGCGATTATTGTCTATTGGTAGTTCGATAAAAATTCAACCCTTTTATCTGAATCATCTACCCAACACATTTTTTATATTAAAACAAAAACATTCAACCAAAAAAATAATCAAAAGGATGATTCATATATTATTAGTCATTACACAATCAAGAAAAAAATATATCAAAATATTATAAAACTCATAAAATTACCAAAACACAATGAAATAACAAATCCATTATTTTGTATCTACATATCCACACAAGCTCGAGCCATAAAACTTCATTATCTTCACACATAACCATATAATAACACGACCTAACTTTGAGCCTTAAACCTTCAAATGTGCTCTGGTAATGGCGAAGGTTGACAGCTGACGGCAGTGGTGCCGAAAGCATCAGAAAATATTGAAAGAGGCGAAAGGCCATAATATGTCCCCTCCGTTTTTTGATCTCATACTGCAAAATAATAAATAAGAATAGGAGAATGAAATACTCATAAAACTAATAAAACAACCAAACAACTAGTTGCCATAGATCTATCTGTTAGGTTATACTTCCGAGACCACCTATTTCAACAAAGCTTAAAATATGGCTAATAATTTGCACACTCTTGAAAGTTATTTGCACACTCAAAATGTTGAGTGTTTTGCCATATATAGTCTTACATCACTTAGTGGAGTGTGTAATTATTAAGGGTATATTTGTCACAAGACACATAATTTGAGTGTACAAATAAGTATTTGAAGTGTGCAAATCAACTCCCTTAAAATATACTCCGTAATAGCCATGAAACCATCAAAATACAAAATACAAAGATAAGAGAGATGTTGGTTTGGTGGCTGCAAGATATGTAGGGTTTGTACTTTTATATATAAGTGCCATATGTAGTGATACAAGAGTTGGGCCGATTTCATTATTAGTCCAAAAGAAATGAGTTATTAACTTATGGTTGGGCTGATTATGTTTGGGACTTATAAGTATATAACGTTATGTTGAATTAGGCCTCATTTATGGTTAGGCTGATTAGTTCTAATAATTTTTGTATACATACTTATTGTTTTAATTTAGTTTTGGATAATATTTTAATGTAATTTGTAACTTAATTACTTTAATACGTAAAATGGTATATGAAAATGATTTTTTCATGTAATATTCTTTTACGTTGGGGTTGAGGGTGGAGTCAAAAAGGAACCGTTTGACATTTTAAAAAGTTACACTAGACAATTGATTTTAAAAGGACAAATTATCACAAAAATAAGATATATTAATAATTCACACTATAATTTATTTTTGAAGAGAGGCACCTAACCCTTGTGCTACCCTTTATCTCCACTCATGATTGTAGTTAGCTAATTTAACAAAGATTTTGTTTACATATGTAACATAATATTTAGGTCATTAAATTTAAAAAAATACGTAATTTATTACGCTTAAAAAGTCGACGTTAAAATTACTTATCTTATCACAAAGTATATGCATCCTCTGATGAATTATGAATTTAATTTGTCATGTTATACAGTTTTAAAAGATGTTTCTTAGAAGGTAATTTTAACACAAAAACATTCTTTCATTTTAATTAGGGTTTTGTTAATGACCATTTTATGGGTGGTTTTTTAGATTTCTATAAATATAAACATTTTCAAATAGTAACTAATGATTTCTTTAAATATATGAGTTTAGAAAAAATAATTAAGGTAAGTAAGTTCATTTATAGAAATATGTATAATTATGAAAAGTTAAAAAAACCACCTATGTGGTCATTAGCAAAACCCTTTTAATTAAAATTGTTTATTAGTGAAATCAAAAGTAAATTTGATTCTTAAATAACAGGCATACTCTTTGATTACGAAAAGGGTAAGGGCATGTTTGGTATGGATTACAGAATCAAATGAATGGAATCAATCTATGATACATTTGTTTGGTTAATAATCGTATAATACTATGGGAATAAAAATGAGGGTGGATACCTATAGAACCATAGATGGGGTGATAGGTGTTTTTCAAATTTTATTCCCTATTTACCTATTGTTTAATAATTATAACACAATTTCATTGTCTATTTTATAATCAAACCAAACAATATCATTCAATATGATACTAACATTTATACCCATTAACATTCCACCCATTAATCAAACTCATATCTATAGTGATTCCGGCTAGCATACCAAACACCTCCTAAATGTTCTGATTTACCTTTTTTTATATAAAGAGACAACCACGATTGGCTCATTCATCAATATAGATGATGAGTTATTGTGGATTCTACTTTTTAATTGCAAGTAAGGGGATTAATCCAGTCATTCATTATCTAAGATCAAAGCTTATAAAATAACATGGAGAAGTCACTTTTGTCAAAATGTCAAAAAACTGCAAAATATCGTCGGAGTGAACAAAATTGTAAATTTGACGAAAAATATTTTATCACTAGTAATATTTTACTAGTGATATCACGATGAAATATTATTAATGATATCACAATGAAATATCACTAGTGATATTTAAAACATAATTATAGTGTAATATCATCACTAGTGATATTTCATTATTTTTTACATGTGCAAAAATCATCCATGTGATATGTCGAAAAATCAAGATACATATTTCGTTAACTTTATAGAGACCAACCATCCATTCGTTAGTGAACAGTTCATGGTCCAAATTGTTTTCTTGTTAAGTACTAACGAGGTTTATAAAAAATGTATTCTTTTCTTTTTTGCTTTTACAGGGATGTATGATGAACGTTTTTTGTAAAAGAAATTTGAATTTTTTTTTAATTTTTTAAAAAAGTTCAAAAAACTGTTTTAATTTTTTCTAAAATAACTATTTTCAAAAAAATCAGTTCGAAAAATTTTCAACTTTAGTCTCGCTAAAGATAAACCAACTCAGAATAATAAAAAGTTAAAACTATCTATTTGTCAAACAAACATATCCTATCATGTTTTTCAGTCATGGTCCTTTTGGCGCTTTTCAATCCAACGTATATCAACTAGTCACGTACTTACTTTTTAGTGTTTTTTTTCGTCGACCACTTTTGTTTTAAAAGCTCACTTTTGGCTTTTTTTTTTGAAGCATTTCGGCTAATACTATTTAGCCTAATAGAGTGTTTCTTTCGGCTTATATAGCCCGCCTATGTCGCTACCACCACTATTTGGTTCTGGGGCTTTTTGTAGGTTATTTTGAAACTTTTTAGCTTACCAATTGCAATTGTTTTATTTGTTAACTTATTTAGGCACCTAACTCTCGTTAATGAACTTATTACAAAATATTGTTTTTAAAAAAAATCATAGTTTAAGGGTCTTTTGAAGCTAATACACGTACATATTTAATACTGATATACGCGTGTATTTAGGGTATGTTTGGTTAAGGATATTAGGGGGTAAGGAATAGAAAAGGAAATGATTAATAATGATTAGTTTTTGAAATTATAGGTAATCATTACCCACTAATGGGTAATGAACCATTCCCTGTAAATCAGGGGTAATGGATTCAAGGTAATAGATTGACGCATGTATATGTGCGTCTCCAACTACCACTTCCACCACCACCATTGTCGCTACACCATCCTCCAAACACCACCACCACTCTTCGACGCCACCACCACCACTGACCACCACCATTCTCGCTACCACCATCTTCCTAACGCCACCACCACCCTCCGACACCACCACTCTCTGATGCCACCACCACCACTGACCACCACCATTGTCGCTACCACCACCCTCCTAACGCCACCACCACCCTTTGACACCACCACTCTCCGACGCCACCACCACCACTGACACCACCATTGTCGCTACCACCACCACCACTTTTCGACACCACCACTCTCCAACGCCACCACTACCACTATTGTAGCTACCATCATCCTCCTAACGCCACCACCGCCCTCCTAACGCCACCACTCTCCGACGCCACCACCATCACTGACCACCATCACTGACCACCACCATTGTCGCTACCACCACCCTCCTAACGCCACCACCACTTTCCGACACCACCACTCTCCGACGCCACCACTACCACTGACACCACAATTGTCGCTGCCATCACCTCCTAACGCCATCACCACCATTGTCGCTACCACCACCCTCCTAACGCCACCACCACCCTCCTAACACCGCCACCACTCTCCGACACCACTACTCTCCGACGTCACCACGATCACTGATCACCACCATTGTCACTACCACCACCCTCCTAACGCCACCACCACCCTCCGACACCACCACTCTCTGACGCCACCACCACCACTGACCACCACCATTGTCGCTACCACCACCCTCCTAACGCCACCACCACTCTCCGACACCACCACTCTCTGACGCCACCACCACCACTGACCACCATCATTGTCGATACCACCACCTTCCTAACGCCACCACCACCCTCCGACACCACCACTCTCTGACGCCACCACCACCACCACTGACCACCACCATTGTCGCTACCACCATCCTACTAACGCCACCACTATTTTCGCTACCACCACCCTCCCAACGCCACCATGACTCTCGACACCATCACTCTTTGACGCCACCACCTCACTATGGTAACGCATCACCCCCACTACTATCATATCGTTGACTGTAACCACCAACCAACCGTCAATAACCACCCCAAAACCACCAAACCACGCCATTACCACCATCTTCACCCCTGCCGACTACCACAAAAAAGTACGCAATCGTCTGTAATGGCCGTGGTTCTCAACCAACACCGTTATCGTCGCGACCACTAACTATCACCCTAACAGTTGTTGCCACCATCTCCAATCACCACCACGTCTTATATTAACCAAGCACCAACAATGGTAATGATAATACTAAGGAATGTTCATTGTATTCCTTTGTATTCCCTTACCCTTTCCCATTCACATTCCCCTCAGGTTAACCAAGCGCCCCCTTAGTAAATACGGTATACAAGCAATTTGTTGGAATTTTGTTGGTGGATAATCCAATGGTTCAAAGTGCATCCTCATGATAGCTATCATGCACTACACTACACTAAAATAATCAGGGAGAAGGGTTTAGTCACAAAAGGTTCAGGGTGTAAGCTTTAGTTGCAAACTTGCAAAAGTTTAGAAGGTGATTCGGGGGGTTCATTAACCACGGTTCAGGTGGTTTAGTGACCGGGTTCAGTGAGTAACTTTCACGAAGTAAGGTTTAAGGGGTTCATTTCGTGGATGTTTGATTGGTTTTTCTTTTTGGTGTAATACAAATTGCTTGTTTAGGAGACGTTTTGTTTAGGAGACAACAATTTAGGAGACGTTTTGTTTTTTACGTTTCTTTTTAAAGATATTATTAGTTTTTCTTAGATAATAGATAAGTTTGCTAGTGTGAGTTGAAATACTAAAAATATTATAATGAATTTAGTCATTAATTTAAAATAAAAAAAAGTTAATTTTTGTTTATTTTTTAATCAGATGAAAAAATTGATGACAACAATTGTTTTATTAAATTTATACTAGATATTTGGTTTAATCATGTTTATAATCATTAAAAGTTTAATTACATAGCTGTAGAAGGGAAGCGAGCAACAAGCTGCGCCGCAAGCCATTTTTGAATTGCAAAGCTATTCTAGTAAAAATCACATTTGTGGATTTAGGTTTCATAACGTTGCTATTCAAAACATCTCAACATGAAATAGAGATGGCCCGGACCCAAGATTCACATGGGCTGGATGCTTGGATATTCGTTTCTTTCTTCTAGTAGGGTGGTATGGTAATCCATTTCTTACTTACCAGGCTGGGATATAATCTAAGGTAAGGTTGCTTTCTATGTAGGTAGGAGAGCCTAATCTCTGTACTAGCTCTATCTATCAGGGAAGAAGATAGGCGATTTCAAAGCGAAGCATTAACTGAAGGATGCGCTTGCACATGGCCTCATCTTCCCATTTTTTGAGTCTTTAGTCACCGAGAAGACTACTTATGTAGCTTAAAAACTTAGGACACCACTTTTTCTAAAGTCGGGTGCAAGTCGTGCCGAGTCAACTCTCAACTCATAATTTATTAAGAAGAAAGCTTAAGAAATTGACAAGAAGTAGGATAGGAGGAGCATGAGTAGCGAATCCCTGAGATTGGAATTCAATGTCGAGAAAGTCATGAAACTTGAATTCAAATTGAATAGATCCGTAAAGCAGAATAATGATTGTCATCTGAAGTAGCCATTCCTCTTTCAGTAGTTGAAATACTTTCATCTGTCTAAATGCTTTCCGTAACTCTTTTGATCGAATTTAGAGTAGCTCATAGATGAACAGATTCGAGAATCAATAAAAAGGTTCCGCTAACCAACTGATACCGTAGTAGAAGATTCGGCTAGTGATACACCTCTCTATTTCCCAATAGAAAGAGTTATTCTATGAAAAAGATCGTTTTTTTCTTCTTCACATATACAAGCTAAAACTACAAGCCAACATGGTGGAAGTTGTGTCTTTATAGTAACTCTCCTCTAATAGCGTAGGCCGTCCTCCTCTATGTGTTTACAGCTTAGGATTATGTTGGAGTCGTGCTTGCACAACATGATGATGATAAGAAGAAGAGAGCTTTGGACTAATTTAGCTAAGTTGTTCAATGATAATAATGCATAAAAGAAATTCACAGCTTTGGAGAAAACGTGTGGAGCAGTCATAGCAGCGCTTTCAAGTTAAGTTATGGAAGTTCCGTTTTTTTCGGGGAAGCCAACCAAGCAAGCAAATATGTTCCACGATCAGGTATTGTGCCTATTGGATTAGCTGCTTGTGGGAATCTATTATGTATTATAGCTTTCTCTTCCTTTCAGTCCATCGTCCATGAATGTGACTCCCTTGCTGGAAGGTCTCCCACGTATAGAACTATAAAGAAATGCCTGTAAGGTCTTTGGCTAATTTTTTCTTAGATAACATCGTGTAGCCGTTAGTTTTAGAAGGAAATTTTCTTTATTAGATCTTTTATTTGGTGTTTGGAAACTCTTGAAATCGAAAGGAAAAAGTCGTGGTATGACCAAACCCACACAACTAAAAGGTTATTTTAAGGTGGACTTATATTATGGATTGAACCCATTGCTAATATCCTAGTTAATCATTATATTGAGGTGGTCGTTCCTTGTTTTGACTATCTGGTTAACTTATTATGTCTAGTTTTATATGTCTGTTCATATGTCGAATTGGCTCTTATAGCGTATGGGTGATAGTATGTTACGCGTGTATATGATAACGACCAATTATGACGCATATTAGACCGTTTTGAGAAAAAGCCCATAAATGATGAATTGGATCATGAACTATTAAGCTGTGTCAAAAGAAAGGAACCATGACCATAATTTTTAGCCAATGCAGCACGCTTACTTTTCAGAGGAGGCAGAATCCTCATATACGAACATCCCCATGAAACATAACATACTGCTACACTAGATGGGCCAGAGCTCATTGTAGATTAAATTGCTTATGGACCACTAGTTTGCTAGTATCAGATAATTAGTCACCGGACGAAACAGGCGAAGCATCAATCATTCAGTTACGGAACACTTAACTTTTCCTTTATATGTCAAAAACCTGATCTTTGATTTTATAATGCATGTGTAGTCCTAAATATACAATTTGCTCATTTTAGTATTGTTAGATTGGTTTTGACTTCTTGTGTGTAGGCGTGTCATGACCATAACAATTAACATTTTGCTGATAAGAGTAAAATAAACACGTCTTGTTAGACACTAGATAAAATAGTAACCCGTTGTTTTGACCAACTAAAGTTAAGACGATGTCTTTTATCAACAATTCCTTATAATAACATAGCATTATCGACCCAATTGCGTGTCAAACTATATGGATGTATCTAAGTAATCTTTACAAAGATTGGGCAAATAACAAAGTGTGGGCTAATGAGGTATTTTGACAAAGCCCATTAACACATCTTACTCATCACTCTCAAGTGAAATCGGCCCAACTTCAAAAGTACCAGAAACCCTAGATATGTTTTTGTTGCAGCCACCAAACCAACATCGTACACACACTAATCTATGTACTTGTAGACAGATCGATCACCATCAATCGTACTTTGGTTAGTTTGAAATGAAGTTGATTGCATGTTACTTTTTCACTGAAAGAGTTTTCTTTGATTTAGCTTACCTTCATAATACAAGCATTGTAAGTTACTTTTTCAACACTCTTAGTTAAATGAAGTCGATTTGCTGAATCATTTTTCTGTTACGATTCGATGTGAGTGAGTGATGTATTTAATGAAGCATTCAAAGGATTTGTTTGTTTAGACATGGTCAATACTTAATGATTATAAACATCTCACTAGATTTGTACTAATTTTTATACGGTTGCAAAAATGTATAATCTTTAATCTCAAATTTGATTAGTTACTTAGTCAATTTTCCTGTTTAACTAATTAAAGTTTTACTCTTTATATAACGAGATTTGGTCATTCTCATCTTTGCATAATGGAATTATTATTATTCTTGTCATTCCTGGATGTGAATGAGTGTATGTGATTTTTTCTATTACTCTTTGATAAAGTTATTTATGCTCAATAATTTGGATTTGCTAAATGAAGTGAGAAAAATCAAAGTTAAAATACATCAAGTTTAATCATTCTCTATTTTTTCTTTCGATGTGTGGTGAAGCCTGTCTCTTTTTTGGAGGAGAGCAAGCATTACTCACAGAATGAGCTCAACCTAATCGAATAAAAAAAACGCCCAATTCATCTCACTTTCACTTTCTTGCTGGGAATTTCTTTTGCAAAAACCACCTACAACTTAAAAGGTTTTAATTATTTACTGTACTTTATTACACTAGTTTTTAGATTAAATAAAACCCCTTGTCATTATTTTTTTTGTTGATTGGTTATCCATCTGTTTTTTATCAAAATTTACGGGTTTTTACTATTTTTTAGGGTTTAGTCCGTAAACCTCATTTCCCATCGTTTGGTTGTGGTGGTTTGACTTTTTTTTTTTACTATGTTTCAGGTTTGCTGCTGCTCCGATCTTCTCCAAACAGAAAGTGGTATAATTATTCTCAAATGCTTCTGTTTGTTTTTTATTATATTGCGTCCAATTTTTTTGCCTTATTTTGAGACTTGGAGGATTATATAAGTTTATCTTGATACAATGAACTAATATAAGCCCATAAGTCGCCACAATTTTATGGCTTATCTTATTTAAGCCGAAATACGCTCGCTTACGCCAAACCAAACACCCCCTTAACAATGGCCTCATTAGCTTATATGTGTTAGATCACGGAGAATCCAATGGCTACTCTGTTCCGGTTTGAGAGTGTTCACGCTAAAAATGTGTACTAAATTAAAACCAAGTAAAATTTGCTAGTAGTAAGGGATTAGAGGGCAAAACTGAGGGTAGCCATGGCGGAATGGTGTGTTTTTAGTGTAAATCATATTCGTGTGTTTTATAAAAAAAATGAAGGTGGGGGAATTATATGTTTCAGGTTGCTAATTGATCTTTTTGAAATGGCATTTCATTCAGATATGGGTCGCTCTAAATCCTGGAACGCGAGAAACACTATGTTGAACAAGGCGCGCGGTAACAAGCGTCCTGAAAAAGATCTGTCCAGGTTCCGGTTCACCTGCAGCAGGTGCAACAGTTTCGGGACAGACATTTCTTACCACCTAGATAGCCATAAAAAGGACTGCGTAAGTCCAAGTCACAAATTATTTTCTGTTACTCATTTGAATGGGTGCAAATACACGATACTGATTTTCTTCTTATCTGTGTGAAATTGTCATTTTAATACTCTAGTAAGCGGAAAATCAGGTCGATTGTAGCTATTTAGGTAATAAATTTGGTTTTGTTTGTCTTATAGATATCCTATTGCGAAGGTACAAAACCAATACTTTTGGCTTTATAAAATAGACAACGAAGGGGCTGTTTATTTCAAAATTAGATGCATTAACATACCGAAACATATGGCATATTTGGTGAAACTAAAAAATGAAGCATAGCCATATAATATGCATTAATTTGGGTACATATTAGATGTTTCGGTATCTACAAAGGATTAGAGGTTAATCTTTTCTATGCTTATAGGCAATTCTTGACGGGCTTCTTTGGACTTGGCCTGAAAAGTGTGGAATGCATAAGACTTCTAACACTCCCTCCTTGTTTAAAATTAGACACGTGCTTGCACCTTGAACAAAAACCAGACCCGAAAATCTGCACCAATTTACTCCTGGGCTCGGAAAACTCGCGGTCTTACATTCTAGCCACTTCATCAAATGGTTGCTTTGCAAATCAAGTGAGTAATTCTTTGAAACATATTTTTTTTTTACCTTTATTGCCAAATTGTATAATTGGTCTACTTTGATGCTGTATTAGAAACATAGTCTTTTTAAGGTTTACCTTTATTGCAAAACGGTATAATTGGTCTACTTTGATGCGATCACCTAGTAACCTTACTTTGGTTAATCCTTGAAGAGGCTTATGTGCTTTATTTTTGTGAAGCCGAAATTTGTGTAAGTAAATCACCTCCAATTGGGTTTGTTGACTGGATGGTCTATATAATTCAGAAACTATCGCCAAAATGACCTGGCAAATATATTTACGTATGAACACTAGTACTATCAGATGTGTAAATCCTTCTTTGATATGTCCGAAAATTATGTGGACCCTCTGAAGTTGGCCAGTGTTTGTTACTGAGATTAATTGTTCTAGATCTGCAATCTGAGGTTTGGTTTGTTGGTACCAGTAAGCTTAAGTTGATAAGTTAATAAGAAATCAGACTAGGAATCTGAAATTTTGACTTATATGCATATTTCTATGTTGGCTGTATATTTTATCTAACAAAGCAAAATCTGTACAGGCTGACTCTGTTTCAGAATATTTTTGCCAAGGGCTTACCAGCTGACTCTGTTTCAGTCAACTTTTCTGAACAAACTGTAAGTTAGGATTTCGAATATGTTGGAGGAAGAGGGAATCTTTTGCTTATGCATTTAATCTGCGCAGATCGGTGCTTATAAGATTCTCGGAGAGCCTCAACAGACCGGTGAGGTCAGTTCCCTGATCCACTAGTATGTCCACTGCTTCCGCGTCCATGATCACCTTTTGAAACTCCTCCTGCTAGTAGGCAAAACAAAATTTGCACGAATCAGTAAACAGCAAAGCCGCATGGAACTCCTGTTCCAGTATTGACATTAGCAAGGGAGAGTTTCAAGAGGGTGGAGAGCCGACTAACAGAATTTCAAATGTGGCATTTGAGTTTCGACATGCGATTAGGACTGTAAGTAACTAAACAGTCCACAAGTTCTGTTGTGTTTTGTCTTTTGAAGCGTGTTTTAAATAGATTCTGCTCGATTAGGAATTTGAAATGTTTTTACTTTTTTAATTGCAGGCTTATTGAGGACTTTTTGTGTCCCACTTATGAAGTTTGTGATTTGTGAAGCTTTGAAATGAGACGAAATTTGTGAATATGAATTTTGGATCATATACTTGGTTGTGTAATGTTTCTTATGAGATGAGACACCACCGTCTGTTGATTTCTCCATTTAGTTATATCTGAGATGGTTTTTACTATTTAATGCTATGAAAGTATTTCTTTTTTGCTCGGTGTTTACCGGTTCGCTTATCGAGTTGTTAATACTTACATAGCAACACATAACATATTACTTACGTTTTCTCAAAACAAAACGTCATTGTTTAGCAATTCCATGTCGACCTTTTGAAATTTTCACGACTACAAAAAATGTCATATTGTATTTGGAATAACTATTTAAATAGCTATTTAATGTGAAGTATGGTTTTTTCTAACGACAAAAACTATCTCACAATACAACATAAATCTATTCTATGTGTATCGAGCATTAAATATGGAGAAGTTGTTTTTTTTCCAAAACCGGATCAGATTTTAAACCGGTTTGATTTAAGTCAACCAGTTTGACTAAAACGGAATCAGTTTGAAATAAGTTTTTAGCTATTAACACTTTTTTTTACACCATTTGTATTTATTTCTTAAAATAAAGCATACCTTACAAATTGAATAAAAAATGAAAAAGTCTTAATAAATATGTGTGTCATCAATTAAATATTTTAGTTTGTTAACATGCTGGCTAATTAATAAAATAAAATCTTATTCTAGAGCAACTCGAAATAAAAAGATAATAATTCTTGTTTTGAGGACTCGCTAAATATCAACTCACTAAGAACATTTTGCTTTACATGCTCATTTTATTAAGTCTTTTGCTAACCGGTTTTTTAAGTGATCCAATCAGAGTCATGATCAATCGACAATTTATTGGGTTTTTGGTCAAAACCGGTTTTCATTCGACTGGTTCAACCAGTTTGTTGAGCTTATTTTTATTCAAAACAATTGGAGTCATGATTAATAGGCGGTTTAACCGAGTTTTCGATCAAAACCAATTTTCATTCGACTGGTTCAATCATCTTGTTGAGCTTATTTTTAAGCTTCTTTGTGCTTATTCTTGATTCGACCACCAAATTGACCGGTCGAATTGTCGGGTCATGGCATTGAACACAAGGTCAATGCAGTCGAGTGATCGAGTCAGAGTTCATTCACCGGATCAACTCGGTTGAGTCAATCGGTTCATTCATTCAACCACTAAATCAATCAGTCAAGTCACCATATTACTAGTTTAACCACCACCAAATCAATTAGCATATCGTTAAATATTTGCGAAAACAACAAATACTTCTTTAAAGTAAACATCCCAATACCCACTCTCTCCGGGGTATGATCCACCACTAATGGTTGAGCTTATTTTTCAGCTTTTTAATACTTATTTTGGATTTGAATCTGTAATCAGTTAGCAGAGGTTACTTAATCACGGTCTAATTCATCAAACCCTAAGGTAAAATCTCTCAATTACTATTTGTCTTTCATTGATAAGTCGTATGTGTACACCAACTGTTTGATCAAATGCTTCACTCACTTCAAAATGATTTTGCTCTGTTTCTTTTGAAAAGCATTGTTGTAGATATGAACTTGAATAGGTTTCGAACTTAAATACCGCCCTACCTTTGAAGGTTTAGTGCCAAAATAAGGTTGTTAACTAACTTACAAATTTAAGTTTTCATCAAGTGGCTGATAACTCGACCACCCAACCTCTATTAGACGACCGTCTTTGCTTCTTTTTCTAACTACTTTCGTATCAACCCAACAATGGTTTCCCTTTCAGTTTTAGTCCAAGTGTAACTAACGCTCGATCTGAATTCGTATCAGTTTTAGATGCTAAATATCCTTCAAATTAGTTTCTTCATGTTGATGTCATTAGGCTATTATTATTAAGTTACGGAACCTAACGCGTTGTTTGCCAATTCTGTTATCAAGGTCCCTTATGTCACTCAACCTAGGTACAGAGTTGTACGTAGAATATTAAGACTACTCTGCCTATCGTAGAAGATTACAAGGTACTTATTTGTTACTTGATTATTGCTACTTTGCTATTATAACTACTACGTATGTAATAGATAGATTAGTAACTGTTAACTGGAACGGGATCGGTGGCGTGGAATCACTTCAGGAGTTAAAGTTACTTTCACGTGGGTGACCTGCTAACATAAGCTTGACTTGTATGTCATTTTCGGATGATGTTGGATATACGGTTTGTGTCTCGACTTACCAGCCTAACCGCATAGGAGATCCAGGGTCTGGGTAAACGTGGCAATTTTCTTTAGTTAATAGTATACAATTAAGTTTCAAATTACTATTCAGTTTAAGTCTTCCACCGCTCATCAAGTGGCTGATAACTCAAGCACTCAACCTCTATTAAAGGAGCGTCTTTCTTTCTATCTATAACTACCTTGACATGAACCAAACAACGAGTTTGATTTACTGACAAGCTAGGATTCCGTTTTACAATGCTTGCATGAGAAACAAAGATGCTCCTCCTAATCAGTTTGACTCTTCTATGAGCTACTCGACTTTGCATTCAGTAGCGGGTGGACGACTCAAACTGTAACTTGTACTATCTTTTGAACAGTAATATCTTGGCAAACCGATAAATACAGTTTACGCAAAGCTGAAACCGAACAGGGCAGTACAAGTTGCTCCGACGACCTGCCCAATTGTATATATCTACTTCTTAATAGCCTGTTTTTTCTTTTTTTCTATGGCTCTGCCTATACTTTTAGTCTATTAGGTGTTGTTTTAATGAATTTTGTGTTTAAGATTTTTGCCTAAGGCTTCGCCTTACCAACCTATACTTCCTAGAATATGATCTTAAAATATTTAGCGAGTCGAGCTTGGTCTCGTATAGGCTAAAGGTGAGTTAGATGCTAAATATCCATCAAATTCGTTTGTTCGTTTTGATGAATAATGCAATGTTTATTATTAAGTTAGGAAATCTGAAGCGTTTGCCTATTCTAATTATATTAGATAATGTTTACACATAAGATATGTTTGATAAAATACTCCAACTGAAGCAAAATTAGTGTTTATTGCACTACAAGGTTGGCTTTACTGCAGGACTCCAGGCGAAAGTATAAGTCCCTTACGTTAGCCAAACTATATGTGTTTATTGTCATGCAAATGCTAAACATTGCGGATGTTAGTTTACTACGTCGTGCCTTATTGTGATTGTTAAAAGTAATGTCATTATGTTCTGCTTATGATGACAATTTTATTTAGGAATTAAGGATATTAATACTGCTCTGCCTATCATAAAAGGCAGTGCTTATTTGTTAGTTGATAATTGTCACTTTGAAACCATTTATTCTTATTTCTTGTTGAGCACATCTAATATAGATAGATAGATTAGTGGTAGTGGTGACTCGAATGACAAACTTCAGGAGGTAAGGATGCTTTCACGTGTTTGGCATGTATTTGTATAATAAGAAGACTCCACTATAAAAAAATCTATTTCACATTCTTTTAAGATACCTGTTAGCGAGTAGCGACTTGACATAAGCTACCCATTTATAACTTCAATTGACCCATATGCGACTTTTATGTCTTTTTCGGATGGTGTTGGAAATACTGTTTATGTGTTGCCTTAACAGCCTATGCGCTTACGAGATCCAGGCCATAAATGAAATCTAAATCTAAGTTTCTTGTTTTTCATTTCACTGTAAGGGTGTGTTTGGTTCGTCGTCTTTGGGTGGTTTTATATATAGAATCCAATATTTTTTGTGTTTGCTTCGATTTTTAGTCAGTTTTCAAATCCAAAGGGCCCATATTCGTAGGGTTATTAATACGTTGGGTGAAGGCAAGTTTTTAAAACCGGAACATTTTAAGTCAAAGTTAGACTATTATACACTGCAGAATATACCTTCCCACAGTACTATAATGACTTCTTTTTTCAATCAGTGGGTATCTTCTTTACCATTAGTTGATACTCTTTTATCATTACATCTGGGTATCTTCAATTTATATAAATCTTCAACATTCACGTATATCATATTTATCAAAAACATAAGGACAAAAGCAAGAATTTATTAATGGGTTTAAGAAGAAGTGAATATGTGTTAACGAAAATCATGTTTGTGTTAGCAAAGAAGTTGATGTGAGTTTATCAAAAACAAGGTCAGATCCGCGTTATGTTTGGTTTACAAATTATTGTTCATGATATTTCTGAATCAATGGTAAGATCTAGTTTTTTTTATGTATTTGTTGTTACAATGTTACTATGATTTCCTTTGGTTTGTTGGAGAAGATGACATAATGTGGATGTCGCTCTTTTAAAAGAGGGATATATATGTCAATTACTATTATTGAGCTACATATCTTTGTCTCAAATATCAGTAAACCAAACACGAATAAGGATTGTAAACTACGTCTTTTGTAACTGGTAGCCATTTGTAATACTGCAGGGTTTCCAACTCACGTATTTTAAACTCGCGAACCAAACAGCCCCTAAAGCTAGGCTTCCCTTTAACAAATGCTTACATGAAAAAGAAAAACATAGATGCTCCTCCAATTCAGTTTGTGTCTTCTGTGAGTTACTGAGTTTGCATCCAGTAGCAGATGGACAACTCAAACCTCGTCCTTTGATTATACTGTCTTTTGTGTGGTAGATTAGGATATATGAAAAAGTATATGTATGCCGTCCAAAGTTTGAATTAAAAGATGTTGCTATGTATCTTCTGAATCCTAATTGCATCCTTTTATAAGACTGAATGGGAGCAGCTTTAAGCTCATAGACTCCTCAACCGGAAAAGTCGTCACTTTTTATGAAAACAGAATCTCGACTCACACGCCCTTGTTCACTACAAAAAACTAGGCCACAGCATGACAGATGCTACTGCAAGTTCTGTTTGCTGATCTTTAATTCATGACATGTTGTAGTAGAGAAAACTATGCATCTGGATGCATTAACTGGAACCTAAAATAGTATTCTTAACGCGCTGTTACTCTACCACACTTTGATATTCAAGTCTATATTGCTCATCTATGTCAGCCTCTTTAGCGTCCTTAGTTTTTCGAATTTGTAGTTATGCACTTGATATGCAACGTGGGTTAACGAACCAGTTCTCGCCGATTACACATTGCATCTCGTCGATTGAATTTGTTTCTTCTTGACATGATCTGCTTGTCAACTAGTATATTGTAAAGAAAATCTTGTAATCCGCTACATGCCTGTTTCTTAATTGAAGTTCAAAAGCGAGAGTTTGGACATGTTATGTTGTTATGTTATGAAATTAAGTGGATGTTCAGAATTCTCATGCATATGCATATAAGTTGTAGTTACTACACTGATATCTTATTCCAAAGTCTCTTTTGATAAATATGTGGTCTCATTTTGTAAATCCAACACTGTAGTCTTTTTATTTTTGCAAAACTTATAAGATATTATTATCTGATATTCCCACAGTGAGGACAAGATGCTGTATAGACTTCCTGTTGCTATTATCCAGTCTTGGTATCAGCGAGAAGGTTATGTCAAGTCCATGGCTGACTTAACTAAGAAGGAATTGTGATGTTTTGGCTCACCTGAGGAGGTAAGATCCTTTTCAGGTTGCTTATATAATCTTTTGATGATCACCGCAACCATGATAACATCTAATAGATCTGTTGTCGGTTTTTAGGTCATTATATACTTCAGTGCCCGTGGTGTTGGGTTTAATCGGTTTATATCGGGGTTCACGTATTGCATTACATGACATGGGAATAGTTTTGTTTAATAATACTTTATGTTTATGGTTTAGTTAAGAGTTTGAATTAGTAAAAGGTGTCTGAGTGCATTGGCACGTTAGTTTCATGGTACCTTAGGTAGTTACTAGTGTAGTCCTACTTTCATGCATAGTGGCTGTCTTGTAAAGGTTATATAAGGCATCATGTAGTTCTACTTGTGTGTAATCAGTTTCCTATCTTAATAAACACAAGCAGTGAAAACCAAGTGCCGTTTTGATTGGTGTTTGTGTGGTGTGAGTCCGGGTCCGAGGAGGCTGATTCCAACACGTGGAGTACCCCGAAACTTATGTTAGAGATGCTGGTGATCCGTATAAAGATCAAATGGAGGAATGCATTTACTTAATTATGCATAAACTTAAAGCAAGAGGATGACAATGACCACAAATTAGCTTATCAGGTGATCCTTTTGATAACAAGTATTCAGAGTCGTGTTGGGCATGTTGTTGTTGGGCATGTTGTTTCTTTGTCACTTACTTCGGTTACGCTTTCTATATCAGAGTCGTGTTGGGCATGTTGTTGTTAAAGCCTTACACAGATGAAGTACTTGTTGAGCTTGGTAAAGGTGGCGTAAAGAGTCTCCTAACAGTGCCGATTAGGTATATTTTATTAAAAACAGTCACCTTTGTTAATGATCTATATTTGAATCCAAATGCATTGTTAATCCTCTAACATTAAGTTTGTGTTTTTATAAATCTGCAGCTTTGTGAGTGAGCACATAGAAACTCTAGAAGAGATAGACATGGAATATATAAGGAGTTGGCCCTCGACCCTGGCGTTGATAATTGGGGACGTGTCCCTGCTCTCGGGTGCACTTCTACTTTCATCACCGACTTGGTGGACGCGGTTATCGAAGCTTTACCTTTCGATACAGCAATGAAACCATCAACAAGTGAGAGTGAGTGTAGTAGTTTTTCTCAACAACCGGTTAAGTTTGCTATCAAGATGCTTCTAGGTTCGTTCTTAGATTTTATATTACTACTCCCATCACTCAATAATCTAAGCGTCTAGAAAAGTTCAGAGGTTCAAATCTAACATTGCTTATGAAGAAGAAAGGTAAAATAAAGGAAACATAGTTTATACAGATGTTGGGAATTTTATTACATTTTACGGATTGGATTTGAGTTGTCTTTTTTTCAACAATGGATGCATGGTGAAGAATATGTCCACCTTGGTACGCTTTATTCTTAACATATTAGAAAGACCTGTGGCCGAAAGAAACACATAGGGCTGGGCTGCAGCTGCTTGGTTTCTTCTTAGTCAGCCATTGTAAAATATGGGTTGAGGGCACAGGTATATGTAATTTGATAAAGAGACTTACAATCCTAAAATTAAGAATGATGTGCGGTTTCACTATTATGGAATTTTTCTGGATAGTTCTGCATTCAAGGACATTAGCTGCAAGGGTAGGAGATCTATGACATCTGCATTATGCTATTAGTTTGGACATTCGCTGACATTTTTGTTCAGTAGGCTTGTGTCTCTGTCTACCCTCAATAATTGTCTTAGTTCTGTATAAATGGAAAGCAAAACTCTAGAAGCCAAAAGTGGAAGTAAATTTAGATAAATTTTGATTTGACAGTTGACGGGATTTTAGTCTAGATTAAGGTGTAAGTTTTAAGTTTAAGACTATATCATGTGATTATTCGTTATGATTAACATGCTTGACCATGTGATAATTGGAATTTGAGCGGCGGAATTGATTATCATTGACAAATTGAGGAGAGGATTGTTGCATACATACAGCATTAAGTTCATGCACTTTTAGGGTTGATTTAGAGATCATGTGTCGAAGTATTGAATTTAGATTGTTAATATTGTGTAGTCTCAGCTCCCAAGTATAATCACTCGTTTATTATCGTCAATTTGGTTCTTTTATAGGCCAAGCTTTTGCACCAGCTACGAATTCTAACTTGAAAGTTAGTGAGTCTGAGGCTTCGTATATCTCAAATAATGTTATAAAGCCATTTACTCATCTAAGAATGAAAACATGTCCTTTGAATACAGTTTACATGCCATTAAGCAAAAAGTATCTATCTTTTCTTACTGTTTGTCCATGTGTTTGCAGGACTCCTGATTTGCGATCCAGAAAATGCCCAAAAACCAGGGCTACAGAACCCCCCTGATGTGGCCACTTGGGATATGCCAAAAAAGAGTTCATCCAAGCCACCCAAACCAACGCTAAAGAAACCGACTCCAGTTAAGGAAAAACCATCTTCGTCACCAAAAACATTTGGACAGGAGATCGTCACTAAATCAGTGCTAAAGAAACCTGAGCAGCAAAAGACCAGCAAATTGGATAAAAGAACGCCTAAAGATTCCAAAGATAACTAGTCAGTGCCCTGAAGGGAGAAACTGAGCAAGACTAGAGGGTCTAATGTGGATATGTTTGAAAGCGAAAAACCAGATAGACCCACGAAGAACACTGCAGATTGTCTAGTGATTTATTCAGAAGAGTAGGGGTTTGGTAAACCAGGTGCTGGAGGTACCGATTATGTCACTGTGATTGTTGTTTTTGATCATATGTTAAACTGAGACTTGTAAGTTAACGGCATTTTTGACTTGTATAAATTAATTTTGCTTCTGCAGCATTCTTATTTTTAGTTATTGGTTCTAGACACGGAGTTGCTTTTGTGTGACTATATATATCTAAATCTTTTGCGGCTATTTTATCTATTTTAACCTATTACTAAACTACTTATACGCGTCGGCTATCGCAAAAGGGCATCATCTTTTTTTTCCAGTAAGCATTGATGTGAATCGAACACTGACTTGTTTTCTGGTCTTTTCCTTATGGCTTACTTTAGTTTTGGGCTTGTGTTTCCTAAGCTCACTATATTTGGCTTATTTTGAAATTTTCGGCTTATATAAGTTTAGTATCTCATAATAAGTATATGTAAGCCGAAAAGTTCAAGATAAGCACACTTATGAATGATAAGCTCGAAACCAAATAAGCTGAAAATGGCGATTTACTACTACCATGAATGGGCTTCAGTTGACAATTAGTTAATTTCAATTCGTCATGATGAACAGTTCATTTTCTCCGTTACACTTATTTTACAATAAAAGTAATGATAGTCAGAACAATCAACTTATTGGAAAAAGTAATCACTTAAAGATAAGGGGAAGAAATTTGGATGAAACTAAAACATCTGTTTGCTTAAGATTACCAGAATAGTTATTGTTGTAAACAAAGAAAGCAAAATGATAAACTAAGGAACAAATTTTTCTTAGACTTCGAGCTCTTTTTTTAAACAAATTGGAATTTGTGATAGATGTAGCTATTAGGAAACATAACTATATGTGTTTCAGATCCATCTTTCAAATCCAAACCATCGATGCGTGCTTTGAGTATAACTCTATTTTTAAGGTTGTAAATGTAGAAGCATTTGGTTACTTTGATTAATATGTCCCCGTGTTTGTTTAGACAGCCTAAAACCTTTATTAATCTGTCATGCGGAAATTCATTGTCTTCAAAATCAGAGTGTAACATCCATTCTTTCTTGTGGTTCAATACCCAAACCTCGGTTGTCTTATTACCAAAATATCCAACTTGGCCGTCTAGATTTACTAAGTGATCTAATGAAGGACGGTTATATTTCCTTTTGGTTGGCTTACTTTTTGTCTTTGGAGGCTTAATCAACCCAAATTCTTCATTTTTAACATCAAACGATATTACTTGTCTTGCACCATCTTCGTGATCATAATCGTCAACCAACCAATACAAACAACCATTAGCAAAAATAGCTTTACCAGATATGGGATAAGACGGAACTTGGGGTATTTTGTGCCATGAGTTAGTGCCAAATACATGCACCATGTTCCAATAATCAAACGGGTAGTTTGGGTTGGAATATATACACACCATCTTAAAAGTGTTGGTGGAGGAATCAAAACCAAGCCCACATGACACTCGATTATGACATATATACGGTAACTTTGGCAGCACGTAACATTGTTTGTTTATAGGATGAATCAAAGTGAAAGTGGGCATGAGATCATTCCCGTTATCGATTAAGACAAGCCCGTTGCAAGAACCCAAAAATTTGGTGTAACGCATTTCGTGGGGTGATTTCTTGACCACAAACTCAAATACACCATTAGCAATAGTCTCAGATTCAACTGTGTGGAAAGAAAACATATAATATCTGGAGTAGAACATTATTGGGGTGGGATGTTCAATAACTTGTTTGTCATGAACGGAGACAAAGTAACTATCGTCGATGTACTCACGCCATAGTTTTGATACACACCGGAAACGAAGCAAAGATTTCCATGGCAGTTTTAATAAGATTTCGAACAAAGGTTTCCCATGCACCATGTTGTTGTGATCTTGTGGTTCGTTGTAATCACGGCTATCGTTATACGTATCATCAAACTTAAGTCGTTTGACATCAGCACTGTTAAGCAAAGGAGTAGCAATCTCTTGAGCTTTTTGTTTAGCAATCCGGATCTCGTCCAAGTACAAAGGAACGTTGTTGTAAGACGGCACGTCGGAGAAACCAGACACACGTCGCGGTGGAGGGTCGTAATAATTGCGTTTGTTGTTGTGCAGTGGTTCATCGGCCATTGTTATTTGTCGTAAAACTCTTATTTAGTATGAGATATTTGTGTGTTTTGGGTTAAATAGTGTTATCTCTTTCCATATATTGTTTTTAGTATGTCTCTTTTTTTCGCGTGTACAAAAATTAGAAATTATGTGTTGAACAAGAACCGACAAACAATATTGGGCCGTATCAATTCAAACATGGATCAAACAAGTAATTGGTTTAAGACCAAATTACCATATTACCTTGGTACCGATTCACCTTATTTCGTAGTCCCGGTACCGTATCGAACGGGATTTGTATACCGGAAATCGGGACGGTTTCGGTACGGGTACGATTCGATTTCGAGACCCGGGTCAAAATGCTCATCCTACTTCAAAGTTATTATTACTAATTTTTGAAAACATATTTAATTGATTAGAGGTAAAACTTTTAATTAAATAAAACGTAAAAAAAAACTGATTATGTTTTTATTACATCATTTTGGGACAAAAAGAGTATTCACTTAAAAGAAATACATATTAACATGCATTAGTTTGACTTGAGAATGTAAGAAAACCAAAGTGCAGCTACTGGATATTATAAATATGAGAATACACTTGAACCAAGTTTTAAGATTCAATTTTATGGAATTGTTCGAGAATTATGATTACCGGGACTCTAAGACGGGTATTAGTAAAAAAACTATTAATTTGTTAATGGGTCATTATATCTTATCAGGTTTATCGGGTCAACCCGATAACGAACCAATCATAACCCTAACCCGGTTCTATTAGGTTATCGGGTCTATTGGGTTGACCCGCTAAACCCAATAAGCAAAGTTGGACTATCAACCCGACCCTATAAGGCCTTATTGGGTTTGGGTCGGGTTCGGGTCAACCATTTGACACCCCTAAATCACATGTACTAAACCTTCGAGCCAAACCTAGAGGTGCGAATAAATTGGTTAAAACCGATTTTTGGTTATTAAAAGACCGGTTTAAAAAAACCGGTTTTTCGAATAACCTACTTTGGTTTAACCGTTTTTTTCTAAAATAATCCACTTCCGCACGATATCATAACATTACAGCAGCAATGAGATACATCATCGTCGTTCACATTCACATCACAGTTAATGTAGCTTAAGATCATGTATACTTTGGTTAAACAATCAGATTTCATTCCTAGGAATGAAACGTAACGCATGCTGATGAAGTCACAATCAATGCTTGCTGTAAAAAAAATGATGCCCTTACGCAATGGCTATACATAGGTTTAGTAATACGTTAAATTAGATAAATTATCCGCAGAAGTTTGAATATGGACACACAAGAAAAATAAGAAAATTGCAGAAGCAATTGAATTCTACAAGTAAAAATTGTCGCTTAAAAGTCTCAGCTGGTTAACCACCAACATCTGGCTTACCAAAACCCGACTCTTCTTCTGAATAAACCAGTAGATCATCTGCGGTCTTCTTTGGTCTAGCTGATTTTTCGCTTTCAAACATATCCGCATTAGACCCTCCAGTCTTGCTCAGTTTCTTCCTACGCGGTAGTTTGTTATCTTTTGAATCTTTAGGCGTTCTTTTATCCAAATTGTTGGTCTTTTTCTGCTCGGGTTTCTTTCTTTTCTTAGAGAAGGTGTCATCGATTTCCTGTCCAAGATGGTTTTTCCTTCACAAGAGTTGGTTTCTTTAGCGTTGGTTTGGGTGGTTTAGATGAACTCTTTTTGGGCATTTTCTGGATCACAGATTGAGAGTTCTGCAAACAAATAGACAAACCGTGAGAAAAGATGGATACTTTTTCCTTCATTGCTCCTAAACTTTATTAAAAAGACTCGCTTTCATTCTTACATAAGTAAATCACAATACAGCAATAATCGATACGAGTGATGGTACTTGGGAGTTGGGACTGCACAAGTATTATATAATTCAAGTTCCATTTATCACATAGTAAAGCATGTTAATAATAACGATTTAATCACATGATATAGTCTTAAGCTTAAAACTTACACCTTAACCTAGACTAAAAGGAAAATTATTGTCTTGAATATTAATCTGGGGCAAATGGGTAGTTTAAGAGCAGGTCATACCGGTAACACTTATCCTTCAATTTTAAAATCTTTCAGGCATGGACTTGACGTAACCTTCTCGCTGATACCAAGACTAAGTAATAGCAACATGAAGTCTAGACAGCATCTTCTCCTCACTGTGGGAATATCAGAATATAAAATGAGATCATATATTTACCTAAAGAGGCTTTGAAGAACACGAACACTTGAACCAGTTGTAGAAATTGAATATTGAGGATAAAGAGGAAGCACAACAAGCCTTGTAATCTTGTCCTTTTTAATCTGTCATCAATATACATGAGAATTCTGAACTTCCAGTTACAATATATCATGTCTAAACTCTCGCTTCCTTTACTTAAGAAGCAGGTATGTAGTGCATTACGAGATGCAATGTGTAATCTGCGAGAAATGGTTCGTTAGCCCAAGTTGCATATCAAATGCATAACTAAAAATTCCAAAAACTAAGGACACTAAAGAGGCTGACATAGATGAACCTGATTATTAAAGTGTGGTAGAGTAAAATCGTGTTAAGAAATACTATTTCAGGTTCCAGTTAATGCGCACAGTTTTCTATACTACATGTCAAGGAATGAAGATCAGCAAATAGAACTTGCAGTAGCATTTGTCATACTGTGGCCTAGTTTTTAGTGAACAAAAGCACAACAAGAAAACTAGAATTACATTCACATATTAACCTAGAAGACGGATTGAGTGCTATACGATCTAAATGGCCCAAACTTATTAAAGATTTTCTGCAGCTCTTAAGGTTTCAGACATGTGTAAATAGTTACCTGCTGAACAGCTTCCTCAGTGAACGGGTACCAGTACCGCATTGCAACATAGATATTAGCTGGTACTTCCTTTGCTTCAAGTGCCATTTTTAAAGCATCAGCCTGCAGCAACGAGCAAGGCGATGTTATGAAATGCAACATTGAAACACATAAAATTGCATATTCGTTATCAAAATCTCAACAGAAACCAAGGTTGGGACACAACTAAAACCGTGCCATCAAAGGAACTGGTGATGTCGAAGTCATGACTATTTAGCCACCTTATATATCGATCAGTATGAGAGATACAAGCTTAATTGCTAGTAGTTTTTAAGCTACTTTACAGCCACCTGGAGCTCATTTTTCAATGACGACACGAGTCCATGACATACATGAACCAACAAAAACTTCCAACATGTTATACATATCGTACCCGTTCATCTGTTATCTTTCGCAGAGGTGAACCACCTCCAGTGGAAGCATACCCTTCTTTACTTTTGGGTGCCCTGAACGTTGAAATGAGTTTAGCTAAGGGTCGTTGTAGGAACCGAATCAACCTTGGAAAACGAATGATATCCTGCCACAATACATCTCATTTTTAGGAACAACACATAATAATATCATCACATTAAAAATATGGAATTGCTTATAAAAACAAACATACCAGATCAGAAAAAGAAGCACTCGAACTTTCTCCTCCTCGACGTGTGCATGAGAATTCAGTACCACTTATAGGATGTGTCCACACCCCTGCAGAGCAAAGCGTTTTTGCAACAAAACTTTTACTCTGAATGGGCGTACGCAGTTGCAAGTTTGTGATAGCACTTCCAGTTGTATTACAGTTCCAAGATGATCGACATGTTATTTGACATGCATGACTGCCAACAGAAACGTAAAGTTCAATTCTAATAGCCAGTCCGAAGAAATTTTTGATACAATGAAGCTATCAACTATCATTGTGTCTCAAACAGTTACTCTACTATGCAGTAATGTACGGAAAGTCGGAAATGGTAAATTAGTAGAAAGGAAAATGATTTTATCTACTAAGCGTGCTTTCCTTAGCTTAACTGAAAAGCCATAAGCTGACCAACTTGAGCTAATTTAAGCTACAATATAATGATGAGCTCACAAGCCATTAGAAACGAGCTTATGGGCTTTACAAAACATGGAACAAGCTCATAAAATAAGCTAAAATAGACACCCCCTAAATTCACGTCTAGATACTAATGCGACGAAGAGCTGTTTGATGTCAAACAGTAGTCAACTATGCACGTAGACAGCAGATTAGCAACAATTACTATGATTATATCTACCCATAGCTCTCCAAAAGAAAAACGCTTAACTTAGCTACTAAGAGTGTTTTGTTTTAGTTTACTAGCTCATTTTTGTTGAAAATTTAATAAGCCATGGGGCATTTAAGTTAAAATATGAAGTTGATAAGTTAACTAGCTCATTTTTGTTGGAAAATACCCAATTTTTTCCTCATAAAGAAATACTCATAAAATCCTCAGATTTTGTTACCCTTGCGAAGTTGATAACAATATCGAAAAATTTCGCTATTTTTGAGAAATATCGAATTTTTTTTATATATCTCCAATATATGGAAAATTTTCAATATTCTCCGCAAAATTTTGTTTAAACTGTGAGATTTTTGGAAAATTTGTATATATGGCCATGGTTCCTTGCTTTTGACAGGGGTAGATGAACTAACTGATCATCTACGAGCTTTTCCTAAAACGATCTAATATGCATCTATAAGTGATTATTATCATCTAAACACACGTAAGATACTATCACTCATAATACAGTACATGAGCCAATTATTCAACATATGAGAAGGCATATAAAGCTAGACGCCTAGACATAATAAATTTAGCAGTGGGTTCAATCAGTCATAATATGGTCATACCAAGACTCTTTTCTTTCGATTTGTAAAGTTTCCAAACAGTCAAATAAAGATCTAATAAAAAATTCCCAGCTATGAAGTGAAACAAAACTAACGGCTACAAGGTTATCTAAGAAAAAATTAGCCAAAGATCAGTTTTACAAATTTTAAGACAGTTATTAAGTGTTTCTAAAAGCAAGTCGAAAAGTCATGTGGTTCAAAACTCATCAGCAACGTATTTTATACTAATAAGAACTCAGTCAACTTAGAGTATCAACTAATGAAGAGGAATTCAAGGTAAATGAAAAATCAGATTTAACAAAATCGCATGGAAAAAGCTGAAGCCATCCATCAAATCTACATGAACGTCAAAAAGAGAAAAAACATTGTTCCATTTGGTTTGATGTGATGAGTAATAAGCCATACCTGATCGTTTTCATCCAAAAGAATGTCGTTAGTTCATCTAATAGCAATACTTTACAATCTTCAACGAACGCACCACAGAGAGTTTGTACTGGTATCTGAACACATTGAGCAATTGAGATTTGGTATATTAAAGTACATTTTGGAATGAAAAATAAACGTAATTACTTAATAACCAAGCGTTGCGTATTTAGACATTGAGCATTGCAGGAACTGTAATAGTAGTAACGTCAATTATCATAAATCTCTTTTTACAAACAGTAAGACTTAAATCTAAAAATTAGCAAGCCTTGTGTAACTTATTATGCCTAGCAAGGAGCTTGGGACAGGAAGTTACAAAGAGCAGTTAAGAAGAGATCAATTTAATGTGGTAGTTTGGTAGCGAAGAACACATCATAGCGGAGCCACCAAGAGAAAATATTAACCTTCCAGGGAAGAAGTTTATTTCAACGAACGTTTGTAGGGGTCAAAGTAAGGGATAAGTAACTAGTATGAGCATTGAGCACCTAAAGGGTCGTTTAGTGAGCATTGAGCTCATAGCCTCATCTACTTCCTGTGTTGGTCTAAATTGTCTGGTCCAGGCCCAATTGAAGGATAAGCTCCGAGGCAGACGCAAGCTGATGGGCTATATTGTAGACGGGCCAGGTCCAACATTGAGCGAGAGAGGGGACTAGGATGTAGTCTAGTGATCAATAAAGGAAGGGGGTTATTAAGGTGGTTACGCGCAGATTGGAAGGGTGAGGGAGCTATATTACAAACAGGGGCTGATTTGTCAGATTCAAGATGGAAAAAACAGGGAAAGAAAGTACAAAACCAGGTGTCACATACCCAAATATCCAACCAAAAGTGGGTTTTTGCCCATTAACAATCTTTCTTTTGAAGCAAGAGGGAAATCATGATTCCATGGATCGCTAGATGGTTGTGTAAGTTTACAATGGGTTTTAAGGACCCGAGGGCAGACTAAAAGTGGAGAGAAGATAGAATTCACTATGGTTAACGAATGATTTTACACCATGTGGCATTAATGGTTGAATCTGAGTAAGGATGTATAAGATATCTATTTCAAGTCATTGATTTCGGCTTATTTTAAAATTTATGGTCTTATATAAGTTTATCATATCATAATAAAGTTTTATAAGCCCACAAGTCTGAAAATTATTAAAAAAAAAAAAAAAAAAAAGAAGTCTGAAAATAAGCTGAAAAATAGGGGATTGTGAAATATAAGCCGAAATCAAATAAGATGAGAAGCCAAAACAAAACACCCCCTAAACAATAAGCATCTCTAGACGGTTTCACAAAGAAAAAAAGTCATTTTTACCCCTACGGCATGACCCAGTCCAAAAATCTCTTAAATGGTGAAACCAACTTTTCGAAATCAGTTGACAACCTATTTTCGCACTAAAACTTCTTAGTACACTAGAGAAGGTAACACATATCCGCAACAACAGTTTATATAACAAACAGCGCAAAGATCAATTTTAAGTCAGTCAGGCATTTGATCAAACAGTTGGTGTACACATATAGTATTCAAGCAATGAAAGACAAATAATTAAGCGATTTTACCTTAGGGTTCCGTGTTTGGTGAATTTGACAGGAATTAAGTTACAAATTCAAATCCAAAATAAGCAGAAAGAAGCTGAAAAATAAGCTCAAAATTAAGCGGTGTCAGTGTGATTGTGTAAGTGATAAATAGCAGCATTTGTTTTGGTGAAAAAAGGCCTTTTTGGAGCCACTTTTGGTTTACTTTTGTACCCAATAGATATCACATTAGTAATTCACCATCCTATCCCTTAGTCAATAAATATTTAATTACATATCTTTTTTACATAACAATTTCACACAATTTCATACTTTATTTTTAAAACAGGACTGGAAATGAAGAAAACCAGGCGCTTTCGGAAGAAAATCGACAACATTTACTCATAATTGTTAAGCTCATTTGGGGCGCATAATTGTTATAGGATCGTGACTTCAGCTTTTACCATAATTGTTATAAGTAGTGACAATCTTTTGAGAAAATCTTGCATTACGATAATCAACTTGAATCCCTTCAGAAACTTGTAAAACAACAATCTATTTGAGCAGGGTTGATCGAAAATATCCTGTGACTTAAACTTGCACCACGTGTACACATCGTACCCATAATCTCAAACATGTAATTTTGGTGAGACAACAAACCAACTCGACTTTTTGAAGTGAAATAAGTACACCATATTGCAAAAACTTCAAATTAACCAACCTATTAAATCATAGTAGCTTTTCAATGTTTTGAATGGACATGTTAACTTCTGAAACCAACGTGACACTTGGATATAAGCCCATTAACATTATGATCTTATCTTGTGATAGTTTGTAAGCCCAATAATAAGCTACACCACATTTGGATAGAAGCCCATTAACATTAGTCTCATATATATAACACTACTAACCCTAACACATACATACCTTTCTTGCAGCCACAAACACATTTCTCTTCTCTTTCAGCACATCACAAACATTGAGCAGCCGCCATGGATTTTGGGCGCGTGTGGCATGTTTCATGGCATTACTTCTGTGGAATTTTCTTGAGTTTAGATTATCTTCATAAACGCAGCCTTGTAAGTTTCTTTTTTGCTATTTGTGTCGTTTTGTTATATAAGTTACTTTATGGATTTGATTTGATTTAAACACGTGCATTGTTGTTTCATGAAACAATAATTTCTTTATTTGTCTTTGTGTTTCACAGAGCCTCGAGATGACAGTCTCCCTCTAGTGGTGCTTCTGTGGATTCGAATTGGTTTTTTCCTTGGGATCTGCATACCGGAAAGCAAAAGCCGTAAGTCCTTTAATTTAGTTGCATTTTGCATAATCTTATTTTCTGTCTGTTATGGTTGTAAAAGACCACATTTTGCTAATTGTGTAATATTTGAGACCAAAACGCATAAACCTAGCCATTTGCACCCTTTATTTTGAAGATATGATTTGTTTAATTGATTGAATTGTTATCTTTTTGGTGAGCTATGATGGCGTCACCAATCAGTACCTTTTTAGGTTATGTTAGAGTAGATGTAGTGGATAATTTAGAATTAACTTTTATCTGATGTGATTTGATGTTATTGAGATTTTTGTAAAGTGAGTTATGTTTGATATTCTTACTTAATGTTTTACTAACAGTTAGGGTTATCTACTAGCAGCTGAACAAGTTGGGCAAAGGGATGCAAGGCCAGGAGCGGCACAATGCTTTAAGGTATCATACGGGTGTGCGAGATGGGACTTAAATTTGAGGCCTCATCCATTCAAGATCAGGCTCTAGCTTATGTTTTTTGTTCCTTTGCTTGCCACCAGTAACAACACCGGAAGCTCATCCTTTCGCGACATCGTGAACTTTACTCTTTTGATTCCACCCAGATGTGGCTTATATAGCTGGCTTATGGCTTATTTGGTTTTCGGCTTATGATTCATAAGTTATCTTTGTAGCTTATTTTATAAGTTTTCGGCTTATGATTCATAAGTTATCTTTGTAGCTTATTTTATAAGTTGTCGGCTTATATATGATATTAGGAATAGGACATGTGTAATACACATGATACACTCCCTCCATTTTAAGTAACATATTTTCTTTTCTGGATTTAATCCTATAGTATCCCACTATCTGAGTGCATTTCGATTCTGAATGTTAACTTGTATGTGTTTGTTAGCAGTGACCATTAACATTTTTGCTTGGTCAGAGGCTTGAAAAATCGACCCAAGCCGCATTCAAAACTTATCACTTTCACTTTTTATTCAGTAACTGAATGGCTTGTTTTGACTCTCAAATGCAAAGTTTTCACCACATCTAACATTATTATTTCTGTAATTTGAACTATTTTACAAAAACCCATTACAAGAATACAATTATTATGGGTACACAACATATTATTAGTAAAATAATTTACAGTCTTGTTTTGTTGTTTTCGTCTCATCCTTTCGGGCAACAGTTTGATCATTACTGTTGGATGATATTTCTTGAATATCTAATGGACAATAACGCTTTTTACAGTTTCTAAAATTTTATAGCTTCGCGTACAATTGCTACTACTCATGAATGAATAGCATGAATAGCATACATGTTGTTGGTTAACAAGTGTAAGCTGAGCTTGATGCTTCCAAGTAGTGTAAGAGTGATATTTCTCTCTGTGTGTGGGCGATCCACAACCTGTCCATCATCCTCTCCACTTCACGTCCCCTCCATCTTCATCACCATTACTGTTCCCCTCCATCATCCTCGTTAATTAATTCCCCTCCATCATCCTCGTTAAATATCCAGTTGATTATTTGATTAGAAATTTGATCATTACTGTTGGATGATATTTCTTGAATATCTAATGGACAATAACGCTTTTTACAGTTTCTAAAATTTTATAGCTTCGCGTACAATTGCTACTACTCATGAATGAATAGCATACATGTTGGTTAACAAGTGTAAGCTGAGCTTGATGCTTCCTGCAAGACGTGCCAACAACATACTTTGAGTCTCACTATAGCCCCTAGTCATTAATCAAATGATGGTTTAACTATGAACATGAGTTATTACTCAAGATGGAAAACTATGACCAATGGTATCCAGTTTTGGGTCGGGCAGTGTGTCCAGTTAGTTAACAGCGTGTCAAAAGGGGTTGGATGAGAACACATTTTCAAGAGACAATAAAGATGTTTAAGATTCAGTTTTACTTTATTTCTAGTCTTTGCAAATGTCAAATACTATTTCCTCACCTTAAAAGATCTATCAAGAAAAGCATTATAGTCATTGTAAATGTGAATTGCTAATTTAAAGTTGTTACCCCACATCAAAATATCATTAATAAAAAGTGGTGAACTCTACGTTTCAACTATGTCTAAAGCCTTGTTCAAAAAAAAAAAAAAACTATGGGGTGTTTGGATGTGCGGTTAGGAGGAGATTATCTCCGAATCTCAGTTTCAAAATGGAGATAAGTTAAAAAAAAGTGTTTGGGTAATAAATATAGATAAGTTATTATTTGCGTTTAGAACTTATAAAATGGAGTTTTGAAAAAGTTAGTGGGAGCTACTTATTTCATTTTCAAAATGGAGTTTTGGAAAAGTAAGCTTTCAAAATAGAGTTTATTATCAAATAATTAAATTTGTCAAACACTCAAAAAAGTGATTATTTGATTATTGCGATTTCAAACTGGAATATCAAATGCAAACACTATTTTTTAAAATGGAGTTTTCAAAATGATGATTTTTCAAAATAGAGTTTTCAAAATGAATAATTTGTTTTTAATAAGCACATCCAAACAACCGCTATGTCTAAAGTGAAATACGTCTATTTTAGTCTTTTTGTTTCTCTTAGTTTTTTGTTTTTCATGACTTAATAGAACTACTACTAGTATTCTACATCGTAGGTGCACCGCTTATTATATTTCACCAACCCAACAACCTCATATTCTACATTAGGATGGGCGAGAGGGCCGGATTTGAGCATGTGCAGGGTGTGCAACTGCACAAAGGCTCCACTTTTTAAGGACCTCCGAATTTTAAAGATCAAAGTTGCATATATACTCATTTTAGGACGATTTAATGTTATTATCTAGTGTTTTTTTTTTTGTAAAATGCATTTTATACACGATTAAGTAGTGATTATTGAAAAAACAAAAGAAAATAGAATATGTGTTTTAATGGAGGTCTGGTTATTATGGAATAAAGGAAGAAATGACTGATGTAAAATATTAATAAATGGTTTCTATTGTGAATCACTAATTATTTTTTTTGCTTTTTCACCCTTATTGTTATATAACGTTATAAAAGAAACCTTATTATTATATAAAGTTTCACTTTAAATCCTTTAACCTAGTCTTTTGTAAGTTTTTTTGTAGAAGATGCATGGAGACCAAAACAAAGTAAAGAGACGACACTAGTTGATACAAAAATTGCATCCCCATAAGGAATGTAGAATCAAAGTAAAAATTAGTCATTGCAGTAAATGCTAAACTGTATAACAAAAGGCCTTTAGTCATTGCTAAATGTTAAACTTTGCGTAACAAAGGCCTCAATAAAATTTCGGCACAAGGCCACCAAAATTCATAAGACTGCCCTGATGGGCGATATTAGTCAGTCGAGGGTTGGTCGACCGACTGTCCCACTCGGTCATCCCATAACAACTATCGAGTGAACTGGTCATCTAGAAGGATTTTGGTTGCCTGCATGAACAAGAAACAAAAGCCAAAAAATCGAGTGAACCGGTCATCGAGAAGGATTTTGTTTTCCATTAAATTTCACAACATTTTGAAATATAATTCAAAAGTTAGTTTTGAACTGTTGCTCGGCTCTAGTTCCGAGCTATTTTAACTCCCACGTGACAAGTTTGCCAGGTAAATTTCTGGAACTTAACAGATTTAAACAAATAAGATTTTGTAACTAGAGAAAAAGAAAAAAAACATTTTTTTCAAACGTCAAACCATGTAAGAGTTGATTAGAGCAAATGGAATGAGCCCAAACATAAAACAATAACTCAAAATTGTTGTGACCCATCTAAAGTCTAGATATGATCTCGTATATAAAACCCTTACATTACACTAGTTGCAGCCACAAAAACAACAACCTTATCTTATCTTTTGTATTTTGAGCTGTTGACCAGCCGCCAGAAGACAAACAACTGAATTCCAAACCAGCAGATCTCTTTTCTCTTTCTTTTTGAAGACAAGCAACCAAATCACAAACCTACCTTTGTTATATAAATCTTTGAGTTTTTTAACAGCCGCCATGGATTATGGCCGTGTGTGGCATGTGGCATGGCGTACCTTTTGGAGGAATTTTCTCGGGCTTAGATTATTTTCATAAATGCAGCATTGTAAGTTTCTCTTTGTTCTTGTTCACATCTGATCACTCGCAAATAATAGAATATAACTGTAATACTCTTTTATTGGATGTGCAGGGGGTTTGTTGACAAACTTGCGAAAGATGGCAAGTTCCAAACTACGGTGCTAATAAATTAATCTGGCAAAGTAGACCAGGTACTACCCTTAGCCTTAGCCTCGTGATGTGTTTATATTAAATAGTCTTAACCTGGTCGAAATTAAGTAATGACCGCCTTTATCCTTGTAGCTCATAAAAGAACATGGGAAAAGAGTTCAATAGTTTTGTTTTTACCGTCAATACATTGCTTCATTTTCCAGGGGTTATTCAGTACCATACGACCTGAAAGAATTACTCAGTCTTACGAAATAAAGTTTTTACTTTTTTCTCAAAATGAGAAAGGTGAAATTACTCTAATATTGAATTCTAATGTATTGTCTCAAATGTTCTCTCCTTGTGTTGTTTTCAAATTCACTTAATATTTATCATTATTTTTTCTTTTTAACAAATTCATCACAATGCCGATTAAGATTTCAATCTCAGTTTTTATATATTGATTGACTAGTAGCTATTTAAGCAAACTGAAAAGAGGGACTTGCTCTATTTTAGCATGTAGTTATGGGCGGTGCATTTTTTGTGCAGGCTATTGAGACCTTTCAGTTATGCTGTGAAGCATCATGGATGCTAGTATCATTGATTTGTGATATAGTAAGAGTAAGAGAAAGAGAGGTTCCGAATAATTACTTCTCGGAAGATGGTGATAAGAGTGTGGATCTACCTAGTGGGAACTATGAAAATGCTACCGTGGACACCAACTTTGAGAGGAGTTCCGGGATTTTCATAGTAGAGCTGAAAAACTTTGGAACGGATCATCAAAATGTGATTCTGGTGATAGCGGTTTCTGAACATGTGAGGTTTATGCAGTGAAAAGTGTCAACAAGGAAACTAAAGATAGTACATTCTTGCTGAAAATAATTCATCAGCACACTACACATGATGTGGATATCACACTAAGACTTTTATTGACAAATGGGTTTTGGAACGCATTCTCTGAGCGACCCATAATCACTACCCATGATTTTTATAATTTGTTATCATCAATCTTGGGGGAATTTTCGGTTTGAAAGTGGTTTAGATTATCTTCATAAAGAGATTGTAAGTTTCTTTGTTTGCTCCTTCTCAAATTGCCATGTTTTGGAGGAGTTGTCATAATATTTTAATGATTTTAGTTATTAAAAATTTTCATTGGTCCATAGTAATAGCATTATTTGTTTAAACTGTGAGTTGGGTCAATTCAGCAATTTTATTTGGCAGCCTTAACCATAGTACAAGTTCTTAACATTGTACCAGCCAACACTAGCTTAGAATCAAATTGGCACGTATACTTTTTGTGTCCATCTTGGCTCACCTTTTAGCCTATATAGCCATAAGTTGAAACTAATTGAGAAACCCCTTGATTGACTTACCGAAGTTTGGACTATATTGTTAGTTAACATGAATTCGGGTCGGGCCAGGCTAACCGGCTTCATTGGAATGGAATTGGTTGCCATTCTGAGATCTTAGCTGGTTGATTGGTTGGTTATGTTATTTGTTGATAGATAGTCCAGGTGGAGTAGAAGCTAAGCCACTGGTTGGTGAAGGAGTCTTTGTATTTTTAAGCTAGATAGGCTTTGATAGAGAGTGTAAATTAAATGAAGCTAGATAGGCTTGTGAGCTTCACGAGAAGGAGCTTGAGTCCTATCTACTCGAGTAACTACATTTCTAGAGTTGAGTTGAGTTCTAGCTCAACTCTAGAAATGTAGTTACTCGAGTAGCTAGGACTTGAGCTCAACTTCTTTAAAGTTGAGTTGATTTCTAATAGCTCGTTAGCTGTCTCTTTTCGTCTACATCCCTTAAATATGACTAACCAAGCCGCATACATATCTTTTACCAAAACGATCTCCAACTAGGACTAAGTTACTAACCAACGTAACTCTTAACAATCAATATGACACTTATTCCCATTAGATATATTTAATTTTGTATAAATATAGATAAACAAACGACACTAAAAATATTAGAAGAAAAGATTTATTTAATTTTGAACCACCCCACAACATGTACACTACTGCTTATGTCAATAAAACTAAAGTATGAGAAATTATAGTTGGCTTCATTTACTGACATTTCAGTTTCATTTACTGAAGTCACTTACATGTTCATTGAATTTGGTAGATAAGTCTCATATCATAAATCATAATATCACATCACCAAGTACACTTTTAGCTCACATAGTTAAAATATTTCACCAACCCGACTACCCAAGTACGTTTTCATTAACTCTCACACAACAGCCTCATGAAGTGGATGTTTGAACTTAACCTAGAAAGATAGGCGTGGAATGTGACACGACGATTATATCTTAATTATTGAAATGTGCTACCTCTATTAACTTGTTAAGAAACAAAGATACTATATGGAAACAACATATTCAACTAATAGAACTTATTACACCATACATGTCGTCTATATCAAGAACAATTCAAAACTTTGTTACTATTACAAAATGGTCTGTAATGTTTTTCTTCTTTATGGGCTAAAGGTTTTTGAGCCTATGTAAACATCAAATAATTACTTGTCAATATTTTTAGTTCTCGGTTACAAATGTTCTGTTTAATATGGGTATTTATCTTTTACATTTTGTTTTCTTGTGGTATTTTTTTTTCCTCTCTAACAAGTTTTGATAACTCGATCTTCCTGGTTGGTAGAGTGGTCGACGGCGTGATTGTGGCAGGTGGTTGACGGTGAGGTTGGTGGTAGAGAGGAAGAATGGTTTTAGGGATGAAATATGAAAATATAAATTGTTTTATTTTTGTTTCTTTGCTGCTTAAATTAGAAGTATTACTAGTATAATGAAACTAGAAGGTTTTATTAGAAGAATGATGGAAATAAGTTGTTAATTTTTGGGATTGAAGTCTTTTTAGGATTCAAATGACAAGTTAACCTCGCCTGTATTTTTAAAAGGACTCAAATACCATGTAACTTAATAAATATTAGTGCAGGTCGCTAAAGTGAGGGTCAACGGTGTTTTTCACATACAAATAAGGACAGAAGACAAATTTTTTCATTCCTAAAACCGAAACTTATAGGGAAACGCAAACCACAAGGATGAACGATGTAATTACCCTCCTTTATATTGACTCGAGTGTTGCCCTAAAGTTTCACCCAAACCTTACATTTCTCGTTATTAAAGAACAATCAATAACCACCATCCATTTCTCGTTTCCCATAAGATCCAACCTCAACCTCACTTGCTAAGTACTCTTTTATATATCAATTTCAGTTAGAAGTTGTACATCAACCTTGTATTTGGAGCAGCACTAATGGATTTTGCCCATGTCTGGCATTTAGCATGGCATAAAGGTAGTAGATCTAATTTCTTTCTTGTTTACATTTTTCAGTTTGTTCACATTACCCCCATTTTTGTATCGTTTGTGCTAAATTTGGATTCTAATCAACTGTGGTTTTGTGGTTTCATTAGTTTTCGGTTCGTGACGTGGGCTAACCTACTTTCATAAAAGTTTTGTAAGTTTGTTAATCTCTAAACCACGTTACTAATAGATCAATGAGTTATTATTAGTTTAATGTTGTATGCTACTCATACTAGTCATGTTATTGTGTCATTTTGGAGGTTGAAGTTAATTAAATATTTGTTGGTTAGAAATAAACCACCAAAACAACTTTCTCGATTATTAACATGTATCATCGTCCATCATATATTTTAATGCTATTAATTATTTCAAAATGTACCGTATTTGTCACTTTTTGTGTTTGTTTGTATCAAACTATTTTTTTATTGTGTCTATTAACTTTCAAATTTCACTTTTATGTGTATTTATGACAATTATACCTTTACTTTTTCAAAGTTCAAAGGATAAAATGGTCATTTTCATGGCTGAATAGTGGCAAAAATACACATAAAAGACGAAATTTGAGAGTTCAATACATATAATAACAAAAAGTGACAAGTATAATACATTTTCAAGTAAATTGTGCTCATTTCCCTCTCTGCACGATTTAACTATCATGTCACATTGCTTACCTTTTTTTTAGCATAGCTCTGCTGTCCCAGCTGCTGCAAGATCATTCCCAAAGAGGACTGCTTGACCCTAGGCCACAGTGTTCAACTCTCACAGAACGATGGATGGCATGAAGCACATTCGACACATATCACCACTTGAAGGCAAATTGGACGAGGTTAAAGAACAAATAAATGCATAAGAAATAACAACGGGTATTGACAAACCTATTTACGAAGACGAAATCAACCAAGAGGAATAATTCAAGAAGACGTTACTATGTATTTTGTATTTCCGTTGATGTATTCGATATTTCTATTTAGAAATATAAAAACGTTATTAATATTTAATGTTTAAAATATGTTTAGTGTTTGTGCTTAGCAAAGTACTTGATGAGATATCATAATGTCATCAGCTTATTATAAAACTCCTTGTCTTGTCATATGATCTAATGCCATCTCACACAACAATAAACACACCTCACTACTCCATAAATCCACCTCATGAAAACTTGATATCAATATTTTAAAATCAGTTTTTTAATCAGTCTAGTCGAGCTATCAAGCTATAGTTTAATCGGAAGTTTAACCCATGTTTTTGCTCAAAACGACGTTTGATCACCCCCGACCGAATTAACCCGGGTTTTAAGACACTCCCTGATAGAAACATGCTAAACTCGGATAACATGTAAAAATGAACTTGCCTAATACCAAAGTTAGGATATATCTATTAGCAAATAATAAAATACTCTCAACCAATGTTTGTGATAAATGTTGCTAATCAAAATTAATACAAATTGGATTATTTCAAAAAATAACATTCATTTGACAACTTTTAGAGATACATTTAAAGAAAGTTTAATTTATTATTTTCTTTTTTCAAACTTTCTCATGATGCATCAATATATTCATGTTTTGTTGAAATTTTTTAAAGACAGATACTTTAAAAATCGTATTCAAAATTCAATTGACACATATAATCGCAAATCCAATCCACAACCATTATTCAATAGAACAATAAAATCAAGTTGATGGTATATGCATGATTTTGGTTCAAGATTTCATGTCGACAATTGCCAATTAAACATCACAACAAGATGAATTGTTCATAATATATTCATGGTACACAATCAACTCATGTTATTGTGTTCGTGAAAGTAAGTTTGTATTACAGTTTCACTTTAATTAGATGTGCATCACTACTACGTAAATTAATTGAAGCTAGATAGGCTTGCGAGCTTCACGAGCCGAGTTTTTTGGATATCGAACTCAACTCTAGAAATGTACTTAACTTGTTTAAATTGAGTAATTTTTAAGTGGTTTATGAGTCGATTTCGAATAGTTGGTTAGTTGTTTCATCTCGTTTGAATCTCTTAAATATGACTCACCAAGCCGCATACATATCTTTACCAAAACGGTCTCCAACTTAACTTTTGTCATAGACATGTTTTTGTACTAATGACTAAGTTACTAACCAAAGTAACTCTTAAGTCTTACTAACAATCAAAATGAGAAATGTAAATTTTCACTATTGTTGAGACATGTTTTTGAACCACCCCATCGAAAAATCAAGTAGTTTGTTTTCACTTTACTATTGTTGAGAGATGTAAATTTTTACGGCCCACACCATAACACTACTGCTTCTGTCAATAAAACTAAAGTTGAGAAATTATAGTTAGCTTCATTTACTGATATTGGAGAGGTTTCATTTGATGAAACTTGCATGCTCATTGAATTTGGTAGGAAAGACTAAATACATGCACATTTATATTTCATCAAAGCCATTCATCTCTCAAACCATAAATACATGAAGTCTTTGAAATGAAGTTGTAGTATTAAACAAAGAAAGTAAAAACAAAAGACATGTATAGGTGAAAAAAAAAGTGTAAGTGGGTGGTATAATTATAAAAAACCTTTTTGAAAGATTGTGAATCAAGAAGAAAATTGAAGAAATGAAAACCTTGTTACGAGTAGGGCTGAGGATCGATTTAAAACATAAACGAACCAAAAAATCAAATCGAATCGAAAATCTATTTTGAAACAAACATAACCGAATTAAAACGAGTAAAACCGAAACTGAACCAAAAAACCCGAACCGAATATATAGTTTAGGCGTATTTTTTTTGTTTTTAACCCGAAACCTAACGGAACAAAACCGACATACATATACAAAATCGAAAATCCAACCAAAAAGGGTGTGTTCTGTTTCGATCGGCTCAATTTGATCTTATGTTGGTTTTGCTAAGCCTATTATGAGCGATCTTTTGAAACCTGGTTTTTAAATCGATCCGGTCGAGTCATCGGGTCCGGGTTAACCCGGTTTTTTTTAAATATTTTTTTCTTCATATTTTTAATAATTAACAGAAATTATATTACCATGAAAACTTCCGTATATTGAACATATATATTATTAACCAACCAGTATAATATGTTAAATAAAAATTTCATCGCAATTACGTAATATTTACATATTTTTATCAGATAAAATTGAAACCCGTCTGGGTCTCGAGAACCGGGTCACCCCATACCTGGTGTGTCTAGCTAGGATTCGAAAATGTGAAACCTGTTCAATATAACTCGTTTTTTCACCGGAATCGGGTAAACCGGTTGACCCGAACGGATCAACCCGGGTCTGAAAATATTGATTACGAGGTGTTTGATTGGGTCAAGCCTTAGAAGGGAAACTTGTTTTTTGTTTGATTAATCTTCAAAAGCCCTTTCTAGTCTTGCAAAATTGTGCGTTTAACTTCTCTAACTTCGAAAGTGAAGATACTAATTTTACTAGGCGAGTACGCGCGCAGAGCGGCAGAATTTCCTGACGACGGATAATTAACGAAACGCTACATTGTGGTAAGATCGAAGTATAATTGCAAAGTGTTGTAACACGATAGTTCAACTTTAAATAAAATATCCAATACCAAACAACATATAATTAAAACTAAACGTGAAACATTAAACGATAAAATGTAACGATCCATTTGTCGGCATGTTTGCATATCAGCCATGTTTGCATATCAACTTTGTGCCATTACATAATCCATTTTCTGGATCGCGATTACTTAAAAGGATAATCAGGCATCCAATTTTCAAACGCTAAGTAATGTGGTGGCAATTCGCTCACTTTGAGAAAGTTTATGAATTCAAAAGGATAGAAGTTTTGTGGGTGGTCTTCCGCTTCATCAAAACTATACTAAAAATTTTCTTCCCCAGAAAATCTATCCTTTAACAAGTCATTAATGTCATCAACGTGTTCATTTTTAGTTGATAATATTGTTCTTGAAACTATATTAGCGGATGAATTGTTAGCAAAAGAAGAAAATATTCCATTGATGAATGCATCCTTTGAGGCAGCCTCGGTAGTGTATGGAAATGTCATGTCATTTGTATACGTATGTAGTTTTCATCGATGACCTCTTCAACTCAGGTACCGACTCGTAATAGTAGAGTGGGTGTTGCTCAAGTGATAGTTTAGTAATGCATGATATGATATACTAACACAATTGTTTAAACTAATGATATTGGTTTCATTGTAGTTTTTCCCAATATCATATCCAGAAAGGCACACCATTTAGTCTGTACCAAAGCATTAGTATTTTGATTATAACTTGAGGTTGAATGATGCATACATGGCTTGGGTAGTAAATAATAGTACTCCAACTTAGAAGGAAAATATACAACCAGTATTTTGTATTACATGTTATAAAGATGCCAAAATTTTATATTGTTATGTCTTAAAGCACGGTATAATCCGAGACCATGGTGAATCCACACAATATGGTTGGTGACTCCATGTTCACAGTTGTCTTCTAAAAGAGGCACACTGGTATAATTAACTTTGAAGTAGTGTGTTTCAAATTAAACAAAGCAATGTGATTTTAAATTGAGACATAGGTGAATTTTTTGCATTAGCCAATATGTTATTATATGGATGTACACCAAATCCTAACTCAATATCTTTTGTTACCTTACCTGATTGCACATTATATATTCTTATATACAGTAATAAATTTTAAAAAATATGTTTGGATTGTTTGTATTTTTGTATATTTGTAATTCTGATATGAGTATGATGAAGTTGTTCGTATATTTGTATTTTTAATGTTTACGTATTATATAGATTAAATAAATAAATTGAATGTACGACTAAAATAATAGAATTTAATTAGAAAATTATAGTATCGTCCTTGTATAAAAAGGTCGATAAATGAGGAATGTAGAAAAAAATGTACAGCTAGGCATGATCCTAATCATACTTTATTATAAGTAATTCTCAATTGAAATAAGTGATATACTCGGTGTGTATTTTTTTCCAAATATATGAATTTTTATTAAAAATGTTTCAATGCACATGCAGAACGAAACGACAGTTGAAGAAGCATTATCTTGCTATCAATGCACATGTAGAACAGTAGTTGAAAAAACATTTTCTTGCTATTAATGCATATGCAGAATGATAGTTGAAGAAGCATTATCTAGCTGTCAATGCACATGCAGAATGGTAGTTGAAGAAGCATTATATTGCTATCAATGCATATGCAGAAATGTAGTTGAAGAAGCATTATTTTGCTATCAATGCACATGCACAAAGGTAGTTGAAGAAGCATTATCTTGCTTAATGCATATGCAGAATGGTGGTTGAAGAGCATTACATTTGCTACCAATGCACATGTAGAATGGTAGATGAGTAATTAACTTTGTACAGTATTAATCTTTACTTCGTATTTAAAAATGAGTAAATTAATTTTATACATTATCTTTGTTAACAATGCACATGTAGAGCGGTAGATGAGTAAATTACTTTATATGGTATTAATACTTACCACATATATACTCCTATTTATGATGTTTGTGCATGCACGAGGCTTACAATTAAAAGATGGATTAAGTAACAATTTTGTTATTGCGATTTTATGTAGATTATGTTGTTTTTTACTATGTTTTGTGTAAATTAATATTTTGTTATTTGAACTTCATACTAATTTTACTTTCAATATTTTATTCTAAGTATTTATATCTTAATTTTTAGACAACAATTCATTTACATCAATTGTGCAAGCACACAATTCGAGCAAATCATATAACTGGTAATAGTATTTGAATTATTATATGGTGACAATTTATAAATTAATTATTTATTAATATTTATTATTATTATATAAAGTTATACTGAATTTTTTATACTTAAATAGTTATAATACTCATGCAACACGAGTTATACATAGTTTTTTCATTATGTGATAATATTTGAGGTCATGTATTCTTTTTTACTATTATTCATGTTCTAATAATTTACGCTGATAACATTACTTGGTTTGTTAAGTGTCAACATAAAAATAGACCATAACTTGTATTTTTAGTTTGATACTTATAATCATGTGCGTATATATCTTTTAAAATATTAAAATAACATATATATATATTATATTTTTAAAATATAAAGTCCGAAATATATAAATTCTAAGGGTGTATTTGTTTATAACCTAAAGTTATTTATAAAAATGTGAAAAATTATAAGTTTACACTTAAGTTCATATAGTTAATTTGAAATTCGACAACTAAAGTTTTATTAAGTATCTTTTTTTTAAGTTATTACTTTTACAAATTTGACACTGATATTTTTATGATTTTTTGTCTCAATTAAATTCATCCATCAAAATTTTCAGTTTTGAATAAGTTATATTCAACTTTCACTTTCTCCAACCAATTACATTGCTTGATTTTATTTACATGTCAAGATCAGATGACCTGATTGGTCTAATTTGTTTTACAATCTCCATTTTATGAAAACTATAAAATAATGTAATTCTTTTGTTATATAAAAATACACGCATCAGATACTAATTTCAAGACAATGTGAGCGAAATTTTCACGAGCAGGATTATGTTCCTACGTTGTGACAGGGCTGATTTGTATCAGGTGCATGTATTTTATTTGGCTGAGCATTTTTTAACAATGGTTTGTGATCTTTCGACTAAATAATTTACAAAATGTGTGTGGGCAATTTTCGTTGGAGTGACTATATATTTTATTTATTTGGTTAATAAAATATGTAGTATTTGTATCCATATAGTATGACATCCACTTAGAAGCATATGCCAAATGTGGCAAAAATTTATCAGTTTCGTAGCGATCTCTAAAAAGTGTGTGTTCATATAGATGTCTTCATGTAATCTATCAAACAAACTTCGATAACTTGGATTGTTAACCATCCTTTTTAGGTTGTAGTACTTATTGTACTATTGTGAACCTTTTTTTAGGCGTTGAGAACTTGTTTGGCCACGTCCATATTATCCAATTTGGCCTAAATTGCCTTATATCTTTAAGTAAGAAGCAACCCTCACACCAATTATTGGACCAACATGCTATTTTGTCTCCTAATGTGATGTTCTTTAGATTAAGAGTAATCCGACCAAACTATGTGAGGAACTTGATTGTCACATCAGCGCCCCTCAATTTTCGTTCTCTTAGATCAAAAAGTGATCATAATTTCGTACAGTGATCATAATTTCATGTTGCATTTTTTAATATAAACATCCGTTATTTTTTTACGAAAATCATTATTTAAAATACCCCGTAATTCTACGAGTCTTTTAAGCTAGTGAAATATATAGAAGAATAGAAATAGATAAAGATATTTATGTGAAGTAGGTAAAGTAAGTAATGATGTGGGTTTTTTTAGTTTTAAATATTGTGTTTTTTTTGAAATTGTGTATTTTATTTTAACACACAACCTCGTTAGTTAAACTGAAAAAACACCTAATATATCTAAAATTTTAGAAATTTAATATATATATATGAATAACATGTGAAATGATTAAAGTAATTTATTTGAAAAAAAAACGCCTAATATATTGTGTTATTCGTGTGTGTATGTAAAAGTAACGAACAAAGTTATAGAAAAGAAAGTGTCAAAAGTTATTCTATGTTAAAGTAATGAATGAAGTGTTTTTTTATGTTTTAAATAATGTGTTTTTTTTTGTTTTTGAAATTGTTTATTTTACTCTACCGCACAATCTATTTGTTTAATCAAGTAATTAATTTATATATGTAAGCATTTTTATGTTAGTGTGAATTGCATTTTGAGATTATAAAAGTTGTGGTTTATTTGGCAAAAACGAAATTAACAAACGCGTTACCATGAGAAGATGATGGTAAGATATAGATGTGGCATAGGTGCTTGAAGTGTCCACGTCTTGACGGCTCCCCTCCTGGGCTCCTGCAATCCGTTGAATTGTCATGTCAGATGTTGTCTGGGATTTATCGTTTAACAAGTTTTTGAAGCTTAACTTTTCCAACCATGTTGCTGCCAGCAGGGTTGCAAACTGTGGCCATACTCTGCATAATGAATATCTTTCCTTTTACGGGTATCCTTTATCTTGCATTACATAAATACTTTCTTAGTTTATTATGTTTATTTTTTCATAGATACTTTTATGTTGTGCCTGCAGGTTTGGGAAAGTGGTTGCATGCTTTAGATATACGCCAATGCACACTTAACTTTCATATGGTACAAGTAATTATGGAAGCATCAATTTAATGTGTTATGTCTAGTATGGTGCCATCTATTCATGTATAGACATACATAAACACATTTCGATGTGGTCCTTTTTCCCTTCTTTATTAAAAGGCCAACAATGTACAGTAGAATTCCTGATTTTTTAAGTACAAAGTTATGGCAGAGATGAGGGGTTTGAGTTAATTAATTTTCTTATTTGCATTTACATTATTTTGTTTCCATTGTTGAATAATGGAGGAGTTATGGATTTTCACCAAATTAATTCAAAATACTAAGTTGGATCATGGATTTATGCGTCTTATGATGGATAACCATTAGAAGATCAATATGATTACTTTTATGTTTAGAGTATGGGCTGGCACACTACGTCGATGGACTTAGAGCCTATAAATAATGTATTCATCCGCTTAACCTAGCAGTATCACTGAAATAAACACATCAAAGGTAAAAGTGATGCGTATAGTTCATAAATTTAGGCAACTATGAAATTCAAGAGACAAATTTACACAAACTCTAAACAACATATTACACCCATTAGAACGAAACATGATGCATTAAACAACAGGATAAAGCCCGTGTACATCGCAGGATGTTCTTTCCTCGTTAAATATAAAGTAAAAGTAGCAAAGAAAGTAATATATTGGCCTTGTTTATCGTTGTGATTATTGAGTTGTTTAGTTTATTCGGTTTAGTTAGTTAGGTTTAAAAAGTTATATGCGAGATCGAAAATCAAATCAAATTGAATTCAAATTGGATTTAACCGAATAATCCGGATTGTATTATTTTAATTGTTTATTCATTTAGTTTATACATTTTTAGCAAATGAAATTGTAAATATAGAAATAGTATATTTATATTAAGAAAAAATTATAATGTTATTTTTAGCTACAAATGCACTAAAATGTGGGTTAATGAGTCGTTTGTGCGGGCTTCTATCTCTTACTTATTTCTTGTGTATTTTAATAGGATAATTGTAGCCTGTTGGCTATAACATTTGTAGCCGAGTTATTTTATAAACGGGGACGAAGTTAAACGAAATATGAATATGACTAGTTGTACAAACTTTTGTTGAATCGTAATATGATATAATGTAAAAAGTGAATTATAACGAATAATAAAAACATATTCTCATTAACCGCGTGCACTTAAGAAAAATTAATGTTTTCATCAAAAATTATCTACATAAAAAAATCCATAGGCGTACCGAGTATTCGGGGAACCTCTCTAGCTCCATCTATGCCAGTAAATATATAATATATGTATGAATGTATCTATTTATGCATATTCGATTTCCGCTTCGGTTTTTATTTTGCCAAATCTATATCCAGACCGGGAATAAAATACATTTTTAGACCGATTCAATTTTGGCAAATTTGTTCCATTACAACCTGGTTTAAATCTTTTTTGTTCGATTTTAGTTTTTGATTTTAGTGGGCGAAATCGAATTTTAGACTCACATACAAACATGACATTTGTGAATATGTACTAAGGGCATGTTTGGTATGTAGGGTTAAGGAGGTTTGGGTTCAAAGTCAACTAAAATAAGTTGTTTGATATTTCTAGTTTAGTTTACGCGCAAGTCTTATGTCAATTTTGATCCCCACTTGACATGTTGGTGTTTCACTATTAAGACCATTAAATGTTCATTTTATAATCATAGGTTTTTGTGAGCCACAACTTTATTATATTTATATTATTAATATAAATTTAATTATTTAAAAACTCCTTAAAATTAAATTTTTTTCTCTTGTTTTTTAATTATATTTACAAAAACCTAACTTTTAATCCTAAACCTATATATAAATCTAAACCTATTTAGAAACGAAGGCCCATCATAATTTTCAAAAGTCACTTTTATGCTCGGGCTAGTGTCAAAGGATATAACGTCTCATTATTTTCATTAGTAAATGAGTCAAACATTTTGAGTTAATACTAAAGTTATTCTTGAGTCTAAAAAGGCACAAACCAAACATGACCTAATTTTTTATTTTTAGATAGTACTTTAGTATATGAGTGAGCATTTGGACCTTTGACTCGTACCTGACAAAAAATCGAACCGGACCGGATCGATTCAGACTGAACCAGACGATTTTGATCCGATCATCGGTCCGAAGTTTTAGATCTTAGGACCTGTTGATAGAAAAAATGATTTATGAAACTGGTTGTTTGATAATTGTTCCGAATGAGCAATTTGAATTGACTGAAATTACCAGTTTAACCTTCTATCTAGTTTTATACCTTATAAACATAAACTTTCATAAAAAAAGTATTAATTCAAATAAAAGTTAACATAAAAAATTAATGTTAAGAGTAAAAAACAAAAAATGTAAATAGTCTTATTAAAGAATCATAAAATAATACAAATTATAAACTAATATTAGGTTGTAGCATTTGAAAACAACTCACTAGCAATCTGATTACGAATATTAGTCATATATTCATTTCCGTGAGGATCCCATTGTGCGTCGTCGATGCCTTGTCATGTACCTCCTTCACCTTGGTGCTCAGTAGTAAACATTGTGTATGCATCACTTTCCAAAAATAATTGATCGTGAATGTTGTATTAATTTCCTTATGAAGTTGTGGACCACGAAACACGCCATCACTACAAAATATATAACATGATCTTATGCAACTACGGATGATGTCAAAGAAATGTATGACATAATGCTACATTAGCTAAGTAGTTGACTTGTTAAATTTATTGTTTAGATGAATTTTGTTTTTTGCTTTTACTTTTAACAGTGAGCAAACATAATAGATGACCCACATATGTACTTGATGATCACATAACAAATAACAGTACTAATTTTATCACATACCAAATACAGTACTACTTTCATCACACAACATCAATTATGTTCAATATCACGATGGAGTGATGGAGTTTGCATACAATAACAAGGTATCTCACTTTTAAGTCCTAAATATGCAATAAATTATGAAAAAAATTCAAAAATAGTCCCTATCGTTTACACTGAAAATCAAATCTCGTCCCTATTTCAAAATAAGTGCACCAGTCGTCCCTATCGTTTACAAATTGGATCAAGAATAGTCCCTATCTTGGATGGAGGTTAGTTTTGACTGTTAAGTCCATTTTTGGAGGGGCAATTTCGTCTTTCATTTATGTTAAAATCATCTTGAAAAAAAAACATGCTGAACATTAGTATTATTTTGGGATCACAAATTTTTTATTTCACTTGTCATAATTACTTCCTTTTTGAAACAAAAACACCGGAACCCGAATCTCAATTCGGGTCAAACCATTTAAAACGTTATTTCCTCATCAGTAGCCTTCATTTGAAGGTTGCCAATTTAAGTCAAACTTTATCACTTCCATAAATTCAACCCAATTCTCATCATTTCATCCTGAACCACTGTTGTCCAATTTTGAAAATTTTTGGGCCTTTCTGAAATTGACTTCTTTTTTTATCTGGTTTTTAATAATTTCAGCATCTGGGTCTCAAAAATTTTTCAGAATCATGGCCAATTTAAGTGATTTTGAAGACGATTTCTATGATGCACATGAAGTGTTTGATAAAATGTCTGACTCAGAAGATGAAGGGTTTGTTTACAATTCATGGGTTGGGAATTTAGATAGTGTTGATAAGCATAGAAATAAGTTTATAAAGTCTATTGGTTTGAGTAATAAATGGTTCGTTGTTAAGGAGGATCGAAACGAGCCCGAATGCGAAAAAAGTGAGGAAAAAAGTGAAAAAATTGGACTAAGTTGGATTCTGATGATGCAGTTTTTGATAGGAACCCTTCTTTCTCTATTTGGTCAAGTGGCGACAATTTTGCCATCGGCTTCCTCCTGCTGCCATCCTCCATAGCATCAACATCACCACCACTCATAGTGGTGGTTAACCACGTTCCAGCCTCCATCACGAGATCTATTACACCACCTTGACCACCACAACATCGATCTAAATTCAGATCTACACCACTCAACTATAGCCACTCGATGAACCATCAGATCTGTTACCTTGGTGAGAATGGATCTAGGTCTTTCTTTCATTTGTAAATGACCGTTTTATCAAGTTTGCTGAGGTGGATTTGGGTGAAGCTTCTTTGAGGCAAAACGTCGAACAGTTGGTGGGTGGTGATTTTCGCACAGCCAAAAGATCCTTTTTATCAGGTGGGAGGGTAGGGAGGCATGTTAGGGGAGATGGGTTTTTGGATTTGAGGTCACCTGAGTTTGCTGAAGAGTGAGCTAGGTGGGGAGATAGATAGGCATGAGTTTGTGATGGTGGTAACAAAAGGGGATGTAAATGAAGATTACTCGAATTAGGATGGATCGTTTAGCTTGCTTATGGGCTGTTGACGCAGGTACGAAGTAGCCTATTTGGTCGGAAAGATCAGGAGAGTGGTGAGTTGGTCGGATATATAATTGGTGGTTATAGATACTCTAGTTTGAAAAAGAAAAGTGTGAAAAGATGGAGTGAGATAATGGAGAAATAAAGAGATAAGTATGAAAAAAACAAGTAAAAGACCAAATTACCCCTCCCTTCATACCACTTAACGGTCAAAATTAACTCTCATCTAAGATAGGGACTATTCTTGATCCAATTTGTAAACAATAGGGACGACTGGTGCACATTTTGAAATAGGGACGAGACCTGATTTTCAGTGAAAACGATAGGGACTATTCTTGAAATTTTTCATAAATTATTAATACATCATGAAAATCTATAAAAGTTAATAAAGGTTTTCTTGCACAATTGGTATTTCACTTTTAAGTCCTAAAGATGCAATAATTTATTAATACATCATGTAAAGCTATAAAAATTAACTAGCTGGTACCCGCGCAATGCGGCGGCGAGTACCCCATGGTAAATTTTACGACGAACCAATATTATACAAGTTCTTATTTTTTTTTGGAACAATAACTTTACGAATGAATAACAACTTTTTAGATACATCAAAATAAAATCTATTGTAATATCTACCACCACTACATCTATATTTACAGCAAAGTACTTGATCAATTTAACTGACAAAGTTGATGGCCATAATTAACTATGCTTTCAAACATCATTGGCTTCAAAAGAAATACAACAAACGTAGCCATAAAAGTTTTATATCAAGCATAAAGCACTCTGAAAAGATGACACACTACAAACAATATTCATAAGAAAGCGTCGTATTTTCCCACTCACCACTATTGTCAAATGACGACATCAAAAGAACCGACAACAACGAAGGATGAGAGGGGTGAAAAATGAGAGCCGGGAGTTTTGATGAGGGAGATGAGAGAATTGAGTTGCATCTCAAATCTATAATGTCAAATCATTTAATGAGCATTATGAATTAATAATAATTTATGATGGTTAAATTTTTATATAGCACATTTGATTTAAATTTCAAACATATAGTATTATGTAAAATACATTAATGAGAGCATTAATGATAAAATATTAGTCAAATTCTATTATTAATTATTTTAATTGGTATATTATTAACATTTTAATTTAATTAGTCAATTTCAAAGGTATAGTATTATGTAAAATTCATTAATGGGGAGCAATAATGATAAAATATCATAATCAAATTCTTTTATTGACATTTTAATTTGTATCTTGTTAACATTTAAATTTAATTGGTTATTTGGCTACTTTGACTTTCCCAATAAAGAAATGTTAGAAGCTTAATATTTTAAGACTTCTAGTTATAGAAAAAGTGATAAATATTTTATAAAGTATTAAGATTAAGATAAAGGTTTACCTGCACAATTGTGTGATAACGAGATCAAGAGAAAGAACGTGGATTAAAATGAGAGATGTTTTGATAAAAAAAAAGGGGCTGCTAGGTTGGAGAGGCGATGAAAAAAAGGGTATTTAAGTGAAGTTTGATGATACGGAATCACCGAGCACGTACGTAGGAGGTGGCCCATTCAGTACTGAAATGGCCTATTCAGTAACCTTTTTTTCTGCCAAACACTAGAGCCTTTGACCGATTCAGTTTTTATTATGAGTTATCCAGTTAAGTAGCTATCAAACAGCCCCTTAGTCCTCTGTTGGTTCAGTCTTAGCAAGAAATCCTTCTATTGAGTCTAGTAGGACCGGACCGAAGACCGGGACACAAAGACCGGACCGGTCCGGTCCGGTATAAGAGTGTAGTATTTTAAGAGCATCCCATTGTGTGTCACGTGTCATTCAGTACACCAGCCAACATAAAACACCTTTTTTGTATGTGTTTCAAAATTAGGGTTCTTAGTCAACACAGCCGCCTTAACACACTCACTCTGCTTAAGAAAAAACAAAAACAAAAACGTGATACCTGTTTGTGTGTTCTTTAGATCTGTTATGGTTCGGTTTGAAAGGAGTGTTTGGCATGTGGCATGGGAATCTCTTTTTCATAATCTTTGTTGTAACAGATGCTTTCGGAATCATTACATAAAGGTAGATATAGATCGATCTAATTTATTTCATTTTTAATTTTTGATTTTGTGCATTGTGATTTGTTGCAATTAAAATTAAGGAAATGTGATTTATTGATTTTTCTGTTAAGATTCGTGTTTAGTAGTTAGTGTTAAGCTTCAATCTTAGTAATTTATACAACTGATTTCATTACGAGATCTGTTTGTTTAGATTTGATTTATACTACTTAGTAGTAGTTTTTATCGGCTGCAAATATGTTTTGTAGAGTTTGATTTGGATTGGCTGGTGTCTCCATTAGCATTTAATCTGATTGTTTCAGAGTGGTTTCCTTTCTTAGAGTTTGAGTTGCAATTTTCTTGTTTAACTAATTAAATATTATTTTTAAAATGAGATTTGTTCAAAAGTATCGGCATAGAGATTAATTATTCTCTCTTTAAAATGGTGAAAAAGGTAATCAGTTAACTCACTTAGCTAACAGTAACTTGGAAGTTACTGACTCCCGATCTTCATATATCGTAGTTAATGCTGTATTGCGATTTACTTATCTAAGAATGAAAGCATGTCTTTTTGATAAAGTTTAGAGCAATGAAGCAATAAGTATCCCTCTTTTCTCACGGTTTCTTCATTTGTTTGCAGAAATCTGAATTTGTGATCCAGAATATGCCCAAAAAGAGTTCACCTAAAGACATCAAAACCAGGGCTTGAGAACATTGATGTAGCTACTATATGACCACAACCTTTTTGATCTTGTTCTTTATATAACGCGTTGTGCTTTAACCTCTTACCTCTAGCAACAACAACAGCTGCCCTCACCTCAATCCCTCCATTCTCATTCACAACGATCAGTGGCAAGTTCAACACGTGGACAAACAACATTTAGTGTCAGTTTCTAGATAAATCGAATATATGTACCCAGGGGCGGACTTATAGTATAAGTACGGGGTGGCGGCGCCCCCCATAGCTCGACCAAAAAGACGAGTTTTTAGTGTATTTTTTTTAAAAAATTGAGCGTTTTTTAAAAATGCCCCCCACTCGAATTTCAAACTGCCCCCCACTCACTCATTTAATTCCGACTTTTAACATTATAAAACCTAGAAATCGTTAACTTTTAAGTTATAATACTTCACTTTTTATTCGAATTTTAGTTTTTTCGTCTTGTTATCGTTAAAACAATTTTTTTGCCCCCCACACTGAAATTTCCTGCGTCCGCCACTGTATGTACCTCTTGTATTAACTCATCATTCATGAATGCCTTCCCAAACTGCAAAAATGTCTCATTGCCAAAATCATCAACCCATGAAGGCTCTTGACGATCAGCGACAAGAGACAATGTGATACCCTTGAAGAACATCGGAACGCATTCTCTAACCGTCCTATAATTAGTTTCATTTGAACCCATGATCTTTATAATTTGTTATCATCCATCTTGGGAGTTTTTGGTTTGCAAGTGGTTTAGATTATCTTCATAAAAGAGATAGTAAGTTTTTTTTCGTCGTGCGGACTATAACCTGTAAATAAGCTTTATTGAGATACGTTTGTTTGTTCCATCTCAAATTTTGAAACTTAGTTGGTTAGGTAATATGTTGCAAGGTTATCATAGTATCATACATTAATACATTAGAGGGGCCGGTTATCATAATATTTTAATTATTGTAGATTTGTAGTTATAAAATTTTCATCAGTCGATAGTAATAGCGTCATGTGTTTAAACTATGGGTTGGGTCACTTGAGCCGTCTAAACACAACGTGGCTCCGTCCATGGTGCACAACAGTTATACATGGTAGTACCATTTCTTAACCATAGTACCGGCCAACAGTAGCATTAGAATCGAATTGACATTTACGTTTTCTTTGTCAATCTTGGCTGTACATATGTCTCCGAGCCGCATTAAAGAATTGTAACATCACGTAACTTTAGCCTATCACTAAGTTTTTAGGTAATTTAGTTAGTCAATTACTTAGTATATTACTTTACTATTACTGCCCTCTCCGAAAATATCTCTAATATGCCATCAAGTTTTAGCTAACAATGTCCTTAAAAGAACAAGCTTTCCAGTTTGCCGCTTAATCTGGAAATCTCTACTACTTATAAAGGAAAAACCCTAAAACCTTGAATGTTGAAAAATGACTTAATTATGGAATTGTTGAAAAATTTAATGCATAGAAGTTGGATATTAATTATGAAATTGTTAAAAAATTAAATGCACATAAGTTAGATAAAATAAGAAATGTTGAAAAATTAAACCATAAACAATTGCATAAGTTACTGGGTCACGGGTTTCACCACCGGATTAATTCGGTCGAGTAACTTGGTCACGGGTTCCACCAACGGGTCAACCCTGTCGAGTCATCAGGTCACGGATCGACCATCGTACCAAGCCGATTGAGTCACCGGGTAACGGCTTCAGCCATCGAGCCAATCTTTTCGAGTCACGGGTTCGACCATCGGGTTAACCCGATCGAGTCACCGGGTCACGGGTTCGACAACCGGGTCAATCCCGTCGAGCCACCAGGTCACCGATTTCGACCACCGGGTCAATCCTATCGAGTCACCGGGTCACTGGTTCAACCACCGGGACACGGGTTCGACCACCGAGTCAACCCGATCGAGTCTATGGGAACAGGCTCGCCTACCGGTTCAACCCGGACGAGTCACCGGGTTACCGATTCGACCATCGGGTCAATTAATAAATCATTAACTATCTATCGCTAGAAAATTATTGAGTCGTTCGACCATCGAATCAATTAGCATATCATTAATTACATGTCTTTAGGTAATTCGCTGTTATGCGTGGGTAATCGTCTAGTATCCATAAAAACAATGTCCTTAAAAAACAAGCTTTCGAGTTTGTCTATGTTCTTACTACAGGGGATGGAATGGATAATCTTCTATAAACTACCATTAACATAGAGTTAGGTACACAGAAGATCGCCTTTTGACAGCTCACCCCTCGTTCTTACGTCCACAGGTCTTTCCAACATGTTAACAATAAAGCGTACCTAGGTGAAACATGTTCTTCACCATGTCTCTATTCTTGACAAACAGAAACTCAAATCCAATCTATAAAATATAACAAAATTCCCGACATCTGTATATTGTAAACTATGTTTCCTTTATTTTACCTCTTTTTTCATAATCAATGTTAGATTTTTAGACGCTTAGATTATTGAGTGATGGGAGTAGCAATATACAAGCTACGAACAAACCTAGAAGCATCTTGATAGCAAAGTAAACCGGATCCTGAAAAAGCTACTACACTCACTCTCACTGGTGGAACTAGATGGTGTCATTGCTGTAGCAGAAGGCAAGACTTCGATAACCGTGTCCGCCAAGTCGGTGATGAAAGTAGAGGTGCACCCGAGAGCAGGGACACGGCCCCAAATTTCAACGCCAGATTCAAGGGGCAACTCCTTATATTCCCATGTCTATCTCTTCTAGAGTTTCTATGTGCTCACACACACAAGCTACACATTCAAAACAACACCAACTTAAGATTAAGAGAATTTACAATGTATTTGTGTTCAAAAATGGCATAACAGAGTAACACAAGTTGTATGAATTGGGTAGAAAAGTAAGCCACTCCTGTAAACATTTTGACAGCATTTCAAACAAACATTTTGGGGTTTTGACCCGTTCACCTTGGCGTTAAAATTTTGGTATACCAGTTGGAACAAAGATAAACTTGTGACCTATTCTCTCTCAGCATAAATGTAGTCGAGCTAATAAGGAATTACTATAGCCATACACATTCATGTAGAGTTAAATGCAGCAATTCTAAGCCTCATGTACATCATATATTTATCAAATCAATTGATAGAAAAAGATCATTCACAAAGGTTACTTAAGAAAAATTACCTAACGGGCACTGCTAGGAGACTCTTTACACCACCTTTACCAAGCTCAACAAGTGATTCATCAGTATAAGGCTTTAACCACTGAACGGGCCCAACTCGACTCTGATATAGAAAATACAACCGAAGTAAGTGATAAAGAAACTTAACATAGGTGTCACATTGTTTCAGTATCTACCAGGTTGCATGGTTGAGCTCTTATTATTAAATGGATCACCTGATAAGCCAGTTACGGGTCACCAGCATCTCTAGCATATGTTTCTGGTACTCCATGGGCACTTAAAAATATCAGGACCTGCAAATTTCATAATAACGAAAAACATCTCTCTCATATATACTCATATGGTTCCAACGATTATTAATAGATCGCAAACAATCTGAAAAAGAACTTACCTCCTCAGGTGAGCCAAATCTCTGCAATTCCTTCTGAATTAAGTCGGCCAGCGACTTGACATAACCTTTTCGCTGATACCATGAATGGATAATAAAACAGGGCCAACGTTGGATTCACCAAATGAGATAATAATTTTACCTAAAGAGGAAGCACAACAAGCCTTGTCTTGTCCTTCTTAATCTGTCATCAATAAGATATCAGTGCTTGCAACATAGACATTAGCTGGTACTTCCTTTGCTTCAAGTGCCATTTTTAAAGCATCAGCCTGCAGCAACGAGCAAGGGCGATCTTATGAAATGCAACATAGAAACACATAAAATTACATATTAGTTATCAAAATCTCAACAGAAACCAAGGGTGGGACACAACTAAAGCCGTGACATCAAAGGAACTGGTGATGGCGAAGTCATAACTATTTAGCCACCTTATATATCGATCCGTATGAGTGATACAAGCTTAATTGCTAGTAGTTTTAAGCTGCTTTACAGCCACCTGTATCTTTGAAATAACGTTAAAGCTTGTGACTGTTTGGGAGCTCATTTTTCTATGACGACACGAGTCCATGACATACATGAACGATAACAAAATTTCCAACATGTTATACATATCGTACCTGCTCATTTGTTATCTTTCGCAGAGGTGAACCACCTCCAATGGAAACCCTTCTTTGCTTTTGGGAGCTCTGAGCGTTGAAATGGGTTTAGCTAAGGGTCGTTGTAGGAACCGAAACAACCGGAAGACGAATGATATCCTGCCACGATACATCATCATTTTAAGTACAACACATAATAACATCATCGCATTATAAATATGGAATTGCTTATAAAAACTAATATACAGGATCATCAAATAGATTGTACAAAGGGGACTGACATCATTTAGTGTCTCCGGGCCTCCAAGATTCAAAAGAAAGACTCCAACTTTCTCCTCCTCGACGTGTGCATGAGATTCAGTACCCCTGCAGAGCAAAGCGTTTTTCCAGCTAAACTTCTACTCTGAATGGGCGTACGCAGTTGCAAGTTTGTGATGGCACTTCCAGTTGTATTACGGTTCCAAGATGATTGACACCTTATTTGGCGTGCATGGCTGCAAACAGGAACTTAAAGTTCAGTTCTAAGAACCAATGCGAAGAAATTTGGGATAAAGTCATGTTATCAATTATCACGTGTCCCACACAGTTACTCTACTGTGCAGTAATGTACGGAAACAGTGAATTAGTAGAAAAGACGACGCTTATATCTACCCAAAAGAAAAACACTTGGCTTAACTTAGCTACTAACTACTAAGGGTGTTTGCCATAGCTTAACTGAAAAGCACGCCATGAGCTGATCAACTTGACTTTATTTAAGCTATGATATAATGATGAGCTCACAAGCCATTAGAAACAAGCTTATGGGCTTATTACACTCTCAATAAGCTCACCAAGTAAGCTAAAACAAATACCCCTAAAATTCAAGTTAGAATTTCCAACTGATGCACAAGTTTGGCCTGCATCATTTGACAATAATTTCTAAACCGACCCTATTCTATAATACTGTCCATACGCAACAATTAACTCACATGATATAGTCTTAAGGTTAAATCTTACACCCTTAACCTAGACTTGCAAATTTGCAATCTATCATGATTCGCGGCCTGAAATTCACATCCATGATGCATATTGGTGTTTCCTGTAACAATGCTAATGTCCTCGAATGCAGCAGACACCAGAAAGACTCCATACTAGTGAAACCACACATCAATATTAGTCTCTTTTTATCAAGTTAGATATATACTTGTGTCGCCAACCCATAATTTACAATGGCTGAGTAAGACGAAACCAAGCAGCCCTATGAGGTGCTCATGTGCTGAGCTAGCTCATCTAGTGTAACAATATGTTATACTTAGTAATCGCAGGGATGTGCACAATGAACTGCACTAACTATAGAGGCATATTTAACATATGAAAGTGCTCATATAAGTGACACATATTTTCTTTTTGTGATGTATAGTGTAAGTTGCATAAAAAATGATCCATGACTTTAACAGCTATGAATATTTGATACACTGATTAGGCTGTTTGACTTTAACATCTATGAACCTGTGAAGTGTGGATTCGTTTATCGCCTCAGACCTATTACTATATGTTTGTACTTGGATTAAACTTCAGATAATGTTCAGCTATTACAAGAAAAATGATTGACTGGTCATGCCAGCGCACGAAGCTTGGGGTGGGTGTGAGGGTCGCGTGGGTCAAAAGTTGACCTGGATGTATTTTACAGCAATCAGAACATTTTTAATAAACTTTTGCTGTATGATTTCAGTTATCAATATTTGACATACTGATTACTTAACAAATATTGAAGCTTGGGACAAAAAGTGTTTCGGTTCACAACTCACAACTTGACCCATACCAAAAAGTTCTTGTTTCTACCAGTTACTCATCTAACATATTTAGCTAACTCAACTTCAAACAATAAGAGTATCATCATAAAATATACACGGAGAAAGGGAAACGCAAAGCATATTTTTTACATAATCACATTGGAAAAAGCTGAAGCCATCCATCAATGGCGCATGAGCGTCAAATGGAGAAGAAAGAAACGCTCCATTGACTCTATAAGATGAATATATATTCTATTCTTATCATGACCGTAATGAGCTAACAATCTGTTGATGTTACCTTAAGGGGACTCCTAACACGTATAGCAAATTACAAAATAGGAGTATGTACATGTTGATTTAACTTGAAGAGTAATGGGCTAATGACTAAAAAATGCATCTAACTTGACACTTTTTACCGTTCTGTATAGCCATCTTTTTTTTTCCTATATTATTATTAAACTTTGTGATTTCGTACATTGTGTGTATCCGGTGACCTACTTGACTGGTTAGCAGGTTGCCTTAACGACCGTTAAACTTTTTATTACAACGTTAGTCCTTTATATTAACGACCATTAACATACACACTTAAAATTTGATTTTTTTAAAATAAAGCGTAAAACCTTAAAAAAAGTATATAACTTCATACACAAATTTTCTTTAGAAAAAAAATTTACGCACGTTTGAATAAAAAAATTTAATATTATTTTTTTACACATGTTTTAGTTCATTTTTTAAATTTATATAAAACGTGTATTATATTACATAACTTCTTCGTACATAATAAATCTTAATTTTTTTGCAGAAAATCAAACAATTTTTTAAAAAAATAAAATGTATAACTTAAAAAAAACAAGTATGTAACTCCAAATATTTACGTTTTCGTCAGATATTTTACGTTTTTCTCAGTAATTTTACGTTTTCGCCTGTAAATTTACGTTTTCGTCAGTAAATTTACGTTTTTGTTTGTAAATTTACGTTTTCGTCAGTATTTTTACGTTTTCGTCAGAAAATTTACGTTTTCATCTGTAAATTTATGTTTTCGTCTGTAAATATACGTTTTCGTTTGTAAATTTACGTTTTCATCAATAACATCACATTTTCGTCAATAAATTTATGTTTTCGTCAGTAAATTTACGTTTTCGTCTATGAATTTACCTTTTCGTCATTAAAATTACCTTTTCGTCAGTAAATTTATGTTTTCGTCTCGGATATTTTACGTTCTCGTCATTAGTTTTTCGTTTCGTCAAAAAATTTATGTTTTCGGCCAAAAATTACGTTTTCGTCTGTAAGTTTTGGTTTGTAAATTCATGTTTTTGTCAGTATTATTATGTTTTCGTAAGTATTTTTATGTTTTCGTAAGTAACTTTACCGACGAGAACATAAATTTACTGACGAAAACGAAAACGTAAATGTACAGACCAAAACGTAAATTTACAGACGAAAACGTAAAGTTATTGGCGAAAAGGTAAAAATACTAACGAAAACGTTAAAGTATTGACGAAAAAGTAAATTTACAGACGAAAACGTAAATTTGTATACGAAAATGTAAAGATACAGACGAAAACGTAAATTTACTGACGAAAACGTAAATTTACCAACGAAAACATAAATTTAATGACGAAAACGTAAATATTGACGAAAACATTAAATATTGACGAAGACGTAAATTTACTGACGAAAACGTAAATTTTTTGACGAAAACGTAAATTTACAGACGAAGACAAAAACGTAAAAATACTAACGAAAACCGTAAAAATACTGACGAAAACGTAAAATTGCTGACGAAAACGTAAAATTGCTGATGAAAACGTAAAAATTCTGATGAAAACGTAAAAATTGACGAAAACGTAACAATACTTATGCTAACGTAAAAATACTGATGCGAGCGTAAAGTTACTGACGAAAATGTAAAAATACTGATGAAAACGTAATATTATTAATGAAAACGTAAAATTATTAATGAAACGTAAAATTATTGATGAAAACGTATAAGTTCTAATGAAAATAAAAAAGAACTGATGAAAACGTAAAAAAAAAGGGTTAGAATATAAAATCAAACGAATACTGATAAAAACGTTCGAAAATGTAAATTTATGTAAAAAAAGGTAGTATTTTTGTAAAAAATTTCCAATATATTTTTGTGCAAAAAAAAACCGTAAAAACATTTTTTTAAGCTATACGTTTTGTAAAAAAAATGTAAAAAAACTATTACAAAAATTTACTGTAATTTTTTTTTTAAATTATAAGTTTTATGAAAAATATTTTTTTTTTCGAAAATCAAAGTTTAAGTGTTTATTTGAACAACCGTTAATATAAGGACTAACATTGTAATTGATACAAGATATTTTGTATAGGTTCTGATTAAAGTTCTCTCGATATCCTCTCGAATTGATCTAGGTCTTAAGTGGAATGATTGTTCTTGGTTACTAAATAAAAGGGTTTGGTTTTCTAATCTAATAAAAAGTGGAAATGAAAGTTTAAATCAAAAACAATTACTTTAATTATAATTAACTAAGACTTGGTTTAAAATTTAAAGTTCAAATTAAAATTAAAGTTAAAATGTAAATTGTGAAATATGAGTAAAGAAACAGTAAAACAACAACAGTAAAACAGTAACTTTAAAATACCCAAAGATAACTGATTCGGAACTTTAACCTTGGTTCGGAACTATCTGATTCGGAAGGTACTATTCACTCATCCGGAACTTGCTGATTCGGAAGTCTGACAATTTATTCGGAAGTTTTTCTTGATTCGGAACCTTCCGGATGAATAGGTTGATTCGGAACTTGCTGACTCGGAAATAACTGGTTCGGAACTTTCTGCTTGATTCGGATGTCTCCGGATGAAGGTTGATTCGGAAGTTTTTCTTGATTCGGAAACTTCCGGATGAAGAGGTTGATTCGGAAACTTCCGGATGAAGAGGTTGATTCGGAACTTCTTCTTGATTCGGAAGTTTGAGACTTCCGAATGAAGGTGTCTTGATGCGGAACTTAAAGACTTATGCGGAACTTAAGGCTTGATTCGGAACTTTCCGAATGAAAGCTTCATTCGGAACTTTTAGCTGATTCGGAAGTTATGAAACCCAGATACAGTAGCAGTCACGAAGAACACGGAAGCAATGATTTTAATCAAAATCAAACCAAATACTTAAAAAGGTTTTACCAATTTAAACACAAATCATTTAGACACCATAAGCAACGAATCCCACTAATAAAAACACAAATCCAAACAACTTTTGAAGATCAAATCAAGAAAAATAAAAACTTAAGAACTTGAAGGTAAAGATAAAGATGAACAAGATTAAATGGAAAGATTAAACAAAAGCTTTGTATTGAATGATTAATGTTTTGACAAGATAAACCAAAGATTAAAATTACAAGATTGGAAAGACAAAGATAAAAATCACCAATCACCCTAGTGGTGATGGTGTTCTACGAAACAGGGAGAAGAAAGAGTGGGGAAAAAGAAAAATGAAAAGCTAGTCTAAAATGTGTGAGGGGAAGGCTATTTATAGCCTTGTCCTTTGGTTGGTGAGTGGGCTTTCTCCCGTTCTTCTTGTCTTTTCGTCTTTTCAGAAAAGTTTCCGTTTTCGATTCTGATTCGGGATTTGTCGTCGATTAAATTCAACTCGTCTTTTAATTTCTTCGTTTAATAGACTTGAGTTTCTTCGACTTATATAAATCTTCCATCTTTGGTCCTTTTCTTCGATAAATCTTCGAATAGGTCCAGTGACTTCAAATCTTTTGCATCTCTTGGACAATAGACTTTATGTTGAGTCTTTTTCTTCAGTAAAACCCGTGCAATCCCATGTTTTCTTCAATATTCATCCGGTTGGCTCTGAAAACACAATAAACACAAAAACCACGCATAATTCCAAACAAATGATATTAAATACGTGTTTTGGTCTTGTTTTAGCCCGAATTAAGTGGTAAAAGGATGGGTGTTTACACACCTATCAAATCCCCTACACTTAACCATTGCCATGCCCTCATGCAATGCTTAGTGATAAAGCAAATTTACACTTTTCTCATAATTAATCAACCTTGGCCTTATTTAAAATACTACTAAACAAAAATTAAAGTACTAAAGAGAATTAAGACTTTGAAGGAAACAAAAGGATAGAAAACCATTTTCACTTGAAAATAGCTATATGGAAATAACTTGCAAAGAAATCGATGACTTACATTAGGGCTTTGGTGCTGCGAAGATTTATCACCCTCAAGTTTCACGTTCCCCAAACTAAGCTTAAAAACGAGATCATTGTTATTATAAGTTAGCAATTCAAACACTTACACACATGGCTTAATTAAATGCTTAAACTCCCTTATTCCTAGGTGTATCTCTTATATTTTATTTTTGTCTTAGAATGATCATGAAGATTCATTTTTGGACTATTTCGATAGTTTATTAGGGCTGAAAGCAAAGTAGGACGATTTGATCAATAGTTAGCTAAAGGACAAAATCTCTTAAAACTGCTTCTCGGGATATCAAAAAGTTCATATCTTGGCATAACTTGGTTCACGATTTGAGACCTTTCTCGGGCCGATATTTGGCATGTACTTCATACTTCATATCTTCGAGAGACGTTCTTGAGATAATGGTCTTCTCATCATAATAGAATTTCTTCGCTTGGAGACTTTTGAGGGGTACTCCAACTTTGTTGACCACGACTTCATGATTATTTCTTCAATCTCTAATTGGGATTTTGAGATACAAAGATCCGCCTCCTTTTCGGACTTGGATCTATTTATCCTCATACCTTGTTAGGGTCTTTTCGGATAGACTTCTCCATGATATTTATGGGAGTTGATTGCTTTTCGTCGTGAGTCTTGATCCTTCATATTGACTTAGGAATAATGCTTTTCACATCACTTTGGATCTTCAGCAATAAAATTGAATCCTCATGCCTTGTTAGGGCCTTTTCGGACTCGCCAATCTTCGCGCCCCGCTTCATAAGTTATGCCTTGGCTATGAACTCTTATCATTACCGAGCAACTTTTAAACGATCTTGGGCTAGAAGCTAAGTAACTTTTCAAATTGTACGACCTTACTTATTGCAAATAAATTATTAGCAAGTGATGGGAGAATAGGCAAATAATTACACCAAGTGGGCTTGCGCAAGAATACCGACTTATAATTGACTCTATCATTTCTCGTCCTCCACAATTTAAAATCTCAAGTAATGAGACTTGTGGACACTTAGCCTAATAAACCAATTAAGGTCTACATGGTTAAGGATACTAGCTAGAATAAACTTGGATAAGTCTATTCGGGTTGAGTCAAAATAAACGCAACGGGCCTAATAGATCAAAGACTTCTAAACTAGCTACCCACTTTATTAATATTTTTGACTTTATTGCAGGATATATACATATGAAAGCAACGATAAAAATTTAAAAATTACAACTAATTGGCCAAAGTTAATAAAAAATTTGAAAAATGTTGAAAAATAAGATTTTCCGGTTAATTGAAGGCATTTTCATGGAAAAGTCCACTTAAAACTTCGATAGAAGTCCCCCCTACACTTAAGATAAACATTGTCCTCAATGTTTAAGCATGTGGGAAAAGTTTCCCCTACACTTATGACATTGTGCACGTTGGTTAACTCAAGTTAAGGAAGAGACGACTAAAGTGATCAATTTCAAATGTGAGTATGAAGAAAATTGAATCACGCTAGTTGAGAGATAGAACCGGATTTCGGATAAACACGGGAGCACGGTGCTTCAAAGATTCCAAGAGTGCACTTATCCCTGTAATCACACCACCATGCAAAGACAAACACATATAGAAGTCCCCCCTACACTTAGGGGATTAGAACATAAAAGGATAGATACTCGGGCTGCCTCCCGAGGAGCGCTTGTTTTTGATAACCGAGTCACGAGCCTGACTCGACCCAAAATTAGTTCATGGGGAACGTGGTGAGGGATGGAATCACCTCCTTAGAGGTGTCCTCACCAAAGTACAACTTCACTCGTTGGCCATTCACCTTAAAATTTGGTCCATCAGGTTGAGCGAGCTCGAGAGTACCATATGGAAAAATTTGGGCAATGGTGAATGGGCCGGACCAACGAGATTTGAGCTTTCCCGAAAAGATTTTTAACCGAGAGTTAAAAAGTAAGACTTTGTCTCCAACATGGAACTCTCGGTTTTTGATCTTGGAGTCGTGAATGAGCTTAGTTCTTTCCTTATAGATCAAAGAATTTTCATAAGCCTCATTACGGAGTTCATTGAGCTCATTGAGTTGGATCTTGCGTAGGTCACCGGCTTTGTTTATATCAAAATTAGCCCACTTCAAGGCCCAATAAGCCTTGTGCTCCAACTCAATGGGGAGGTGGCATGCTTTCCCGTACACAAGACGATAAGGCGTACTGCCGATCGGGGTCTTGTAAGCAGTACGGAAAGCCCACAAAGCATCATCAAGTTTATCAGCCCATGAGGCACGATGCTCTCCCACAGTCCTTTCAAGAATTCGCTTCAGCCCTCGGTTGGATATTTCAGCCTGGCCATTAGTTTGTGGGTGGTAGGCTGTGGAAAGACGATGATTTACACCGTACTTAGCCATGACTCGAGCAAATTGGTCATTGCAGAAATGAGTCCCACGATCACTAATAATGGCGCGAGGCACACCGAATCTAGCGAAAAGAGCTTTCAAAAAGTTACAAACCACCCTTGCGTCATTAGTAGGCAAAGCTTTGGCTTCAACCCATTTTGAAACGTAGTCAACGGCTACAAGGATGTATTTGTTTCCTTTAGACGACGGGAATGGCCCCATAAAGTCGATACCCCAAACATCAAAAATTTCACACTCTTGAATAAAATTCTGAGGCATCTCGTCTTTATGTGTGATTTTGCCTTGCTTTTGGCAAACATCACATCGTTTGACCATATCGTGAGCGTCACGGTATATGGAGGGCCAATAAAATCCCGAATCAAACACTTTTTTAGCGGTGTAGTTGGGACCAAAGTGACCACCGGTGGGTCCTTTATGGCAAGCATCAAGGATGTCCGACGCTGCCGGTCCATCAACACATCGGCGAATTATCAGATCAGCACATTGTTTGAATAGGTAAGGGTCGTCCCAAAAGTAAGTCTTGATGTCGGTAAAGAACTTCTTCTTTTGCTGGGACGTCAACCCTTCCTTGATAATTCCTCCCGCCAAGTAGTTTGCAAAGTCCGCAAACCACGGGGTTTCATTCGGCTTCGAGTTTATAGACATTAAGGTCTCCAAGGGAAAAGAATCATTGATTTCTTTGGTCGGATGATCCCCTTGGTAAGGATCCTCAAGTCTACTAAGATGGTCCGCGGCTAGGTTTTCTGCTCCTTTTTTTATCGCGGATGTCGATTTTAAATTCCTGGAGCAGCAAAACCCAGCGAAGAAGTCTTGGTTTGGAATCTTGCTTTGTCAACAAGTACTTCAACGCGGAATGATCGGTGTACACAATGGTGGTGGAAAGGACAAGATAGGGGCGGAATTTTTCAAAAGCATAGACAACAGCTAAAAGCTCTTTTTCGGTTGTCGTATAATGCAATTGTGCCCCAGTCATTGTCTTGCTAGCGTAATGGATCGGTTGGAAGTGTTTGTTCACTCTTTGTCTAAGAACCGCTCCAATAGCAAAATCACTAGCATCGCACATCAACTCAAAAGGAAGCTCCCAATTAGGGGTAACCAAGACGGGTGCCTTAGTTAGCTTATCCTTAAGCGAGTTGAAGGCTTCAAGGCACTCTTTGGAGAAGATAAAAGGAGTATCTTTTTCCAAGAGGTGGGTCATCGGGCGAGCGATTTGAGAAAAATCTTTGATGAATCGACGATAGAAGCCCGCATGACCCAAGAAACTTCTCACACCCTTCACGGTTGAAGGTGGAGGCAACTTTGCGATAACATCGACTTTAGCACGGTCAACTTCAAGACCGGCTTTCGAAATCTTATGTCCAAGCACGACGCCTTCTATTACCATAAAATGGCATTTTTCCCAATTTAGAACAAGGCGAGTGTCTTCGCACCGCTTTAGCATACGTTCTAAATTGGCAAGGCAAGAAGAGAACGAATCCCCGAAGACCGAGAAATCATCCATGAAGACTTCCATGGTTTGTTCAACCATGTCATGGAAGATAGCTAACATGCACCTTTGGAAAGTCCCGGGCGCATTACATAAGCCAAAAGGCATTCTTTTGTAAGCGAAAGTGCCATAGGGACAAGTGAATGTAGTCTTCTCTTGATCTTGGGGATCGATGGGTATTTGAAAATAACCCGAGAAACCATCGAGAAAGCAGTAATATTCATTACCGGCTAATCGTTCAAGCATTTGGTCCATGAAAGGTAGAGGGAAATGATCCTTTCTCGTGGCATCATTGAGTTTGCGGTAGTCTATACAAACTCTCCACCCAGTAACGAGACGAGTGGGAATCAACTCGTTGTGTTCATTGGGAACAACGGTTATTCCGCCCTTCTTGGGCACACAGTGGATTGGACTAACCCATGGTGAATCCGAAATAGGGTAAATCATACCCGCATCAAGAAGTTTGATAACTTCTGTTTTGATGACTTCATGGATTTTTGGATTCACCCTTCGTTGGCTTTGAATAGTGGGCTTATAGTCGTCCTCCATGAGAATTTTGTGCGTGCAGAAGTGAGGATCAATTCCACGAATATCCGAGATTTTCCAAGCAATAGCCTTCTTATGAGCTTTAAGCACGGCAACGAGGCGAGTCTTCTCTTCATCTTTCAAATCCGTTGCAATAATGACGGGCGACGTCTTGTTGTCGTCAAGGAACACGTACTCGAGATGTGGCGGCAACTCCTTAAGTTCCAAATCCGGAGGATTTTCGACGGGAGGCGTTTTCAAAGTCGGAGTATCGATAGCAATGACCGTGGAAGATGGAGGCGAAGGATTGTCTTCGGTGAGAAGATTGTCAAAGAAACTCATATCTTCATCCCCCTCGGTGGGAGAATCATTAGTAGCTAAATTCACATCTCCCATGGTATCTTCAAGATTGTTCCAGAATAAATCACTATCTCCAAATAGAGACAACGATGAATCAATGGAGGACACGGTCTCAACAGTGGGAAGAGAAGTAGGAATACTTTTGCAAGCATCATTAAAGTGTTCTTCACAAGCCTCATCAAGAACGTCAATACAATTAACGCTCTAATATGAATAAGGCTGTTTAGACAACTTTCCCATGTTGAAGACTACTTTGTCGTCACCCACTCTCATGATAAGCTCTCCGGCTTCAACATCAATAAGAGTGCGACCGGTCCGAAGGAATGGACGACCAACAATCAGTGGTACACGAGGGTCCATCTCGTAGTCGACGACAACAAAATCAGCAGGGAAGGTGAATTTGTCGACTCCTACAATGACGTCTTCGGCTATCCCCACTGGATAAGCAACCGTACGGTTGGCCAATTCCAAAGTCATTTTAGTGGGGACTAGCTCTGGGAGAGATAATTGCTTCCAAACACTTAGAGGCATGAGATTAATACTGGCACCTAGATCGGCTAGGGCCATGCAATTCTCTACTCCCGGGAAATTGCAAGGGATAAGAAAACGACCCGGATCATCAAGCTTGATTGGCAATTTCCTTAAGAGCACTGCAGAGCAGTTCTCATTAAGTTGGGTGTTGGCAATGTCGAGGAGCTTTTCCTTGTCGCTCAGAAGGTCTTTAAACATTTTGGCGTATTTGGGCATGTGAGCGAGAGCCTCAGCGAAGGAGATATTGAAATTCAGTTGTTTAAACATTTTAAGAAAGTTAGAAACCTGAATATCATCCTTGCTCTTTTGCTTCTCTTTCCTCAACCTGGAAGGATAAGGTATATTGGAAGAAGAGGAAGGCTTTGGGAGTATAGGATCACTCACAACCACGGGTGGAGGAGGGGTAGAAAGAAGAGGTGGAGAAATTGGGGAAGGAGAAGGAGGAGGAATAGGAGTAGGCGACTCGTTCTCCTTAGTCACAACCACCGGTGGAGGCATAGGAAGCTCGGGTTCCTTGGTACCTTTACCACTTCGAGTAGTGATTGCTTTCATCTCCCCTCTTGGGTTCGCAACGGTGTTACTCGGAAGAGTACCCGAAGAAGAGGGTTGACTACTTTGGAAAAAACTAGCCATCATGTTCCTCAGATCATTAGTCTGGCTATCCAACGTGTTTCTCATGTCAGCTCTCAAATCATTTCCTTGCTTGACCAAGTCTGCCTTCAAATTGCGTACTTCCTCTTGGAGATTTCCCACAATCACATCATTGGTCCTCATGTAGGTGGCGACCTCTTGGTGTAATGCAGTGGTGGCTTGGTTGGGAGGAGCATTGTATGTAGGTGGTTGGTAAGCAGGTTGTTGGTAGACTTGATTGTTAGGTGGAGGCGGTTGTTGCTGCTTGTGAGGTGGGATGTATGGTTGTCGAGGTTGTTGTTGTTGTTGAGTAGGGCGGTTAAGGTTTTGTTGTTGGTTTGGGTTGGTAGGAGGAAAACCAGGTGGTGAAAGATAGTTGTTTGAGCGATAGCTAAGCAAGTTACGGTCACCTTGAGGTCTAGCTTGATAAGCAGGTTGTTGGTAGGTGCCATATGCCGCATTCACATTCTCAGCAGGGTAATCTTGGGTGGCGGACAAGTTGTGTAAGAGTGGGGACCACCGCATATCTCACAAGGTTGGCTGACAGCGTTCACTTGTGCGTTTTTGGCGTTGTTGCTGTTGTTGTTGCTGACGGTGTGGGTGACAAGCGATTCAAGAAGCGTGGTGATTTTGTCAAGTCGCTTGTCGCTGTCATTAGTGCTAGCACTAGCAACATTGGTCCTAACACTCTTGGTTTGCACACGAGATTTGTTCTCAATGATGTCCCAAGCAGCATTGGAAGTCTTAGCCAATAAATTACCCCCCGAGGCACTATTCAGTGAATCTTGGTCACTCATGCTTAAACCATTGTAAAAAGTATTGATTTGATGTACTTTGGTAAAACCATGTTGTGGGCATTTTCTTAAAAGATCTTTAAAACGATCCCAAGATTCACTGAATGACTCATCGTACTTTTGTTCAAAGTTTATAATCTCATTCCGCAAAGCGGTAGTACGAGAGGGTGGAAAAAAGTAGTTGATAAACTTTGTTTCCAAATCCGTCCACGAGAGAATACTCTGTGGCGGTTCTTTAGCAAGCCAATGCCGGGCTTGTCCCTCTAAAGAAAAGGGAAAAAGTTGTAACCTTATCACTTCTTGTGGAACTCCATTGAATTTGACCGTGTTAGTGAGTTGTAGAAATCTCTTGATATGGTCGTGTGGGTCATCAATGGTGCGTCCCAAGAATGGTTGAGCGGATACCATCTGGATAAAGCCTGACTTTAGCTCGAAATTGTTGGCGGCAATTGGTGGTATAACAATTGGATCCGTATTGCCATCGACATGAGCTTGCAGCAATTCAATCATTGGGCGATTATCCGGAAGGTGCTCATTGTTGTTGTTATTGTTCATGTTGTTGAAAGGCGGATTGTTGTTGTTATTATTGTTGTTCGAAGGTGGTATGTTATTGTTGTTTTGTACACCAGCCATGTCTAAGTTATCGAGAGGCTCGGGCTCTTGATAAGACGTGGATCGAGTGCGCATACACCTGCAAAAGAACGAACAAAGAAAAACAAAGCAAAAATATTTTTGGTTTTTATTGTCTTTTTAATTTTTAGGATTTTTGAAAATTTTATATTTTTTAGTTGTTTTTGAAGATTTTTGAAAAAGTAACGTTCACGGGGAACGGATCCCAAAATCCAAGTTCTCACAAAAAACTTTTGATCTTAACGAGAAGAGCCGGCAGCGGCGCCATTTGATACTAGATATTTTGTATAGGTTCTGATTAAAGTTCTCTCGATATCCTCTCGAATTGATCTAGGTCTTAAGTGGAATGATTGTTCTTGGTTACTAAATAAAAGGGTTTGGTTTTCTAATCTAATAAAAAGTGGAAATGAAAGTTTAAATCAAAAACAATTACTTTAATTATAATTAACTAAGACTTGGTTTAAAATTTAAAGTTCAAATTAAAATTAAAGTTAAAATGTAAATTGTGAAATATGAGTAAAGAAACAGTAAAACAACAACAGTAAAACAGTAACTTTAAAATACCCAAAGATAACTGATTCGGAACTTTAACCTTGGTTCGAAACTATCTGATTCGGAAGGTACTATTCACTCATCCGGAACTTGCTGATTCGGAAGTCTGACAATTTATTCGGAAGTTTTTCTTGATTCGGAACCTTCCGGATGAATAGGTTGATTCGGAACTTGCTGACTCGGAAATAACTGGTTCGGAACTTTCTGCTTGATTCGGATGTTTCCGGATGAAGGTTGATTCGGAAGTTTTTCTTGATTCGGAAACTTCCGGATGAAGAGGTTGATTCGGAAACTTCCGGATGAAGAGGTTGATTCGGAACTTCTTCTTGATTCGGAAGTTTGAGACTTCCGAATGAAGGTGTCTTGATGCGGAACTTAAAGACTTATGCGGAACTTAAGGCTTGATTCGGAACTTTCCGAATGAAAGCTTCATTCGGAACTTTTAGCTGATTCGGAAGTTATGAAACCCAGATACAGTAGCAGTCACGAAGAACACGGAAGCAATGATTTTAATCAAAATCAAACCAAATACTTAAAAAGGTTTTACCAATTTAAACACAAATCATTTAGACACCATAAGCAACGAATCCCACTAATAAAAACACAAATCCAAACAACTTTTGAAGATCAAATCAAGAAAAATAAAAACTTAAGAACTTGAAGGTAAAGATGAAGATGAACAAGATTAAATGGAAAGATTAAACAAAAGCTTTGTATTGAATGATTAATGTTTTGACAAGATAAACCAAAGATTAAAATTACAAGATTGGAAAGACAAAGATAAAAATCACCAATCACCCTAGTGGTGATGGTGTTCTACGAAACAGGGAGAAGAAAGAGTGGGGAAAAAGAAAAATGAAAAGCTAGTCTAAAATGTGTGAGGGGAAGGCTATTTATAGCCTTGTCCTTTGGTTGGTGAGTGGGCTTTCTCCCGTTCTTCTTGTCTTTTCGTCTTTTCAGAAAAGTTTCCGTTTTCGATTCTGATTCGGGATTTGTCGTCGATTAAATTCAACTCGTCTTTTAATTTCTTCGTTTAATAGACTTGAGTTTCTTCGACTTATATAAATCTTCCATCTTTGGTCCTTTTCTTCGATAAATCTTCGAATAGGTCCAGTGACTTCAAATCTTTTGCATCTCTTGGACAATAGACTTTATGTTGAGTCTTTTTCTTCAGTAAAACCCGTGCAATCCCATGTTTTCTTCAATATTCATCCGGTTGGCTCTGAAAACACAATAAACACAAAAACCACGCATAATTCCAAACAAATGATATTAAATACGTGTTTTGGTCTTGTTTTAGCCCGAATTAAGTGGTAAAAGGATGGGTGTTTACACACCTATCAGTAATAAAAACTAAACTGTTGTTAAGTTAACCTGCTAGAGCAAGTCAAACAAGTCACCGGTACACACAATATACGAAATCACAAAGTTTAATGATAATATAGGAAAAAAAGAAGATGGCTACATAGAACGGTAAAAGGTGTCAAGTTAGATGCATTTTTAAGTCATTAGCCCAAGAGTAATAAACCATACCTTATCACTTTCATCCAAGAATGTCGTGAGTTCATCTAGCAACAATACTTTACATTCTTCAACCAACGCACCAGCGATTGCAACCCTTTGTTTCTGACCTCCGCTGAGAGCTTGTACTGGTCTCTGAACACATTAAGCAATTGAAACTTAGTATATTAGTAAGGGATAAGTAAGTAGTATGAGCTAGCATACTTGACTCAGACAGCATTAAGCTTGTCTGCTTCCTGGTGGGATCTAAGCCTTCTGGACCAGGCCTAATTGAAGAATAAGCCCTGAGGCAGAGTCAAGCTGATGGGGTACGTCATAGACGGGTCAGGCCGAACATTGAGCGAGAAAGGAGACGGGATGATGGCACGGGGGTTACTTAGGTGATTACGGACGGATCGATAGAGGGGTGAGGGAGCTATATTACAAACAGGGTCAGATTTCTCGTATTCAAGACGGAACTAACAGGGAAAGGAAGTACATAATCAGGTGTCACCGACCCAAATATCTAACCCAAAAGTGAGTGTTTTGCCCATTACTAATTTTTCTTTTTAAGCGGGAAGGATTCCATGGATGGAGCGATCATTTTTTTAAGTTCACCATGTGTTTCCAAGGACCCTAGGGCAGCTTAGAAGTGGACGGGAGATGGAATCCACTGTGGTTAACATGGATGGAGCGAATTATTTACACCGTGTGGCATTAATGGTTAAACCATATTTGTATGTATGGAAGTGTGTAAGTTATCTGTCTTAAGTTATTGCTTCAACATTTAATGTTTTCATTTTTGTCCAACAATGTCCGAGTGAATCAGATATTGTATATCCATTGAGCGTACTTATGGTTAACATACAAACGAACCCTTATTGTATAAAAAGACAGGACATGTTGATCTGTTACCTGCAAATGATCATACATGCCCACAGCAGTCAATGCTTTTGCAACTCTTAGTTTTGTTTCATCATTGCTCAGGTTGAATTGTCCAAGGCCAAACCCCACATCTGCTTCCATAGTAGACCTCATCACCTAATTTGAGATCATTAGAAGTATGAATATGAGTACTCTTCACATAATGCACGTCTATATTTGACATACACAATCATAATTAAAGACAACTAAAACAGATGTCGTACATATATAGTCATATAAAAAGAGCATTTACGGACAATCATATAGACATAAAAAAGACGACTTACTTGGTGATCTAGATTTTGGAAGGCGAAACTTTTAGGCTTACTCACATACATGAAACCATCTGTTGGGCTTAGTAGACCAGCCAATATCTGCACAAAAAGGAGCTCCATGTCACATTGTAGCACAACCCAAGATGTGCAACTTAATACATCATAAATCACAGTCCAAATGACGCATCCAACGTTATTCGTAATAATCTCATTTGATCCTAAAACTAATCAAACTATAACTTTGATACCAAACAACAAGCGTAGTACTAACTGATATGCACCATTATATTTCAAGATATTAAAGAAACCAATTACTTTTTAAGATTATTTCAGCTCACCACAATCATAAACATACGCTAAGATTCTTGCTCATGTAACATAATCACAAAAGAGTACAATTTTATTAACCATTAAAACTACAAAATGGCCAAGTCAGACTATGTACTTTCGGAGCCGACATTTGACATACAATCTTCTTCACCAAAGTCTACCAATTCCATACATTTCGTCCAGTTGAAAGAAACCACGAACACTCTTTCAGCCATGTAGGATCTTTTTACTCTCAAAGACTATTTTCAAGTTCGTCACAAGCAAAAAACTTTACGAAACATAAAAAGCAATTCTAAAGCTAGTAAATTACTCCCATATTACTAACAAACGGGTCTAGGCTATAAATAAGCATTCTCCTTAACTTCATATCCATGTATATAAAAGGGGGTGCTTGTTTAAGCTTATTTTTGGGATTATAAGCTTACATGATTTTTCCTTATGCTTCATAAGCGTATGTTTCGGTGGTTCATAACAACTCTTAAGCGGTGACGCCAACTGTTCGAAAATCATATTGTAATATATACTTCACAAAGTTCATTCATGTATCAATCGATAAATGAACGATTCATACAAAAAGTAAAATCTACATACGGACACCTATTTCATGTTCAATCGTTAATAAATGATTTTGGATAAAAAGAAATACGAAATGATCTTAATGAGAGTTTATAAACCCTCGCCTAAATTCTACTGTTCATAGTCACACCATTACATTTTGGCTCTTAATTGCAAAATTTTCAACATTATTACTCCTGTAATTTTAACAATTTAACAAAACTCCATTATAGAAATATGATTAGTTTTATATAAAAATGGATTTGAAGAGGTTTAAGATAGTGAAGATAATCTGTTTGATAAAACATTTTAATAAAAAATGAAAAAGTACCTTGTGATAAGTTGGAAAGAGCCAAAAGGACCATGGATGTTCATTTTGTTACATCAAATGAAAAACATATGTTTAGATGTTTGATAAGGGTGAAATAATGCAATTTGCCAACTTAAGTTTTAGTTCTTTTAATGAATAGTTTTTAGCTTTTTATTGTTCTTATGTTGAGCAAAACTAACAGAAAGAACCAAATAGACAAAATCTAGCTAAACCAAACCGACCGAAACTGAATTGACTATTTTCAGTTTGTTTTCAGTTTTGTATATTTATGATTTTCGGTTTCGATTTTGCTCGATTTAGTTTGGTCGAGTTAAAACCAAAATCCACGAGGTTTGAGCCCACCACCACACAGACTCAATCCACGGGGTTTGAACTGACTGTTTTAACGAAAATATGTTAAAATACGCCTATTCGGTACAATTTAGTTTCGGTTCGGTTTTTGGTTTTGTTTGAGTTTACTTCGATTCGATTTTCGGTTAACGCTTTTTTCATAATCGGTTTTTACTGTTCGTTTTGTCAGTTCGATTCGGTTTTGAACCGGTTGCTCGGCCCATTCCGAGCTGTATTAACTCTCACGAGACCAGTTTGCCACCTAAGTATTTGAAACTTAACTTATTTAAACAAATTAAATTTTGAAACTTGAGAAAAAAAAAAACATTTTCTTCAAACGTCTTTAAACCATGTAAGTAAGGTGATGAGAGCAAAATGGAATAAGCCCAAACATAAAACAATGACCCATACAAATCAGCCCAGCCTTAGATATGTGACTCATATATAAGAGTACAAAACCCTACATTACATTACTTGCAGCCACAAAAACACCTACCTTATCTTTATTTTCGTATTCTGAGTTGTTGACCAGGATCTTTGAAGATAAACAACCGAAATCCAAACCTAACACATCTCTTTCTCTTCCTTTTTCAACACAAGCAACCGAATCACAAACCTACCTTTGTTATATAAATCTTTGAGTTTTTGACCAACCGCCATGGATTTTGGTCGTGTGTGGCATCTGGCATGGCGTACCTTTTGGAGGAATTTTTTCGGGCTTAGATTATTTTCATATACGCAGCCTTTGTAAGTTCCTCTTTGATCTTGGTTCAGATTTGATCACTCGTAGCATGCTTGGAAAAAAGAACACAAAACTAAAAGTAGAATAATAGAATATAACTGTAAAACTATTTTATAATCATATTGGATGTTTTTTTATGTGCAGAGGCTTCTTTGACAAACTTGCGAAAGATGGGAAGTTCCAAACTTTCTATCAATATCTGCGCAAAGTTTATCTACAAATCTAGCAAAGTAGACGAGGTACTACTGCTAAAAAATAGATAATGGATCAACATCATCAGACTTACCTTAGCCTTATTATAATCTGTAGTGTGTTTATATCAGATAGTCCTAACTTGGTCGAGATTAAGTAATGACCTCCTTTTATCCTTGTAGCTCATAAAAGAACATGGGAAAAAAGTTCAATAATTTCGTTTTTAAGGTCAATATATTGCTTCGTATTCCAGGGGTCATTCTGTGCCAATAATAGTCAATAATAGCATGTAGTTATGGGTGGTGCATTTTTTGTGCAGGCAATTGAGACCTTGCAGTTACGCTGTGAAGCATCATGGATGCTAGTATGTTCTCTGATATAGTAAGAGTAAGAGAAAGAGAGGTTCCGAATAATTACTTCTCGGAAGATAGTGTAGTTGGCATCTTCAACAAGGCAACTGAAGATAGTGCAATCTTGCTGAAAATAATTCATCAGCACGCTACACACAATGTGGATATCACACTCAAGACTTTTATTGACAAATGGGTTTTGGAACGCATTCTCTAACCGACCTAAAATCACTACCCATGACTTTATAGTTGTTTTCGGTTTGAAAGTGGTTTAGATTATCTTCATAAAGAGTTTGTAAGTTTCTTTGTTTGCTCCTTCTCAAATTTCGAAACTTAGTTGGTTGGTTAACCATAGTACATCATACATACAATAATATATTAGAAAGGTTGTCATGATATTTCAAATTTTCAATGATTGTAGTTATTAAATTTTCATCGTCCCATAGTAATAGCATTATTTGTTTAAACTGTGAGTTTGGTCATTTCAGCAATTGTATTTGGCAGCCTTAACCATAGTACCAGTTCTTAACATTGTACCAGCCAACAGTAGCTTAGAATCAAATTGACGTGTATACTTTTTGTGTCCATCTTGGCTCACCTTTTAGCCTATATAGCCATAAGTTGAAACTAATTGAGAAACCCCTTGATTGACTTACCGAATTGTGGACTATATTGTTAGTTAACATGAATTCGGGTCGGGCTAGGTTAACCAGCTGCATTGGAATGGAATTGGTTGCAATTTTGAGATATTAGCTGGTTGATTGGTTGGTTATGTTATTTGTTGATAGATAGTCCAGGTGGAGTAGAAGCTAAGCTCTACTGGTTGGTGAAGGAGTCTTAGTATTTTTAAGCATTGTGTCTTATTTTATAGATTTGATTGAGCTATGTGTAGCAGAGTCTAGTCAATTGTTTTGTGAATTGACTGGTTGAAAGGAGATTTGTCGTGGTACTGATGTACTTTTTCTTGCTCCTTGACAATTACGCGCTTGCGATATACTGTACATAATAAAACTCAAGCTTTTAGTCAGTCCAATATTGGGTAAAGTAGTGGCAAGATCTCAATCTTATAACTGATCTTTTTTGGGTATACAAGCAAGTTAGCACTTCATGCATGTCTTTGAGCCGCATTATGGAATTGTCAGATTATGTAACTTTAGGCATATTAGTTAGTCAATTACTTAGTTTGTTACTTTACTTTTACTCCTCGCTTCGAAAATATCTTTAATCTGCCATCAAATTTTAGCTAACAATGTCCTTCAAAAAACAAGCTTTCCAGTTTGTGACTTAATCTGGAAATATCCTTAAAAACAATGTCCTTAAAAAACAAGCTTTCGAGTTTGTCTATGTTCTTACTACAGGGGATCGAATGGATAATCTTCTACAAGCAAACCATTAGCATAGAGTTATGTACACAGAAGTTGGCCTTTTGACAGCTCACCCCGGGTTCTTTCGTCCACATGTCTTTCTAAAATGTTAACAATAAAGCGTACCGAGGTGAAACATGTTCTTCACCATGTCTCCATTGTTGACAAAAAGACAACTCAAATCGAATCCGTAAAATGTAACAAAATTCCTGACATATGTATATTATAAACAATGTTTCCTATATTTTACCATTTTCTTCATAAGCAGTGTTAGATTAAACCTCTGAACTCTTCTAGACGCTTAGATTATTGAGTGATGGTAGTAACAATATAAAAGCTAAGAACGAACTTAGAAGCATCTTGATAGCAAACTTAACCGGATCCTAAGAAATACTACTACGCTCACTCTTACTTGTGGATGGTGTCATTGCTGTAGCAGAAGGCAAGGCTTCAATAACCGTGTCCGCCAAGTCGGTGATGAAAGTAGAGGTGCACCCGAGAGCAGGGACACGGCCCCAATTTTCAACGCCAGATTCAAGGGCCAACTCCTTATATTTCCAAAGATGCACATTCAAAACAACACAAACTTAACATTTAAGAGAAATTACAATGCATTTGCGTTCAAAAATAGCATAACAGAGTAACAGACAGTTGTATGAATTGGGTAAAAAAGTGAGACACTCCTGTAAACATTTTGACAACTTTTTCAAGCAAACAATTCGGGGTTTTGACCCATTCACCTTTGCGTTAAAATTTTGGTGTACCAGTTTGAACAAAGATAAACTCGTGACCTATTCTATCTCAGCATAAATGTAGTCGAGCTAATAAGGAACTACTATAGTGAGACACATTCATGTAGAGTTAAATACACCAATTGCTAAGCCTCATGTACGTCGCATATTTATCAAATCAATTGCTAGAAAAATATCATTCACAAAGGTTACTTAAGAAAAAATACCTAACGGGCACCGCATTGCAACATAGATATTAGCTGGTACTTCCTTTGCTTCAAGTGCTATTTTTAAAGCATCAGCCTGCTGCTACGAGCAGGGGTGAGGTTATAAAATGCAACATCGAAAGACATAAAATTGCATATTAGTTATCAAAATCTCAACATAAACCAAGGGGGGGACACAACTAAAGCCGTAATATCAGAATAACTGGTGACGGCGAAGTCATGACTATTTAGCCAGCCTAGTGTATGTCGATTAATATGAGAGATACGTGCTTAATGGCTAGTATTTTTTAAGTTTCTTTACAGCCACCTGTATCTTTGAAATAACGTTAAAGCTTGTGACTGTTTGGGAGCTCATTTTTCTATGACATACATGAACAGAACAATAACAAAATTTTCCAACATATTATACATATCGTACCTGCTCATCTGTTATTTTTCGCAGAGGTGAACCACCTCCAATGGAAGCATACCCTTATTTGCTTTTGGGAGCTCTGAGCGTTGAAATGAGTTTACCTAAGGGTCGTTGTAGGAACAGAAACAACCTTGGAAGACGAATGATATCCTGCCACGATACATCATAATTTTAATTTTTAAGTACAACACATAATAACATCATCGCATTACAGATACAGAATAGCTTATAATAACTAACATACCGGATCAGCAAATAGATTGTACAAAAACTAACATACCGGATCAGCAATTGTGCAAAAAGGGCTGAACATCATTTAGTGTATCTGGGCCTCCAAGGTTCAAAAGAAGTACTCCAACTTTCTCCTCCTCGACGTGTGCATGAGATTCGGTACCACTTATAGGATGTGTCCACACCCCTGCAGAGCAAAGTGTTTTTGCAGCTAAACTTATACTCTGAATGGGCATACGCAGTTGCAAGTTTGTGATAGCACTTCCAGTTGTATTACAGTTCCAAGATGATCGACATTTTATCTGGTGTGCATGACTGCAAACAGGAACTTAAAGTTCAATTCTAATAGCCAATGCAACGAAAATATGGGTACAGTGAAGCTATCAACTATCGATGTGTCTCAAACAGTTACTCTACTGAGCTGACTGGAGAGCATCCTGATGGTACACCCATAACAGGGAATTTGGGTGCTGATAGTGATGGAATGGAGGAGGGTCAAATTGTTTAGGTTCGTAATTTAAATAAAAAACATGTTCTGGGATTCTTTTCAACTTCATAACAGAGATCTTGTGACTGCTTTAATGTGTCGTTTGAGACCCAAAACCAAAACCAAAACCGACCTTATTTGAATTCGTGTTACTCGGTTTGGACTCAAATGTGATCAAATTTCCCTTTTTTACTAATTTAAATAGAAAATTTATACTGAGAAAAAAAAAGAAAAATCTTTACTTTGATCTTCTTCAAGTATGCATAGCCTGTTAAGGAGCTTTTTCGCCTTTTCGGTTCAGAACAGTCCCACGGACACTGCATCTTTCAAATGTATTTGGAATCTGCCATCTGATTTCCCAGTGAAACTTTGCAGCATTTCGTGTCAGCAATCTCATTTTTAAATCGACTATCTTTTCCCAGGAATACCACCACACGTTGAGGGATACACTTCAGGTTGTGAGAAATTTATGCCACCACCACATGCCGATTCTGATGTCGTCCAAAGATACTATGTAACTCCGTGTTTCTCACAGGTTTAGCTAAGACAAAGATTTTCTCACAACCTACTCAAGAGCCGCTGCAGGTTGATTGGTATTCACATATTCAACCATCAATCGGGACCTCCAAGGACGAGGTTCACCACAATGCTGTGCTTATTGGTTGGTGGAACTTCTGTGGGCCATGGTGTTACTCATTTTTTTGCAGAACATTGTCTAATGTTTTTGCAGAACATTCTCTAATGTTTTTGCTAAACATATGATGTTCACAAACACCGTTTGTTCCACCTGAAACTTCTTCAAATTCCGGTATGAGCTCAACTTTGGCGCTCTACATATGCAACCTCAATCCATCCGCTGGAATATCAGGCCACGGTTTTCCAATGAGTTCGATCAGAAGACTTCTTTAGAAACGACTGCAGTTAAGTAGATCCAAACAAGGAAGTAAAAGAAAAACAACCGTAAATTGCTACCACGACTGAGACTGAGGCACTTTTACATCAACATTTTTTCTGCAAATGTGCAGCTTAAAAGGGTGTTTAGCTGGACAAACTCCTAGGCTTCATGGGGTAAATGTATTAAGTCAAATTGTAGACTATGTTCTCGATGCTTGGAATGTAAAGTTTCAACGTGGTTTAATTTCTTAATATGATTTTCCCCGCAGGTCAATGACAACGCAAGTGCACCAGATCACAAATACACATAAGACAGTCATATGTAGCTCCGTATCAAAACTATACTTCATAGCACCAAATATTAAAAATCATCTCATATTAAACAGAGAAATCGTGGTGTCTCATCTCATAAGAAACATTACACAAAGTATGACTTAAAATTCAAATTCACAAATTCCGTCTCATTTCAAAGCTTCACTCACAACCGTCATAAGAGGACACGAACCTGGAGTCCTCAGTAAGCCTGCAATTAAAACAGTACAAAACCTTCAAATTCCTAAACGAGCAAAATAAACTTAAAAACCGCTTCAAAAGGCAAAACTCAACAAAACTTGTGGACTGTTTAGGTACTTACGGTCCTAACGCGCATGTCAAAACTCAAATGCCACATTTGAAATTCTGTTAGTGAGCTCTCCACCCTCTTGAAACACTCCAGCTGATGTCGCTATCAAGGATAGGAGAGTTCCATCCATCTGCGCAAATTAAATGCATAAGCAAAAGTTTCACTTTGTAGCAACAAACCAAACCTCAGATTGCAGATCCAGAACAGCTAATAACAGTAACAAACACTGACCAACTTTCACTACAAGAATCGAAATAGAACCCGGATAAAAAGGTTATAAAAATGCAAAACCACTATCAAGCGAAATGAATATAATAATTGACAATAAGAACTAACAGGAGAGCATTTTTCACACTATTATCCTCAAATCTGATAAAAACAAAAACCAAGAACATGCAAAAACAGTCTAAGCTAAGAGAATAAATAAACCAACTTCGGACCTGAATAACAATGTTTGATATGGTACATAACGAAATCTGGTTGTCTCGTACTTAAATCAAGCATATTTTTAAATTACATTTTAAAAACAATAAAGATACTTTATTTTCTGTAACGCTACAGTTTGGGGACCGAAACAGCACCAAACCAGTTTTAGTTGGTTCGGATTTAGTTTTCCTGCTCCAGTCAGTCGTATCCAATAAAAATAACTACAAATATACAATCACTATTTTATGCAGGTAAGGCAACAAAGGAAAGATAAAAGGCAGTTTTATATGATTCTTTGTTGGCATAATATTAAGCAGCATGAACTCTTGAAATTTTGAAATTGCTTAAAACAACCACAAGAATGGGCACACGTCACTCAAATCAAGGGCAAAATATCCATTGAGGGTACTGAAACAATGAACTCTTTCTATTGAAGCTTTTTTTCATCAGAACGAAAGTCATCCTCAATACAGAATCGACTATGACGGTACTCATACAGATTAGCAAGAAGAGGATGGAAAGTACCTTGAATTTTAGCATCCATCTTTTTCTCCTTTATGTGCTCGTCATTGAGACGCTTCAAGAACGGAAGAACATGTAGGAAATAACAGAGTATTGGACTTTGTGATCAGCACTATGTTCAAACTTTATCTTCTCTTTGACCTACAAACCACCAACGGATTCAGCATATAAATTATTAGGGACGTGTTTTGAATTGCTTAAAAAACTGCTAATCTATTTATCCAGTTTTGATGCAGCAAGCACTTTCGACTTCTGAGTGTTTGGATGGAAACAAGCTGAGTTGCTTATCATCAAAATTATGAAAGTCAAAAGTTGGTTATCTGACTATAGTGTTCTGTTACAAGAGATGCAAATGCAAACACCATCTCCTGCCTTACCAAATGAGCAGGTAATTGCTAGGCTTGGTAGTTATGGAGTGCAAAATATGGCAGAGCTCTTGTCCATCTTACTTAATGTGCCTATCAAGGTCATTAGGACGATTTAAACGGAACAAAACTAATTACCTAAATAGGTACAATCGACCTGATTTGCCGCTTAGACATGCTTGAGTAAGTGAATACTTTTTTCACTAGATTATATACAATAATGAGTCGAGCTGAATATCTTAAAATGATTAAACTTATGATGGACAAGTAAACGTACCCTTACAGTTGGAGAAGTCAATGTCAATACTTTGAGAGGAGAGTCTTCAGTATTAGTATCAATATAAGTACAAGTATCAATGTAAGCTTCAACAAAAGACGAAGGTTCTTGGGTAAAAGAGTAGTCAGAGTACTCAAGTCTCTTATTATCATCAATGTAAAGGTATTCGAGTTTAGGAGATCAATCACAAAATATGTTATATATCCTTAATCTTTTCACCACACCTGCAACTAAGCATCTGCATATAACCGAAAAACAAAAGGAGGGAATGATTAAACTCAATATATATTTCTCACTTCATTTAGCAAATCCAAATTATTGAACAAAAATAACTTTATCAAACAGTAAACACAAAACTAATAGAAAAAATCACATACACTCATTTAAATCCGGGAACAACATGCAAAGATCATAATGAACAAATCTCATTATAAAAATATTCAAACTTTAATTAGTTAAACAAGGTAATCGAGACTCTAACTTTAAGAAATTAAACTACACTCTAAAACAGATTAAATTTGTTCAAATATGATTAACAAACAAACTAACCGATCAAATATGAGATTGAAGATTATACAAGCTCTAAGAGTGATCTTAATGGATACAAAAATCCAACTGAAAGCCAACATACAGATCTTTTCACATGAAATTCTTGACCATACATTTTTGCAATCCTATAAAAACTACAAATCTAGCGAGATGCATATATTCATTAGAACCATATAATTAATTATCAAATCTAAACAAACAAATCTGATAATGAAATCAGTTGTAATGTCTTCATCCAACAAATCACTCACATGGAAGCTTGGTTATATAATGGGGTCTTATATCACACGGTATGCTTTATGTATTCAGTTTAATCAAGTAATTACCTGCTTATTAAGGTTCACAACCGGCTGCTGTTTGTTCCCAAAGTAGCTCGTTCAAGCTGAATGTTAACAAATGAAAAGAGAAGGTATACTTAGATTCACATTTAAAAGTATGTAATATCACATTCAGATCATCAAAGTGGTAAAAAAACAATGAGTAAAGTACTATCTGAAAATGGTTATCATTACGATTTTAACTTTCCCTAGTCAACACTATGCAACGAAATATAACACACAATAATATAACTTAAAAAACAGATTTAACAACTAGTACTAGCAACAAAGAGTGTTGAAATGATAAATGATTGCATAGACATCGATGAAAAAGAAACTTACTAGGGTTGTATTATGAAGATAAGCTAAATCAGAGAAAACACAAACCTTTTCTGCCTTCCACATGGTGGATACCAATAAGAGTTGGTTTCCCCTTGGCTGTAGCTGATAGTGAACGGGAAGCCCACTCTCTTACAGACGTGGAACTGTAAAAGAAAATAAAAATTGCATTAGTTCAAACACCAATCCGGCAACCCAAAAAACTGTTATTAATGAAGACAAAAAAAAAACATATTTGCAACCAATAAAAAAATTATATTCATTAGAACTATATAAAACCAAATCTAAACAAACAGATCTCATAATGAAACCAGTTGTAATGTTTCACCAAACAAATTACAATATATAATAAAAGAAACTTACAATGTTTGTATTATGAAAGTAAGCTGAACCCGATAAAACTCGTCCTCCAGTGATATGTTATGGCGAGGTGGATGATGACATACATTCAACTTCATTTCAAAACTATTACATAAACTAACAAAAGTACAATGAATGGATCTAACTGGTTTTATAAAGATCGAGTTAAACCAACTTTGATGGTGATCGATGTTTTCTCTTTCAAGTAGGAAGTGTGTGTCTGCGGTTGATAGTGAGTCATGAATGAATTTTAGGGTTACAGTTATAAGATGTGTTGATGGGCCTTTTTGAAAATAACACACATTAGCCCAAACTTTTCTATTTGCCCAATGTTTATAATGGACTTAGGGGGTGTTTATTATTGTTTCGGTTTTGGTTGTTCGGCATATTTGATTTGGATTTGTTTGAGTGAATTTTTTTTGTCAATCCAAAATCAAAATGAACTAGTCGAAAATCAAATTTGAACTCGGATTGACCTAAATAATCCGAATTTTTTATTTTTTTATTTTTTTTAAATTTTAACTATATATATTTAGTAAAAAAAAGTCTTTGTATAAAAGTTATTTTTATATTATGATTAAATTTTAATAATCATTATATATATAACTATATAAAAACCAATATATTTACATACATTCGATTTTTTTGTTCGTTTCTCGCAATTGATTGCCAAACCATATCCAACTCGAAAATCAAAAAAAAATTGAACGACGAGTTAATAGTTAGTGATTCAGCTTACAGTAACATCCAATTGGGCAGTATGCAAGCCTCGAATCTTCTCCTTAAGTGATAAACCGCATTTCTGATTCTATTTAATTCGGGTCCCTGGAAGTTCTTAGTGAGACTTGAAATTGAGACCTCTCCTAAAATACATCCTCAAGGTTACCTTTGGTGGCCAACTGAGCTAGCTCGGTTCAGCAAGTTCAATTTGGTTTTGGCAAGTTCAGTTCAGCTATCAGCTCGGTTCGGTTGTTTCCGGTTTGATTCAAGTTCGGTTTCCGCTTTATTCATATTATTTGGGATTTTTTTTACACCATTACACGCATCCTCTTCTTGAACCGTCATCTACAATCGTCGCTGGAAAGGAAGTTGATCAATTTGGTCATTGTGAGATTGTTAATTATTGTCGTTAGAAAAAATTATACTAGTGGCTATTCCAAATATGACATTCTGGGAGTCGTGAAGATTTAACGGGTCCTCGTGTGTTTGCTAAACAATGATGTTTTGTCTTGGGAAAACGAAATTTTTTTGTTTTGTGTTGTTATGTAATTAAGTATTACTAACTACTTGATGAACACCAAGTGAAAAAGAAGCAAGTAAAAAATAAAAGTGTTAAGGTTAAAACTTAAAAGGTAAATAAAAAAGGAACAAATGATCGATCTAACTGATTGATCAAGTAGGAAGTGTGTTAGTGTGTGTCTGTGGCTGAGAGTGGGTGAGTAAGTGATGAACGAATTAGGGTTAGATTATAAGATGTGTTGATGGGCTTTATCAAAATAGAGGCCCAAACGTTTTTATTTGTTGAATGTTTGTATCATTAGTTATGTCAAAAATACTACTGGTATTTTTTGAAAAGAGTTTTTATTTGTGCAATGTTTTTAGAAGCCAAAAATTATCCTTGTGTTGTCAAAAAGTCGAATTTATCATTTTTTTGTTTTTTTTTTGACATAAATCACACTACTACACAATCAGCTTTTACCCACGAAAATTTTCTCACGGAACAAAAACCGTAGGAAACTTGACACGGTATTCCCACGGATTTCCCACAAAAATGACAAAAAAATATTTCGTGGGAAATCCGTGGGAAATTTCCCACGGATTTCCCACATAAGCATTGACCAAATTTTCCGTGGGAAAATCGTGGGAAAGTCGTGACAAATTACCCACGGACTTCCCACGGATTGCAAATTACCCTCGGATTTCCCACGGATTACAAAATTATTTTTTTTATTTTACACATCCGTAGGAAAGCTGTGGCAAATTACCCACGGATTTCCCACAGTATACACATTATTACTATTATTTATCTATCCGTGGGTAATTTACCCACGGATTTCCCACGGACAACGTATTATTTTATTATCTATTCATCCGTGGGAAATCTGTGGGTAATTTACCCACGGATTTCCTACGGACAACATATTATTTTATTATTTATTCATCCGTGGAAAATCCGTGGGTAATTTACCCACAGATTTCCCACGGACAACATATTGTTTTATTATTTATCCATCCGTGGGTAATTTACCCACGGATTTCTCACGGACAACATATTATTTTATTATTTATCCAGCCGTGGGTAAATCTGTGGGTAATTTACCCACGGATTTCCCACGGACAACATATTATTTTATTATTTATCCAGTCGTGGGAAATCCGTGGGTAATTTACCCACGGATTTCCCACGTAACTTAATTCACCCACGGATTTTTCACGGAACTTTCCTACGGATTTCCCACGGAAAACAAATTATTTTTTTATTAATATATCCGTGGGAAATGTGTGGGTAAATTACCCACGGGTTTCCCACCGATTACAGATTTCCCACGGATTTCCCACATATTACCCACATATTTCCCACATATTTCCCACGGACTACCAATATTTTGTGATTTATACATCCGTGAGAAAGTTGATAAAAGTTTATACAATAAAACATACAAATTACATTATAAAGTCGATAAAAAGTTAAACAACAAAACATACGAATTATATTACAAAGTCGTCGATAAAAAGTTAAACAATAAAACATACGAATTATATTACAAAGTCGAAAAAACATACAAATTATATTACAAAGTCGAAAAAACATACGAATAATATTAAAAAGATGATAAACATACGAATTACATTATGAAGTCGAGATGTTAAATTGAATAAATGACAAACTACTACAAACTAATCTTCCCAACGCTATTGTAAAGCTCATGTACTAAATAACAAACTACTCCTTTGAACATTTCGTATACAACGATACCCTATCGACTACTCCTTTGAACATCTCGTATACAACGATACCCCTTTGAACATCTCGTATACAGAAATACCCTTTGAACATCTCGTATACAACGATACCCTATCAACTACTCCTTTGAACATCTCGTATACAAAGATACCCTTTGAACATCTCGTATCGACTACTCCTTTGAACATCTCTTATGCAACGATAACTACTCCTTTGAACATCTCTTATGCAACGATACCTTATCGACCACTTCTTTGAACATCTTGTATACAACGATACCCTATCGACTACTCTTTTGAACATCTCGTGTACAACGATACCCTATCGACTACTTATTTGAACGTCTCGTATACAAGGATACCCTTTGAACATCTCGTATACAACGATATCCTATCAACTACCCTCTGAACATCTCGTATACAACGATACCCTTTGAACATCTCGTATCGACTACTCCTTTGAACATCTCTTATGCAACGATACCCTATCGACCACTCCTTTGAACATCTTGTATACAACGATACCCTATCGACTACTCCTTTGAACATCTCGTGTACAACGATACCCTATCGACTACTCATCTAAACATCTCGTATACAACGATACCCTTTGAACATCTTGTATACAACGATACCCTTTGAACATCTCGTATACAACGATACCCTATCGACTACTCATTTGAACATCGTGTATACAACGATACTCTATCAACTACTCCTTTGAACATCTCGTGTACAACAATACCCTATAGACTACTCCGTTGAACATCTTATGTTCAACGATACCCTATCGACTACTCATTTGAACATCTCGTGTATAACGATACCTTATCGACTACTCATTTGAACATCTCATGTACAACGATACCATATCGACTACTCATTTTAACATCTCGACCTTATCGACTCATCTATTGAACATGTCGTGTATAACGATATTATATCGATTTATCCGTTTGACATCACATGTAGAACGATATTATATCGACTCATTCGTTGAACATGCCGCGCATAACGATATTATGTCGATTTATCCATTTTGAAATCTCATATACGACGATACTCTCTCAACTCATCCGTTTAACATCTTATGTATACCGATACGCTCTAAACTTATATGTACAACGGTAAAACATACGAATCACATCCATTGAACATGTCGTGTACAACGATATTATATTTACTCATGTACAATGATACCATATCGACTACTCCGTTGAACCTATCATGTACAACGATACCCTATCGACTACTCCGTTTAACGTCTCGTGTACAAACCCTACCGACTACTCCGTTGAACATCTCGTGTACCACGATACACTCACGACTCATATCGTGTATAAAATACTCCGTTGAACATCTCATGTATAATGATACCATATCCACTACTCCGTTGAAATCTCGTGTACAACGATACCCTCTTGACTCATCCGTTGAATATAGCGTGTACAATGATACCCCTATCGACTACTCCGTTGGACATTTATTGTATGGCGATACCCTACCGACTGTTCCGTTGAACATCTCGTGTATAACGATACACTTTCAACTCATCCGTTGAACAGAACGTGTAGAAGATACCCCTATCGACTACTCTTTTGAACATCTCGTTTATGATAATCATTATGTCGATTGATTTATTTATGTAGGTATGCGGACGTGTATATACGTGAACATGTGACCATATTGAAAAAAGTAAAAGAAAACGATTATGTATATGGGAAAATCGTGAGTTACTTTTCACATATTACCCACCAATATGATAAATTCGTAGAAAAATCGTGATTAGTTTCCCACAAGTTTCCTACCATATATATCCGTGAGAAAGCTGTAGAAAGTTTTCACACAATTTTCCCTCAAAATGTATTAATTTTGTGTGAAATGTGTGGGTAAAAAAAGGTCCTTTATTTTCACAAGTGGCACCTAACTCTTTCACCAAAAATCAAATTCCCGCCCATCTTTTTCTCTAGTCCCGCCCAAGTATTTTTACCCAAACTCAAATCCCCACCCACCTTTATCCACAACCTCAGATCTCACAGCCATAAAGTTTAAACTTATCCTTTCAGTAATCACCCAATAATAAATTTAATATCACAAAAATCCTCGGATCGGAAGCCGCCATCAGTAATCACCCAATAATCAATTTAAATAGCATTAAACATCATTCCTTTGTGATTCACTACGGCGCCTTTTGCTTCCCTTTGTTGCCTTATCCTTGTTATAAGAGATGGTGTGCTGTTATTGGTAACATAATACTAGAAAATGATAGATTTTACAAAAGAAAGATACAGGGCGCGGATTATAAAAGATGGGAAAATGTGTCACGTTTATCAGAACTGATGATGAAGATATGTACTAACGTGTTTAGCCAAACACATTAATTAATCTTTTGTTTCGAATAAATTTTTTAGAAAAATATGACTCGGGTCTCTTTACCATGTGATAAATAAATCTCAAACATTAATTGTTGAAAAGCTATGGAGCGTTGAGATGGGTAGTTTTTGCGTCTTTATCTTCTGTCTCCGGCGGTGTCTATTACAGGTAAAAAAGATATCAGCTTGTTTTGTTTTATCGAATTTTGGTTGAATTGCTATTGGTGTATTTATCAAATGAAACTCATATCTTACGAGGTGTTTAGGTAAGCTTTACAACATACGCGTATTGGCTCTTTATCACTCAGCTAAGAATATAAGCTTTTAAAACTAGCTTTGCCAGACACTTGTTGTAAGTTTATTTTGCTTTGATAAGACAATAAGCTAGATGGCGTTTGGATTAGCTAAATATTATGGGTTTAACTGGATAGGTTATATTATCTGTCAGTAATATTTGTCAAAACTGAGTATAAAACTACTCCCTCCGTCCCATAATAATAGTCCACCGACCAAAAACACGTATTTTAATAAAAACATCACTTTTTCAGCTTTCTCTCTCTTACTTTTTACACAATTACAATTATACCCTTAACCAATTAATTTAGAACTTTTTTATTAGTTGTAATAATACCTTAAAGTAAGGGTAATATTATAAACTTGATCTACATTTATTATCTATTTTTGGACTGGACTATTAATATGAGACGTCCAAAAATAGTAACATGGACTGTTACTATGGGACGGAGGGAGTATTAGATACCCAAACCCGGCATCATCCGAATAGGGCCAGGAAATGAAGGGGTTTACAATCTTTGGAGCCATTCAAGATTTGAAAATCTCATTATATAGGTATCGACCATCATCCCTAGATCAAATCTACACATAAAGCAAGTTCAAAACTGGTTTAAATATTAGATAATGCCTTTCACAGTGAACTGTATAAGAAAAGATAGTCTCGCAAGAAACCCGAATTAAAAAAAACTACTAGATGACATTTTAGATGTATACTTGTGAGCTCTTTCTCTGATGTGTATTTATGAGACTTATGTATGATACTTGTATCATTTTAACACTTATTATATATCCATTTAAATTAAACTAAAGTTAAACTAGACTTCAAAATGTTTACCTTACACAAATGTTTTTCCTTTTTTACAAGTTATTGCTAGTGAGTCGGAAACGCATTGAACTTTCTTCTAGAACAGATAGATTGATACATTTAAACTCATAGTTACAACACTTATTACATTACCACTCATGACAACATTATTAATTATATCATGGATGTATCTTTGCATAAGATTGAATTAAATTGTGATGTGTTTGGAAGGGGGATAAAAACATTTAGTTGAATGAAATCAATTGACAAAGTTTGTTTCACTTGTTCTACTGATGTACAAAAGATAGTAAAGTAAAAATCAAACTAGGAGACATGGAACAAATCTACTGACACCTCTAGCTATAACCATTGAACTTATGTCAATGGGAATCTTATGTATCACAAACGCATAATCACATAAATCAATATAGTATGACAACAGTGGTGATAGGTCGATATAGAATAACAACAGTGGTGATAGGTGGCAGACTCACTGAAATTTCAACGCCTAAATAATTGAAATAATTTATTCATATTTGTTCTTGGTTAGTAATATTATATCAGGGCTTTATCGCATGGAGCGTGTTTCTTTTGTTCAAAAGAGGGCTCTATGGTTTTTAAAAAGGTGGGATACATACATAAAACCCATTTTAAAATAAACCTGGCTAACATGAGGGGTTCTTTTCAATTTTCTGTAGAAGTGTTGATTGAATTTATACGCTTATCTTAAACTACTTGTCAATTACTCTTTCAGAATTCAAAATGTGTGTTTTTGACATGATTGAAGTAAGAATACTTTTTTTATAAAGCTTTTGGTAACATAGTTGTGAATTTATACCAGTTGTGAATCAGTATAGATATGCACAGATTCTCGAGCTTCTTGTGTTTAGTTACAAAATGTGTTAGTTGTGTGATTGAACCAAGTGCTAAGTAATTGTTTATCTGTAAATTTTCTTTTTTTTTCACGTTTTGTCTTTTGTGTGTTTGTGCTTGTATAGGTTTTCTTGCAGAGGACCCGCATCACACTCGTTCATGTGCTAGCCGAGAGGGCACAAGCACTCGCTGCTGCACAAGGGTTAGCCAACAAGGTAATAATGTCCAGGGGCGGAGGGGATGGGGTTAGCCAGCAAGGTTATAATGTTCAGGGCAGGAGGGGATGGGGTTAGCCAGCAAGGTAATAATGATACCGTTCAGTTTGACACAAGCATATATTTTCCATTAAGGTATTCAATGATCTTTATTATTGTATTATTTTTCATTAATGGCTAAAACAAGTTATTTGTGTTTGGAATCATTCGGATAAATGCATTGAACAAGTATATATTTTCCACATTAAAATCAATCGAATACTATTTATTGATTCATTGTTATTTATTTGTTTGCTTATTACTTGTTAATTGTTGTTCGTTAATAAGTGTGAAAACACTTATCCTTTTACCACTTATTTCCAATAATAAAAAGACCAAAACGTGTATTTTGTGTCGTAAAAGTCGGAATTATGCGTGGTTTGTGTTTTATTGTGTTTCAGGATAAAAATGTGCAAAAGGAAGAAAACATGGGCTATCACGGGCTTTTTATCCAAGAAAAGGAGAAAAGACGAAGTCAAAAGATCAAGAGTGCAAAAAGAACGGAAGTCCAAGGCCTATTCTGAAGATTTATCGAAGAAAAAGTCTAAAGACGGAAGTTTAATGAAGTCGAAGAACTCAAGTCTAATAGAAGAAGAAAATTATAAGACAAGTTCAATTTATATCGACAAATCCCGAGACGACGTCGAGAAAGACAAAGAATTTAAATCGAGTCGAGAAGAAAGAAAGAAGGAAGCAACACATGCACCTCCCCATCTCCTATATATACCCTCCTAAAGTTAGTTGTGTTAGCTAGTTTATTTTTCCTTTTTGTAGTTTTTTCATTTTAGAGAGAGAAAGTGTTTAACTTTCTCTCACTAAAACTTCATCTTTTATCTTTCTTGTTTTCATCAAACCTTTACTTTTTAAGCTTAATCTTGTTTTAATCTTCACCTTTTAATCTCTCTTGTTAGTTACGATTTTGTGTTCATCTACTTTCTTTAGACGCCACAATAGTTCTTTACTTTTGTGAGTTTCTTGATTCGTGTGTTAAAATATTTACAAGTTTTATACGGATTAAGCTTTGAGCTTATCATGCTTATTGGCTTATTTTGTGTTTAGCTTATTTACTTATTAGTTTTCTTAGAAAAGTTTAGTCTTTTTAAAGTTTGTTTTATAAAGTTTGCTTATTTCGTATTTTAAAAGTTTTCAAATTTGTGCTTATTGAGTTGGCTAAGTTTTTGTTAAGTCTTCTTTTTTAGAAGTGCTTATTGGTTTATTAGCTTATTGAAGTCCATTCGAATATTGTGCCATTTCCATCACAATCATAGGGTTTACATATTGCGACGGTACATTCAGACGGGTCATTGTGATCGTAATAACCCTTAGGGTTTTACTTTGCGATCAAGTGTATTTCCCCTTATTCCGATCGTGATTGAGATCGCTCATTGCGATCGTACATTGCGACGGGTCTTAAGGTTATATTGAGACGAAACGCTGCCAAAATTTCATTAACCACATTCCGAGGGAAATTGTATTCCGATAGACTTGTATTCCGACAGAATCCTTATTATTCTGATACTTTGAACATTCCGACAACTTCCATTCTCATTCAGATAGAACTGCATTCCGATAGGGTTAATTTACTATTATTCCGATACTTCAAATTATTTCGATAGAATTTACTTTGATATTCCGATGGTTTTGTTTTCACTACACTCCGACAGAATTCACTTGTTACATTCCGATGGTTTAAGTTTTTAAGTTTTACAAAGTTTTCAAGTTTTAAATTCATTACGTTTTAATTTCCAAAAATTCATTACAAAGTTTTTCTAATTTTAGAGAGAAAAAGTGACAGTTTCTCTAGATTTACTTTTAGCCTATTTTAATCACGTTTCACATTTACTTTTTAATTAGTTATAGACAACGACAACCTTTTTATTTTCCACCAAGAACGACTGAGTCGCACTCTTAACTAGTAATAAATTCGAAAAGACTGGAATAACGAATTTTCATAACTAAGTAAAATCTAGTTATTATTCGTTAATTTTTATGTTCTAGTTTTTACGAGTAGTTTTTATCAGTTTTTATCAGTTGTCAAAGTTTTTATCAGTTGTAGTATGTATCATCACTCATCACATTGATCATTGTATATTTAATTGTTATTACTTGCTATTTGTTCTTTGTGAAGTCAAGTAATTGTTAAAGTTGTAAATGAAACACACGTTTTTGTGATACACTTTTATCAAGTGTCATTTTTAGTTATTGACATGTAGATTATCGAATTATCGAAACATGACAACAATCAAACAACTGATCATATCGCACATCAAAGTGTCGCATTTTATTAAAAAGAGTATCGTGTGTGATTATCTAGTTTTTTGAACTGCAGGTACCTTTGATGTGCTACCGTATGCTGATAAAGATGTCGAAGTTCCATTCACTTGGACAGAGGGTGCCCTAAATTGATAGAAAATGCTTAGATGGTGAAACTGCACTCTTTTGATACCAAGGTAACTTTCCATCACCTGGTATCATTTATTGTTAAACGATGTGTGTAGGTTTATTCACGTGTCTATGTTCAGTTTGACACAACATCAGAAGAGTTATTATATCAGCTGTAACAAAACGACCCATTAGTAGCGTGAACAGGTTTTACATATGGTTGATAAGAGATTAAAATATGAATATGTATTAATTCCAGTTATCTAAAGTTTAGTCACTATATTGCTTAATATTTTTAGATTTGTTGATAAACATGTTTGAAATGCCGTCCGTGATATATTCGGACGTGTAATGGAAGAGTAACCTTAGGATTTCGTTTTGTATCCTCAATGTAACTCCACTTTTACTTGGTCGCTCTATTACTATCATTATGATTAGTATGTTAATGCAACATCTAACCGTACCATTCCTTATCAATGACCGAAAAACCATGCACTTGATTATAGCGATTAAGATGTTTAATTATTTAATTATGCTACTGATGTGAAGGGTACTGAGCCGTGTTTTTTTTACTAGTTTTGCAGGTTGGTGACCAGTTCAGGCGTTGTCCCTAAGATGTGGCCTCACTGACACTCGCGGAAGCTGAACCTGAGACGGCAGCTAGAAAGTTAACATAAACTGCTTGGAAGTACTCTAACAATATGACCTTCATTGTAGTGAGGCTCTACACGAATCAACAACTAAATTTGAACCGCAAATCCAATCTAAAACTATCATGTAAGTGCAAATCCCAACTGACGTGGAAACCAAGACCCTAACTAAGCCATAGTGCAAAACCGAGCCAGAGAGAAACCTTGATTAATAGTCTTTAGTAATTTGTTATAAGTTAAAGCTATTGGGTTGTAGTATGTAGATAACACTTTAAGAAACAGATTTATGTCCCAACGGGCTCAACATTTATGTATCCTGGGTCTTGATTTGTATATATTTTGGTGATATATTAATGGGGTTTATCGTTTCAAATATCATATTTTCATATTTGTAAATTATGGAATCCGGAAAATATCAAATTATATTGTGGGAAATATGTGGGAACATGTTCGTAGGAAATATGTGGGAATATGCCCGTGGAAAATATGTGAGAAATATTGGTTGAAAATCTGTGTGAAAAACATGAAAAATGGTTACTAAAAATTTGTGGGAAATCCGTGGGAAAATGACCGTTGGAAATCAGTGGGAAAAATGTTTGCGGGAAATCTGTGGCAAAAAAACCACTCCTTTTGTTTTAAATTTGGTTGATAAAAACCGTGGGAAAATAGTCAACGCCCCGTGGGAAAAATATTTACCCACGGGGTTTTTAGCAACGGAATAATTCCGTGGGAAATCCGTGGGAAAGGGCCCTTTCCCACAGAATTTCCCACAGATCTTGCTGTGGGAAAAAGCTGTTTGTGTAGTAGTGTCATCCTTCCGTTAATAAACGGTGCATTATACATAACTAGGCGAAGCGGATAATAGGATTAACATAACTAGGTGAGGGTTCGAATAAGACATTCTGGTGTTTAGATGTTATTGCACGACTCGATCCACTAACCAATAACATTTATCTTTCTAAACAAAATACATCCTCCAGGACGGATGATGCAAATATTTTTTCTCGTTAAGTATTAGAAAAATTATATGTAAAGTTTTTTTTTTCCTTTTACATGGATATATGGTGAACTTTAAAAATAATTTTTTTAATATTTTGATTTAAAAAGATTTTTTTTCAAAAAAATTTCATTTTCTTTTCGAAAAACTTCATTTTCTTTTCGAAATTGTTTTTAACTTTTTTCGAAACAAATAAATAATTTTGATGTTAACAAATTTATTTTTTCGAAAAAGTTTAAATTGTTTTTCTAAAAATTAAATTTCTTTATGAAAAAAAGTTTTTTTTTCTAGAAAATTTAACTTAATTAAAAAATGTTAAAAATGTAAATTTTTTCAAAAAAATTATAAAAAATTTGAAAAGAAATTTATTTTTTTGAAAATAGTTTTTTGTGTTTTGCGAAAAGGTAAATTTCTTAAAAATTTAAATTTATTTAGAAGTTTAATAACTTTGTAGCAATTTACGAAAAATAAAAAAGCATCTTTGAAGATGTCTGACTCTACCAATTCTTGTTAAATCGCTATCTATTCCACCATCTCATTCCTATCTTCAATTGGAATAGTTATTTTGTACTCTTTGTAGGCTTCTAATAATTGTGCAACAATTGGTATGCCCCAATCCAATTGTCTTACCATTTCTTCTTATCTTTCTTCTGAGAGATACTGTGATTGAATATGGGTTTCTTGAATATCAGCCTCATTTTCTTTGAAGTCCAACTAACAGTTAATTATGTCTTTATTTCACATTCTTCCAAACTCCTAGCCAGCTCAGCCTCATGTTGAACATGATATTCAATACCAGTACTAGCAGCATCATTCATCTTTCTATTGCCAACATAAATCTTTTTACTACAAGTAGTAGCCTCCCCTAAAACCAGTATTGGTCCCTGGTCCAAAGTAATTGTTGACTTCAATCCTAATACAATTTCAGCCATATCCATGTCTTCTTGATGCTCCTTATCAATTATTCCTACCTACAATTCCCCCTTTGATTGATAAAGAGATCATCAAAAGTAGAATGATGAAAAGATTATTTTGAGAAAGACACTCTAAGTTGTCTAGATGGTTGCTCAAGTTGAATTTCTTGTACCAATCTTCTTAAAGTAGCCAGTTCCTTAGCTTGTGCAACAAGAACTTTAGCCTGATTATTCCTTGTGTGTTATAGAGAAAAAACCTTGGTACTAAGGTTGAAAACCGTTAATTCAAGTTGTGATAATTTATCGTCCTCACTTCCAAGCGAAGTAACCCTTGTTGGTGAACCATTGGATTTAAGTGGGGTCTTATCAATGTTACTCCTCCCCTGTGCTACATCAACCACAGTAGAAGTAGCCTCACCAGTTTTACTAGGCATACCAACACTAATAGTCTCATCTACAACCAAGAATGAAGTAGATGCCCCAAGCTAAGATACTCGGGATATCTCTTTATGTCTAAAACTAGAGGTTGAAGATGGCAGTTGTGAAGTAGATGGAACATCCTCAAGTATGGGAAATGTGGGTTTGGACACAGTTGGGCTTGTTGTTCCATCATCACTACTAGCTATAATTACTTGTAGCATACTTGTTGTTAACAGTACCACTACTCAATTGCACTTATATGTGCTTCTTTTCGTTTGTCTAAACAACCTATATGTTAGGACATGAACCTTGTAATCTCTTTGATGATTTCCCAAAGAATGTCCCATATCATTAATAATGATCATGAGAAATCTTAGATATATCGAGAACTTGGTTGAACTTCTCACATTCTTCAACATATTAACAAAAATTAAATGACTAAAATTGAAAGTTCTTTGTGTAGAGAGACAAACCAATGTAGTTTTAAGATGACTACTAAATTGATCCCATGAAGATCTTTTATGACTCATACAATAAAGAAGATGATGAACCAAAAATCTCCATTTATATGAGAATGTTCTTTTAAAGAACATAAAGGACATGTCACCTGATGTGACTCTAATTACACATCATATTTCCTCGTAAATCGTGCTCAAAATGGCCAAATAATCATCAATTATGCCTTGTATATGTGTGTTTTGTCGTTTGTGTGTGTGCAAATAAGATACGGATATCAAAGAAATCACAAGAAATGAAGCCAAAGAACCAAAACAGACACGAGAAATGGAAAGAGCACGAAAAATCGAGTTCAACGGTGCCTTTGCTTTTTATTAAGCTGACCCGACACCATTTATATGGATCGGACTGATTCCATAATGATCTAATGGACTTGATTTCAAATGAAGCCCAACAGCCACACAGGCCCAGCATATAACAAGCAAGCCCAGCAGGAATTAACAAGCAAGCTGCTGGCCCAGCAGAAGAAAAAATGAAGCCCAATATGACGCAGGCCCAAGAAAAGAAAATAAAGATAGATCAGATATAGCTTATTCCATACGCATCTCATTACATTCCATATACATATTTTTCATCCGTTCTTTTCTTGTTTTCTCTTAGGGTAGCTTTAGTTTAGATTTAAAATCTCTTATCGTTTTTTTCTCTCATATAAAGCTTATAAACTTTGTACTCAGTTTGATTCTTAATATAAAGTTGTTTAGATTGATGTTCCTGTGTTACCGATTAATTCAGTTTGTTCGACTTATGAGATTAGTTTGTGAATTGGAGGTGGTCTGAAGTTTCATTGTTTTCGGGTTTGATTTGAAGCAGGTTCTGGTTTGTGTTTGAAGTTTGTGTTCGATTTGAGTTCTGATTCATGATAGCAGGTTGTTGATGTTTATTTTCGGGTTATTTGAAGTTGAAGTCAACAGTAGTGGATTAGTTAGTTTGTAAATTGTTGGTTAAATTTGGATTGAATAGATAGATAGCTCGGTAGTGTCGAATCAGTTTATGGTTCGAGTTTTGAGTTCCGGTTCGTTCACGTCAAAGGACACTGTTGGAATAGATTGTACAAGCTAGTGATTCGGTTCGAGAATAGTTCAGTTTGGATTCGATATTAGTTTCAGTTAGTTTAGATAAAAGTTCAATAGCTTGGTTCATTTCAACAGTTTTGCTTCGCTCTTGATTTTAAAGTACTCAGTGTAGCTTCAAAGATTTCGGTCTCGGTTCGATTTAAGTACTCGGTACAGTTTTCGATTTCAGTATTCGTTTCAAGTGTAGCTTCAATTTCGAGCTCAGTTCAGACAGCGATAGCTAGCATCGCATCAGCGGAGGTCTGGATGTGAGGGTAATTCTTAGTTACATTTTCTGAGATTTACGTTTACTCGTTTCTGTTACAATTAGTGAACCTCTACTGAAATTGTGTTCAATTTTTAGTTAGTTCGATTTATAGAAGTAGACTTGTATTAGTTCGATTTACATTTGAAATTCTGTTTTAGAATTGTTAAGTGTGCTAGTTAATCTTGTGGTTGGCATTAGAATTTTAGTTGCTGCATTTGAATCTTAGTATAGATAGAGCATTCTGTTAGCAAGTTTGCAACTTTTAGATCACACAGGGGTGTTTGGATTAGATGATTTAGAGCTTATTCTGTTACTTGTTTTGGAATTGAATGAATGTAGTCCATTGAATTTGATAGAATAAGACTAGTTAGCGTTAAATATGCATTTGGTTAATCATAAGCAATGTAGGGAAACTTTAAGACATTTACTTATCAAATTGTGAAGTTACTATACAATTCATAAAGAGAAATTAAGGAAGTTTTAGATAGTGAAAATAAGTGAAATCTAATCTCTTTTTGGATGAGTATTATTACTGGTTTTTTTTTCTGCTAGTATTGTAGCTAATTAGAGCAAGTTAGAATTTAGTTTAATGAGTTTATATTAGATTGTCATAGAGATAATTGCCTAATTGAATTGTTGGAATAATAAGTGTAGCAGTAATGAGACTAGTAAAGATCATTGTTATGAATTGTTCAAGACATAGCTAATTGGTAAGATTTCAAAATGAGTATACGAGGATAAAAAAATTGATGTTCGCTTGGTCATTAGTAGCTTCAACTTGAGTTTGTTATACAATAGAATAGATATCAGTTAGGACGTACTCTTACTGAGATTTTTGGATCAGTTTATTGCTAGGACTATAATTAGATATATTGGGCCATAATTGAGTAAGATAGTGAGTTAGGATTTTACGCTTCATTTACTTGTTTGAATTGCAATTTACATTTGAGAATTTAGCTTAATCTAGTTTTTCTCATTCTAATATCATTTTAGTATAATAATAGTAATAGTATAATAGTAATAATAGAATATTATATTAGTATTTTTCTCGTTTTACGTCAAAAGTAGTATAAATACCAAAAACGCTTTTATTAACCAAAAACGAATTAAGTCGAAACGATAAAATTTGATTTCAATTCGAGTCGAGTCAAGAGAAAAACGATCATATACTAAAAAATCAATATTAAAATGGCACCGCTGCCGGTTCATGCTCGTTACGATTGACGATTTTTCGTGAGACGGTTTGGATTTTAGGATCCGTTCACCATTGAACGTTATTTTCTTGCAATAAAAAATATAAAAAAATAAAAAAAAATGAATAATAAAAACAATCACAAAAGCATTTCTTTCCTAAGATTTGCACCCAAAAAAAATATAAAAAATCAAAAAAGTAATACTTTTCCTAAAGTATTATATTCTTCTTCGTTTTTACGTACATATTATATTCTCTTTTCTAAAAAAATAATATCATGACAAGTCAAGCTGATCCCGAGTATCGTGCTATTGACATGGCTATGAATAATCGATCGATTTATGAGTTGTTGCAAGTACCTACTAAGGGATGTCTCGACAATGCGATCGTGATACCGGATATCGAGGACGATTATTTTGAGCTTAACCCAGATTTGATTATGTTGATATCAGGTCAACCTTTTTACGGATTTGAGGACGATGATCCTTACGCTCATATCCGTCAATTTCGTTCATACGCCAATACCGTCAAATACGCCAATGTGACACAAGACATTATTTATTTACACCTTTTTCCTTTCTCCCTCGATGGAGTAGCCCGTCTTTGGCTAGAAAAGGAACCACCGCGATCTATTTTTACATGGGCTAATCTAGAGTCGAAATTCTTAAATCAATTTTACCCTTATGCTAAAACGAGAAAAATTCGGTTGGAAATTACTAGTTTTCAAGAGTCCAATAATGAAACGTTTACTAAGGCTTGGGAAAGATTTAAGGATTTAGTGCGTAGTTGTCCTCATCATGGATTTTCCGCCTTGCATTTGATTAATTCGTTTTATCACGGGTTGACCCAATACGATCAAGAGTCTCTTAACACTGCTGCAAGTGGGAATCTATACTCTCGGAGTACTAGTGAGGCTTTATTGATTATCGAGAACAAGTCTTAAGTATGGAGCAAGGCCGAAGTATCCGGTACCACATCTATTATCATTAGGAGTGGCCCTCTTTTCTCATATACTCTGAGAGTTAGTGATGAGCCATTGATTGATTCAGATGACCCTATTTTTTATGATTCTTCTAGTCCCCTTTCTCTCGTGACTAGTGACTCTTCTCCTCCGGATTTTGAGGAAGAAGTAGTTATTGAGCAACTCTCGTTTGAGTTGACTCCCGACCCACCACAAATTAATGAGGGGTGTTTTGGGGATTTTCAAAATCAAGGCTTTCCAAATCAAGAACATTTTCAAAATCATAACAATTTACAAAGTAATAATCAAGAGGATTTTCAAATTGAACCTTCACAAATGGATGAAATAGTTGAAATATTTGAGGAACAAAAGAGGATGATAAATGATCTTCATGAACAAAACCAAAGTCTTAAATATCAACTTTTAGAAGCTTTGACACCTCATGTTGAGGCTAACGCCACTACTAGTAGTGTTGTTCCCACTGTGGATCCTTCCATCTCTCCGCCAATAAAGGAGAGACAAGGCCCGGAGATTATCATGAGTTTTACTCCCCCTACGGTGTTGACATCCACATATACATTTATCTCTCCTCTTTCCTTACCTTTTGAGGAAATTCCCAAGATTATACTTGAGCCTACATTGCCCATTGATGACCTTATTCCTTTAATTGATCCTCATAACCATTATAAGAATATGGATGTGTTATCTCATGATTCCGACTATACTTTTAATTCTTCATCGGGATCAGATGAGGATGACTCTCCTATTTTGCAAAACCCAACTTTTGAGAATCACGATAAGGATACTAATGATTTCTCGGCTCCTTCACTCCTTAGTGATGATTTTTATACCCCGAGTGTTGAGAGATTCCATCACGAGGATGATTTCTATGATCCCGTGTTATTAGTTTTCTCGGATGAGCTTAATTGTGATCATGGTATTGATGAGAGGGCGAATGGAGATTTAAAACTTGATATTGATATTGATTTTGAAAACTCGGATCTTGACTTCACATTTGCCTCTTCACCAATTACTTTTGATTCTACTATCGATTTTCTTCCACATCTCACTTTTAGTGAGGATGATGGTTTTCACATTCCCGAGATCGATGAGTTTCTTGATATTGATACACCCGTGGAGTACATATCCGGGTATTTTGATGTGGAGGAAGATATACTTTTTCTGGAGGATTTATTACACGATGATACTATACCTTCTATCCCTCCCACCCCACCCATTCATGATGCTAAAGAGAACAAAGACCCGAGGGTTCCCACTATTAGTGTTTTGACACCTACTTTTTCACCCCCGACGTCTCTTGTTGATTTCACATTTGAGGGTGATTCTTATATGGTTCACACCGAGTTGTCTTGCTATTTTCCCATAGAGGGAACGGTATTTGATCCAGGTATACACATTTTTGATCTATCTTAGTATCTTACTAATGAAATCAAAGGAAAAAAATTTAAATACCCAATATCATTACCTTGTGACCATACACCTAATTGTAAGAGACTTTTGCTTAAAGGAAACCGATCTTTCTTATACTTGTTTGCTATTGCCACTTTGGGGTCTATTTCTTTTAGAAATGGAAACCACGTATTTAACCCGGGTGGAATTTTATGGGTTTTCCTTATTTGGGAGGTTATTTCACTTTATCATGGAGAGTTTTTCTTTTACCGGTAAATCTTTTTCTCTCCATGATCGTTTCCCCAAGTACAATTTAATTCGGGGATCAAGTCAAGCTCATGACTCGGTTACCAAAAATGAGGTGCCTCGTAGGGAGATACCCATGCTTATGATTCTATCTTCTTTCTTATTTCTAATGTGAAGGGCTTGTGCTTTTTCATTTGTTTCTCGTGTTTTGTTTGTGATGTGATTTTAGGTTTCTCGTATATCGAAGACTCTCGTGTTCGTTTTCATCACGTATCACTCGAGTTTCGGTCCTTCATTTGAGACATCCGATATCTGATGATTATATCCTTTACTAACGCTTATTTTTATTGGCATAATTAATAAACGAATTTTAATTATTTGCGTCATACCCTTTCCATGTTAGAATTATGCATTTGACTCTTCTTCTCTAGTATGGGGGTATTAAACCCTTAGACTTGAAACATTGAGGACAATGTTTGGTTTTAGTATTGGGGGGGGGGGGTATCTATCGATATGCTTTTCCTTTTGTTCGTTGTCTGCACGTACTCCGTTTTTCAAAAACGTGCTTAAAATTGCATAAGTTTTAATTTTTTTTCATATTTTAATAAGTGTTTTTGATACGAATGTAAGCTTTTCGTAGGTGCAAATAAGAAAAGTTTTTTACTCGACCGGTTTTTACCTTAGCTCACTCCTTAACCATGTAGACCTTAATTGGTGTATTAGGCTAAGCATCCATGAGTCTCATTATTTGAGATTATAAATTGTGGAGAACGAGAGATGATAGAGTTGATAATAATTTTAGAGGTTAATTCTTCCTTATATGAGTTTTTGTGGCTCTTTCTCCCCGCATGTATATTTAATTGCTTAATAAATGAAGATATTTGCGGTTTAGGTTCGATATTTTAGCTCTTAACCGATTCTTTTATTTCCCTTGTAATTAAAGCGAGAACACATTGAGGGTGCCAGCGTCATGGACTTCCGACTAAGGTGGCTCATAACCACTAAGTATGAGGTATTCAGACCATGCGATTGTGGAATTTGGCCTACTATATGTATCATAAATAAAGAAGAATTAGATTAAAACATGATCTCAAGGAGCCTTCGGGTGTGGGACATGTAGCACAAACTTTGTCATTAGAGCCTTAGGGTGTATGGCATGGTAAGTGTTTAATAAAAATTGCTTCATCATTATTTTAAGGAGCCTTAGGGTGTGGAGTGATGATGAATGTCAATTCCCTTGTTTATGGTTCAAGGAGCCTCAGGGTGTGGATCATAAATAAGAGCACTTTTACATCTTAAAGAGCCTAAGGGTATATGATGTAAATTTGCTAACTCCATTATAAAGTCAAAATGACTGGAGGAATAAATAATAAGTAGTACTATTGGCCAAATTTAGAATCTGGGAATTTATTCCCTAAATCGTGTTAAATTATCTTTCATGTGGGCTTTCTTTAGTGACAATGGTTTTTGAGGATGAGGTTAGGTTCTAAGTGTCGGGTTTACATCGTTTGCCTTCATTTTTGGACTAATTATTAAATAAGTCAGCCTATGGGTGAACGACAATCTTTAAAATCTAGAGATACAACCTAGGAATAATGGAGAAGAAGTTCTACACAAATGTCTTATATAAGTGGCCTTAACATGAGAACTTGTTGTTAACAATGATCTTATTTTTGAGCTTGGCATGGAAAGAGTGAAAAGTCGAGGACGATGAACCTATTCAAACTTTGTGATCCTAAAAGTTATTTTTAAATAATGAAAGCGATACATTATGTTATTTACACATTAAATATTAATAAAATGAATAAATGCTTTTAATAAATGAAAAATGGAGTTGCTTTATACTTTATTCTAGCATTGCGTGAGGACACGACAATGGTTTAGTAGGGGGTGTGATGTGACTCTAATTACACATCATATTTCCTCGTAAATCGTGCTTAAAATGGCCAAATAATAATCAATTATGCCTTGTATATGTGTGTTTTGTCGTTTGTGCGTGTGCAAGTACGGGTATCAAAGAAATCACAAGAAATGAAGCAAAGAGCCAAAACAGATACGAGAAATGGAAAGAGCACGGAGAATCGAGTTCAACGGTGCCTTTGTTTTTTATAAAGCTGACCCGACACCATTTATATGGATCAGACTTATTCGATAATGATCTAATGGACTTGATTTCCAATGAAGCCCAACAGCCACACATGCCCAGCATATAACAAGCAAGCCCAGCAGGAATTAACAAGCAAGCTGTTGGCCTAGCAGAAGAAAAAATGAAGCCCAATATGACGCAGGCCTAAGAAAAGAAAATAAAGATAGATCAGATATAGCTTATTCCATACGTATCTCGTTGCATTCCATATACATATTTTTCATCCGTTCTTTTCTTTTTTTCTCTCAGGGTAGCTTTAGTTTAGATTTAAAATCTCTTATCGTTTTTTTCCTCTCATATAAAGCTTATAAACTTTGTACTCAGTTTGATTCTTAATATAAAGTTGTTTAGATTGATGTTCCTGTGTTACCGATTAATTCAGTTTGTTCGATTTATGAGATTAGTTTGTGAATCGGAGGTGGTCTGAAGTTTCATTCTTTTCGGGTTTGATTTGAAGCAGGTTCTCGTTTGTTGATTTGGTTTGTGTTTGAAGTTTGTGTTCGATTTGAGTTCTGATTCATGATAGTAGGTTGTTGATGTTTCTTTTTGGGTTATTTGAAGTTGAAGTCAACAGTAGTGGATTAGTTAGTTTGTAAAGTGTTGGTTAAATTTGGATCGAATAGATAGATAGCTCGGTAGTGTCGAAGTCAGTTTATGGTTCGAGTTTTGAGTTCCCGTTCGTTCACGTCAAAGGACACTGTTGGAATAGATTGTACAAGCAAGTGATTCGGTTCGAGAATAGATCAGTTTGGATTCGATATTAGTTTCAGTTAGTTTAGATAAAAGTTCAATAGCTTGGTTCGTTTCAACAGTTTTGCTTCACTCTTGATTTTAAAGTACTCAGTGTAGCTTCAAAGATTTCAGTCTCGGTTCGATTTAAGTACTCGGTTCAGTTTTCGATATCAGTATTTGTTTCAAGAGTAGCTTCAATTTCGAGCTCAGTTCAGACATCGATAGCTAGCATCGCATCAGCGGAGGCCGGGATGTGAGGGTAATTCTTAGTTACATTTTCTGAGATTTACGTTTACTCGTTGCTGTTACAATTAGTGAACCTCTACTGAATTGTGTTCAACTTTTAGTTAGTTCGATTTGTAGAAGTAGACTTGTATTTGTTCGATTTACATTTGAAATTTTGTTTTAGAATTGTTAAGTGTGCTAGTTAATCTTGTGGTTGGCATTAGAATTTTAGTTGATGCATTTGAATCTTAGTATAGATAGAGCATTCTGTTAGTAAGTTTGCAACTTTTAGATCAGACAGGGGTGTTTGGATTAGATGTTTAGAGCTTATTCTGTTACTTGTTTTGGAATTGAATGAATGTAGTCCATTGAATTTGATAGAATAATACTAGTTAGTGATGAGACTGCTTTTATACATAGTCTTATCGTCCAAATAGGGCTTAAAATGCATTAAATATCATCAAAATACCCAAATATATGCTTGTGTTTGTTGCTTGTATATTTTAGGTACGGATATTGAGAAAATGACAAAAGATCACAAGAATCAGTCAAAAAACGAACACGGGAAACGAAGCCGCACGATGAACCAAGCCCTAATGAAGAATTTTCCAAAGAAAGTCCTTGAAGATTTGAAGAATTATGAAGAAGGGTCCTCCAATATGGAAGAACTGACACTTTATACCCTTGTATCTTCATAATTACAAGTTTAGTCCCTCAACAAAACTAAATAGTCAATATTGGTCCTCCAAGAAGTCAACAACCAAGTCAAACCTTGAAGAATGAAGAAAATGCCAAAATCAGTCCTTCAAATATGAAGAAATTGCATTTTAAACCCTTGTTTCAAGTTTAGAAAACATTATGTGCCAAAAATGCCAAAATGCCAAAGTTATTATCAAAGGGAATGGAAGTTTTGCTGATTATTTACAATATGAAGACAACAGGGAAATTAAGGGACCAAATGCGCCAAGACAACCAAACCCTCACCCTCCACTCACATCCTGCCACGTCACCCCACCCAAACTATTAGCCAATCACCTTCCACCCTTCACCCACGTCATCTATCCACTATCTAAGTAAATAAATCACATTTGAAAAATTGTTTTTTATTCACTTTCCCACTAAACATCTTAATTAAACCCAAACCGGATTGAAAATTACCCCTAATCCCCCAAGAACCCTAATTTTTCCCAGGATTAATTACCACCAAAACAAAGGGGTTTTAATCCATCCTTTCCAGATCAGTGATTAAACCTTTTGTCATCACTTCTCACACCAAAAACATGAACCTAGACCATCCCATGTTGGTGTAGGACCACCCCTGCACCCGTCCCTTTCCCTCAAAACCCTAAAACCGACAAGATGAACGTTTGGATCACACTACTTGGACCCCAAGCTCAAATGAACGCTCATGATCAACAAACAACAGCTGGTATCATCACATGTTGGCAATTTGACCCAAATTTCAGTCAAACTCAAGGTCATTTTTGGATTTTCAAACCATTAGGGTTTTAGCTTGTATTTTTTTATTCAGAGTACCTAGAATGTTCTATCTAGGCCTATATAAGAAGGATGCGAGTTGTGCATGCCTCTTGTTCTTGTTTTTCTTTTCTTTGGTCACAAGCTTGTAAATCCCCTTTTATGAATGAATGAAAAGTGGTTAAGTGATTGTTGATGAAAAGAGACGAGTTCCATTTACTTTCTTTGCTAATTTAAATTCTGTTTTCCATTCTTGTGTGGTGGTTGTTTAAGTGCTAAAGTTCCAAAAATCAGTTTTCAAATTGTCTGTTTTCAAAGATTTTCTCAAAATCTTTTTCTTCTTTTTATTATTAACTATTTACTGAATCAAAAGCTTCAAGCTTGTAGCTTGAAGCTCTTGATTCTTGGAGTTTTATTTTCTTGGTTTGTTGTGGTGTGCAGGAAACAAGAAGCAAGCCAGTACTATTTTTACCCATTTTCTTTGTCAAACATCTCAGCAAAGATCTGCACAGACCCGAGTCTGTTTAGAGGTGACATACAGTCACTGTTGGGCCTGGATGTAGGCCCAACAAGGTAGCATACTAGTCTCATTTTTCAGTTTTCAGAAATATTGTGTTTATATGATTTTGCATGAAAAATGGTTAAGTGTTTATTTGAGTGTTTAATATTGCTTATTTTGATGTGGTATGCATGCTAGATTAGTTTTAGATCAGTTTGGATGTGATTTGATTTGATTTGCTTTGAAAAAATTCAAATCTGAAATTTAAAGGAGTGTTTGGATCTGGTGTTTAATCAGGATTGGTGTTAAGTTTTTGGGGTAAAATCTGTTTAAACATATTCAATAGGGTAGTGTTAGGTTATATGTTAAGTTTGTTTTCATTATTGGTAGGATTTAAGTCATTTGTATGCTAAAATTTGGATAACATAGCTAAAAAACAGTCAAGTCATTTTCTGCTTGTTTTAGTGCAAATTTTGCCATGAACTTTTGATCATTGCTAGACACAAGGTTGTTTTAGGATTGTGTAGGGTTTATATCTGATTTGGTAAGCTTGTATGCATGTTATGAGACTTTAAAATCCATTTGTGTGTCAAGTGCATCAGCAAATACTCACTGTCACCCTTTTAGCTTAATCAGTAACTTAGTTTGGTCATTTGTGCTTGATTTGTGTGAGAACTTGTTTGTTTTTTGTGTTGTTACTGACTCCCCACAACCCAATTGGTGTGGGGGTGCCATTTGTCCATCAAAAACATCATCAGAAACCAAGATCAAGTCCTCTTGATCCAGTCTTCACAAGTGAAGATATCACATTTTTCTTTGTGTTCATAAACCATATCTGAGCACGTTTTTGGTCCTAAATTGTTTTAATCTTAGTTAATTTGGATTGGATTTGTGTTTTTGGAGTTTAAGTAGTGATTGTGTTTGAGTTTTAAAGTTAAAAAAAAAAGAAAAAAAAGGGTTTTTCAAAAAGGACTGGCCAGGACTCGAACCTGTGCCATCCTCCTCACAACACTCACAACTTACCAGCGTGCCCTTGGGTCTTTTACTGCTAAGTTCTCATTTCATTATTTACTTAAGTAGTATTTGTTTTCTAGCTTATTTACATAGCAGCTTATTCATAAGCTTATTCCAGCTTATTTTCTTAGGATTTTTCCAAGTTGGCATTTTTCTTTGATTCTTATTAGGGTTTAAGACTTTTCATTTAAAAAAGATTATTTTTCACGTATTTAATTAATTTTCTAGGATTATTTTTAGTTTTAATTTTAGAAAGTAATTAAAAAATAGAAAAATGTATTTTAAAAATCTGAAAAAATAGTTTTTAGGTTTTTAATCATATTTTTGAGGTTTACAGCTATTTAAGTTTTCAATTTAGCTTATTTTTGATTTTATAGGATTTTAGGGTTTTTAACCAACTTTAAAATTTAATATAAAATCATTAAATAGGTTTTAGAAACTTTTAATTGCATTTTTTTCTTAGTTACATTATTCTAGATTTTTCGTAATTTTTTAGAATTTTTTTTATGAACTTTGAATTTTTTGAATATTTTAATATTATTTTATTATTAAAAATTGAAAGTTTGATTTTTTAAGTTTTTACATTTTCCTATATTATAGTCACTTAATTAGGAGTTTTGTCACTTTCCAAATATTTTTAGGACTTTTCAATTATTTTCTAGAATTAATTTAAGTTTTAATTGATTTTAATAGTTTTTAAGTGTTTAAAAATAGTTTTATTTGGTTTTAAAATTTTAAAAAATACTTTTTAGCTTAATTAGGTTATTTTTGAGGTTTACAAACTTTAAAATCTTGTTTAGGGCTAATTAAGCTAAAAAGTATTTTTTTAAATTTTAAAACCAAATAAAACTATTTTTAAACACTTAAAAACTATTAAAATCAATTAAAACTTAAATTAATTCTAGAAAATAATTGAAAAGTCCTAAAAATATTTGGAAAGTGACAAAACTCCTAATTAAGTGACTGCAATATAGGAAAAATGTAAAAACTTAAAAAATCAAACTTTCAATTTTTAATAATAAAATAATATTAAAATATTCAAAAAAATTCAAAGTTCATAAAAAAAATTCTAAAAAAATTCCAAAAATCTAGAATAATGTAACTAAGACAAAAATGTAATTAAAAGTTTCTAAAACCTATTTAATAATTTTATATTAAATTTTAAAGTTGGTTAAAAACCCTAAAATCCTATAAAATCAAAAATAAGCTAAATTGAAAACTTAAATAGCTGTAAACCTCAAAAATATGATTAAAAACCTAAAAACTATTTTTTCGGATTTTTAAAATACCTTTTTCTATTTTTTAATTACTTTCTAAAATTAAAACTAAAAATAATCCTAGAAAATTAATTAAATACGTGAAAAATAATCTTTTTGAACTGAAAAGTCTTAAACCCTAATAAGAATCAAAGAAAAATGCCAACTTGGAAAAATCCTAAGAAAATAAGCTGGAATAAGCTTATGAATAAGCTGCTATGTAAATAAGCTAGAAAACAAATACTACTTAAGTAAATAATGAAATGAGAACTTAGCAGTAAAAGACCCAAGGGCACGCTGGTAAGTTGTGAGTGTTGTGAGGAGGATGGCGCAGGTTCGAGTCCTGGCCAGTCCTTTTTGAAAAACCCTTTTTTTTTTTTTTTTTTAACTTTAAAACTCAAACATAGTCACTACTTAAACTCCAAAAACACAAATCCAATCCAAATTAACTAAGATTAAAACAATTTAGGACCAAAAACGTGCTCAGATATGGTTTATGAACACAAAGAAAAATGTGATATCTTCACTTGTGAAGACTGGATCAAGAGGACTTGATCTTGGTTTCTGATGATGTTTTTGATGGACAAATGGCACCCCCACACCAATTGGGTTGTGGGGAGTCAGTAACAACACAAAAAACAAACAAGTTCTCACACAAATCAAGCACAAATGACCAAACTAAGTTACTGATTAAGCTAAAAGGGTTACAGTGAGTATTTGCTTATGCACTTGACACACAAATGGATTTTAAAGTCTCATAACATGCATACAAGCTTACCAAATCAGATATAAACCCTACATAATCCTAAAACAACCTTGTGTCTAGCAATGATCAAAAGTTCATGGCAAAATTTGCACTAAAACAAGCAGAAAATGACTTGACTGTTTTTTAGCTATGTTATCCAAATTTTAGCATACAAATGACTTAAATCCTACCAATAATGAAAACAAACTTAACATATAACCTAACACTACCCTATTGAATATGTTTAAACAGATTTTACCCCAAAAACTTAACACCAATCCTGATTAAACACCAGATCCAAACACTCCTTTAAATTTCAGATTTGATTTTTTTCAAAGCAAATCAAATCAAATCACATCCAAACTGATCTAAAACTAATCTAGCATGCATACCACATCAAAATAAGCAATATTAAACACTCAAATAAACACTTAACCATTTTTCATGCAAAATCATATAAAAACACAATATTTTTGAAAACTGAAAAATGAGACTAGTATGCTACCTTGTTGGGCCTACATCCAGGCCCAACAGTGACTGTATGTCACCTCCAAACAGACTCGGGTCTGTGCAGATCTTTGCTGAGATGTTTGACAAAGAAAATGGGTAAAAATGGTACTGGCTTGCTTCTTGTTTCCTGCACACCACAACAAACCAAGAAAATAAAACTCCAAGAATCAAGAGCTTCAAGCTACAAGCTTGAAGCTTTTGATTCAGTAAATAGTTAATAAAAAAAAAGAAGAAAAAGATTTTGAGAAAATCTTTGAAAACAGACAATTTGAAAACTGATTTTTGGAACTTTAGCACTTAAACAACCAGCAAACAAGAATGGAAAACAGAATTTAAATTAGCAAAGAAAGTAAATGGAACTCGTCTCTTTTCATCAACAATCACTTAACCACTTTTCATTCATTCATAAAAGGGGATTTACAAGCTTGTGACCAAAGAAAAGAAAAACAAGAACAAGAGGCATGCAAAACTCGCATCCTTCTTATATAGGCCTAGATAGAACATTCTAGGTACTCTGAATAAAAAAATACAAGCTAAAACCCTAATGGTTTGAAAATCCAAAAATGCCCTTGAGTTTGACTGAAATTTGGGTCAAATTGCCAACATGTGATGATACCAGATGTTGTTTGTTGATCATGAGCGTTCATTTGAGCTTGGGGTCCAAGTAGTGTGATCCAAACGTTCATCTTGTCGGTTTTAGGGTTTTGAGGGAAAGGGACGGGTGCAGGGGTGGTCCTACACCCACATGGGATGGTCTAGGTTCATGTTTTTGGTGTGGGAAGTGATGACAAAAGGTTTAATCATTGATCTAGAAAGGATGGATTAAAACCCCTTTGTTTTGGTGGTAATTAATCCTGGGAAAAATTAGGGTTCTTGGGGGATTAGGGGTAATTTTCAATCCGGTTTGGGTTTAATTAAGATGTTTAGTGGGAAAGTGAATAAAAAACAATTTTTTAAATGTGATTTATTTATTTAGATAGTGGATAGATGACGTGGGTGGAGGGTGGAAGGTGATTGGCTAATAGTTTGGGTGGGGTGACGTGGCAGGATGTGAGTGGAGGGTGAGGGTTTGGTTGTCTTGGCGCATTTGGTCCCTTAATTTCCCTGTTGTCTTCATATTGTAAATAATCAGCAAAACTTCCATTCCCTTTGATAATAACTTTGGCATTTTGGCATTTTTGGCACATAATGTTTTCTAAACTTGAAACAAGGGTTTAAAATGCAATTTCTTCATATTTGAAGGACTGATTTTGGCATTTTCTTCATTCTTCAAGGTTTGACTTGATTGTTGACTTCTTGGAGGACCAATATTGACAATTTAGTTTTGTTGAGGGACTAAATTTGCCAATTCTTCAAAGTTAAGGGTCCTTTTTGTAATTTTGACAAACTTTAGGGACTAAACTTGTAATTATGAAGATACAAGAGTATAAAGTGTCAATTCTTCCATATTGGAGGACCCTTCTTCATAATTCTTCAAATCTTCAAGGACTTTCTTTGGAAAATTCTTCATTAGGGCTTGGTTCATCGTGCGGCTTCGTTTTCCGTGTTCGTTTTTTGACTGATTCTTGTGATCTTTTGTCATTTTCTCAATATCCGTACCTAAAATATACAAGCAACAAACACAAGCATATATTTGGGTATTTTGATGATATTTAATGCATTTTAAGCCCTATTTGGACGATGAGACTATGTATAAAAGCAGTCTCATCACTCCCCCATACTAAACCATTGCCGTGCCCTCACGCAATGCTAGAATAAAGTATCGTAGCATCTCCAAAATTCATTTTTATTCACTTTATTGAACGATAAACTAGCTACACTACTACTATTACTACTACTTGCGTTTTGACATAATGTATGATTTTCATCGCAAAATGGGACGTTTAGGTTCATAGAATAAGAACACGTGAATGCTTCGTTAGAAATAATTTCGTCGTCCTCGATTTTCACTCCAATTCCATGCCAAGCGTGCAACGAGATCATTGTCATTATAAGTTAGTAATGCTAACACTACTCATATGCCCTAATCACGTACTTATCCTCCCATTATTCCTAAGTTGTATCTCTTATATTTTATTATGTCTTGAATGTTTCACGAGGATACATTGTTAACTTATGCGATAATAGAGATTTAGGTCTAAAAATAGAGTCCTAACGGTGTAACTAAGACCATCAAATCAATAACCCCTCCTAATAGACAACGATGTTAAAAAATTAAGTTGACAAGAAGAATCGATAAACACGGTTTTATAACGGTTTTGAACATGAGACTTATTACCAAGACTTTTATACGCCCCCTAACGGAAAGGCCTTATTATCTTTGGTTTACCTCCATCTTTTATTCAACTTCGCCATGAAGCTTTTATTATGACTTCGGTCTTGCCTTGCCTTTTATTATCCGCCTCATCGGTGGTTTTATTAGCCAAAGACGTATATCCTCACGCTAGAGCGAATTTTGGATCTTTAAAGCTTCGAAGATTAAGGCTTGATTCACTTTCAATTTTGCATAGATTTTAGGCCTTGTGGGGCTTCAAATTGTTTGCTAGATTTAGGTGAGCACTTGAAATCTTATTATTGGGTGAAGCTTTCGATTATTCGGGTGCCAATACTTCAAAACCGTGACGCTGGCGATACCTTAATGTCTTCCCAATTTAATTACACAGAAGCTACTAGAAAAGACTAGAAACCCAACAATCCTAATTAAACCGCTAAGTCAATATTTATTAAGCAAAAAATATTTACAAGCGAAGGGAGAATAAGCAAACAACGAGAACACATGAGTTTTTGAAAGAATACGAGTACTCTACGTTTAGCATAGTAACTTATAATTAACTCTATCATTTCTCGTCCTCATTTAAGAGACTTAGCCTAATGTGTAGTTAAGGAATCAAAGCAAAGTGCTCAACACGCACGGTCGAGTCAAAAATTACTCTTATTCTCGCCATCAGAAAACCTACATTCGTTTCTTCAAACACTCATAAAACATGAGAAAAATTTAAAATTTGGCCATTTTTAGCCTTATTTTGCAACAAAAACGATAAACAAAAAGATAAACTTTGGAAAGCGTGAAGGTTTGGCAAGGCAAGTATCTATTCACCCCCATACTAAAGTTAAACATTGTCCTCAATGTTTCGAGTCTAGGGGTGCAAACACCCCCATACTAGAGACGTGGTCGAATGCCTAATCTAGCATGGAAAGGGTGTAACCAATAAATTAATAGCCGTTTATGAAGTGTGCTAAAAACCTAAGGTTAGAACAATCAAGGATATATCATGGATATTGAGAAAGTCTTCAAAGCAAACGATCGAGTGCTCCCATAAAACGAACACGAGAGGCTCCAATCGTGAAGATCATGATCATCTAAAGTTCACAATTCACAAACAACCACAGAACAAAGGTTGGAAGGGCACAAATCCCCACACGTTAACTACATTAGCAAGCGATAATATGTACATAGGATAAGCATGGGACTCCCCCACGAGGCTCCTCGTTTTTGATTACCGAGTCATGAACTCGACTCGATCCCCTCAATACTAATTATCATTGGGGAAAGTGATTTGGTCGAGGTAGTTCAAGGATTGAACTTCCCTGGCAAAGTAGTGCTTCAACCTATGTCCATTCACCTTGAAGTTAGGACCATCATCTTGAGCTAGCTCGATGGTCCCATACGGAAACACTTGAGTCACGGTGAATGGACCGGACCAACGGGATTTCAATTTTCCGGAAAAGATTTTTAATCTTGAATTAAAAAGCAAAACTTGATCCCCAATGTTAAAAACCCGGTTTTTAATTTTAGAATCATGCAACTTTTTATTTTTTTCTTTATAAATCAATGAATTTTCATAAGCAATATCCCTCAATTCATCCAATTCATTTAATTGCATTTTCCGGTGTTTTCCCGCGGTCTCCATATCATCATTACAATGCTTTAGGGCCCAATAAGCCTTGTGTTCTAACTCGATAGGCAAATGACAATTCTTTCCATACACAAGCTTATAGGGAGTGAACCCAATGGGCGTCTTATGAGCGGTCCTAAAGGCCCATAAAGCATCGTCTAACTTATCCGACCAAGTTTGTCGGTTTTCCCCAACGGATCTCTCCAAAATCCTCTTCAACGCTCGGTTTGAAACCTCGACTTTCCCACTCGTTTGTGGGTGATAAGCCGTAGAAAGCCGATGTGTAACCCCATATTTCCTTAGAACCCTTTCAAATTGGTCGTTACAAAAATGGGTTCCACGATCGCTTATGATAGCACGAGGGGTTCCAAACCGAGAAAACAATTGCTTCAAAAACTTGACTACCACACGAGCATCATTGGTGGGAAAGGCCTTGGCCTCCACCCACTTAGAAAGGTAGTCAACCGCAACGAGAATGTACTTATTACCACGAGATGATGGGAACGGCCCCATAAAGTCTATACCCCAAACGTCAAAGATCTCACACACTTGGATGATGTTTTGTGGCATTTCATCTTTTTGTGAGGCTTTTCCTTATCGGGTTGGCATGCATCACACGACTTCACAAGATCTTGTGCATCTGGGTAAATAGTAGGCCAAAAGAAGCCGGCATCAAACACCTTTTTAGCCGTGAGATTAGCACCGTGGTGACCACCTGTGGGTCCCTCATGGCAAGCTCTAAGGAAGTTAGAAGCTTCGGTGCCAAATACACAACGTCGGATGATTTGATCCGCACAAGTTCGAAACAAGTAAGGGTCGTTCCAAAAATAGAACTTGACGTCACGAAAGAATTTTCGTTTTTCTTGAGTCGTCATACCCTTAATGATGAAGTTACCCGCATGGTAATTTGCAAAATCCGCAAACCATGGGGTAGAAGAATCAAGCTTAGAATTCACTACACCAAGTATCTCGAGCGGAAATGTTTCGGTGATTTCCTTGGGCTCGTAAACACATTGGTGAGGATCTTCCAAACGAGAGAGATGATCGGCCGCTAGATTCTCGACTCCTTTTTTGTCAACGATGGTGTGATCAAATTCTTGAAGGAGGAGAATCAAACGAAGTAATCTAGGCTTAGCATCTTGCTTTGCCATAAGATACTTGATAGCCGAATGGTCCGTATACACTATGCATTTCGTCAAGACGAGATAAGGTCTAAATTTCTCAAATGCATACACCACGGCAAGGAATTCCTTTTCCGTTGTAGTGTATTTTAGTTGAGCCTCGGTCATCGTCTTGCTAGCATAGTGAATAGGCAAGAAGTGCTTATCATGACGTTGCCCCAAAACGGCCCCAATAGCGTAATCACTAGCATCACGCATTAGTTCAAAGGGGAGGTTCCAATTTGGAGCAACAAGAATGTGAGCTTCGGTAAGTTTCCTCTTAAGGATTTCAAAGGCTCGTACACAATCTTCGTCAAAGACAAAACGTGCCTCTTTTTCAAGAAGATGTGTAATAGGTCGAGAAATCTTTGAAAAATCCTTGATGAATCGTCGATAAAAGCCCGCGTGGCCTAGGAAACTCCTAACTCCCTTGACGGTTTTGGGATGAGGTAATTTGGCGATGACGTCTACCTTAGCTTGATCTACCTCAATCCCCGCTTTCGAGACCTTGTGCCCTAAGACGATTCTACTTTTAACCATAAAATGACACTTTTCCCAATTGAGCACAAGGTTGGTTTCCTCACAACGTTTTAACATTCTCTTACGGTTCGACAAACACGAAGTGAACGAATTACCAAACACGGAAAAGTCATCCATGAAGACTTCCATCGTCTTCTCGATCATATCATGAAAAATAGCCATCATGCACCTTTGAGAGGTTCCCGGTGCATTTCAAAGTCCGAATGGCATTCTACGATAGGCAAACGTTCCATATGGACACGTAAACGTAGTTTTTTCTTGATCACGAGGATCGATGGGAATTTGGAAGTAACCGGAAAAACCATCTAAAAAGCAATAGAAATCGTTTCCCGCAAGACGCTCCAACATTTGGTCCATGAAGGGCAAGGGAAAATGGTCTTTTCGAGTGGCTTCATTCAACTTTCGATAGTCAATGCACACTCTCCATCCGGTCACGAGTCTAGTGGGAATCAACTCGTTGGCATCGTTTGGCACAACGGTCATTCCTCCCTTTTTAGGGACACAATGAATAGGACTCACCCAAGGGCTATCGGAAATAGGGTAAATCATTCCCGCGTCAAGGAGTTTAAGGACTTCCTTTTTGATGACGTCGTGAATTTTGGGGTTCACCCTCCTTTGACTTTGGATTGTGGGCTTGAAATCCTCCTCCATTAAGATTTTGTGGGTACAAAATTTGGGATCGATCCCCTTAATGTCGGATAACTTCCACGCAATCGCCCCTTTGTGGTCCTTTAGAACATCGACAAGTGCGGTTTTTTCATCATTCAAAAGATCCTTCGCAATAATAACCGGCAACTTGTCTCCCTCCTCCAAATAGACATATTCGAGGTGAGGAGGTAAATCTTTCAACTCGAGGATAGGTGGTTCCTCAAGTGAAGATTTGGGCTCGATACTCATAACCTCCTCGGGTGGAGGAAATGGGAAATCGTTAAGAAAATCCTTGATAATCGAGAAGTCCTCATCGTTGTCGAGGTCTTCGTCACAAGTACGTGGAACATTGCATTCTTCCAACGTAAAACCACCACCTTCGAATGGAGTGAAGGTTGGTGTCGAATTATTAAGAATTGGATCTAACATAGTGGGATTGCCACTAGTTTCTTCATCACCAAACCCTAAAACTTCTTGTGAAAATTCCTCGCAAACCACGTCGATCATATCAACGAGTTTTATGGTAGCAACGGAATAAACATGAGAAAGTTGAGAATTTTGAGTTGCGTTTATAACAAGTTCCTCGTCGTTGAAACGTAAGGTGATCTTTCTAGCATGCACATCAATTAAAGCCATAGACGTATCTAAAAACGAACGACCTAAAATGAGAGGAACTTGAGGATCCGTGGGGATATCAACGACGATAAAGTCTACGGGATAGTAGAACTTCCCCACTTTCACAAAAACGTCTTCCGCCAAACCACATGCACGAATCGTGGAATGGTCGGCCATCTTGATAGACATTAGTGAAGGAGTAAGATTAGGAAGATTGAGCGACTTGAAGATTGCAAGTGGCATCAAATTAAAGCTAGCACCAAGATCGGCCAAGGCATAGCATTCTTCCATATCTTGAATTGCACAAGGGATCAAAAATTTACCGGGATCACCGACTTTTTGAGGTATGCGATTAAGATAAACCGACGAACAACTAGACAATGGATGCAATTTCTCCTTGTTGTTCAACATACTCTTAAAGTTAGCGGCAAATCGAGGCATCATGACCAAAGCATCGGCGAAACTCACATTAAGGTGCAACTCACGAAACATTTTCATAAAAAGCTCAAATTGGTAGTTGTCGCGCTCTTGTCGTTTCTCCTTCCTAAGTCTTGATAGGTAAGGCAAGGGTGGTGTGGGTTGGGGCATAGGCATAGCCTTTGGAATCTCGGGTTCCAATGTTGGTAAAGGGTCGACCGTAGGTGTGGCATGAGCGGTACTTTGTGGGCTTGAGATATGCTCATTTTCGACCACCACCTCGGGTTCTTCCTCAATTTCCTCCACCGTTGGAGCAATTGGTTGAGGAGTCGGTTCTTTAAGTGCCTTACCACTTCGTGTGGTAATCACTTTCATCTCTCCCTTCGGGTTTGAAACGGTGTTACTAGGCAAACTACCCGAAGTAGAGGCTTTGTTCCCCATGACGGCTTCTAAAATGGCATTAAGCTTAGCATCTTGACTATTAAACTTAAGATCTTGACTAGCGGCTTTTTGGTCAATTCTTTGTTCAAGCCTAGCATGACTTTGTTCAATTTTATTGTTTTGACCTCTAATTTGATTAGCAAAATCATTTTTTAACTCATTTCTCATGTTAAGATTTTCCTTCACAAAATTAGCCAATTCCTTGGTGTTTTTAGCCGTGTCCCTAGCTTGACTAGCCAATTGCTCTTGAGTGTTTTCCAAAATCTTATCATTTGCCGTGGCGTAATTCAAAAAGTCCATTGGAAGTTCTTTAGTGTAAACATTTTGAAGACCTTGACTCGTGTTTTGAAAATTACGGTTTTGGTTTTGATTTTGCAATTGGCTACTACTTCCTTGATTCCCATAGTTGTTATTACCCTTGTAATTGTTCCTTTGATTGCTTTGGTAACCAACTTGATTGTTTCGATAATTGTTAGCATTTTGATTTGGTGGAAAACCCGGTTGAGTCAATTGATTAGTGCGGGGAACTTGACCGTTTTGGTTATAAGTTCCCGCGGCCGCGAAGGCACTCAAAGTGTTACCATCGTTGGTAATGCACTCGGAATAATCGTGAGCTCCACCACAATACATACAAGAAACCTCAACCGCTTTAACCGTAGCATGAGTGGGTTGTTCACCAACTTTAAACTCAATTAACAATCCCTTAAGCTTATCAAAAATCTTGTTCTCCAAATTAGCCTCGATTTGGCAAGCATCAACGGTGTGTGACAATGAAGGCGAAGGCGAAGACGAAGCCTTACGAACACTCGACGTGCTACGAGGACTATAGACCTTAGACCTATTCTCAATGATTAACAATGCTTCCTCGACCGTCTTACACAAAAAATTACCACCCGCGGCGGCATTAAGATAATCACGCTCATGATCGTTCAAGCCATTGTAAAACGTGTCAATTTGATGCAAGTCCGAAAAACCATGATGAGGACATTCGTGCAACATTTCCTTAAACCTATTCCAAGCCGTTGAAAAACTCTCATTATACTCTTGCGAAAACTTTGAAATCTCGTTTTTCAAATGCGTAGTCTTAGAGGGCGGAAAAAATTGGTTCACGAATTTTGAAACGAGATCCTTCCACGTCAATATAGAATTGGGTGGCTCTTTCTCTAACCAAATTTTTGCGGGCCCCGCTAAGGAATACGGAAAAAGCATCATCTTAATCGAGTCGTTTGAGACGTCCTTAAACTTGCAAGTGGCGGTGAGACGATTAAATTGGCGAATGTGGTTATGAGGGTTGTCCTTTTCGTCACCTCGAAACTTGTTGTTTTGAATCATTGACAACAAACCCGTCTTAACCTCAAAATTCTCGGCAAGGATAGCGAGAATCACAATCGCTTCTCCATAACCCTCGGTGGGTGCTTGAAGCAACTCCATCATAGTTCGATTAGCCATGGGTGCTTCTTTCACTACAATGGGTTCGCCAATAGGAGACTCCTCACTAGAAGGAGTGATGAATTTGTTTCTTCGTTTACGAGCACGTCTTGCTTTGGAGCGAGTTTGCATAAATGTCACGTACAACGAGAGGGCGAGCAAAGAAGATTCTTTTTGGTGTTTTTACTTTTTCAATTTTTTTGTGGTTTTTGATTGTTTTTACTTTTTTTGATATTTTGGAATGTATTAGGTAGACACAAATCTACAAATCTCCTCCTTAATCAAATCTCTCGATTAAAGAAGCCTCAAGGAATGAAAACGAACACGTGAAGTGAACGCCTTCGATGACTTTAGAACGATGGTGGAACACCAAATCGTTCAAGAGGGTTTAATCAATAGAAACCAAGAAAATATATATGATACTTAAGTAATACTTTGGGCGGCAAAACCCTCGATTCACTCTCAAAATCAAATACGCACAAGCAAGCGGAGGAAACGAGGCGGCGCGAAGCACTTAAGAGCTTTTTTCCTTTAGGTCGTGAAATACAACCGCCTTATACCCACCTTATAGTTTGTATTTTTCAAAATCGAGCTTCATGAAAGTATTTATCTATTTTTGCCTTTTTCTTTGTTTTGAGTTTCGAATACAATGATTGGGTAATGACCTCCCAAGTCAAGGTTGTGATTTCTAACGTATTTGGAGTACTTGTAAATTTATTGTTCTACGTATACAATATATTAATAATATTCACAAAAAACGAAAAACCGATAATACGCCTCCCCGGCAGCGGCGTATTATAAATTTATTGTGCTACTAATACAAATACTATTATGGCTATATATAAAAACAACAATTGTACAACCAAAACACAACACGCCTCCCCGGCAGCGGCGCCAAAATGATTGTAGTAAAATACGACCTTTAGGAAAAGGTGCGTAAAAGCGGCAAGTATTAAGTGTCGGTTTAGGAAAACCGAGCACTAATGACCAAATAAGTCCAAGTTCGTTTCCCAAGGAGGCAAGTGCGTTGTGTATTGAATTGATTAATGATTTGTGATTGTATGATTAAAAAAGAAAGAAAGAAATGGGATTAGAAGAGAAAGACGGTTACTAAGACGGATTAAACTAAAACGAAAAAGGCGATCACGTAAAACCGTAAATAGTGCAAAAATTAAAATTTTAACCTAAAAATTCCTAAAAATTACTAAAAATCCACAATAATATTCTAAGAGTTTACAAAAAATCCAAACTTGCTAAAACCTTTTAATTAATTAGATAATGACTTTTTAATGCTAATTAAAGCCCTAAAAATCACAATTAATTATTAAAAAGCCCTAAACAAGATTTTAAAGTTTGTAAACCTCAAAAATAACCTAATTAAGCTAAAAAGTATTTTTTAAAATTTTAAAACCAAATAAAACTATTTTTAAACACTTAAAAACTATTAAAATCAATTAAAACTTAAATTAATTCTAGAAAATAATTGAAAAGTCCTAAAAATATTTGGAAAGTGACAAAACTCCTAATTAAGTGACTACAATATAGGAAAAATGTAAAAACTTAAAAAATCAAACTTTCAATTTTTAATAATAAAATAATATTAAAATATTCAAAAAAATTCAAAGTTCATAAAAAAATTCTAAAATTTACCAAAAATCTAGAATAATGCAACTAAGACAAAAATGCAATTAAAAGTTTCTAAAACCTATTTAATAATTTTATATTAAATTTTAAAGTTGGTTAAAAGCCCTAAAATCTTATAAAATCAAAAATAAGCTAAATTGAAAACTTAAATAGCTGTAAACCTCAAAAATATGATTAAAAACCTAAAAACTATTTTTTCAGATTTTTAAAATACCTTTTTCTATTTTTTAATTACTTTCTAAAATTAAAACTAAAAATAATCCTAAAAAATTAATTAAATACGTGAAAAATAATCTTTTTGAACTAAAAAGTCTTAAACCCTAATAAGAATCAAGAAAAATGCCAACTTGGAAAAATCCTAAGAAAATAAGCTGGAATAAGCTTATGAATAAGCTGCTATGTAAATAAGCTAGAAAACAAATACTACTTAAGTAAATAATGAAATGAGAACTTAGCAGTAAAAGACCCAAGGGCACGCTGGTAAGTTGTGAGTGTTGTGAGGAGGATGGCGCAGGTTCGAGTCCTGGCCAGTCCTTTTAGAAAAACCATTTTTTTTTTAACTTTAAAACTCAAACACAGTCACTACTTAAACTCCAAAAACACAAATCCAATCCAAATTAACTAAGATTAAAACAATTTAGGACCAAAAACGTGCTCAGATATGGTTTATGAACACAAAGAAAAATGTGATATCTTCACTTGTGAAGACTGGATCAAGAGGACTTGATCTTGGTTTCTGATGATGTTTTTGATGGACAAATGGCACCCCCACACCAATTGGGTTGTGGGGAGTCAGTAACAACACTAAAAACAAACAAGTTCTCACACAAATCAAGCACAAATGACCAAACTAAGTTACTGATTAAGCTAAAAGGGTGACAATGAGTATTTGCTGATGCACTTGACACACAAATGGATTTTAAAGTCTCATAACATGCATACAATCTTACCAAATCAGATATAAACCCTACACAATCCTAAAACAACCTTGTGTCTAGCAATGATCAAAAGTTCATGGCAAAATTTGCACTAAAACAAGCAGAAAATGACTTGACTGTTTTTTAGCTATGTTATCCAAATTTTAGCATACAAATGACTTAAATCCTACCAATAATGAAAACAAACTTAACATATAACCTAACACTACCCTATTGAATATGTTTAAACAGATTTTACCCCAAAAACTTAACACCAATCCTGATTAAACACCAGATCCAAACACTCCTTTAAATTTCAGATTTGAATTTTTTCAAAGCAAATCAAATCAAATCACATCCAAACTGATCTAAAACTAATCTAGCATGCATACCACATCAAAATAAGCAATATTAAACACTCAAATAAACACTTAACCATTTTTCATGCAAAATCATATAAACACAATATTTCTGAAAACTGAAAAATGAGACTAGTATGCTACCTTGTTGGGCCTACATCCAGGCCCAACAGTGACTGTATGTCACCTCCAAACAGACTCGGGTCTGTGCAGATCTTTGCTGAGATGTTTGACAAAGAAAATGGGTAAAAATGGTACTGGCTTGCTTCTTGTTTCCTGCACACCACAACAAACCAAGAAAATAAAACTCCAAGAATCAAGAGCTTCAAGCTACAAGCTTGAAGCTTTTGATTCAGTAAATAGTTAATAAAAAAAAGAAGAAAAAGATTTTGAGAAACTCTTTGAAAACAGACAATTTGAAAACTGATTTTTGGAACTTTAGCACTTAAACAACCACCAAACAAGAATGGAAAACAGAATTTAAATTAGCAAAGAAAGTAAATGGAACTCGTCTCTTTTCATCAACAATCACTTAACCACTTTTCATTCATTCATAAAAGGGGATTTACAAGCTTGTGACCAAAGAAAAGAAAAACAAGAACAAGAGGCATGCACAACTCGCATCCTTCTTATATAGGCCTAGATAGAACATTCTAGGTACTCTGAATAAAAAAATACAAGCTAAAACCCTAATGGTTTGAAAATCCAAAAATGCCCTTGAGTTTGACTGAAATTTGGGTCAAATTGCCAACATGTGATGATACCAACTGTTGTTTGTTGATCATGAGCGTTCATTTGAGCTTGGGGTCCAAGTAGTGTGATCCAAACGTTCATCTTGTCGGTTTTAGGGTTTTGAGGGAAAGGGACGGGTGCAGGGGTGGTCCTACACCCACATGGGATGGTCTAGGTTCATGTTTTTGGTGTGGGAAGTGATGACAAAAGGTTTAATCACTGATCTGGAAAGGATGGATTAAAACCCCTTTGTTTTGGTGGTAATTAATCCTGGGAAAAATTAGGGTTCTTGGGGGATTAGGGGTAATTTTCAATCCGGTTTGGGTTTAATTAAGATGTTTAGTGGGAAAGTGAATGAAAAACAATTTTTCAAATGTGATTTATTTACTTAGATAGTGGATAGATGACGTGGGTGGAGGGTGGAAGGTGATTGGCTAATAGTTTGGGCGGGGTGACGTGGCAGGATGTGAGTGGAGGGTGAGGGTTTGGTTGTCTTGGCGCATTTGGTCCCTTAATTTCCCTGTTGTCTTCATATTGTAAATAATCAGCAAAACTTCCATTCCCTTTGATAATAACTTTGGCATTTTGGCATTTTTGGCACATAATGTTTTCTAAACTTGAAACAAGGGTTTAAAATGCAATTTCTTCATATTTGAAGGACTGATTTTGGCATTTTCTTCATTCTTCAAGGTTTGACTTGATTGTTGACTTCTTGGAGGACCAATATTGACTATTTAGTTTTGTTGAGGGACTAAATTTGCCAATTCTTCAAAGTTAAGGGTCCTTTTTGTAATTTTGACAAACTTTAGGGACCAAACTTGTAATTATGAAGATACAAGGGTATAAAGTGTCAATTCTTCCATATTGGAGGACCCTTCTTCATAATTCTTCAAATCTTCAAGGACTTTCTTTGGAAAATTCTTCATTAGGGCTTGGTTCATCGTGCGGCTTCGTTTCCCATGTTCGTTTTTTGACTGATTCTTGTGATTTTTTGTCATTTTCTCAATATCCGTACCTAAAATATACAAGCAACAAACACAAGCATATATTTGGGTATTTTGATGATATTTAATGCATTTTAAGCCCTATTTGGACGATGAGACTATGTATAAAAACAGTCTCATCAGTTAGCGTTAAATATGCATTTGGTTAATCATAAGCAATGTAGGGTAACTTTAAGACATTTACTTATCAATTTGTGAAGTTACTGTACAATTCATAAAGAGAAATTAAGGAAGTTTTTTATTGTGAAAATAAGTGAAATCTAATCTCTTTTTGGATGAGTATTATTACTGTTTTTTTCTGCTAGTATTGAAACTAATTAGAGCAGGTTAGAATTTAGTTTAATGAGTTTATATTAGATTGTCATAAAGATAATTGCCTAATTGAATTGTTGGAATAATAAGTGTAGCAGTAATGAGACTAGTAAAGATCATTGTTATGAACTGTTCAAGACATAGCTAATTGCTAAGATTTCAAAATAAGTATATGAGGATAAAAAAAATTGATGTTCGAATGGTCATTAGTAGCTCCAACTTGAATTTGTTATACAATAGAATAGAAATCAGTTAGGGCGTACTCTTATTGAGATTTTTGAATCAGTTTATTGTTAGGACTATAATTAGATATATTGGGCCATAATTGAGTAAGATAGTGAGTTAGGATTTTACGCTTCATTTACTTGTTTGAATTGCAATTTACATTTGAGAATTAGCTTAATCTAGTTTTTCTCATTCTAATATCATTTTAGTATAATAATACTAATAGTATAATAGTAATAATAGAATATTATATTAGTATTTTTCTCGTTTTACGTCGAAAGTAGTATAAATACCAAAAACGCTTTTATTAACCAAAAAAGAATTAAGTCAAAACGATAAAATTTGATTTCAATTCGAGTCGAGTCGAGAGAAAAACGATCATATACTAAAAAACCAATATTATCACCCATATATCCAAGTGCCTCCATACCATCCAAGATCTTAGTATTCATTAGTGTAAAGAAACCATCAAAATAACCCAATCTTAGATGTTCCCTAACATGTGTTTCTGACACAACTAAGTCTTCTCCATTAACAGTCGATTTTATCACTTCTTCTCCATTCACCTTTACAACAAAAACAGTTCCTCAAAATTGACAGATAATAGTTTTGAGTACCCTTGGTAAATTTTGAGGGCATAATGAATGTGACTCTATGTAAGTAAGTCAATTATCTCATAGAAAGATTTTTGACCAGCATCCTTTTACAAGTATGCAACTTGATTATGCTTCTCACATAATGATAGGTTCGACATTGTTGGTATTAAAGACGAGGGAGATGAAAATCGATAAAGGGGTTTGGGTTAAGGTCGTAAAAGTGTAAGTGAGATTATGGGAAACCGAATCAAATTATATAGTTAGTTTGAAGGAGTTTGATTGGGACGAGAAATTTAAGTTGCTAAATATATGACAATATTAGGTAATGATTAAATCTTTGCAAAGAATAAGTAAATACCTTCAAAAGGATTACCTATGGTTGAAGTAATTAGCATAAATCTGTCAACGGTAACTTTGTAAAATTCCCTCCAAACGAGGACTAACGGATAACCACCAAAATTAATTTACACAACTAGAATTAATCCTAATGCTACCTGTATTAATCCTCTAAACATCATTAAAACCATTTTCCCAAAGAGCATAACCCAAACAGCTGTCTAGGAACTCCAAACTGTACATCAATGAGTACATATACAACATATTTTTTAACACACACAATAGTAGGAACCCACACACATATAGAGATGACCTAACTTTAAATTCCAAGCAAGTCGTCAAAGTATGTAATACACACTCAAATACATGAGATAGATATTAAATCACGTACGGTTCCTTATTCAAAAATGTCCATCATAACAAAGTCATAATTGTATGCTCGAACACAACACTAATATACCCTAAACACTTGTAGGTTGCTTTAACCTCTCGTTTGTAAAAATCATTTTTAGTATACAAGCATTGCGTGTGATCATATAGACTTTATTATAAAAGTCTTCTTGACAGGATTTCCAGCAAGCAGTTATTCTTTAAGCCAAATGTCAAAAGATAAACTCACCATAGATGGAATGGCAAAAAGTGGGTCAACTTAGCAAAAACTAAGTGATTAAAGAGCAGTACAACAACCCAAATGTAATACACATCATGAAAATCCTTTCATGCTTCTTTGCTTTACTTGCAAATGTTAGTCCAAGACCAAGAAAATATATGGCCAAAACATTCTCTTTATAGATTTTAAAAAAAACATGACTAACAACATTAAAAATATTCATTACCAAAATTAAAAATTAATACTAACAAGATTAATTACTACAAAACATGTACAACATACTTCAAGAAGGGGATTAGTTTTCTTGAAGTGCACAAGACATATTGGGATCAGTTTTGGTTGGTCCAACAAATTTATATGTCTTGTAGTATTTCCCTCTTCTAAATTATTGAACTCATAGGTTACAGTACCTTATGTCAAATCCCAAGTCCTAAGAGACTTATGTTTATCATAAAATATTTTCTTCATAGCTTCAACCTTCCTATACATTCTGGCAAGATATTCATTTTCTTCTTCACCATTACTACCAATACTTTCTTTAGGCTGAACCTCCTCAAAAGAGTTGTCAAAACATTTTTTAAACTGAGTTGTCTTTGGTCTCCAAACCATGTTTGGAGGAACAACATTATCGGGGAGCTTGGTAAAAGTTTGTTTTGCCTTAGATTTAAGCTTGGTTTCAAACTTATTGTTTACAGAACCAGTAACTTTATTCATTTGGAATTTTGATTATTTAAAGTTGCTTTCTTTGAAGGGGTTCCCCTAACATGTGGTTGTGCTATAAAAGAATTTGGTCTAGCACTACCAAAATATGGTATTGGATTGACAGAATTAATGGACCTAACAGAACCAGCCGACTTTGGACTATTGTTACCAGCGTATGACTTCGGGTGAGCAAAGTTGTAATGTCTACCAGTATTAATTGGTTTACAAGAATTAACTAGTGTGATTTTACCAAAATTAAGATGACTAGCACTATGAATTTAGTTTAGACCTTTTCCAAGTGATATGGGAATCATCATGGAATTGAAACTATAAATCTTTATGGGCCTTATTCTTATACCTCACTTCCTTTTTTTTATTCCTTTTGCAATGTGCCTACAAATGATTAAAACTACCACATATATAGCAAGATTTATTCCACCTTTTTTTTGAACTTTTGATTGTTCCAATTCCTTTGAGTTCCCATAGGTTTGTTAGATCTGTACGTTTCAACATATTTAAAAAAATTTCTAACAGGTTGATATTTAGGGATATTAAGATTCAACCTTCCGGCCTTTTCAAATACTGTTTTTTCTTCTAGCTTAGTAGTGGATTGAGAGTTTGTGCTATCCGAGCTATTTCGTTCAGAATCCAAAACCTTAGTCTGTCCACTAATACTAGTACTATTAGTTGGTGGAATATCAACACATGTTTTACTAGAAGAAGTAGTATAATTGCTCTCCTTTTCAAACTTGATTGGCACAAAATTACGTTCCTTTTTTCCTTTGAAACTCTGGTAAACTTGTGTATGAAAAATCTTACAGAGGAGCAAAGTACATAAGAGGGGGCTGAACAACATGGTAATCACCATTGTATCCTAGACCCACTTGTATTTGTCAGGAACCTGACTATCAATCATCTTTTTCATACTTTTAGTGGCACTATCTAAGCTTTTAAACTTAACCTCATTTTCATTATTGCTAGACTCGTTGGTTTCTAGTTTTGAGGTTAATTCAGTGATATCCACAACCTATGCTTTAATTTCCCTTCTTAATGACAAAGTCTTTAAAATCCATTTCTTGTTCTTTATAGCACACTATATGTTCTTCTAATATTTTCAAACCTCTTTTTTAGTTAGATAAATCAAAAATAGATCTATCATAGTTTCTTTTAATACCATCACAATTTTTTAAAGTTCCTTATAGGTTTTTAGACATTCTTTAGTACATTTTTTTCTTAAGAGTTACCTCAGAGTCTAAAAGCGCCATGAGATCCACATTTGTGATAGGTTCCTCATCTTCCATGGATTTCCAGTAAGTGCCAACTCCGTAAATAGCTACCAATGCCTTTGAAGAAGGCTCATCAATCGTTACCTTTTTTCTTAGGAATTGTTCTGACTTTTTGGACTCTGCATTCCTTAGTGAAATGTCCCTTCTTGTAACAATTGTAGCATTCCACCTTCGACTTTTAAAAATAGTCAACTTTTAGAAATAGTGAAAACTCGGAGTCTCGTTATCCAACGTCCTAAATTAATAGTCAACTTTTAAAAATGAATGAAGAATATAAATTAAGTTTACCATATTATCCTCATTTTAAATTATTATTACAAATAATAAATTTTTTATAAATTAATTAGTTTTTGGTTAAATTATCATTATGTAAAAAGTAAGAAACAAAAAAGACATATTTCTTGTTGATAAAATATAATTATAAGACGAATAGAATACTTAACATCGCCAACGATCATGCAACTAAAGTCTTGTAAACAGACGTGTCATACTCACTACAACAAAATTGGTATTTAGGGTCGGTGTATATTTAGGGTCGAAAATTTCGACCCTAAATACATGGTGGGGTCCACAACTTTTCAACCCAAAATGGCTGGTCAAAAAGGGGGTGGGGTCCACGATTTTAGGGTCGAAAATTTCGACCCTAAAAACGTAGTGTTAATTTAATTTATTTATGTAATATAAAATACATTTCTAATAATTAAAAATCATTCTAAAACATTATATTTTTATATGTTAATATTTTAGGTTCAAAAATTTCGACCCTAAATTTTTAACTATATTTTAATTTATTATGTAATATAAAATACATTTCTAATAATTAAAAATCATTTTAAAACATTATATTTTTATATGTTAATATTTTAGGGTCGAAAATTTCGACCCTAAATTTTTAACTATATTTTAAATATTTTCTTTTAGTTTGAATCCTTTTAAAATATTAATATATGTATATATTTAAATTTTAAATATATATTTTTATTCAATGGTAATGTGTTTTAATTGTAATTTTTTTTTCATAATTATTAAAATAAATTTTGAATTATTATTATTATTATTATTATTATTATACTTATATATAACTTATGTAACTTTTATGTTAGAAGATACAAACAAAACGCCTAACGATACATTTTATTCGATACAGGGACTTAAAGTCATTAGACTTTACGAACAGGTGACCGGGGTTTCCCTGGCGACAAAATGTCGCCAGGGATAACCACTTTTTCCTGGCGACATTGCCGACATGTCGTCAGCGATCCGATGTTATTTTATTTTTGCGACGTTTATATAATAAAAATGAGACATTTATAAACCATATATTTATTTATTCCAAATAATTATTATTTTAACTATCGATCCGATGTTATTTTGTTTTTGCGACGCTTATATAATAAAAATGAGACATTTATAAAACAAATATTTATTTATTCCAAATATTACATAAAACCTTTTGTAATATCACATGGGAGACTTATAGACAAGCACTCCTAAACATAATTTTATTCGTCACGGACACTTAAAAACGCGCTTAATTAAACATGGATATTACAACGATATTAGACTCGTAAACACGGAAAAAAGACATCACAAACTAGTTCAAACTAAGGTTCCCCGTGTCATCGTAAAGGTCGTGAAGTAGTGCAGCTGAATCCATTGTGTGCCTATCGGGGTTGCGGTACAACTCTACTGTACTCTCAAGTACCTTTATCATTCCATTCAAGCGCACACAACTTGCACACGTTGAAGAGCTTGGAGAAGAAATTGGAATCGTTGAAGGTCTGGGAGAAGAGCTTGGAGGAGAAAAGCTCGTTGAAGGTCTTGAAGAAGAGCTTGGAGGAGAAAAGCTCATTGAACATCCAAGAGAATTGATTAGTAGTTGGACGCGTTCGTCTTTCCATAAAAAAATTTGCATCCATATGAAACTGGAGGTTAAACCCGTGAGCGTGGACAAGCATAGTACAGTCTACCAAAGGATTCAGTTTGCCACGATTCTCGAAGAACTACATCTCCATGTCCACACTTGCACGGAAAAGCTTCATGCTTCAACATCTTCATAATAACAATGTGTTTTTGATGATAAGTGTGTGTGATCTGCTGGTGATTGTGATGATAAGGAGTGTGTGTGGTTCTCCTTTTATGCTAAAAAGTGAGGGAAATTGTTAACATTTTCCCTGCAATGTTTTCCCTCCAATATTTTCCCGCCAGTGTTTTCCCGCCAACGTTTTCCCTCCATGTAATACGATACCACATTGACTCGTATCATGTAATACGATACCACATTGACTCGTATCATGTAATACGATACCCTATTGACTCATATCATGTAATACAATACCAAATTGACTCATATCATGTAATACGATACCCTATTGACTCGTATCATGTAATACGATACCACATTGACTCGTATCATGTAATACGATACCCTATTGACTCATATCATGTAATACGAGACCACATTGACTCGTATCATGTAATACGATACCCTATCGACTCATATCATGTAATACGATACCCTATTGACTCATATCATGTAATACGATACCACATTGACTCGTATCATGTAATACGATACCCTATTGACTCGTATCATGTAATACGATACCCTATTGACTCATATCATGTAATACGATACCACATTGACTCGTATAATGTAATACGATACCCTATTGACTCATATCATGTAATACGATACCACATTGACTCGTATCATGTAATATGATACCTGATTGTAGTAAATTTAGATAACTTGCTTTAGGAAAAACAAGCAACTAAATATGAGCGGTAAGTATCGACGAGTGATTTAGGAAAACCACAAGTAATGACCCACAATCAAATAAAATGAGAGAAAGAGAGATTCGTTTCCCAAGGAGGTATATGTGTGTGAATTAATTTGTATTTCTTTGAGATTAATATTAAGAGAATGGGGATGAGAGGATGAAAAGACGGATACGTTGAAATTAAATTACGACAAAAACGTAGAGCCGTGAAAAAACTACTCAAATTTAAAAATTTTAAACTAAAACCAAAAATAAAATTTTGAAAAATTAATATTAAAATAATAATAAAATAATGCTAAAAATAAAAACTTTCTAAAATTTGAAATAAAAAATTTCTAAAAATCCTAAATAATATAATTAAGAGAAAAACACAAATCTAAGCTCCTAAACCTTTTTTAATAATTTTATAAAAATGTTTAAAGTTTATAAAAAACCTTAAAATATTATAAAATTAAAAATAAATGTTTTTGAGACCAAAACTTGATGTAAACCTCAAAAATATATTTTAAAACCTAAAAATTATTTTTCCTAAAAATAAAAACTATTTTTGGTATTTTTTAATGATTTATTAAAAAACGTCTATTAATAAAATCCTATAAAATATTAAAATAAAGGGAAAAAAGTGAAACCAATTTTAAAAAATCTATAAACCTATTACTTACCTAGGAAAAATAAGAAAAGTAAAATAAGCTTAAAGAATAAGCTAGGAAAAATGAAAAGAGCTACGGCTTAATAAATAAGCTAGAAATCAAAACGTGTTAAGTAAAATTCAAAACCAAACTTGTCAGTCAAAGTCCCCAGGGCGCATTTGGTTAACACGTTGGGTTGTGAGTGTGGTGATTATGGGTTCGAGTCTTGCTAACCCCCTTTTTACTCCTTTTTTATTTTTTTGCTTTTTAAACTTTCCAACTAGTGACCTTTTAACAAGCTAGATCCAATTCCACAACTCTCTTTTTAGCTAAGATTAAGCCAAATAGATTCCAGAAACGTGCCAGACTTGAACTTGAATACTTAGCAGCTTATGCTTGTTTCTGAGTTTCCTTCACAACTGAAATACACCAAGAGGAGCTTGGCTGTGTGTTTATTTGGTGGTATTTTGGAACAATTGGGGCACTCTTGTGTTCTTTGGAACACAAGAAGTCAGTAACACACAAGGCTAAGCAACAAAGAACACTTAAGCATACACACAAAAGATCAAATCCAAGTACACAAGCAATATGCAGTTTCTGTAAAGAAGGTCAAGGTTTGGGAACTTATGGGCTTATAACTTGCTCCCTAGTGAACCTTAAGCTACCAAATCATGCACACAAACTCACAAGATGGCATTCAATCCAGAACAAACCTTAAATCCACCTATTACTTCACAAATTTCAAAAATCAAGCTCCAAATTGTATGAAAATCAAACAGATTATAGCTATGCAGATTTTTGACTCCCTTAATCCTTTTTTAAGCAACAACTTAGCTCCAAACTTGTTTCAAACTAAATTAATACTAATTAAAAACCTATCTTAACCAATTTCAAGCAATCTAACACCTAGTTAAACACTAAATCAAGAACTCTACCCTGCTAAAACCTATTGCCAAACACCCATGTAAAATCTTTGAAAACGTTTTTCCAAATCAAAACCTTACAAAACTTAACCAAACTGGTTCTAACACTTCATAACATGCATATCTACTCCAATAAACACAAATCCAACACCTATAACAACAAAAATCACATAATCATGCATATCACTCCAAACCACCACTTTTCTGAAATTATAACAAGGTAAAGGGATTTTACCTTAGGACCCTTACATCCAAGGGTCCTAGAGGATGTAAATCCTCCTCCCTACCAGCCCGGGCTGGTGCTGAACTCAAATCAACAGGCCTTGAACACCTGCTAAGAAGAAATCAAAGAGCAACAAGCAAAATACACACAATATTTTATAACCTGTTTTAACTTTATTACCTTTTTTAAAACCTTTCCAAAATCTTTTCCAACTTTCTAAAAAACGTTTTCTAAACTCCTAAACACCAATAACTCTGATTTCTTAACTTCACAAACCTTGGACAGATTCCTTACCAAGAATCTTCCAAATTTCAGAAACCTCAAACAACTTTGAAAATCAAAGTTGCTTAACCATATAACAAAGTGGAACTCAGAATCAATCTCCCTCACAACACACAATCTTTTAAAAACAATAAAAAAGGAATTACACTTGAATTATTCAAAAACCAAACTTTTTATTTCTTTAAAAAGGAATTACAAGTGAGAGAATTGAAACTGGAACAACGGCTTCACACAGGTTGTGAGCTCCTTTTATAGAGACCTAATGAACATTCTAGGCTCTTAAACATGAAACCCTAATCAGTAGAAAATCTCAAAAATACCCTTGAATGGTTTTGAGTGCATTTTGTCCTTTCTTGATCTTGGCCGTTTGTTTTTGCTTTGAGAGTAAGCTAATAACCTTAGCCTTTGATTTGGGACACGTCATGATGCTTGGGGGCTAAGGAATGATGTGATTGGTGGATTGGGGAATTGGGGGTTTGGACCACAAACGTGGGATGCAGGTTTTTAGGAGTGGGATAGGTTTTAGGTGGTGTGAATTACACGTGTGCTTGGTTAATTGGATTTTACCCCAGGATAAGTGGTGGTAAGTTCTGGGTGGTAAGAAAGATAAACAGTAAGTGCTTGAATCCGTTTTTAGGGGAATAGTACTTGTTAGGCGCCCTTTTTGTGTTTAAATGTTTCACTTGTCACTTTGGGTCCCTTTCTTTTCAGATTTTTGGCATTAAAGGTTTTCAAGCCCTAAAACCCGTTTTCCTTTGCATTTAAGTTTGAACCTTTTACAATTTTGGCACAATACTTGGAAAAAGGTTATCAAAGGGTTATTTTTGACATTTTTGGATAATTCAAGGACTGAACTTGGACAATCTTGATCTTCAAAGGTCTTCAATGTCTCTTAAACTTCATGAGGGACTATAATTGGCATTTTGAAATTGTTGAGGGACCATTCTTGCCATTTCTTCAAAGTTGAAGGACCTTTTTGCAATTTTGACAAACTTTAGGGACCAAACTTGTAATTATTAATATACAAGGGTTTTAAGTGTCATTTCTTCATTCTTGGAGGATCAATCTTGTTTTGTCTTCAAGTCTTCAAGGGTATTTGATGAAAATTCCATGATTAGGGCCCGGTTCTTTGTACGGCTTCGTTTCTCGTGTCCGTTTTTCCTTGTATCTTGTGATCTTTTGTCTTTTTCACGATATCCATACCTAAAACACACAAGTAAACAAACACAAGCATATATATGGTATTTTATGACATTTTTATGCATTTAAAGCCCGAAAAGAACGATGAGATCATGTATAAATGCCATCTCATCACTCCCCCATACTAAGCCATTGCCGTGCCCTCACGCAATGCTAGAATAAAGTATCTAAGCATCACCAAAGTTCAATTTTATTAACCTTTATTGAAGAGTAAAAGACTTGCAACATACTACGAGATTGTGTAAAGACATAATGTATGATTTTCATCACCAAAATGTGACTTTTAGGGTCAAAGAATAGAAACAAGTTAATGTCCCTTAGAGTAAATTTCGTCATCCTTGATTGTCATACATTCCATGCTAAGTGCAAAAACAAGATCATTGTTGGTACAAGTCACAATGCTAACACTACTCATACGTTCAAATTGTGTAATACTTTTTCTCCCCGCAATCCTAGTTATTATAAAAGGAAATGGGTTACTAGCATTTTTTTATCTATTTGTCATGGATCACAAGTGATTCATATTGACTTATTTAAGTAGTTATTAGTCCGAAAGCAAAGTAGCACGATTTGATCAATAGTTAGCCGAAGGACAAAATCTTTTAAAACGGCTTCTCGTGTATCTCCTTAAGTTCATATCTTGGCATAACTCGTTTCACGATTTGAGACCTTTCTCGGACCGATATTTGGCATGTACTTCATACTTCAAATCTTGGGAAGACGTTCTTGAAATTATGGTCTTCTCTTCATATAATTGGAATTTCTTCACTTGACGTTTTTGAGAGATTCTTCATATAGGACCACGACTTCATCATTTTTCTTCAATCTTTACTTTGGATTTTGATATACAACGATCCGCCTCCTTTTCGGACTTGGATATATTTATCCTCATACCTTGTTAGGGTCTTTTTGGATAGACTTTCTCCATTCTTTAGGGGAGTAATAGCTTCTCGTCGTGTGTCTCGATCCTTCATATTGATTTTGGAACAATGATACTTCACATCATCTTTGGATCTTTAGCAAAAATAGAGCTCCTCATGCCTTGTTAGGGCCTTTTTGGATGATCGCCAATCTTCGCGTCCCGCTTCAATAAGTTATGCCTTGGCTATGAACTCTATTCAACCCCGAGCAACTTTTAAACGATCTTGCGCTAGAGGCTAAGTAACTTTTCAAACCGTACGACCTTACTTATTGCAATTATGATTTATTCCTAATGCATTGATCTTATGGGAAGAAAAAGCCACAATTAAAAACATATGAGTTTTTGAAAGAACACTTTCATGTTCTACGTTTAGCATGATCACTTGTCTAACTCTATCATTTCTCGTTCTTCACTATATAAAGACCTCTAATTAAAGAGACTCGTGAATACTTAGCCATGCAAGTCAAAATTAAGCCAAATTTGGATTAGCTTTCATTAAGACTATATCAAATCAAAGTTTTGGGTTTTCAAGCCACCTATAGGATCTTGCACTTTCTTGGACTTTTTCAAGTTTAGAGAATGCGTTTTATAGTTCCCTTGATAAGTGACTTTCTAGAATCAATTATAGGAACTTGCGAAAAGTTCTTGTTCTTAGCCCGAATGAATTAAGACTTTCGCGTTTTAAAGCTCCCTATATAAAAGTCTAGCAAAACTTGAATTGAGCGGGTTAAGGAATGTAAATGGCTCCAAATGCCCATCAAGTCAAAAATTAACTCTTATTCTACCCATCGGAAAATATACATTCGTGTCTTAAAAACACTTATGAAAACAAAAAAAAATTTAAAATTTGGCCATTTTTAGCCTTATTATCAAAACAAAACATTGAAAGTTGGAAAACGTGAGGGCGTAGCAAAGCAAGTATCTATTCACCCCCCCATACTAAAAGTAAACATTGTCCTCAATGTTTCGAGTCTAAAGGTGGAGCACCCCCATACTAGAGACGAAGAGTCGAATGCTTAGGATCTAGCATGGAAAGGGTGATCAACAATATATCTAAAGCCGTTTATTAATTATGCTAAAAGATAATTGTTAGAACAATAAAGGATATGTCATGGATTCGTGAAAAACTTCTTCAAACGAACGATGGAGGCTCACGTAAACGAACACGAGAGTCTTCAATCGTAGATGATGATGATGATCTAGATAACACAATCACAAACAACCACGAGACAACGAGTTGGAAGGGTACAAGTCCCCTTATTAGTGAACAATAAGAGCATAAAGATAAGCATGGGATCTCCCCCACGAGGCACCTCGTTTTTGATTACCGAGTCATGAGCTCGACTCGATCCCCTCTAAATGTGAACATTTAGGGAAATCATGGTGTGGTCAATTTTTTGACGGGGCTTACATGATAAACAAGGCCCAAAAAGCAACCGGTAAAAAGGACTAAGTCCTTAAGTGATGCAAAATACCGGGGTCGAAGATGGCGTTCTCGTTCTTATTGGAAAAACAATTCAACGCCACTCCAACATGTGCCATAAACTCAAAGAGTTTGAAGAAAATAGATGAGAAGTAGAAGGGTGAGACAATTGGTAAGACAAACGTTTGAGCTACTCGAGGTAGACTCGCACCAAGCAAATAGATATAGTTTCCATTTATTGCATCGGTGGAAGACCGAGATTTCCCTTTACATGAGATTCCGGGATCGAATATCTCGTCCTCGGTGGACAAGGATGAGGGAACATAAGGGGCTTCCCCCATACTAAGGCCACACAAAACATCGTCAAAAGGAGTAGACGAGTTTGTAGTACTCAAATCACGTGGTGATGACGGAGTTAGATTTGTAGAAAAATCAATTAAATCACATTTAAGATCTTTTCCTTTGTTATCTTTTAAACTCTCCTCATGAAAACCCTTTTTGATTATGTCGAAAATATTCGGTGTTTCTAAGACGATGTTGGTCACACTAAAAATTCTCACATTTTGAAACCGTTTTGGTTTTGGTGGTGGCAAGTTCTCAAAACGTTTATCGACGAAGAAAACCTCCCCATCGGGGCCAACATATTCATCATCCGAAAGATCTTCCGTAGAAACCGGCAACTTATCAACACTTTTCAAGAATGAATGTGGCGAAGGATTTTTCGATTCAAGTATTGATGGTTTCTTCTTTTTAGCACTCATAACCTCCACCGGCGGAGGAAATGGTAAATTGTTTTTGGCGACATTCCCTAAAACTCTTGGTGAAAATTCTTTGCAAACGACATTGGTCGAGTCACCATGGTTTAAAGTTGCAATAGAATATACATGAGAAAGATTGGAGTTTTGTGTTGCATTGATGACAAGTTCTTCCTCATTGAAACGAAGGGTGATTTTTCGAGCATGAACATCGATAAGTGCTCTTGATGTATCCAAAAATGAACGACCCAAAATGAGAGGAACTTTTCGATCGATGGGAATGTCTACAACGATAAAGTCAACGGGATAGTAAAACTTTCCGACTTTAACGAAAACGTCCTCGGCTACTCCACATGCCATAATCGTAGAATGATCGGCCATCTCGATGGACATGTTCGAAGGAGTAAGAGCCGGAAGCGAAAGCGATTTGAAAATCTCGAGAGGCATTAAATTAATACTAGCACCAAGATCGGCCAAGGCGTAGCATTCCTCCATATCTTGTATAGCACACGGAATCAAAAATTTACCGGGATCACCGACTTTTTGTGGTATGCGGCTTAGAAAAACCGATGAACAACTAGACGATTGTTGTAACTTCTCTTTGTTGTTTAGCATACTTTTGAAGTTTGCGGCGAATCGAGGCATCATGATTAAAGCATCGGCAAAACTTATGTTAAAATGCAAATCACGAAACATTTTCATAAATAGCTCAAATTGATAATTGTTCCTTTCTTGTGCTTTCTCTTTGTTACGTCTCGAAGGGTAAGGTAAAGGTGGTGTGGGTTGGTCATTAGGCAACGGCCTTGGAAACTCGGGTTCCACAATTGGTATTGGTGTAACCGTAGGTGTGGTTTGAGCGGTACTTCGTGGGATTGTAATGTGCTCCTTTTCGACCATCACCTCGGGTTCTTTCTCGATTTCCTTCTCCGTAGAAGTACTTGGACGAGAGATTGGTTCCTTGAAAGTTTTACCACTTCGTGTAGTAATAACCTTCATTTCTCCCTTCGGGTTTGCAATGGTATCACTAGGAAGACCACCCGAAGAAGAGGGCTTACACATGATTGCTTCAAACATCTTAGCCATTCGGTCCTCAAATTTTGATTGCCTAGCATCCGCTTTCAATAATTCTTGCTTAATCTCATGTTGTCCTAATTCCATCTTTTGTTGGTTTTGTTGAAGACGTTGGACATTTCCTTCCATTTTATTAGCATGAGTTTTAAGTTCATTAGCAAGTTCATTTTTAAGCTCGTTTTTCAACTCGGACCTTAAGCTAATCATCTCACGTTGCATGTTATCAAATTTAGCATCATTTGCTTTTGCATAATCTAAAAATTCTCCTTGCAAATTTTTCGTGTGAGCATTTTGAAAACCTTGTGTAGTGTTTTGAAAATCACGGTTTTGGTTTTGATTAGAGATTTGTCCATTCCCACTTTGATAATTCCCTTTGTTGTAATTGCGTGTGTTGCCTTGGTAATTACCTTGGTTGTTGTTTCGATAATTGTTAACATTTTGATTTGGTGGAGCTTGATTTTGGCGGGAACCTTGGCCGTTTTGGTTGTAAGTTCCCGTTGCTACATAAGCACTCGAAGTGTTACCATCCGCGGTAATGCACTCGGATAAATCATGAGCTCCTCCACACGATAAACAACTCTTAGCAACCGCTTTAACCGAAGCGGAATTGGAAGCTTCTTGAGCCTTCCAATGGGACATTAGATTAGCAAATCTATCAAAAAACCGATTTTCTTCATTAGCTTCATCATGTAAGGCGTTAATGCTACGAGACGATTGTGATGACGATGACGAACCCATATTGGCAACACTCGGTGTGTTACGAGGGCTATAAACCTTAGATCGATTTTCAATGATTTGTAAAGCCTCATTTGTCGTCTTGCACAAAAAATTACCACCCGCGGCGGCATTCAAATAATCTCGTTCATGATCATTAAGCCCATTATAAAATGTATCAATTTGATGCAATTCCGAAAAATCATGGTGAGGACATTCATGTAACATCTCCTTAAATCGTTCCCATGCCATTGAAAAACTTTCATTGTTACGTTGCACAAATCGTGAAATCTCATTTTTTAAGTGTGTTGTTTTCGATGGTGGAAAAAACTTGTTCACAAACTTAGAAACGAGATCGGCCCATGTCAAAATCGAATTTGGCGGTTCTTTCTCGAGCCAAATTTTTGCGGGTCCATCCAACGAATATGGAAACAACATCATCTTAATGGCATCATGTGGAACATCTTTGAATTTGCTAGTGGCGGTGAGACGGTTGAAATTCCTAATATGGTAATGCGGGTTGTCTTTCTCGTGTCCTCGAAACTTGTTTGCTTGCAACATAGACATTAAACCCGTCTTAATCTCGAAATTCTCCGCAAGGATGGCGGGAATAACAATGGCCTCTCCAAAACCCTCGGTGGGTGCTTGTAGCAACTCCATCATAGTACGATTAGCCATTACGACTTCTTGTTCTACAATAGGTTCAACAATTGGAGGTTCTTCAACAATCAACGATCCTTGATTTGCTTGCTTTTGGAGACGTTTACGAGCTCGTTTAGCTTGATTACGAGTGATCATAAACTTCACGAAGAATGGGAGGTGAGCAAAGAAGATTCTTTTTGGTTGTTTTGTGGATTTTCAATTTTTTTTGTGTTTTTGATGATATTTAATTTTTTGGATTTTGGTGTATCTTCGTAGACAACAATCTACAAAATCTCTCCTCGAATCAAACTCTTGATTAAAGAAGCCTCAAAGGAATGAAAACGATCACGTGGAGTGAACGCCTTCGAATGACTTTAGAACTTTGGTGAAAACCAAATTGTTCACGAGGGTTTAATCACAAAGAAAACCAAGCAAATATAGTATACGTAATAATACTTTGGGCGGCAAAACCCTCGATTAGCCTTCAATCTCAAAATACTCACAAGCAAGCGGGGAAACGAGGCGGCGCGAAGCACTTAAGAGCCTTTTTCCTTAGGGTATATTTTATAATACCCGCCTTATACCCACCTTATAGTTCGTATCTTTCAAAATCGAGCTTCACGAAAGTATTTATCTATTTTTGCCTTTTCTTTTTGTTTGAGATTCGAATACAATAATTAGGAGATCAAATCCCAATTAAGGTTGTGTTTTCACACTTTTGGAGATATTGTATTTTGATTGTGATACTTAATACAATATATTAATAATATTCACAAAGAAAAACCAAGAAAACCGATAATACGTGTTAAGGGAGTTCCACTTAACACAAATACTATTATGGATAATATCAAAAACAAAATTTTCCAAATTAAGACACGACACACCTCCCCGGCAGCGGCGCCAAAATGGTTGTAGTAATTTTAGATAACTTGCTTTAGGAAAAACAAGCAACTAAATATGAGCGGTAAGTATCGACGAGTGATTTTAGGAAAACCACAAGTAATGACCCACAATCAAATAAAATGAGAGAAAGATTCGTTTCCCAAGGAGGTATATGTGTGTGTTCTAATTTGTAGTTGTTTGAGATTAATATTAAGAGAATGGGGATGAGAGGATGAAAAGACGGATACGTTGAAATTAAATTACGACGAAAACGTAGAGCCGTGAAAAAACTACTCAAATTTAAAAATTTTAAACTAAAACCAAAAATAAAATTTTGAAAAATTAATATTAAAATAATAATAAAATAATGCTAAAAATAAAAACTTTCTAAAATTTGAAATAAAAAATTTCTAAAAATCCTAAATAATATAATTAAGAGAAAAACACAAATCTAAGCTCCTAAACCTTTTTTAATAATTTTATAAAAATGTTTAAAGTTTATAAAAAACCTTAAAATATTATAAAATTAAAAATAAATGTTTTTGAGACCAAAACTTGATGTAAACCTCAAAAATATATTTTAAAACCTAAAAATTATTTTTCCTAAAAATAAAAACTATTTTTGGTATTTTTTAATGATTTATTAAAAAACGTCTATTAATAAAATCCTATAAAATATTAAAATAAAGGGAAAAAAGTGAAACCAATTTTAAAAAATCTATAAACCTATTACTTACCTAGGAAAAATAAGAAAAGTAAAATAAGCTTAAAGAATAAGCTAGGAAAAATGAAAAGAGCTACGGCTTAATAAATAAGCTAGAAATCAAAACGTGTTAAGTAAAATTCAAAACCAAACTTGTCAGTCAAAGTCCCCAGGGCGCATTTGGTTAACACGTTGGGTTGTGAGTGTGGTGATTATGGGTTCGAGTCTTGCTAACCCCCTTTTTACTCCTTTTTTATTTTTTTGCTTTTTAAACTTTCCAACTAGTGACCTTTTAACAAGCTAGATCCAATTCCACAACTCTCTTTTTAGCTAAGATTAAGCCAAATAGATTCCAGAAACGTGCCAGACTTGAACTTGAATACTTAGCAGCTTATGCTTGTTTCTGAGTTTCCTTCACAACTGAAATACACCAAGAGGAGCTTGGCTGTGTGTTTATTTGGTGGTATTTTGGAACAATTGGGGCACTCTTGTGTTCTTTGGAACACAAGAAGTCAGTAACACACAAGGCTAAGCAACAAAGAACACTTAAGCATACACACAAAAGATCAAATCCAAGTACACAAGCAATATGCAGTTTCTGTAAAGAAGGTCAAGGTTTGGGAACTTATGGGCTTATAACTTGCTCCCTAGTGAACCTTAAGCTACCAAATCATGCACACAAACTCACAAGATGGCATTCAATCCAGAACAAACCTTAAATCCACCTATTACTTCACAAATTTCAAAAATCAAGCTCCAAATTGTATGAAAATCAAACAGATTATAGCTATGCAGATTTTTGACTCCCTTAATCCTTTTTTAAGCAACAACTTAGCTCCAAACTTGTTTCAAACTAAATTAATACTAATTAAAAACCTATCTTAACCAATTTCAAGCAATCTAACACCTAGTTAAACACTAAATCAAGAACTCTACCCTGCTAAAACCTATTGCCAAACACCCATGTAAAATCTTTGAAAACGTTTTTCCAAATCAAAACCTTACAAAACTTAACCAAACTGGTTCTAACACTTCATAACATGCATATCTACTCCAATAAACACAAATCCAACACCTATAACAACAAAAATCACATAATCATGCATATCACTCCAAACCACCACTTTTCTGAAATTATAACAAGGTAAAGGGATTTTACCTTAGGACCCTTACATCCAAGGGTCCTAGAGGATGTAAATCCTCCTCCCTACCAGCCCGGGCTGGTGCTGAACTCAAATCAACAGGCCTTGAACACCTGCTAAGAAGAAATCAAAGAGCAACAAGCAAAATACACACAATATTTTATAACCTGTTTTAACTTTATTACCTTTTTTAAAACCTTTCCAAAATCTTTTCCAACTTTCTAAAAAACGTTTTCTAAACTCCTAAACACCAATAACTCTGATTTCTTAACTTCACAAACCTTGGACAGATTCCTTACCAAGAATCTTCCAAATTTCAGAAACCTCAAACAACTTTGAAAATCAAAGTTGCTTAACCATATAACAAAGTGGAACTCAGAATCAATCTCCCTCACAACACACAATCTTTTAAAAACAATAAAAAAGGAATTACACTTGAATTATTCAAAAACTAAACTTTTTATTTCTTTAAAAAGGAATTACAAGTGAGAGAATTGAAACTGGAACAACGGCTTCACACAGGTTGTGAGCTCCTTTTATAGAGACCTAATGAACATTCTAGGCTCTTAAACATGAAACCCTAATCAGTAGAAAATCTCAAAAATACCCTTGAACGGTTTTGAGTGCATTTTGTCCTTTCTTGATCTTGGCCGTTTGTTTTTGCTTTGAGAGTAAGCTAATAACCTTAGCCTTTGATTTGGGACACGTCATGATGCTTGGGGGCTAAGGAATGATGTGATTGGTGGATTGGGGAATTGGGGGTTTGGACCACAAACGTGGGATGCAGGTTTTTAGGAGTGGGATAGGTTTTAGGTGGTGTGAATTACACGTGTGCTTGGTTAATTGGATTTTACCCCAGGATAAGTGGTGGTAAGTTCTGGGTGGTAAGAAAGATAAACAGTAAGTGCTTGAATCCGTTTTTAGGGGAATAGTACTTGTTAGGCGCCCTTTTTGTGTTTAAATGTTTCACTTGTCACTTTGGGTCCCTTTCTTTTCAGATTTTTGGCATTAAAGGTTTTCAAGCCCTAAAACCCGTTTTCCTTTGCATTTAAGTTTGAACCTTTTACAATTTTGGCACAATACTTGGAAAAAGGTTATCAAAGGGTTATTTTTGACATTTTTGGATAATTCAAGGACTGAACTTGGACAATCTTGATCTTCAAAGGTCTTCAATGTCTCTTAAACTTCATGAGGGACTATAATTGGCATTTTGAAATTGTTGAGGGACCATTCTTGCCATTTCTTCAAAGTTGAAGGACCTTTTTGCAATTTTGACAAACTTTAGGGACCAAACTTGTAATTATTAATATACAAGGGTTTTAAGTGTCATTTCTTCATTCTTGGAGGATCAATCTTGTTTTGTCTTCAAGTCTTCAAGGGTATTTGATGAAAATTCCATGATTAGGGCCCGGTTCTTTGTACGGCTTCGTTTCTCGTGTCCGTTTTTCCTTGTATCTTGTGATCTTTTGTCTTTTTCACGATATCCATACCTAAAACACACAAGTAAACAAACACAAGCATATATATGGTATTTTATGACATTTTTATGCATTTAAAGCCCGAAAAGAACGATGAGATCATGTATAAATGCCATCTCATCAATACCCTATTGACTCATATCATGTAATACGATACGACATTGACTCGTATCATGTAATACGATACCCTATTGACTCATATCATGTAATACGATACCACATTAACTCGTATCATGTAATACGATACCCTATTGACTCGTATCATGTAATACGATACCCTACTGACTCATATCATGTAATACGATACCACATTGACTTGTATCATGTAATACGATACCCTATTGACTCATATCATGTAACACGATACCACATTGACTCGTATCATGTAATACGATACCCTATCGACTCATATCATGTAATACGATACCACATTGACTCGTATCATGTAATACGATACCCTATTGACTCGTATCATGTAATACGATACCCTATTGACTCATATCATGTAATACAATACCCTATTGACTCATATCATGTAATACGATACCACATTGACTCGTATCATGTAATACGATACCCTATTGACTCATATCATGTAATACGATACCCTATTGACTCATATCATGTAATACGATACCCTATTGACTCATATCATGTAATACGATACCACATTGACTCGTATAATGTAATACGATACCCTATTGACTCATATCATGTAATACGATACCACATTGACTCGTATCATGTAATACGATACCCTGTTTGACTCATATCATGTAATACGATATCCTATTGACTCCTATTATTGACTCAAATCTATTACGAATTTTTTAATATTCTATTACTAATTTATAAATAAAATAATTTACTAATTTATAAAATAACTATTTTAAAACGTAACTATTGTAATTTAGAAAATAAATTTACATAAATAAAATATATTAGTGATACTTATTAATATTTTATATAAATAAAATAATGTGTTAATATTTTATATAAATAATTTAGTAATTTATAAACTCTATTTATTAATTTTTTAAAACATTTTAAAATTAAATTTATTCTAGTTTCGAAATTTAGGGTCGAAATTTATAAAATAACTATTTTAAAACGTAATTATTCTAATTTAGAAAATAAATTTACATAAATAAAATATATTAGTGATACTTATTAATATTTTATATAAATAAACTAATTTGTTAATATTTTATATAAATAATTTAGTAATTTATAAACTCTATTTATTATTTTTTAAAAACATTTTAAAATTAAATTTATTCTAGTTTCAAAATTGAGGATCGAAATTTATAAAATAACTATTTTAAAACGTAATTATTGTAATTTAGAAAATAAATTTACATAAATAAAATATATTAGTGATAGTTATTAATATTTATATAAATAAAATAATTCGTTAATATTTTATATAAATAATTTAGTAATTTATAACTCTATTTATTAATTTTTTTTAAATATTTTAAAATTAAACTTATTCTGGTTTCGAAATTTAGGGTCGAAATTTAAAAAATAACTATTTTAAAACAAAATTATTGTAATTTAGAAAATAAATTTACATAAATAAAATATATTAGTGATACTTATTAATATTTTATATAAACAAAATAATTTGTTAATATTTTATATAAATAATTTAGTAATTTATAAACTCTATTTATTAATTTTTTAAAATATTTTAAAATTAAATTTATTCTAGTTTCGAAATTTAGGGTCGAAATTTCGACCCTAAATTTGGCACCAAAAGTTTCATTTTCAAAAATTTTCACGAAAATTTTAAAATTTCATACCAAAAATAAAAAATCCGCGGTCGATATTTAGGGTCGAAATTTAGGGTCGAAAATTTCGACCCTAAATCTTAAAGTAATTTAGGGTCGAAATTTTCGAACCTAAATTTCGACCCTAAATTATATCTATACAACAAAAAAGATGGCCTCTCTCTCTTATCTTCATCTTCATCCCAAAATCATCTTTACCAAAACCATCACCAAATTCGTCCATTACCACCACATTCCGGCTATTACCACCCTATTCCAATCACCCACACCACCATTTTCATCACCCATCTCCATTACTCATCACCCATTTTCATCAAATTCATCAAATTCAACCACCACGACATTCTACCACCACCACCAATTTCGACAGCCATCACCACCACTGTTCACCGTCATCTTCATCTCCCATCTCTAAAAGTTTAATTCTTTTTCTTTCAACCCTCTATACGATGATTCTTATAGTTTAATAAAGGTTTGATTTTTTTGATTTAATTGTTAAAGTTAATGATATGATAATAATCAATTAGTTATTTTTAACTAACTTTTTTATTTATGGCAGCGGTGACGGTTTCTGGTGGTGGCAGTCGGTGGCAGCGAGGCGACATCGAGAAAGTTAGGCAGCGACACGACAATTAGGCAGCAACAACATCGAAGGTAAGTGTTATAAGTTTTCTAATGATTTTTTATATGTTTTAGTTATTAGTTTGATTTAAATGTATATTGAATTGCACCCTTTAGGATTGTTTTAGGATTCTAGTCGATTAATTTTAGAAAAGCCCCGTCCGAAATTAATCAACCTTAGAAAACCCGTCCGAAATTAATTTATTAGAAAGTAATTTTGGAAAGTCCCCAGTTTTGGGACTGCTTTTTGAATGTTTTGTCTCATTTAGGATATGAATGCGTATAACTGGTTTATTATTTGAGATGATTTCAACAGCGTTTCTCCTTTACTCCTACGAATATGTCTTTAAACACATATTTGGGGAGTAGAGGGGAAATGCTGCCGAAATTTTCTCGAATAGTAAATCAGTTATACGCAGTCATATGTGAGACGAAACATTCAAAGAGTGGGTTAGGATTGCCTTCCATAGTGCACTAGTAGGTGAAAAAACATTCCTGATTATTTGTTTTAAGGTGTTTAATTAAATCATTTATTTGAATAATGTTTATTTGCAACGCAGTTATGACAATTGATAAGAGTTGGACAACTATATCCAATCGTAATTCCGATGAATTTTTATATGGTCTTTTTGGATTCATCGAGCATTGTAAGACATTTGTGCACCCCATCACACAAATGATCTGTTGCCCATGTAAACGTTGTTGTAACTGTGAGAGATTGGTTGACCTCCACACTCTTGAGGTACACTTATCTGAACACGGGTGGGACGAATATTATACCACTTGGAAATATCACGGTGAACCGATTCTTCCGCTTCCTACACCAGTATCACATTCACCTGAACACCTTGACATGAATACGTTCTTAGAAGATATTTCTGTAACTAATGTCGAAACTCCACCGACTCAAACTCCTCCGACTCAAACTCCGCCTGATCAAACAACGGGTCCTAATAACGAGTTTGAAGAGTTACTTAGTAGGTCCACCCAAAAGTTGCACACGCTTACCAATTTGACTACATTGGAATTTACAATAAAGATTGCACACATCAAGGTTTTAAATAAAATTAGTGATGTCGGGTTTAACCAGATTCTAGCTTGTCTCCAAAAGTTTTGTACCCGTAGTCAAGGTTTCAATTTCCCATCGTCATACTATGAAATCAAGAAGACATACAGAAAGATCGGGTTAGGAGACGAATCGATTCATGCTTGTATAAACGATTGTTTTTTATATTGGGGATCAGAGGATAACAAAAAGAGGGATAATTGTCCAGTCTACGGAGAGAGTAGATATAAAGAACCAAAGAAAGCAAAGGGGAAGTTGGTTGCAAACAAGGTGGTGCGCTACTTTCCGTTAAAACCTAGACTTCAACGCATGTTCAACACAAAACACATAGCAAAGTGGATGACTTGGCATGCTACTGGACAGTCTAAGGATGGCAAGTTGAATCACCCGTGTGACGGTAAAGCATGGAAACATTTTGACATGATGGTACCTGATTTCTCTAGTGACCCTATAAACGTCGATTAGGGTTGGCTGCTGATGGTTTTAATCCTTATGGCATTATGAGTCAAAATTATAGCATGTGGCCAGTCATATTGACAGCATACAACACACCACCGTGGATGTGTATGAAAGAAACTTCTTTAATGTTGACGATGTTAATTCCCGGCCCTAAATCACCTGGAAAAGATATTGATGTTTTCTTGGCGCCTTTTATTAAAGATCTCAAAGATTTATGGAAAGGAGTCAGGACGAAAGACGCTGCTACAGGTACTTATTTCGATATGAAAGTGGCGCTTTTATGGACCATCAATGATTTTCCAGCTCGGGGTAGTCTTTCTGGGTGGGTTGGGCAAGGCTACCACACATGCCCCAGTTGTAACAAGGACACTCCATCGATGGCTATCAAGAACAAAATCGTTTATGTTGGTCATAGAAGATGGTTAAGAACAAATCATTATCTAAGGAGTAAAACTAGGCAATTCCATGGTAAAGCCGAACGGGAGCCTAAACCAGGAAATTTTACCAAAACGGAAATCCAGTTACAAATTAATAAACTGTTGAAACGTAGGCCGGGGAAGCATCCAGATATTAAGAAAAACAACCCACCTCCTAATATAAATGTTGAATTGAATTGGACTAAGCGTTCTATATTTTGGGAGCTTGAGTATTGGCCCTTTCTTCTACTAAAACACAATTTGGATGTCATGCACATCGAAAAGAACGTGTTGGAGGCAATACTGAATATCTTGTTACAAAACGACAAATCCAAAGACACGGCAAAGACAAGGCAAGACTTGGAAAAATTGGGAGTTCGACCCGAGTTGTGGTTAGTTCCAAAAGGAAACGGGAAGTTTGAGAAGCCTCATCCAAAGTACTCTTTCACCAAAGCTAACAGGGAACTTTTTTGTAAATTCATCAAAGGAGTTAGACTACCTGATGGGTTTGGATCCAACTTTAAGCAAAAAGTCACCGCTAATTATGACAATATAACTGGCATGAAATCTCATGACTGTCATATAATGATGCAACTGTTACTTCCTTATGGAGTACAACAATACTTGCCCAAAAACATTGCAGATCCTATAATCCAGCTTTGCTTGTTTTTTTAAGCAGCTTTGTTCTAGAAATTTGATGGAGGAGGACATGGTAAAAGCTAAAAACCAATTGATCAGTGTGATAATTAATTTAGAGCAAATATTTCCTCCTGTTTTTTTTTTTTTGACATAATGCCTCATTTGGTTGTACATCTACCCGATGAGGCTATTCTAGGTGCCCTCATTCGCTGCAGGTGGATGTATCCATTTGAAAGATACCTGAATAAGCTAAAGAATTATGTCTGAAATAAAGCAAAGCCTGAAGGTTCTATTGCGGAGGGTTATGTTGCAGAAGAAGCATTAAATTTTTGTTCGCGTTATCTTGCTAAGGATGTCGAGACGAGATTTAACCGTCTTGACAGGAATGACGACGGTTTGCCTGAACAAAAAGATAAATTCCAGGTGTTCCGGTCCTCATGCAAACTGATGGGTAGAGTCAAAGATGCTCATATGTGTTTAGATGTTACGCGGGCAGTTGTATGGTATATACTTAACAACAGTCCTGAAATCGAATCAGACATTTTGGCTTACAAAGAGTATGTTTCTTCCTTATCTATATTTTAAAAAATCTTCTTTCGGGATGACTTATCCTAATATCATGAACTTTTGCAGAGAATCACCTGATAACGTGGAAACGAGGTTTCCCACCTGGTTTAGTCACAAGGTAAATACATTAGATATATTACCTTGGAGTTATTGCTCATATATCTAAATATGTTTGTCTCTCTTTCGTAGATTCGTGAAAAAAAAATGACAGGCTACTGTAATGAAGAGTTATTCTCTTTGGCATGTGGACATACTAGTGCATGTACATACCCCGCTTGCATAGTTAACGGTGTGAGGTTTGTGATACATGAACGCGATAAACTTCACACCACTCAATGCAGCGGTGTTTCAACAGCCGGGCTTGATAGAGAGATGTATTATGGTCAACTCGAAGAAATTCTGGAGCTCACTTATATCGGTAACCGCAAGGTTGTGTTGTTTCGATGTAAATGGTTTGACACCATTAACCCCCCAAATTGTACGAAACGCAATAGACGTTCTTACATTGAGCAGGGCATACATCATATTTTGACTAATAAGGAATTTTACAAAAATAACCAATACATTCTTGCGACACAAGTATCACAAGTATTTTACCTTGAAGACCTTGCTAGAAAACCAAAGGGTTGGAAGGTGGTCGAACATGTTTATCATGGCGATGTTGAAGAGTCCGATCAAGATGTTATACATGGTAGTTGTTCATCACATTTTACGCTGAATGTCGGTTTGACTTGTTTGGAGGATACAAATTTGAGTTTGAATGACGAATCGACAGAAGTGTCCGCCACACAGGTTAATGAAGACGATGATGATCTAATCAATAATGAAGATGATGACGTTGCACATGCCCTTGATGATGATGATGTTGAAATGTCTGATGATGATGAAGTGAACCCTAATAATGTTGTTGAAGAAGTTTTATCTAGCGATGATTCAAATTGTGATAATTGATCTTAAGTTGTAATTTGAATGAAACAATGATTTGATCTTTAGATGTGTAATTTTTTTTAATGGAATTGTTCTTATAGTTTAAATGTGTAAATTTTTATGAATTTGTGTATTATCATTAACCGGTCCATGAAATTGTGTGTTCATGTACTTGTTATATTATTACAGATGGCGTGTGTAGGTGGTAGATCACACGGTGGAGATGCTGGTGGTACTCCACCTAGACGACCTACAGGGTCCGTACCTGGCAATTGCGAAAGTAAGAAATTGTGATTTATTTTTATTTTATGTCAACTCTTATTGTTAAATTTTTTTGCTTGAATTTTCACGAATCAATAACTTCAATAACTAATCTTTGCAGGTGACCCGATACCACATATGGTTACGATTAATACAAACCTAAGGAAGGCGGTTGGGGCGCATGGAGGACCTCTGCCAGTTACATTTGATATTTATGATCTTCATAGCTTCCATCCATTAGGCATTTATGCTTCGATGTTGAGCTCTCTGATGGGGGAAACAGTCCGACCACTTCCACTTGCTTGCGAGTGGGAAGAGATACCATTGCACCTTGTTGGGAATAAATTTAGGCCAGAACACTTGAACGCTGACAAGAACAACTCAAGCGTTGACAAGAGCAAAGTGAGCGCTGACAGCATAAGCGTTGACAAGTTAAAGTCAAGCGTTGACAGATTGAAGACAAGCACTGATGGAAGATGTGAGCTACACGTATATTATATTCTAGATTACTTCTAGTAAGGATAGAGACGACAATGTATTTTCTATGTTTATCTTTACCTAGAATAAAAGATTCGTAGCTTATTGTACAAGACTTCTTGTTCTATAAAAGAAGATCTTTTAGGTTAAAGTTTAACATAAGTTTTTATAAGTTTTCGATTGTTAAACCCTTTCATTGTAACCAAGTACGATTATTCTAATACAAGTGAAAGTTTGTTTAACATCATTGTGTTTTAGATCAAGTGTTAATTCCGCATAACACTTTGTTACTTTATTCATAAGCAAAGGTTTCTCTACGTGTAGTACTTGATCTAATCTCGTATACACAAAGCTTAATCGATCTAAGTTTGGGATCAACAAGTGGTATCAGAGCTTGTTGAGAAACTTTTGATCTTTAAGTAACGCAAGAACCCTAAAACACCAAACCCTAAAAACCCTAAATTCTCAAAACCCTAAAAACATCATGTCTGGCACAGATCAACCTGCTTCTTTGCTACAAAACAACTTCTCAAACCCTAGCATCAAAATTCCCATGTTTGATGCCAGGAACTTTGAGCTTTGGAAGTCCAATTTTGAGCAATACATAGCTATTCATGACTACACTCTTTGGGAGATCATCGAATATGGGAACACATTCGACAAAGCAGCAAAGATTACTGCTGCAATTGCCACAAGGACAGCTGTTCCTAATTGTCCTGAATCTGATAAGGTGGAAAAGCCTGAAGATGGGAGAGCTGTTGCTGTTGAAGATATAGCCAAGAAGAGGGTGGACATGAAAATCTTGAATATCTTGAAACATGCCCTAGGTCATGAGAATCAGCACAAGTACAAACGTTTTGAGTCTGCAAAAGAGCTTTGGGAAGCTCTTGAAGTAGCACATGGTGGCAATGCTAACACAAAAGAAGAAAAGAAGAAGCAACTCTTGCATGAGTATGCTGTCTTTAAAGCTCAACCTAATGAGAATCTCAGCAGTGTAAGAAGTAGACTTCTTGACATCACAAGTCAACTTTCCTTCATGGGAAAACAGATTGATGACCCTGAATTGAATGCTACATTTCTCAAAAGCCTTGGTGATGTATGGAAGATTGAGACAAGATCCATTCTTGTCAATAACACCCACAAGACATCCAGGTTTGATGACATCTTCAACAAACTAAGACTGTTGGAGAATGAATGGCAATTGGAAAGTGATAATAAATCTTCCAGCAGCAACATGGCCTTCTTCTCACAAAGTGAAGGCCAATTTGATTCCATGAACTTCTATGGACATTCAGCCACTGGATCTCAAGGTGTCAGCGCTGGATGTTAGTCTGTCAGCGCTGGATCATATCCTGTCAACGCTTTGTACTCAAGCGCTGACACACACAATCATGGCGCTGATAGAATTAAACCTGCTGGTTTTGATCTAGATACTGTGTGTGCATTCATTGCTTCTTTGCCCAGTGATTCAAGGATTACATATGAAGATCTTGAGCAGATAAGTGATGAACAATTGGAAGAGATGGACATCAAGTGGACTATGGCTCTTGTAAGTTTAAGAGCAAACAGGTTCAATAAAAGGTTCAAGAAGAAGATGACCTTTCATGCTAAGGATGTTGCTGGCTTTGACAAGTCCAAGGTGGAGTGCTACAACTGTCATAGGATGGGGCACTTTATGAGGGAATGTAGATCTCCAAGGAGATCTGATGCTGGGAAGCCTTCAAGCCAAATGATTAAGAGCCCAAATCCCAAGGCTATGGTTGCTGTTCAACAAATTGATGGTGTTGGAGAATGGGATTGGAGCTGGATGGCTAAGAATGAGGAAGAGGACAGAGCTTTGGTTGCTGAAGTTAAAGAAGAGCATGCTGAATATGCTCTCATGGCACACTCCTCCTCTTCATCAGATAATGAGGTATATGATGATGCTTTCTGTTCTAAGGGTTGTCGTTTAAATACTGAAAAATTAAAACAAGAGATAGTTAAATTATTAGATGAGGCAAGTACTGAAAGATGCAAAGTATCTAACTATCAAATTGCTCTTACCCAAACAGAAAAGACAGTATCTGAGTATAAGAAAATGGAGTTTGATTTAAAGGATCAAATAAATATCTTAAAACATGAGTTACATCAGAGTAAGGATGTTCAAGATATAGTAAATAGGGTTAATCTTGATTTGATAGCTCAGTTAGAGGAGGCTAACAAAAATAAAGATAATGTGAGTCTTAAAATCCAGAGATTTGACAAGGCCACACAATCCCTAGGAGAGTGTGTTAGTAAACAAAGAGACTCTAAGGATATGAGTGGGATTGGGATGAATAATTATACTGTTGTTCCACCACCAGCTGGGGATTTCTATGGTGTCCAATCAAAAGACTTATCTTGGACTGGCTTGCCAGAATGCCAAGAGGAGGAGTTTATTCCTCCACCTAGAGTGACTTCCCCAGTTGAGGAATATCAGCAAAAGCTGACTGACCTAGAAGAGTGGAAGAAAGCTAACCACACTTTGTTTGTTAAGGGAGGGTTGTTGTGTGAAAGTCCAAATGAGCCCACACCAAACATGATACCAATTGATGAGTCCATTGATCGTAAACCTATTAAGATCACACACCCTACCACTGGCAAAGCTGTTGACCTTGGCCCACAAACTGTTAGAAAACCTAGTGTTAAATATGCAGAGATGTATAGGAATACTAGGTCACCAAAAAGCCAAGTTAGTAACCATGGAACAGGCTTCTTTGCTTCTAGACCTAAGACTATGTCTAGAAAAGCTTGTTACACATGTGGTAGCTTCTCACATTTGGCCTACAAATGTGTCAACGCTTCCAATGTCAACGCTGATAGGAACCATTTCAGCGCTGACAAAAGTCAACATAGGTCAAACACTGTCAGACCCAATACCTTTGTGAACAAAAGTTCACAAGTTGTTAGACCAGCCCCATTCTTTTCTAGAGGGTCTAACACACAAGGCCTAAGACCTTTTCAAAAGTCAAACACTTGGTCAAATAGGCAATGGGTTCCTGTAGCAAACCCTAGGTTCAACGTTGATAAGAGTAATCGGGGCGCTGACAAGGGAAATTTCAGCGCTGACAGACACACTGCTAAACCTAGGTATTTGCAACCACAGGGAAATAGGTCTAAAGCTTCTACTAGCTTAACATGGAGACCAAAACAAGACCAGAACCCTAATTCTACTGGTATTTCTATGACATGCAACAGGTTTCATTATATTTCAAAGGCATTGTCAACACCAATTGGGGTTAACTGGGAATTTCATTCAAACAGGGATGAAAATGGGGTTGTTATGAGAACCAAGTCTGTTCTTGTTGAACAACCAAATGAATCCAAGTCTTCCAAGGCTTGGGTTCCCAAAGAAAACTAATGTGTTTTCTTTATGTGCAGGGCATTCAGAAGAAGATCAATGATTATGGATACTGGGATAGTGGATGCTCAAGGCACATGACAGGAAAGGAAGACTATCTGACCAATTTCTCTCCTATTCAAGATGGTGATAAGGTATACTTTGGAGGGGGCTACGGCACCATCACTGGAAAAGGAACCCTTGTCACCAACAATCTACGGTTTGAGAATGTCTTCTTGGTAAAAGATCTGGATTATAATTTGTTTAGTGTATCACAAGTGTGTGATAACAAAAATAAGGTTCTTTTCACAGATACTGAGTGCTTGGTGTTAAGCAAAGATTATAAGCTCCCTGAGGAGAAATACATAGATTTTAGAACACCAAGGCATAAAGACATATATAATGTAAATCTTAATGGAATTAAGGTAAATAATAAAATGTCATGTCTGTATGCTAAAGCCTCAGTAGATGAAAGTAATCTTTGGCACAGGAGATTAGGGCACATAAACTTTAAGAATATTAATAGGCTTGTGAGACTTGGTTTAGTTGATGGTTTGCCTGAAAAGGCTTTCCACAATGACCACTCTTGTGTTGCATGCCTTAAGGGCAAGCAGCACAAGGTCTCATTCAGGTCTAAACAGGTGCACTCTAGTTCTAAACCACTTCACTTATTGCATATGGACCTCTTTGGTCCAACTAATATAGAAAGTTTAAAGGGTAAATCATATTGTTTTGTTATTACTGATGATTACTCCAGGTTTACATGGACTTTCTTTTTAGCCAAGAAAAGTGAAACTGCCCTAAGTCTGATTAATTTCATTACCCAGATAGAGAAGAAGAATGGTAATGAGGTCAAGATTATTAGAAGTGACAATGGGGGTGAGTTTAGAAATCAGTTGTTAGATGATTTTTGTGCCAAGAAAGGGATTACTAGGCAGTTTAGCATAGCTAGAACTCCACAGCAAAATGGAGTTGCTGAAAGGAAGAATAGGACCCTTATTGAAGCAGCCAGAACCATGTTGGCTGATGCCCACTTTCCTATAGCCTTTTGGGCTGAAGCTGTTAACACAGCTTGTTATGTTCAGAATAGGGCATTGGTCAACAAGATACATAATAAGACACCTTATGAATTACTTTGGGGAAGGAAGCCCAATATTGGCTTTCTCAAGCCTTTTGGTTGTCATGTAGTTGTTTTAGAAACTAGTGAGGCCCAACAGGCAAACATTGTTATTGGTCTTTGTGATGATTTAGATTTCCACATTATGTTTCTAACACTGACAAAGGTAAATGTAACGCTGTCAAGTGTTATTTTGCCGTTGTTGGAGATATTATTGTCTAACGCTGACAGGAGTTCCTTCAACGCTGATAAGTGTTGTCGGGACGTTGTCAGCAACAAATGTTAGTTTTGTGGTTTTCATCTAAATGTGCAGATAATGGTAGCTTTATGCCATTGGATACAGAGTTGCTTATGGACCTTTGAAGAGCTATTTGGACATGTTTTGTTTATGGATGATGGTTGGAATATTTATATTCCTATCTTGACATAAATTTTTTTTATTGTTCATATATATATTTTGAGAACTCATGTATCATAGTTTGAGGGGAGGTTTAAGGAACCTTTAGGACTCTTGGGTATTCTTAGAATACTCTCATCACAATTCTAGATTGTGTCCACTGGTGAGTATGGGTTAGTTTTACTAAACCATAAGGCACTGTAGCATGCATAGTATATCAACTTTGCATGCTGCCAAGACATTTTTGGCCTAGAATTGGTTGTGGTCTGTTGGGAGGCTTGGGAATCCTTTTGATATGGGTTTTACCTGGGAGTAACAAGGATTTTATAAGGTAACTTGGTTGTTAAGAATTTTGGTTAGCAAGGGACACTAGAGGACTGTTATGTCTATCTTGCTTATGCAAGTGTGCATAACTGGACAGTGCTTGCCGCCCTATGATAATTATCAGCTTTTGGTTATCTTCTCTAGGATAAATTACTTGTTAAGGTCATTTTTCACTTTTTAAAACAATTTTATTTTTGGACGCTGACAAGATTTTTCCAAGCGTTGTTGTGACCAAAATGGACGCTGACATGGCTTTAGGCGAACGTTGACAAGATTATAGCCGTTGGGCGTTGATGGGTTATTTTTGACCGTTGACAAACAATGGGACCTACCCTGTTGTTACTTTTTGACATATTTTCAAGCCGTAATTTTAGGAGTTGTTACTTTCATTAAATGCATGAGATAACTTATAAACTTTTTCAATATTTTCATGATTGATTTTTGAAAATCTTTGCCTATTTTTGGGCCAATCACGTGCATTCATCCACTCCTATAAATTTGGCTCCTATTTTAAACAGGGTATCTATAATTCTTGTCTAACACTTTTCTCTTATCAACCTTCATCTTTTATACATCAAATTAACAGCTTTCATCAATGGCACCAAGATTTAACTCAGCAGAATTGGATTTGGGGTTCAAGTCTCAACACAACATGATTGCTTATCTTGTTGCTGATAATACTTTGTTCCCTCAATACACAGAGATGGTGGAGTATTTGAATGCATCCCCATTAAGGTATGCTCTTTCTCATGCACCACTCATTCCAGTCACACACATTAAACAGTTTTGGAACACTGTTAGTTCCTCAACAGTTAATGGAGTGACAACATTGAATTCTATTGTACATGGGAGACCTTGGGTGGTTACTGAGGCCTTGGTACGCCAGGCCTTGCATCTTAATGATGCTGATGGTATAACCATGCTTCCCATATCTGAAATAGAACAAGGGCTTAGGGCTTTGGGATACCCTATTCCTGATGAAGGTACTCTTAATAAGTACCATAAGCAGGAATTTCCCCCAGCCTGGAAGTACCTAATTCACATTCTCCTTCAATGTTTGAGTCCCAAATGTACTGCACACAATGAGATCAATAGATCCATTGCAACTGCTATTGTGTGTATTGCAACAGGGCAAAATTATAACTGGTCTAAAATGATTTTTGAAGGAATGTGTAAAAACAAGGGGACAAAAATGACTTTAGCTTATCCCCGTTTTCTGCAAATGGTTTTTGATGCTCAAAGATATTGTTCAAGGGATCACAATGACTTTTATAAGATCCCTGAACAAAAGAAGGCTATTTTTACCAAGATGAATTCACCACCTCATAGAGACCTACCATTAACCCAAGCCATGCTTGCTGTTATTGCAGCAGCACAACCTCAACCAGACCCCCAACCTCATATTGACCCTCAACCACAAATTGAACCTATCCCTGAACCTTTACCCTCACCTGACCAGATGCAAATAGACCAAAATCCCTTTGACGCTGACACATCTAATGTGGGCGTTGATATGCCTATTTCCACCGCTGACACCCAACCATCACAGTCCCAAACACCCCTTAACCAACCTACATCTACACCATCTTCTACACCATCTTCCACACCACCAGAATATAGGTTGATTAAACGCCAAAGGACTGCTGGAGTGTTCTCCTCTGGTGGTCCTAGCCATGTAGCAGAGAGAACCACCACCACAAGTGTGGTTGGTGACCTGGATGAGGCTGAGACTATTGGTTCTAGCTTAGAAGTTGGCCAAGGCAGTCCCACCATAATTAAGTCCTCATCCATGCCCAATGAACCTGACTTGGGAGGTCAAATTCCCATTTTGGAAGAGGGCAGACTGGAACCAATGACGCTTTTGGAATTGACGGCTGTCTGCATTAGCTTGCAAAAGCAGAATGCAGACTTGGTACAAATTGTCAGTAACCAAGGCCTTGAACTCAAAGAATTGAGGGAGAGGATTGTTGTTTTGGAGAGTGCTCATTCAAGGGGAGGCATGGAGGAGTCTTCCAAAGGGGAGGAAGATCAAAGAAATCTGAGTGATAAGAGCAGTCAAGATGGTCAATCATTGGATATTGCTGAAGCTCTTACTACTTTGAAGGAACAAAAAGGTTTTGATACGTCCTTAATCTCTCCAACCAATTTAAATTTATCATTTACAGATATGTTGAGGGAGGTTACACAAGGCGCTGAGGGAAAATATTTGAGCGTTGACAAGACAAGTTTGGACGCTGACAGAAGTATTTTGGGCGCTGACAGAGGAAAATTGGGCGTTGACAGATCTGCATATGGAGGTGATGTATTCCAGTCATCATCTATCATCAAAGATGTTCCTACTCAGGTATTATCATCTACCCTACCAACAATTGAACCAACAGATAAGGGTAAGGGTAAGTTGGTAGAAGAAATTGTTCCAAAGAATGCAGCTCAGGTTGAATTTGATAGAAGATTGGCTGAGCAAATGATGGAACAAGGTGAGAAGGAAAAGTCACCATTTGTTGTGACTTCTGAAGAAGAAAGTGATGGAGATAGCTCAGATTCAAGTGTGATGATTGTTGAACCAGAAAGACTTGAGTATGGTGATGAGCTTGCTAGGGAAAAGCTGAGAGATTTGAAGTTGCAAATTGATTTTGATATGCCAGAGGTAGTTCAGATGTACAATTCTTGGGAAGAAAGCTGTATGGATAATCCAGACTTGACCATTTCAGACCAGATATGGGGTTTGGAAATTCTTCTTAGAGTCCAGAAGGATTGTAAGGTGATGTTGAAGTACAAGGCAAGCAACATTCTCTCTGAATTGAAAAGGGATAGAAGGAAGCTCTACTTTATGTTGCTCAAATGTCATGGAGTTGGATGGACACATCAGAAGCTGAAGGCTTTGACATTTGATGAGTTGGAACATAGGGCTTATCCTATTTGGGTGAAAGTGCAAGAAGAAAACACTTTCAGACTTCTTTCAGATGAAAGAAAGGAGCAACTTGCAGAAGAGATGGCAATCAAGAAAGCTTTGATAGGTCCTAGACCAGTAAAGAAGGGATTTATTCTTGAGTTTCCAAAAGATATGAATCAACTATATCCAAGTGAAGCAATCATTAGAAAGAGCCTTAAGCTCTCCCCATTAGAAGCTTCAGATATGGTGCATGTGTTACCACTAGATTCCAGGAATCCAATTGTAAGTTATGAGGAAGATGAATGTGGATTCTGGAAAATTGGAAGATTTGGCAAGGAAGTACACACTTTTACCACTCTCATATCTTTATTTGCAAGTTGTGACAGAGAAGACTTGGTAGACCTTTGGAGGTTGCTAGAGACCAAGTATGAGGCTGAAGCACCAACTTCAGCCAATGGAATAAAACTTTGGACCACATTCAAAAGAATGTGTGGGACAAAAGAAGAAGATCCTGAAATATGGAAGGATCTTGAAGATGACCTCAGTGGTCTTCAATGGAGGTTATATTCAGCTGCAGGTGTATACCATTTGAGTTCTACAAAGTTTGCTAAGTATTTACTTGTAGATGCTCAGTATTTCATATCCAAGGCTGTTTTGGAGAAGATGAAGGACACCCAGTTGGAGATAGACTATACAAGTGACGTGGCAAAGAATTTGATCAGATTTGTTTATTACCAATATGATAAGGTTTGTCAGACTCCTCCAAGTTCTTAATGTTTATTCAGAAACTTGATCATAAGAGTGGATATCAAGTTTAGGGGAGGATTGTTGGGAATAAATTTAGGCCAGAACACTTGAACGCTGACAAGAACAACTCAAGCGTTGACAAGAGCAAAGTGAGCGCTGACAGCATAAGCGTTGACAAGTTAAAGTCAAGCGTTGACAGATTGAAGACAAGCACTGATGGAAGATGTGAGCTACACGTATATTATATTCTAGATTACTTCTAGTAAGGATAGAGACGACAATGTATTTTCTATGTTTATCTTTACCTAGAATAAAAGATTCGTAGCTTATTGTACAAGACTTCTTTTTCTATAAAAGAAGATCTTTTAGGTTAAAGTTTAACATAAGTTTTTATAAGTTTTCGATTGTTAAACCCTTTCATTGTAACCAAGTACGATTATTCTAATACAAGTGAAAGTTTGTTTAACATCATTGTGTTTTAGATCAAGTGTTAATTCCGCATAACACTTTGTTACTTTATTCATAAGCAAAGGTTTCTCTACGTGTAGTACTTGATCTAATCTCGTATACACAAAGCTTAATCGATCTAAGTTTGGGATCAACACACCTCAAAACCCATATCTTTCCTACACTTGAGGTATTAACTGTCTGTGTTACATCTAGTCTTATTAACTGTTTTGGTTGTAAATTGTTTGTTTATTTAAATACATATGTTTACATGTAGACCTATTTCAACCTGGGTTGGTTGGATAGTCGTGAAAGTGTGACTTATGGCGGGAAAACATATGTAGTAGGAGAAAGGGTAAAAACTGGAATTAACTATAAGTTGAGGCTACTTTGGCGCAAAAATAAGAACAAGCTGAAGGCTGACTATTATTTTGTCCATGAGTCGCCCGAAGAGGCGGAGCTTTTAGTGCCCCCATCGAGTTCTACGTGGGGCAACAGATCAGCAGGGGAGTGGCTTAATTTGTGAAGTTAATACAGTTAACCGCACGAAAAACAAAGTTTCTACACATCAAGGGAAAAAATCATTCGCTCAAAGAAGGAACGAATATGTAAGAATCGTTATAGTTTTTGTGATCAAAGGTTTTTATATTGTTTATTTGTATCTTGTTATTAATTTATTTGATATTGTATAGAAAGTCGCGCATGGGGCTTACGAGGACCTTATACAAACTTGGAAGAGGGCACACACAAACAAGAATGGCACTATGTCCGAGGAAAATCAAGACAGATATGTAAGTAATTTAACTTATACATGCTTTAATAACATATTTTTATTTGTTTTTAACTTCGTTTTTTCTCTTTCTTTTTCACAGTCGAGAATGATGGCCATAAAAGATACGATTAATTGCGGTGTTGAGCAGTTCAAAACTGATCAAGAAATAATTGATCTAGTAAATCTGAGCCGCAACACTCAAAATATCGTCGGCAGGGGCAGGAAGTTGTCGGGTGGTGGTACCTCATATGGATGCGGGAGTAGTTCTTATAATGAGGGAGTGACTCGAGAACAGCTCTCGGAGCTATTTAGGATTCATGAGCAAGAAAAAGAGCTGTTGAGGAAGCAAACCGAGGAGGCGCAACAACGGGCTAATTTGGCCCATATGTATGCTAGTGTGGCGCAACAAAATGCTGAGGTAAACAACGCCCGCCTAAGTCATTTAATTTCTCATTATACTTCACATGACATGGCTCGAGGGTATACCGAACCTAATAACCCTTTTCTACCGCCACCCCAATTCTCTTCTATGCCTGGCATGTCTCAGTTCCCTGGTATGCCTCAGTTCCCTGTTATGCCCCAGTTCCTTGGTATGCCTCAGGCCCCTCCCGGATTTCCATATAATGCTCCACTCAACCCACTCCAACCTCCATTCTCTAATCAGTTGCAAGTTCCACTTACCCAAAATAACAGTTTCAACAACTGTCATCGACCCGTTGTCAACACCACTGGCCCCTCGAGTTCTAACTCTCGGGAAAGTCCCAACTATACCGTCAGCCTAAATCCTCATCAAAATGATACTCAGACCATCGAAGAGTTGGCTCAAGATCTTAAGAATGCCAACAACGTGTCCAATAATGAGCTAATTAACTCGGATGCTGATGAGGGGGATGCTGATGAGGGGGACTATTCAGATTAGGAGTTGTTGTTGGTTTTAGACTTTTTATTATGTGTAATAACTTTAGACTTGTTAAATTGTGAAACATGGATTTATTGTGATGTGTAATAATTTTAGACTTGTTACATTTGAAACAAGGATTTGGTGAAATGTATTCTAACATTTTGGCTATTTATCGTATTGTAGATTACTAGTATTGTACCGTTTAGTGATTTGTAGTATTGTGGATTTGTTGAAATATAGATTTTTTCGGGAAAAAATATCGGAAAAAAATCTGGAAACAAACTGCTTAATGCAGTTTTTTTTGCCCAGGAAACATTTAGGGTCGAAATTTTCGACCCTAAGTATAGCTTTAGGGTCGAAATTTTCGACCCTAAAAGCACCCCAAATTAAAGTCCTACAAAACTTGTTTTGGTATCAAAATTAATATAAAATGAGTAAATATTTAGGGTCGAAATTTTCGACCCTAAACATCAAAGAAAATTTCGACCCTAATTTAATACATTAAAACTAATAAAATCATTTTCACAATGTGCTTTTATTTACACGTGGATAATATTTATTTCGACCGTAAAATACAAAGGTATTTCGACCCTAAATTTTGGTCAACAATTTGGTTGAAAAGTTGTGGGGCCCGTTTTTCGACCCTAAAATACAAAGGGTATTTCGACCCTAAATTTTTAGGGTCGAAAGATTTGGGTCGCCAGGTTAGGAACGAATATTTCGACCTTAAAGTTTAGGGTCGAAATTCTTTGAGGTGTAGGGTCGAAAATTTCGACCCTAAACAAGGCGATTCTTGTAGTGACTCTCATGTAACTATTCAAACATTAGTCCTTTTGGTCTTTTTTTAAGTACTCTCTCTGTCCCATATTAACAGTCCAGTATACTATTTTTGGACGTCCTAAATTAATAGTCCAGTTCAAAAAAAGATAATTAATATAGATTAAGTTTACTATATCACCATCACTTAAGGGTATTATTACAAAGAATAAAGAAGTTGTAAATTAATTGGTTAAGGGTAAAATTATCTTTGTGTAAAAAGTAAGTGGGAAAAAGCTGAAAAGGTGATGTTTTTATTAAACTACGTATTTTTAATCGGTATACTATTATTATAGGACGGAGGGAGTAGTTCATAGCCGGGGGTTGGTTTAGTTAAGTCCCTAGTTCAAGAAGCAAGAGATGAGTTCAATAAATGAAACGAAATAATAATGAATGAGATAGTCACTTCGTCGCCTAAAATGATTCTCCTGGATATTGATGTTGGTCTATTGACCTATTCACATGGCTTTTTTATTACTAGATTTTGTAATCGCAAAAGGCCAAAGTGTCACACTATACCATCTCCTCTCATCTCATGTTTTCAACAACCAATGCAAAAGAAATCCCACTTCACACAGTTACATTTTCCCACCAACTACTTATTTCATATCCTTAAAAGGTATTGTGATACACAAGATATAGGTAAGAACAATGACAACTGAAGAAACTGTTACTCCAACTTATATAGGGATTAAATGTGTAACCAACAAGGAAAAACGTGAGATGAGAATGTGGCAGGAGTGCTCAACTTATGGTCGGATATGCCTAGTTAATTATTCTAACGTACGTACGTGCATGTAAAATATTAGAACATGTATATATACGGAGTACATAATATATGAAGACATTAGTTGTTATTCTTACCAGGTTTTGTCATGCACGTATCACCCCAAGATTTGGTGTGATCTTCTCTCCTAAATCTTAATCATTATATCCATTTTGTCGTGCCATGTCACATCCTGCTTTACAAGTGCAATTTCTATTTCCATTTCCATTACTTATATGTTCTTACAAGTACAATTTCCATTTCCATTAGTATTTATTTGTTCTACAAGTACACTTTCCATTTTCGTTTACATTTCCATGGCAGGAACCCCGCCATTATCACCAAAGAACACCAGCTCTGAGGAGCCTACTTCCACAAGTGTCGAAGAGGTGGTGTCACCCTCTGCGAGTTTGCAATGTTCTTCCACAACGGGGTTTATCCGACCTAGAACCTTTGTTAGGGTCCCAAGTCTTGCTAGGACCCCGACCGGTTGCCCCACAAGGTCGATCTCCACAGCGAGTAACACGAGTTGCAGTGTGTCCTCCAGCAGCCTGCTGACTCCATCTATACGCAAGGTGGCTTGTCCTATATGTGGTCGCAATATGTACCACAAGAAGGCATTATGTGGCCATCTAGGGTGGCATACGCCTGAGGACCGGAACGCGAAGAGTGCTGAAATCCATGAGACACTACTTGCGCTTAGCTGTCAAGTTGAAGATGCGGTGGAGATTGCTAAAAGAATCAAAATCCCGGATCTTAACGAACTTCCGCAGCCGGAATACAACAATGATGCTCCAGATGCTTGATAATTACTCTCTTTTCAAACTGTAAGCCATATAAAATTCACCCACTACAACAATTCTTAATCCTAGGGACGACTTATTCGTCCCTAGGTAGGGGTTGTTTCGACCCTAAACTCCTAGGGACAACTAAGTCGACCCTAGGAGGTAGTGCCTAAAAACTCGTCTCTAGAATCCTAGGGACGAACAATCCTTTGTAACCTAGGGACGACTTTGTGGGTCCCACAACCCACTACGTTGAAAAAATTGACAAACCTAGGGACGACTTTCTTTGAAACCTAGGGTCGACAAAGTCGTCCCTAGGTTATTAATAAAAATAATCTTTTTAAAATTTTTCTTAAAAATTCTTTTTTTATTATTTTTAATAAAATCTTATTTATAAATATTAATAAAAACATTTTCAGAAAATAAAAAAAAAATTATTTATTAACCTAGGGACGACTTAGTCGTCCCTAGGTTTCAATAATGCCCAGGTTTTCAAAACCTAGGGACGACTAAGTCGTCCCCAGGTTTTGACACCTGGGCATTATTGAAACCTAAGGACGACTAAGTCGTCCCTAGGATTAAAATCTGGAGAAAAATTAATATCCTAGGGACGACTAAGTCGTCCCTAGGTGTACCTGGGGGATAAAAAAAATTGGGCTGTTTTGCAGTTTCCAGATTTTTTCCGGAACTTTTTCCGGACAAAATCCACAATTCAAAATGGCAGAATTCGACAAATATAGAATAATAACAAATCAATAAACGTTACAATACCATATTACGATAAATTATCCAACGTCACGATACAATATTCATCAAATACACTTATTCAATCCTAAATCAAATGTTTCAAAAGCTACAAGTCTCAAACTTTATTAAACATGCATAATAAGAAAAATACTACCACAACCTCTACTCCGCATCCTCGTTAGGTGAAAAGTCACCTTCCCCCTCGTCACCCTCCTCGTCACCCCCTCGTCACCCCCCTCGTCATTCCCCTCGTCATCGCCTGATAAGTCGTCACCACTGTTTTGTACATTCCTATCTCGACCCAACTCGTCAACGGACCGGTAATCGTGCTGATGGGGATTTATGATTACACGAGAACCTCCGGGTATGGATTGTGAAGTAGAGCCGATATCATGAGTCGAGTGTGTGGTGGGACGATAACAATGGTTAAATGTGTTATTGTTGGTGACGGGAGCAATGGGATAAGTGCCGGTATAGGGAGGTTGGAGTGGTTGGAGATTGTCGGGCAAAGATGGTCAGTATGGGTCGATGGAAGGAGGTTGCACTGGTTGTGCCTAAGGATAGGGGGTTGGACTAAATGAGCCCAATCAGAAACTAGGGTGGGCATAACAAAGGGTCGGGGCGGGGGTACAAAAGTAGGAGGTCTAATTGGGTGATCAGTATTTGAGTTGTAGTTCTGGAAAAACTCACCCAATTGACTATGATATTGCGCCATATGCTGGTACGACGTCTGAGTATATTGTTGCGCCGCATCTGCCTTTAACGCTGCCAAGTAAGCCCGTTGCTGCGCCTCCTGATTCTCTTTCCTCAGCAGCTCCATCTGTCGCTCATTTCGTTCTATCAATTCCTGAAATTCACTACGAGAGGGAACATCTGGTCGACGTGGAGCACCCCGCCTGCGATAAGTTACAACAACGATTTTTCATTATATACAACAAGACATAAATATGAACAATTGATTTACATTTTGTTTTATTGAGGATATATAACCTGCGAGTTGTGTTATTGGCACCACCCGGTAACTTTCTGCCTTGTCCCGACACATTTTGCTTATTTTGACTTGGCATGATTTGAACCACTATTTCTTTATCAGACATGGGCGGGATGACCTTGGCTCTCACTTGGTCACTGAGGGCTTTCATCTTTTGCTGAAAAAAAAAACGATTTAAAACAAATGAAATTAGTTACTAAGGCATGTAAAGAGTTATATATTACTTACATATCTTTCCTCGTTTTCTTTACTTTTAAACGTGCCACCACTTGAGTGCCCCTTCCTCCATGTTTCAACCAGGTCCTCGTAAACCCCTTCCTTGACTTTCTGTAAAATCTCAAATAAATTAATAACGAGCTATAATAAATAAACAATATAAACGCTTTTAAATAAATCACAAAAATTATAAAGAGTCTTACGTATTCATTCCTTCCTCGGGCGAATGGTTTTTTGCCTTGAGTGGTCGGTACCGTGTTTTTGGAACGATTAACAGTATTAACCTGACTTCTTGCCACCCTCTTTGGCTCTGACCACCACTGAACCAATTCAGCCCAATCACCTTCGGTTCTATTGTCCCACACACTCGGCGGCGGTACATGTTCTTGTGTCAGTGCGGGCGTCTCATATTTCGAATAAAAATCTGTCTTGATCCTGTTCTTGTATTTTCTATACAGCAACCTCAGTTGGAGTTCCAACGCAAGCCTAACCCGAGTCGACACCTCATACACACCATTGCCACACACCACCTCAGTACGATCATTGTACCATGGCTCGAGGTCGAAATATGTCCACATAAAACATATGAATTTAAATAAACAAACAAATTAAACATAACACACATATCTAAATGTCGATAACAATAACAATATAAGTAAAATAAACAATTTTGACCTCAATTGTAGGATAAATATGAGCTTTATCACACTCTAGAATTTCATCCCATTCGCAGTTCAGGGGAAGTGACCGGATTAATTCCCCCATAAGATGAGACAACAATGATGCATAATTGCCCAGAAAATGGAAGGTTTTCAGATCTTGAAATTCAAAGCCAATTGTCAAAGGTTTTTCGTTATTATTTCTGTACGCCGTCCTTAATTTTCCTAGGTTGGTCACAAAGCGTTGATTTGAACCTACAAAAGATATGTTATTTACTCGTAAAAATTCAAGTGACATAAATTATAAATATCAGTGTTATAAAAAAATATAATGATTTCTTACGCTGACACTCGACCGGTACAGGACGTGTGGGCCGTCTGGGTGGACTACCACCAGCATCCCCACCGTGTGACCTAGGAGCTACACATGCCATCTGTAAAATAACAAGTTCATATCAGTATACACATTTTATCAATATACACATTTTAACATATAAAAACATTTTCATTAAAAAACAAAATTACACAATTTAATTAACCAATTAATACTAATACACAAATTCATATCAATATACACATTTTAACATATAAAAACATTTTCATTAAAATACAAAATTACACATTTAAACAAATAAAAACAACTCATCATCATTTAAGCGTATAACAATTGTTTCATTCAAACTACAACTTAAGCATATAACAATCGTTTACAAATAAAAAATTACACATTAAAGCATATAACAACTGTTTCATTCAAAATACAACTTAATATCAATTGTCATCATCTTCAGAATCATCGCTAGATAAAACTTCTTGAACATCATTATTAGGGTTCACTTCATCATCATCCGACACTAAATCATCATCATCAACATCACCAATGACGTGTGCAACTACCTCATCTTCAATATTAATAATATCATCATCAACCGGTGGGGCGTCCACTTCCGTTGGTTGAGTATTTACACTCAAATCCGTAATACCCAAATTAGGCAAAGCAACAGACAGTGTAACATCTGATGAACTGCTACCATGTATAACATCTTCATCGGACTCTGCCACATCTCGATGATAAACCTGTTCGACGACCTTCCAATGAAGCGGTCGTCTAGCAAGGTCTTCAAGGTAGAATACTTGTGTTGCTTGCGTCGGGAAAATGTATGGGTTATTTTGGTGAAATAGCCTATCGGTCAAAATATGATGTATGCCTTGCCCAGTGTAAGAACGTCTGTTGCGTTTGGTGCAATTGGTAGGGTTAATTGTGTCAAACCATTTACATCGAAACAACAAAACCTTGCGGTTGCCGATATAAGTGAGCTCCAGAATTTCTTCGAGTTGACCATAATACATCTCTCCATCAACCCCGGGTGTTGAAACTCCGCTGCATTGAGTGGTACGAAGTATATCGCGTTCACGTACCACAAACTTCACACCGTTCACTATGCAAGAGGGGTATGTACATGAACTAATAGGTCCACATGCCAAAGAGAATAACTCGTCACTACAACCCACACTCACTTTTTTTTCACGAGTCTACAAAAATGAGATACAAAAAGGTTTATTAGATGAGGAATAACTCCAAGGTAATATATCTAATGTATTTACCATGTTATTAAACCACGTAGGAAAACTCATTTCCACATTATCAGGCGCCTCTCTGCAAAGGTTCATGATATTAGCAGAAGTCATCGAGAAAGAAGAATTTTCAAAATTATAAAAAATAGGAAGAAACATACTCGCTGTAAGCTGAGATGTCGGCTTCGACTTCAGGACTGTTGTTAAGTATAAACCACGTAACTGCCTGCATGTCATCATTAGTCATACGAGTTGGTTTGATTCCACCCGTCGGTGTGCATACGGTCCGGAACACCTCAAATTTATCTGGTTGTCCAGGCAAATCGTCTTCATTTCTGCCAAGGCGGTTAAATCTCGTCTCGACATCCTTAAGGTAACGCGAACAAAAAGTTAATGCCTCTTCTGCAACATAACCCTCAGCAATGGAACCTTCAGGCTTTGCTTTATTTCGTACATAATTCTTTAGCTTTTTCATGTATCTTTCAAATCGATACATCCACCTGCCGCGAGTAACGGAACCTAGAATAGCCTCATCGGGTAGATGTATAACCAAATGAGTCATTATGTCGAAAAAAGCAGGAGGAAAGATTTGCTCTAAATTAACCATCATAATGATCAATTTGTTTTTAGCTTCTTTCATGTCCTGCACAGTCAAACTTCGAGCACAAAGCTGCTTAAAGAATAAGCAAATGTCGATTATAGGTTTTGCAACGTCTTTGGGCAAGTATTGTTACACTCCATAAGGAAGTAACCGATGCATCATTATATGACAGTCATGAGATTTCAAGTTCGTTATATTGTCATCATCAGCGGTCACTTTTTTCTTGAAGTTGGATCCAAAGCCATCAGATAGTCTGACACCTTTAATGAATTTACAAAAAAGTTTTCTTTTTTCTGGAGTGAAAGAGAACTTTGGATGAGGCTTATCGAACTTCCCGTTATCTTTTTTAACTAACCACAACTCCTTTCGAACTCCCATTTTTTCTAAGTCTAGCCTTGCCTTTGGCGTGTCTTTGGATTTGTCGTTCTGTAACAGGGTATTCAGTAAAGCCTCAAGGAAATTCTTTTCGATGTGCATGACATCGTAACAGTGTTTTAGTAGAAGAAAGGGCCAATACTCAAGATCCCAAAAGATAGAACGCTTACTCCAGTTCAATCAACATCTCGATTATGGGGGCGGTTGTCTTTGAGAATTGGTTTATGTTTCCCCGGTTTACGTTTAAAGACTTTACTAATCTACAATTGGATATCAAGTTCTGAAAACTTTCTTGGTTTAGGCTTATTTTCGGGAAAACCGTAGAATTCCTTGGATTTTTTCCGATCTGGATGATTTGTTCTTAACCATCTTCTATAACCAACATAAACGATTTTGATGTTGATACGCATCGATGGAGTGTCAACATTACAAGTAGGGCATGCGAGGTACCCTTGCCCAGTCCACCCAGACAAACTACCTCGAGCTGGAAAATCATTGATGGTCCATAAAACCGCCGCTTTCATTTTGAAATGAGTACCCGTAGCAGCGTCTTTCGTCTAGACTCCCTCCCATAAATCTTTGAGTTATTTAATTAGAGGCTGCAAGTAAACATCAATGTCCTTTGCAGCTGATTTAGGGCCGGGAATTAACATCGTCAACATTAAAGAAGTTTCTTTCAAACACATCCACGGTGGTGTGTTGTATGTTGTCAATATAACCGGCCACATGCTGTAAGTTTGGCTCATCATGCCATAAGGATTAAAACCATCAGCAGCCAACCCTAATTGAACGTTTCTTGGGTCACAAGAGAACTCAGGTTTCATCATGTCAAAATATTTCCATGCTTTGCCGTCACAGGGGTGATTCATTTTACCGTCTTCCTTAGACTGTCCGGTCGCATGCCAAGTCATCCACTTTGCTATGTCTTTTGTGTTGAACATACGTTGTAGTCTAGGTGTTATCGGAAAGTAACGCACCACCTTGTTGGCAACTAATTGCGTCCCCTTTTTCTTCTTTGGGTTTTTCCATCTGCTCGCGTTACATATTGGACAAGTGTGCCTCGCCTTGTTTTCCGGTGATCCCCAATATAAAAAACAATCATTTATACAAGCATGGATCGATTCGTATCCTAACCCGATCTTTTTGTATGTCTTTTTTATTTCATAGTATGAAGACGGGAAATTGTATCCTTTACTAGGGGAACATGCCTTTTGGAGAAGAGCTAGAATTTTGTTAAACCCGACATCAGTTATTTTGTGTAAAACCTTGATGTGCGAAATCTCTGATGTAAATTCCAATGTGGTCATATCACAACCCGGGTACAACTTTTGGGCCGACCTAGCGAGTAACTCTTCAAACTCGTTACTAGGACCCGATGTTTGGGTTGGTTGAGGACCGGTTGTTTGAGTGGGTGGAGTTTGAGAGGGTGGAGTTTCAGATGGTGGATTTGGAATATTATTTGCAGAAATATCTTCGAAGAACGCATCCATGTGAATCGATCAGGTGAATGTGGTAATAGTGGAGGTAACGGAAGAATTGGTTCACCGTGATATATCCAAGTGGTGTGATGTTTGTCAAACCCGAATTTGGATATGTGTGCCTCAAGTTGGCCGAGGGTAACCAACGTTTCACGGTTACAACAATGACTACATGGGCAACGGAGCTTTTGTGAGATGGGGTGCAAAAATTTCTCACAATCCTGGATGAATCCAAAAAGACCATCTAAAAACTCATTGGAATTACGATTGTTTACAGTGGTCCAACTCTTATCAATTGTCATAACTGCGTTGCAAATAAACATACTCAGATAAATTATTTTTTTTATACGTAAAATGTCATACTAACAAAATGAATATGAACTCTTTTTTTTCTTCCTAGTGCAACTATGGAAGGCAATCATAACCCACCTTTTGAATGTTTCGTCATATATGAATGCGTATAACCGGTTTACTATTTGAGAAAATTTCGGCAGCATTTCCCCTCTACTCCCCAAATATGTGTTTAAAGACATATTCGTAGGAGTAAAGGAGAAACACTGTCGAAATCATCTCAAATAATAAACCAGTTATACGCATTCATATCCTAAATGAGACGAAACATCAAAAAGCAGTCCCAGACAGGGGACTTTCCAAAATTAATTCCTAATAAATTAATTTCGGACGGGTTTTCTATAGGTTGATTAACTTCGGACGGGAATTTTCCGAAATTAATCGATAAAATCCTAAAATATTCCTAAAACTATTTACTACAAAAGACTAACAATCATATATCATATATATATAATATAATAAACATATGCATAATATTAATTACACACCTCGGTCACGACTGAAATAAGCAAAGATATAAAGATAGAAAAAGAGGTCCGGATGAGGAAGTTGTCCCGACTGTCCTGGTGCTAACCAATAACAAACATAAAAAAAAACCTAAATTAGTTGGTTTCCAAAATTTTTTCTAATTTGAAACAAACACCACCACAACGATTTAAAAAAAAACATTACCTTTTTTCGGCTGTGACACGGGTCTCAGTTCTCGGCTTGGTTCCCCGCTAACTCGGCTGTGACTCGGGTCTCGGCTACGACAAACATATCAAAAAAATTAAACTTATGCCTATATAAGCTGAAATCTATTAAGCCTAAATCAATTAAGCCCTAAATATAATCTGAAATCATAAGCTTAAACATAATCCGAAATCAACTAATAAGCGCATATCGTGATAAGCTTGAAACAAACACACTTTTCAAACACACCTTTTAAATAGGTGACTCGGGTCTCGGTTCTCGGCTGCGACTCGATTTCCCTCTAACTCGGTTGTGACTCGGGTCTCGGCTACGACAAACATATAAAATAAAATCAAACTTGTGCCTTACATAAAGAAAATAAATTGCTTTCTTATGTATAAGTTGAAATCAAATAAGCTCATAATTCCCGAAATCAAATAAGCTCACAAAGATACACCCACCTTGGTAGTGATGCTACTGCCGGCAGTGGTGGTGGTGGCTACTACTACTGTCAACAGTGGTGGTGGCTACTGTTATTGTCACGATGGTGGTGGTGGCTACTGCTACTGTCAACAGTGGTGGTGGCTACTGCTGCCGCGGGGGTGGTGGTGGTTTCTAGTCAATAAACTTAAACATAATTAGCAAAATTAAACATAATTAAAAATTAAACAAAATTAAACATAATCATTTACCTTTAAGTAGATAAACAATCCAAAATTAAACAAAATTAAACATAATTGTGCTCGTGTACGAGTGTGGTGAGTCGGATCGGTGGTGGTGGGTTGGATGATTGATGGTGGTGGGTTGGATGATTGATGGTGGTGGGTTGGATGATTGATGGTGGTGAGTCGGATTGGTGGTGGGTCGGATTGATGGTGGTGGGTTGGATGGGTGTATGATGATGGTGGTGGAAATAAACAAAAATGGGAGATAGATTGATGAAGATGGTGATGAATGAGAGACACGTACGCCCGGTTTTTTTTTTGTGTAGATGAATGAGAGATGAAGATAGATAAGATAAGTTACTAGAAATGCTTCCTAGGGACGACCCATGCTTTGTAACCTAGGGACGACTTAGTCGTCCCTAGGTTAATTATAAATAATTTTTTTTTCGTTTATTATAGTAACTTAGGGACGACCCTTTGTAACCTAGGGATGACTAAGTCGTCCCTAGGTGTAAACCGGGAAACCTCAAACCCAAAGCGGGTTATTTAAATTTTCACCAAAAAATTTCAATTTTCCCAAAAATTTGCTAAGTGTTGGAGGGTTTTTTAGGGACGACTTTCTTTGTAACCTAGGGACGACTAAGTCGTCCCTAGGTGTTTTTCATACATTTAAAATACATTTTACCTTCTATGTAATAAAATGAATAATATAAATTAATAATAAAAATCAAAATAAATTATTATAATTAATATTAAAATATACGTTATACTTAGTTTGTAATAATTAATAACGGATGAGTCGATATGTTACGGTTATACGTTATAGGTTCAACCGATGAATTCATATGTTACGGTTATACGTTATAGTTTTAACCGATGAGTCCATATGTTAGGGTTATACGTTATAGGTTCAACCGATGAGTCCATATGTTAGGGTTATACGTTATAGGTTCAACCGATGAGTCCATATGTTACGGTTATACGTTATAGGTTCAACCGGTGAGTCCATATGTTACGGTTATACGTTATAGGTTCAACCGATGAGTCCATATGTTACGGTTATGCTTTATAGGTTCAACCGATGAGTCCATATGTTAGGGTTATACGTTATAGGTTCAACCGATGAGTCGATATGTTAGGGTTATACGTTATAGGTTCAACCGATGAGTCCATATGTTACGGTTATACGTTATAGGTTCAACCGATGAGTACATATGTTAGGGTTATACGTTATAGGTTCAACCGATGAGTCGATACGTTACGGTTATACGTTATAGGTTCAACCGATGAGTCCATACGTTACGGTTATACGTTATAGGTTCAACCGATGAGTCGATATGTTACGGTTATATGTTATAGGTTCAACCGATGAGTCGATATGTTACGGTTATACGTTATAGGTTCAACCGATGAGTCCATATGTTAGGGTTATACGTTATAGGTTCAACCGATGAGTCCATATGTTAGGGTTATACGTTATAGGTTTAACCGGTGAGTCCATATGTTAGGGTTATACGTTATAGGTTCAACCGGTGAGTCCATATGTTAGGGTTATACGTTATAGGTTCAACCGATGAGTCCATATGTTACGGTTATACGTTATAGGTTCAACCGGTGAGTCCATATGTTAGGGTTATACGTTATAGGTTCAACCGATGAGTCGATATGTTACGGTTATACGTTATAGGTTCAACCGATGAGTCCATATGTTACGGTTATACGTTATAGGTTCAACCGGTGAGTCCATATGTTAGGGTTATACGTTATAGGTTCAACCGATGAGTCCATATGTTACGGTTATACGTTATAGGTTCAACCGGTGAGTCCATATGTTAGGGTTATACGTTATAGGTTCAACCGATGAGTCCATATGTTACGGTTGTACGTTATAGGTTCAACCGGTGAGTCCATATGTTAGGGTTATACGTTATAGGTTCAACCGATGAGTCCTTATGTTACGGTTGTACATTATAGGTTCAACCGATGATTCCATATGTTACGGTTATACGTTATAGGTTCAATCGATGAGTCGATATGTTACGGTTATACGTTATAGGTTCAACCGATGAGTCCATATGTTAGGGTTATACGTTATAGGTTCAACCGATGAGTCCATATATTAGGGTTATACGTTATAGGTTCAACCGGTGAGTCCATATGTTAGGGTTATACGTTATAGGTTCAACCGATGAGTCCATATGTTACGGTTATACGTTATAGGTTCAATCGGTGAGTCCATATGTTAGGGTTATACGTTATAGGTTCAACCGATGAGTCGATATGTTATGGTTATACGTTATAGGTTCAACCGATGAGTCCATATGTTACGGTTATACGTTATAGGTTCAACCGGTGAGTCCATATGTTAGGGTTATATGTTATAGGTTCAACCGATGAGTCCATATGTTACGATTATACGTTATAGGTTCAACCGGTGAGTCCATATGTTAGGGTTATACGTTATAGGTTCAACCGATGAGTCCATATGTTACGGTTGTACGTTATAGGTTCAACCGGTGAGTCCATATGTTAGGGTTATACATTACAGGTTCAACCGATGAGTCCATATGTTACGGTTGTACGTTATAGGTTCAACCGATGATTCCATATGTTACGGTTATACGTTATAGGTTCAACCGATGAGTCGATATGTTACGGTTATACGTTATAGGTTCAACCGATGAGTCCATATGTTAGGGTTATACGTTATAGGTTCAACCGATGAGTCCATATGTTAGGGTTATACGTTATAGGTTCAACCGGTGAGTCCATATGTTAGGGTTATACGTTATAGGTTCAACCGATGAGTCCATATGTTAGGGTTATACGTTATAGGTTCAACCGATGAGTCCATATGTTAGGGTTATACGTTATAGGTTCAACCGATGAGTCGATATGTTACGGTTATACGTTATAGGTTCAACCGATGAGTCCATATGTTACGGTTATACGTTATAGGTTCAACCGATGAGTCGATATGTTACGGTTATACATTATAGGTTCAACCGATGAGTCCATATGTTACGGTTATACGCTATAGGTTCAACCGGTGAGTCCATATGTTATGGTTATACGTTATAGGTTCAACCGATGAGTCGATATGTTACGGTTATACGTTATAGGTTCAACCGATGAGTCCATATGTTACGGTTATACGTTATAGGTTCAACCGATGAGTCCATATGTTACGGTTATGCTTTATAGGTTCAACCGATGAGTCCATATGTTAGGGTTATACGTTATAGGTTCAACCGATGAGTCGATATGTTAGGGTTATACGTTATAGGTTCAACCGATGAGTCCATATGTTACGGTTATACGTTATAGGTTCAACCGATGAGTACATATGTTAGGGTTATACGTTATAGGTTCAACCGATGAGTCGATACGTTACGGTTATACGTTATAGGTTCAACCGATGAGTCCATACGTTACGGTTATACGTTATAGGTTCAACCGATGAGTCGATATGTTACGGTTATATGTTATAGGTTCAACCGATGAGTCGATATGTTACGGTTATACGTTATAGGTTCAACCGATGAGTCCATATGTTAGGGTTATACGTTATAGGTTCAACCGATGAGTCCATATGTTAGGGTTATACGTTATAGGTTTAACCGGTGAGTCCATATGTTAGGGTTATACGTTATAGGTTCAACCGGTGAGTCCATATGTTAGGGTTATACGTTATAGGTTCAACCGATGAGTCCATATGTTACGGTTATACGTTATAGGTTCAACCGGTGAGTCCATATGTTAGGGTTATACGTTATAGGTTCAACCGATGAGTCGATATGTTACGGTTATACGTTATAGGTTCAACCGATGAGTCCATATGTTACGGTTATACGTTATAGGTTCAACCGGTGAGTCCATATGTTAGGGTTATACGTTATAGGTTCAACCGATGAGTCCATATGTTACGGTTATACGTTATAGGTTCAACCGGTGAGTCCATATGTTAGGGTTATACGTTATAGGTTCAACCGATGAGTCCATATGTTACGGTTGTACGTTATAGGTTCAACCGGTGAGTCCATATGTTAGGGTTATACGTTATAGGTTCAACCGATGAGTCCTTATGTTACGGTTGTACATTATAGGTTCAACCGATGATTCCATATGTTACGGTTATACGTTATAGGTTCAATCGATGAGTCGATATGTTACGGTTATACGTTATAGGTTCAACCGATGAGTCCATATGTTAGGGTTATACGTTATAGGTTCAACCGATGAGTCCATATATTAGGGTTATACGTTATAGGTTCAACCGGTGAGTCCATATGTTAGGGTTATACGTTATAGGTTCAACCGATGAGTCCATATGTTACGGTTATACGTTATAGGTTCAATCGGTGAGTCCATATGTTAGGGTTATACGTTATAGGTTCAACCGATGAGTCGATATGTTATGGTTATACGTTATAGGTTCAACCGATGAGTCCATATGTTACGGTTATACGTTATAGGTTCAACCGGTGAGTCCATATGTTAGGGTTATATGTTATAGGTTCAACCGATGAGTCCATATGTTACGATTATACGTTATAGGTTCAACCGGTGAGTCCATATGTTAGGGTTATACGTTATAGGTTCAACCGATGAGTCCATATGTTACGGTTGTACGTTATAGGTTCAACCGGTGAGTCCATATGTTAGGGTTATACATTACAGGTTCAACCGATGAGTCCATATGTTACGGTTGTACGTTATAGGTTCAACCGATGATTCCATATGTTACGGTTATACGTTATAGGTTCAACCGATGAGTCGATATGTTACGGTTATACGTTATAGGTTCAACCGATGAGTCCATATGTTAGGGTTATACGTTATAGGTTCAACCGATGAGTCCATATGTTAGGGTTATACGTTATAGGTTCAACCGGTGAGTCCATATGTTAGGGTTATACGTTATAGGTTCAACCGATGAGTCCATATGTTAGGGTTATACGTTATAGGTTCAACCGATGAGTCCATATGTTAGGGTTATACGTTATAGGTTCAACCGATGAGTCGATATGTTACGGTTATACGTTATAGGTTCAACCGATGAGTCCATATGTTACGGTTATACGTTATAGGTTCAACCGATGAGTCGATATGTTACGGTTATACATTATAGGTTCAACCGATGAGTCCATATGTTACGGTTATACGCTATAGGTTCAACCGGTGAGTCCATATGTTATGGTTATACGTTATAGGTTCAACCGATGAGTCGATATGTTACGGTTATACGTTATAGGTTCAACCGATGAGTCCATATGTTAGGGTTATACGTTATAGGTTCAACCGATGAGTCCATATGTTAGGGTTATACGTTATAGGTTCAACCGATGAGTCCATATGTTAGGGTTTTACGTTATAGGTTCAACCGATGTGTCCATATGTTACGGTTATATGTTATAGGTTAAACCGGTGAGTCCATATGTTAGGGTTATACGTTATAGGTTCAACCGATGAGTCCATATAGTAAGAGTGTAAGACAATATGGACTCATTAAGCTAAAAATACTGAGCTTAAGCATGTTTAAGTGATCAAATATTGGCGGGAAATGTTGGCGGTAAATGCTGGCGGGAAAATGTTGGCGGGAAAGCTAGGGTCGACTAAGTCGTCCCTAAATGTGTTGACCCTAAATTTTTATCTTTATTTATGGTAGCTCTTATCTTCACAAACTCTTATCCTCTCATACCAAACTCACCACCACCACCACCCGATTTTGCATAAGATGGATCCGCTTGAAGCTTATAAGTGTACATGTAGAAAGGGATATATTGTGTTGAGACAGTCACATCAACCTCATAGCTTTGGTAAACTTTAGTATGCATGTCCTCTTTCGAAGGTAAACAATCAAATGTTTTAGTTATGTAATACGTGTGATTATTAAAATGACATGTCATGTTATTTGTTTATTTTATAACAGCCAAAAACAGATGATTATGGATGTAAATATTTTAAATGGAAGGATGATTTTGATCTCGAACTTCGTATAAGATCTTCCCCTGGATCTTCAACACCTCAAGGTTCACATCCAAGTTCTTCTACAGGTCCTTCTCAATCTGCACCAACTGAGTGCTCTAATTGCAAGATCAAAGATCTAAAGATAAAGATGCTAGAGACAAGACTAGAAATGGAAAGGCATCCTGAAGACCACGCATGTCAATCGGCTGCAATACTTCATGAGCTTTTAAATGATATGGAAAATCTTAGCTTTGAGTAGTAATCTATTTGTTATTTTAATGTGTTAATTTGTATTTTATTATTATGTGTTAATCTGTACGTTTAGTTTTAACTAGTTTGTGATGTGTTTTTTTTCTTATTTATGAATCTATTATCGTTGTAATATATATTTTTAATTAAGCGCGTGTTTACGTGTTAAATATATATCTAAAGTTTTTTTTAAATACGTATAAGTTTTTTTTAAATAAACATAAAGTTTTTTTAAATATGTATAAAGTTTTTTTTAAATATGTATAAAGTTTTTTTTAAATAATATGTATAATTTTTTTTCTAAATATGTATAAAGTTTTTTTTAAATATGTATAAAGTTTTTTTAATATGTATAAAGTTATTTTTAAATATGTATAATTTTTTTTCTAAATATATAAGTTTTTTTAAATATATATAAAGTTTTTTTTAAATATGTATAAAGTTATTTTTAACTATAATAAAGTTTTTTTTAAATAAAATAATTAAATTAATTTTAAATAATTTTAAATAAACAAAAGAGGCAAAAAAAACGGAAATAATAAATTTTTCTTCACCTAGGGACGACTAAGTCGTCCCTAGGTTTCAAGGACCCCACCTTTGTTTTAAAAAATTTTTTAAAAAAAATATTTATATTAATTTTAAATAAATAAAAAAAATAAAAAAACACGGAAATAAATTTACTTAACCTAGGGACGACTTAGTCGTCCCTAGGTTATGTGGGTCTCACTTTCACTTTAAACTTTTTTTAAAAAAAATATTTATATTAATTTTAAATAATTTTAAATAATTTTAAATAAATAAAAAAGATAAAAAAACTAGGAAAATAAATTTCATTAACCTAGGGACGACTTAGTCGTCTCTAGGTTATGTGGGTCTCACTTTCACTTTAAACTTTTTTAAAAAAATATATTTATATTAATTTTAAATAATTTTATACAATTAAAAGAGAAAAAATATTTATTTTTTCACATAGGGACGACTTAGTCGTCCCTAGGTTACAAGGGCCCCACTTTGTCCCCTCAGCCTTTTTGACCAGGATTTTCTTGTAAAACATGTGGGCCCCCCTTAATCTAGGGACGACTTAGTCAACCCTAGAAAAAGGGCGACCCTAAACTCAATATTGTTGTAGTGACCCTTGGTTTTTGTATGCTCTTGGTCACCATGCTTGTAATCATTGCGTGGTAAAGTTAGTAGTTACAAGGGCTAATGTAACGAGCTGATGCTCTAAACATCCGTTAAAGTTTATTTGTTTGTTCGGAAAAGGTGACAAGCTAAGGTAGCAAAGTTAATTTGCTCTAAAAAGTACCAAATCACTTTAAAACAATGGCATTGTTTGTTCTTGCGGCAGTTTATCCTTTTATAGTTTTGTGTCTTACTTCAACCCAGAACTATAATCCACCCACCCTAGATATGTACTGACGTACTTGATAACTTGTCACTGTATAGCAAATGCTCATTTTATGTCGCAATTTTAACAAGTCAGTTTGAAATAATAAAAATGTTCCATATGATGTTGGTATCTAAGGAATTTCCTAATCTTTGTTTAAAGATATTGCATTGACTAATGTTACAAGTTTTAAGACCCTCGATATGTAATAATATGAGATTTGTAGGAAACAAAAACTCCACAATCTTTTTCCAACATTGTAACGGGCATTAGCGAAACACACGGTATGGCGAAAGATATGTCTGTGGCGTTATTCCATATTTCCATGTTACCACACCACAACCAAAGTTGGTTATAGTTACATACTCATGTTGGTAACTTGGTGTATTATTACCACTACTTTAAGTAAAATAAAAACGCCCACCATGCACTATCTGACCTAGGTGAGATTCACAAAAAACGGAGGTGGTTTTCCTTATTCAGTTTAGTATAATAGCAAGCACATACTGCTAGCAAACACATATAAGTTAACATTCGGAATCCAAATGCATCAAGATAGTGGGATACTCTATATAGGATTAAATCCAGAAAACAAAATGGTACTTAAGATGGAGGGAGTGTGTCATGTGTATGTTGTAATATCATATAAAAACCGAAAAGTTATAAAATAAGTTACAACAAGATAACTTATGAATCATAAGCCCATAACCAATAAGCCATAACCCGGCTATATAAGCCGCATCTCGGTGGAATCAAAAGAGTCAAGTTCACGATGTCGCGAAAGGATGAACTTGCGGTGTTTGTTACCGGTGGCAAGCAAAGTACAAAAAAAACATAAACTGGAACGTGATCTTGAATGGATCAGGCCTCAAATTTAGTCCCATTTTGCACACCCGTATGATACCTGCCGCTCCTGGCCTTGCGTCCCTTCGCCCAACTTTTCAGCTGCTAGAAGATAACCCTCCTACACCTTCGAAATGTTACATAGTAAAACATTAAGTAAGAATATCACACATAAGCCATAAGCCGGCTATAAAAGCCACATGTGGGTGGAATCAAAAGAGTAAAGTTCATGATGTCGCGAAAGGAAGGGCTTGCGGTGTTTGTTACCGGTGGCAAGCAAAGGACCAAAAACATAAGCTAGAGCCTCTTGTATGGACCATGCCTCAAATTTAGTCACATTTCACACCACCCGTATGATACCTTAGAGCATTGTGCCGCTCCTGGCCTTGCGTCCCTTTGCCCAACTTTTCAGCTGCTAGTAGATAACTACTCCTACACCTTGTAACTGTTACATAGTAAAACATTAAGTAAGAATATCAAACATAACTCACTTTACAAAAAGCTCAATAATATCATATATATCACATCTACTAAGGCACTGATTAGTGACGCCATCATAACATATCACCAAAAAGATAACGATTCAATCAATTAAACAAATCGTAACTTCAAAATAAAGGGTGCAAATGGCTAGGTTTATGCATTTTTGTCTGAAATGTTAATAAATATTTAAAAATTTTGATGCCATCATAATCAATCTTTTGCTATATACAGTGCAAATGGCGGCTGGTCAGGGTTTGTGATGTGCTGAAAGAGAAATGGTGGCTGCAAGAGTTATCTGTTGTTCTGTAGTTACTAGTGTGTTTTGTACAGTAAGTATTTGTGACTTATATTAATGGGCTTCTATATCCGAATGTAACTGATTATGGGCTTCACAAGATATAAGTTAGAAATACCCATTATATTATGAGACCATTTTGGAAGTTAGTTTAGAAGGTCAGTACGTTTGTTTCACAATATCACATGTCCCTTCAAGAGTTCGCAAAACTATGGTCACTAGGTTGGTTTGAAGTTTTTGCAATATGGTGTATTTATTTGACTTTAAAAGTCGAGTTGGTTTGTTGTCTCACGTCGATTACTTGTTTAAGATGATGTGTACACGTGATTCGATTTGGATTACCGTCAATTTTTAGTGCAAGTTTTAGCCAGAGTTATTGTATCCCCATCAAATCTCATCAAGAGATTGGTGTTTTACAAGCTTCCAGCAGGGTTCAATTTCGGAGATATCGTAGTACAAGATTTTCTCAACCACGAGGTCTAGGTCTTTCGAGATGTGAAGCTTCTATGATTACCAGATTTTAAATAGAGATAATACTTGTAAATTTTAAATCATTGCTATATAGTTAGGGCCTTAGGGGTGAAAACTGCAACACAATCAGTCCACAAGTAGCTGTTGTCGGTAGTCAAAGCAGTGGTAAGTCTAGTTGTTGGAAATATGATTTATGGTTTATGACAAGTTCATAAGCTTGAAGGGGTATTTATGTATCTTTTTTATAACGTTATTAGCCGTTGGGCCTTGTTTTGTTGTTTGTGATTTGTGCAGGGACCAAAGGTGCATATTTGGAGTTTTGTTTGTTGACTGGAGCGACTTATGTTGACTAGGGTTAATAAACTTGGATACGCAGCTTTGTGTGACACAACACACACACATTACTCTTATCTCTCTCAACCACCACTCTCATCCTCTCATCCTTACTCACCCTAATCACACCTTCCATTAAATCCTAAATAGATCCATACGATCTAAATGTAGACGTATGGATCTTAGTTAGTTTAGTTGTTTATGTTTCTTTTTGTTCTTGATGTATGTTTTGAGATAGCATCCGTTTGGGGACTATCTGCTTTGGTTTGTATGTTGAACAGCATCCGTTTGGGGACTGTTCTTGATTAGTTAATAAAGTTTTTCTGGGAAACTTTTTGGTGTTTGACTTTATATTTTTTAACATGGTATCAGAGCTATAGGCTCTGTTCTTTGGGATAAAGTTTTTTTGATAAATCTTGTCTTTTGGTCTACGTTATTATTGATCTATAAATTTTTTGAAAATTAGGGTTTCAACTTTTTTGGGGGTTTCACAAATTTTGGCTTGGGAACTACTTTTTTGAGCGTTAATCGTTGATTAACGTGGTTAATTTACTATTTCTTTGATTTATTTCAAAAAACCCTAAAATCAGAAATTAGGGTTTCTTGATTGGTAAGTTTTTATACTATATTCTTGTTATCTAACTCTTCCTGCAGCTGGTTCTTTTCATTGGAGGTTGAATCTCTTAGTTTCTGAAAGTTTAAAATTAGGGTTTGTGAAACCCTAATTTTTTAATTTTTGGGGCTTTTTGATTTGGTATCTTCAGTATTGTTGCTGGTTTAAAATTAGGGTTTGTGTAACCCTAATTGTTGGCTTTTGAGTTCTGGTTGTTTGTCCCTGGTGGATTTGGTATTATTTTCCACTTGTGTCTCTTGACTAAGTGAATCAAGAGCACAAGTGGTGTTTCTGCTTCCGCTTTATTGCACTGTAAGTTCTTGTTTCTTTTTTATCATTGATCTAGTGAGGTGGGTGCAAACGGGTTCGGTTAACACCTTGACCCTCCAGCATGACTGGTGTGGATACCTGGTCTGGCCAACCCCAGTCCACAAGCTAGATTTGGTGATTTTTGAGATTCAAGTTCTCTCTCTCCTTATTATTTGCTGATTTATTTGTTTGTTCTTTGCTTGTTTGTCTTCTGTGTTGTTTACTTGTTTTTCATTATGACTACTCCTGCTCCTACTCCTGTGTTGATTAGTTCTTTAGATGTTGGCAATCCTTTGCATTTGCAACCTAATGATCATAATCTTGGGGCTCTTGTTAGTATTAAGCTTACTGGTTGTGACAATTATAGACTTTGGGCTAATGCTGTCAAAATTGCTTTACAAGCTAGAAATAAAATGGGATTTGTTGATGGTACTTGTGTTAAAACTGCTTATGCTAATAGTGAGGCTCTTTCTAATCAATGGGATAGGTGTAATGCTGTGGTATTGTCTTGGTTATTAAGTTGTATATCTGAAGATCTTTATTTAAGTCAAGTGTATTCTGAAAATGCTGCTGAGGTTTGGAATGAACTTAGGGAGACTTATGATAAACTTGATGGTTCAATTCTGTTTAATTTGATTCAGAAAATCAATAATTTCAAACAAAATGGTTTATCTGTGTCTGAGTATTATCACAAATTGAACTCTCTATGGAGAGAGTTTGATATTCTTACCAAGTTTTCTCCTTGTACTTGCATTGCTAGAGCTGAGTCTAGTAAACACCAACAACTTATGAAATTAATGCAGTTTTTAATGGGTTTGGATGAAGTATATCAACCTATAAGAAGTTCTTTGTTGACCCAACCTGTTTTACCTGATGTTAAGGATGCTTTTGTTATTGTGTGTAGAGAAGAGTCCCATAGGGGTCTTAACTCTAATTCTTGGGTCCCAAAACCCCAGGTTTCCTCATTTGCTGCTAAAGCTAATGATTTTCCCAAAAATCAGAATCAAAATAGATCTTCTAACAACAGAAATTCAAATCAGTTTTTTAATGGTAACAATGGGGGAAACAGAAATCAGTCAAATCAGTTTTCAAATCAGTTTTCCAATAGTAACAACAGCAATGGGGGAAACCGGAATCATTACAACTCTTTGTTATGTACTAATTGCAATATGAAAGGTCATACTGTTGACAGATGTTTTGAGTTAATTGGATATCCTCCTGGATATAAAAAGAATTCTAATACTGGTAACAATAGGACTCCTTTTAAAGTGAATAATAATAACAGAGTTGGTTCCAGTAACAGTGTTGATACTCAGAGTTCTAACACCACTTTACCCTTTACCAATGACCAAATTGCCAAACTCATGAATCTGATCAGTGAAAAAGAAAATTGTGGTGTTCAAGATAACATGGCAGGTACTAAGTTCAGTTTCTTTAATGGAAATGTGTTTTTTAACAATCACTTCTATAAGTTTTTTGTTGCTAAGATCAATTATAATGGGATTAAAGTCAATTTTGGTTGGATCATTGACTCTGGGGCTAATCAACACATCACTAATTCCACTAAAAATATGACACATGTGATTGATATTTCTGACTTAAACATTACTGTTGGACATCCTAATGGGACTGTTGCTAAAATCACTTGTATTGGTAACCTTAAACTTACTAATAATGTGGTCTTATTTGATGTTTTGGTTATACCTGATTACACTGTTAGTCTCTTGTCTGTTAATAAGTTGATCAAAGATAGCAAGCTTCATGTTGGTTTCACTGAACATAATTGTATTATTCAGGATTTGAAAAGGGAAAATATTCTGGGGATTGGTAATGAGTGTGATGGCTTATACTTGTTTGATTCTGAATGTAAGTTACCTCAAATTAAGAGTAATTTATCTGTTGCTTGTTTTCATGTTTCCAAAAATGTTTGGCACAATCGTCTTGGTCATCCTTCTGATAATGTGTTACATGTCCTAAAAGATGCTCTTAAAATAAGTAAACCCGAACACATTACTCCTTGTGATATTTGTCATTTTTCTAAGCAGACTAGAGAACCTTTTCCCTTAAGTAGTCATACGTCTAAAATGGTGGGTGATCTCATCCATCTGGACTTATGGGGACCTTACCGGGTTACTTCTAAGGAAGGGTTTAGATACTTTCTTACCATTGTTGATGACTTCTCTAGGGCTGTTTGGGTTTATTTAATTAAAACTAAGGATGAAGTGTTTAAATACTTTGAAGATTTTGTTAATCTTATATTCAACCAATTTCAAAAGAGGGTTAAAATCATAAGGTCTGATAATGGGACTGAGTTCATAAACAATAAAATGGACATTTTGTTGAAAGAAAAAGGCATTGTGCACCAAACCTCTTGTGCTTATTCTCCTCAGCAAAATGGGATTGCTGAGAGAAAGCACAGACATCTACTTAATGTGGCTAGAACTCTTTTGTTTCAGAGTGGTATTCCTTTATATCTTTGGACTGAGTGTATTTTAACTGCTACCTACTTGATTAACAGGCTTCCATCTTCTGTTCTTGCTGGTAAATCTCCTTTTAGTATGTTGTATGATAGGGAACCATCCCTTTCCCATCTGAGATGTTTTGGATGTTTATGTTTTGCTAGTGTTTTGAATAATCATGATAAGTTTTCTCATAAATCTGAAAAATGCATTTTAATTGGTTATTCAAGTACAAAAAAGGCTTACAAAGTTTTGAGTTTAGAAAATAGAAGTGTCTTTTTTTCAAGAGATGTTAAATTTTATGAAAATGTTTTTCCTTATAAAATGAATTCCAAGAATAAAGTTTTGAATAAAGAGTTTGACAATAAAACCTTTTTTGATTTTTTTGTTTCTGAAAACCAAAATATCTCAAGACCCAATGATGAAGGAAGGGGACCATCTGATGATGCAGGAACGGTAATTATGGATCACTCTTCTACTGATACTGCAGAGGAGCAGCCAGTTGAGAGTGATAACCATACTGCATCATCAATGGATGAAAATCTGTTCATTTCTGAGGGCAAATTTCAAAACCAAGTTCCCATTTTTGATTCCAGCAATAGGACAGATGATGATAGTCCTCCTATTAATCCTAGAAGGTCTAATAGAGTACCTAAATTGCCTGAGAAGTTGAACGATTTTGTTTTGGATGATAAAGTTAAGTATGGGTTAAATAGATATGCTAATCATACTAAACTGTCTGAAGTTAATAGATGTTTCATCTCTAACCTCAATAGGACTGCTGAACCTACTTGCTTTCTTGATGCTGTTAAAAATATTAATTGGGTGCATGCTATGAACAATGAGATGGAGGCTTTGTATTTTAATGACACCTGGACCCTTACTACTCTGCCCATTAATAGGAAGGCCATACCTTCTAAATGGGTTTATAAAATCAAATATAAACCCGATGGTGAAATTGAAAGATATAAAGCCAGATTAGTGGCTAAGGGTTATGGGCAGAGAGAGGGGATTGACTATGATGAAATTTTCAGTCCTGTCGTTAAAATGAGTACTATTAGGTGTGTCCTAAATCTTGCTGTGCAAAACACTTGGAATATTTTTCAAATGGATATTAACAATGCTTTCTTATTTGGTGATCTTACTGAAGATGTTTATATGTTGCCTCCCCCTGGTTTCTTTGACAAAAGTGAAAAGAGAGTTTGCAAACTAAAAAAGGCTTTATATGGTCTTAAATAGGCCCCTAGACAGTGGAATATAAAGCTTGTTGAGTTTCTTAGTAATGCTGGTTTTGTTCAAAGTAAAAATGATCACTCCTTGTTCACTAAGAACAAAGATGGGATCTTTCTTGTTTTGCTTGTTTATGTGGATGATATCATTGTGACTGGCAACAACGATAGTGAAATTGATAGGTTTAAAATGTTGCTTAGTCAGAGTTTTAAAATCAAAGATTTGGGTAATCTAAGGTATTTTCTTGGAATAGAAGTTTTAAAACTTGACAATGGCTTGTGTCTGAACCAAAGAAAGTACTGTATTGAGCTTCTGCATGAGTACGGTTTACTTGGTTGCAAACCTGTATGTACTCCCATGACTGAAAATGGCATTTTGGCTCATAAAGAAAGTATTGATGATAAATTTCTTTCCAATATCACCAGTTATCAAAGGATTGTTGGAAAACTCATTTACCTTTGCAATACCAGACCTGATATATCATATTCTGTTCATTGCCTTAGTCAACATATGCATGCTCCTCTTCAGTCTCACTTTGAGGCTGCTCTTAGGGTGCTCAGATATTTAAAAAATGCTCCTGGTGCTGGTTTAACTTACTCTAAGTCTAATTCCAAAACCATTAAAGTGTTTTCTGACTCTGATTGGGCTAAGTGTAAAATGACAAGAAGGGCTGTTTCTGGGTACTGTGTTTTCATTTGTAATAACTTGGTGTCTTGGAAAAGCAAAAAGCAGGCCACCCTATCCAGATCCTCTGCTGAGGCTGAATACAGGGCTATGGCATCTGCTATATGTGAAGTCATGTGGCTTAACAAAATCCTTGTGGACCTCAATGTTCCTTCTTCCATTCCTGCTTGGTTGTTTTGTGACAATAGCTCTGCAATTCAGATTGCAGCTAATCCTGTTATGCATGAAAAAACCAAGCACTTTGATATTAATGTTCATTTGGTAAGGGAAAAAGTTGCATCTGGTCTTATTAAGACTGTGAAGGTCTCTTCTGAGAATCAAGTTGCTGACATTCTTACTAAAGGCCTTGGAAATCATCAGCATAAAACTTTATGCTCCAGATTATGTTTAAAGAATTTCTTTGGCTTATGCTCTTGAGGAAGGGTGTTGGAAATATGATTTATGGTTTATGACAAGTTCATAAGCTTGAAGGGGTATTTATGTATCTTTTTTATAACGTTATTAGCCGTTGGGCCTTGTTTTGTTGTTTGTGATTTGTGCAGGGACCAAAGGTGCATATTTGGAGTTTTGTTTGTTGACTGGAGCGACTTATGTTGACTAGGGTTAATAAACTTGGATACGCAGCTTTGTGTGACACAACACACACACATTACTCTTATCTCTCTCAACCACCACTCTCATCCTCTCATCCTTACTCACCCTAATCACACCTTCCATTAAATCCTAAATAGATCCATACGATCTAAATGTAGACGTATGGATCTTAGTTAGTTTAGTTGTTTATGTTTCTTTTTGTTCTTGATGTATGTTTTGAGATAGCATCCGTTTGGGGACTATCTGCTTTGGTTTGTATGTTGAACAGCATCCGTTTGGGGACTGTTCTTGATTAGTTAATAAAGTTTTTCTGGGAAACTTTTTGGTGTTTGACTTTATATTTTTTAACACTAGTGTACTTGAAGCTCTCGCCGGGCGCGATTTCTTTCCGCGAGTTAACGATATATGTACCAGAGGCCGCTCGTGCTGCAGCTGATGCAGAATAAGCGGAAAGCGGACAGTGCTGCGGATAAGGAGTATGGAGAGTTTTTACATGTGCCTGGGAAGAGGTTTTCTAATTTTGACGATATTCGTAAAGAGATTCACGTATAGCATTCGCTGTTTATATGATTAATAATTGTTATTTGTTTTTTACTGCGATACATGGATCATTTATAATTATTATTACAGATACAACTACACATTACCAGACACTGTACGAGATATGCACTATTTGTTGTTAAATCAGATTCTAAGGGTATTGTGAAGCTTCTATGATTACTTTTCCAAAACGAGTCGTGCATTCCACTAACAACGTATAGAATTCGACTATACTCCACTAGTTTTTTGACAGCGTTAACATTATTGATTGGCTCACTTGTTTATATTGTTAAACAAATATGTAAACATACAGTTACATGAATGTTGCTTCCATTAACCTGTAATACCATTATTTTTTGCATCCTTCCGAGCTCCGCTGTGAGGCGCGGGGAAAAGCATACAAGAAATTAAACCACACTTAAACTTTACATTCTAAACCACACTTTAACTTTATCGAGAACATAATCTATAATTTGACTTATCTGTTAGCCTTATGCCAATCTTAATAGTTTCAATAATGTCTAATTCTAATTTTACACATGAAGCTAAGAAGGTTGTCCAGCTAAACACCCCTTTAAGCTACACATTTGCAGAAAAATGTTGATTTAGAAGTGCCTCAGTCAGTCCTGGTAGCAATTTCTGGTTGCTTTTCTTTTTCTCCTTGGTTGGATCTACTTTACTTTCAATCGTCGTCTCTAAATAAGTCTTCTGATCCACTCACTAGACAACAGTGGTCTGATATTCCAAGGAATGGATCGAGGCTCCATGTGTAGAGCGCCAAAGTTGAGCTCACACTAGAACTTGAAGAAGTTTCAGGTGGAACCAACAGTGTTGTGAAGATCATATGTTCTGGTATGCAAAAACATTCAAGAATGCTCTGAAAAAAATAACATAACGGCACAGAAGTTCCACCAACCTTTAAGAATAGCAGTGTGGTTAACCTCGTCGTTGGAGGTCCTGTGAGTTGGTGGGATTGATGGTTGAATATGTGAATACCAATCAACCTGCAGCCTGCAGCGGCTTTTGAGTAGGTAGTGAGAAAATCTTTCTTAACTAAACCTGTGAGAAACACAGAGTTACAAAGTATCTTTAGACGGCCAGAATCGGCATTTCGTGCAACCTGAAGCGGATCCCTCAACATGTGGTGTTGTTCCTGCGATTGGTATAGAATTCATCATACAACCCTTGAAGTGCCCATACTAAGACAAAATAACCACTTTTAGTTTTGTCTACGAAAGATTCTGCCTACCTTTCAAATCTTCAGTGGCCTTTTTTCCAACACTTTCAAGTATTTTTCAAGGAGGACACCCTATGATAAATCCGGCAATGATCTTGTAGATAAAGATGAAATAGTGGAACTCGGAAACAATGGAGAAACAAGAAATGAGAACTTAGACGATTATTGAGAATAAAAATAGTAGAAGTATATATTTGAATAAACTTCTCTTTTGCGGTCTTTTTATATTAAAAATGAAGATTCTAAGATAATTATGTTTTTATTTATCATTGTTTATGCTAGGCACTATTATATGCACAAAGGGTAAGAAGTTAACTGAAGCGCTCGCTTTTGTCGCTTCTCGCTTCTCGCTTTAGAAAAAGGCATGTCGCTTCGAGGTCGCTTTCGCCTTTAATTACCTTGAGAAAAACTACTACGCTCACTCTCACTTGAGGATGGTGTCATTGCTGTAGCAGAAGGCAAGGCTTCGATAACCGCGTCCGCCAAGTCGGTTATGAACATGGAATATAAGGAGTTGGCACCTAAGAGCAGGGACACAGCCCCAGTTTTCAATGCCAGATTCGAGGGCCAACTCCTTATATTCCATGTTTATCTCTTCTAGAGTTCTATGTGCTCGCTCACAAAGCTGCACATTCACAAAAACCCAAACTTAACATCAAGAGAAATTACAATGCATTTGCGTTTGAAAATGGCATAACAGAGTAACAGACAGTTGTATGAATTGGGTAGAAAAGTGAGACACTTCTGTGAACACTTGGACAAATTTTTGAAACAAACAATTCGGGGTTTGACCCGTTTTCACCTTTGCGTTAAACTTTTGGTGTACCAGTTAGAACAAAGATAAACTCGTGACCTATTCTCTCTCAACATAAATGTAGTTGAGCTAATAAGGAATTACTACGCCAACCTCCTGAAAAGGGAGGGCTTTACCTGGTTTGAGTCTGTGTGGCGGTGGGCTCAAACCCCGTGGATTAGTCGGCCAATGAGTCGGAAATCACGGTTACCAAAAAAAAAAAAAATAATAAAAAAAAATAAAAAATGCAGCAACTACTAAGCCTCAGGTCGTACATCGCATATTTATCAAATCAATTGATAGAGAAAGATCATTCACAAAGGTGACTTGAGAAATATTACCTAACGGGCACTGCTAGGAGACTCTTTACACCACCTTTATCAAACTCAACAACTACTTAATCAGTGTAAGGCTTCAACCAGTGAACGGGGGTGTTTACTAAACTAAAGGGTTCCATATTAACCTCTTAATAAGGCTCTTAGTGGAAAAAGTATAGTTTTAGTGGGTCTTCCAACTAAGAGGGATAAATGGTTTGGGCCCACTTTTGTTTCCCACTAAGAGGTTCCAAAAGAAAAAAGAAACACCCCCTCATAAGTGTCTGATTGATTTAGTATCTACCATTATTAAATGAATCACCTGATAAGCCAGCTTGTGGTCATTGTCCACTCCTCTTGCTTTAAGTTCTTGCATAATTAAGTAAATGCATTCCTCCATCTGATCTTTCTTTGGGCACTGAAGAATATCATGACCTGCAAATGATATTATAACGACAACAGATCTCTCAGATGCTATCATGGTTCCGGTGATCATCAAAAGATTATAAGCAATCTGAAAAGGATCTTACCTGCTCAGGTGAACCAAAACTCTGCAATTCCTTCTAAATTAAGTCAGCCATGGACTTTATATAACCTTCTCGCTGATAGCAACAGGAATGCTTGACAACAATTTGTCCTCACTGTGGAAATATCAGATTATAAATTCTTATAAGTTTTGCTAAAATAAAATGACTACAGTGTTGAATTTACAAAATGAGATCATATATTTTACCTAAATAGTCTTTGGAGAACACGAACGCTTGAACCAGTTGCAGAAATTGAATATTGAGGATAAAGAGGAAGCACAACTAACAAGCCAAGTAATCTTGTCCTTCTTGATCTGTCATCAATACGACATCAGTGCCTCTACGAACAAGTAACTACAACTTATATCCATATACATGTCCAAACTCTCGCTTTAATACTTTAATTAAGAATCAGGTATGTAGTGGATTACGAGGTTTTCTTAACGATATAGTTACAAGCAGATCAAGTCAAGAAGAAGCAAATTCAATCGACGAGATGCAATGTGGAATCGGCGAGAACTGGTTCGTTAACCCAAGTTGCACATCAAATGCATAACTACAAATTCCAAATACTAAGGACGCTAAAGAGGCTGACATAGATGAGCAACATAGACTTGAATATCGAAGTGCAGTAGAGTAACATTGCGTTAAGAAAACTATATCAGGCTCCCGTTAATGCGTCCAGAAGAAGGAATAAAAACCAACAAACAAAACTTGCAGTAGCATCTGTCATACTGTGGCCTAGTTTTTTAGTGAACAATGGCGTGCTAAAGCAGGACAAGAAAACTAAAATTTGATTGAGTGCTACCCCATCACAATTGCCCAAACTTATTAAATTATGATTTTCTGCAGATCTAAAGGTTTACATGTGTAAATAGTTACCTGTTGAACAGCTTCCTCAGTAAACGGGTATCAGTAACGCATTGCAACATAGATATAAGCTGGCACTTCCTTGGCTTCAAGTACCATTTTTAAAACATCAGCCTGCAGCAAACGACCAGGGGTAATGTTATGCAATGCAACACAACATGGACTCATGTCGTCATATATATAAAATTTTCAGTATTGTTCATGTATGTCATGGACTCATGTCGTCATATATAGAAAATTTTCAATATTCTCCGCAAAATTTTGTTAAAACTGCGAGATTTTTGGAAAATTTGTATATATGGCCATGGTTCCTTGCTTTTGACAGGGGTAAATGAACTAACTGATCATCTACGAGCTTTTCCTAAAACGATCTAATATGCATCTATAAGTGATTATTATCATCTAAGCACGCATAACATACTATCACTCATAATACACTACATGAGCCAATTATTCAACATATGAGAAATATAAAGCTAGACACCTAGGCATAATAAATTTAGCAGTGGGTTTAATCAGTCATAATATGGTCATACCAAGACTCTTTTCTTTCGATTTGGAGAGTTTCCAAACAGTCAAATAAAGATCTAATAAAAAATTCCCAGCTATGAAGTGAAACAAAACTAACGGCTACAAGGTTATCTAAGAAAAAATTAGCCAAAGATCAGTTGTACAAATCTAAGACAGTTATTAAGTGTTTCTAAAAGCAAGTCGAAAAGTCATGTGGTTCAAAACTCATCAGCAACGTGTTTTATACTAATAAGAACTCAGACAACTTAGAGTATCAACTAATGAAGAGGAATTCAAGGTAAATGAAAAATCAGATTTAACAAAATCGCATGGAAAAAGCTGAAGCCATCCAACAAATCTACATGAACGTCAAAAAGAGAAAAAACATTGTTCCATTTGGTTTGATGTGATGAGTAATAAGCCATACCTGATCGTTTTCATCCAAGAATGTCGTTAGTCCATCTAATAGCAATACTTTACAATCTTCAACGAACGCACCACAGAGAGTTTGTACTGGTATCTGAACACATTGAGCAATTGAGATTTGGTATATTAAAGTACATTTTGGAATGAAAAATAAACGTAATTACTTAATAACCAAGCGTTGCGTATTTAGACATTGAGCATTGCAGGAACTGTAATAGTAGTAACGTCAATTATCATAAATCTCTTTTTACAAACAGTAAGACTTAAATCTAAAAATTAACAAGCCTTGTGTAACTTATTATGCCTAGCAAGGAGCTTGGGACAGGAAGTTACAAAGAGCAGTTAAGAAGAGATCAATTTAATGTGGTAGTTTGGTAGCGAAGAACACATCATAGCGGAGCCACCAAGAGAAAATATTAACCTTTCAGGGAAGAAGTTTATTTCAACGAAGGTTTGTAGGGGTCAAAGTAAGGGATAAGTAACTAGTATGAGCTAGCATACCTTTGACACATAAGCACCTAAAGGGTCGTTTAGTGAGCATTGAGCTCATCTACTTCCTGTGTTGGTCTAAATTGTCTGGTCCAGGCCCAATTGAAGGATAAGCTCCGAGGCAGACGCAAGCTGATAGGCTATATTGTAGACGGGCCAGGTCCAACATTGAGCGAGAGAGGGGACTCAGATGTAGTCTAGTGATCAATGAAGGCAGGGGGTTATTAAGGTGGTTACGGGCAGATTGGAGGGGTGAGGGAGCTATGTTACAAACAGGGGCTGATTTATCAGATTCAAGACGGAAAAAACAGGGAAAGAACGTACAAAACCAGGTGTCATCGACCCAAATATCCAACCAAAATTGAGTTTTGCCCCATTACCAATCTTTCTTTTGAAGCAAGAGGGAAATCATGATTCCATGGATCGCTAGATCGTTATGTAAGTTCACAAAGGGTTTGAGGGCAGACTAAAAGTGGAGAGAAGATAGAATTCACTTTGGTTACCATGGATGGAATGAATGATTTTACACCATGTGGCATTAATGGTTGAATCATGTCTCTGAGTAAGGATGTATAAGTTATCTATTTCAAGTAATTGGTTCAACATTTCATTTTTGTACCAATCATATACGCATACTTTATAGTCCAACAACCGAATTAGATATTGTACATCTATTACGTGCTTGTCGCTAAAATACAAACAAACCCTTATTGTTTAAAAAGATTGGACGTATTGATGTGTTACCTGTAAATTATCATAGATGCCCCCAGCAGATGATGCTTTTGTGACTCTGAGTTTTGTTTCATCATTGGTTATGTTGAATCGTCCAAGGCCAAGCGCACATCTGCTTCCACTCTAGGCCTCACCACCTAATTCGAGGTCATTAAAAGTACGGATATGAGTACTCTTAACATAGTTCACATCCATATCTGACATACACAATCCTAATTCAAAACATACTCTGGCCATTTTACAAACAAAAATTGGTTGTGACATCTAATAATCTTAATTTTATCACAAAAACATACCAAGACAAAACCCGGTGGTTCGGTTTTAAAAATAAGAAAAAAAGCCCCGCAAAATGCAATAGTTATTGATACACGACAAACACAACTTTTTAGTAGGTATTTTGAATGGGTAAACATTGAATTGTGTCAAATGGGTCACTCCTGAAACATCTAGCATTGGTACTAAAAAGTAATGTTAAAAGTTTTCATTTGTGTTTATGGAGTGTTAGTCGTGAACAAGGTTCCCTTCTGACAAATGTGTATAGACTCAAATAGAAACAAAGACGCTCCTCTGATGGAGCTTGAGTGCTGGAGTTATCAGGTTGGCTTTATCAGCAGATCCAAAAGCACCTCTAGTATAAGCTACATGATGTAGCTTATGAAGAGTATAGAAGCTTTTTAGGTGATTCATTACATTAATGTCTGATAATGATACTAAAGCGCTTACAAGGTCCGACCCTAAAGCCCCAACTCTGGCTAGTATCGTCAAACATTCCCATATATTAATAAGGCGGTGTTTGTTTTGGCATATATGTGCGCTTAATCTTATGAGCTTATTTGATTTCGGCATATTTTAAGAGTTATGGGCTTATATAAGTTTATGATATCATAATAAACTTATACAAGTCCACAAGTCTCAAAATAAGCCGGAAAATTGGGGATTACGAAATATAAGCCGAAACCAAATAAGCTGATAAGCCAAAACAAACACCCCCCTAAACAATAAACCTCTAAAGTAGTCACACGCCAACTTTTCGAATATCAGTTAAAACCTTATTTTGGCACTAAACATTCTTAGTACACTACAAAAGGTAAGTTCGAAACCCATTCAAGTTGATATCCACAACAATACCTTATAAAATTAACAACGCAAAATAAATGTTAAGTCAGTCACGCGTTTCATCAAACAGTTGGTGTACACATACGATTTCAGGAATAAAAGACAAATAAGGATAATTTCAGCAATTTTACCGGGTTTAATGAATTTGACAGTAATTAAGTTACAAATGCAAATCCAAGATAAGCACAAATAAGCTGAAAATTAAGCTCATCGGAGAGAGGGAGAAAAAGATTTAGTCGACACTGACAGGGGTTCAATGCCCAGAGGTTCAGAAGTTCCAGTGACACGGGTTCAGGAGGTTCATTAACCACAGTTCAGGGGGTTTTAATGACCAGGTTCAGTGAGTAAGTTTAAGGAGGTAAAGGTTAGGGGGTTCATTCTCTCGATTTTTGTCGTCTTCAGGAACAAACCTTTGTTATTATAACATTGGTTTAAAATTTAAACTCTGTTTGATTTGGTCAGTTCAACAGGTTGGGTGATTGGAAGCCGGTTTTGGCAATAACCCGATAGAACTTTTGGTTAAATCGTCACTAGGTAGCTCGATTAAGTTAATTAGAACCGTTTAGTAAAATATTGGTTGTTTAGAGTAGTGTAAAACTCGCATTGATCCGACCAATTGAAGTGTTCGATTCGTGGACCGTAAAGAGATCCGACAAGCTTCTGGCTCGAATGATATGGGTCAATAAAAAACGGTTATTAAAATATTTTCTAGCTCGAATGTAAATAAATTACTCGATATGAAGGAGAGATGAGATTGGGTGGGGAGTGAGAAATAAGGTTGAGCATCAGGACAAAACCGATCCGAACCGAAACCGAAACCGATTTTTAGAAAAAACAAACCGAGAACCAAACTGATTTACACATATAAAAACAAAAACCGAACTCGTTATAACCAGTTCGGTTCGATCTGGATAGTGCGAATCGATTTAGTGTCGGTTTTGATCCGAACCTAACCTAGCTATATATCTAAAACCGAAAATCGAACCGAATTTGCTCGGTTCAATTCGGTTTTCAAGTTCATTTGCTCAACCCTAATGAGAAAACGAGATATGGAGAATAGATACGATCTCTATATTCTCGGCTCTAATGCCGTCCTTAATACTTAGTGAATCCTCAAAATAAAGAATACATCTCCTTATTTCGAGTTGTTCTAAGATAAGATTTTGTTTTATTATTCAGCCAATTAAAATGTTCTTTATTCATAAATAAAATTTTAAGAAATAAAGACAAATGGTGTTAAAAAAAGTGTGAATAGCTCAAACCCATCCGGTTTTAGTCAAACCGGTTGACTTTTTTTTTTAACAGAAAACCGGTTGACTTAAATCCGGTTAAAAGAATAACCAGTTTGTCCATATCTAATGCTTGATACACGTGTTGTATTGTGAGATAATTATTGTCTTAAAAAAAACCATACACTAAATAGCTATTTAAATAACTATTCCAAGTACAATATGACATTTTTGTAGTCGTGAAAATTTCAAAAGGTCGACATGTTATTGCTAAACAATGACGTTTTGTTTTGAGAAAACTAAAGTATCATTTTAAAGAGTTTTGTGTTTAACAACCCGATAACCAAACCGATAACATCCCAAGTGAAAAAGAAGCAAATATAAAAGAAAAGTTTGAAAGTTAAAAAGGCAAATAAACAAGGAACAAGTAATCGAAAAGTATACATCTTGCATAATGCAGTATGGGTCACGCAGGTCAATAACAACCTGTTACCAATACACCCAGGTGCACCAAAACACATATACACATCAAATCAAACAGTCATATATGTAAAACTCCATATCAAAACTATACTTCATTGCACTAAATAGTGAAAACCATATCAAATTAAACAGAGAAATCGTGGTGTCTCATACTATGCCCCACTAGCAGCTCCAGTGCAACAACATGTTGCTCCAGTCCACTCGGCCCACTATCCGGTCATGTTTCCAGCGACATATGGTTATACTACATTTTCGTCTCAAGCCGCTATGTTCCCACAGGTCATCCCCTATCCATACAATGGTTCTAATTGTACACCAGGAGCATTTTTCAGTTCCACTTATATACCACAGCCACAACTTACTTATTCGAGGAATGGTATTTATCCTGTTCAAGATCTAACAAGGAATATCGATACGGGTGCCTCATCTCATTTGCCCGACAACACAGGTATGCTCACCTCTTTTAGTGATCAAAGCATTTAAAAGTATGTATTTTACCTGTGAAGTGTTTGATAACTTTGTTGTATAGTTGTGTCTCTAATTATAAACTATATATATTGGCCTTAGATAAAGAAATACTAATTTACGGATATTACATTATCATTAGGTTTTTACACAACATCAATGGCGGACGAACCACAAGACCACAACATGCATGGGAAACCTTTGTTTGACATCTTATTAAAACTGCCATGGAAATCTTTGCTTCGTTTCCGGTGTTTATCAAAACTATGGCGTGAGTACATCGACGATAGTTACTTTGTTTCCATTCATGACAAACAAGTCATCGACACCCCAATAATATTCTATCTCAATAATTCACAACCGGAAAAAACCCTTTGTTTCCACACGATTGAATCTGATCCTATTGCTAATGATGTTTTTCAGTTTGTGGTCAAGAAATCAACCCACAAAACTTGTTACACCCAATTTTTAGGTTCTTGCAACGGGCTTATCTTAATCGAGAATCGTGATATGGGTAATTATCATAAGCCCACTTTCAGTGTGATTCATCCTATAACGAAACAACGTTACGTGCTGCCAAAGTTACCATATAAATGTGATGATGAGGTGTCATGTGGGCTTGGTTTCGATTCTTCCACCAACACTTTTAAGATGGTATGTGTATATTGCAACCCAGACTACCCATTTGATTATTGGAACATGGTGCATGTATTTGGCACTAACTCATGGCGATATATACCCGCAGCCCCATCTTATGATATATCATATGGTGGAGCTATATTTGCTCGTGGTTGTTTGTATTGGTTTGTTCACGAAGAACATAGTCACGAAGATGGTACAAGAGAAGTAATATGGTTCGATGTTAAAAATGAAGAATTTGGGTTGATTAAGCCTCCAAAGACAAAAAGTAAGCCTACCAAAAGGAAATGTAATTCATACGATCACATGGTAATTCTAGACGGCCAGCTTGGATATTTTGGTAATAAGACAACCGAGATTTGGGTATTGAACGACAAGAAAGAATGGATGCTACATTGTGGTTTTGAAGACAATGAATTTCCGCATGACAGCTTTATAAGGGTTTTAGGCTGTCTAAACAAAGACGGAGACATATTAATCCAAGTAAACAAACGCTTCCACATTTACAACCTCAAAAATAAAGTTATACACAAAGCACGCATCGATGGTTTGGATTTGGAATGTATAATGAAGATTGTTATGTATCCTAATAGCCTGTGTGACAACATAACAAATTCCAATTTGTTCAAAAAAAGAGCTTGAAGAAAACATGGAGCGTTTTGCGCAGAGATAAGCATAGAGTTTTAAGTCTGAAGTCTAAGATTAGTACTATTGATAAATTTTTGGTTGCGTAATTTACCATTTTGATTTCTTTGTTTACTTCAATGCACGTTGTTACACGGTTTCATATGTTCACTGCGGTGTTTTCCGTTCAAACATCAAACTTTAGAATCCTACCACATGACTTTATATAAATGTGTGTGTTTTTTGCTATCGGACTTATGGTGTTTTAGACAATTCCATAGTCATTGCTGAGATGGACCCTGTGTTTACTTCGCGGGAGTCCTGGAATTATGAGGAGTCAGATGATGAGTTAGGTTAACTAATCTTAAATTGCAATTTGTAAAAAAGATTATTTGAATGAAATTGTTATCAAGTGTGTATACTCCTTATGCTTGAACCCTCTTATTATTTTCATCATGAAGAAATTAACTTGTCAACTTAATCCCATTCATGGTAGTGGTACAACACTATTTTCGGCTTTTTGGGTTTTGGCCTTATCGTTCATAAGATCACTTTTTGTGCTTATCTTCAAACTTTTCGGCTTACATAAACTTACTGTGACATACTAAACTTATATAAGCCGAAAACTTTTAAAATAAGCGATGAAAAGTGAGCTTAGGAAACATAAGCCCAAAACTAAAGTAAGCCATAAGCAAAAGACCAGCAAACTAGATAATAGAACATTGAAACTTTGCCAATGAGTCAGTGTTCGATTCACAAACAATGGGAAAAAGATGATGTCCTTTTGAGGTATAAGTAGTTTAGTAATAGGTTAAAATAAATAAAATTGTCGCAAAAGATTTAGATATAGACACACAAAAACAACTCCGCGTTCAGATTCAAGAACTAAAAATAAGAAAACTGCAGAAGCAATTGAGTTATACAAGTCAAAACTGCCGTTAACTTAAAATTCTGAGTTTAAATATGATAAAAAAACAACAATCGCAGTCAAAAAGACATAATCGGGTATCTCCAGCATCTGGCTTGCCTTAAAGCTCGGGGTCATAGCAGCACGCATTTGTATAGCTCCTGGGGTTGGAGTGACTAGATCAACTGCACCAAACGGGGTTACACCAGGTGTATATGCCGATGCTGGTGTTGCCCCGCCAGGTGTCGCAATACCCATAGTTGCTGGTGTCTAGTCCCGCTTGAGCTCTGACGTTTTGGAGTCGGTGTAGCCATACCAGACAGCTTAGGTGTGGCGTCCCTCGCCATACCAGCTGGTGTAGCACCTGGTGTGACACCGCCTGCTGGTGTGGCACAACAGGTGTAGGAGTTTCATCCCATTTGTTTTTCCGGGATAACCAAGGAGTTGCATCCCCCGTTCTTGCAGGCGTGGGGGAAGCATCCCACCTTCCAATCGCGGGAGTTGAGTCTGGATGCATATCCCAGTCAGAACCCGAATTTGCTTTTCTTTGCACCCGGCTCTTTACTTGAGACTGATCCCATCTGTTCCGCCTCTTTTGAGCAGGCTGTACCAAACCCCAACTCTTCTTCTGAATAAATCACTAGACCATCTGCAGTTTTCTTCTTCGGTCTATCTTGTTTTTCGCTTTCAAACATATCTACATTAGACCCTCCAGTCTTTGCTCAGTTTCTCCCCTGCGCGGCACTGACTCGTTATCTTTTGAATCTTTACGTGTTCTTTAATCTAAATTTCTGGTCTTTTGCGGCCCAGATTTCTCTCTTCTCAGAGAAGATGTCGTCGATCTCCTGTAATGTTGGTGTCCAATATTGTTTTTCCTTCACTTGAGTCGGTTTCTTTAGCATTGGTTTGGGTGGCTTAGATGAGCTCTTTTTTGGCATGTCCCATGTAGCCACATCGAGATCGGACGCCTTAGATGAACTCTTTTTGGGCATTTATCGGATCACAAATTCGTAGTTCTGCAAATACATGGACAAACCATAAGAAAAGATGGATACTTTTTGCTTCATTGCTCGTAAAGTATATAAAAAGACATGCTTTCATTCTTAGATGAGTAAATCGCAATTCAGCATTAACTGAGATATATGAAGACTAGAAATCAGTAACTTTCGAGTTCGAAACCGTAACTGATTCACAAGGTTGGGCTACAAAAGAACCAAATAATAAACGAGTGATTATACTCAGGACTACACAAGTATTATACAAATTTAATGCAAGGATTCGACGTATAATTTCTAAATTGACCCTGAAAGTGCATGAACTATATCTCAACTAGTACTCGGTCTATTTCATCTGTTGACCAATTCTCTAATGATGTCCATATGCAATAAATCTCTCAACAATTTGTCAATGCTAACTTCTGCCGCTCAAATTCCATTTATCACATGGTGAAGCATGTTAATCATAACGTATTTAATTACATGATATAATCTTAAGCTTACAACTTATACCTTAACCTAGACTAAAAGGTAAATTACTGTCTTTTGTGTTTTGCCATTCACATCACATCATTTATACAGAACTAAGACAACTATTGAGCCTAGAGCCCTAGACAGTACACACTTACACAAGCCTACTGATAAAAAATGTCAGGAAATGTCGAAATAAATAGAAGAATGCAGATGTCGTAGGTCTCCTACACTTTCGATCTATCATTGATTTGTGGCCTGCAATTCAAATCCTCGATGCATTTATGCAAAAGAACAGATGTTGTGTTCCACAAGACCATGCTAATGTCCTGAAATGCAGCAGAAACTAGAAGGATTCCATAATAGTGAAACCAGAAAGTTTCTTTCTCGAGTAACATATACTTGTGCCCTCGACCATAATTGACAACGGCTGAATAAGGCGAAACCAAGCACCCCTATGAGTTTCTCATGTGCTAAACTAGCTCATCTAGTGTAACAATATAATGGCTCTAACTGATGCTCCGATGAAGAGGCTTGTTAGGTCATATGAAAACGCTCGTGTAACAGAAACATTTGTTCACATCAAAATAGATTATCCACTACACCCATCGTTGGTAAACGCTCCCTCCTCCTTATGTGCCAAATTAGTCAGATCCAGAGATGCTCCATCATTTACGGTGTTTGACTTCAACAACTATGAACCAGTGGAGTATGCATTCACTTATGGCCTGAGACCTTAAACTTATGTTTGTAGTTGGGTTAAACTTAAGACAATGTTATGCTATTATAAGGAATGGTAGATAAAAGACATCGTCTTACTCTTTGTTGGTCATGACACGCAATTTTGACCTACAGAAAAGAAATCAAAAACCAAATTGATGCTAAAATGAGCAAATCATATAGGACTATACTTCCATTATCAAATCTAACATCAGGGTTTAGACATAAAAAGGAAAAATTATGCCTAGAAGTGAATTACATTAAGTGTCCCGCAACTGAACGACTCATGTTTGGCCTATTTCGTCTATTGACCAATTCTTTGATAGTAGCAAACTAGCTGTCTATATGCAAGATCATCTCCAAATTTTACTACGTGACTATTAAGTTTGTGGGTTAAAAAGGTATACAGTCCTTTCGACCACTAACAAAAGGTAAGACAGTGTCTTTATCAATCATTCCTTCTAAAATAAAATGAAAACATAATTTTAATCTGAGCACGAAATAAAAGCATGTATTTATAGCTCTACTGCAGCGTGGCCATATATAGTCAAATGCACATTCCACAGTTCATAGTCATTGAATTAGATCATCGTTTGTGGAGTAGACTACCTAGTAGGCAGGTAGCCTTCGCCAACAAGCATTGTCACGGTTTCTTTCTTTTGACAGGACCATAGCCACACACACATTCCACGGTTTATAATCATTGAAATAATAAACCACCAGTAGAGCAGACTCGTTTGGAAGGTAAGTGTGGAACCGCTAAAAATTATGGGAATGGTTCCTTTCTTTTGACTAACTAGTAGATGATCCAATTTATCATTTACAAGCTTTTTCTCAAAACGATCTAATTTAATTGGTCATTATCATGTACGCTCATAACATACTATCACTCATACACTACATGAACCCATTCAACATATGAGAAGGTGTACAAGACACATAAAGCCAGACATAGTAAGTTAACTAGATAATCAAATAAAGGAACGACCACCTCAATAGAATGATTATACTAAGAAATTAGCAGTGGGTTCAATCAATTCGGGTAGCCCTTATATAAGTCCACCTTAAAAAAAACATTTTAGTCGTGTGGGTTTGGTCATAACAAGACTTTTTCCTTTCAATTACAAGAGCTCCCAAAACAGCCAAGTCAAATATATGATATTTCGACCATATTGAAACGGAAAGAAGGGCTATAAGTTGTTATCTAAGAAAATTTAGCCAAAGGTCGATTATACAACAAAGCTAAGACAATTATTATTCCTAAAAGCAAGCCTATTGACCGAGAACATCAGAATTAGCAAAAGGTAGATGCCAAAGATACCTTACAGGACAAACAATCATGATTTGCTACCATCATATCGACTCCCCCTAATAATAACTCCCTAGAATTCAGCTAGAGTATAACGATTAGAGCAAAACCAATTCGCAAAATTTCATAATATTGACCATTTTTGTTTCTTATTAGCAAAGCGCCTCTAGAACTTGACTTATACAGCCGGCTTATGGGTAATTTGACTTTGGGCTTATGTTCCATAAGCTCACTTTTGTGACTTTTTTTGAATCTTTTCGGCTTATATAAGTTTCTTATGTTATGATAAGCTTATATAAGCCGAAAAGATTCAAAATAAGCCACAAAAGTGAGCTTATGGAACATAATCCCAGACTCAAATAAGCCATAATCCTGCTATATGAGCGGAAAAAACACCCCTTACGTCAGCTTGTGGGTTAGTTAAACCAACATACAAGAGTCTTTGAAAGAAGATGTGGATAATTCGACCCATTTACTTACGGGTATAAAAATGTAAAAAAAAGAGGGGTAACGTGGGTCAAAAGTCTACCTTCGTGTATTTTACAGCAATCGAACATTATTAATAAAAATTCAAGCTTGGGACAAAAAATGTTTCAGGTCATAGCTCACAACTTGACCCATACAAAAAAGCACTAGATTCGACCCGTTACTCATCTAACCCATTTAACTCAACTTGATATGATAGTATCAACATGGAATATACAAGGAGAACGCGAATTTCAAAATAGATATTTTACAAAATCACATGAAAAAACTGAAACAATCCATCAATGGCGCCATGAACATTAAAAGGAGAAGAAATAAACCCTCCATTGACTCACTAAGATGAATACGTTCTATTTTAGCACTAGAAGAGATCAATGTAAACATCCATATGTGATCTTTTGGAAGCGAAGACCGCATCATAGTGGAACCACCAAGATAAAATATTAACCTTTCAGGGGAGAAGTTTGTTCCAAAGAACGTCTGTTGTGGTTAAAGTAGAGATATGCAAGTAGTATAAGCTCGCATACCTGAGGGAGAAGCACTTAATGGTCGTTCAGAGAGCATTAAGCTCGTCTGCTTCCTTGTAGGATCTACAGCATCTGGTCCAGGCCCAATTGAAAAATAAGCTCGGAAGCAGAGACAAGCTGACAGGGTGTTTCGTAGACGGGCCAGGCCCAACAATGAGCGATACAGGGGACTCGGATGTAGTTTAGTGATCAATGAAGGCAGGGGATTATTAAGGTGGTTACAGGCAGATTGTAGGGGTGATGGAGCTATATTACAAACAGGGGCTGATTTTTCAGATTCAAGACGGAAAAAACAGGGGAAGAAAGTACAAAACCACGTGTCGCCGACCCAAATATCGAACCAAAAGTGAGTTTTTGCCCATTACCAACCTTTCTTTTGAAGCAAGAGGGAAATCATGATTCCATGGACCGTTAGATCGTTGTGTCAGTTCACAATGGGTTTTACTTACCCGAGGGCAGACTAAAAGTTGAGAGAAGATAGAATTCACTACCATGGATGGAAAGAACGATTTTACACCATGTGGCATTAACCGTTGAATCCTGTCTCTGAGTAAGGATGTATAAGTTATCTACTTCAAGTATTTGGTTCAACATTTCATTTTTGTACCAATCATATACCCATACTTTATAGTCCAACAACCGAATTAGATATTGTACATCTATTACGTGCTTGTCGCTAAAATACAAACAAACCCTTATTGTTTAAAAAGATGGGAAATATTGATCTGTTACCTGCAAATAATCATAAATGCCCCCAGCAGATAATGCTTTTGCGACTCTGAGTTTTTGTTTCATCATTGGTCAGGTTGAATCGTCCAAGGCCAAGCGCACATCTGCTTCCACGGTAGGCATCACCACCTAATTCGAGGTCATTAAAAGTATGAATATGAGTACTTCTTAACATAGTTCACGTCCATATCTGACATACACAATCCTAATTCAAAACATAATCTGCCCATTTTGCAAACAGTAATTGGTTGTGACTTTTAATAATCTGAATTTTGATAATATCTGAATGGGTAAAAATTGAATTGTGTCAAATGGATCACTCTTGAAACATCTAGCATTGGCACTAAAAAGTAATGTTAAAAGTTTTTGTTTGTGTTTATGGAGTGTTAGTTATGAACAAGGTTCCCCTTGTGAAAAATGTGTGTAGACTGAGATAGAAACAAAGACGCTCCTCTCGTGGAGCTTGAATGCTCGAGTTATCAGGTTGTCTTTATCAGTAGATCCAAAAGCACCTCTATCATAAGGCAAGCTACATGGGTGTAGCTTTTGAAGAGTGATTCAGTACATTAGATTGCCCTTCTAATGATACTAGTATCTTTATTTTAATACTCTCATATGTCATTTTATATTCATAAGTTGAAGCTACTTTGCCAAACATATATTAAAACAAAAGCTAAAGCGCTTACAACTTTACAAGGTCCGACCCTGAAGCTCCAACTGTAGCTAGTAGGCGGTGTCTGTTTCATCTTATATGCGGGCTTATGAGGTTATATGATTTGGGCTTATTTCAAGACTTATGGGCTTATATAAGTTTATCATATCATAATAAACTTATATAAGTCCACAAGCCTAAAAAAAGCCGGCAAATTGGGGCTTATGAATTACAAGCCGAAATCAAATAAGCTGATAAGCCAAAACAAACACCCCCCCTAAACAATAAACCTCTAAAGTAGTCATACGCCAACTTTTCGAAAATCAGTTAAAAGTTAAAACCTTATTTTGGCACTAAACATTCTTAGTACACTACAAAAGGTAAGTTCGAAACCCATTCAAGTTGATATCCACAACAATACCCTTATAAAATTAACAACGCAAAATCAATTTTAAGTCAGTCAGGCGTTTCATCAAACAGTTGGTGTACACATACGATTTCAGGAATAAAAGAAAAATAAGGATAATTTCAGCAATTTTACCGGGTTTAATGAATTTGACAGTAATTAAGTGACAAATGCAAATCCAAGATAAGCACAAACAAGCTGAAAATTAAGCTCATCGGAGAGAGTGTGAGTTTTTTTCTCTTTTGTCACCATAAGTAATAAGGGAGAAAAAGATTTAGTTGACAGTGACAGGGGTTCAATTCCCAGAGGTTCAGAAGTTCCAGTGACACGGGTTCAGGAGGTTCATTAACCACAGTTCAGGGGGTTTTAATGACCAGGTTCAGTGAGTAAGTTTCAGGAGGTAAAGGTTAGGGGGTTCATTCTCTCGATTTTTGTCGTCTTCAGGAACAAACCTTTGTTATTATAACATTGGTTTAAAATTTAAACTCTGTTTGATTTGGTCGGTTCAACAGGTTGGGTGATTGGAAGCCGGTTTTGGCAATAACCCGATAGAACTTTTGGTTAAATCGTCACTAGGTAGCTCGATTAAGTTAATTAGAACCGTTTAGTAAAATATTGGTTGTTTAGAGTAGTGTAAAACTCGCATTGATCCGACCAATTGAAGTGTTCGATTCGTGGACCGTAAAGAGATCCGACAAGCTTCTGGCTCGAATGATATGGGTCAATAAAAAACGGTTATTAAAATATTTTCTAGCTCGAATGTAAATAAATTACTCGATATGAAGGAGAGATGAGATTGGGTGGGGAGTGAGAAATAAGGTTGAGCATCAGGACAAAACCGATCCGAACCGAAACCGAAACCGATTTTTAGAAAAAACAAACCGAGAACCAAACTGATTTACACATATAAAAACAAAAACCGAACTCGTTATAACCAGTTCGGTTCGATCTGGATAGTGCGAATCGATTTAGTGTCGGTTTTGATCCGAACCTAACCTAGCTATATATCTAAAACCGAAAATCGAACCGAATTTGCTCGGTTCAATTCGGTTTTCAAGTTCATTTGCTCAACCCTAATGAGAAAACGAGATATGGAGAATAGATACGATCTCTATATTCTCGGCTCTAATGCCGTCCTTAATACTTAGTGAATCCTCAAAATAAAGAATACATCTCCTTATTTCGAGTTGTTCTAAGATAAGATTTTGTTTTATTATTCAGCCAATTAAAATGTTCTTTATTCATAAATAAAATTTTAAGAAATAAAGACAAATGGTGTTAAAAAAAGTGTGAATAGCTCAAACCCATCCGGTTTTAGTCAAACCGGTTGACTTTTTTTTTTAACAGAAAACCGGTTGACTTAAATCCGGTTAAAAGAATAACCAGTTTGTCCATATCTAATGCTTGATACACGTGTTGTATTGTGAGATAATTATTGTCTTAAAAAAAACCATACACTAAATAGCTATTTAAATAACTATTCCAAGTACAATATGACATTTTTGTAGTCGTGAAAATTTCAAAAGGTCGACATGTTATTGCTAAACAATGACGTTTTGTTTTGAGAAAACTAAAGTATCATTTTAAAGAGTTTTGTGTTTAACAACCCGATAACCAAACCGATAACATCCCAAGTGAAAAAGAAGCAAATATAAAAGAAAAGTTTGAAAGTTAAAAAGGCAAATAAACAAGGAACAAGTAATCGAAAAGTATACATCTTGCATAATGCAGTATGGGTCACGCAGGTCAATAACAACCTGTTACCAATACACCCAGGTGCACCAAAACACATATACACATCAAATCAAACAGTCATATATGTAAAACTCCATATCAAAACTATACTTCATTGCACTAAATAGTGAAAACCATATCAAATTAAACAGAGAAATCGTGGTGTCTCATCTAATAAAAAACACTAACAAGTCTAATCATCAGATGCCACAGACTGATGCGCGAGCCCACAATGTCGTCGAACTCCTTAGTAGTAAAAAGCTTCTTTTCATTCCACAACATCTATAAAAAGACATCCATAAGCTCTATGTTATATAATAAAGGATAACTGCAATATAAAACTACAAGTTTTAGATTGTACAAAGATGCAAGGCTTAAAACTTTGTGGATGCGAGATCTTGGGGAAATAATAGGTCAAATGCAGCTTCTTTTTTTCTTACAATTATCTATTAACCATCATTTATTCTTCAAAACCTATTATTGCTTATGTATTATATGCAAAGTGAAGTAATGTGATATGAAATACATAGAGGTGGAGAGTATCCTATAGCCGAGATAAGAGTGACAAATGAGGGACCACTAATGTAATAGAATTCATACAACAAAGAACCCTGTGCATATTCAGTGAACCTAGCACGTGAAAATATATTAACACTTTGTCAAAGCAAAGTACACGTGGCACTTCTGGTGGAGTATGAAGGCATTACCAAGACACAAAATCAAATAATTAAAGTCAAAACTGGGAAACATTTTATGATTATTATCAATATTTCATAAGCCAACTACGGTGGGAAGTGTGGAAACATGGTAATTGTCAAGACTAGAGGTGGCAAATCTTGCCCATTATGATACATATGGGTACTTTTTGCCAATTTTCAAAAAAGGATGGGGCACTTTTTGCCCATTCTTTATTATTAATGAGCTAAACGGACGCATATGTAATATATATAAATGGGCTTAACGGGCGCACTTGTAAAATACAAATTAGTATACTCGACGAATATTTTATTAAATTTTGTATCCCGGCTTTTAAACAAGTATTTTATTTTTTTATTTGTAGGTTTTTATATGTTTTTTTCCTTTTTTAGCTTGCGCCCGTTTAACCCGCCCGTTTGCCCGCCCGTTTAGCCCGTTGCCCGTTTAGCTCGCCGCCCGTGCCCGCCCGCCCGCCCATTTTGCCACCTCTAACCGAGACGCATAATAGAAAGTTAGTATCTTGTATCAGCTGTAAAGTGTTTGCTATGCAGCTCTATCACTTAAGCAAATAGCCATGTACAAGTTTAACTAAGTAGTTACATTTATTTTTTGTTCCTTGAATATAGTTCAAATATCAATATGTGGCTCGCTAGACCTGATTCAGAATCCTCCTATCAACAAAAGAGTGGTGTTAAGATAGTATACCTTTATTTCCAGCCATAGCTGTGTTTTATCATCTTATGTACTTTCCTCTAATCATCTTTAAGAAGAGAAATCCTCGCCTTAGTTACAGCCCCTACGTGAAGTCTAAAAGGAGACTAGTCCTTTCCAATAGCAAAGCCATGCTCATCGAAAGTAACATCATTAAGTTGTTTCTTATTCTTCTTTTTAAAGGTGTAGATTCCTATCTTTTTCCTTAGAGGTTGTGGTTGTGGTTGTTCATTCATATCTTGCTCATTGATATCATGTTCAACCATATTTTTCCCAGCCATATAATGCTCATCCATGCCACCCTAACCTTAACAAAACACGCAACAATAATTCACTCAAAAGTTTGAATAACAAGTCAATATCAATAATATAATTGGTGTTATGTTATGCATCTGGTCTGCTTGGCTATTAATGTATTTTAAAGTACTCTGGCTATTGCAGTGTTCAGATTGATCAAACTTTCAAGGTAAAATAAACAAGTTTCAAATGGCAGCCGGGACATGTTGATTTCAATGTGCTTATTAGATGAAATCTTGAATAACTTTTGTAACCTCGTTAAACCTAATAAACCATTAACACACTGTATTCAAACAACACTTTCTAATCAAGTAATCCTCTTTAGGCCTAATAATTGCATACTACAACATAAGCAAAATCAATCAACGTCTTAAAACCTATAAATTTCCTCAATTTCTATATAATAAAAAAGTTTGAGATAAGTAAAAAATTTTAATACCTTATTTCATCGTGGCCAACCTTTATATCAAATAAAACCCTTAATTTTAACGAACTCAGTTGACACTTTATTCCTTTATATCACATAAAACCAAGACATTTTAATGAACTCAGTAAACACTTTTCATAAACTTATTACTTTATTAAACCTTATATTAAAAAGACATGATTTAGTCCTATACACCACTTAACTAAAAAAACCTATGATTAAACTAAGACATAAACAGGACATGAGTAAACTTAGACAACATAGGACACATGAAATCCCCCATATATAACAGCAATGTTCAGGCCTGAAACTCCTATCTTGGACGACAAATAAGATGTTCAAACAACGTATTTGTAAGAGGAAAAATAACACAAAATTTGCATCAAATAAATATCAATATGGTTTTGTCTAAATCGATCAAATTTAGTGATGCGTTATCTGAATTCAAGGGATACCTCACTGCCGACAGACATATTTTCACAGGTCACGAGCACCACTTTCTGTGGGTTGCCTCCAATATGCAGGAGAATCAGATGTTGGTTGTAGCATCTTCTTACCACGTTTCCAGATTTTCTCAATAACAGGCTGGTACGATTTACAGAACTTCAAAAGAGCTGAAATCACAAGAGCAAAAACAAATGAATATCATGGTATTATCACTGTTTCAAAACCTATATATGGCGCTGTCATGAATTATTTTATTGGGTATGTTGTTGTTTTTAAGATTATTTGTAGGCTTCTCTGCTTATTTTTTTTAGTTTCTAGGTGCTCATAAGCAACATAATCATTAGCCTATGAAAAGGAAGCCCAAACCAATAAGCTGATACACCTAAACCTAAGCCAATGTCTGTGGTTTTGGGCCCTTCAGAGGTAAGCAGTTATGCTAATCCATGCAGGCTAAAAATTGAACAACATGCTGTTGAACTCAAAGAGTAAGCCCAATTTCACGCGCAAGTCAATCAAAAACAGTCCTAAAATTATCCTATCATATATTATCCACTTGGTCCACAAGGCTAAAAATCGCTTGATTTGCTGGTGTTCCACCATGCGCTACAAAAACGAAAAAACCGGTTATGGTTTTTCAGCCCCTGGATTGAGTAACTGAACTGGTTAACCGGTCCAACCGGTTTTTTAGGTGTTTGACCAAAAATCGGTTATTTAGACCAATAACCGAAATCAGTTGGTCAACCGGTTTTTTTTTTGGTAACCGTGATTTCCGACTCATTGGCCGACTAATCCACGGGGTTTGAGCCCACCGCCACACAAACTCAAACCAGGTAAAGCCCTAGGTAAAGCCCTAGGTAAAGCCCTGTTGGAGAAACAAGCACGGATCGAATCAAATCAATATACCGAAACTAAACTTTGTATTAATCGTATAAATTATAAATGTATCATCATCTTTACATTGATAGAATCCTAATCTATATATACTTGTCGAACGGGTATGTCGACTAATGGTCACAACGTTTCAAGAAAAGTAAACGTTGTGATGGTTCGTTTATAACTGTTTTGTAACTGTCAAAAGTAAACAGCGGGTAAGATTATCTAGGCCCATGGGTCGTGTCTTTTGGTAACTTGGATCGGGCCTAATATTCTCCCCTCTAATTGTAAACGTTGTGGTGTAGATTCTTGAGTCCAATGAGTTCTCTCATGACTAGAAACTTGATCTTTGGTAGTGCCTTCGTGAGTATGTCAGCTTTCTGGTATTCTCCACATACAAATTCTACTTGGATGTCGTTTCTTTCAACGCATCCTCTGATGAAGTGGTACTTCGTGTCTATGTGCTTGCTCCTTCCATGAAAAATTGGGTTCTTCATTAGTGAAATTGCTGATTTGTTGTCTACCATGATCTTGATCTTTTCTTCTTCTTTGTGTGTAAGTCTGCTTAAGAGTCTTTTGAGCCATAATGCTTGAGTTGCTGCTGCTGTTGCTGCAATGAATTCAGATTCGCAAGATGATAGTGCCACGGTTGCTTGCTTTTGAGTGCTCCAACTAATTGGTGAGTCACCAAAATAGAATATGATGCCTGTTGTGCCTTTGCCTTCTTGTGTATTAACTCCGTAGCTACTGTCGCTAAATCCTTGAATCTTGTTGTTTTCGTTATGCTTGTAGATTATTCCATAGTCCTTGGTTCCCTTTACATAACGTAGTAGTTGCTTTATAGCTTTCATATGTTGCTCTTTTGGTTCTTGCATGAAACGACTAAGTAATCCAACGGAATAACTTAAGTTGGGTCTTGTGTGAAGCAGATATCTTAAACATCCAATTAAGGTTCGATATTCAGTTGTGTTGACCATTGTCCCTTCGATATTCTTTGTTAGTCTTGTTCCTGGGTCCATAGGTATAACTGTCTCGTTGCTTTCTAACATTCCAACTTCTTTAAAGATCTTGTTTGCGTATGCTGACTGCTTGATTGATATGTCACCATTTGCTTGAGTGACTTCAATTCCGAGATAGTAAGCTAATAAGCCTAAGTCGCTCATTTTAAATTTTTCTTCCATTTGAGCTTTAAATTTGTCTATCTCTTTCTTTGGCGTTCCAGTGATGATAAGATCGTCTACATAAACTCCTACCAGTAATAGTCAGTCCTTTGATGCCTTTGTGTAGATAGCTTGTTCCAGTGCACATTTCTTGAATTCCAATGACTTCAAGGTGTTGTCTAGCTTGATATTCCATGCACGTGGTGCTTGTCTTAAACCGTATAAGGCCTTTATAAGTCTGTAGACTTTTCAATCGTTTCCTTTTTTTGTAAATCCTTTGGGTTGTGCTACATACACTTCTTCTTCTAAATCTCCATGTAGAAAAGCAGATTTTACGTCCAAGTGATGTACTTCCCATTTGTTGTTGGCGGCGATGGCTAATAATAGACGGATAGTTTCCATCCTTGCAACTGGTGCAAATACTTCTTCGAAGTCTATGCCATGCTCTTGTATGTATCCTTTTGCTACTAATCGAGCTTTATGCTTAATTATGTTTCCATTTGCATCTTTCTTCGTCTTGAACACCCATTTCAAGCTGATTGCTTTGTGACCTTTTGGGAGGGTAGTGAGTTCCCATGTGTTATTCTTGTTGATGGAATCTAATTCAGCTTTCATTGCCTCTATCTATTTTTGGTCGTGTGATGCTTCTTTGTAGTTCTTGGGTTCATCTTCAGCTAAGTGTAATTCCTCAGTATGTTCATATAAGTCATCAAAGGTTCTAAAACCTCTTATTGGTGTATGATCAAAGTTTGGATGTGTGACTGATGTTGCAGAAGATTCAACATCACTTTGATAGAATGACTGAGATGAATTGTTGGGTGTGACTTGAGAATTTACTTGAGATGACCTTGTAGATCGTGTGTTAGGTGTTAGAGAGTGATTGGGTGAGTCTGGTGGTGGCGAATCATATCCATTGTCGTTGTTGAATGGAAAATCGTTGTCGTCATTGGGTTGATCTTCTTGATTATGTTGATCACGGTTTTTAAATTGAAATTCTGTCCATTCTGGGTCGTCATTGTTATAATCTTCTAAGTATTCGCTCCAATCCCATGTCTCATCTTCTTTGAACTTTACATCTCTACTAACACATATTCTTCGTGTTATTGGATCAAATAATCTGAAGGCTTTTGATCCATATTCGTTTCCTAGGTAAACCAATTTTGAGCTTCTATCATCCAACTTCTTTAGGTGTTGAGATGTTACTTTTCCATATGCTATGCATCCAAAAACTTTTAAGTTTTTTAGGTTTGGTTTCCTTTTCTTGATTGCTTCGTATGGAGTGATGTCTTCAAGTGCCTTTGTAGGAACACTGTTTAAGATGTATATGGCGTGTCTAACAGCTTCAGCCCAAAAGTTCTGAGGTACCTTTGTTGCTTTCATCATACATCTTGTAGTAGACATAATTGTCCTATTATGTCTTTCTACTACTCCATTTTGTTGTGGTGAGTAAGGAGCGGTGAGTTGTCGTGCTATGCCATTTTATTTGCAGTATTGTGTGAATTCGTTTGATGTGAATTCACCTCCACGATCCGTTCTTAACATCTTTAATGTCGTCCTTAACTCCTTTTCTATTATGTTCTTGTATTCCTTGAAATGTTCTTTAACTCCAGTCATATGATTACTTGCACCATTGTCCAAGTACCATAGGTTATCCTTACTTGTCTCTTTATATCCTACATCTTCTTCATGCAGCGAGACCTTTTGTTCTTCAACTTCTATTACTTCGTTCCTTTGAACTTGTCCATACAATATTGCCATAAGTAGAGTTGGTTCAAAGTCTTCTTCAACCAAGTTGGATTGTTCGTGACGCTTTGGTTTTTGTCGGCATTCTCTTGACATATGTCCTAATTTGCCACAATTATAGCATTCTATTTTGCTTAGATCATGGTTTGGTTTTTTGAAGTTGTTGTAATTGTTGAAGTTTTTGTGTGAGGTTTCTCCATTCTTCTTTTCATCTCGAGGTTTCTCGTGGTTATTATCACGTGAAAATTTTGATCTTCCACGCCCACGTCCTCTAAAATTCTTTCTACGGTTATCATGTCGTGTGAACATCAGTTTGTCTTGATTGTCCACTTGTTTACCCTTCTTCTGCCGAATTCTTTCTTCGTAGGTTTTAAGCCTACCTATTGTTTCTTCTAGGTTCATTTTGTCTAAGTCAGAGTATTGTTCGATAGATGCGACGATTTGAAGGAATTTGTCAGGTACACCATTGAGTAATTTTCGAACAAGTGTTGAATCCTCAAATGTGTGTCCTAAACTAGCGGCTTTGTTTGACAAGGTTGTCAATTTGCTGGTAAAGGTGTCTATAGCTTCGTCTTCCTTCATTTGTAATAACTCAAATTCAGATTTGAGTATTTGTAATCTCGCTTGTTGAACTCTGTCTTCGCCCATATGTTTGGTTTTCAAAGCATCCCAAATTGTCTTCGCAGTTTTGTGCTTTGTTATTTGAAGCAATTGATCTTCGGGTAAGGATTGATAAAGAAATGCGATTGCAGTCTTATCTTTTCTGTTGTCGGGTTGGGTTGTAGCTGACGGTTCTATCATTTCCCACAAGTCGTTGGCTTCGAGAATGATTTGCATTCGAATTGTCCAAAGTGAGTAATTCGACGGTTTTAGCATATGACATTGGAAATTTGGTGTACCGTTGGTACTGGCTTCCTTCTTGGAAGTATCTCCGCCATCATTTGTCATATCGCGAGGGATATCAAAATAAAATCTCTAAATAAAATTTCAACACTTATTGTGTCTAAAAATTTTCTTTTCGGTGAGTACTCAAAATAATATGCCTTATAGGCTATATCAAAAACGCCGAATATTATTATACGTAAATAACTATTCATAGAGATTTTCTAAAAACTAACAGAATAACCTAAGGTTAATTACTCCTTAAAAATTATTCTATATAATAAGCAGCGTATTCGCTAGGTTATTATATGTCGTATTAAAATTTTATAACAAACAAATATTTTAAAACTTATAGTTAAAAAATGATTTTGTTTTTATAAAAGTAATAATACCCTTATATCTAAAAATTAATTTTGTAAAAAAAATTTACTAGATATAAATTTTAACTAGACAAATGAAAATGGGTAAAAGTTTATAAAATAAACCTGACTGGGCTTTTTGGCCCGTAGACTATATAAGCCCAAAGTTTGTGGGCTTTCCTTTCACCCTGGTCCTTGCTATAATATAACCGGCCTCCTTTTGTTTGTGTTTAGATAACACACAACGGTTTTCTTTTGTGGTTGTTCCTTTCTCTCTTCCTCGATGATATCGAAGATTACTTCGATGGTGGTTCTGGTCACCAATCGATGCTGCCTATATCCAAATCTTCTGTTCTACGATTTCTTTTCGTAGCAACCTTATGTTGATCCCAAACTTAGATCGATTAAGCTTTGTGTATACGAGATTAGATCAAGTACTACACGTAGAGAAACCTTTGCTTATGAATAAAGTAACAAAGTGTTATGCGGAATTAACACTTGATCTAAAACACAAAGATGTTAAACAAACTTTCACTTGTATTAGAATGATCGAATTGATTACAATAAAAGGTTTAACTTGCGAATACTTATAAAACTGATATATGACTTTAACCTAAAAGATCTTCTTTTATAGAACAAGAAGTCTTGTACAATAAACTACGAATCAACTATTCTAGGTAAAGATAATAATAGAAAATACAATGTTGTGCTTATCTTTACCATACATAAATAAAGAAACAAATAAACAAAAGATTCGTATGAAGATATTCCATCAGTGTCAATCTTCAAGGCTGTCAGCGTTGACTTCTTCAATGTCAACGCTTGGCTATCAGCGTCCAATGTCTTCTTATCAGCGTTGACATTCTTCTTATCAGCGTCTAGTGAACTGACCCATATTTTATTCCCAACACCTTAATCCTCTTGTGCGAATCCTTTGTTGGTTTCGATGTGTTCTGGGGATTTATAGCCTCGAATGATTTGGGGCTTTTGGATATGTGGAAAATCACGTGGTGATTTTCAGGCTAGGGATGATTCAGTGGAATCTACAAACAGGTGTGTTTGTTCCCTTTCGATGATCTTTATTTTTCTGTCGTTGACTTTTTTTGGGTTTTGAATCTGGGTTTTGTACTAAACCTCTATCTGGGTTTTTTTCTTGGGTTAATTTGTTCTTCCCCTTTTTCAAAGAAAATATGAAACGGAAGAAAAAACAAATCTTGCAAAAACGATTTTGTGGGTAAAAACCCTTTCGTTGCCGATATGAATATATCCTGGTAACGAGAGTAGGAACTCTCAATCAAAACACTGACAAATTAATTTTGATTCGGATGAAATTTGTGTTTTGGGTGTGTTTGCGTAATCTGGGAAAGAAAAAAAGTTGGGTCGAAACCTTGGCAGAAAAACTTGGTATATGATGAAAAGGCTTTGATTTTGATTAAACAAAGCTCTGATACCAATTGTTGGAGAAACAAGCATGGATCAAATCAAATCAATATACTGAAACTAAACTTTGTACTAATCGTATAAATTGTATCATCATCTTTACATTGATAGAATCCTAATCTATATATACTTGTTGAACGGGTATGTCGACTAATGGTCACAACGTTTCAAGAAAAGTAAACGTTGTGATGGTTCGTTTATAACTGTTTTGTAACTGTCAAAAGTAAACAGCGGGTAAGATTATCTAGGCCCATGGGTCGTGTCTTTTGGTAACTTGGATCGGGCCTAATAATCCCCCCCTTTTCAGGAGGTTGGCGTGGCCACTTCAAAGTTGTTTTCACCTAGTGGGAATTGAACTTGATACCTCACACACTTTAGAGTGATAGCCACAAATCTTTTTTCCATTAGGCCACCCTTGAGTTGGTCAACCAGTTTTGTGCACCTCTATTAGCATGTATCCCGTATCGTATAGTTTATTAGTTTAACATCAAACCTTGTTGGTTTGGACTACTAATAACCATCCATCACAGTATTACTTGACATATAGGCAATTAGACCACTACACTGCTTGAAATCATATCAGAGTAACGACCAACGACCCCTCGAGGTACAATGGCTGAGACTTGTGTATCTCTCAAGCATAACGATGTCACAATTAGAACAAAGGCAACAGCTCCTCGAGGTGCAGTGAGCTAAACTTACAAACCTACACAGTATAACTTTCCGAAATAGTTTTCTACACAAACATGAGTCACAACATATCAACCTATATTTACTTAATATGGCCCATCCTTCTTCGTAAGACACCACTAAAACTCAATTAAAATACAAAAAATCCTAGCAAAGTGCGTATCAGCATATTGATGAACTACACAATTCCTATTCTGTTAAAAAAACAACGTGTGATAGTTGACCTTTACATTTAAATTTCAAAGCACAGCAACAGTTCTACTTCTAACAAATAGAAAGGAATTAACATAGATAACATGCAAAACCTACCGATCATAAAGGGCAAGCATGCCACTGAGTACAAGATAGTTTTCTCTTTGACTGAAGCAAAGCTAGTCTTGACAAAAACATAGAGCGAGAAAAAAAACGCCATAGCATTGTCGAAGATGCCGGTGACTTCTTCAGCAGAAGCACCTTCCGCCTTACCAACATAAAAACAGAAAGAAATTGACAATTGTCAACATAATCATCTAGAAATGAACATTTGTAGCTTATTTCGAGACTATAAGCTTACATAAGCTTATATTTAGGGGTGTTTGTTTAAGCTTATATATGGCTTTATGAATTTCGGCTTAGATTTTAAAACCTATTTAATATAAGCTTGTTATGATATGATAAGCTTATATCAAGTCAAAAGCCATAGATCGATCATATATGTGAAAAAAAACATTTAAAAATGAATAAGCTAAGAAAAAAAGTTAATAAAACACAACTTATTTTATATGAGCTTATTATCAGAACTCAAACGCCTCATATAAGCTTAAGACGAAAATAACAAAAAATATTATATAAAAATGTTTATAAAAAATAGCTCACCTCCATTGTTGCAGCTAGTAACGGGAACTCTGAACCTGAAACAATAATAATAACTTAGATCAGCTTATTAAGCTAATATTTAGCTTAATATAGAAAAAATGTGAAGTGTGGGGTGTTGAGTGCCTCCCAATAACATACATGACACATTCATCACTTTTCTCAATTTATTATCCAACCACTAATTTTAACCTATCTCCATTTTTAAAATAAAATAAGTAGATAATCTAGTTGCAAACGCAATCCCAAACACCCACTAAATGCATAGATTCATTAGAACTATATAAAACCACAAATCAAATCCAAACAAAGTTGTAAAATCGAATCTTAATACAAATCACAATGCACAAAATCAAAAAATAAAAATAAAATTAAGAAATAAATTAGATCTATTTACCTTTATGTAATAATTCCGAAAGCATCTGTTACAACAAAGTAGACAAAAAGATGATTCCCATGGTACATGCCACACGCGCCTTTCAAACCGAACCATAATAACAGATCTAAAGAACACACAAACAGGTAGTACCATGTTTTTGCTTTTTTAAGGAGAGTGAGAGTGAGTGTGTTAAGGTGGCTGTTGTGTTGAAACCCTAATTTTGAAACACATACAAAAGGTGTTTTATGTTCGCTAGTGTACTGAGCAATATTGTGCTACGTAACACAAATGGGATGCTCTTAAAAATGTTTGTTTAAAAAGGCTGAGTTGCTCTAACTTTTTCAGTTTCTTTAATGCTATAGCCAACTCTAACTCTCCATTATAGTCATATGCAATTTCAAGACATCTAAGCTCGCTTGATCTATCAGTAATATACTGAAGTAGCTCATCATCACAAATATCGACTATGGTGATGCTTACACACCTCCCTTGTTGCTTCCAAAGACAAACCAGAAATAGGCAAACCAATCAAACTGTAAAAAACATATTAAAAACTACTATGTAGCATAGATTCATTACAACTATATAAAACCATAAAGCAAATCTAAACAAACAGATCTTATAATGAAATCGGTTGTAAATTACTAAAGACGAATCTTAACCGAAAAATCAGCAAATCACATTTCCTTAATTTTAATTGCAACAAATCACATTGTACAAAATAAAAAATTATAGGTTACGGTCCTGACATGTTTATAATTTAAAAGAGCGTGAGTGAAATAAATTAGATCTACCTTTATGTAATAATTCCGAAAGCATCTGTTACAACAGAGATGACAACAAGATTATCCCATGCTACATGCCAAACACTCCTTTCAAACCCAAAATTAACAGATCTAAAGAAAACACAAATAGGTACCATGTTTTTGTTTTTGTTAAGCACAGTGAGTGGTTTGGTGGCTAAAAGTAAACATATGTAGTAGGGTTTGTAGTGACATATGTTCGGGAATTCAGTATATATTTTATGTTTGGGCTGACTTTATGTCAAAGATTTCCTTAACTTTAATTGCAACAAATATAAACAAACAGATCTCATATGTCCGGGTTAAAATGTAATCGAAAGTGGTACAACACAAAGTCCGAATAAAAGCTGACGAGATTTAATATCTTTTTGGTAGGGAGTAAAGTATATATATTCATCGTGTTTCTTTCAATGTTTTTGTTCCAGATTAGTTTAGTTTCAGGTAGACAACGCAAAGAGATATATAAGTAATTAAGGATGGTGAAGTGGTCAATGTTCTTATCTTATATCCTTAACTAGCTAAAAGACCCGTGAAATTCACGGGTATTTTTAAGTGACGTTAAAAAAGAAAAGAAAAATACATTGCGTATTATCCAGTTATAAGTTAAAAAGAACCATATAAACACAATAGTCAAAAGATAAAAGAATGAGTATTTGCAAAAGATAAAGTCAAAATATATATAAGTCTACTGTGTGGTTTGTAGCCGATTCAATCGAGCAGATGATTGAGTATTTGCAACTAAGCTAAAATATATCCTAACTTTCTTAGTAAACATTATAGCAAAAAAATTACATTATGATTACAATATACACTACTACAAAAAAGTCCATGGAGACTGGTCCAAAAAGGCAATGGAGACTGGTTTTGTAAGACGTCTCTATGTGGAGGATCTCCTTGCTCGAAACATAAAGAGACTGGTTTTGAAACCAGTCTCTATTAAAAGAATAGACACTGGTTATCTTCATAAAAACAAGTCTCTTTAGAGATTGGTCTCCATACTAATCTCCAGAAAGCAGTCTTTTTAGGAGCATCTAACCAGTCTTTTTATGAAATAAAAAAATGTGTTTTTTTCTAAAAACCAGTCTCTTTTTAATTAATTTTTTTTTAAAAAAAATTGGAATTTTTATTAAATTCCAAATTTTACAAATTTAACCCTCTAACATGATACTGTGACTTACTCGAGGAGGAGGATCATTTACGATTGTTTCACATACAAAACCTGACCAATCTAACAGTCTCATGTATTCCTGTATTTCGAGACGAGTGTGATCAAATTACAATGCTATTGGCGTAATAATGAAGTTTTGCAAGAATATACATGAAATTCTCCCAAAAGATGATAATGTGTACGTTAATAGTAAACTTACATCAGGATCTGCCTTTTCTAGCTTTCATGCTTCAGCACGTGCCCACTTTAATAATTCCCTACGTTCCTGTATTATCATTTGTAAATTTATATATAAAAAACATGATATTATGTTAATACAGTAATATAGACTTACTTCAGGAGTTGATGTAGCACGTATCCACTCCTGTATCATAAAACCAGTGTAAATTTACATATAAAAAATGATAGTTTGGACGTTGACAATAGACTTACAAATTGTTTTGGTATTGGTGTACGAGGTGTTGACATATAAGGTGCAACTGTTGATGTAGAAGGTGTCGTTGTTGATGTAGAAGGTGATGAATGCAACCCATTTAGTAGGATTTCTTGTCTAGAATCTTGTATTTCAAAACCATCTTTGTTCAAGGCTCTCTTCTTTAAGGCTGATATCCTCAAGGTTGTTCCTGCTCCTGCCATTGTTGATTTATTGTAGAGGCGACGAAGAAGACTTTAAAGATGGATCCTGTATCTCTGTAAGACATGAGTGATCAATATACATGCGCCAATTAACAAAGTAAGATCTCAGGGTCAAACGGTCTCCACGAACTGCGATTAAAAATGACTAAATATAAATTTATAGAACCGCATGTATTAAGTTGTGACAACTTTAATAGTAACAAAACTGATGTCCCCTTTATATAAAATTGGGGTCACATAAACCCTAATTTATAAAAATCATAAAATCGCGAAATTAGCACATGAACACTTCAATTGATAACCAAATTAAGGAAATAATAGCATAAAGTACCTGATTTATGAAACTTTGTAGTGAGATTACTAATGGCTTCCTGTTGAGATCCGATTATTTTTGTGAGATTAAGAAAGGGAGAAAAAGCTATTAAGAGGATAAGATCCGAAGGTCACGAAAAAATGGGTGGGGGATTTGATTTTGGGTAAAAGACTTGGGCGGGTTTTCTGAAAAAAATTGGGGGTTATTTGATTTTTTTGGTAAAAATAGTTAGGCGGGGGACTTGGGGAAATTATTAGAGTGCTTTTTTTTAACCACGGCATTTATTATATTTGTGGGAAATTTGTGGGAAAAGTACTCACAGTTTTTCCACGGACATTATCGTTTTTATTAGTTTTTTCGATATTATCGCACGTTCACGCATATACACGTTTGCGTACCAACATAAAAACATCAATAAATATAATGTAATTCATATGTTTTATCATCTTTTTAATGTAATTCATATGTTTTTTCGACTTTGTAATATAATTCGTATGTTTTATTGTTTAACTTTTTATCGACTTTATAATGTAGTTTGTATGTTTTATTGAATAAACTTTTATCAACTTTCTCACGGATGTATAAATCACAAAATATTGGTAGTCCGTGGGAAATATGTGGTGTCCATAAAACAAACACATAGAGACATGTTGTTACGTAAAAACCAGTGTCTTTACTTTTATAAAAAAGACTGGTTGCATCTTAAAAACCGGTTTCTTTAGAATTCACATTATGGAGACTGGTTTTTTCAAGAAAACCAGTTTCCATGCATTCCCTTCCCACCAGTTTTGGTCATAGAGACATGTTTTTTCATAACCAGTCTTTTTAAGGGGGTCTCTTTAGCGTTTTGTGTAGTAGTGATATCTGATAATGCATATACAACCTCAACATGCCTATACCACCTCAACCTCAACATCTATAAGATTCACATACATGGATCTAGAGACTAAAAAGGGGATTATCGCTCTACGTCTTTATGTAGTTCTTGGTGATATAATCAAGAGTGGGATAATAAAGTAGCCATTGTAAGCTCGAGTGCATCCTTCAACGTTACACTCACATCTTGCTCCATGCTCTAATTTTGCATCAAATGTGTCTAAAACTGGATATCTAAACTCCAATGTACAATATCAATTACATAGCAAGAGAGAATAATAACTTTCTTCGAAGCACAATATAGAGAATGGGTAGTATGAAAACTTGTACACCAAAAATTAAAGCGTTTAATATACCGTTCTTTGACCAATTCCTCCATCTATGATAACTGGTATTCAGCCTTAAACGGATGAAACATAATCAACTCCTACTTCCACACCTTTAATGATTTCCATCATACACGATTACATTCTAAACTTTAATAGCTGCCATACCATCCGATCCTTGTGAGTAAGTATGTCCTTTATAATGACTTGAATGCTTGTAATGACCCTTGACCAAGCAATGCCTTGGTAAACGAATGAAAAGTAATCACTTCTGTATCTTTTGTGCGTATTTTGAGGGTTCGGTGTCAATATGAATTAGAAAATTATGAAAAGTAATCAATGGTTTATACCTTCCAAGAAGATATTGGATGCAAAAGCTTCAATATTCGAACCCTCGTTATTCAAAATCAAGATGCTCGAATAATAATATTAATGTTATGTAAAAAATAAGATATTTTCATTTAGAGTGTCTACTTTAGAATACACAAGATCTTCACAGTTTTTAGCCTCGGCTACAGTCATACTACATCAAGTTACCATGTGACACTCCCATTAATTCCTCACAGGACATGAGCATACAACCTACGATATGTTGGCCATCATACTCAACCATATAAGACAAACTTCTTAAGAAAAAACAATGAGATTAAGTGCAAGTGTATTCGCTTCTTAGGTAAACTAAAATACAGATAAGAGTAATTTTTGCTATTCGTTCATTTAGGCCGAATCCTAACCATGTTCTTAATCTATTTTTGCATGAATCATCCTTATCTTGAAACTATAAATGTAACACCATTTGTCTAAAGAACATAGTCAAAGTGCAGCAACTCTAATCGATCATAATTCAGATAATATGTGAATAAAATCTCATCAAACGGTCAATATATCAATGGCGAAGATAATTTCTCACTCTCATATGCTTCACACTTTAAAATAGAACTTATTTTATTAGGTGACTTAGATATAATTATAGCATAAGTATATTCCAATAGGCAGATTTCTTATGACAACATTACTATACAATTAGCATCACGTTGTTTAACTTATCATGTTTACCATTAAATTAGTGATCACAGTTATTCGTTAGAAAAATACTAAAAGATGTGCATGACTTACGTGTTGTCACTTAGCCGATATATGCGAGGATTAAGCAACTCTGTTACACCATCATCTACCTCACGAGGATAGCCGTTGATACGTCTACATATTTTTAAAAAAACCGCACAATCATTTTATACGACACTTCCAAAAATACATGTTAGGTTGAAATTAAAAGGAATCCATCATCTAACTGAGATGGTTTTAGGATTAGTTTCAGAAGTTATTGAACTGTCATAAATACCAATCTTAAGTATTCTCGTCTTAACAAAATAGTTGAAATAATCACGATATTCCATCGTCAAACCTCACACCTGTAATGCCAACAAAAGAAAATTTTAATCCTTTAAACTGTATTTATTCAAAGTATATCTATGAGAACTTTCAGGTTTTGCTACAACACAAATGAATTGAACTCAATCATTCTAAATTTAATTTAAATCTCAAAAAAGAATTAAATGAGAAAATTACCATTTTTATAGCGTGTGCAACTGGTTGAATCGAAATAATTATCGTGTTTCTGAATCAACGATATTGAGGCGTATTCTGAAGTGGTGGTGTCAAAGAATGCACATCGGTTTTTCTTTCTGACGAATTGTAACTTATCGTACTTGTGAAGTTTCAATCAAGGGATATGTTTATATCAAATTAAATATTAGGGACGACGTGGTTTTGGAAACACGCGTGGGTTTGAAGATGAGTTTCAAATAATATGATTTAGTCAAATGATATTTGATTGAGGCTAATGATAAGGTTTGCGATTTGATTGAGACACATTAAACATTAATCATTAATAATACGTTTTCAAGATGGGTATCTTTTTAATTTTCAATGAAGGAGGTTGTATTATGTATAAAATTAGGGCTAAAGTTTCGGTCAGTCAAAACATTCCGAGTTATGGTTTTGTAGTTTTTTATGCATTTGGTCATTGTACAAATTGTCTAATTATGGTATGATATTGATGTCGATTTTAATGAGACTTTTTAAATATGCATATATTTATTTAAAAAGATTAAGAAAGATTACAAAAATATATTCATTAACCTATAATCAGTTTGTATACTTGAAACAAACTTTAAGGACTTTACAAACATAGAGTTACCGTAATAAATTGTATACGTGTAGTATTTTTTCCATACATTAAAACACATGTTTCAATTGATCACATGATTATTTTTTTAATTGTTTTTTAAAACAGATTTTTATTTTTGTAAGTTAATTATGAAATAGTTTTCATGACACAATTAATAGCAAGCTTTACAAACTTGTACAAATATATTATTTTAGGAAGGCTATTAATTTTTGCAAGGTTAATAAATTTGTAAAGAACTTCATTTTATTAGAGTAAATAGACAGATAGATTTTTGTTATAAAATTTTCACGCCGGAATTATTTTTCTTTATAAACATTTTATTAAAACTTTCCTAAACAACTTGTATTTTTGAAACCTTTATAAAAATTTGTACACTCTGATGAACAATATAAAAATGAAGGATAATTATTTTTTTATCTTATCTAAAGGATACATAATTTTTCTTAAAGAATAATAACTATTTATAAAAAGTCGTGTTTTAACTTTTTTTTATAAACACTGTATTACCATCAGTTTAGAATTATTTATTTTTATAAAATCTATTAAAACTATTTTTTTACTAAATTCGCACAACTGATATTTATAACATTTTTTATAATTTTTTGACTAAATATTTATTAAATAATTTTTTGTAAAAACTTTTTCATTCCCGAATTTTTTTGAAAACTTTCTTTAAAAACTCTTATTTTTGGAAATGCTTTTAATAGCCATTTAATTTTGTTGCATTATGTTGTTGTACATTTAGGCTAATAACTTTTGAAACAAATTACTACTACAATGGATGATAGTTCAAGAATACACGTGGCAGCATCATAGTTAAAGTTATATTAGAAAAAAATTAATTAGATGGATGCTTTAAAAGTTGTACAATGACTGCTTTATAGAGCTGTACAAAACTGTGTTTTATTAGATATAATAGATTAGCACTATACGATCGAGTCTTTTTTATCCCCTAATTATTGCGTTATAAGATCACACACGAAAAAAAGTAGTATAGTTTATGTCGGTAATGGTCCAAGGCCCAGTAGGTTGTTGTCATAATACTTGTATTTACGGATGTTGCATTATCATTAGGGTTTTACACAACATCAATGGCGGACGAACAACAACACCACAACATGGATGGGAAACCTTTGTTCGACATCTTAACAAAACTACCATCAAAATCTTTGCTTCGTTTCCGGTGTGTATCAAAACTATGGCGTGAGCTCGTAGCCGATAGTTACTTTGTCTCCGTTCATGACAAACAAGTTATCAAGGATACCACCCTAATAATGTTCAAATCCGGAGTTACTGGTAACGTTGATGACCTTTGTTTCCACACGATTGAATGTGATACTATTACTAATCATGTTTTGAAGTCGAATAATAAGGTCACGGTTTTTGAGTTTGAGGCCAATGAATCACCCTACAAAACTTCTTACGCCACTTTTGTAGGTTCTTGCAATGGGCTTGTCTTAATCAAGAATGGTGGGATTGATAAACTGATGCCCACTTACATTGTGATTCATCCTATAATCAAACAATACTATGTACTGCCAAAGTTACCATATAAATGTGGTTATCGAGCGTCATGTGGGCTTGGTTTCGATTCCTCCACCAACACTTTTAAGATGGTGTGTGTATATCCCTATCATTTTGCAATGGTGCATGTATTTGGCACTAACTCATGGCGCAAAATACCCCAAGTTCCGACTTTTTTCTTATCTAGAACTAATGCTATATTTGCTCATGGTTGTTTGCATTGGATGGTTCACGAAGAAGATCATGGTGCAAGAGAAGTAATATGGTTTGATGTTAAAAGTGAAGAATTTGGGTTGATGAAGCCTCCAAAGACAGAAAGTAAGCCTACCAAAAGGAAATATAACGATCCTGTATTAGATCACTTGGTAAATCTAGACGGCCAAGTTGGATATTTTGTTAATAAGACAACCGAGGTTTGGATACTGAACCACAAGAAAGAATGGATGCTACATTGTGGTTTTGAAGACAATGAATTTCCGCATGATAGTTTAATAAACGTTTTAGGTTGTCTAAACAAAGACCGATACATACTAATCAAAGTATCCTTTAGGCATATTACAAAGGAATTGTTCTACATTTACAACCTCGAAAATAGAGTTATACACAAAGCACGCATCGATGGTTTGGATTTGGAATATCGATGTAAAATAGATATAGTTACGTATCCCGATAGCCTGCTAGACATCATCAGAAATTCCAATTTGTTCAAAAAAAGAGCTTGAAGAAAACATGGAGCGTTTTTGGCAGAGATCGGCCGAGTTTTAAGTCCTTTGTCTAAGATCCGTACTATAGTAATATTGATGTATTATAATTCTTTGTTTACATCGTTTTCTGTTCCCCTTTATTCTGCTTATCTAGCTAACAATAAGCAAATTAAACAGATGTTATCGTTTTATTCAAACTGCTTTCGGCTTATTTTAAAGTCTTTAATTCAGGTGAAATATGTTTGTATACTTCTACAGTGAATTTTTAAACCATTAATAGATGGTTTTGATTGAGATTTTCCATTTAGTTGTTAATTTTTCCGACTATCATGGCTTTTGTTATAATAATTAGATTATGCTGCTTATGCTGTTAGATAAGCAGATGATATAGTTAATTGTTTCTTTTCTTTGAAAACCCAAAAGTGCGTATTTGGCTTAGATAACTGAACAACAAACCAAACACCCCCTAAAGCATCAGTATTGTATATATTGAACCTCTGATGTTGAACCCTATCTAATACATTGAACCTATAATGATGAACCCTATCTAATACATTGAACCTATAATGATGAACCCTATCTAATACATTGAACCTATAATGATGAACCCTATCTAATACATTGAACCTCTGATGTTGAACCCTATCTAATACATTGAACCTCTGATGATGAACCCTATCTAATACATTGAACCTATAATGATGAACCCTATCTAATACATTGAACCTCTGATGTTGAACCCTATCTAATACATTGAACCTCTGATGATGAACCATATCTAATACATTGAACCTATAATGATGAACCCTATCTAATACATTGAACCTCTGATGATGAACCCTATCTAATACATTGAACCTATAATGTTGAACCCTATCTAATACATTGAACCTATAATGATGAACCCTATCTAATACATTGAACCTATAATGTTGAACCCTATCTAATACATTGAACCTATAATGATGAACCCTATCTAATACATTGAACCTCTGATGTTGAACCCTATCTAATACATTGAACCTATAATGATGAACCCTATCTAATACATTGAACCTATAATGATGAACCCTATCTAATACATTGAACCTCTGATGTTGAACCCTATCTAATATATAAAATTATAATAATACAATTATATAAAATTATTATTATTAATCATTTAAAAGTAAATATCATAAATTGTTAAATATATAATCTTTATATAAATATATAATTATATAAAACGTATTATTATCAATCAAACTTATTATATAAATATATAATTATATAAAACGTATTATTATCAATCATTTAAAACTAATTTACATAAATATCTTATATAAAAAATATACAATTATATAAAACTAATTATTTTTAATTATATAAAAGTAAAATATACAAATATATAAAATTATTATTTTTAATTATATAAAAGTAAAATATACAAATATATAAAATTATTATTATTAATCATTTAAAAGCATATAAAATAATATGTTTCCCCAGCGACATGTCGCTGGGGTAAGTTTCGTTTACCAATTTTAGAAATCCCTCCAAAAATTTTCATTAACGCGCTTCTTTCACAAAGCGACAAAACAAAATTTTCCCCAGCGACATGTCGCTGGGGAAAAGTTCGTTAATTGCTAACGTTTATTAAACCAGCTGCGCAAGACGACAAAGTCTAGGGTTTCCCCAGCGACATGTCGCTGGGGAAACTTTTGACCAGACCTTATCCTTATTCGATTTACAGAAACATCACTTATCTCCCCACACCAAATCATTCTCTCAAACCTGCGAACAAACTCACCAAATCTGCGAACAAACTCACCAACAATCATCACCACTACCACCAAATCATCATTCATCACCACTACCACCAAGAATCATCACCACCATTCATCTCCTCCATCCCCACCACATAACCCACCAAGAATCATCACCACCATTCATCACCACCAATCATCACCACCATTCACACCACCACCAGAATGTCTTCACCAGCCATCCCCACCACATAACCCACCAAGAATCACCGCCAACATCGCCGCCAACACACCACCACCGAACGTCATCACCACCACCACCACCACATCACCCTCTTTTCTCTCTAATTGATAATTCTATTAACAAGTTTGTGGTGGTGGATTTATTTTTTCTGTTAATTAAAGGTATATTTTTCTTAATTGAGTTATTTATAATAATTGAATATCGTTTTTATATAATTAAAATTAATTTTTATATAATTTCAGCGGGGTAGGCAGCGTAGGTAGCAGTAGTAGTAGGCAGCGTAGGTAGCGGTAGGCAGCGTAGGAAGCGGTAGGCGGCAGTAGGCAGCGTAGGTAGCGGTAGGCGGTAGGCAGACAGCGGTAGGCAACTGTAGCAGCGGCAAGCAGCGGGAAGGTATATTTTATATAAAAAAAATTCGTTTGGTTTCCCCAGCGACATGTCGTTGGGGATTTAAAAATGTTATTTTCTTGTGTTAAATTTAAATCCAAACACTCCTTATATATGATGCCTAACCGAAGAGAACACTTTATTTTGATATAAGTTGTTTTCCAACAGCTTATTCGTATAAGCTTATCAGAACAGCTTTTTCTTATAAGCTTATCAGAATAAGCTGTTTTCAAACATCTTATTCCGCTAAGCTTATCGGGATAAGCTGCTTCAAACAGCTTATCCTGATAAGCTTATCAGGATAAGCTGTTTGAAACAGCTTATCCCGAAAGCTTAGCGGAATAAGCTGTTTGAAAACAGCTTATTCTGATAAGCTTATCAGGATAAGCTGTTTGAAACAGCTTATCCCGATAAGCTTAGCGGAATAAGCTGTTTGAAAACAGCTTATTCTGATAAGCTTATCAGGATAAGCTGTTTTCAAACAGTTTATCCTGATCAGCTTATCCGAATAAACTGTTTTCAAACAGCTTATCCTGATAAGCTTATCAGGATAAGTTGTTTGAATACAGTTTATCCCGATAAGCTTATCGGAATAATTGTACCTGTATACAGATGACTGATGTTGCACGGGGCTACGGCGGGGACGGTGGTGGCGAGGATCCTTCACGTCCACGTCCTCCATCATTCGGTTGCGGGGGTTGCTTCGTCAACCGGGGTAAGAATTTTTGGATTATTGTAATACAAATTTGATACACATATTTAACTTGTTTGCCTTAACTTTTATGACTTTATCACTCACTTGATTTTGCAGGAAAAGGAAAGAAAAAGCCCAATTTAGGAGGGAGGAGAGCCGGCAGGCAGAATACCCGGGAGAAGACCCGCTGCCTGAAATTACTGGATGCGGTGGCCGAGAATCAAAACCGGCCGGTCGAGATCGACTTTGTACCCGGTAGAGATAACCTTGTTATACCTGTCGGCCCCTACGCAGATCATTGGGGAAACTTATTCGGGTGTGTCGTTAGGGAAATACCTTTGTATTACCCTTCGTGGAGCAAGGTCCCCGAAGGGTACAAGGCGGCGGCCCGGGCAGCTATTGGGGTAAGTTATCATTTTATATTTATTTAATTATCGTGTTCATTTATTTAATTGTATATATTTATTTAAATTTGTTTTTTTTATTTATATCATATAAATAAATAAACAAATTTAAATAAATATATAAATTATATTGCTAACTCCGTTTTTAATGTGTTGTATTGTGTATATTTATTTAAATTCGTTTATTTATTTATATCATATAAATAAATAAACGAATTTAAATAAATATATAAATTATATTGCTAACTCTGTTTTCAATGTGTTGTATTGTGTATATTCATTTAAATTCGTTTATTTATTTATATCATATAAATAAATAAACAAATTTAAATAAATATATAAATTATATTTCTAACTCTGTTTTCAATGTGTTATATTGTGTATATTCATTTAAATTCGTTTATTTATTTATATCATATAAATAAATAAACGAATTTAAATAAATATATAAATTATATTTCTAACTCTGTTTTCAATGTGTTGTATTTGATTGCAGAAAAATTATGATCTCACGCCGTACGTGAACACCCCTCGGTGGAAGAGTATTTATGATACCATTAATGCACAGCTACAAAAATCATACAACACCAGCAAGGCTAGTCTGAAGCGAGATTACTGTGTAAAAGACCCCGAGACTGGAGAATACGATGTGGATCAAATTAGGCGGAACAGACCCGACGAGCACACACCTGAAGTGTGGGAGAAACAGATAGAGTTTTGGACTGACGAAGCTAACATGAAGGGATCCTCAACAAACAGCCAAAATCGGTCCAAGGCAACACTTGTCTCCCGACATGGTTCTCGGTCGATCCCTCGCACTCGACATCTCATGGTAATTATTATTATTATTATTATTATTGATTTTACATTATTATGGTTTTTTTATTTTTTTTATTTTATTATTATTATTATTGTTTTTTATTTTTATTATTTTATTATTATCATTATTGATTTTACATACATATTATTATTGCCGCATTTAATTAGATTGATCTTACTTACGTGTGTATGTACAGCAAAAGGCGTCCGAAACCCAACAGGAGCCTACAGAGATCGACATGTTCTATCGTCTGCACACAAATGAAAATGGTGTATTTGTAGATGAGCAGTCTCTCCAGTTGTATGTAAGTATTCTTTTCAAAACACACTTTAATGAATCATTGATTAATAATCTAGCAACCCGACTAATATATTTACTATCTTGTGTTATTGTCACCACACAGGATCAGATGAGGGAGCTAGAGGCGACGGGTGAGCACACCACCGCCGAGATCAACAGGATGGTGCGAGGAGGCAAGTTTCGCGGCCACCATCCTGGCGTGGGTATGGTATTGCCGGGATACACCAGTACTCCCCCGTGCTTTCCGCCACCACCCCCTGAGACTCGTCGGGATCGGATGTTGATTTCATGATGGGCTTGTTCAGAAACGACCCCAGGTATGGCGATCTTTTTGCCGCATATGAGAGTGGTGGTGCCAGCGGGAGTGGGAGTCGCCCGGGTGATGATGCTGGTGCCAGCGGGAGCGGGAGTCGCCCGGGTGATGATGCTGAGGATCGGGAGGGTGGCGATGACGCGAGCTAGTCGTGTCATATATGTGTTTGTTAGTATGGTACATAGTTTCTTTATGTTCATCTTGACTTGTTTCCCTATTATCCTAAATTAGAACGCTTGTTTCCCTAGTATCCTTAACTATCCCGACTTATTCCTAGTATCCATGTGATCATTAGAACGTTATATTATATTTTGGTGCAAGTTGAACTTATTCCGCGTTTGTGTTGATTTGTATTTCAAGTTTACTTTATATGTGTCTTTTGGTGAGCAAATACAGGTTTTGGTAGATTTTTTCCAGAAAAATTCCGGAAAAAATCTGGAAAACGCCCGCTGTGCAGGCAATTTAAAAAAAAAACCTGCAGACTCTTCCCCAGCGACATGTCGCTGGGGAAAAGTTGGTTATTCGTTGACAAGTCAAACGCAAAGCGTTGACAAGTCAAACGTAACAAGAGTTTCCCCAACGACATGTCGCTGGGGAAACTTTGGAAAGCGTTGACTAGTCAACGGCAACGCGTTGACAAGTCAAAGGAAAGGAAATTTTCCCCAGCGACATGTCGCTGGGGAAAATTTGTAATTAGCTAAAATGGTTAAGTTTAACTTAATTTTTTTTATTTAATAAGGATTTTCCCCAGCGACATGTCGCTGGGGAAAATTTTGCCACCGTGGCATCTGTTCTTCCAGGAAAAGTCAGTGGGGCCCACGTGTCGCTGGGGGAAGTCGCTGGGGATACTTTTAACAACTAGCGTACCCCAGCGAATATACCCCAGCGACTTGTCGCTGGGGATATACTTCCCCAGCGACATGTCGCTGGGGAAGCACCAAAAATATCGTTGGGGTAGGGCGCGATTGTTGTAGTGCGTATCAAGTGGTAAAACCTGACAATTAACCAAACATTCACGAGCTTCCATGATTCGTTTAACTTCATCATACTGAACCATTTTCACTAATTTTTGTCAAAGATAATTTCTTTCTGGCACAATTGGTGTCTAATTCTTAAAACAAAATAATAAACATTTATAGACAGCGTTATTCAGGGTTGAGCTACAAATGTCAGAAAATCCCAAGCTAGTATGCCTTAATTGTAGATTCATCATCTTAAGAATTTCTTTTGCCGAGTAAATACTTAGGTTAGATGGACGTATATGTGTTTATACTTGCCTGCTGTGTAAGAGACTTATGTGTGTCTTGTTAGTCTTCGTCAATCCTTTTACAGTCGAACGAGGTATTTGAAAGGGTTTTTTAACTATAGCATTATTATCACATGCACTTATTTCTGGTTTGTTTAAATTGTAGCTATTGTCATATGATGGTATATACACTTGGCGGCTATTTTAGTCCACTTGTTCTTGGTATCTCCCGTGTTCATAATGGTAGGCAAGTCCTTGTTTCATAGGCTGAAATTTGGTCTTGCTAATCCTACCTCTTTTAATATGATGTTAATGGAATAAGGGTGTGTGTGCGATAGAAAATTAATTTGTGCAACGATGAATTGAATTTGAAGGTTTTAGCAAGAGCCAGTTTGTTTTTTTAATTAAGGCTTATTGATTATGTATGTTGTATGTATCGTCATACTAATGGCATTATTGACCTTTTTAATGTCTTATTCTGATGTAATGTTGTATGTCATATCTTTCTTCCTTGCGTTGTATCTTTGTTAAAATAGGCTGTGAGAACTCCAAATTTTGTTTGCCTTCTGAATTCGCAGGACATGCTGTTCGAAAAGTGACTTAAACTCTCAAGGGGCGTTTGGGATTTGGTATTCGGATATTTGAATTTGAAGACCAAGATTCGTTTGTTTTGAAGTTTCGTTTGAAGTTGAACTCACGGTGGAGATTGTTAGAAAGTGAGTTAAACTTTAGGGTTCGTTTGGTAATTTGTTTGACTTGTCCTACAAGTTTTGTTATTTTTAGTATGTTTGGATTTAGTATGTTTTAGGTCATTGGTCTCCTATAAATAGAGGCCAATGTCATTAGTTTTCTTTGTAGCTTTTGGATTATAACTTTGGGTATTGAATAAAAGCTTCCGCTTAATTTGTTCGTATTTGTTTTGTTCGTTTGATTTATTCAACACATGCTAAACTCGTTTTTTTCGTGTTGCAGGGTGTACGATCAGATGCCTGAGCCAAGGTGGGTGAAATCAATGGGAAGTTGTGCAAACGGAGGTGGTTACTATGGCTACTGTTCACGTGGACAATTTGGTCTGTGCGAATCTAATTTTAATACATGTGAAAAAAAATATATTGTACTAAAATCTATTAGCGGGATAGTTTAGGCCCACTATTATGGCCCAGTAGGTTATCTATATCTATATCTATACTACATTATAAAGGGCTCATCCCAAAAGTTGAAAAAGTTAGATTTTCAACATTTTTATATCAAGAAATCTTGAAACCTGATTTGAACCTAGGAATTATTTGCATAGGAAGGCAACATCACAAACATGGAAAGAATACACCTCTATTTGCAGAAAGTATTGAAAGGCGTTACACAATAAACAAAACATGGAAAGAATACACCTCTATTTGCAGAAAGTATTGAAAGGCGTTACACAATAAACAAAACATGGAAAGAATACACCTCTATTTGCAGAAAGTATTGAAAGGCGTTACACAATAAACAAAACGTGTCTTATTTGGAGAAACTTTGAAAACATATCAAACTTGTGTGATACTCATCTTGTTCCAAAATACCTCTATATAAGAATTACGTTTATAATATATGATACACATTCATTGTTAACGAAACCCTAAATCAAAACCGCAACACAAGGCAATTATTTACGATGTTTGTCAAAATGTATAGGCGGAAAATTTGGGTTTAAATTCAAACAACAAAAATGCCTAGATAAACAACCTAATTCATCTTCCTTGCATTCATAGCAAAATTACCGAAACACAAGCAGAAAACCAAATTTTTCTCCATCAAAGTATTACGCCAACTGCTACTATGACTGCTGCCAGATGTGTGTTTAGGGTTTTGTTTGTGTGTTTTCTTTTATATTCAACTTATAATGTTTCCAGCTTCATCTTTTTTCCTTTTAATTTTTTTCTCATCATTTAATATGGAGTTCTGCTTGTATCGAGTTTTAATGTTGATTTCTATGTGTTTGCGTGTGTCACTTCGTGACTATGATGATAGTAATATTGTTGAATCTTTTTTTTAAATCATAATATTGAAATATAGTTTGCAGGTAATCTATTTTATATCTTCGACAATCAACACTATAAGGTATGTGATTCATATATACAGTCATTGTATTTTTATTTGTTTTGCATGTTTTTTTTTCATAGTGCAGGTTTTTTTATACATTCATATTGTTAATGCTTCTCAAGATTGAAGATAATTCTTTTCATATTTGTCCTATCGAGAAGTTTGTGCTGAGCTAACCCATTTTTACAAATGCTTCTTTGTCACAAATTGAGATGATGTTTGTTCTTTCATTATCATTCTAATGGTTAGTTGAATAATATGTATCGAGTTAAAGGCTTCTATATATTTTCCACAATTCTTACTATAATACTGTGCATAGGTTTATCTAAATAAGTCTTTGATAGTTAAGCTTTTGATATAGACAACGATATATTGTCATAAATTTGTATCATTTCAATATTTGGTTTATATTGATCTGTTTAATCAATGTTTGCTTTTTTATTTAGACTAGGCTTATAATTAATGCAGATTATTTATTAATTGTCATATTTGATTTTGACTCAACGATATATGAAACAACAATTGACAAAAAAAACCCCAAACAATTGAAAAAAAAAACCCCAAAAGGTATATACCCTGATCGACCGATTAGTATTATTGATAAAGAAAACTTTATGAATCTTTTCCCGATCCCCTCACCTCTTTTTATAGAGATGAACAAAAATTAGGATACGTTAAAATCATTTCCAAATTCAACCTTCACCAATATAAATCGTCCCTAAAGTTTGGTCATTTTGCAGGTTTTATCCCAATATTTTGAAAGTGCTGATATCGTCCAAAAATCAAACTATTTTGCAAATTTTCATCCTTGAAATTTTGCTATCTTTCATGTTTCGTCCCAAATGTTTTGGCCATTTTGCGTGTTTCGTCCCAAGCAATATCCCTATTAAAGACGATATTTACATTAAAGTTTTCAAATAAGGATTATTCTTGCACTTTCATAACGTTTAGGACAAAACATGCATTTTGGCTGTACTTTAAGGACGATTTATGCAATTTACTCCCAATATTTATGCAAGTGGTTCGTAATATATATCTTGGTCATTTGGGTTTTTACATATAGATACTAAAAAACTACTCAATTTTAGTGTTTTTTAAAAATTATAAACTTTTTATAAATGTCATTTGCTTTCTAGGCTATGTTGTTTTAGTTACTTCACAAGATGAATTTTCTACCGTCTTAAACTCAAGCTCGAGTCTAAAAGTTTTCAAGCTTGAGTCGAGCTTAAAAGAAAGATTTGAAAGATTGTTTCAGTTAATTAATAAATGGGTCGCTTTAGTTGCTTTGCTCTCTTTTAACTTGATTAGTGAGTGCATTACTAAACTAATATGTCTTTTAGAAGCAACTTAAACCATTGAAGACTAATGTTTGGTTCATTTAACCCATAAAAATTATATACTTATATTTTGATTTTTCACGTTTTATTTTGAACATTACACGAAATATTTACTGTAAAGTTTTGTATCATTAATTTTACGTCGCTAGGAGTTTCCATCGCTGTGCGCGGGTACTCGTCTAGTTGTCATAATACTTGTATTTATATTGAGTTGAATGGGGGATTCACACAAAATAATAAAACGATTCTCTCCTAAAAACTATCTCTAACCCTAGCTGCATCCATCCTGTTAATTTCTCGTCCTTTATTTATTTCTGGCACCAAAAGTTTTTTGTCTGAGGGCCCAGTAGGTTATCAATAAAACAATTCTCTCCTAAAAACTCTCTAACCCTAGCTCACCCATCAATTTCTCGTCCTCTTTTTTCTGGCACCAGTTTTAGGTTTTTTGTTACTTAAGCTTTGCTATATTCATTCGGTCATAGCATCATGAGTGGCGATAATACATCAATGAATATATCCCATTGTGTTTGCAGCAGCAGCCAATATAATGTTGCATCCTCAAGCGTTAATGGGTCATATCCCTTTACCCACAACACTGTCTTTGTTACATATCCGTCCCACCCACTGCCGCCAGCCTAATATCCGATTGGTTCACTGATGTTTCCAGCCACATATGGTTATACATTTCTGTCTCAAGCCGCAATGTTCCCACAAGCACAATATGTTGCTTCAGTCCACTCCGCCCAATATCCGGTTGGTTCAGTGATGTTTCCAGCGACATATGGTTATACATTTCCGTCTCAAGCCGCTATGTTCCCACAGGTCATCCCCTATCCATACTATGACCCACCAGCAGGTCCAGTCCAACAACATGTTGCTCCTGTCCACTCGGCCCACTATCCGGTTGGTTCAGGGACAAATGGTTAGACTATATTTATCAGCAATCTGAGCCAACCGGTCGTGAGTTTAAGACAAAAAACTCAATATTATATTTAAAGATGTCAAAACAAAGAAAGAAAGAGAGACGAACTGGTCGCTACGTGACTTCTAAATCATCAAGCGAACCTTGTCACGTGTTACTCTACCATTCAATCCCTCTCTGAATCTGCCAGTACCTTTTATTTTCATTTTCTTCATGTTCTTTGTCTGCATCACTTTATGGATTTCATGAGTAGGTGAGGTGATTGTTGACTTCCTGGATGAAAAAGTAGCGGCTGAAACAGAGAGGCTGAAACAGAGAAGCTAAAACAGGGCGGCTAAAATAAAGGAAAGAAGAAATGGTAAACCCTAAATAATAGAAGTAGATACGCACACATACACATAAGTAACTTAAAGGCCTATTGTTTTTTAAGCCCATATTTTTAAGCTTTACACCAAGTTTTAAAAAAGCCCATTATATCATCATATCTTTTATCCAGAAAGGTTGCTGGAATTAGTACTGTTGCAAAATATAAAGGGTTACTTCAAAAAAATATAAAGGGTAATTTTATATTAAGTTCTAAGTAAATATTTTATTTAATGTATAATTTATAAAAGAAATAATATTATATATTAGGTTAGGTTGGGTTGGGTTGGGTTGAGTTGAGTTGTTGATAAATGGTAAAAAGTTGATATTAGTTTGTATGTATTGGTTGTGTATTAGTGTATAGATGTAGGAGTAAGAAACTAATATTTTATTAAGAGGTTGGGTTGTGATAGTTTGTGAATAAAGATAGTCTTATACATAATTTCCGTCTCAAGCCGCTATGTTCCCGTAGGTCATCCCCTGTCCATACTATGGTTCCAATGTTACACCAGGAGCATTTTTTAGTTCCACTTATATACCACGGCCACAACTTACTTATTCGAGGAATATGGATACGGATGTCTCATCTCATTTGGCCGACAAAACAGGTATGCTCACCTCTTTTAGTGATCAATGCATTTAGGCAATGCCCAATCTATAATATATTCCTGTGACTAATTATGAGCCATAGCTCTTTACATACACCTCACAAACCACTTCACTTTTCGGATGCACGGGGCGATAGCTCTTTATATAGTTTATAATTAAGAGATACAACTATCCAACAAATGTTACCAAATACATATTTTTAAAATATGAATTACAATTTCATAATACAACAGTTAAAATGTTTGGTAACTTTGTTGCATAGTTGTATCTCTTATCTATAAACTATATATATTGGCCTTATATAAAGAGATACTAATTTACGGATGTTGCATTATCATTAGGGTTTTACACAACATCAATGGTGGACGAACCACAACACCACAACATGGATGGGAAACCTTTGTTCGACATCTTAACAAAACTGCCATCAAAATCTTTGCTTCGTTTCCGGTGTGTATCAAAACTATGGCGTGAGCTCATCGCCGATAGTTACTTTGTCTCCATTCATGACAAACAAGTTATCAAGGATCCCACCCTAATAATGTTCAAATCTGGAGTTACTGGTAACGTGGATGCCCTTTGTTTCCACATGATTGAATGTGATACTATTGCTAATCATGTTTTGAAGTCGAATAATAAGGTCCCGGTTTTTGAGTTTGAGGTCAATGAATCACCCTACAAAACTTCTTTTGATTCATTTTTCGAATTTCGTTAGATTGACTTTGTTTGACCGTTAAATAGCTAGACATATTATTTAACCGGTTAAACTAGTGCTCAACAAAAATTTACACCATACTCGAAAGGGGTGTTTCAATTTTGACCTAAACCGAGACTTATTTAAAAAATTAGACCGACTGTGAAATAAGTGGTAAACCATAAGGACCAAAAGTTTATCCTGTGAACGATATACCAGACGTTTCGTCGATAAAGTAATTATTAGTTAACCAAAGTGAGAATAGTCTATAAACAAGTACTACGTAATAATGTGAAAACAAACTAACTGTATAATAACACTTCTGTTGCTAGTTTTTTTCTGCACAAAAGGTTGATGGGTCGACTCTTTAGGCGTTCTGTAACTAACAAAATAAGTAAAAAAGACAGCTCTGATATATAATAACTTCATCTTGAAATGATCCATCCAATTTGGGACCAATCAATACTGTATATGGAACAAAATACTAGTTCAACCACATCTGCAGCTATCGAGTTACAGACAAATAAAAATGACAACCAGGTCAGGGCCAAAATGTGTGAATTTGATGAAATACTAAATTATCCGGGTGTCGTCCATTTTGAACAAAATAGTACTACTTAACAAAAGCAGTATAAAGTGTAAACATTCTTGGTCTCAACCGTTCAGTCGCATGTATACAGTAATTTGCAGCAAATTCATTGAAGCAACTCTAATCTAAACTTTGCTACCTAACAAGAAGACAGTAAATATCGGCAGCAATTCTTCAAATTAGTTTTTTTCCATGAAGAAGGAATTGTGTTGATGCCATGAACCGAAGATAGAAATATCCGGAAAGTGTCCATCAACTGGGTAATAGAAATTTTCAGCCTATTAGGGTTTCCTTTAATATCCCACTCCCTATATATATATATATATATATATATATATATATATATATATATATATATATATATATATATATATATATATATATATATATATATATATATATATATATATATATATATATATATATATATATATATATATATATATATATATATATATATATATATAGGGTGAGGTTATTTTCAGAACCAAATAAATATACAGAACTGCGAGAACCACCTTTTTACTCTTAAAATGCACATGTATATTCATCGGTTTAGTTCATTAGATAGAAATATATAAATTTTCATTGTCGTAGGTCACTAGGAACATGTATCCCAGGACCATGCACATGTATTTGTTTTGTATGTATTATAACTATATTTTTGTTGGATAATATGAAAACACATGTGCACTTTTCATATCGATCATCACACTCGGATCTATAACTAATAAAAGAATTATTAAATGTTAATTTAAACATAATAATGAAAATACATATGCATTTTTAAGAGTATAAAGATGGTTCTCGCAGTTCTGTACATTTATTTGGTTCTGAAAATAACCTTACACTATATATATATATATATATATATATATATATATATATATATATATATATATATATATATATATATATATATATATATATATATATATATATATATATATATATATATATATATATATATATATATATATATATATATAGGGGGCTTTATTTACAGAATCCATCTTAGTGACAGAACTTGCAGAACTCTTGTTTTTGAAAGCAAACATGTATGTTTGAAGGCTTACATGTATGTTTATGAAAGCGAACATGTATGTTTTGATATTGGTGCACATACATGCATGCGCGCTTTCAAAAATGTATGTTTTTGAATGCGTGCACATACATGCATGCACGCCCTCAAACATGTATGTTTTTGGATATCTTTTTTTAATTTTATTTAATTTTGACCAAAAGAACTTCAAATATGCTTCGTCAATACATATATTCTCTAAAAACATACATGTACTCCTTCAAACATACATGTTTGCCTTCAAAAATAAGAGTTCTACAAGTTCTGTCACTAACATGAGTTCTGTAAATAAAGTTACACTATATATATATAAATATATATATATATATATATATATATATATATATATATATATATATATATATATATATATATATATATATATATATATATATATATTTATTATATATATATATATATGTATATATATATATATATATATATATATATATATATATATATATATATATATATATATATATATATATATATATATATATATATATATATATATATATATATATATATATATATATACTAGCCTTTAGACCCGTCCGGTGGACGGGCTAGCTTTAAGTATATATATTTTTAATGAAAATTGAATTTATATGTGTTTGTATTACAATTTTAGTATATATAGTGTTAGTTATGGCATTGATATTTTAATAATGTAGCATAGAATAGACAAAAATAATGTAGTTTAAGATATTTTATTTATTTAAGAATATTATGAGTTAATTGAATTTGTATACGTTAACAGTATGAATAAGTTTGTTACATAATTTTTTTAAAATTTTTAATAATATTGTATAAATAGTTTATGTATTTTTGAATCTTATGAGGTAATAAATTTTGTATAAGTTAATGTTATGAATAACGTTTTTACATTAGTTTTTTTTAAATTAATATTATTGTTTTGCATTTTTATAGAGTTTTGTATTTAAGGCATTGTTTCACCATTCTTCCTTATATATTTTTATAGAATTTAGTATATAAGGCATCATTTGTAATTCCTATATATATTTTATAGAATTTTGTATTTAAGGCATCATTTGTAATTCCTATTTTAGTTTTGAAGCATTTTATGGAATCATTTTTATAGAATTGTATATTTAAGGCATTGTTTCACCATCCTTCCTTATATATTTTTATATAATTTGGTATTTATGGCATCATTTGTAATTCCTATATATATTTTTATAGAATTTTTTATTTAAGGCATCATTTGTAATTCCTATTTTATTTTTGAAGCATTTTATGGAAGCATTTTTATAAAATTTTGTATTTAAGGCATTATTTCACCATCCTTCCATATATATTTTTATATAATTTTGTATTTAAGGCATCATTTGTAACTCCTATATATATTTTTATATAATTTTGTATTTAAGGCATCATTTGTAACTCCTATATATATTTTTATATAATTTTGTATTTAAGGCATTATTTGTAATTCCTATTTTATTTTTGAATCATTTTTATAACATTTTGTATTTAAGGCATTGTTTCACCATCCTTCCTTATATATTTTTATAAAAAATTTTATTTAAGGCATCATTTGTAATTCCTACATATATTTTTATAGAATTTTGTATTTAAGGCATCATTTGTAATTCCTATTTTATTTTTGAAGCATTCTATGGAATCATTTTTATAGAATTTTGTATTTAAGGCATTGTTTCACCATCCTTCCTTATATATTTTTATACAATTTTGTATTTAAGGCATCATTTATAATTCCTATATATATTTTTATAGAATTTTGTATTTAAAGCATCATTTGGGGTTCCTATTTTATTTTTGAAGCATTTTATGGAATCATTTTTATAAAATTTTGTATTTAAGGCATTGTTTCACCATCCTTCCTTATATATTTTTATATAATTTCCTATTTAAGGCATCATTTGTAATTCATATATATATTTTTATAGAATTTTGTATTTAAGGCATCATTTTTAATTCCTATATTATTTTTGAAGCTTTTTAATGAATCATTTTTATAAAAAAATTTATTTAAGGCATTGTTTCAGCATCATTCCTTATATATTTTTATAGAATTTTGTATTTAAGGCATAATTTGTAATTCCTATATATATTTTGATAGAATTTTGTATTTAAGGCATCATTTGTAATTCCAATTTATTTTTGAAGCATTTTGAGGAATCATTTTTATACAACTTTGTATTTAAGGTACTGTTTCACCATCTTTCCTTATATATTTTATAGAATTTTATATTTAATGCATCATTTGTAATTCCTATATATATTTATATTGAATTTTGTATTTAAGGCATCATTTGTAATTCCTATTTTATTTTTGAAGCATTTTATGGAATCTTTTTTATAAAATTATGTATTTAAGGCATTATTTCACCATCCTTCCTTATATATTTTTATATAATTTTGTATTTAAGGCATCATTTGTAATTCCTATATATATTTTATAGAATTCTGTATTTAAGGCATCATTTGTAATTCCTATTTTATTTTTGAAGCATTTTATGGAATCATTTTTATAGAATTTTGTATTTAAGGCATTGTTTCACCATCCTTCCTGATATATTTTTATAGAATTTTGTATTTAAGGCATCATTTGTAATTCCTATATATATTTTTATAGAATTTTGTATTTAAGGCATCATTTGTAATTCCTATTTTATTTTTGAAGCATTTTATGGAATTATTTTTATAGAATTTTATATTTAAGGCATTGTTTCACCATCCTTCCTATATATTTTTATAGAATTTTGTATTTAAGGCATCATTTGTAATTCCTATATATATTTTTATAGAGTTTTGTATTTAAAGCATCATTTGTAATTCCTATTTTATTTTTGAAGCATTTTATGGAATCATTTTTATATATTTAAGGCATTGTTTCACCATCCTTCCTTATATATTTTTGTAGAATTTTGTATTTAAGGCATCATTTGTAATTCATATATATGTTTTTATAGAATTTTGTATTTAAGACATCATTTGTAATTCCTATTTTATTTTTGAAGCATTTTATGGAATCATTTTTATAAAATTTTGTATTTAAGACATTGTTTCACCATCCTTCCATATATATTTTTATATAATTTTGTATTTAAGGCATCATTTGTAATTTCTATATATATTTTGATATAATTTTGTATTTAAGGCATCATTTGTATTCCTGTTTTATTTTTAACGCATTTTATGGAATCATTTTTATACAATTTTGTATTTAAGGTATTGTTTCACCATCTTTCATTATATATTTTTATATAATTTTGTATTTAAGGCACCATTTGTAATTCCTATACATAGTTATATAGAATTTTGTATTTAAGGCATCATGTGTAATTCTTATTTTGTTTTTGAAACATTTTATGGAATCATTTTTATAGAATTTTATATTTAAGGCATTGTTTCACCATCCTTCCTTATATATTTTTATACAATATTGTATTTAAGGCATCATTTGTAATTCCTATTTTCTTTGTGAAGCATTTATGGAAACCTTTAATGAATTACATGTGTCATTTTTATAGAATTTTGTATTTAAGGAATTGTTTCACCATCCTTCCTATATAAGGGTTTTTGATTTGATTTGATTTGATTTGATTTGATATATATATATATATATATATATATATATATATATATATATATATATATATATATATATATATATATATATATATATATATAGATATATATATATATATATATATATATATATATATATATATATATATATATATATATATATATATATATATATATATATATATATACTAGCAGGATACCCGCGCGATGCAGCGACGGGTACCCTATGATTATTCGGAGAATAATCAAGACAAAATAATCTCGATCACGCTCAATTTATTCATTTAAATAGATTTCGGTCGGTTTTTTTCGGGACGGCTTTTGTACATATATGCTTTTAATTAGTATTAGATATTTTATTTTTAATTATGTATTAAATTATTTTTATTTTCAATTCTGTATTAAATTTTATGGATTAATATGAATATTAATTATTATGTATTAATTAGGTATAACATAAGTATTAAATTATAAAATTTTAAGTATTGCTATTTTAAATTTCTGAGTTTGTTTTGGTTCTACATAATATTGATATATGTAAGTTGATTTTTTAATTATGTTATAATTAGAAACCTAACTACGTAGTATTTGTATGTAGTGTAGATATAGATTCCAATTCTTTCGGTATGATAACATAAGAGGAGGCGTTGGGGTGAGGACATGGCGTTAAGTGGCTACTATAACTATCTTCCATTATAAAATCTCGTTGTAACGGCCGAATACATTTATTTATTTTTTTAAAAATGCTACAATTTAAAATACCCCTATAACAACTTTACCGAGAATGTCGCAAAATCTATTTACTGAGAATGTTGCAAAATTTATGATGTACGCATATAATTAGCCCACTATAATTTAAGCCTTTAAAGGATAACATTTCAACTTAAATTAAATAGTTGTAGTTGGCCCATGTATATACCGTTAACTTATTAATTGGACTCGTAGGAAAGAAAAACAGTTGGGTCATCTTCTTCTCTTTTAGCCGCTTCACACAGTTCCCTCCTCCAAAAAGCTTTTCATCGGAAAACACAAATCTACCATCAGAAAATAAGCGTTGACCGTCGTGACCACCAAAGTCGAAGCAACTGGTTCTGCTACACTAATTGATGCTGTTTTGGACGGGGTAGGTAGGACCGCTGCAGTTAAAATGAAATCAAAACCAATCTTTCTATTACTAAGTAAGTGCAATTGTCTGAAAATTCAGACCTTCTAAATATAAAATAGTCCCAAATGCTTTATAATATAGTATGAAGTATGATATATATATATATATATATATATATATATATATATATATATATATATATATATATATATATATATATATATATATATATATATATATATATATATATATATATATATATATATATATATATATATATATAGGTAAGAGATATATGCAGAACCCATTTTAAGTGTAGAACCATGTAGAACTATTTAATTTGATATGGACCATTAGATGAGTTTAATGAATGGTTAGGATTAAAAGTGCCAAAATTGTAATTAAATAAAAAATAAGGATCTTGTTATTAAATAAAAAAAGGACTATAAGGGCAATATAGTACTTTGCATTTATCCCCAAAACTATAGTAACACCGTATCTCACTTTTTATTTGCATAAATTCCTTTAAAACTTAGATCTAACCAAAAAACCAAATGTCGTCTCATTCTCTCTATAGATCTATTATCCATAAAAAAGAAAAATCACCCATCGATTGATATATTTGGTCTTGTTTTTTTCACCGATTGGGTTTTTTAAATCTGGTTTTTTATATCCGAACAAGAAAAAATGGTTCTTGTTGCCAGGTACGTTTGTATCTTTAGTTTTGATTTTGGTCGGTGCTTTACTTCGATAGGTGTTCATTTGCGTTGACCGGAGTCTTTTTTTATAAATCGAAATTCTTTATTTGCTATAATAACCGGATAGTTGGAGGATGAGGACATCGGTGGCGTCTGTTTAAGGAAGCTGACGAAGGCGTGGCGACTACATCGACCTCGATTTTTTTTCGGATTTATGTCGACATACATTTACCCTTGTGGTGGTCATCGAAGATAGAAAATCATTTGTATACCAGAAAGAAAAATTGTTGCATGATTTAAGGTATGTATTCATTTACTATTGAAATTGAGTTTTGTTAACAACTATAATAATGAAATTAAATTTATATACATAAAACTACATTTGTGTTTGTATGGATTTAATGGCTTTTGGATTTTTAAACGTATGTTTTTTGGCGAAATTCGATAATGGGACAATGGCCTGCTAATATTCGGTTGCTTATTTTGTTTCAAATGATGGGATGTTGTTAATTTAAAAACTTATTGAATATTTTTGTGCTTCATCTATAACCTTGACACTAGATTTATATTTTTGTAGTTAAACTTTGTTTGCAGTTCTTTTAGTGTACCGAAACTTGCGTTGAGTGATTTTTAGTCAATATGACTAACTATTTTTACCATTTGTTTTTATTTTGAAACAGGGACTTGGTGAAGTTTAGGTCATCATCGTAAACATATGTACATGGTGTGCACATATGGATTAATGGTTTTTAATAAAATTCATAAAAAAGGCACCGTGCAACTATGTTCTTGAAGGCGTGCACCTATGTTCTTCGAAGGCGTGGACCTATGTTTTTCGAAGACGTGCACCTATGTTTTTCGAAGGCGTGCATCTATGTTTTTGGAAGGCGTGCATCAATGTCATTGTAAGGCGTGCATCTATGTTCTTGGAAGGCGTGCATCTATGTTCTTGGAAATCGTGCATCTATGTTCTTGGAATGCGTGCATCTACGTTGTTGAAAGACGTGCATGCTTGTTATTGGAAAACGTGCATGCATGTTATTGGAATAGCATATATGTTTTAAAAAGCGTGAACAAATGTAACAAGACTTTCACATGAATTGTATTTTATTATATATTACTAGTTATTTTTGTGTGTGTACTATTTTTGTTTTGAATTTATCCATATTTTTAGATATTACGTAGTACACGTATATGTTCAAATTTTGGTCGTACATTTTGAAGACCGGACAATAAAACCATATTTGCAATCATTATTTTAAGAAAAATATGTTTGCGTTAAATAATTGCACACAAGATATATGTGTGTCCTTACAATAATTAAAAAAGACATCTATGCACTCGCTTTTTCATAACATATGTTTATAAATGAAAAAACTGAAATGAAAAAAATAATTTTTTAATCTCGAAAATTAAGGGTATATAATAACGGTTTTTAATTAAAAATTCAAAAAAAATAAAAATATATATTTACTATTATACCCTTTTGAATAAAATAAAGATATTTAATAAATCTAAATTCTGATTGGTTAAAAAAAGTTCTACATAGTTCTACACTTAAATTGAGTTCTGCGTATAACTCAACCCTATATATATATATATATATATATATATATATATATATATATATATATATATATAGAGTTAGTATCAAATAAGAAGATTAAGTAAAATGAGAAGAATGAGAAGAAACCACAGCCACACATTTCAGATGCACCTACAAAGTCAGATGCATCTCCCCTTAAAATTCTTCTTACTTTGTGGAATTTGTGGTCAGGATTTCTTCTTATTCTTCTCATTTTAATTTTTCTTCTTACTGGATCCCTACTCTATATATATATATATATATATATATATATATATATATATATATATATATATATATATATATATATATATATATATATATATCTTTTTCAGACATATTATTCTCATATCTCTGTATTACTCTCGTTCAAAAAAAAGTACCATTAGTCTAAAACTCTATATATAGTGTGAGAAGCTTTTAATTAAATAGATGCACGTTATTATCTCGTGTAATCTTTAAACGTACATTAACAATAATTTTGATGAAACTCGGAATTGTAAACAAGGTTCTTCAATCATTGAGTTATCGTATGGATTAGATGATAACTTGCATCATGTGAATTTTTATGTATTTACATCAAACACAATAACGTGACATTCATGCATATACTCCAGGTGTTAAAAACGAGAATTTTATCTTAATTTGATTTTTTGTTTCTATCACAGCATTCGCATCTTCTTCATGTCCAGATACATATTAAAACCTGTCTCCCTGGAAAATTCAACCGCAAAGTGCCAATCACGATCTGTCTCTATCACAGCATTCGCATTTCCAAGTAATGGATGCTTGTAGGTTAAGTTGTAAGATCCAGGAGACTGCCTAAGATCCCTCTCAATCCTACTGATAACTTCTTTGAAAGGAACAGTGGAATCCACAACATAGCACTTGCCGAATTTCTTGATAAAAATATGTATGACATGATCTCCCCCATGGATCCTTACTGGTCCAAACTTGAACTCATTCCAAACAAAGATGCTTTCTCGTAACAGAATTTTTTTAAAAACCTCCAAGTCAACTGCGTATAAACATATAAAAACTTTGAGTATACATGATTGATTTTGGGTTGCTTTTTTAGCTTTTGGTTTTTGTTATTCATATTACGTTTGACCAACAAAACAGTTAAACCTATACCTATATTCGACTTTATTTTCATCAGTATTATTTACACAATTACCATTAAACAAAGATCGGGCATGCTCGAAAGTCGTTGATCCATCGTTTAGCGCAAGAATAAATTCCCTTCTATGGAGAAGTATAAATGCATCAGGCCGCCCTGTTGATTTCTGTCATGCATTAATCAACACAAACACAAATTAACAAATCCAAATACATACAAATAAATCGAGATAGAGAAGTTTACTGGCTCTTGAGAAGTGGCAGCGATAAAGGATAGAACAACTTAAAAAGATAATGAGAGAACTTATAAAGGGCGTGGAACCCTTTCAATTTGATCTAAGGTTGCGAATATTTTGGACTGGGACTATTTAAATTAATCAATTCTTAAAAATACCTATTTTACAACTGAAACTTTGGTATTTCCGAAAAACTAAACGTTTTTGTTTTCATTATATTTTTATATTTAGATGTTTAAAAGGTCTCTAGAAATCGCATTTCAGTCATCACCAACATCAGAACCACACAACTGTTTTATGAAAACCTCACTGTTCCCATAAATCTCAACCATCAGATTCGGTACCACTATCACACGCCTCATAACTATTTGTAAAGACTACTCACCGGTTTGGTAACTTCTGTCGAAAGAACTGCTTCCTTAAAGGAAACTGGAACTTGCTCCATCCAATTCTGTGAGAGGTTAACCTGCACAAACTATCAAAAATTAGAAAACAGATTCAAATACATACATATATAAATAAATAAAGTGGTGGCGATGAAGGGCGCGATAATGTAAAAAGATAATGATAGAACTTATAAAGGGCGTGGAATCCTTGTAATTTAATCTAAGGGTGAGTATTTTGTTTACTATATATATCTTTACTTTTTAGACTTGTACTTTTAATGTGGTAAAACTAATCCTCATCAGAAGCATCGAGGACAGAAGCATCCTCATCAGATGCGTCATCAGAAGCGTACTCACCAGTGGAGACGAGCTGCTTGCTTTTCTCTTCTTAAGCGTGTTTTGGAAATCTGAGGAGCTGCTTGCTTTTCTCTTGTTAAGTGTGTTCTCGAAATCTGATCAGAGACAAGGTAAAGGAACATCTTTAGAGGCTGAATTTGACTTGGCATCTTGGTAATCTTTTTCTTTGCTTTTCATCTCTATCCAATCTTTTGGTGTGACCTTTTTACAGGTATCAATTCCTTGGTTAGTAATTTGGAACAAATGAGCTCTCACCCCAGAGTAACTCCCTTGTTTTGTCTCAAGACAAAACTTACAATGCAAGTAAAGTTCCATGTACCTCCCTTCTCAACTGACTTAGAAACTCTAGTCACGTAATCCCATAACGGTGCTTCGTGGGTGGTGCTTTGCGACGAGGATACACTTTGAATGCTGTTACTTGTACCAGGATTTGATGTCATGGTTATACAAGTAATCAACCTAAAACACATCAGTATTAGTTTAGCGCCAACATTCATCCAAAAGTTATAAATAAGAAACTCTAAAATAAGGCATGTATAAATAGATATCATGCAATTAACTAATTGTAAGTTGTACATATGATAATATGATACATTGATATGATGCTATAAATCTGTATCAACTGCTCTTAACTAATGTCTGATGTAGATCATAAAAATTGTAAGTTTATCGGAAAATATAATGATATAAAACATTAAAAGCAACCAATTGAAGTATTTTACTCACCTGTTAAGAATTGAATTGAACATTTGAGATTGAAGAATCAGTTTAGGGTTTGGAAAGATGATCGAGAGTTATAGGTTTAGTAAATAAAAGGCTTTTTAGTTCATGGGCCACAGGAAACGCCTCTTTTTGGGCCCGATACGTTCCCCCAAACATTCCCCCTTTAATGCTCCACAACGTATCCAAAAACTGAGAAACGTTTCCCCGCGGTTCCGTTTCCCCACGTTTCTAATACGTCATACGCCATCCCGACGGTGCATCCTAGCTCATCAGAAGGGTACTCATAAGAAGTATTCAAGTCCAAAAACGTAAAAAACCCTTCCCCTGAAAAACTCAACCGCAAAGTGTCTGGACCAAAACATCCCCGACATAAAATCAGCCCAAAACATAACTTAATAACTTAACAACTTTATGACCCATACTCAAATCGGCCCAACACCAGTTACTGTCACTCATATATACTTTCGGTTAACAGTGTATGTTTTTGTGTTTTAGACTTTCAGGTTCAGGTCTGCTTTGTACCATTTTGTTATGTTCTTGATAGATTATCTTGAGGTGATTAAATTAGCTCCTGGTCGACACATAATTCATAAAAAAAGCAATCCCCTTTTGAAGCTCATGGTGGTCTGTTTATGTTTATGGTCATTGCCTCGGTATCTATGGCTGTTCTAGTAGCGGGAATTTTAATATTTGCAAGCTCCTTCTTGCAAAGCTGGATGAAGAACATCCTTACACCTTCTTGAAAAGTGTTGGAATCTTCTTCGGACTTCTTGCACTTTACTCCGAAATTGCTGTCGTATACCCTCTCCGCAATTTCAACTGGCATGTGTACATCATTATATAGTCATATCTATAGCCTTTCTGCCGTTCCTAGCTGTGTGTCTGTGTATTTCTTTTTTTGGAAGATTGCATGCCGTTATCAACGCAAGTTAGTCGGTAGGACTTCGACTGTCCACTGGAGTCTTTATCTTTGTGTGCTTCTAGGTCTCTTATTTGCTTCACAACAATACCTCCCACCCAAGCTCATCTGAGCCCAGACACCAATTATGTGTATTGGAGCTGTGATGCTGTTTTTAACTTGGTGTTAGCCATAGGGCTCTCAATTTGTTTACATGGGAGAAAACAACAATGTAACTCAGATCAAGCATCCCTGGCGGCGTGATTGGCAGCTACTTACTTCAGATAGAATCATATATTCATATGGAATGAAGGTTGATCAATGTTCAACTTTAATTTTAGTTTGAAAGATGTTTCCACATAAATAAAGTTGTTTCTTCTCCCAATTGCACCTATTTTTTTGTACTTTATATAGTTAGAGTTTCCGTGTATAATTGGTCTGCGTCTTTCCTTATTCAGTCTGGGTTTCGTGCGTTGTTCGCAGCCGATGTCCTTTGCTGTGGTTTTTGTTTCAACTATTGATTAACTACCGGGATGCGACATTGGCTTTTTATTTTGGTTGTATCATGTATGATGTGTTTGTTTTGTTAAGTAAATAACCTCTATTAGCATAAGAAGTTATAGCTGATTATATTATATGTTACATAATCACTTGTTTAAATGACGATGCGAAACAACCCTATAACTCTAAGCAAAGTCAACTGAGGGATGAGACATTATAAGTCATAGCTCACATGCCGAAACACTTGCCAAAAACAATACTAAGTATCAAATTTATACGTTTGGAGAACTCCATGTAGTTGGAGTGTCTGTACACCAACAACAAATAAACAGCTGAAACAACAATTATGTAAAGGAAACAGTCACGATAAACGTTAGTGAACTAAACCAAGTTCAGTCAAGCACACCACCATGTAAAGATCGAACCATTTGGTGAGTTTCTGTGCTCATTCCATTAAGTCAAAAGCCATAAGTCAATATTGTTAGTTACTTTGTGATTAGAAGAAATTAAGATCTGAGTGTGTCGGAAACTGAAATCAAATTATCAACCTAACTCCATGTGGTCTGGCTCTTCGTGCATTAACATTATATAAACAGCTAAAAACGCTACCGGTTAGATTAAACATAATTCAACTTAGACAAGTCAAGAACTTTACCATATTCTCCTTAAAAATCCACCCACATTGGTCAGTTTCTGTGCCAGTTAAGCTGCTGAAAACCAACAAAAGTCAACTCCTACACTTGCTAATTTGTGATCAAAATGAGTTGAAGCATGCGTGTGTCGGTAACTCAAATCAAAATATCACCCTAACTCGGGTAAATTATGCGTTGACTAGAAGTTCTCAGTCAACTGATACTATCTTTTTCTGCAATCTGTCTTGTAACCTGAATTTTTTATAGTTGCAGTAATTAGTCTAAAGAAAGTGATATCAACTACTTTCAGCAACACTAACAATGACTATAATAGCAATTAAAGTTATAGTTGATGGCCTCTATGACGAAACAACCATCAGATATAGTTTTTTGGGTTTCATCATTCAGTTTTTCGGGTTTCGTCATTCAGCTACTACGGTTCAGCCACATGATGGTTTAGTTTTATCAAGGTTCAATTTATTCTGCATACTAGGAATTTGGCATACTCGAAACTATTCAAAGAATATATGCTTCTCTCAAAGAAAAAGGTGCTTCAAAATGTATATATCAGGTGCTGTTTGGTAACAATCGATTGCTTTGACAATTCAAAGTTCAAAGGAATGGTTTTCACAAATACGCAGTTATCTAAAAGAGCTTATTCGTATAAAACAGGTGTTTATTTTCTTTTCTAAGAAATTATTGCCTCTTGCTCTATTTGTCGCCTGCAAAATTTGTCAAAATTATTACTGTACGATTCACAAGTACACATTCCCCGGTGTATAGGAACGAGAGTCTTCATTCAAAAAACGAAAATCCAAGTTCAGAATTCTTAGGACCTAAGAAATGGCCAGCGGGATCACATTTAAACAAAATAAAACTTAAAATAGGAACATTAATACTATCAGCCAATACTTCAACATGCATCCCATATCCGTACTTGAAACGGAACTCATCTACTTCTCTAAAGCTATCACGACCCTAGGTATCAAAAAGACCCGCACTAAATCTGACCTTACGGTCGTAAATCAAACCTAGCAGCTATAGTTGTGTCAGATTAAAAATTATGGAGCTCTGAATTTACAGTTTTTTTGGCTCATGCTAGTTGCAAAAAGCATTCAATTATGTATGACATCGACGTTCTTTTCCACTTTAACGTGTAACAGAACACATATCTATATGTCATAAGCAACAACAGGGAATTGATATCTAAGTTATATGCCAAGCCTACATGGAGCAGATGAGTGTTTAAAGAGCATGAAAACATCCGCAACAGTAGTCGTAACAAAGACCTATGAACTATAATCTCGTGAAGCAATTAACATGCAATAGAAACAAAATATCCTAAAATACATTAAAAAAAGTTGAAATATGTGTCAAGCGCGCCTACATGTAGCAGATGAGCGCGCTTAAAGAGCATTATAACATCTGTAACTATACGCATAATATATTTCCCGTACATGTAACAGTATCAAACCTAATTAACTAGGTGTAGCCAAATACACAAAACAGTTTATTAAAAGAAATTTATCACTAAAATGAAACTTACAACACCGGTTTTATGAAAGTAGTCTAGCCCATGTTAACTCATAAAAATAGCAACTTACTTGATACCAAGTATAAAAAACAACACTGACGCTTCAAACCAAGATGACACTGCATATACTTGTCACCACAATAGTGAGATGCCTTCTTTTCATTAACCTAAACATGGCTTCTGCTGGCTTCTTCTTGCCACTTGCCTGACCATGACCACCACCTCGTGGCCTGCTTGCACTGACTCCACCAAACTGAGCATGCCTACTTCCTCCACTGCTGCAACCAAGACCACCTCTGGCAATGCTTACACCTGCACAAGCACCAACACAACCCTCCTTTTTGTATCTGCCTTCCTCAGCCACGAAAAAACTTCCCATAAAACTTTCCACTGGCGAAGAGTGATCTCCTCCATACGGGCCCCATTGACCTAAAACAACAAGCCATCAACATTGTTATACCTCTCAAACACGTGTGGGTTAAACCAGCTTAAAATACGAACATACTCTAGATATTTAAGCATAAAAAGCATAACAACATTTATGGACGTACGAAGATTGTTTATAGCATCTATTATCAACCAACATAAGCATCAATTGAAAAGAGGGTCTCAAATATAACGATATTACCCCATGACCTTAGAAACGTTTTCTAAAACAAGAGGAAGCATAATCAATCTTGCTATATACTACACTATTGGCCAAAGGTAGTCTTTTACAACAAGACTCTAGCAGTATGGTTTTTCTAAGTATAAAAACAAACAGCGATACTAAATTTATTTGGACAGAAGATACATGTGAGCCAACAAGGCCAAAAAGACGCCTATTATAAACAATATATCACCATGACCTTGACCGAAACTCGCTGCTGAAACCTTAAAACATACCGTTTCCAGCATATAATCCTACCACCTGATAATGACCTCCAATCAGAGAACAACGTGCAAGGAAAATGAATCTAAACCCAGATTTTTTATTTTTTTATATATAACTATTAAAAAAACATCTCTTAGTTAAAGCTATTAGAGTGAAATTTTTACTTTTTATTAGAAATAAATATATGACCGGTTACCTGGCACGTCATCAAGGTAACCCGGCTCCACCCACCTATTTCTATTTTAGCCAAGACCCCAACCCACCCACTTATTCATTCCCGTCCCTTGTTATTATTCCGTCAACATTCTTTCATTTCAATCGACATTGTTAATTTAGATAAACCTGCCAGCTGCGACACCCGTTTCGACTGGTACAAAATTGCTAATTTAACTGTTACCCGCCCGCCAGACCATACCATTTTACATCTCTACAAAACTTAGACTTGGAAAGTAAGGCTTACCAATCGCAGATTGAAAACGCCCAGCAAAAAATAAAGAGTCTCTGTAAAGAAAGGGTTTTTCTGTAACAAACCACAAATGTTTTCAAGGTTCTGATTATTAATTTTTATTTCATTTAAAGGCAGCCAAAGACACAAAACGAAGAAATAACAAGTTAGATGTACCTTTATGTAAAAATTCCGAATACATCTGTTACAACAAAGATGATGAAAAGAGAGATTCCCAAGCAACATGCCAAACGCGCCTTTCAAACGGAACAATAACAGATCTTAAAAAAACACAAAGAGATGCCATGTTTTTTTTTGTTTTTTTGAGCAGAGTGAGTGTGGTTTGGCGGCTTAAAAGAGTAAAACATATGGGTCACAACTTTCTTTTTGGAGTTATTATTATTTTATGGTTGGCCTGATCTTATGATGTTAGGGGTAGTTGTGATGAAATTCGGCCCAAATTTTAATGCTATATTGTACAACTATCCAAAAAACTGGAAAATGACTATGCATTAATAAGCCTACTGATCCAATAAGTAATTAAGACACACGCAACTTCTTTTTTTTTGGAAGGACGACTATTATTAATCTAACAAAATGCTAGAAAACAATTACAAGGAAATTAAAATAGGGTTTTTCAACCAATCTGTCCAAGAAAAAAAAAGATGGCATCGCCATTTACACCAATATATATTCAGTTTTGTCCAAGCGTATGTTGCATATAATCCCGTTCTATGGCGCCGTGGCCTATACAACAACAACGTGGACAGTGAAGGATAGCAAAAGGATTCTGTTTCGGAATGAAGACATTATAGATAGGGCCTAAAGTGGTAGAGATGCTCGATTTGTGTGATCCACACTCGATTAAAGGGTTTTGTGATGGTAGTTTTTACAAGGCCTAAATATCATATAAACGCCTACTAGCTAGCTTATATAGCAAACAAACAATATGCACGGCTATAGTCTCTAGACATAAAAAGGCCAAGTAAAAGGAGCTCATAATTAGTTAAGAGAGCTAAAGTGGGGCACGCACAACAACAATAAAGACGGAAAGTCTTCTGAGATGGTGATTAATAACACGAAAACGGCCATGGGATCAATGACCGTTTTACAAGGCCTAAATATCCTATAAACGCCTACTAGCTAGCTTATATAGTTAGATGAAGAGGCTGCTCATCCATAAAAAGTCAAAAGCTAGTGCCAAACACGCAGTTCAAACAAAAAAAACAAACATGACATCAAGAAGAAGAAATGGTAGCAGTAGTCAAAATCCATAGAAGAAATGGAAACAGCAACAGAGCTCCAATCTTTAGAAACCAATCAATCAACATCACTGCTTCTTGGCCTTCCTTGACCGGAAGGGACCACATGATTTGGTCTTCTTCACTTTCCCAAAAGGCCCCTGAAAAAGAATTAGAATTAGAAAAGAAAAATAATAATAAGAAAATAAAGAAATAAGAGTATTATTATTTTTGTACTGTAGAAATAAGTCAGTTGAAAAAATTACCATGCCACAGGTGAGTTCATGAGTGGAGACGACTGACCATGGTCCAGTATTTGCACCACTTGTGCAGCTCCAATTTGTTGACAGGGAAGTACGGACAAAATAGTTGTTACAGCTGCACAGCGAACTAATATATATTCAGTTTTATTCAAAATCACCAAAAATATCAAATCCAAATAAACACAAAAGTACAGATTCATGACAAATTACAAAAATTAGTTGTTACAAATTTAAAGTAAACTATAACTAGCTAACCATCGCTGATTGTTAGAATGTACCTTGGTCATTGATCCCATCGCTATGATTCTTTCAGCCAAATAATGACCAAGCAACCTGAAATACAGAATGATAGTGTAAAGCCAAACGGGTCAAAACAATGTTAGATCTAGTTCTATTAGTAACAAAGATCTACTACCTTAAAAGTAATAATTCCGAAAGCATCTGTTACAACGAAGATGATGAAAAAGATGATCCCAGGCCACATGCCAAACACGTCTTTGAAACCGAACCATAATAACAGATCTAAAGAAAACATAAACAGGTTCCATCATGTTTTTGTTTTTCTTGAGCAGAGTGAGTGTGGTTTGGCGGCTGCAAGTATGTAGTAGGGTTTCTACTCCTATATATGAGTGGACATAAAGTTGGGCCGATTTCAGTATGGGTCACAAAATTTGTTAAGTTATGACTTATTGGGCTGATCTTATGGCAGGGCTAGTTCGGATTACCGTTGAATTTAGGCTTATAGGTGAGCGAAAAACCAAACAAAACGAACTAATTAAAAAACAACTCGAATTGAATTGAAATAACTTATACACAAAAATATATCTTTTTGCCAATATCAATATAATTATATAAAATTTTAAAATAAACAGTGTAATTGGGGTTATTCGGATCAATAAAAAAACAACCAAATTCAAATATGGTTTTTGAGTTGTCCTAAACAAAATTCAGCCGAATAAACTGGACAACCCGAAAACCAAACCGATGAACACTCTCAGTTCTAACAAAAGTTTTATACATATTTACTTTTTCTAGTGGTTAAAATGTATCTAAATTGGGCCGATTTGTCACAATTCTTTTTAGTTATTATTTTATGGGTGGGCAGTTGTGACTTACGCTTATATTTCTAGCTAGGGGTGAGCAAAAAACCAAATAAACCATTAAATCGAAAAAAATCAAACCGAACTAATAATCGAACCGCATTTGGTAAAATCAAACAAAAGCGAACTAAAAATTTTGTTTTCGATTTAGATATAGGTTTGACGATCCGAACCGAAACCCAACCAAAAACCGGTTTATACATATTACTTTGGATAATCGAGTCAACCGACTAACCCAAATTTGAAATCAAGTCGGACATTAGGCAAAAATTATACCTAATTCTGGTTTGGGTCGACCGGATTAACCCGAATAAGATTTTTTTTAATTAATTGTACATAATTTTTATTCATAAATAATAATAAAGTTTTTTTTTATATGTTACCGGTATTCAGATTGACCCGAACCGTAATAGACCCGACCCGACTAATCCGAGTGGAAATCGGGTCAGGTTCGGCTAAATTATTTTTACCCTTCATTCGAATTGAACCCGACCCGAATAACTCGAATCCGACTAGATGCCCACAGCTACACCGGTGTAAGTGAACTTTTTGGTTGTGTGTTATAACAATTTTATATGGTAAAAGCTAAAGTAACGATGCCTATAACAACCATGCGCCCCAATTGAACTTTACTGTGTAATAATCTCGTGCTTGTGGATTTTTTTTACACTTGGTTTAAATCTACATAAATGTGTGAATGTTGTTGATTTTCTCTCGAAAGCCCGATATTTTGCTTCATTTCCGGTTTTGTTTTAATAAAAACTATCATTTTGGTCTTACGTAAAAATGATATGTAAATATTTATTCACTAAGGGAGACAATAGTAAATTGATATTTTGACTTTTTCAAGAGTAAACCGAAATTGAGTCTGAAAAGGACATGTAGCTATTTTTCACCAGACAAATGCTGTGATTTATCACTTACACAGTCACTCTCACACCGCTAATGTTGAGCTTATTTTTCAGCTTCTTTCTGCTTATTTTGGATTTGGATTTTGTAAACAGTGAACGGAGGTTACTTAGAAATTCATCAAACACAAATTATCTCTAAGGTCAATTATCTCAATTCATATTTGTCTTTGATTGCTGAATCGTATGTGTACACCAACTGTTTGATCAAATGCTTCACTGATTTATAAATGATTTTGCGGATATCAACTTGATTAGGTTTCTTAGTTAAATTCTGTGTTACCTTTTCTAATTTAACTAAGGTTTATTATGATATGATATATAAGCCCGTAAGTCTTAAACTAAGCCGAAATTAAATAAGTTCATTTGCCCACAGTAACCATAGTGAATTCTATCTTCTCTCCACTTTTAGTCTTCCCTCAGGTCCTTACAACACGTTGGGAACTTACACAACGATCTAGCGATCCGTGGAATCATGATTTCCCTCCTGCTTCAAAAGAAAGATTGGTAACGGGCAAAAACTCACTTTTGGTTGGATATTTGGGTCAGTGACACCTGGTTTTGTACTTTCTTTCCCTGTTTTTTCCGTCTTGAATCTGACAAATCAGCCCCTGTTTGTAATATAGCTCCCTCACCCCTCCATTAATCTGCCCGTAACCACCTTAATTACCCCCTGCCTTCATTGATCACTAGACTACATTCGAGTCCCCTGTATCGCTCATTGTTGGGCCTGGCCCGTCTACAAAACACCCCATCAGCTTGTCTCTACTTCCAAGCTTATTTTTCAATTGGGCCCGGACCAGACGCTGTAGATCCTCCAAGGAAGCAGACAAGCTTAATGCTGTCTGAAACGACCATTAGGAGCTTCTCTGTCAAGTATGGTAGCTCATACTACTTACTTATCCCTTACTTTGACCCCTTACTTTAATATACTAAGTTTCAAATTCTTAATGTGCTCTGAGACCAGGACAAGCTCTCAGCGGAGGTCAGAAACAAAGGGTTGCAATCGTTGGTGCGTTTGTGCGTTGGTTGAAGAATGTAAAGTACTACTGCTAGATGAACTCACGACATTCTTGGATGAAAGTGATCAGGTATGGTTTATTACTCTTCAAGTTAAATCAACATACTCCGAGTGCTCCTATTTTGTAATTTGCTATACGGGTTAGGAGTCCCCTTAAGGTAACATCAACAGATTGTTAGCTCATTACGGTCATGATAAGAATAGAATATATATTCATCTTATAGAGTCAATGGAGCGTTTCTTTCTTTTCCATTTGACGCTCACGCGCCATTGATGGATGGCTTAGCTTTTTCCAATGTGATTTGTAAAAATTAGGCTTTGGGTTTCCCCTTCTCCTTGTATATTATATGATGAAACTCTTATCGTTTGATGTTGAGTTAGCTAAATGTCTTAGATGAGTAACTGGTAGAAACAAGAACTTTTTGGTATGGGTCAAGTTGTGAGTTGGGACCCGAAACACTTTTTGTCCCAAGCTTCAATGTTTGTTAAGTAATCACTTTTTGTCTACTGTCTAGGCTCAATAATTGTCTTAAATGGGGGGCAAAACTCTAGAAGCCGTTAAACTTCAGCTGATGTGAAGTGGATGACAATAAATTAATCCAAAAGTGGAAACAAATTTAGCAAAAAAAACGATTTAAAAAATGGCGAGATTGACCTTTGAATGATTCTCTTTTAGTTGCATCTTTTTTTTTATTTCACTTTAGATAAGAATTTATGCACTTCTTTTGTCCACAAGTCCATCTTTTGGATCCGTCATTCTTTTTATTCGGTTATTCTGAAAATTTTAACATTGAAGGAAAAGTGTCAGCTGTATGAGCTCCTTTTAAACTACCAATTGCCCAAGATTAAGATACTAATATCGCTTTTGTCTAGGTTAAGGTGTAAGTTTAAGCTAAAGACTAGAGTTGGCAGATTTTACTCAAACTGTAATTTCTGGGCGTTTTTGGCACTTTTCTGTAAAGAAAATAGGAGAAAAGTAAATGGTGCTAACTGGGCTTAACATAATTTCACAACCGGTTTTCTTTTGCCCTCAATATTTCTCTCGTTCTGTTTTGAATCCAGTTCTCATAATCAGTTAATCGAGTATCAACTTATCCGGTTCTCATAATTAAAATGTATTTTGGATTGTTTTAATAGCTGATTTGAATGGGTGTTTGGGACTACTTGAGACTGTTTAGTAGCTGAATTAGAGGGGTGTTTGTGACTGTTTTTACAGCTGAATTAATGGAGTGTTTAGCACAATATAGCACAATACAGCTGAACACATATATAGTTTTTATGAAACAATATCCAAAAGCTCTTCTATGGTTACTGATATTTATGCCAAATGTATGCAAATCTAGTTTACTAAAATACTTTGAGGGCGAACAAAAAAAGAGAGTTTATACTCTCATGTTGTTGTATATTTAGTTGTTTTAGACTTTAATGTTTGTTAGTCCGTTATCTAGTTTATTTATACAATAAGGGGGTGTTTGGTTTAGGAAATGTTACTTTTTAGTAATTTGGTCATTTGGTGTTTTCTTTAAGATGCCTGTTTTGACCCAGGTTATAAGTTTGCTTGTTTAGACCCGTGCCCGTTTGGCCGACCCATCCGTTTTGCCACCTCTCGTCTTGTAGGGTCGGTTTAGAAATTATATGCCAAAACCCTGAATTAAATTTGTATATTACTTGTGTAGTCCCAAGTATTAATCACTCGTTTATTATTGTCAAATTGGTTCTTATGCAGGCCAAGCTTGTTCATCGAATACGAATTCTAAGTTGAAAGTTACTCACTTTGAGTATTCATATATCTCAATTAATGCTGCATTGCGATTTGCTCATCTAAGAATGAAATCATGTCTTTGCAGTTTACGAGCAATGAAGCAAAAAGTATCCATCGTTTCTCACGGTTTGTCCATGTGTTTGCAGAACCCCGAATATGTGATCCAGAAAATGCCCAGAAAGAGTTCATCTAAGACATCAAAACCCGGGCTTGAGAACCCTAATGTAGCTACTTGGGATATGCCAAAGAAGAGCTCATCTAAGCCACCCAAACCAACGCTAAAGAAACCGACTCCTGTGAAGGAAAAACCATCTTCGACACCAAAAAATCATTTGGACAGAAAATGGATGATATATTTTCGAACAAAATAAATAAAACTGAGCAGGAAAGACCAAATCTGATAAAAGAACGCGCAAATATTTAAAAGATAACGATCCACCCCGGAGGGAGAAACTGAGTAAGACTGGAGGGTCGAATGTGGATATGTTTCAACGCGAAAATCCGGCTAGAACTAAGAAGAAAACTGAAGATGGTCTGGTGATTTATTCAGAAGAAGAGTTGGGTTTGGTAAGCCAGATGCTGGCGGTACTCGATTATGTCCTTTGACTGCGATTGTTGTTATTGATCTTATGTTAAACTGAGACTTTTAAGTTAACGACAGTTTTGCCTTGTATAATAATTGTTTTTCAGTTTTCTTATTTTGAGTTCTTAGTTCTGAACACGGAGTTGCTTTGTGTGTCTCTATCTAAATTTTTGCGGCTAGTTTATCTGTTTTAGCAAAATACCAGTTATTGATGTAAACAAAGAAAGCAAAATGATAAACTAAGCAACAATAAAGATCAATACTAATCTCAGACTTCGGACTTAAAACTCTATGCTTATCTCTGCCAAAACGTTCCATGTTTTCTTCAAATAAGGCCATTACTCAACCAACCCCTAGAAAAACATCATACACACTTCTTCCACCAACATCGCAAAGTCTTCTGGCATCAGCAAACAGTTTTTGGCATCAGCAAACAGTTTTTACAGGATTTAAAGAATGAGTTGTTGCAACGCTTCGGGAAGTAAATGCATCCCCAATGGTCCAACTCTACCAGTATATCAAATTCAGCCTTTGATTGCTGGTGGGAACCAATTTGGATCCTAACGAAAACGAATGATTAAAAGATTGAACTCGCAACTGAGTAAAAGTTTAGTGTTTTTCTGTTTCGGGAGCATGGGTGTGTTTAAGAAAGAACAGTTAAAGGAGATAGCTTTATGGTTAGAAAAAAATGAACATAAATTCTTGTGGGTGGTGCGAGAACCACCATCAGAATATGTCAACGCGTCGCCGCATTCAGGTAGTAAGGCTTTAGTTTTGACGCTGTTCTTGCTGAAGGACTTCTGGCCCGAACTACTATAAGGGTCTGGTAGTGAAAACTTGGACACCACAGCTATCGATACTCAATCACTACTCGGTGGGTGGATTTGTAAGTCATCGTGGATGGAACTAGTGACTTGAAGTAGTGGTTGCTGGGGTGCTTGCCAATGGTAACATGGCCTAGCAGAAGATGAATACGGTGCATTTGGTTGAGGAAATAAAGGTAGCACTAAGGTTGAAAATTGCAACCGGGTACGAAATTGATAGAAGGTGAGTGTTGAGAGAACGGCTTACATAGATGAGTTTAAGGGCAAAGGCTGTGTTCGAGTCCTCTCGTGTTGACTTCTTTAAATCAACACAGCCATGGACCAACATCAGCATGTAATCTAAAGCACCTAGTTAACAGACATGTTAAGGACCCAATAACTTTGTGTTGATTCGAGAAATGAATTAAAAAAAAGTAGATCAGCAATTATATGATAAACGAATCACGAATTATAACATCTAACACTGTTAACCAACAAAAACGTAAATGGGTCAGATTAACACAATGAGTACAGGGAATATTCTTTTACACCGGTCGAAACTCGAGGCCACATACAATCAGGCCAGACATATTTGAACCTTCATGACTTGTAAATTTCATATCAATAGAAAGAGAGCCATCCTTGAATTCATGAGTTGAGTTAAATTTCCAAACTAGAATCTCCATGAATCCATCTTCCCTTTGTTTTGGAATCCGAGTGATGCCATTTATGTTCAATGGGCTTGGGGTTATAAAATATACAAATTCAGCCTCATTGTTTTCTTTGTGAAGTATGTCTCGTACTTTTACCGGACAATGCAGCCCCTGGCATTTTTCTGAAAGCTTTAACACAAGGTAACACGGGTATTCTGTATCTTGTGACAACATTTGACTTTTGATCGTGCAATTAAGATGAAACACTTGTTGTGGTAAAAGCTCAATCACCTCTTGAAATCTGCATGTAGGATGGATTAAGAACAAAGTTATATACTGTATACAGGCAACTACATCCAATAAGTGAAAATTTTGTCAACCATTTCACAAATTTTTAATTGTCAACTACAAATTAAAAAACACTGGGATGGAAAATCTAGTTTTTTTGTGTGACATATATATATATATTTGGATGTAAAATCAAAAAAGTTCTGTGGTTATAGGTAGGGCTGGCAATTCGTGTAGGATTCGGGTTATTCCCGAACCTGAACATGACATGTTTAAGTAATTGGGCCAGACTTGTCATAGCTTTAATACGACACATATAACCCTCTTATTTGGCGGTCGAGGGAGTTAATCCAGTTAAATATGTGAAATGGGTTGGCAGATTGACCCGTTTAACCCATATTACACCTTAAACAACTATAAAATTAGTAATTTTTTTTTCTTAAAAACTTAAAGGGATTTTCAGCTAGAGCTATTTAACCCAACGCAACCCAAACACGGCTCGAAACCTGTTTACACCCCACCATAACCCGTTTATGTCTGTAACGGATCATGTTTCATGCAGTTTTAGGAATTGCCGCCTTTAGTTAAAGGAAGCTGTAACAAAATAACTATAATATCAGAAGCAAACCTGGATCCAGCAAATTGTTTTGAACTAAAAAGATCCACATTATAGAACTTGTATAGAACTGCCTTTGCTGAAAGCACAAGAAGTTTCTTATCATTGACCTCGCCCAACCAGAACAACTCGTTGTAGTTTCTGCATATCTTGTATATTTCTTCAAAGTTAGTTGTCAGTTGTTTCACCTGATCCAGATTGAAGTTCGACTTTACAACTTGTGCAACTTCCTTCAATTTTTTGATTTCTTCATGTTTCACCTGTACACAAACCATAAATTGCAAAATAGAACATGGTTTTCGTTTTTTTTTGGGCATGTATCCGACCTCGTTATATAAACGTAAGCAAAAGATCTTAGAATGGAACCACGGGATATAATCGCAAACTTACTTCGTCAATGGCTCGAAATTCAATGCCTTCAACATAAACTCCACCATCTCCACAATAGTAAGATGAAAAGCTCTCAAGTAGAAAATCAAAAATGACATCTTCGTTCTGATTCAAGAACTGGTACAACTCAATCATCATCCAGTCCTTGTCTCTCCATGTTGCGAAATATGCATGTAGACTTTCAGGTCCCTTTCTATACTTCAGGTTAACGCACACCGGTTTACTAGAAAATATTCTTGACTCGCAAAGTCTGAAGACTAAGAAGGCCCCATAAACAACATTTGGAGATAAAAATTGAGCTTTTATCTTAATTTCGATGTTCAACTTGGATATATCCGACATGTCCACCACTGTCCCAAACCTGCACATGTTATAAATTTTCAAGCCTCAATCAGTCATAGCATTTGGTCCAAAAATAAACCATATAAATTACTTTTTGGGGAGATGAACTTCAAAAATAACTAAACTGTATTGCATCATTAACAATATAAATCACTATAATAATATTGTTGCATCCATATAAAATCACTATCGTATAAAGATATAATTTTATTGAATAGAATAGCAAGATGCTAGCAAAATAGGGGCATTATATATTTATATTACACTATCAGAATCCATCGCAAAAACAGTGAGACCTTAATTGCATAATTTGAAGTTGGTGTACAGGTTGTTTCCCTTAATCAAAACAGTAATTTCTAATTGACAAGGATCCACTGCTTTACCGCTCATCAAAGAAACTTTCATTTCTAATTGCAAAAAACAGAACTTTTTCATTTTGATCACAAGTACACGCTTACTTCCGGTCCTTTTCATGAGTGAGAAAAGTGAATGCACTGTCTTGGCAAGTATGCCAATTATGTAATATATACACTGTAAAAACAATCTCTACCCAAGTTCAAAATACATATGTGGTAAACTTATTAGTATGCTACCATAAACAATTTGTTGGTAAAGTAACTAAATTGGCATTAGAACAATGCATATGTGCCATATGTACCGTATGTGCGCTTATCACTTAATACAAACAAATGCAGAGAGATAGCGAGAATGACCTTGATATTGGAAGAGATTTCCACTCATGTGGACAACTGTTTATGAAAGAAAACATTCTCGCGGAAACCATTTCATTTCTTTCTCCATTACCATCAAATGACAGCAACTGTTATACAACAAAAATATACCAGACTCAAAGTTTTTACGCGTAAATAAATATAAAGAAACGAGAAACACCAAATAAACGAGATACAAGAATGACTGATTACCACTTTTTCCTCTTGAAGGAGGATGCCGTTAGAAAAAATGTTATAAAGTTCCTCTTTCTTTTTGGTAGAATAGATTTCTGGGAACTTTGACATTTTGATTATTTCTTTATAGTCTGTGGGCAATTTGGGCTCCCATATCTCATAATCCTCCTGTATATACGTTAATCAATTAATAAACTCATATTTCATGGTTTATAAAACATTTAAAGACCATAGTTTATATTCTACATATATATGAATCAAAAGTTAGCCAGTTTTGTCATAAAATAGAAACATACCTGGAATTCCAATGCTTTCTTAAGCTGTATGACCACTTCATCAGCTGTTGGCCGTCTTTCTCTCATTTGATGTATGCATTGATAGGCAATCTTTGCAAATGTAATAAATGACATTGGCTTAATTTGTTCCTTTATACCCTCAAACACTATCTCATCAAGTTTTTCTAAATGATAGTGTTGTTTAGCCAAAAAGGGTAAATAAAGAAACTCGTCATCTAGTTTTACGGATGATAGTTTCCCACACAATATGTCGAATAAGACCGCACCCAATGAGAATATATCAGACTCTTTGGTTAAGAAGCCTGTTTTCGAGTATAGTGGGTCACGATAGCCAATTGTGCCCGTAACATTGTCGATGACATAGTCTATATCCTGATTTATTGGGCATACTAAGGAAAGCCCAAAATCACTGATTTTTGCATTCCAATCATCAAACAGTAGAATGTTGCTGCTGCTGATGTCCCTATGTATCACCATATCTTGGCTTCCATGAAGAGACTCTAACCCGATTGCAATATCTATGCATATTTTGAGCCGCATTACCCATGTAAGACTATCATCGCTCAAGTACTTATCAAGACTTCCTCTCGATGCATGCTCATAAACAATTATTTTTTCTTCCTCTTCATCACAGTAGCCTACAAGACCAATGACATTTTCATGTTTATACTCCATAAGGATTTCTAGCTCTGTCGTAAATTGAGCTTCTCCTTCAGCGGTCTTCTTATCCAACCTCTTTGCAGCAATAACTTGATGTCCATGAGCGTTGTTAGCTACTCCTCTGTACACATTCCCAAAATCTCCTTGTCCAATTATGTTGTCTTGACTCAAGTCTTGTGTGGCTAACTTAACGTCTTCAAGTGACAGTTTAAGGTTGTCCTTATGGTTCTCCTGTGAATCATGGGTGAGTAAGTTAATTTGATAAGTAAAAAAAGTACATCTAAAATTTTCATTATGACTTACCTGACAATTTAGCGCTTTTTTTAGTTCTTTGATGACAATTTCTATTGTCGGACGTTGCACTTGAGTTTCTGCCACACATCGAAATGAAATTTCTATAAATGTGTCCAAAGACTCTTTATTGGGTCCCTTGCTTAAAGAAAACACACGTTCATCCGTCTCCTCCTTTATCTTGTGATCGACAATTTGCACTACTGTTCCCTTTTCATAATGATCTCTTGCAATGGGCGCAATTCCTTTCTCATTCACGTTGGTGTATACAGAATCATAGGCCAACCTCCCAGTCAAGATCTCAAGCAACACTACTCCAAATGAGTAAATGTCTGATTTCTTATTTAATCTACCATCCTTTTGATATTCTGGATCCAAGTACACATATGTACCTGCAATCATATTGGTATAGATGGTGCTGGCCGCTTGATCTGCTGGGTGGAATTTGGAGAGCCCAAAATCTGCAATCTTTGCCTTCCAATTATCTCCCAGCAGAATATTATCGCTCTTGATATCACGGTGTATCATCCTTTGTTTGCCAAGATCCGTGTTGTTGTGAATGTAATTCAAACCATGTGCAATATCAAGGCATATATTTAGACGTTGCACCCAGGTAAGGTTAGTCATTTTATCACTGCTTCCTAAATAGTTTTCGAGACTTCCTTTCGAAGCATGCTCATAAACAAGGATCATTGCACCGTTACCTTCATAACAAAAACCAAGAAGAGAGATTATATTCTCATGTTTGCAACTAGTTAGAGTTTCAATTTCTGCAATGAACCCTTGTTCTCCTTCATGATTGTTAATACGCTTTATGGCCACTGTGCTTCGTCTTCTCGGTAAATCGCATATATCAACCCCATTTATCGATGAGGAATTACTGCTATCAAAATGTTCAAGCTGTGCTTTGTATACTTTACCGAATCCACCAGACCCTATAATGTATGCCTTATCAAAATTCTTGGTAGCCTCCTTGATATCATCTAGTGCAATCTTCAAGTGTTCCAAATTTCCCTGCATTATGAAATTGTACAACACCACATTAATGCTAGTAAAGATTGGAGTGACATTTAGCGAAGAGAAGTTTTTTTATTTGATGATAAAACTCTCAGTCCGGTCTTGTTCAAAGTCATCGGTCCGGCTCGGTCATACAAGGCATAATCTCGGGTCTTTCGTAAGACCGAACCGAACCATACCGGACCGAGGACTAAATGTTGTGAAAAGCATGGACTAGGGACCGGACCGCAGTACGTTTGGTTCGGTTCGATCTGGCCGGTCAGCAGCTTCGGTTGCATTATCCATTCTAGTATAAATAAAAAATTAAGATACGGGTCTTCAGCTAGTTTTGCTCTAAGAAATATAAAATACAAGGTCAAATGATAATAATACATGTTTTAAGGTAGTGATTTTTTTATACTTCACAAGAAACGTAAAATTGGTTTCTAGAGAGATAGTGGATTATTATATGGTTACACTATTGTTAATTAGGATAATCTGCCTTAAATTAAAACTTTACGTAAATTAATAGCGTACCTTCAACTGAATGGATGTACGGTTAACTGGATTCTCATGTTTCCACTGTAGTTCCAAAGCTTTCTTAAGTCTTTTGACAACCTGATCGATATATGGACGGTCTGCTCGATCCTCTTTTATGCACCAATTTGCTGTTTCTGAGAATAATTTTAATGATTTCGTGTCCATCTTATCTCGTAAATGCGGCATGATCATATCATTTAAATGACACTTGGCAAGTTTACTTAATAACCCCTCTCCCAAGTCATCATCATTGTATCCGTCTTTGGCTTTGTCTTTGTCTTTGTCAGTGTGTCTGTCTCCTTCTTCGTCTTCAACTATTGCACTCATTCCGCATAAGACTTCCAATAATACAATACCAAATGAATAAACATCTGACTTATGGGTAACACCGCCGGTCTTCTTATATTTTGGATCGAGGTATACATTCTCAGTAATGTCACGAGTAAGAAGAAGACGATGCCTCCGAGCTACTGTATTTTTCAATGAAAGTTCAAAACCCGATAACTTGGGTTCCCATTTGTCATCTAGTAAAATATTAGAGCTCCTGATGTTGCAATGTATGACACTAAAATCTCGTTCAGGATCATAATGAAGATAACTCAAAGCATTTGCAACCCCAACACATATCTTCAACCTTTGCATCCATGTGAGGGTCTGGCCACCTAGATATTTTTCGAGACTTCCGTTGGCCTCCTTCTTGTATATGATAACCTTATCGTCCTCATCTTCATAAAACCCAATAAGAGACACTAGATTCTTGTGTTGGAGACTAGAAAGCATCGAAATCTCTGTCCAAAACTGTTTGGTCTCATCTTTTACATATTCTAAATAGAAACACTTTAAAATAATATCGATGAATTGTTCAGAATGTAAGAGACGGCCTTTTCCAATTATTCCAAACTTAAATCTTCCGATGACAGTTTCTTGAGCAAAATTGTTGGTTGCTGATTTTAAATCTTGGAAGCTGAGTTTTAAGTGAGAAAGATCTTGGAGGAAAGATTTTGTATCTTTGCTGACATGGGACTCAACACGTATTGGTACCTATACGTTCCAAACAAGACAATATCACCAAATGTTTCAAAAATGACACGTGTATATATGGAGGTCACTTTTCTAAGATTTCAATACCTTTTCATGATTGGATGACGTACTTCCAACTTCAGCCGCAACTATTGACTGTTCCTATAATATCATAAATACAGCAATAAGTATATAATTTTACTCAGTGTTACTATTCGTATTATCAATAAACAGAGAGAAGTTATTATAAAAGAAAGATGAATGAGAAAAAACGTCTTACAGCATTTTGACGTTCGAGTTGAAGTGTTAACGCGCTCTCAAGTCTTGTAACGATCTCATGGATATTCAGGCGTTGTGATCGTTCTTCGTTAATGCAGTCATACGTTGTTTCTGTTAAAACATTGAATGATTGCCAATCCATTTGTTTCCATAGAACCGGATCAACTATTTCATCAAGTGTTCTCTTTTTATAATGAAATCTGGCCAATGTAGCCAAATACTTATTATCTGGATGCTCACTTATTGATTCCCTACCACACAGTAGCTCAAATAGTAATATCCCAAAAGAGTACATGTCTGACTTGTGGTTCACTCTCTTTGTCTCAAGATATGTTGGGTCTCCATACCCTTTCACATATTTAACTCTATGAGTATGAAATGAATGGTGCCTCTGAGATGCTTTAATCTTCATGGAATCTTCAAATTCACATAACTTGGGTTCCCATTCATCACTGAATAGAATTGTGCCACCGCAAATCGACCGGTGTATTACGCTGAAATCGCGTGGCTCGTCATAATGCATGTAGCTCAATGCATGTGCAACACCCACTGATATCTCCAGTCTTCGCACCCATGTCAACAACATCGGGTCACTTAGATATCCTTTGAGCATTCCCCTGGTCTCAAGCCTGATAATGATGATCTTTTCATCATTCTCATCACAAAACCCAACAATAGAAACTATATTTTTATGCTTGAGACTCGAAAGCATTGAAATCTCCTTCCAAAACAGTTGTTCTCGATCATACCTTTCTTTATTAAACCTCTGAGCAGAGATATCAATCAACTCACCCGACCACAAGAGCTGTCCCTTGTATTGAATTGCAAAGTCACCTGTGATGATGCGATTTTGTTCATCAAAGTTGTTGGTGGCGGATAGGATACTTTGAAGGGGGAGTTGGAGGTGAGCAAATTGGTTGTTGGGCAAAGACGTTATCTGTTAATCAAGTAAAAATGTGAGTGAGAAAATAGGGAGAATAATAATGCCTACAAACTGTTTGATAAAATTCCTCAACCATGGATATTATTAACTAAATAAGTTCCTTTTATAGTTTAGGAAGTACATGGTCTTATTAACTTAAAATGTTTTAGTTTTGGATATAGCTTTTTGCTCCTAAGGTGGTGCCATTAAAGCATTTGATATAACTTTTGTGAAAGAGTTGATAGAAGCAGATTAATAATCTCAAAATCTCAACTGATAATTGCTTATTCAATACAGTAAAGGACTACAAGCTGAATTTTGACCCGTTGCATTTTTCAACTTTGAAAGCAGATCAGCAATCCCAAAAGGTTGCTACTTGTTACCCATTGCTTGCATACAATATTGATAAGGAGTTCGGTTGTGTGTTGAGTTTAGGTGTCATACGTTAGTTCCATGAGTTCTGAAACTAATATGTGTCTTATATTTTCCATTTATCTCTTTGTTAGGCGGAATAAAGAGGCCAAGGGATCATATTACATAAGTATACTGTCAAAATTGAAGGCTAAGATGACAAGGTCAAAAGGATTATTATGGGTATTATCAAAAAGGTAGTTGTTTCATATTTGTGATGTTCTGTTCATTGGCGGAGCTATGAAGAGCTTAGAGGGGGTTATGGCGCTCCCATACTTTTGCATCATAGTGTATGTTTTTATGATAAAAGATATATATGTTACGTGTTGGCCCGCCCTCTCACAAAAAAGGACCAAGCTCCGCCCATGGTTCTGTTTATTGGCCATCATTTAGCTACCTTTTTCGTCTTTCTATAAATGGCGGTTTTTGGCATTTCATGTTGGCTCAGGTAATCTCTTACATTAACTTTTGTGTGTGTCAGGCTGGGTTTACTTGTTTAAAAGATTGATAAAAAAAAATTGATAGTCAAATATGTTTTATAGCCATATAATTAGAATAATGATCTACTTATAAAAAGGATTTAGAAAGTCTTCTTCTCTTAAGAATACACTGTGGTTGACTATAAAGTCTTAACCAGTGATGTATTTGACCTTTTTTTTTATCAAAACCCAAAGATATAAGGGCAGCATGTGATTACGTGGATTTTAGAATAGTCTTGTGGATGTCAATAATTCCTACTAAGGAATTTCCTAGCTGCTGAAATTTACCTTACTATTTGGCAAGAGAGGCATTCTAGGATTTTTGAGAATGTTGCTAGGAATGTAACGCAGCGGGTGATCTCATATGATCCAGCAGGAATACTTTTGAGTTTTGTTCCTGACACGGATCTTTTTGGATATTATGCACAATGTTGGTGGTAGTTTTACTTCTATCCTGAAAGCTTCTATCATAAGGTTGTTACATGACATTGTTACTAATTATGGGTTGCATATATAAAGTTTTTGGCTCGGATGGTTTGGTGTCTTGTTTTTTTTTACCTTTCATGTTAATTGGCTTTAACACACATGTAATTTTAATTACGCTAACATCTCATCGAGATTCAAAGCATATGTTTCCTGTTATGTCCACACGAATGTTGAGAAGTTGCAAGAAAAAGATAGTTGATGAGTTTTTTCACCAAAAAGAGGTAATCGGTAATATGTGAGTTGGGTTCACGTTAACGCGTACTCTCACTAGTCTATTTTATGTGCCTACACACCATTTGGTTAGACCGTCAAATTTGGTAAATCTTTATTCTTAATGCTGAAAATTGCTTATATGCAGATCTTTTTGGTACAAAGCCGCTGCTCTGGAAAAGTTTGTGGATCACTAATTTTGCCAAGTTCATGCAACCTAATACCAATTTCTCTAATTTACTGTTTTGACTAACATCTTTTCAGTTTAGCTTTACATTCTAGTACATGCATAAAAGTGAAAGAGGGGCACATGATACTAAAAGGCTTTTAATTATATGTAATCAGGTTTATGGGGTCTGGTTAACGTGTATTGATCAATGAAATGATGCTGAAGGTATATCCTCAAACATATATAGAGTAGTTATTATGAAGATGATGGAAGAGAAAAAACTGTCTTACTGCACTTCTATGTTCCAATTGAAGTTTCAACGCTTTCTAAAGTCTTGTCACAATCTCATCTATAGCGGTGTATAGGATTGCGTTTGCAAGCTAATTGTTGGGTTAATGGGTTACTGAGACTTTAAGTTAATAGGTTTATGTTTTACTTGGTTAATAAGGAGTGTGAATTGGTAAAACAATTGACCGAATACTACGTGAGTGCATATGCACGTTGGGCAGAAAGGTCATATGTTTCATGTTCTTTAGCTGATAGTAGTGGTAGTGTAGCTATTTTCTTGGAAAACAGTTGTATTCACAAGGCTATATATAGGCCTTCTATTATATGAATAAAGTGTACTTTCCTTTCTATTATTTCCTCACATCATGTTCATACAGAAAAGTAGTTTCCTCCATTTTTATCAAGTGTTTATTCATCTCAGTAAGCTGCTACTGAGAGTTGTGATATCTATATTCTACACTAATTATATGATTATTTCATTTTTGAAACGCAATACTCTAACTAGTATTTGGATAGGAAAAGTAGAAAACGTGCTTTATCTATGATTTCAAAACCCATTTTCTAAAAGCTGGTTGCTTACAATACTACTTGCTGTTGTAATGCGCAGCTAAAGCGAAACCTTTTAATATTACTTATTCTTTGCAAATTCAGTAATCGTCACTTCCGTTATAATCTTATTCCTACAGATCTACAAGTAAATTGATGATTTTCAGACTCTAACTTCTTCAATATGTGGATATCTTTCCTAGATCCGATACATGATGCTAGTCTTAAAATTGGTCTATCACCACCATGAATTCTTATGTCAACAAGTACTTTTACTATACCACTTTTCTTTTATTCAATGTTTTGAAACAGGGTTCGACCCAGCTGGTTCAACCGGTCGAGCCGGTTCTGGCTTAGTAATGGGTCAAATGAAACCGTTTTTTATTTTTAGGAATTCAAAACCCACTTTGTTCCGCCAGGTTAAAAAAAACAAGTTTTTTAACAACAATTACAGCTTTTATATGCTGTTCTGACACAGTGATTTACAGCAACCATGTTTTTAGCAGCAATTACATGTTTGTATGCTGTTCTTTTCACAACAATTCCCAATTAGATACTAAGAGTTAAAACTGTAAATGAGACTAGAAGCATGTTAAACATAGCATGAGCGTGATATTATACTCTTTAATGCAGGATATTGTCTGCAAGTCGAATTCTCTAAGTGTGAAACTGATCAGAGACTAATAAGGTACTAGGATTTTTTTTCATCAGGTCAAAATGCGATGTTGACTTCTTTTTATCACTTTGCAGGGTTCAATTTAATGTGGACTAGAATTAAAAAGCATTTTCCAAAAACAGTGGCCCATTTCAAATAGGGCAAATGGCATAAAAAGGTACTCATCTTTGGTCTAAATTCAATTAAAGGTACTCAACTTTTTTTTTCTCAATTTAAGGTATCGATCTTTTTCCTTGTTGCAATGTTGGGATAATTAACGAAATTAAAAACGACCGTTTACTTTGTTATTGCACCGTTAGTCCTTTATATTAAAGACACTTTATAATAAACTCAAAATCCGTTTTTTTATAATTTTAGACTGTTATCTGCCTTTTTCGTCTGATTTTTACCGTTTCCGGTCAAAATGGTAAAAAAACAAAAACGTCAAAAAACTGACGAGAAGTGTAAAAAATGGATGAAACTGGTAAAAATTATACGAAAAACGTAGAAAATGGTCGAAAACTATAAAATAATTAATTTTGAGTTTATTAGAAAGTATCGTCAATATAAAGGACTAACAATGCAATTATAAAGTAAACGGTCGTTTTTAATTTCGTTAATTATCCCAACATTGCAACAAGAAAAAAGATCGATACCTTAAATTGAGAAAAAAAAGTTGAGTACCTTTAATTGAATTTAGACCAAAGATGAGTACCTTTTTATGCTATTTACCCTTTCAAATAAGACTCAAGTTCAGTTACTAATTGGATGATACAATCTGTAAAGTTGTAATATTGCGGTAACTAATTTTAAACTGGATTCACTATATCTCCATCATTTCTTGACGTAAAATTTGGTTCTATAATTATCTTATGGGTACTATGTAGCTTGGTGTTGTTGCATTGGAAACACTCGCATTAAGACCGAAAGTAGACCAATGGAAAATGTATGATCTCTTGCCTGCTTATTTAACCATGAACAATGGTATCACATTGTCATATATCGCTTCTCTTAATTCTACTTATTGGTTGCTAGCTGTTTCCAAATGTACATATTTGGACATGTTATTTCAACTGGAGTTGCAAATATGTTACCAGTTTTTTGCATTTCTATTGGAGGAAATACGACTTGGTAATTTCGATCATGCATTTAGTTTCAGGTTGACAAATGGGTCTCAAAGTCAGAGATGATATGATGCAGCTCCTTAAGTGCTTACTTGGATGAAACAACGATAACATGAAACATGCTTCGGTAATCTAGAAGACATCATGTCTGGGAACTATTCTCATTTATCCATTTAGTAGGTTATAGATGAGTTTGTTTATGCTCCTTTTTGTAAGGAACGTTATTGTAAGTAGATTGTGGACATAAAACGTGTTGTAAGTTTGGTTCAAATGGTGTTACATTACATTAATGGAATCACTATTTTGAACTTTCAATGTACGTTATTAGTTTTACCGGTTAAAACGTGTTTATAGCACAAATTTAGCATTTGTTTTTGTAATATCATATCATAGTTATGTTTTAAAATCCGGTTCGACCTGGACGGTTGAACATCTTTTGGTCGAAAACGGGGCTAAATAACCAGGCATGAAAGCCGAGTTTGACTCACCGAGTTTCATGTGACTCACGTCAACCGATTCACCAAAGTGGGCCGTATATGGTATTTTGTTTTAAATTAATTTTAGAAATACATGATAAGTTTGGATATCATGGTATTTAAGTTTAAAATTTGTGTTCTTATTATACTACTATGTGTTTATATCGTATAAAATATATTTTGTAAACCTATGTATGTCATCGCTATTGAACTTTTTAATATTTATGTATGTTTAGTATTAAAGGTTGTATAGGCGTTTGATTAGCCGAAATATTGCAACATACTTAAATAGAAAATAGGATTGACCCGATTCAAGAAATATGAAGGTATACACTCAAACAAATAGATAGTACGTACGTATTATAGAAAGATGGAAGAAGAAAAACTGTCTTACCAGTTTTTGATGCTCGAGTTGAAGTTCCAACGCTTTCTCAAGTCTCGTGACAATCTCATCAATATTTGGGCGCTGCGACCGTTCTTCGTTCAAACAATCATACGCTGCTTCAGCCAAAATGTTGAATGATTGAGAGTCCATTTGTTGCCATAGATCCCAATCAATTATGTCTTCTAGTCTTTTCTCTCTATAATGGGTAATGGCCATTGGAGCGAGATACTTGTTAGTGTCCTTGGCTATACTGATTTCCTGCCGCACAGTAGTTCAAATATTACTACCCCAAAGGAGTACATATCCGACTTTTGACCGACACTCTTTGTCTCTATATATGTTGGGTCCGTATACCCAGGGTTGTTGTAAACTTCATTGGTATCGAAAGAACGGTGCCTTTCAGATGCTTTGATCTTTATGGAATACATAAAATCACATAACTTGGGTTCCCAGTCATCATTTAATAAAACTGTGTTACTGTCGATGTCTCGATGTATTAAGCTGAAATCGCGTGGCTCATCATAATGAATGTAGCTCAATGCATGTGCGACACCGACACATATCTCTAATCTTCTAACCCATGTTAACGACATCGGGTCACTTAGATAGTTACTGAGACTTCCCTTCCTCTGACGCTTGATGATGATGATCTTCTCATCATTCTCGTCACAAAACCCAACAAGAGAAGCCAGATTTTTATGCTTGAGACTTGAAAGAAATGAAATCTCCGTCCAAAACAGCTGTTCTCGATCATTCCTTTCTTTATTAAACCTCCTAGCACTGATATGAATCAACTCACCCGAGTACAAAAGCTGTCCACAATATCTCTTTTCAAATTCACTTCCAAACATGGCTCTTTGGTCATCAAAGTTGTTGGTGGCAGAAAGTATACTTTCAAGGGGGATTTTTAAGTGAGCAAGGTCATCATGATTCACCGAAGACATCATTCTATGTATCTGTTTGTTAGTCTGAATGGAAAGTGCGTTTTCGTTAAAAAATTAAGCGAAGGAGTGTTTGGGTTGCAGATGGGTTTGTGTGTGTTCGTGTTAGTATTATATATTGGAGACAGGTTGGAATTTTGCATTATTATAATAATTAAATAAAATATTTAATAGACCATTAACTTTTTGACCAATATTTACTGTTAAATTATCAGGAAAGTTCCTTGTGTAAAATAAATGAAAGTCCGAATATAAACAACAAATACACACGATTTTGGTGATCGATGTTAGATGCGTCTATCATAAAACCGTCACCCCCACCCACCCGTCAGTCTACGTTTTATGGGAGAAAGCTATGTCTAAGCTGTGAATTTGATTTTTTTTGGTATATTTATATGTTTTAAAGAAAGCTATGTCTAAGCTGTGTGAATTTGGTTCTTTTATTACACTTTCTTGATGATGAGTGAAAATGTAACGTAACACTAATTTAGATGTAGTGATATTCGTTGCGCTACACCCATTTTAAACTGAAAGCCACACGATCATTGCAAAAGTTTCTAATAATTATGCAACATTCACTAGATAATAACGAAATGTTCAAGGATTTCGCTTTGGTAAAAAAGAACAAAAAAAACTAACGTCGACAAAAACTGAAAACAACCAGAGCACAACATCATAGTGATATTTCCTTGGCAAATTTTCATGTCAAAAAATCACTAAATGTGCATCTAGTTACTTTAGAACATTGGCTAAATGTCTTCTTTTCATTTAGTCAAATACATTTACAGGTGAACAAACAAAACATGTGTATACAAGTTTAATAATTAATTGTTGATAAACGTTATAAAAATGGCCAATTATGAACGGAATATATTAATTGTGTGTCATCAGATGCTAATGGTTTTGTCTTCTCTTAACAACTCCATTGTCATTTATGAAATGATGACGAGGAAAGTCCCCTATTTTATTATAGATAAAGACACTTAATCAACCCGTGACTAAAATATTAACAAAACCAAGTTGTTATGTAGACATGTTATTTTATCTATAAATTTCGAAATATAGTTAAGTTAATTACAGTAGAACATTGGCTAAATTTCTTCTTCTCATTTGCAAGTTTTATAATCAATTGTTATTAAACTATATCTTTCATATACTTCCTAATAGCTCATTTGTTATTTATGAAATGATGAAGATAAAATTTATCTTTTTTTATTATATACAGATAGTGACAAGTTATCCAACCCATAAAGTATGAAATATAATATCAAGTTCTTCCTATGTTATTTTAGCTATGAAGGCTGAAAATTTCAAACTCTATCATTTTCACACCTTTTTTATAAGTACGTATAATATAGACTTTGTAATTTATTGATAGTAGACCGTAAATGAAAAATAATTAAGCATTCATCACTTCATATAAGATGTATCAAAATTCAAAATCGTCATTGCTTACGGCATAGACTATATAATTGATAAAATAAGTAACTGAGGATACATAATTAATCATAAGAAACGTGCACTCGTTCACCTTTCAACAATTCAAGCAACACTAGATGTTATACTAGTTGTTATAAGGTAGAACAAACTAGTTATATGAACGATAGTGATACGAACCCTGTGTGTAGAAGCATAAAAGTATTGAACTACACCTGAATCTTATAAGCTTATGGAGTCCCTTATAACTCTAACGAGACCTAATGCAATTTCATACAAAAAAGAGTTGTAACATTACCTTTTATTCTTTGTTGTAACATATCGAGCATGGTTCATTCCTAGGTTTAGAATATCGACATAAAAACAAGGTACACTATAGAGTCAAAAACATGTGCATGTTGTGTAATGGGTTAGGTCTCGAACATGGTTCATACGGGTCAACCCGGAACATTCTTTTGTCAAAATCTCTAGACCTTTATAGATAATTAGTGACTATGACTAGAAAATTGTATTTGTACATCAATAATCCAAATTTTATTAATAGAATGATGTATGAAGTTTGATGCATTAAAGCTACAGTCTGGGAGACATTTGGCCAGTTTCTGACTCGTATTGTTCTTAACCAAACTCTTTTATTTAACCAGATTTGCCCATAAGAGATATAACCTAACCAGAATCAATCCATCCATAAGTTAATTGGTCAAAATTTCCATGTATAATACTACGTATAAAGTTATTTTTTGTCAAGAGACTACCTGGAGCACAAGTCACAGCTGCAAGAGCACATAGCAACGTCTGCCAAGAGTGGTACATTTTCAATTCATCAATTGGTGCATCCTCCAAGGTGAAAAGAATCTCAACCTACAGAATTATCAATGAACAAATGTAAATGATTTTTTATCAAAGCCTAAAACACTATATTGGGTGCAACGATGTGTGCTTCGGTATATACTAGGCATAGAAAATTCAATTCGTTCCTTATGAATAAGTAGAGCCTCGCGCGTGCAGAGGTTGGGGGTCCTTCGAACAAAAAGTGTTTTGGGTCAACCACCCAAACCATTTAATTTTTTAATGAATATAGCTTATCAGGGAACGTCACCCATATGCTCGGTCACAATCTTCGACCGATGAACTAATTAACGGGTCAATTTGGTTTACGATTATAATGAGTTATTTAATGAATATAGCTTATCAGGGAACGTCAATTGGTTTGAAAGTTGCTTATAGTACGTTTAATGTTTACATCATAAATCATTTTTATTCGAAGATTTAACTTTGGGTGTAATACTATCAGGGCCGGATATAAGGGAGTGCCACATGTGCAATGGCACAGGGCCACACAAAATTAAGGGCCTCCAAAAGTTGAAAATTTTACTGTGTATGTATATGTACTAGTTCTTATTGTTGCAGATCTGTATCTGTAGTTTGTGTCGTTATCAATAAATTGTAAATTACTTATTTGTATTTGAGTCCAGGCCCAATATAATACATATACATATATTCCAAAAGTACAAAACTACACAAAATCCTCAATACTTTATTACTAGTTCGATAAATAAAACTGTTTGGTGAAGAATGGGAAATTGGCTTTTTGCAGAAATTGTGATATGAACATAATCCGATTGATTTTTGGCTCTTTTCTATCTATTATTACTCCAGGTAAACACCAAAATTTATTAACGTATACTGATTAGTTAAATTTATTTATATATATTTTTGCTTTTCAGAATAGACACTTGATTGTTTGAAGCCTTGATTGTGTTACTTATTTGTTAGTTATAGGTAGAATTGTATATTGTAGTACTAATTAGTAAATTATAATTGCTTCGATGTGTTTTAGAAATCATGCCACCAAAGACAACACACGCATCTGGTCATTTAAAGCGAATTAAAGAAAAGAATAACCGAAGAATTAAATAAAAAAGAATCCGGGACTATGCATAGATTTTTGAAAATAAAGTCAAATGTTACAAGCGAAAATATAAATGTTGATATCGACAATAATGACAGTAATACTAGTTATGATGGGAGTGCCAACGATGTTAATGTTGAAAATATGGTGACTGATAATTTTAATTATAATGATGATGCTGATGACGCTTGTAGACCGGTTTAATGTTTTTTTTATCGTTCTTACAATGTTTTAGAATGTTTTTAGCTATCATCAATAGATTTTTTTATACATTTACTTTTGATATTAAGTGGGGCCTCCATATAGTCATCGCACAGGGCCTCCGAAATTAATGAGACGGCCCTGAATACTATGATTTTGGCAATCAACCCAACCCAACATGGCCAGTTTCATCAACTAACAAAATGACCTGTTTTAACTCAAGTATGTTTCAATCCATTAATCACTATAACCAAACTAAACTTAAGTATATAGCAGACATATTCTCAAAGACTACAAGTGAGCAATCTCAAGTTTCGAAGATCAAAATAATGTTATGTACTAGTTATATATACTGAAATACTAGTCACATATGTACTAACAAGAAATGATTTCATACTGAAATCCTGGTGACAGGACAATGGCCAAATATAAACACTTTTGTAGGATAAGATTAGTGAAAACTCTTTGAATATATGTACTAACAAGAAATGATTTCATAGAATATTTGACTTTTCAAGACTTGCAAACAAGCATACAACGATACTCGGATGATCAAGATCATCGTCTACATGGCTCTTCTAAAGAGCAGATAACAAGATTATCAAGGAAATTTTAGAACACCTCAAGTCAACAATTTATTCGACTTAACTCCCTAATAACCAAATCTTCCACCAAAACAAGTCAATAGAATCCAATGTATAATGTGATCAACTTGTATCACTATTCAAGTAATGTGACCACCTTCCTGATTACTACTAATGTCTGCATTCTTAAAAAAAACATTAAAGTCTGCATTATCACAGCATTTGATGCTCCTTTTATAACATATATAGGTTTCACGGGTGCTAGTAGCTAGTTTGTCCACTTCTGCTCAATAAATGCCGAATCTCTACCAAAAAAGGCCATTATCTTAAAGGCGATTTTAAGTCCACAGAACAATTCTAACCGGCAACAAGCCTCAATGGTCTCACTAACATGAACAATGTACAGCGCTATTGGTGTTCTGATCCATTCATAAATACATTTGGCAAAGTTCAACTCTATAACAAGTTTATATTTTTACTAATTTGTTTCTACATTATATTTTTTTACCTACAGGTATATAGGTGGCTGACAACAACTCCTGGCGCATGTGTATCATTGACCCCGTTATGTTTTCAGCTACTTTCTTAAAGACCTAATTTTCATCCCATGATTTCTTAAAGAAAAGATGGTCAAGTTGGGTTGAACAAGTAAGTTTACTGATTTTCATCCCATAAATTCCCTTACTGAGGCATTTGCTCTCATACCAAAGGTTGTCTTAGAAAGATCAACAGTATGCTTGTACTTTCCATCTCGTTGCTTTGTTACTAAACAATTGAATACATTAATCAGCTGCATATCAAATGATTGGAATGCAACTTATGATGAACTAATCATAAGACAGTTTGATCTTTTTCTTATGGTTACTAACTCACACACTCATGTCCGTAATATCGTAGGTGATGATAGGATCGCTTCTGATGACTGCTAGGCTATATAGGTCTGTTCGTGACAATTTTGATCTTTACCTTGGGTTATGCGTGTGTGCTGTGACTGTTATGATATTAGTAAAATGTTGTAATCAAGTATGTACCTTTGGTATCTTTCTTGGCAGCCATCACAGGTCCACGAGACCTTTAGGTTGACTGAGTACATACAAAAGGCACTTCTCAATGACAGAACCTGAATAGTTTTCGTAGGATAAGATTAATAAATACTGCAAACATAAGTAGAATGATATATAAGATAAACCAAATGATAAATTCAAAATTGTGATTGCAAACATGTGCGTACGAGATATTGAGGTGATAACTATAATAGTGTACGACAACATTCCAAAGAGCTGATAACAAGATTATCAAAGAGATGCCCAAAACACCACTGCGTTTATGCATATGAAAACACATTAACTCGACGCAAAAATGACCATTTTACACTCTTCTCCAACTAAAAATACAACCAAACACTCGCCATAAACCCCAACTGTTATAGCCAATAAAGACATATAAACCTTAAAGTCTATAACCATTCAAGAATTGCCAGCTTTGTATTCATAATCATAAGTCAGTTTGATAGTAACTCACACACGCATCTCCGTAATATCGTAGGTGACGATAGGATGGCTTCTCATAACTGCTGAGGCCTAGGCTGTACACTCTCCTCCAACTAAAAATACAACCAAACACTAACTCTTATGAAACCAATAAATAATCATCTAACTTGTTAATCACTACTAATCTCTCAAACCATAAACAGTCTAAAAAAAACCATTATCATAACACATATAAACTGTTTATCAAACCAAATAAACACATAAATCACACTAACATAACAAAATGACACCATATTTCAGTCACGCATTTCATCAAATACCTTGTGTCCACACCTGAAGGGTTTAAAGGGTTGACTAACGAGCATTAGGTCAAAGGGACCAGTGGCGATGCGAAATGGGTATGTTGGGGACGTTTGGCACTTATTTTGAAATTAGGAATAATGGTTTATTTGGAGTATAACTTCAAGGACGAACATGTATTTTATTCTTAAGTTAGGGATGATCGCGTCCCGAAAATCGGATCGACCCGGTTAAAATCGGATCAAAACGACATTTGGAATTGTTAGAAACGTTAGACCAGGACCGGATTAAAATGGTTCGGTTCGGTCCGGTTCGGTTTCCATTCTAATCTGATCCAATCTTAAACGTATAATAGTCAAGTTTTTTGTAAGACCGAACTGAACCGGACTAGACCGATCAAGCTCAGCATTTGAGTTATTCGGGTCAACCCGAGAACCGAGCGGAATTATAATTCGGTTTTGGTTTCAGTTGAAATATAGTTTGGTTCGGTTTATTTTCAGTTTACCTAAAAAAAATTAACCGAATAATTTGAACCAATAAACCGAACAAACCAAAAACTGAACCGAAAGACACCCTTAAATATGACAACATGCAACAATGACCACATGCAATTAACCTAAAGAAACGCAAACTGTGCGTCAGTTATTGAAGTTAACAATTTTTGGTTATCTAATTGTCATGTCATTTTCAATTATAAATTGAAGAAAGATAAGTGGTATTAATTGTTCTTTTAGTATTTCGTAGCCAATAAAGATGTAATATGTGGCACTTGGCATGCAAAAATAGATAAAGTGCAAAAGCTTTTGCTCGCTGAGTAGAGTTTGATAATGTCCGGAATTTGTGTCGATTTAGGTTCATAAAAGTACTGTTAAACAAAGGATTTGCCGGTTGCACCACCACTACTTTTAGCCTGAAAACTGAGATTTGCTTGTTGTCAAGATCGCCGGAAAAATAAAATACAAAATGAGTTCCGGCAGTTGTTGGCGGCGCGTCTCAGTGCGTGACGGTGTCTATGACGGTTTGGTTAGTGGAGTTTCTGTTGGGTTTGAGTGACAAATATTATGATGGTTCGTTTGGTCAGAGTTTGGTAAAGACACGTGAGTGATGAGATCTTCAAGTTAGTCTTATTTACATGTTGAAAAAATGAAAAAAAAAAAGAACATTTTAACATAAATAAATAATGGCGTTTTCTTTGCTAATATATAAAAAAAGAATTCAATGTAATAGTAATTAACTTGAAAAGGAAAAAAAACATACTAATAAAAAATATACTTTCCGATAACACTATTGAGAAGATGATTATGCTAGCTCAAATAGGAATATTTGGATTAGCTATAGTACTATATTATAGTTAAATCAAAATTGATATAAGGATTGTGAGAAAGTAATCTCAGTAATGAGGCTGCTCGTAACGGTGTATCGGTCGATCGAAGGTGACTGAGTCGCACTCGGTCGACACTGTTGCGGTAACCGAATCGACCCGATCGGTTATATGAATTCGGTCCTCCGGACGATCTAGTTGAAAAAGAAGAAAACCAAAATGAAAATACATGTGGAAGAAGGAATGTGTTTTGACTGTGTTTTTTATTCGAAGAAGAAGATTACGTGGCACTTGGAATTTTTTTATTGTGTTTTTTATTATTATTTTTTTATTTTTTAGATTAAATTAAATTAGTTTTAATTATGTTTTAATTAGATAAATTTGTAATAAATTTTTAAATTTAATATATTGAGTTTTATTTAATTTCTTACAACATATATTAATTTAATAATTTTTAAAGTTACTTTTAGTTAATGCATTTTACTCTCTTTATCTTTAAATAAGTTTTTTTAATCATTTATTTAACAATATTTAAGTATAAATATTATTATTATGTTTTTTATTATTTAATGTAATGTTCTTTAATAAATGAATTTTTTTATTTAATGTTTTAATTTTTTAATAACAAAATTGAACGGGGAAGCGATAGCTACCATATTTCATCCCAAAGAACAACATGCTGATAACGATCGGGTAAATACACATGAATAATCGGTCGCAATTACTCAACAGATAACTAACGAACAAGTTCAGCTACACCTAAAAGACGATCTAGTAGAACATATTTGGGGTAGGCGCGATCAATATATTAGCTTTTTAATTTAATGTATTGTTTTCTTATTAAATGTAATGTTTTTTTATTAGATATGATGTTTTTTTTATTAAATGTAATGTTTTTACTTTTTGAATTATTTTTTACTAGGTCGTATCTGATCGTCTTGTTGGAGCAAATATCTCGATGTAAGTCTTTGGAGAAAGAAAAATGATATGTCAGAAAAAATGAAAGTCACATTAGGTCGTTTTACGGGTAACCTAAATGAGAGTGCTTAATTTTTATAAATAAAAGTCGGTTATATGGTGAGGTGAGAACCATATGACTCATTAGAAAAAGACAAGAAACACACTCAGTAAAGAATACTCCATTCGTCTCAAAATTATTGGTTACCGACAAAAAACACACCGCTTAAAAAAATACCACCTTTATAGTTTTCCTTCTCTTACTTTTTGCATAAAGACAGTTTTACTTATTATCAATTAATTTAAATCATTTTTAAAGTTTGTAATTATGATTTCAACTAAAAGTAATATAGTAATCTCGATCTAAACTTCCTGCCTATTTTTAAAAGTGAACAATTAATTTGGGACAACTTGAAAAGAAAAGATTGAACTATAATTTTGGGATGCAGGTAGTATTATTTTGAATTACGAGTCGAGGACCAACGGTAAAAAAAATATTAAAATTACAAAAAACGCATGGATAAAAGTGAAATAAAAAAAGATAAGGGGTTAATGTAACAACAATTACATATAACAGGGGCAAAAACTGGCGTTATATGGGGAATTAAATCCGCAATGTGCCCAAAGTTTAGGGACCAACTCTGTAACAAAGTTACATTACTAGAGTTTAAACTGAACCAAACAACCCCTTATAATGAAATCTGTTAAAAAAAAAAAAAAAACACAATCCCCTTATAATGAAATCTGTCCAAAGATATATCTCCGTCTTCACAAAAACACAGTGAAAAAAAAACACAGTAACCTTTGAACTAATATTTCATTTAATTTTAATTGAATTGTTAGAGAGTAAGGGCAAAGGTCTAGTGGTGGTTCAAAGTCAGGAATCTTCGCAGGTTTATCGGGGGAAATGGAAATGAATTGGTATATCTATCTACCTATCCATTCATTTTCATTTCCCCCAATTTTTTTTATTTAATAATTAACTAGTGTGTGATTGTGATTTGATGTAAGATTTGTACATAAATAATGTGATTCTCATTAATTTATTGATTCATATTAGTTAGTTCGTTGTTTGTGATTGTAATTTCACTCACATTCTAGTTTCTCCGCCCCGTTGTTACGGTTAGGGCGTTTTTGTTTCCTAAACGTTTCAAAATAAGCCCACAAGTCTCAAATTAACTTTTTGGAAATATAATTTTGTAAGATTTTTGTGGATGTAGCATTCTTCATTTACGTTACGCACTAATATAGAGTTAATCTATCGTCGCCTACCTTGTAGTGAGTATTCAGTAGGGTGTTTTTTTATGACTTATTTGATATTGGGCTTGTGTTTCATAAGCTCACTTTTGTGTTTTATTTTGAAACTTTTCGGCTTATATAAGCTTTTTATATTATAAGAAACTTATATAAGCCGAAAAGATTAAAACTGCCCAAAGTTTAGGGACCAACTCTGTAACAAAGTTACTTACTTTACTAGACAGTGAACCGTGAACAGAAGTATAATTCATTTAATTATTAATTGTTAGGGCAAAGGTATAGTGGCATTTCAAAGTCACGGACAATGCATCATCTGCCCCGAACAAGATTTCTTCCATGCTTTGAGTCAGGATGAATCTAATGAGGTTTATCGGATCCGGTTCCAGTCTCGCTTCCGAAGCTCTCACATGTATTTATTTATATCTCATAATTTTCATTTTCCCCAATTTTTTTTATTAATAATAGTTAACTAGTGTGATTTTGATTTGATGTAAGATTTGTAATTAGTTACATTGTTGTTCTTCGCCCGTTCTAAGCTTTTTCGAGTAGTCATATTGCAATATTACGCGAAATATAGAGTTTAAGTCTTAGTTAAGGTTTTGTCTTGTTATTTGGAATTAGGTTTGTGCGAATGTTGACTATATATATTGTATAATTAACTCAGAGCTGTCGTGTAAACACTAAATATTGAAACGTAACCATCACCAGATGGCCTGCTGCTAAATTGCTTGGCTTTTAAACAAGACGTCAAGGGTTTAATGTTTAAACATTGGCTAGGTGTGTACATTTGGGGGTTGCCAAGGAAAGGGTCCAAAATGGTCCCGGATTAACCCGGTGAGGCCACGTACATGAAAGTAAAAAGGCTCGCCCTCCCCGGGTAACCCGAACAGGGAAAACTACATCCGTTAAATTTTGAAATGTGGAACACTTAAAGGGAGGTTGTAAGAGCGGATGTTTAAAGAACGGACAACGGTTATTTGATGAAACTTGAGGTCATTGTTACTTTATGGCTATATGCATATTTAGGATTTTTATAGCGTATGTATGGATTTGTGTATGATGTCTAGGTTTGTCGATTTGAAGTAGCAATTGTCCAATATCATGTGTGAATATATAGTAGAAGTTTGAGTTGGCTTGGACTCTATGTTGAACTATGCTCGCAATTTGCTATCGATAAGGGTTCACTCAATGTAATCACATTTATTAGATCTTGAACGATGGAGCAGTTGAATTGTTGTTTGTAATAGATTGCTCTGTACGTCCTCCATAGTATTATTCTTCGTGTTATATATGTTGCATTATGTTTTGGGTTGTTTCACTTGTAGTGATCTAACTTGTATGTACATGACTTATTTTGCAGAGCTCGAGACGAAACGAGTTCTTCTTGATATGTTTAAGAAGAAGCAACAAAAGAGTGCTGATGGTGAAGTTTCTACAAGAAGGTATTGACAGTGAGTATTTGTTTTGCTATTATATAATATTTTGATAGTTTAGTATATAAGACCATGTTTATCAATGATCTGAACCAACTGGTTGTGGTACATACAGGAATAAAATAATTATATTTCATTGAAAGTACACAAGTAAATCAAGGATATGTTCCAACCGGTTGTGACCAAGTTCGCACAGTGACTTTGAGAATTGACATCCAACCTTGCCATGTCACTGAAAACCAATCAAATACCTTTATTTTATTATATTTTAACTTAATATATTTCTCTCTCCACTCAATTATATTATATTCATTTTCATCTCAGAATTCATGTACTACAACCGGTTGCTTCAAATCGTTAATAAACATAGTCTAATATGATGACTTTATAAATTGGTGTCATATTATCGATACCACCGTTGTACCCAAACAATACAACATTTGACTTGACATATAGTCTAATGAAAACATTTGGCTATGAATCGACAATCTTAAATGATTCTTACTAATGCCAACATAAAGAGAACTTGTAGGCGAAAATCAAACTAACAATTATCAAGTAATGCAGGCCTGGTATTACAAAGTTTGGTGGGGTGACTGGGTGAGTGTTTTTTTGTACAATGAAAAAGAGCAGTTGCGAGAAATATTATCGAATATAAGGTAAATATGCAGAGCAGATGATAAGTTTTTAAGAGCCTATATGCTAATCCCTTGAAACCTTATGCGAAACAAACAAAAAATGAACATGTGATCTGTACTCTATTCAAAAGCTATAAACGGTAACTTTATTATAGTGCTCACCGTAGTTCTCTTGTTCATAGAAGAGTTTGTGTCTTTAGTTTCTCACTGTCCTATGTAATTTTGTCTTATCAGAAACCTGAGGATGGTTCCATCAGCCATAAAGTCCACAGGTTGGCGAAGTACTGTTTTTTGAAAGGTAACCATGTTCATATTTTCTGCAGTTGCTTTTGTGTTTTACTTGCATTGTATCCAGGCCCAGATTACAATCTAAAAATGCCTAAATCTAAAGAGTTCCTTTTTTTTTAATATAAAGTTTTATTTTTGTCGATTTATGTTTAGCTGCTTAAATTTGGCTCTTCTATTGGGGTCTTAGGAATTTGTATTTAACGTGATGGTCTGTTGGTGGAGAAACAATTGGATCTTTTGCTGAATGCTGATGAGAAGAGATGCTATGTGGGTTTGTTTAAGAGAAAATAGTGTTATTGATGACGCCACTTGTGTAGAGAAGGTAGTCAAGGTACCGACCTCCTAAAAATGTTGCATTTATTTACTTCTTCTGTTGTTCTGTTATATCTAGGTACCAACCTCGTGCAAATGGTGAAAGACTCGTGTGTATTTTTTGTGGTGGTTGTTATCTATCAGTGTAGTTGGGCCCGCCTTTTGTTTCTTTTTCTTAAAATAAGACATACTGTCAGTTTTTTTGGCCAAGTTGTTTAAAGCATACTTTCATTATGCTACTTTTCTGATATTTGAACGATCACACGCATCTACCATTTTTAATTTACATGTTTGAGTTCAGTTGTTTGATAGTATACTTTGTCTCTTTGTTTCAGTATCAAATGATTTGACCGATCTTTCTCTTAACCTTCTGTAGATGAACTATGAAGACTTTTGCCACATTGCCTCTGTCTGTACAGAACAGATAGGCCCCAAAGAAATTTAGAATTGCCAATATGCCCTTCTATCTTTACGTAATGCGCACGGTGAGTGTTCCTCTACATCTACTGTTCAATTTTCGATATCTAGTGATTCTGAAAGTTTCTTTATGTTCAGGTTTCTCTTTACTCAAGCCAGAATTGATATGAGTGAGCTTGATGATGAATCTGATGGTTTTCTTCAACATCATATATGTGCATCGTTATCTAAGTGTTGATTTGTATTAAGTACTCTGTAATTTATGCTGTTGTTTTGATGGAACATAAATTGACTATTCGAAATCTTTTTTTACTTCTTTTTCTGCAGCAAATGAAAACTTGTATTCTAGGTCTTATACCCAATTTGGCATAACTACGTGATATGCCTACACAGTTTGTTTGCCGCATCGCTTCTCTGAAATTCTTCTTCTATTGTGATCCTAATAGACGAGGTTTGTTTTTCGCTATTCAATTTATTTCTATGGTTCCACTTTGTGGATAAGTCTTATATTTTGTTCACGCATTTAATTTTGCTTCACCTTTGCTAGTTCTCTGTTTAATTCGGTGTTTTTGTACATTCCTCACAATGCATCTCTTTTATCAGTCGTTTATAGATCTTCCATAAGTTGATAGTCATTACAATGCCTCTTGCATGCATTGTCAAATGGGATAATGATCTTTGATTTATGGCTTCTTAAAGTTTAAAGTTTTAATGGTAATTACTAATTACAGGGAAGGCGTGCATAAAGAAGGTGTTGCTTCTTCAGGAACTCATGGAACTAGATCAGGTACTATGTCAGCTATACACATCTGTTAGTATTAGCCGTATACATCACATATAACTCTTTTTTGAGTTCTAAAATACAAGCCCTTTTAAACATGTACTAGTAAGATATGCAAAGGCATTTGTCCGTGAGCCTTCCCTTATCTTTAATCAATTCCCACAGGTTGTGTTAATCAATTCCCACAGGTTGAGTTCTAAAATACAAGCCCTTTTAACTTAAGTAGAAATGTTTATTAGTTAAAGTTAATGTGTTACACTGTCACTTAGTTGCTTACGTTTGTACATTATTATCTTTATAGGAAAGTGAAGAAGTTACAGACATTGAACAAGCTGAAAACTGGTTTTCCTTGACATCTGCACAGCGTATATGTGGTGAGCATTAATAATCTGTAACTTCAGTGCCTGTCATATATACTTTTTCTCATACAATTACTGTATTCTGGATCTCTGGATCTGGGACTTGTTGTATTGTGGCAGTATAAACTAAGCTACTCAAAATTGTGTACAGATGTGTTCCTTGCACTTGATAAAGATATGAATGGTACTCTGAGCAATCAGGAACTTCGAGAATATGCAGATGGGACACTCACAGATATATTTTTTGATAGGGGTAAGAACAGCCTAATAGACTCCATGTTATTTTAGTTCTTGAGTTGCTTAGAATTGAACTTTTTTACTTGAATTGTAAATTTTATGTTGAAATTTAACCAAATTTATTTTTGTTATTTGTAAAAAACTATATTTCAATATAAACTCGATATACATAAAATTTTCAACAATTTTTAAGTGGCAAACTCTTACTGATTGTCAATTTCAATTTCTAATTTATATTCCTTTATATGTACCACCTAAAAAGTCCTAATATTTTCTTGTAGAATTGCGTATTTATAGTTTATCCAATGCATGATCCGTCTGCAATGTCTTACTCTTTGTTAATGTCCAATTATATATCTAAAATCCGTTTATGACAATATGATTTTAATTTTCTCAAATAATATCTTAATAGCTTTTGATGAGCATTTGCGTCGTGGCAAATCTGGAAATGCTAATGCTCGGGAGATGGACTTTGAGAGTTTCCTCGACTTTGTCCTAGCGCTAGAGAACAAACATAGTCGAGAGGGTATAACATATCTCTTCAAATGTCTAGATCTTAACGGAAGGGGTTTTCTCATTTAACACTCTTGGGGAGCATTTAAAGTTGAAATGTTGCCTGATATACCCTTCCTAAATTAATGAAATCTCTACTTTTCCTACTTGTGGTACATGAGTTGTCTCCACAAGCCTCAACTATGAGATACATATGACCTAAAAGACGACACTTTCAAGTAGAGGTTGAAAAGGGGCTGATCAGATGGGCTGGGGAACATCTCAAAGGGATTTGGGTGTTAATGGGTACTTTCTTGAATGGGCCGTATGGGTTGGGTCGGACCTACTAAAGATAAAACATAACCCAGATGGACCATATATAATTATATATATAAGTAGATGGGTCAAAAAGCATATGCTAGATATAGACTTTTCAAATGAGCTCAAGTAAAATGTGGGAAGCTTCTAATTGTGCTGTTTTTGCTTATATCCAATACAGAGATGCGCAACAAAAGTGGATCCAGGGTGTAAACTATGAATTATGCATAGAGGATGTCCGAGACGAAATCTGGGATATGGTGAAGCCAGCTGATCCTATTAAGGATCACACTTTCAGATTTGCTATCTGCCAACAGGGTCAAACAGTTGCAAGTATGCTTATAGATGTAGGCGGTTTCTGGGCCCATGACAACAGAGAAAACCTTCTACAAGAAGAGGAAGAACCAGAAGAAGAATAAGCCATGTGGCATATATGTTTTTGTAACATTAACCAAGCATGTTAAACCTCTCAGAACTGCTTTTTAAGAACATTGTGTATTCTATGTAAAGGTAGACGATAACTTGTAATGCTTAATGATTTCACCTACTTCTGCGAGTCAGAAGCTGAGCTACAATTTACTTTAGTATCTCTGGGATTTCAAACTGATTATTAAAATGTACAATGTAATTCATGTGCAAATTGCTGTCATTTGTCCAGACTCGTATGTGATTTTATATTCTGAGTGAGTGAGGTGTTGTCCAAAGAGCCAGACCAGTTGAGGCTGATACTGATTGCATGTAGCTAGGTTTAGACTGGTAGTGATCTGTTAGGAAGGCCGTGTTGCTAGTATCAAGGATGCTCTTCAATAAATTTAGGGCTAGTTCTTTGTCGTAATATAAATGTATGGCACCACAGCAAGCATTGAACAGCCTGTGGTATTTAAATATATGAGTGTTATGGTACATAGTGATGAGATATTTTGCATCTAGAGAGCAGCCGGTACGGATGCCTAAAGGATGAGTTTAGTACAGTTCTTGTTAACTGTCTTTTTTAAAAATTTCCTCGATAGAAAATGAGCTTTTCTACCGAAGGACTTCTAGCTGAGGCAAGTACTGTGATATCCTTTGGTTTGTCTCTTCTAAATTCCAAATTGCAAGGATTACTACATATCTCTGTGAAGAGGGAGCTAAACTTTCTTTTTGTATAAATCAATACCTCCATATGCTAAAACAACCATAAAGTGAACGCGCTAATCTCCTGAAAAGGGAGGTAGTCTGTGTGCCGGTGGATTCATAAATAGTTTGAATAATTATCCTATGCTAATAGACTAAATAGTTCTATAATGGCCGAAACTCGAGGCCACATACAATGAGACCAGACATAGTTCCTTCAAGACTTGTAAATCTAATATTCATAGAAAGAGAGTCATCCTTGAATTCATGAGCTGAGTTAAATTTCCATAGTTGAATCTCCATCCATCCATCTTCCCTTTGTTTTGGAACCCGACTAATACCATGTATATTCGTTGGCTCCGGGGTTATAAAATAGAGAAATTCGGCCTCTTTGTTTTCTTGGTGGAGTACATCTCTTACTTTCACCGGACAATGCATTCCTTGGCAGTTTTCTGAAACCTTGAACAGTAGGTAGCACACGTATTCTGTGTCATCCGACAGCATTTGACTTTTGATGGTACAGTTGATATAAAATACTTGGTGCTGCAAAAGCTCAAACACCTCTTGAAATCTGCATTTACGATAAAGTATATGATTACATTATGTAATTTACGTACTTCTTAAGAGCACAAACTAAACCCAGGAAGTAAAACTTCTGTCAACATTAGAAACAAAAGCATAAAGAACAGAAACCTGGACTGGGCTGGTGGTTTTGAAGTATAAGTATCCACATCAGAAAATTTGTATAAGGCCGCCTTTGCTGAAAGCATAAGAAGTTTCTTTCCTTTGATTTCACCCAACCAGAACAACTCGTCATAGTTTTTGCATACCTTGAATATTTCTTCAAAGTTAGTTGGCAATTGTTGCACTTGATCCACATTGAAGTCTGACCTCAAGTCTTGTTGGACTTCGTTCAGCTTTTCAATCTCATGTTTCACCTGTACAATTTTTGATATGCAGCTTATAACATGAAATGTTTTGTTACCGTGCATTGATGTTCCCTTTATACAGATTAAACAAAAGATCATAGAAATAGAATGGAATTAAGGTATATTTTCAAACTTACTTTGTCAATGGGTCGAAATTCAAGGCCTTCTACATAAACTGCAGCATCTCCACAAGAGCACAATGAAAAGCTCTCAAGTAGAAACTCAAAAATGACATCCTCATTCTGATTCGAGAAACGATGCAACTCAATCATCATCCACTGCTCATCTCGCCAAGTTGCGAAATATGCATGCAGACTTTTGTGTCCCTTTCTATACTTTAGGTTAACATACACCGGTTTAGTTGACAAGTTTCTTGAATCACAAATTTTGAAGAGTAAATACACCCCATAAAGAACATTAGGAGATAAAAATTGAGCTTTTGTCTTGATTTCGATGTACAAGTTGGAAATATCTAATATCTCCACTACTTTCTCAAACCTGCACACATTTTAAATATCCTGAATCAGTTCTTAATTTTATGGAACAAGAGTTGAAATCTATATTAATCTCTATCTAAGTAAAGCTGAGAATATGCACTATCATGATGCTAACAAAATTTATAATTCACGACCATGAGAACAGAGGACCCAAAAAAACAAGGGCATTCCTCGACTAGATTATTAGAAAGTTTATATATTGAGTATTAAAATCTATTTTGTCATATTGATATGTATGCATGCATGAAAAATCTTGTTATTAACTTGATGAAATGAGGTCTCAAGTGTAAAAGCGCAAAAGATGGACTAATCCTATGTTGATTAGCGCAAGACGATTAGCGAGATTAGCAGTTCTAGCATAACAGAGTCAAAAGGGATTCAAATACGTTTTGTGTAAGTGCAGGCAGTCATTGTGTAAGCAAGTGTATTACACGCGCAAAATGTGAACTTACTAAAAGGGTTCCTAAGTTTGAACATCATAATTATAATAATATATTGCAACCTAAACAACTTGTCATGCATTAAATGGTGGAGAGGTAGAGTGGATAACCTTGATTCGGGAAGAGATTTCAACTCATGCGGACAACTACCTATGTAAGAAAACATTGTCGCGGACACCATTTCATTTCTTTCTCTATCACCATCGAATGACAATAACTGTTATCCACACAAACAAACAAAAAATTAGACTTAATGTTATGATGTGTAATATAAATATATGTGTGATTACGAACTATCCGTGAAAAGGTCAAAGATGCATAGAACACCGGAAATACAGCATAACCGAGATATGAAATGAACTATTTACCAATTTGTCTTGTTGAAGGAGGATTCCCTTTGAAAATATGTTGTAAAGTTCCTTCTTCATTTTGGTAGAATATATTTCTGGGCACTTTGACATCTGGATTATTTCTTTATAGTCTTTAGGCAATTTGGGCTCCCATATCTCATAATCCTCCTGTATATACATTGATCAATTAATATATATGAATTAAAAGTTGGTCAGTTTTGTAAAAATATAGAAATTTACCTGTAATTCCAATGCTTTCTTCAGCTCTATGACCACTTCTTGAGCTGTTGGCCGTCTTTCCCTCCTGTGATGTAAGCATCGAAGGGCGATCCTTGTGAATGTAGTATATGACTCTGGCACAATTTGTTCTTTGATACCCTCAAACACCAACTTATCAAGTTTTTCAAGATAATAGTATTGTTTAGCCAAAAAGGGTAAATAAAGATACTCATTGTCTAGTTCAATAGACGATAGTTTCCCACACAATAAGTCAAACAAAACAGCACCCAGCGAGAATATATCAGATTCTTGGGTTAGGAAACCTGATTTTGAGTATAACGGGTCACGATAACCGATTGTTCCTGCAACATTGTCGATGACAAAGGCTGCATCCGGATTTGTTGGACACACTAAGGAAAGCCCAAAATCAGTAATTTTTGCTTTCCAATCATCAAACAGTAGAATGTTGCTGCTGTTGATGTCCCTATGTATCACCATTTCTGAACTTGAAATAGTTCCATGAAGGAACTCCAACCCAATTGCAATATCAATGCATATTTTAAGCCGCATCACCCACGTAAGACTATCATTGCTCAAGTACCTATCAAGACTTCCTCTCGATGCATACTCATAAACAATAACCATCTCACCTTCTTCATCAGAGTAGCCTAAAATACCGATGATATTTTCATGTTTGTACTCCATAAGGATTTTAAGCTCTGTCATGAATTCAGCTTCTTCCTGAGCAGACTTCCTATCCAACCGCTTTGCAGCAATGATGTTCTGTCCATGAGTATGACCTTTGTATACCTTCCCAAACTCTCCATGTCCAATGATATTGTCTTGACTAAAGCTTTGCGTCGCCAACTTTATGTCTTCAAGTGAGAGTTTGAGGTTGTCCTTGTGGTTCTCCTGTGAATCATCAGACAGTCGATTTGATAAGTATGAAAAAATGAGGCAAAATGCATTTCAGTACCCCTCAATGTGGCAAGTGATATGATCCTGGCAGTTACTAGCCATATTAGTTAAATAATTAGTTTATTTAGTTTCCTATTATTGCATTTTCTTAATGAATAAGTTAAGTATTAGCTATCTCTATTATATATACAGGGGAATAGGCTGTAATATGTATGCAGAAAATATGATGTTTATTACGGTTTCTTAGTTAATTGGGAGAGCTTATTCGACCTCTCAACGTCGATTACTCTATCTTTATTGTTCTCTATCATCCTAATCAATCCGGTTCACATCATCAGCAAGGTGTGGAGAAGAATACGATGCCTATTGGATCGACGAAAAGGGAATTTGTGAAGTTAACTTTTTACGCTCATGTAATTTTGTACTTGCTTAGTTGGTTCGATCTAATAGAGTAATTTAATGGACATCAAAACTAGAGATCGCGTGTGTCACTAGATTAAACAAAGGTAACGTTCAATATGAAAAAATAGTAGTAATAATAAGGATCCTGTCTGTAGTTTCACATATTTATTACATATACATCTGCCTAGCTAATTTACTCAAAAATATATCTTGAAAGCATTGACTTACCTGGCAGGATAACGCTTTTTCAAGTTCGTTGATGACAACTTCTATTGATGGACGTTCAGCTTGAGTCACTGCTAGACATCGAAATGCGATTTTTGAAAATGTGTCCAAAGACTCTTCATTGGGTCCTTTACTTAGAGAAAAGACACGTTCATCTGTTTCTTCCTTGATCTTGTGATCAACAATTTCCCGTAGTGTTCCCTTCTCAAAATGATGTCGTGCAATAGGTGCGATACCCTTCTCATTCACCTTGGTGTATATAGGATCATAGGCCAACCTCCCAGTCAAGATTTCAAATAACACAACTCCAAAGGAGTAAATGTCTGATTTTTTATTTAATCTTCCAGACTCCTCATATTCTGGATCCAGATACATATCTGTACCTGCAATCGTATTGGTGTTAAGAGTACTGGCATCTTGATCTGCTGGGTGGAATTTGGAGAGCCCGAAATCAGCAATCTTCGCCGACCAATTTTCGCCCAATAGAATATTTGCACTCTTGATGTCTCGGTGTATTATTCTTTGTTTGTCTTGATCTGTGTTGGTGTGAATGTAATTCAAGCCATGTGCGATATCAAGACATATTTTCAAGCGTTGCATCCAAGTAAGATTAGTCATTTTATCACTGTTTCCCATATAACCCTCAAGACTACCTCTAGAAGCAAGCTCGTAGACAAGGATCATGTGATCACGATCTTCATCACAAAAACCAAGAAGAGAGACTATATTCTCATGTTTACAGCTAGTCAGAATTTCAATTTCTGCAATGAACCCTTGCTCTCCTTCTCTATTGTTAATGCGTTTTATGGCTACGGTACTGCGTTTCTTCGGATGTTCACTTTTTTTTTTGGGTAACCACCGCCACACAGACTCAAACCGGGTAAAGCCTTCCCTTTTCAGGAGGTGGTTACTGCTATCAAAATGTTTGAGTTCTGCCTTGTATACCATACCATAGCCGCCTGACCCAATTAGATATTTGTCGGCAAACTTCTCTGTTGCCATCTCGATATGTTTAAGTCCGATCTTCAAGTGTTCCAAGTTCTTCCACTGCAACATTGTGGACATTCAAAATACAAATTGTGATGTTTAGAAAAAAGTGATACAACAATACTTTATTCTCAGCAGATAGATTACATTAGCTTCTGATATGTGACTAGTGTGAAGGTCGATGGTAGTTGGTGTTCTGATTCCTGATTTTTGGGTGTTGATTGATTGGTGCGGAAATATATCTAGAGATTTGGTTTTGCTTTATATCCACTTATCAATAACATTTGGTAACGGTCGTTTATCATTTTAGAGTGTCAGGGTTATGTAACAGGGATCAAATGTCATACGAAAAAGGCCCCTAACCACGTAGACCATTTGTATAATTTACTTTATTGTTAATTGATTAGGATGACCATCTTCAAACTAGAAGTATAAAGAAGTAAATTACCCTGAGGTGATAGGATGATCGACTGTTAACTGCATTCCTTTGAAGTTCCTAGAATAATATTTGCAAATGAATAGGACATTAGTAGATAAATATACACCAACAGTTATTATCACATAAGATGATAAGCAAGTTAATTTCCTTACCGGATTTTCGTACATGATATGAAGTTTTACGGCTTTCTCAAGTCCTTTCACAACCTGATCTATATGTGGACGATCTGCTCTTTCCACTTTTATGCAACAATGTGCTGTTTCCGAGAAAATTTTTAATGATTCTCGGTCCATCTGCTTCCGTAAATGTGGATCGATCATATCATCCAAATGAGATTTAGCCAGCTGACTTAATAACCCCACTCCCAGCTCATCTTCATCTTCATCTACTGCGCTCCTTCCGCACAACACTTCGAATAATACAACACCAAACGAATACACATCTGACTTGTGAGTCACACCTCCAGTCTTTTTATATTTTGGGTCCAGGTATGCATTTTGGACAACATCACGTGTAAGAAGAAGATGTTGCCTCCGAGCTACAGTGTTTTTCAATGAAAGTTCGAAACCCGATAACTTGGGTTCCCATTTGTCATCTAGTAAAATATTCGAGCTGCTGATGTTGCAATGTATGACACTAAAATCTCGTCTAGGATCATAATGGAGGTAACTCAATGCATTCGCAACACCAACGCATATCCTTAACCTTTGCATCCATGTGAGTGTCTTGTCACCTAGATATTTGGCAAGACTTTCGTTGGCCTCCTTCTTGTATATGATAATCTTATTGACCTCATCTTCATAAAACCCAATAAGAGACACTAGATTCTTGTGTTGGAGACTAGAAAGCATCGAAATCTCTGTCCAAAACTTTTTGCTCTCATCTTCTATAAAATCCGTATAGTACCTTTTTACAATAATATCGATGCATTGATGGGAATGCAAGATACGGCCTTTGTAAATTGTTCCAAGCCTAAACGTTGATCTTATGATATTTTCTTGAGCAAAATTGTTGGTTGCTGATTCTAGATCTTTCCAGCTGATTTTTAAGTGCGAAAAATCTTTGAGGAAAGACTTTGTCTCTTTGTTGACATTGGACTCAACGTGTGGAGATATGAAGGTCAAGGGTCCCTATATGTAACAAGTGGCATGTAATTAAGACTCCTAAAAAAACATTTGTATCCCCTCATATTTGTACCGCTTTTTTTTCCAGTTTTGTAATTTTGTTTTGTTGTAAATGTGTAAAACAAAAAATACATAAAAAAATAAAATTTCACCAAGTCAAAAACTGTCGGAAAAAACAAAACGAACAAACATATAAAGAATTATGTTGTAATGGAGAAACAAACAAAATAAAAGGTAATGAACATTGGTACTTTCTGTGGACACGTACCAAACAAGACAAGTTTAGATATGGAGGCCATTTTTCTACAATTTCAATGACTTACAACAATATGAAATAATTACCTCGTCATCCGCAACTTCAACTTCGGCCGCAACAATTGAGTGTTCCTATGATATCATAAATACACGTACTAATTATTAAATACTTTTACTTGTGTTAATACTAATATTACAGTATAAAAGAAAGATGAATGAGAAAAAAACGTCTTACAAGATTTTGACATTTCATTTGAAGTTTCAACGCGCTCTCGAGTCTTATGAGAATCTCATCAATATTCGGACGTTGTGATCGTTCTTCATTTAAGCAATCATACGCTAATTCTGCAAAGACATTGAATGATTGTGGATCCATTTGTTTCCATAGAACTGGATCAATTATTTCATCTAGTATTTTCTTTTTATAATGAAAAATAGCCAGTGAAGCCAAATACTTATTATCAGGATGCTCACTTATTGATGGCCTACCACACAGTAGCTCAAACATTACTATCCCAAAGGAGTATATGTCTGACATGTGGCTCACTCTTTTAGTCTCAAGATATGTTGGGTCTCCATACCCTTTCACATACCTAAGTCTATTAGTATGAAATGAATGGTGCCTTTGAGATGCTTTAATCTTCATGGAACCTTCAAAATCACATAACTTGGGTTCCCATTCATCATTTAATAGAACTCTGCCACTGCTAATCAACCGGTGTATTACGCTAAAATCACGTGGCTCGTCATAATGAATATAGCTCAATGCATGTGCAAGACCGACACAGATCTCCAATCTTCGCACCCATGTCAACAACATCGGGTCATGGAGATATTTTAGGAGCATTCCCCTGGTCTCACGCTTAATAATGATGACATTCTCATCATTCTCATCACAAAACCCAACAAGAGAAACTATATTTTTATGCTTGAGACTCGAAAGCATTGAAATCTCCATCCAAAACAGCTGTTCTCGATCATTCCTTTCTTTATGAAACCTCTTAGCAGAGATATCAATCAACTCACCCGACCACAAGAGCTGTCCCTTGTATTCATTTGCAGTTACACTTGTCAGGATGACATTTTGTTCATCGAAGTTATTGGTGGCAGATAGGATACTTTGAAGGGGGAGTTTGAGGTGAGCAAATTGGTTGCTGGGCGAAGACAGGATCTGTTAATCAAGTAAAAATGTGAGTGAGAAAATAGGGAGAATAATAAAGCCTACAGAGTGTTTGATAAAATTCCCGAACAATATCTAAAACATTTTAGGTGTAATTTTGCATAATCTATGTTTTCAAAAAGATGCCTACAAAGTGTTTGATAAAATTCCTGAACCTTTTCTAGGTCATGTCGTGCTATTCCTTTTGGTTTCAATGTAATATTGAGTGCAAAACTGTATACATAATAACTTTTGTAGTTATCATGTGCGTGGATGATAAATAAAGTAAAATGCTTTTAGAGTTTAGGAAGTGCATGGTCTTATTAAGTTGAAATGTTTTGGTTCTTCATGTTGTGTTAATTATACGCTAGGTTTCGACATTACCTGAAAAGTGATGTTATTAAAGCATTTGAGCCATTGTAAATGCTTAGTTGTGAGTTTTCCATTTGTTTGTAATACTAACTCAAAAATAGCGTTATCGTTAGCCTGTGAGTTGGTTGTTAACTGTGTCATAGTGCATAATCTCACAGACGATATACTATTGACACTAAGCAATTATAATTATATTCTATATGTTGATCCCATATAAGTGGTATATACTTAAGTTATGTCCATCTATAGACTCATAGGCCACACTGTCTTATGACAGATTGATGAATCTGTAAAGCAGAAACTTGAATATGAAACTGTTGAGGAAGATCAAGAGGTTGTATGAGTTCGAGTTCTATGGAACTCATTTATGAATCATTTTCTCCTTGACCATCTTTATCTTGTAGCGAAATATCAAATTTGTCGATTTTGAGTAATCTTTCTATAGACTTTTTTGAAATAAAACGATGCTGCATTCATTCCAGTTCTAATATACTACTCGTTCTTGTTTCAGGCACAAAATGATTTTTCCAATGTGCATGGGAAGGGGACTCATAATACCAAGAAATAATTGAAGAACTATATATGGAAAGCCTTAAAAAGTGGCAAGGTAATGTTTCAAAAAAGATCAAGAATCCCGAAAACTCAACTGATAACTGCTTGTTCAATTAGTAAAGGACTAAAAGCTGAATTTAGAAGTTATAACCCATTTGAACCGTTGCATTTTTCAACTCTGAAAGCAGATCAGCAATCCCAAAAGGTTGTTACTTGTTACCCATTGCTTGCATACAATATTGATAAGGAGTTCGGTTGAGTGTTGAGTTACATTAGTTCGTTGAGTTCTGAAACTAATTCGTGTCTTATATTTTCCATTTGTGTCTCTATTAGGGGGAATAAAGAGGCCAAGGGATCATATTAAATAAGTATACTGTCAAAACTGAAGGCTAAGATAATTAAGGCCAAAAGGATTATTATGGGTAATATTGAGAAGGTAGTTGTTTCATTTTCGTGATGTTGGTTTATTGGCCATCATTTCGCTACCTTTTTCGTCCTTTTAACATGTCGGTTTTTGGTGTTTCATGGTCCTTATGAGATATTGATGTTGCTTATATTGGCTGAGGTTACTAGGTATGAGGTGTTTAATCTTTTACATTAACTTCAGTGTGTGTCTAAGAAAAACTGATAGAAAAAGGATATAGAAAGTTTTATTCACTAATTGACCTTTCTTATGAGCTACAGTATTAGTTTTTTTTATCACCACATAGAAACAAATCATAACCTGGACCGACAGATTTACAAGTAACTGAGTTGAACCCGTATAAGGAAGTTCTCTTCCAGTCAGCGTCATAACTCATAAGTCTGTTAATATTTATGGTTACTTTCAGAGACCCTAAAAGGTTAAGTTTTAAGGTTAAAGAGAAAAAATAAAGGGGATGGACAACTCAAAATCTCGATTGGGTGGTCATAGTTCACTATTATTTGTACACATCATCGCATACTTTTACTATACCACTTTTCATTTTTTTCAATGTTTTGAAACCCGGTTCGGCTAGACTGGTTCAACAGGTCGACCCAGTCCCGCTTAGATAACGGGTCAAAAGAGACCGTTTTTAAGAATTCAAAACCCAGTGTTACCTGCTCGGTTTTACCCGTTTCTAGAATTCCAATTAAATCTTTTATATCTGTTCCACATTGCTTTTTATAAGTTTTTAAGGCTTTAAAAGCTGTTTGGACAGGTTTTTATGCTGTTTTAAACACTTTCTATACGCTATTTGGACAGCAGAAAAATCAGCATTTTGGACAAAATATAATAACAGATTTTATATGTTGTTTGGACATAGCCTTTACATGGCTGTTTCAAAACAAGGTTTTGCAGGAATGACATGCTCTTTATTTGGAAATCATTTACATATTTTGTATGTCGTTCCAACAAAGTGTTTTACAACAACCATTTTTTTTTGCAGCAAGTACATGTTTGTATGCAGTTTTTATTACTACGATTCCCAATTAAATACCTTTAAAGGTTTGTATGTTGGGCATTCAGAGCAGTCACATTCTCTTTGGACTTCAGTAAGTTGGATGTTCGGATAGGTATATACGCCTTAATCTTAGAATAGTTCCTAAGAGTTAAAACTCTAGATGAGACTATAAGTATGTTAAACAGAGAATGAGCATGATATTATATGCAAGTCGAATTCGCTAACTATGAAACTGATTAGAGGCTACTAAAGTACTAGGAGTCTTTTTTGTTCTCGGGTCATACAAAGTTGACTTTCTCTTTTATAGTATCACTTTGCAAGGTTCATGTTGATGAGGACTAGAATTAAAAATCATTTTCCAAAATCAGTGTGCCATTTCAACTGATACTCAAGTTCAGTAACTGACTGGATGAAATACTGATAAACTCGTAATATTGGGGTAATATTTTTTAACCGGATTCACTATATCTCGATCATTATCTTAACGAAATTTGATTCTATCATCATATTAGGTTCATTTTTTCAGGTACTCGCATATTTCTGTCACATTGTAGCTGGTGTTGTTGCATTGGAAATACTCGTATTAAGACCGAAAGTAAAGCCAATGGAAAATGTATGATCTCTTGTCTGCTCATGCTCATTTAACCATGAACAATGGTATCACATTGTCATATATCGTCTCAGCGCTTCTATAAATTTTACTTGTTGGTTGCTAGCTGTTTCCATCTATGCATATTTGGACATGTCCTTTCACCCGAAATTGCAGATACGTTACTAGTTAACTTAAGTTTAGTGACCTCTGTTGCAATTCTGGTAACTCCCTAAGCGTAGTCAATATGCTTTTTTGAAATTCTAGTGGAGGGAATATTATTTTGGTAATTTCAATCATTCATTTAGTTTCAGGAAAATGTTGACAAATGGGTGTCAAAGACTAGATGATATGATGCAGCTAGTATTACTTGGATGCAACAGCAATAGCATGAAAGAAGACGTCTTATCTCAGAAATTGCTCGTCATGAGCTTTCTCATTTTTACATTAGTAGGTTACGGATTAGTTTGTTTTTGCTCCTTTTTGTAAGGAATGTTATTGTAGGTAGATTGTAGTCATAAAACGTGTTGTAACTTTGGTTCAAATAGTAGTATTAAGTTACATTAATGGAATTAGTATTTTGAGTTTTTAATCATTATTAGTTTTACCAGCTATTCAAATGTGGTTATAGCACATACTGAGCATTTGTTTTTTTATATATAATATGATAGCAATGTTTTGAAACCTAATTCGACCCAAACGGTTGAACCATTTTTCGTCGATAAAACGAGCCAAAATAAACCGGTTCTTCGAGGCTTGAAAGCCGAATTCGAATAACCGAGTTTGAATCAACCCGGTTCACCAAATTGGGTCGTGTTGATTATTCTTTTATTTCATTATTAGTTTTACCAAATGTGGTTATAGCACAAACTGAGCATTTGTTTTCTTTTATTTCAAGACTAAAAAATAAAATTCGAGAGCAAATTTCGTAGAATGTATATCGCAGTGCCTCTGTATGCGATGATGTATATTTCGTAGCTTGACGATTTAACGTCTCCAAGATATTTATCGAAGAAGAAGTGGAAAATGGTTTTTTTTGTTTATAAGAAGATGAATGGCCAAATTTTACCATTTGAGTATTAGAGAACTTTTTATATATATGTTGATATCACTTTATGTATGAAAATTTCCATACTAAAATAACTCGCATGATAAAACTAAAGTTTCACTACTAATCTTTTGTTATATACCGACTTACCGAATATACTTATTTGAAGTAAATATGTTAAAAAGGGGTTAATTTTTGCTTATTTTGTGACACAATTTGGTTGAAGTTAATACAAATAAAAACACAAACACCTATATTATAACAAACGGATGAAAGGGAAAAAAGAAAGAGTCTTACATGTTCATTGACACGTGCTAGTTCCAAAGCTTTCTCAAGTTTCATGACAATCTCATTTATGTTTGGGCGTTGCGATCGTTCTTCATTCAAACAATGGTGTGCAATTTCTGTGAAAAGTTTGAATGACTGCGGATCGATTTGTTTAGAGAGATTCCACTCAACTATATCTTCTAGTTTTTCCTCCCTATAATGAAGAATGACCATTGGAACCAAATACTTGTTATCTTGCTCGTCCTTCAATACTGCTTCCCTACCACATAGTAGTTCAAACATTACTACCCCAAAGGAGTAAATATCTGACTTTTGACTGACACTCTTTGTGGCTATATATGTGGGGTCTGTATACCCCTCCCTATCCCAAACTTTATCAACATGGAACGTATGATGCCTCTGAGATGCTTCAATCTTCATGGAAAGTCTAAATTCAGATAACTTGGGTTCATAGTGATCATTTAATAGGACATTCAAACTGTCGATGTTTCCATGGATAACACTAAACTCGCGTGCGTCATCATAATGAATGTAGCTTAACGCATGTGCTAGACCGACACATATCTCCAATCTTCGTACCCATGTCAACATCATGGGGTCACTTAAATAGTTATCAAGACTTAACCAGGTCTCAAGCTTGATAATGATGATCTTCTCGTCATTCTCATCACAAAACCCAACAAGAGAAACAACATTTTTATGCTTGAGACTGGCAAGCATGGAAATCTCCATCCAAAACTCTTGTTCTCTTTCAGGCCATTCTTTATTGTACCTCCGAGCACATATTTTAATCAGCTCACCGGACCACAAGAGCTGTCCGTGATATTGATTTCCAAAATCAGCTTTTTCGATGTTATTTTTGTCATCAAAGTTGTTGGTGGCGGATAGTATGCTTTCAAGGGGGATTTTTAAGTGAGCGAAGTTGTCATGATTGACTGAAGACATAATTGTATGTATGTATCTGTTTGTTTGTCTGAACAAAATAATGGGGTGTGGGTTGTTACAAAAAGAAGAAAAGGGAGTGTTTGGGTGGTATACATTAATGTCTTCAATTTGTGTTAGTATATATAGCTAGAAGATGCGTATTGTGTCCTTTTGTTTTAATAAAATTGATGGAGGTAGGCTTATGCATGATTATTGACTTTTTGACAATTAACATTGCACATTATATTGATTAATTCAAAGAAAATACTAGTAATAAAGAACAAAACAGCAAACATTAATATGATATGGTTCTAAGTGCAACTCATGAAGCGGTGGTAACTAAATGACCATACTTTAGAATTTTTTTATTTTTCTTTAGATTGTCAAATGTTAGTGATTAGTGGGTTGAGTCGTGCAATGACATCCAAACGGAAGATTATCTATTTTGAACCCTCGCCTAGTTATGTTAGTCTCCTTATCCGTTTTGTCTAAAAGGCCCTTGGCAGGTCTTGAACAAAGACCTTCAAGAAATCTTCCCCAAAAAATCATTTAGTGGAACCTTGGTAGCCAACTGAGCTAAGCCAGTTGGTTCTATACTTTAAAATTGTGTGCCACTGACACTGAATGACCATATTGGAGGTAAATGTTAGATCACAAATTAACATATAGTGCTATAACCTGTTTGAAACTTAAACGAATAAACATTTAATATGTGCGCCAAGAAAGGAACCTTACGATCTTTCATAATACTAAAAGGTCTTGGTACAGTGTCCCGTGGCTCAAAGCATGAACGAAAATGCAAAACGAAAACGTTAAAAACAACACCCAGGGTGGCGTTATGAGGTCTGACGCCGTAATTGCCAGCTCAAATAAAAGTCAAAGATGTCAAAAATTTTAGATTCAGCAAATGACCCAATATATATTTTATTGAGGGTTGAATGCGTGAATGCATAATATAGTTCTACACATGTATTGTTAGATAATGCTCAAACCATCATTGTTTTTATATCGTAAAAGTCACTATTAAAATAAAATGTTAGCACGTCTTTGGTTAACAAGCCACGTTATTGCAAGTTGACTTTTTAGTTTTTTTTGGTGACCCCAATTGTTTTAAGAGTAAAATTATTCTAAATAAAAATTGTAAGTTGGCACGTTATTATATAAACAAACCATAAACAATTGTATGCTCACAAGCAACTTTGTTTTTTATTTTGTAATCGCAGTGGTTGAATTGCTTATATGAATGAATAGCCAATTAGTATATTTAAATCTAGAATCATACCGCCATATGTCACCAAATAATCATTCATATTGAAAGAGTCTCCGATTCTTCGTTTTATTAACGAGAAAACCCCAAGCCGATAGCAAACCCGATGCTCAACTAATTAACCCTGCAAATTAAACCTATAGAACTAAACCACTAGCACTACTAGAAAAGATAGATTGTTTCGCTTGAGATGGTCGCCCTAGGAGGTTGAAGGGTGATTTGAACCCAGAACAATATCATGATGAATCACAAAAATTACCAAATGATTAAGGATTTCTTTTTGACAGAACATTCAACTTGGTTAGAAACTCGAAATCAACTACATTGCACAAGACTATGTACAAGATCTTAAAGTAAGTTTTGGCTGTAAAATGTTTCATTTTTACGAACTACTAGACCCACACTTGATTACAACATAACATTGGCCAAAAATTCTTCTTTTTAACAAGTTTCTTTAATCAATTATTAATAACTTAATCAATAATACTGGCCAGCTAGCTATACAATATGTATATTAAATTAAATAGTAATTGCTTGTGTCAATAATTTGATGCAAATCTTATTTTTTTGTTTTTGTTTTTGGCCTTTGTAAAGTTCTTAATAGTTCTTGCCTTTAGTGATTCATGAAAGGATACATAATTAGCATATTCATAACCTTTGTATCTTATGAACCTTGTGAAAAATAATAACGTCAACATTTATTCAATCTACCCCATGTAGTTTATCTAAACGTTTCAATTGGTTAATCTACATGAATTTCTATTGAGTTTAATTTGACAAGTGATAAAGATCAAGGGTAAGTTATGTAATTATTTTCTTTGTTATTTTTCCTTTGTGTTTTGTTTTCTTCTTATGTACAGGTTTTGGAAGTTGTTGAAGGGGTGTTTTTGCCAAGGTTGAGAAGTGCCTAAGCTGACCTAGTTTTCTCATATATATACATCGCTTGCTCTTTTGGTTTTTCATTCATTCAGTTGTAAAATAATAAGTCTCTCTCGTTTGTTCCGCCATTGTTGATACGTTGAGTTTGTTGCGATCTTGATTGTGTATATTGATCTTGGTTTGTAAGATCATTGATACACTAGTTTTTCTTTCTTTCTTTCTGATTTGTATGTACGATCAAAAAGCTAGGTATCAGTCACGCAGTTTAATAAATAAAGGGGTGGCTGGTTGAATCAGTCTTGATTCTTGTTTTATTTTGTAAAATCTAATATGATATCAGAGCCTCTGGTTCTTGATATTGGTTTTTAACTCTTAATTGTTTTCTGAAAAGATCTTGATTAACATTGTGGTTAATCGTGTTTTGGGTTTTTGATTGATCAAAGTTTTTAGGGTTTCTAAAATTTTGGGGTTTTGTGATTCATGGTGTCCTGTGGTGATTTCTTGGGTTCTTGAGCGATTAATCGTGTTTAATTGCTTTCCTGGTAAGTTTTGTCAAGAAACCCTAAAATCAGAAATTAGGGTTTCTTGATTGGAGGTATAATTGTTGTTGGTATATTGGTTATTCTGTTATAACTAATCTTCCAGGTTGTGTTTTCCGCTGTGCTGGTTTGATTTGTGAGATCCGCTAGATCTCATTAATCTTGTTGGTGGCTTGTTGCCGCGCGTGCTTTATAATACCACTCGTCTCTCTCTCTTTAGGTTTAGTTTGTTAGTGGGTGATTAGGTGTCGAAGGGATTTAGGTAGTCTTGGTGGATTGATTGGTTGAGTTTTGTTGCTTGTTTTCTTGGTAGTTCTTTGTAGAGGAGTTACAAGGAGTTGTTGGTTTTTTGCTTTTATTGTATTTTGTGCTTGTCATCATGTCCGGTGACAAGAAAATTGATAAGGATGTCAGTGATACTGATGATGAGAATACTAATGTCATTCACCCTAATGACCCGCTTTACTTGCACCCATCTGATACTAATGGTCACCCAATTGTGACAACTAAACTTTCTGGCCCTGAAAACTATAAAGTTTGGGCTGCTGCTTTCAAACTTGCTTTGCACACTAAAAATAAGTTGGGTTTCATTGATGGTTCTTGTAAAAAGGATAAAGAGGATGAGTTTTTACAGGAACAATGGGATAGATGTAATGCTGTGGTTTTATCTTGGATTCTTGGTTGTATCTCTACAGAGTTATATCAAGGGCAAATTTTTTCTAAAAATGCTAAAGATGTTTGAGATGAGTTTAAGGAAACATATGATAAAATTGATGGTTCTGTGATATATAATTTGCATTTTAAAATATGCTCTCTTACTCAATCTGGGACATCTTTGTCTGAGTACTATCATAATTACAATAGTCTATGAAGGCAATTTGACTCCGTGGTTAACTTGCCTAATTGTACTTGTGAGGGTGCTCCTCAGCTTAAGAGTCATAATAGTCTATTAAGATTGATGCAGTTTCTTATGGTATTGGATGACACTTACAGTGTTGTAAGGAGTCAATTACTGGCTTCTGATCCTTTGCCATATGTGAAATCTGCTTTTGCTACCATTTCTAGGGTTGAATCTCATAAGAATAACATGGTTCATAATTCTTCTGTTAGACCAAATTCTGCTGCTTTTGCTGCTAGACCTTCTAATGGGTCTAACAATAATAATAATTGGTCTACCAATAATAACAATAATAGATCTTCTCAAGGGATAGGGTCTAATAGAAATAACAACTTGGTGTGCAAACATTGTAGCATGACTGGACACACCATTGATAGGTGTTTTGAACTTAATGGATATCCACCAGGATTCAAGAAAAGAACTCCTTGTGGTACTAATTCTAATGCTTCTTCTTCTGGTGGTGTTAATATTAGCTCTGCTTCTGTTAAAAATGATCTAAGTATAAGGAACTCTATGCCTTTTACTCAAGATCAAATTAATAGGTTGATGGCTTTGATTGGTTCTAAACCTGATAATAGTGAGTTGCAGTCTGGTGCTGCTAGTATTATAACTTTCTCTAATCATGTGATAAATTTTGTTACATGCAAGTTTTTAAATTATAACTCTAATATTAGTACTTATAGTATCTATGTTGGCTGGATTTTTGATTCTGGTGCCTCTCAACACATGACTTTTTCTGTTGATCATTTAATTGATGTTATAAATGTGTCTCATTTAAATATAAATGTGTCTCATCCTAATGGGACTATTGAATTGGTTAAGTTTGTTGGAAATTATAAACATGCAAATAAAATTAATTTGAAAAATGTGTTAGTGGTACCTGGATACAAAGTCAGTCTCATATATGTTCATAAACTTGCTAAGGATAACAAGTTTGTTGTTTCATTCACTGAATCTAAATGTTTTGTTCAGAATTCTCTTCAAAAGTCCCTCCTGGGGACTGGTAGTGAGAATAATGGCTTGTACTTGTTTGATTCAGGTAGGAAAATCTTTAATAGTAATATTAATGTTTGTTTGCTATCTAAGTGCATGTGGCACAATAGACTTGGTCACCCTTCTGATCAAGTCTTGAGTGTTTTGAAGGATACCCTTCAAATTGATGATCCGGTTGATACTCAGCCTTGTGATGTGTGTCACAAGGCTAAGCAGACCAGAGAGCCCTTCCCACTTAGTGATCATAGGACTGAATGTTTAGGTGATATTATTCACTTGGATGTTTGGGGTCCTTATAAGGTTAAGAGTAGGGAAGGGTTTAGATTCTTTCTTACCATTGTTGATGATTATGCTAGAGCTGTCTGGTTGTATTTACTTAAGGGGAAGGATGAGGTTTTTGATAAAGTGGTTGAGTTTTACAATCTGATTAAAAATCAGTTTGATATTTCTATTAAAATTTTTAGAAGTGATAATGGGACTGAGTTTGTTAATCATGTGTTTGATAAGTTTGTCACATCTAAAGGAATCATTCATCAGTGCTCTTGTGTATATACACCACAGCAAAATGGTATAGTTGAAAGAAAACATAGGCATCTTCTTAATGTAGCCAGAGCCCTCATGTTTCACGGGGGCTTTCCTTTAAACATGTGGTCTGAATGTGTTTTAACATCTGTGTACCTTATTAACAGGCTTCCTACCTCTGTGACATCTGCGAAAAGTCCTTATGAAATGATTTACAAAGTGTCTCCTAGTCTCTCTTTACTCAAAAGTTTTGGGTGTTTGTGTTTTGCAACTGTTTTAAACAATTCTGATAAATTTTCTGCTAGGTCTGATAAATGTGTTTTTATGGGGTATTCTAATACTAAAAAAGGTTATAAACTTTATAATCTTGAAACTAAAACTTTTTTCTTTTCTAGAGATGTGAAATTTTATGAAACTGTTTATCCTTTTAAAAATGATGTTTTAAGTAAAGATTTAGTTTTTGAAGAAAATGGTGTTAACAGTCAAAACTTTTTTGACCTAGTAGAAACAAAGTCAAGTGAACCCTATGATGATAAGAGAGACAATGAAGGTGATATAGATAATAGTGTGACTCCAGACTTAGCAGATGTGTCTAGTGATGCATCTCCTGCTATTGCCAGACATTCTAGGGGGGTTGTCAAAGAGTCTAATGTAGATTCTAGGTCTAAAGTAGATCAAAAAGACAGCAGCCAGAATGGCCTAGGTGGTAGCATAGGAAGTCAGAATGGAGATGACAATATCTTAGATGATGATGATTATAATTCTGAGGGTGATGACTTTGTAGATTTTAAACAAATGTTTGAGTCTGATAATGATAGTATTCCAGAAAGGTCAGAGGTAAGAAGGTCTTGTAGACCTGTGAAATTGCTTGCTAAGTTTGACAATTATGAAATGGATAAAAGGTTTAAGTATGACATAAATAGTGTGGTTAGCTATGTCAATCTGTCTATACACAACTTTGTCTTTACTAACAATCTGAACAAGATTCATGAGCCCAAATCTTATTCAGAAGCTGTTCAAAATCCTAAATGGATTGAAGCTATGAATGAAGAAATGGATGCTTTAAACAGGAATAATACTTGGGTAATAGTTGATCTACCTCCAGGTAGAAAAGCTGTTTCTTGTAAATGGTTGTGGAAGGTTAAGTATAAGTCAAGTGGTGAAGTTGAAAGGTTTAAGGCTAGAGTAGTTGCCAAGGGCTTTAGTAAAAAAGAGGGCATAGACTATGAAAAAACTTTTTCTCCAGTTGTTAAAATTGTTACTGTGAGGTGTCTTCTTTCTGTTGCTGTTCATCATGCTTGGCCTGTGTACCAACTAGATGTTAATAATGCTTTCCTGTATGGAGAGTTAGATGAAGAGATTTATATGACTCTTCCTGAGGGATATGGATCTGCTGATAACAAAGTGTGTAGACTTACTAAGTCTTTGTATGGCCTTAAACAAGCACCTAGAAAGTGGAATGAAAAATTGACAAGTGTGCTAGTTGAGAATGGATTTATACAAAGTAAAAGTGATGTCTCTCTTTTTACAAAAACTGAGAATGATTCTTTTGTAGCTTTACTAGTGTATGTTGATGATATCATCATAACTGGTAATAATGAATCGGTTATCAATGAATTTAAGAATTACTTAAGCTCTAAATTCAGAATTAAAGATCTTGGAAAGCTTAAGTATTTCTTAGGAATTGAGGTTCTTGATGCTAACAATGGTCTTGTGCTTAATCAAATGAAGTATTATCTTGAGTTACTTGCTGAATATGGTATGTTGGCATGTAAGCCAGCTAAAGCACCTATTCCCGATTCTTCCAAAAAGAAAAAGGAACAGATTGCTATAGAACAAGATGTTCCTATTGATAATAAAACTTGTTATCAAAAGATTGTGGGGAAGTTGATCTATCTCACTTTAATTAGGCCTGATATTTCTTATGCTGTTCACTGGCTTAGTCAATTCATGCATGATCCTTATAAGTCTCACTTAAAGCTTGCTTTTTATGTGCTTAGATATCTTAAAGGTTCCCCAGGAACTGGTATTTCTTTTATGAAAAACAATGATTTAAGTCTTAATGCATTTGTTGACTCTAATTGGGCAAAATGTAAAATCACTAGAAAGTCTGTGACTGGTTATACTGTATATCTTGGAAAGAATCTTGTTTCTTGGAAAAGTAAAAAGCAATCTGTTTTAGCTAAATCTTCAGCTGAAGCTGAATACAGAGTTATGAATAGTGTTGCTTGTGAAATAATGTGGATTCTTAAGATCATGAAGGATCTTAAAATTGATGTTTGTTTACTTGTCCCTATCCATTGTGATAGCAGTTCTGCAATTCAGATTGCTTCTAATCCTGTATTTCATGAGAGGACTAAACATTTTGAGATTGATTTGTATTTCCTTAGGGAAAAAGTGTCAGCAGGTTTGATTAAAACTCTTAAAATCAAATCTGAAGACAATGTGGCAGATTTGTTTACTAAGGGCTTATGCATCAAAGATCACAAGTTTCTGTGTGATAAGTTGAAACTTATTAATCTTTATCACTAGTCAACTTAAGAGGGAGTATTGAGTTTAATTTGACAAGTGATAAAGATCAAGGGTAAGTTATGTAATTATTTTCTTTGTTATTTTTCCTTTGTGTTTTGTTTTCTTCTTATGTACAGGTTTTGGAAGTTGAAGGGGTGTTTTTGCTAAGGTTGAGAAGTGCCTAAGCTGACCTAGTTTTCTCATATATATACATCGCTTTCTCTTTTGGTTTTTCATTCATTCAGTTGTAAAATAATAAGTCTCTCTCGTTTGTTCCGCCATTGTTGATACGTTGAGTTTGTTGCGATCTTGATTGTGTATATTGATCTTGGTTTGTAAGATCACTGATACACTAGTTTTTCTTTCTTTCTTTCTGATTTCTATGTACGATCAAAAAGTTAAGTATCACATTTGAAGTGATAACCTAACGTAGTTTAATAAAATAAAGGGGTGGTTGGTTGAATCAGTCTTGATTCTTGTTTTATTTTGTAAAATCTAATAATTTCCCAGAAAATCAAGTTCTTGCCTAAACATGTTGAAGGATTCTACATTGTATTTAATTGATCGTAGACATTGTTTTTAAATTATTAAGCGTTAGTCACGACTTAATAAAAAATATACATAAAATTCGTTAGTGCCCAGATCATCCCTCGATTTCTTCGTAATAAAAATTTCATAGATGCTTGTCATGATAAGAGCACAGGGTATGGTTTGGTATTTTCGTGCTGAGCCGTGGGAAAACACCAGAATTTTGAGGGGGTATAGTGAGTGGTGGCTAAATGATCTCACCACACCACAAACACGAAAAAACCACATTTCACGCTCCCTGGTTGGCTTGAGCCATCGGGAAAAAATTGGGCCCACTTTTCTTTAAAAAAATTATTATTTATGCAAGAAAACGCGAGACCGGGTACGGTCTGGCGTTTTCGTGTCTCGCGTTTTTGTGCGAAAACGTCCGCCGTGCCCTCGGCTCGAGACACGAAAACGCCACACGGGGTGTGGCTCTCGCGTTTTCAGGTCGCGCCGTGGGAAAACGCGGGGCGAAAACGCCCCGTACCCTATGCTCTAAGTAATAACACATGATATTTAAAATTCTTTGTTTCTTCAATGTACTGAACTCTTCTTGCGTACTCAATAAATGATCTAACGCAACATTGAACTCGTTCCTTACACTTACACTCTGTTCTCAAGTTTTATTTATGAGGGTAAGGAAAGGGTTAGGAAGGGAAATAAGAAAGTTTTGTGTTCTTAAGATTTTTTTAAGTAGGAAAGGAAAAGATCAGGAGGGATGAGGAGAGGAACTACATGACTTTTTATAAGAAGATACATTCCTCCCAAAAATGGGCGGATCAGGAGGGATGAGGAGAGGAACTAGCTAAAATGACAACTATACCCCTAAAAGTCTAACACACATCTTTGTTTTCAATATCAAATTTGATGACCCTCTTTCGATTTATCATCTCATATCTCGCATTTGATGATCTATAGATCTTTATTAACGTGACTGTGGTCATAATATCTCTGCATATTTTTTAATCTATTTTTTTATGGTTTTGTCATTTTCAAAACACTGTTGATTCTTTAAATAAAATTGGATTATATTTTTAATTTCTATAAATGTTTTCGAATATGATTTCATGTGTTTGAGGTAAAATACAATGTTTGTAAAAAAAACTAACGAACGTTGGTGTATTTTACATTTCATTGGCAAAGTTAAATTACGTCAATTCAAGGAAATACACATGTTCGTTATAAAGCATGAACCTACGAGTGTTTTCCCTTTTTATTGATTACAGTTTCTGATTAAATCACTATTCAATAACATTTGACGTCAAATCATCCAGTTTTGGCTCATGATGGTACTAGTGTATTATCTCATTTATATCTTTTATATGACATATGGACATAATAGTAATTTTTATAATATCCTTTCCCTTTCTTTACACAAACTCAAGAACACAAAATAAAGTATTCATCATACTTTCCCTTCCTCTTCCTTTCCCATTCTATTCCTTTCCACTCTTTAAAATAAAACTCGAGAACAGAGCGTTAGTTTGACCCGAAACAATATATGCTTGACCACAGTTAGATTATTAAGATTACGTGGCTGATATAATCAATGAAATGCGAAAAAGGACAACATGCAATTGATTGCAAGATTTGCAACCACCTTTAATCCATGGTAAAGATACTATGAACCCTCTGTACTTGTAATTACTTACCTTTAATTCAAAGCTATTGGAGTTCCTTTTAACTCTAGTGAGACCAAATGTAATTACTTACCAAAAGTACGCTGTAACATATGAAACAACTCCATCTTCAGACAGAAAAAATGTGACCTGAAGCATGTGCACTCGTGGTAATTTACCCCTGATTTAGCGTTCCATCACCTTCATGCTCTAAACAAAAGTTGAGATTAGCCACGGAAACAGGTTAAACAAATGTATATGATAAAGAATGTGATCAAATGGGCGGGTTCTTAACACGTATTATGGCTAAATCTGTTTTATGCGGGTCAACCCGAAAAGATGAAAAAATTTGTCAACGTTTAAACTTTTGATTGATAATTAGTGGTTCATCGATAATATAATTTATGAATTCAGATGCAATACAGATTGGGGAGACTTTCCACCAATTTCAGCCCATTTTGTTTTAAGCAACTTTCTTAATTTACCAGTTTGACCTTAAAGATAAAACATAACCTGGACATATTTATATGTGTCAAGAGATTACTTAAAGCTTAACTGACAACTAAAAGAACACTAGGAGCAACGATCACAAAGACTAGTTTGTACTTTCTATTTCGTCTCCCGGTAGACATGATTTTCAGCAAAATAACACTCAAACTATCCCCCCAAGTCAGATTGAACATATCTTAATTCTAAGTACTAAAGCTAAACCACTCCGCTAATGGTGCATCGATTCTTCACAAGATCAAATAACAAGACTAAACATTCATTATTATCAAAGACATGTCCAAAACACAATCACAATAAAAAAATGTCACAGTTTGGCCACGCTCAAGTCAAAATAAACAACCTCAGTCCGAATGTCACATTTACATAATAACCATACAGTTGGCATCCCTATGAGGCTATGAGCATTCAAAAGTACCATCTGTTAATTAACAAGTAGTTTATTACTAATACTTTTGGAAGATTGATATGCCTTACTGTAAGGTTCTATCAAGATAATGAATGGAACTACATCTAAGTGATCGTCACAGCAAGACTGACGTCACCATATGAATCGCGCCCACTAAAGATTCCAACTTTTTCAGTGAGCTTTTCTTCATTGTCAAAACTCAATGATGCTTACCAAAGGAATTTTTGTAGATGATGAGCAACTTCTCAGTAATAGAATCTGAACACTTTTTAGGATTAGATTAGTGAAGACTTTGAACATATGTACTAACCAGAAATTTGCAATTTTCAACAACAGTTGGTGTCCAAATCCACTCGACCTATCTGTGATGAAATGCATTTGATATACACAAACTGTATAAGCTTCCTGAAATTGTGTACACACGAATAGAGAACATGAACCTTCACTCAGTTACATAATTTTATAACTATCGAGGCTTCACAGCATTTCGCCGATACTCAAAGTAAAAGTAAATGTTAATGAGAGTACAGAAAATTCTTTTACACTTGCCAAAACTCTCGAGACCACATACAATGAGGCCAGATATAGTTCCTTCAAGACTAGCAAATTTTATATTCATAGAAAGAGAGTCATCCTTAAACTCACAAGCTGAGTTAAATTTCCACACTTGAATCTCCATCCATCCATCTTCCCTTTGTTTTGGATCCCGAGTAATATCATGTATATTTATTTACTGGGCTTGGGTACTTAAAAATTAAAATAGACAAATTCAGCCTTGTTGTTTTCTAGGCGGAATACCAATTTAATAATTAATTGTTGATAAACGTTATAAAAATGGTCAATTGTGAATGGAATGTATTACTAATTTTGTCACTAGATGCTAATGGTTTTGTATCTTTTGTAAAGTTCCTAACAACTCCATTGTCATTTATGACATGTTGACGATGAAATTTCTCTTTTTATTTTATAAAGATAAAGACACTTAACCAGCCCATGACTAAAATATTAAGAAAGTCAAGTTGTTCAATAGACATGTTATTTTATCTATAAGTTTCGAAATATTAAATAGTCATATAGTTAACTTAATTATAGTAGAACATTGGCTAAATTTCTTCTTCCCGTTTGCTAGTTTTATAATCCCTTTGTTGGAAAGTGAGTTAAACTTTAGGGTTTGTTTAGTAAATTTGTTTAGCTTGTCCTACAAGCTTTGTTATTTTTAGTATGTTTTTGTTTGGTAAGTTTTAAGACATTGGTTCCTATAAATAGAGGCCAATGTCATTAGTTTTCTTAGTAGCTTTTGAATTGTAACTTTGGGTATTAAATAAAAAGCTTTCGCTTTGTTCGTTTGAATTATCCAACAAGTGGTATCAGAGCGAGGTCGATCCGTCACGGTGAAGAAAAAAAAAGAAAAAAAAGGGAAAAAAAAGGGTTTGTTTTAGAGTTCGCTTGTTTTAGGAGTCGAGTTTGAAGGATCGGCAATTTGGTTTTAAAATATAAATTAGAGTTCGGTGGTCTTCAAAATCAGTTTTGAAGATTCGTCTAATAGCAAGTTTGTGTTGATAGTTTTTGATTTGAAGAATTTTGATTGGACAATTGTATATTCATGGTCGGTGGCCATCAATTGCATTAAAGTTCGAATTGTTTTGGTTCAAGATACTTTTATCACTTTGGGATACTTTTATTTGAGCTTTTGTTAGGATATGGATTTGAAATTTTTAGGGATGGTTTGGATTCGTTCAGGTTCGGAATATTCGGTTACGGTGGAGTAATTACTTCGAGTTTAAAGATCGGTTTGGTTGGTGTTGAAGACTTGGTAATAATCGGGTTGTTTGGATTTTGTTCGATCGTTTGAAATGGAATTTTCGTTCGTCGTGTTTTTCAAGTTATTTGCTCGAATTTGACAGTATTTGGTGAAAGTCGTTTGGGGTGATTTTTTTGTTTGATTGACCGTTTCAGGTTCGGTCGTTTGTTTGGTAGATCGTTTTCAGGTTCGATCATTTGTTTGTTTGTTTGAGATCGTTTTCAGATTCGATCGTTTGTTTGTTTGTTTGTTTGTTTGATTCGATCGTTTATTCGTTCGTTCGTTTGTGGAGTAACATATCAAGAGTTATTCGTTCGTTCGTTTGGAATTCTGAATTAAGACGGAATGTTCGTTTGGTTTGAAGTTTCGAATAGAGTTGAAGTCACGGTGGAGATTGTTCGAAAAGTGACTTAAACTCTCAAGGGCGTTTGGAATTTGTTATTCAGATATTTGAATTTGAAGATCAAGATTCGTTTGTTTTGAAGTTTCGTATGAAGTTGAACTCACGGTGGAGATTGTTGGAAAGTGAGTTAAACTTTAGGGTTTGTTTAGTAAATTTGTTTAGCTTGTCCTACAAGCTTTGTTATTTTTAGTATGTTTTTGTTTGTTAAGTTTTAAGACATTGGTTCCCTAATAGAGGCCAATGTCATTAGTTTTCTTAGTAGCTTTTGAATTGTAACTTTGGGTATTAAATAAAAAGCTTCCGCTTTGTTCGTTTGAATTATCCAAGACCCTTGTTATTAAACTGTATCTTTCATATTCCTAACAGCTCATTCGTCATTTATGAAGTGACGAAGATAAAAATTCTTTTTTTATTATATACAGATAGTGACAAGTTATCAAACCCATATAAATAAAATATAATATCTAAGTTCTTCCTATGTTATTTTAGTGAAAGTATGAAAATTTCAAACTCCATTATTTTCACACCTTTTTTAAAAGTACAGTATACTATAATATAGACTTTGTTTAAAATAAATCATAGACCATAAATTAAATATAATTAAGCATCCATCACTTCATATAACACGTATCGAAATTCAAAATCGTCATTGCATCCATAGATTTTTAGAAAAAACATAATTCATAGACTACATGTGCAGATGCTTGATCTGAAACAACATATCGAATTCTCTATTTCATCCGGTAATCCACTCTCCTTAATTCAGTCAAAACTTTCTCTTGTATTTCTTGTTCTCGAAGTCTCTAGTCCTCATAATCAGTTGCATATAAATCTCTCGACCATAAGATCTATTGCAACATGGAGCACTTGTCTCTTCGATAACTTATATGGCATCATATATATAATTGATGAAATGACTAACTGAGGATCCATAATTATTTATAAAAAACGTGCATCGACCTTTCAACAATTCAACATCTGCACGTTTCTTATAACTCTAACGATATCAAATGTTGTAATATACAAAAAAAATATCTGTAACATACCGAGCAACTCCATCTTTAAATAGAAATTTTTTGACCAGAAGTATGTTCACTCGTAGGTTTAGAATATCGACAGAAGAACATAGTAGACTATAGAGGTGAAAAAATGCACGGGTTGTGTAATGGGTTAGGGATGGAACAGGCTCCCTCCCGGGTCAACCCGAAACATTGTTTTTGTCAAAAAATCTAGAATTTTATGGATAATTAGTGTGACTAAGAAAACTGTATTTGTGCATCAATAATCCCAATCTTACAAAAAATATAATCACGATTATACTAATAAACTGATTTATAAAGTTTTCGACCCGTTTTGTTCTCGGCCAACTCTTTTAATCAACCAGATTTGCCCATTAGAGATATAAATTATTTGTGTCACTATGAGAACGACCCAGTTGGCCAGCAATAACATCATAGCAACGTCTACAAGGAGTGCGGTGGTCAAGAAAAGAAGCAACTTGAGTCGACAAGTTCACATTTTAAACCTTTGGCAACTGAAACTTCCATCCATATTTTCTTCTCTGTGGTACAGTGTTTTAAAATTGGGTACACCGTACCAAATTATACGGTACATCGAATCGAAACGTATCGAAATGAGCCTACCCTTTCTCGTACCGAATTTTTAGGACCCGCGTACCGCGTTTCCGTTTCTCGTTTCCGTACCGAAGCGTACCGCGTTTCGTGTGACTATGGAAACAATCTCAACCTACAGAATCATCAATAAACAATTGTAAATGATATATTATCAAAACTTAAAAGGCTATATTCCACTGCAACAATGTGTGCTTCACTACTATAAACTAGACATTAAAATTTTGATTCGTTTCTTATGAATAAGTAGAGCCCAGTGCGTGTGGAGGGTGGGGGTCCTGCAAACAACTTTTTTTGGACAAAAAGAGTTTAGGGTCACTTTGCACAAGGCATGTTTGAATTCTTTTGGGGAACATGCAGTTCATTGTAAAGAACTTCCGGACTTCAAGTATCGACATGATTTTGTTAGGGACGTTCTTTACGACATATGTAGGCGTGCCGGGAAAGTGGCACCTGTGAATTTCTTGACCGACCCGTCAGATGGAAGATCCAAACTGAGACCCGCTGATGTTTTGGTTTTTGGATGGGTTGGAGGTAAACATGCGTGTGTTGATTTGACAGGGGTTTCTCCTCTCGTGGGGCTAGGCAGTCGAGATTTTACAGCGGGTCAGGCTGCTATAAAAGCCGCCTCGTGCAAAGTGACTAAACACGAGAAAGCATGTGTTGAAAATCAACACGTGTTTATTCCTTTTGCATTTGATACATTTGGTTTCCTTGCACCTGAGGCGGTGGAACTACTTACGAGAATACAACGGGTTATGAATAGTAATGTTTTGACTCCTAAATCCACAAACGTTGTATTTAATAGACTTAGTTTTGCTATACAAAAAGGGCTAGCGGCGCAGCTTGTTGCCCGTTTGCCTTCTCCTAATATGTAAATCTAATATTTGATCAATATGTATTCCAATATTTAAATTTTTTACCCGGACTCGCCCATTTTGCCAACGACAAATCAAAAATCGATTTTGTGATCTAATTAAATTATCTTTGCTATGAGAATTCTTGTTCGAAGCATCTTAACAACTTTACCTTTGTGGATGAAAAAGCCAAGGCACCAGATGTGGCATGATCAGAAAACAGAGTTTTAATTACAAGAGCCTCTACCGTGTCACCTAATGACCTAACAATTTCAACTTTACATGCTAATACTAATTGATGAACGTAAGAGAATTATGTATTAAATTGATATACCAAGAGGTGTAGAAGTAGCATGGGCGTTCACATAATCCACTTTATCAGGGGAAATAGAGAAGGAACTGAAGCTGCAGATATATAAAAAAGTGCTTAGTAAAACTCTCCTATTTTTCTCTCTAATGTTGTGGGAATTGACATATACAAGTGCTGCTTTTTTACATTATTTAATTGCATAAAGTATCATAGAATTAACCTCAGCCTTTCGCACATGCTTGGATACGATCTTTGAATCATACACTAATGAATGGGTCGATTTGGCTTACGATTACAACAAGTAGATAAAAAATTTAGCTTATCGGGAATGTCAATTGGTTTGAATGTTGCTTATAGACTTATACTACTTTTAATGTTCACATCATATATAATTTTTATTCAAAATTTTGATTATTCGGTGTAATAATATCAATCTGAGATGGCTGGTTTCATCTACTAATAAAAATGACCAACCTATTTAAAGTCAAGCCTGTTTCAATCCATTACCCAACCTTGTAAAACTTAAGGCACAACTGAAACAAAATCAACTAATCATAATCTAATTATATCACTATGAACAAGCAAACTTAACTTATTATATGGAATGATCTAGCTGGTAGTGGTGTTGTGTTTCTCGTGGGAAGCGCTTTGGGTACTTGTTTAGAGTATTGGAAGTAGGGCTATTTGGCGATTTGTCCTATAGTCCCTCGTAACATGCAACAGTCGTGTATGTCCGTGTTCATGATATATTACAAGGGACACGACTCGTATTATGAAGTAGTTGTTATTGTAGTATTGTGGTCATTTGTCTGACCATAATGGACGTAGTATGTGGTTATCCACAATACTCTTCATGGTGGGTTTTTTGGCTTATCAGTTGCGTGAAGGATCATGCATGGAGTGGGGCTTAAAGTTGCTTATCATGTCCTAAGGAGCTGTTGATGTTCCCTTGTGATAAATTTTTCGTGACATGTATCTCTTCAGGTTATGTCATCACTTGTTTATCAAGGATGATGATATTATCTTGGAAGTAGGGCTGATCTAATGGTCCTTGTGTCTATGTCCATCATTCTTACACTAAGAGACGTTTTTACGGATACAGTAGTGATCTTTTAGTGGTCATTTACATGTGTCAAGCAATTTCCAAGAGTTGAGAGTTAAATTGGAATCCTTGGTCGTTTAGTAGTTAAATATGGTTTGTTATAGTGTTCCTACTTATTTAAGTTATAAGAGTGCCATTTTATTCTTATGTAGGTTGTTGCACTTTGGTGCATTATTTGTAGCCTATGTAACGGGTTGTGATATAGGACAATATATCAATTGTACTTCAACGATTTTTTGGTGTAATACATTTTACGGGTTGAAACCCTTTACCCAACAAAAAAACTTAACTTAATTATATAACAGACATATTCTACCCAAATTAAAGACTGATGCTGTAGCGAACAGTTGTTAAATTTACTCAAAGACTACAAGTGAGAAATCTCAAGTTTGGAAGATCAATGAAAATATAAAATGTTATGTACTATTTATATATACTTAATACTAGTCACCTGAGATATTGTCTATATTACTTGGTTAATCGCATTCATAGCAGCCTCTCTAAATTTATAACAGTAGCAAACCAGTGTCCTGTTGGCCTAAAAATTCCAGGCTTTTTTGTTCGCCAATCATATGGATAGTTGTGCTCTGAAAAGATAAAGAATAATGGCATATAGTACTATTCACATGGCATCAAAGGAACAAAAAAATAGTTTACTGTAAGGTTCTATCATGAGAATCGATGAAAGTTATCTAAGTTACCTATTCCAGTAGAATTACTGTTACCAGTTACACCTCTAAAGATTCTCAAAGATAGAATCTGGACACTTTTGTAGGTTAAGATTAGTGAAAACTCTGAACATATGTATTAACAAGATATAGTTTCATATAATATTTGATTTTCAATATTTTCAAGACTGTGATATCAAACGCATATGACGATATTTGGTGTACAGGCTCTTCTTAAGAGCAGATAACAAGATTATCTTAGAAATTCCAGAACACCTCGCATCAACAATCAAAGAGTCATCATAAGTGTATAAAACTCAACTCTCACAAGCCAATAAACGCATATGAACCTTACGATCTATTAGCATAAAATAAAATCAACTTCTAATCACCATTATGACGTCTTAAACCATAATCTGAGCTACTAATTTATCCGATTTAACTCCCTAATAACCAAATCTTCCACCAAAACAAAGTCAATAGAATCCAACGTAATGTGACCAACTTGTATACTATTCAAGTAACTTGACCATCTTCTTGATTACCAGTGTCTGCATTCTAAGAAAAAACTATCAAAAAAATTTATGTATTATCACAGCATTTGATGCACCTGAAGCGGTTGAGCTTCTGAAGAAAATTCAGCTCGTTATGAATAGCAACGGTATAACACTTAAATCTATAAATGTAGTTTTTCATAGAATTAACTTTTCAATTCAAAAAAACGTGCGACGCAATTTGTTGCTCGCTTGCCTTCTACGTCTATCTAATTAAATATTTGAATGAATGAAAAAGATAAGATTGTTATTAAAAAGGACATTGACCAAAAAAGAAACAGCCAGTGCAATTCATGAAGCGGTGGTAACTGAATGACCATGCTTTAACTTTTGCCATTAGAATTGTGTGCTACTTAATGACCAGATTGGATTTAAATGTTAGATCACAAATTAACATAACTTTACAAGTCCTATAATCTTTTTGAGGCTTAAACAAATACAGTACAAATTTAATTTGCGTGCCAATAAAGGAAGCTTACATCTTTCAAAATACTAACCGGACAAGTGTTGAGATTTCTAGGGTAATAGTTGAATCTATAAGACTCAAGTCAGCAGGTTTTAAAGTTGTTGCATCATCTGATATAGCACAAATTGCTGTGATATCGAGGGTTCCCATGAAGATCCAAAAGTCTCTTTTCCATTTAGACAAATACATGCATGTGCATGTGAACATTTTCACATGTAAATCTCTCTTGTTACTAAACTGTCTAACTGGTATCGAAATATGTTCATTAGCATGTGAACAAGTTTTACAATCAATTGTTATTAAATTGTCCAACTAGCAAATTTACTCACTAGCATGAGAACATATTTTATCAATCATTTATAAATAAATTGGCCGATTAGTATCGAAATATGTTGTTCATTAGCATGTGAACAAATTTTATAATCAAATGATATTAAATTTACCCACTAGGAACTGAAAAAATATTCATTATCTCTTTTCAATCGCTTGTGTCACTTGCTTCTGGATTTTTGCATCTTTCATATACTTTATAACAACTCATTTGTCATTTGAGTAATATTATATACCGATAGTGACAAGCTATTAAACTCCTAAAAATGAATTAAAATCGATATCTATATAAGGGATTAAGCTACATAATAGCAACATACTTTCGAAAATGTATCATTTTGGTATGTGAACTATTTTTTGTTCCACTCAATATAACGTTATGTGTCAATTTGCACCAACTTTTACAGGCTACCGGTTAAAAATTTTAGAAACCTGAAAAAGATTCCATAAGGCATATATTGTAAAAGGATTAAGTCGTATAATAGCAACGAACTTTTTCAAACGTACCGATCTGGTACGCGAACTTTTTTTTAATTACGAGAAATTACGAAAAACTTTAAAAGATTTAAAATGAAAAAAAAATATAAACATTTATTAATTACGAGAAAAGGTAAAAAAAGTCCTTGGTTAAAACTACAAATTCTTTTATAGTCATTTATAATATAAACCATAATTTTAAAATTACAAATTTTCTTTATAAATATTTTATACTTATAAAAATTTGCAAGCTTTTTTTAACATAAAAGAATGAATGATTAAAAACAAGTTTAAAAAGTTGAGTTTTTTTAAAAAAAAATTAAATACATAAGGGATGGATTTTTAGAAAAGGAACTATAAGTAATTTTGAGAAAAAATTTTAAAAATTTAAAAATTAAAATTTTTATAAAAAGGATATTCCCAAAAAATTTAAACTATCATAAAGTTAAGAAAAAAGATTTTCAAAAGAAAATAAAATTTTTAGAAATTTTTAAAACTTTTTATGTTTTCTTAAAACAAAAGTAAAATTTAAAACTTTTAAAGTTTTTTGAAAAAGCTTTAGTTTTACTTATAGAAAGATAATAATGTGTAAAAGTGTTAGATTTTAATTTTTTCTTGAAGAAAAACGTTTAGTTATTAATAAAAAATTTAAAAAAAGTTTCAAAGAAAAACCTTTTTTAGTTAAAAAGTGATTTTGTAAAAAAAATAAAAAAAATAAGAAATAAAGAAAAAAAATGTAATATTCCCGGTAAAACAAGTTTCAGTGTGCAAATCGACACAAAATCAGAAAGTACGTTACATTGAGTGAAACAAAAAATAGTTCACCCGTACCAAGATAGTACATTTGTGAAAGTACGTTGCTATTGTACGGCTTAATCCCTCTATATAATGTTCTGTAAATTTCAAATTTGCTTCACATCTTTTTATTTATACTATTATATTAAGAAGATATCTACAACCCTAAATCTAATCTTAATCTTGCTTGAATATAAATTAATCAAACTTAATTTCCAGAAAAAAATTATAACAAAAAGGTTAGATTTAAGCATTGTTGGTGTTTATTCGTCCCAACCAGGGTATGCTAATCCATCGTGTTATAAATTTCAATCATGTTATAAATTCTAAAACAAATCTTTGTTACCGGATATCACAATCGTGTTATAAATTCCAAAGTAAACTAGTCGTCCCTAATGTATTGGTATCACGAATATCTATTTGGGATATACCAAATGCTTGTTAGTGATTCAAGCACAAATCTCTAACCCTTTCGCGTATAGGTGTTTCTTATTTTCGTGTATCTCCCATGCATATGTTATATTATATTTATATGAAATGTTACTCAACCTAGTCAACAGTATTGAGGATGATGTTAGTGGTTGAGTGAAAAAGTGATTGTGGCACTGAGTTAGATGTGATGATGTTAGTCACACTACAAACATTTTACACGGAAAGCCACAAGATCATTGTAGAAGTTTTCATTAATTACGTGACATTCACTGGATGATAACCAAATGTTCAAGGATTTTGTTTTGGTAATGGAAAACTAGAATTGGTCGATATAAAATGTCATCATAAACTAACTGAAAACAACAAGAGCACAAGATCATGAAGTGGTATTTTCTTGGCTAATTATCATTTCAACAAATCACTTAATGTGCAGTTAATTACTTTAGAACAATGAATAAAAAGTTGTCTTTCCATTTAGTCAAATAAATGAACAGATGAACAAACACAACAACATGTATACGAGTTTAATAATGAATTGTTGATAAACATTATAAAAACCGCCAATTATGAATGAAATATATTAATTATGTGTCATTAGATGCTAATGGTTTTGTATGTTTTGTAATGTTCCTGGCAACTCCTTTGTCATTTATGAAAATGTTGACGATGAAATTTCTTTTTTTATTTTATAAAGATAAAGACACTTAACTTAACCTGTAACTAAAATATTAAGAAAACCAAGTTGCTATGTAGACATGTTATTTTATCTATAAATTTATAGTTTAGTTAATTACAGTAGAACATTGGCTAAATTTCTTCTTCCAATTTGCAAGTTTTACAATCAATTGTTATTAAACTCTATCTTTTATATAGTTCCTAACAGCTCATTTGTCATTTATGAAATGAGGAAGATAAAATTTCTCTTTTTATTATATACAGATAGTGACAAGTTATCAAACCCATACAAATGAAATAGAATATCAAGTTCCTCCTTTGTTTTTTTAGCGAAAGTATGAAAAATTCAAACTCCATCATTTTCACACCTTCTTTTTTAGAAGTACGGTATAATATAATATAGACTTTGTTTATAATTAATCATAGACCATAAATTAAAAACAATTAAGTATCCATCACTTCATATAACACGATTTAAAATTCAAAATCGTCATTGCATATGTCATCCATAGATTTTCAGAAAAAACATATAATTCATAGAGTACATCTGCAGATGCTTAATCTTAAACAACACACCAAATTCTCTATTTCATCTGATAATCCACACTCCTTACGCTGTGTTCCCGAGATTTATTTTTGAAAGAAGAGAAAAGAAGTGAGAAGAAAACAAAATAAATTTGTGTTCCAAGAGTTTTTTTTATGAGAGAAGAGAAAAGAAGAGGGGAATAATTTTGCCTAAACTTCTCTTCAAAACTTTCTTCCCAAAAGTGAGATGATTTGGAGAGAAGTTATATTAGAAAGCTTTCAATAAATATAATTACTTAAATGACCTTATTTATAGCATAACTTTTTATATAATTAAGGGCATAAATGTAAAATCATTATTCATAACTTCTTTTCTCTCCTAACATTAAATTATGTTCACCTTCTCTTCTTTTCTGTCCATTTTTAACTATTCTCTTCTTTTCTTTTATTTCAAAAACTCAGGAACAGAATGTTAATTCAGTAAAAAAAATTCTTGTATTTTTTTCTCAAAGTATTTGAACCATAAAGATCTATCGCAACATGGAGCACTAGTCTCTTAGACTAACTGAGGATACATAATTAATTATAAGAAACGTGTAGAGATGGAAAATGGGGGGGGGGAGGGCATCAAGGGCGGCGGGCTAAAGGGGCACAGGTCAAACGGGCGCAGGTTAAAACGGACAAAAAACATATAAAAACGTAAAAATAAAAAAAACAATAATACTTGTTGAAAATTCGAGGAAAAAACATTAAATATAAAAGATCCACTGAGTGACCAATTTAGTGTTCTACATACGCTCATTAGAGCTCATGTATTGTCTTACATGTGCCTATTGAGCCCATCAATAATAATGGGTGGGCAAAAAGTGTCCCCTACTTTAAAAACAAAAATAATAATAATTAACAAAATGGGTAAGATTTGCCACTTATAGAAACGTACATCCACCTTTCAACAATTCAAGTTATACTAGTTGTTATAGTTATACAGATTGGACTATAGTGCAAAGAACCCTATGCGTAGATGTATACACCTGAATATTCTACGTTGATTAAGTCCCTTATAACTCTAACGATATCGAATGCAGTTTCATATAAAAAAGAACTGAAACATAAGTTTTTTTTTCTGTAACATACCGAGCAACTTCGCCTTTAAATAGAAAATATCTGAGCAGAAGCATATTCACTCCTGGATCTAGAATATCAACCTAAGACCATGGTACACTATAGAGGTGAAAAAATGATTCCTTCTCTTCTCACATGACATGTACATGATACATTTTCCGATGAAACTAACAAAATTAATTGTAAAAACTAGTGATTTTATAGGTATATTAACCTAAGTATTGCGTTTATTTCTCAAGGTTAGTAACTCGAGTATCAAGCTTTATACATTTAGCATAAGCAAACACAAAAGTTAATGGTTATGTTGATGAACTAATACAAAATTGGTAAACTAACTCCGTGCGTAGTTAACGTCGAATTAATTCGACTCTCACAGTTCATAATACTTTACATAACAAACCAAATTCCAAAGGATTTTTCTAGACTATTAAAACCAGATGGTTCATTTGAAACCAATATCACAATTTAAAAGACTAGAACCACGATTTCCTCTTTCCAAGTGTAACTAGTTTAATTTTTGGTTCATGTGTCAACCTAAATCGAGACGGAAGTCACAACAAACTATTTTCTTCGTTCTAAATTTGCAAAAAACGAAAAAAAAAGTCATCTTGGGTTGTTTTAAAATTAGTGTTCTTTTTGAAATATAATAAGTTTATCGTATTACACCTAATTATACTCAAAATATATATTTTATTCAGAACGTTAATTAGTTTCTTACGAGTGTCACTTTGCAAAAAATAAAAAATAGTTTATGATTATGTTTTTTTAAAACGTATTTTTTTGTAAAAATAATTAAATTTAAAATGAGAAAAGTACTCCCTCCGTCCCAATTTATTTGTCCACTTTAGATTTTTCAAGTCTTTTCTCTTAAACTTTGACTATACATTAAATTTTTTGTGTTATATAATATTTGTATTATAAAAGTTTTTACATAATTGGAAGGCTCATTTCAAAAGAATGTAATATAAATGACGACAATGTCCTGTGATCAGTTCAACATTTGTCAAGAGCAAGGATAGCTGATGGTTGTTGGCTGTTGGCTGTTGGCTGGACTGGTAGCTTTTAGCGTCACCTTGTCGTTAGTGCATCACTCCCTGGCTGGTGCCAAAGGGTCTTGCGCCAACCCTACCATCCGGTGCCAAAGAGTTTTTCACTCTTTTTAGTAATAAAGAGGTATTTGTGGGCCCATTATACCCCTCTGGTACCAATTTTTCTCGTGTCAACCACTTCTCCGTAAATGTGGTGCCAAAGGGTTTCTAATGCCAAAACCCCAAAATCTTATGTGGCAACTTTGGCACCACTTTCTAGTGCCAACCGCTCACAGCAATCTAAAGGTTCATGTTATTACCTATAGATGACATCCTTTTGATATTTTTCTCTTTTATTTACAGGGCTATTTGCTTATGGATGGCGTCCTTTAAATACTTTTCTCATTTATTTATAAAGGTTGTTTTAAAACCCTTTATCTATAGGGTTCATTTTGATACAACATCACAAGTTAAAGGACTGTAATGAGGATTCCTTGTCTATTACGGAGTACATAATAGTATATATTATGACATTTCGGTTCACTCACCGTCGCTATTATTAAGTGGGTGTTTGTGGTTACGTTTGCAACTAGATTATCTATTTATTTCATTTTTAAAATGAAGATGAGCTAAAATGAGTGTTTGGATTATAAATGGAGAAAAGTAATTATTTGCGTTTAAAAGCTTCCAAAATAGAATTTTGAAAAAGTAAGTGGAGAGCTACTTATTCTATTTTTAAAATGAAGTTTTGAAAAAGTAAGCTTCTAAAATGGAGTCTATTTTATTTATTTTACTTATCAAATGATCAAATCATCAAATTTTTCAAGCACTTAAAAAACTGATTATCAGATTATTGCGATTGCAAACAGGATAATCAAATCCAAACGCTATTTCCTAGAATGAAATTTTCAAAATGATGATTATCTTTTTTTTTAGAACGGCAAATGTTAGTGGTTAGTGGGTCGAGTCGTGCAATGACATCCAAGCGGTAGAATGTCTTCTTCGAACCCTCGCCTAGTTATGTTAGACTCCTTATCCGCTTCGTCTGAAAGGGCCCTTGGCAGGTCTTGAACCCAAGACCTCCAGGAAACCCCCCAAAGAAACCACTTAGTGGAACTTTGGTGGCCAACTGAGCTAAGCCAGTTGGTTAAAAAAATGATGATTATCTGATTATTCATTTGCAAAATGGATCATGTGTTTTTTATAAGCAATTCCAAACACCCCCTAAATCACTCTCTTTCTCTTATCATTTCTTTTCCACATTTGGTTACACAATTTTTTTGAACGGTAAATTTCATTAAACTAGCAAGGAGCTAGAAAAATTACAATGAAATAAGATGAGGATTTTTTTAACCAATCTAGCCAAGAAAAAGAAAACTTTCTACTAGTACGATTAATACACCAATTAAACGTACAAAGAACTATATCGTTAAAAGTCTCCGAGCGTTTAGGAGGGATCTCGTCAAAAATAATAATACGATTACGAAGCTTCCAAATGAAGATGTTATTCACATTGATGATGTCACTGTTGTTTGTGTTGGATAATTCAAACGAACAAACAAGATCAAACAAACGAAGCGGAAGCTTTTATTCAAAACCCTAAATTACAATTTGAAAGCTACAAGAAAACTAATGACATTGACCTCTATTTATAGGGAACCAATGACCTAAAACTTACCAAACAAAAATATACTAACAATAACAAATATTGTAGGAAAAGCCAAACAAATTTACTAAACAAACCCTAAAGTTTAACTCACTTTCCAACAATCTCCACCGTAAGTTCAACTTCATACGAAACTTCAAAATAAACGAATCTTTGTCTTCAAATTCAAATATCCGAATACCAAATTCAAAACGCCCCTTGAGAGTTTAAGTCACTTTTCGAACAATCTCCACCGTGACTTCAACTCTATTCGAAACATCAAACCAAACGAACATTCCGCTTTAATTCGGAATTCCAAACGAACGAACGAATAAACGATCGAATCAAACAAACAAACAAACAAGAAAACAAACAAACAAACAAACAAACGATCGAATCTGAAAACGATCTCAAACAAACAAACAAATGATCGAACCTGAAAATGATCTCAAACAAACAAACAAACAAACGATCGAATCTGAAAACGATCTCAAACAAACAAACAAATAATCGAACCTAAAAACGATCTCAAACAAACAAACAAATGATCGAACTTGAAAACGATCCAAACAAACAAACAAATGATCGAACCTGAAAATGATCCAAACAAACAAACAAATGATCGAACATGAAAACGATCAACTAACTAACGACGAAACCTGAAAAGATCAACCAAACAAATGATCGAACTAAAAACGATCAACCAAATTACAAATCGCCCCAAACAATCTTCACCAAAGACTAACACTTCCGAGCAACCAACTTTAAAAACCCGACGAACGAAGATCCCAAATTTTCAAACGATCTAACAATTAATTACGCCAACCGTAACCAACAAATCCAAAACTACCAAGTCTTCAAACAAAAATCATAATACTAAACTTGTCCCTAAATACCCAATCGGTTTTTTTACTAACCAACAAATCCAAGAGTTCACTAAAAACAAATTCATCATAGCCACCGACCCACTACAAAGAATCCTCCAATCAAATTTAATCCATTAACGAATCAACAAAAAAAAAAAACAAATTAACCAATATCAGCTAATTCTTAAATCTGATTTATGCTCCACCGAAAACAACCAAAAAAAAAACGATTCTTTTAAATCGCAAATCGATCGAACCCAAAACCGATCGAAAACTCGAACAATTTTTTTTTCTTTTTCTTCTTCATGATTACGGATCAACCTCTGATACCACTTGTTGGATAATTCAAACGAACAAACAAGATCAAACAAACGAAGCGGAAGCTTTTATTCAAAACCCTAAATTACAATTTGAAAGCTACAAGAAAACTAATGATATTGGCCTCTATTTATAGGGAACCAATGACCTAAAACTTACCAAACAAAATATACTAACAATAACAAATCTTGTAGGACAAGCCAAACAAACCCTAAAGTTTAACTCACTTTCCAACAATCTCCACCGTAAGTTCAACTTCATACGAAACTTCAAAATAAACGAATCTTTGTCTTCAAATTTAAATATCCGAATACCAAATTCCAAACGTCCCTTGAGAGTTTAAGTCACTTTTCGAACAGTTTGTAATAACTCGATAAACCTCAACGAATACCGATGGTTTCCTTGCTATCTTGTACTGTACCTAATTAAGCTTAACTATTCAAAGGGATTGATTTGGAACCTAAATTTTTTAAATGGGTCAAAAAAGGCACCCTCTTTGTTTTTACTATTCTTTTCGTTTTAAAATAAATGTTCACCTTTATTCTTAAATTGCTTTTAATTTCATGGATCACCATGAACGTTTGATTCTATAGCTCTTTCAAATGGCCATATTGGTCTAAAACAATTTCGGTTTATCTATTAGTAATAGTTTCATCCTTTTCGGCTAGACTCGGTGTCTTACACAGAAAAGTAGTAGTAAAAAAATTAACATGCGGCACTCGTTATTAAAGAAACTATGTTCAAACAAATCAAAGACATGAAAAAAGTTCAAAAAAGAAAGTGGCTATATTTTCAATTGATAAAAAAAATGAATGACTCTTTCTGTGTTTGGTAGCAAGCTTTTTCAAGCATTTTGGAGCGGTAAGCGACAAGCGGTTAGTAGTTTGACTTAAAAGCTTGTTTGGTAAGGAGTGACTAGAGTTTAGATATCATACAACTGCTCCTATTTGAAATGCTTGATAGGAGAAGCATTTCAAAGATTCCGCTAGCAGTTTGCTTTAAAATTACAAATTTATCCTCCTTTAATTTCTTAATAAGTTTGTTATTCCTTTAATCATTTTATGCCCTTTTTCGTAATTTTATAGTTAATATTTACTGCTACTGCTCTGTTTACCAAACACTTTTTTTAATAAACAGCTACTGCTTACCGCTCCTACTAACTACTACTGCTTACTGCTTACTGCTTCTACTTTTACAACTGCTTACTGTTACGTGTCGCCAAACATACCCTTAGCACAAATTAACGTGAAAAGTATAGAATTAGCACTTTCGCCCATCGTGATTTCTTGATGGAGAACGAAAACGTGAGCTTAGCTATTAAAATTCATTTGAGTGAAAAGGTTCATTTTGAACTAACATCACAAGTTAATGGACTGGAATAAGTACTTCAGTTCACACCTAACCGACTTGGCTAATTGGACTACTTCACTTATAACAATCAATAAACTTTGGTCCAGTCCAATATCATTGTTGACATCGAAGTCTTCTATATTTTTTTAATATAATGTTTTTAAATCTTTTATTATAATGTTTTAATTTTAAATAAAAATAATATAATAATTTTGATCAAAGTTTTTGATATTTTTTAATAATAAATAATTAAATTAAAATATTTTAAAAAAGAAAGTAAATAATAAAAGAATGAATGATTTTTTGAACGGTAATTTTTTATAATTCATATAAAATATCTTACAAATTCTATCTCACATGATTCCATCAAGACCTCAACACATAACCTTTAAATTAAATGACCACTCACATACCGCTGTAATAAGAGACCTTTGGTAAAAAGTAAAGATGATTAGTAGGGTATATAAAAGTTGCAACTAATTTGTCCATAAAAAAAAGGAAGTAAAATGGTGTTTTATGTTGAATTATAGACAATACCGTAATATGTTATGTATACATACCAACAGTATACCCAAAAACTTTAATGGATTTGAACCAACAAGTCGGGTTTTGACCAACTATTATCTAATACTTTCTTTATAGTTCGAGCGACAAAAATGGAAAAGTTCGAATTAAATAATAAAGTAAACGAGAATAAAAATTAACATAATAAAAATAACAACATCAATCGACTCGTATCATGTAAGACATTAAAACCCCTAAAGTATTATATTTACTTATCAAGTATTTATAAAATATTTATAGAGCATCATATTAAAAAAAAAAATAACAGACCGAGACCGACAAACTAAGTTTGAACCAACTATCATCTAATATATATTTAGGAGCATTAAACAACCAGAACCCTTTTACCAAAAGCTCCAAAATGATGAGGTAGGCTGTAGGAGGACTGCTTAATTATTTGATGAGCTTGGAGAACTTCTACAAAATGGGGGTCTTCGCGAATATGCCACTTTATCGTTTTTGGCTAAAATCGACGTCTTGCACAAAAAGCTAGCAAAACACTTGGTCAAAATGCTATACAAATACAAACTTAACAAGTGAAAACTCGCATTGTTAAAACTCGGCATATCGAATGAGCATGCTAAAAGTGGAAAACTAGCTTTTCACTTTTTGTTTATCGTGAATATATCATGGTGAACTGATACAGAATGCTCGAGTGGAACATGTAGCGACCCTAATTTAGTAATTGTCATGCATGCACACGTTTAGTAACTGCCTACATGTTCTCATGTTTACATTACTTGTTTGCCTATTTATATACGTACTTGTTAAAGGAGGAGGAATGAAATGAAAAGTTAAAAGTCTAGTTTCTCTAGTATTCTTGGAGTTTTGCCCGCTTAAGGGCCTTATCCTTCCGCTTCTCGTATCTACTTCGGAGATTGACCATCTATAATTCAGTCTTTAACATGAACTCTTTGTTCGCTATTTCTTCATTTGATCCTAGTTACAAAAACAACTCAAGACTCATCGTTAAGAGTATATTCGACACAAAATCGTTTAAATGTCAAAAGTCATCGTTAAATAACCACTCAAGGATATAATAACTTGAATATGACTTTTGGCTTAATTTACGCATATGAAAAACACAAATAAATGTTGCATGTGATTCCTACTACCAATGTTAACATATGTTATACAGTATGCAGGTAACATATCTATATATCTTATTGGTTTGACCATCAATAACCACATGTCTAGTTGTGTATCATTAGCCAACTTACAATAATATATTAGTTGTACGATTAGAAGCTAATATTTTCTTATTGTCATTGTGTGCACTGCATTCCTAATTCTATTATTCTCCGTAAGAAATTCTACTTTTCTAAGTCAGCTAAAACAGTGATAACTATAATCAAGTGATATTACCATGACTTTGATGCATCGTGGTATGGTGGAAAAGCGAGCCTTTTTGTTCATGCTCTTAGAAAGAAGAAAAATGCACATATATACACAAATGTAAGCACACCGGAGTTGAGATACTTGACCGTTCTGCCAATCCAGCTAACGGTAACAGGTATTAGTACTTCTATGTTGAAGCTACAGAAAGTTGGTTAACAGCAGTATTTGATTTTATAAAACTAAAGTAAACCCAGATTTAATTCAACCAACCACCCCTTAATCTTTTATTAACTGCGTATAGCTATCACTTCAAATGTGATACTATGCTGTTTGATCATACATACAAACAATAAGAAATCAATAACAGAATCAAGATCTTACAATCCAAGATCAAGATTCATAAACCAACACAACTGGAATGATGAATATCAAGAGCGATACAAACAAGAGAGACTTTCTACACGTTTACACACACACACAGATACCTAACTCTAAAGAGATAAAACCCTATATAAAGACTAATAACCAAGCTAGAAAGGCAAGTTTCCAAACTTGTCAACAATAGTCCTTCAACTCTCTAAACCTGCACACAAAAAGAAACAAAACGAAAACAAAGAAAAATAGAAGTAAAAAACTTACCTTTTACCCCTTCAACTTTAATCACTTGTCAACTTATCTTTAATACCCCCTCTTAAGTTGACTTGTGATATAAGTTGATAAGATTAAGCTTATTACTTAGGAATTTATGATCTTTGATGCATAAACCCTTAGTAAACATATCAGCCACATTATCCTCAGATTTGACTTTCAAAGTCTTAATCAAACCTGCAGACACCTTCTCTCTTAAGAAATATAAGTCAATCTCAAAATGTTTAGTCCTTTCATGAAACACTGGATTAGCAGCAATCTGAATTGCAGAGCTACTATCACAATGAATAGGAACAGGTAAACTTATATCAACTTTCAGATCTTTCATGATTTTAATAATCCACATTATCTCACAAGCAACACTGTTCATTGCTCTGTATTCAGCTTCTGCTGAAGATTTAGCAAGTACAGACTGCTTTTTGCTTTTCCATGAAACAAGATTATTGCCAAGATAAACAGTATAACCAGTTACAGACTTCCTAGTAACCTTACACTTTGCCCAGTCTGAGTCAACAAATGCAGCAAGACTAAGATCATTGTTTCTCATAAAAGAAATGCCATTACCAGGAGAACTCTTCAGATATCTAAGAACATGGAAAGCAAGTTTTAAATGTGATTTATAAGGATCATGCATAAATTGACTCAGACTGTGAACAGCATAGGCAATGTCAGGCCTAGTAAGTGTAAGATAGATCAATTTCCCAACAATTTTCTGATAACATGTCTTGTTATCAACAGGAACATCTTGTTCAATAACCTTTTGATCTTTTTTCCTTTTAGATGGATCAGGAATAGGTGCTTTAGCTGGCTTACATGCCAGCATACCATATTCAGCAAGCAATTCAAGACAATACTTTCTCTGATTAAGCACAAGACCATTGTTAGCATCAAGTACTTCTATACCCAAGAAGTACTTAAGCTTACCAAGATCTTTAATTTTAAATTTAGAACTCAAGTATTTCTTAAACTCATTAATAACAGATTCATTGTTACCAGTTATGATAATATCATCAACATAAACTAGTAAAGCAACAAAAGAACCATTCTCATTTTTAGTGAAAAGAGAAACATCACTTTTACTTTGTATGAATCCATTTTCAACAAGCACACTAGTTAGTTTTTCATTCCACTTTCTTGGTGCTTGTTTAAGGCCATACAAAGACTTAGTGAGTCTACATACTTTATTATCATTAGACCCATATCCCTCTGGAAGTGTCATGTAAATTTCTTCATCTAATTCACCATATAAAAATGCATTATTAACATCAAGTTGATACACAGGCCAAGCATAGTGAACAACAACAGAAATAAGGCATCTAACAGTAACAATTTTCACAACTGGTGAAAAAGTTTCCTCATAATCAATACCCTCTTTCTGACTAAACCCTTTAGCCACAACCCTAGCTTTGAACCTTTCAACCTCACCACTAGATTTGTATTTCACTTTCCATAACCACTTACAAGCAACAGCTTTTCTACCTGGTGGTAAATCTACAATAACCCAAGTGTTATTTCTATTAAGAGCATCCATCTCTTCATTCATAGCTTCAATCCACTTAGGATTTTTAATAGCTTCTGAATAAGATTTGGGTTCATGAATCTTATTCAGATTATTAGCAAAGACAAAATTATGCATGGACAAATTAGCATAGCTAAGCACACTATTAATATCATATCTAATCTTTTTATCCATCACATAATTGTCAAATTTAGCAGGAGTTTTAACAGGTCTACTAGATCTCCTTAACTCTGGTCTTTCTGGACTATTACCATTTTCAGACTCAAACATTTGTTTAAATTCCACAAAGTCATCACCCTCAGACTCATAATCATCATCATTATTGATAATGTCATCTCCTTCAAGACTTTCTAATTTGCCACCTAGATCATTCTGGCTGCTGTCAATGTCTGATCTAGACTCTTTGACTACCCCCCTAGAATGTCTGGCAACATTAGGAGAAGTGTCACTAGACACATCTACAAAGTCTGGAGTCACACTATTATCCATATCATTCCTACTGTCTCTCTTTTCATCATAGGGTTCACTTGACTTTGATTCTACTAGGTCAAAAAAGTTTTGACTGTTAACACCATTTTCTTCAAACACAAAATCTTTAACTAAATCATCATTTTTAAAAGGAAAAACAGTCTCATAAAATTTTACATCTCTGGAGAACAAAAAACTTCTAGTTTCAAGGTTATAAAGTTTATAACCCTTCTTAGTATTAGAATACCCCATAAAAACACATTTAGCAGACCTAGCAGAAAATTTATCTGAATTATTTAACACAGTTGCAAAACACAAACACCCAAAACTTTTAAGCAAAGAGAGACTAGGTGAGACATTATAAATCATTTCATAAGGACTTTTTCCAGAAAGCACAGAAGTAGGGAGCCTGTTAATAAGGTACACAGATGTTAAAATACACTCAGACCACATGTTTAAAGGAATGCCCCCCTGAAACATGAGGGCTCTAGCAACATTAAGCAGATGTCTATGCTTTCTTTCAACAATACCATTTTGTTGAGGAGTGTATACACAAGAAGTCTGATGTATTATACCATTAGATGTAACAAATTTTTCAAACATATGGTTTATAAACTCAGTCCCATTATCACTTCTAAAAATCTTAACAGAAACATCAAACTGAGTTTTAATGAGATTATAAAACTCTACAACTTTCTCAAAAACCTCATCTTTTCCTTTAAGTAAATACAACCAGACTGCTCTAGTATAATCATCAACAATGGTAAGAAAAAATCTGAAACCTTCCCTACTCTTAACCTTATAAGGACCCCAAACATCCAGATGAATAATATCACCCAAATGCAAAGTCTTATGATCACTAAGAGGAAAAGGTTCCCTGGTTTGCTTAGCCTTGTGACACACATCACAAGGCTGAGTTTCACCCAAGTCATCAATTTTAAGAGTATCTTTCAACACATTCAAAACTTGATCTGAAGGATGACCAAGTCTGTTGTGCCACATACATTTAGAAAGCATACAACAAGTAATTTTGCTATTAAAAATTTTCCTACCTGAATCAAACACATATAATCCATTATTCTCACTACCAGTCCCCAGGAGGGACTTTTGAAGAGAATCCTGAATAAAACACTTAGATTCAGTGAAAGAAACAACAAATTTATTGTCCTTAGCAAGTTTATGAATAGAAATAAGACTGACTTTGTATCCAGGTACCACTAACACATTTTTCAAAACAATTTTCTCAGTAAGTTTATAATTTCCAACATACTTAACCAATTCTATAGTTCCATTAGGATGTGAAACAGTTATATTCAAATGAGCAACACTTATAACATCAGTTAAATGATCAGCAGAAAAAGTCATGTGTTGAGAGGCACCAGAATCAAAAATCCACCCAACATAAGTACTATAAGTACTAATGTTAGTGTTGTAATTAAAGAACTTGCAAGTAACAAAACTAATCACATGATTAGAGAAAGAAAAAATACCAGCAGCACATGACTGCAACTCACTATTATCAGGCTTAGAACCAATCAAAGCCATCAATCTGTTAATCTGATCTTGAGTAAAAGGCATAGAGTTTCCAGTACTTGAATCATTCTTAACAGAAGCAGAACTAGCATTAACACCACTAGATGAAGTATTAGAATTAGCACCACCAGGAGTTCTTTTCTTGAATCCTGGTGGATACCCATTAAGCTCAAAGCATCTATCAATGGTATGACCAGTCATATTACAATGCTTACAAATCAAATTATTATTCCTGGTAGTTCCTCTCCCTTGAGAAGACCTACTATTATTATTATTATTATTATTATTGTTAGACCAGTTATTGTTATTTCTATTAGACCAAGTAGAGGGTCTAGTAGCAAAAACAGAAGAGTTAGGTCTAACAGAAGTATTATGAACCAAGTTGTTCTTGTGAGACTCAACTCTGGATAGAGTAGCAAATGCAGATTTTACATCTGGCAAAGGATCAGAAGTCAACAATTGACTTCTCACAACACTATAAGTGTCATCCAATCCCATAAGAAACTGCATCAGTCTCATCAGACTATTATGAGTTTTAAATTGAGGAGCACCCTCACAAGTGCAACTAGGCAGATTAACCAAAGAGTCAAATTGTCTCCATAGACTATTATAAGTGTGATAGTACTCAGATAAAGAGGACCCAGATTGAGTAAGAGAGCAAATCTTAAAATGCAGATTATATATAACAGACCCATCAATTTTATCATAAGTCTCTTTAAATTCATCCCAAACATCTTTAGCACTTTTAGAAAAAATTTGCCCTTGATACAACTCAGAGGAAATGCAACCAAGAATCCATGAAAGCACAACAGCATTACATCTATCCCATTGTTCTTGTAAAAACTCATCCTCTTTATCTTTAACACAAGACCCATCAATAAATCCCAATTTATTTTTAGTGTGTAAAGCAAGTTTAAAGGCAGCAGCCCATACTTTGTAATTTTCAGGACCAGTCAATTTAGTGGTTACAATAGGTTGGCTATTAGTATCAGATGGGTGCAAATAGAGAGGGTCATTAGAGTGAATGACTGTATTACTCTCATCATCAGTATCACTGACTTCCTTATCACCTTCACACATGATGCAAGATAAAAAACAGACAAAGAAAACACAACCCTTGTAACTCCTTTACAAACAACTACCAAGTAACAAATAACCTCTCAATCAATCAAACCTCCAAACTACCTAGATCCCTTCGACACCTAACACCCTCTATAACCAAAAAACAAGAGAGAGACGAGTGGTATTACAAAGCACGCGCTGCAACAATCTCCAAACAGACCCAAGATTTACAAGATCAAGCAGATCTTATAAGCCAATATGCACAGTGGAAGAACACACCTGAAAACAAGATGAAACACCAAAAAACCACAAGGAATAACCACAATTACCTTTAATCAAGAAAAACCCTAATTTCAGATTTTTAGGGTTTCTTGATAAAACTTACCAGAAATGCAATTAAACCTAATTAATTGCACAAAGACCCAATTAATCACCTCAGGACACCAAGAATCGAAAAACCCCCAAATTTTAGAAACCCTAAAAATTAATTGATCAATCTTGCAATTAACACAATCAAGCTATGATTAACCAAAAGATTAATCAATCGTTTTCTCAAAAAACCAGTTAAAAACCGATATCAAGAACCAATGGCTCTGATACCATATTTGATTTTATAAAACTAAAGTAAACCCAGATTTAATTCAACCAACCACCCCTTAATCTTTTATTAACTGCGTATAGCTATCACTTCAAATGTGATACTATGCTGTTTGATCATACATACAAACAATAAGAAATCAATAACAGAATCAAGATCTTACAATCCAAGATCAAGATTCATAAACCAACACAACTGGAATGATGAATATCAAGAGCGATACAAACAAGAGAGACTTTCTACACGTTTACACACACACACAGATACCTAACTCTAAAGAGATAAAACCCTATATAAAGACTAATAACCAAGCTAGAAAGGCAAGTTTCCAAACTTGTCAACAATAGTCCTTCAACTCTCTAAACCTGCACACAAAAAGAAACAAAACGAAAACAAAGAAAAATAGAAGTAAAAAACTTACATTTTACCCCTTCAACTTTAATCACTTGTCAACTTATCTTTAATAAGCAGAGAAATGTGACTAAACATCTTAAGCACTACTTGGTTCAAGAATTTCACTCCCACACAACGACCTTAATCTATTCAGCCACAATTCCTGAGGCTGCACACCACTGATCCCACCAGCATCCCTTATCTGTTAAAAAACACACCCGTTTTGTACAATACTAGACTACTAGTCAACATAGCGTTCCAACACGCGCGATTCCTCTTACTTTTATTCATATTAAAGACCCTTTTTTGCATCATTCATCAAGCCAAACTTCCAATGCATATTAACCAATGCACACTGCACATAACTCTTCGAAGCCAATCTTAACATAATCGCATTAGCATGAACCTGTTCACCCATGGTTCCATCGTAACTTATCTTAGAACAAGCACCAAGTACACTAGATAACTTAAAGCTATTTTTCCTAATACCCTGTTTCCGCATTTCATTAAAAACCTCAAAAACCTCACGAAACATTCCTCCTTACAATGATTAATAATCCTAGCCGTACATCCTGGAACCAATATGATCAAAAACCATATCCCATCTTCAAAACACCGAATCTTCTCATAAAAACTAATCAATAAACTCCCTACACATAAATCATCCAAATACCACGACTTCATCAACCACCCATGAACTTGCTCCCCTAGCTCCACATTCATCGTTTCTCCGCAAGCCTTAGGCACACACACCATAATCCAACTAACCGACAAACTATTGCAACTAAAAAGCACATATTGGAAATGTGAATCTATAAACAACTTCACCACTTCCTCACACTCGCCATTATCCGCATACCCCGCAATCAGAATCACCCACAAATTAAAATCCCTCTTAGACATTACATCGAACAGTTGGTGTGCATCACTTAATTGCCCACAAGCTACATACATTATCAAAACCGGACCAGTTAAGTTAAGCCAGGCCGGGTAGGAGAGTGTGGTCTACTGGTGGCGGTGTATTTTATGACGGGACCAGTTAAGTTAAGCCAGGCCGGGTAGGAAATTTGAACTGAACTGACCTCTTCTTTCTTGAACCTGTTTATGAACTACGCAAGAAAAACCTTTTATTTTTTTGGTAGGGTCACTTGATGGCTGCTTTGTGATGTAATTTTTCTTCTTTTTCAGAATAGTTTATTTAAAAAAAAAGTTTAACTAACTTATCTTTTTATTTTTAAATGTTACATTCTATACTTTAAAAAAAATACAAGCAAATCCTTAAAAGGCTGTTGACATTTTCCAAACACCCCATAGGTAACAAATAGACTAGAACATTTAAACCGTGTTACAAACTTATAAGCTGAGGTGTGAGAGGATAGAGTGAAGTAAGAAGCTCTTTTTTAGAATGATGATGCCAATGATAACTCTGTAGAAATGAAAAAAAAGAATACTAACAATTATATTATCAAATTCAACTAATAACTAAGATTACATATGCTTACAAAAACAAAACCGTACCAAACGGTCGTAAACATGTGGGTCGAGTCAACGGGCCTTATTAGCTAACAAACTCGTGAAAATGATGTTGTAGTTCGATATAGAGTTGCATTCATTAAGGAAATGTAGTCTCTACATGTGAGTTTTTAGTATTGGCGAGGAGTTAATATAGCATTTTATGTTTATTCTTTGATGGAATGGGGCTGGTATTGTTATGGGAAATGTAGCCATTACTATAGTGATATGTGAAGAAGGTGTGTTTGGATTGTATCATACATGTAGAGTGAACTATATAAACCCTTCTTAACATGTTAGAAGGGGTTAATCATTCATTTTTCTCTATCTAATCTTTTATATTTTCTCACACATTTCTCTCTACTTTCTCTCTCTAAACTCTTATCTATTTTCATATCTTTTTTTTACTTATTTCTACTCGATCATGGTGAAATAATTAATATTTGGTGTAACATTCTTGTTAATAATACGACGATTTCATTGCTTGATTTTGTTAATTGTCAAAATATAAATATACAATAATTTGTGTTTTCATTTGGATAGTTATAATCATATGACTTGTTGATTTGTTTACACAACATATATGTTAAATTATTTTAAGGTATAAAGTGCAGAAGGTGTAAAAGTTTATTTTCTAAAAATTATTTAAAAAAGCAAAATTATAAGTTTACATTTAACTTTTTATAATGTATTTTAAAATTTAACGACTAAATTTTCATTTGTTGCTTTCTTTTTAAAAATTTTTAATTTCACAAATTTGACAGTTATATTTTTATGATTATTTTTATCTTCATCAAAATTCTCTGCCAAAGCTTTTAATTTTGTCTAAAATTTTATTTAATTTTGATTTTTTAATTAATCAATCACATCGTTTGATTTTACATACATGTCAAAATCAAGCGACCTAATTGATCTAATTTTATTTTACAACATTCATTTTTCATTAAACTAAAAATGATGAAGTAAAGTGTATATCCTCATCATAATTCCAAACTAAAAAATAAAATAAAGAAAACATATCTCACCTATTATATTATTTTAATTAAGATAAAGAGACGTAATCTTTAGCATGTATCTCTTCTCTAACAATTTTTTGTAATAAATATCTTTTACATTGAAAATATTTTTATATTTATTTTTCAATTATCTAATTTCATTATATTTTTTAAAAACTTATGTTATTTAATTCAACATTTATAACTATTTTAATAAACATTTGAGACATTTTCAAAATATCAAGATTAAATTTTCAGACTTTGATTACTAAATAAAACAATTTGTTGATTTTTTTCCTCATAATTATATACCATTACCATTTGTAACAATATTTTATATCAAACTTTTGAAATAACTTATTAAATTAATATTTTTAATTTTAAATTGAAAATATTTATATTTATTTATTATTTTTATAATATATTTTCATTATATTTTAAAAAATTTATGCTTTTGAATTCAATATTATATATTTTTATTAACTTTAAGTTTTTTAAGTGTTTATTTAAGTTCGTGTTTTTACAATTTTAATATTAATATAAATACAAACTTAATGTTAAGAGAGTAGCATTTATTCACCTAAGTGGGTATAATACTAGTTTATTTTAATATATTTTAATGAATTTTTTTTCATTGGTATTGGCTTTACTTTTTTTACTAAATTTTTAAAACTTACACATTAAAAATGAATCTAATCATAAAATAAAGTGACAACCCCATTTCAACCATGCTCTTCTCCCTCTTACCGTCATCAACCACCGTCCCACCACCCTCCCTCCTACTCTTCACCACCACCACCTTCTCCACTCTCCGCCACCAGTGGACCCCACTTTTTCTTGAGCAAATTTTCAAGAAAATGATAAGGGTGGTAGAAAAACCAAGCTTTATGTTGATGAGTTTGTTGTTGCGGGAGGCGAGTTGTCATTTTTTTCGGGTTTACGAGGGTTGAAAATGGGGAGAGTGTTACGAGTAATTATTTGGAGTATTCCGTCTGGAGAAGTGTGCAAGCTGTTGCTGCGTTTATTTAGTCATTAGAATGGTTATATAATTATTGCGTTTACTAGTACACTACCACAGAAAACTCTAAATAGAACGGTGAAAATGCCTTATAAAGAACGGTTTTGAACCGATCTAACAAGGGGTGATATTTTTAAGCCGGACCACATATAGATCGGTTTGAAACCGTTCTTTTTAAGTTTTTAAATAGATCGGTGCTTTTCAAAAGAATGATCTATTTAAGGCGTACTATTTAATTGTTATACTAAACGATTTAGATCGGTTTCTAACCGATCTATTTAAGAAATACATTAAAACAAACTAAAATGCAGTATTTTTATTTTTCCAGATTTATATTATTAAATGTGCAGGTTTTCCAGAATTTAATTCATTGCCAAATAATATAAAAACGTGCAGGTTTTCATATATACCAAATAAGATTCGAGTACAAACAACTAAGATGAAATAAGCATTCGAGTTATAAACCAAACCAACTTAAACTAGAAAATGACAATTCATCACACGTCATACTAACTACTTTAAAAATCCAAGCTGCTTCGTTTCAAAGGTACACGTATATCCGCTCCGTCTTCAAAATAAGAAAAGCAATCCAAGCTGATAAAAGAGTAAAGCTAGAAGACCTTTGGAACCATTTTCTTGTGAGCCTTTCGTTGATGTTGCCAATGTAAAATTGCAAATTAGTACATCAAATTATGTAAGTGGAGTAGCATAATATTATGTATACTTCTTGATCTACTTAGCTCTACTTAGCTCTACTTGGCTCTACTTAGCTCAGTAAAGCATTATCTTTATCCAATTCTCTCATTTCTTTCAAATTATTCTCATACAAGTTTATAATAAGTGGCGTTTAGCATATACCATTCTAACACTTCAAACTATGTTTACCACGTATCAAAAAATGCATATGCTGTATATTTTGGTGTGTCGTGTCTTAGTTTCTTGTCATACATCTGACTGTGCCACTGATCATATTTTATCTTATTTGACTACGTTGAACATTATACACAAAAACCTAAAGATACCGACCTTGATAAGCATTTAGCAATATCCCGAAAAACCTTCAATACTATTTAAGTCATGAATCCTAGGACTTTGTCTAAATTAGAAACAACTATAATATCGCATAGACAACAACAGCAAAGTTAGGATTTAGGATATCAAAGAGATCTTTTAATAAACGTGTTTTTCCTTAATAATCACAAAAGCCGATAATAATAATAATAATAATCGGTTTGTATCAAGTAGTAGCAGCAGGTAATAGTCCCTAATATAACAATTTAGAAACAGACTATTACCGTGTCCTAATTAATATTGTATGTAAACAAAAACCACACGTGATTAACAACTTTTCAAGGGCTATTATTAGCTTGCAACAAAATAATCTAAGCATGCCATCTAAAGAAGATGCAAAAATCAAATTAATACCGCTTACAAGTAATCCTTCTGGTGGTGATGCTGATTCACACTCCTAGTTGAGGATACTTTGGAGCACCTCCGAGTACAAGACTGAGAATAGAGAAAGCAACTAATAATATTATATTCAAGGACGATAATTGCATGTCAAAATTACAACACACAAAATAAAACATCATTTAAATATTCAACTCTTTTCAAAGTTTTAAAACACCAAACAGATGCATATAAATAACACTTTGAATAACTTGCTAACCTTTCACCGGATTATTGTAATCATAACCCCCACAGAGATGCTCAGAACTCCTTGGTTGCAACCCGCTGGCCTGGTTGGGGACAGACCAGTATTTTAAACACGAGAATAAAAAAGTTGAGAAATCTAATACAGTAGTACTGGACACCAAAGCATAAAAGAACAAGTTAAACATATTTGGCAGTGGATTAGGGAATGGGAAAAGCTGTTCTACACGACAGATTGCGACGTCTTTGCCTCCAGATGTCTTCTTTTTATCATCAAATTCATAATAAATCTACAAAATTCAGGCTCGTTACATCAGCTAGAACATGAAGCTCGTATTCGGAGAACTCGTGTCTCAATATTTCACTTGTTTTTATTCAATATTACGAACCTTTCTAGAGCATAGAACTAGACGTCGGATGCCTTCTTCAAGATCTGAGTGTCCACTCTGGTCCTTAATGAGGCGCTTGAATCTGGTACCTTGTTTGTCAAAACCAGGGTGACCGAACATCATCAAACTCAGATAAGTTTGACTTGCAGTCTTTGTGACGAAGCAAGTTCTTTGGAGCCATCACAATAAGTGGCTTACGGAATTCCCTATGAATCTGCAAGATAGCAAACAAAACGTGAGAAAGATTTAAAAAAATGACAATTTACACATAATTTACTCATGAATGGGTCGAAATTTTGTTATGAATGGGTCACATAATTTACGTGATAACGGGTCAAATGACTCAATTAAAAAAAATTAGCGAACATAGAAACAAGTCAAATGGGTCAAAGGTCACCCAAGGTTTAGTTCAAAGGTCACCCAACCAACCCAATGTCCATGAAAATTACCCATTTTGACCAAAACTTGATTACCCGTCACACAACCCGCCCAGTTTGATAAAGCTATTTGATAAACTCACCTGCCGACGTAGGACATGGAAATAGTTTGCTGGTGTTGTGACATTGACAACCTGCCAATTGCATGTCTGGATTTGATTGCGTTGTGTTGGTTCCATCTCAGGTATAACACATGGTTTGTCATCACTCATCTGCAAATGTAGATAAAGTACATTGAGGTATTATAGCAAGAATACAGGCTTGCCACATTTTGCGTGTTTTGAAACCAATTACATGATGTTAAATATTCGCAATCACATAATCAGCTCAAATATAACATGTCATACAAGATCGTGTTTGGATATGCTTCCATTGTCTAAAATTATGTTTTCAAAGTAACGCCAACATTGGAAATGTTATAAGGAATCGGGTTAATATGTAATCTTAATACGTGAAGGAAACGTTCGAGTTTGGCACTAGAATGTTGTGGACCTTGACCATCATAACCATGGGGTAACAACACAACTAAACCGATCTGACGCAGCCATTTGGCCTCCCCACTGCTCAAGAACTGATCGAATATCACTTGAGCTCCATTAGAAAAATCACCAAATTGGGCTTCCCATATCACCAACGAATTTAGGTTTTCCATCGAATAACCCAATTCGAATCCAAGAACACCAAACTCAGAAAGAGAGCTGTTGCTTACTGTAAACATTTTTTAATGTTGATTCATAACAACATTGTCCAAAGGGCAATAACGCTCACCTGTTTCTTGGTCATGAAGTACATAATGCCTATGACTGAAAGTACCTCTTTCGACATCTTGACCACTCAACCTCACGTAATTGCCTTCCACCAGCAATGTTGCGAAAGCAAGTGCTTCACCAACCGCCCAGTCAACACCCTCCCCAGTTTCAATCATCTTCAACCGGTCTGCAAATATCTTTTTAACTGTTCTGTGAGGTTTAAAGGTTTCTGGAAGAGTTGCAATCGCTTTTCCGACATTCTTCAAGATTTCTGGTTTGACCCTACAGTAGATATTTAACTTGTAGCAGTTATGAAAGTTGTTCAGGCAACTTGAACAACATAAACAATGTATACATATCTTACCCAGTGTTGCGGATACGTGAAAGCTGTCCGGGAAACTTAAATCCAGTCCAGTAAGCTGAAAGCCAGTCCCTCTTTGATGTGACATAATCCTTGCTGGCCAGGAATTCGTCATTAAGGATTAAGGTAACCTTATTTTGTATCCGATCAATATCTTCTTTTGTTGCTTGACCGGTTTCTAGGAGCTTCTTTTGGTAAATTTTGAGCGCTGAGGGGTGATTTCTAATAACCTGTGACAACCAACATCACGTGTAAGCATTCAAAACTATACGTAAAGCAGTAGGTTCAGAAGTTAGAAACTAAAGGGGGTGTTTGGATGGGTGATCTAAAGTTATAAGACACCTAACAACATTGCATTTAAAGATTCTGAAAGTGACGGCATTTGAAACTTATGATAATATAGGTAGAAAGGTGCTTTAATTTACCTTTTGAAACTCGTTTTTAAACCATCAACATTAAAAACTGATTATTCTTCCTAAAATATTTAGAAAAATAAAAGAACATAATCAAATTATCCAAGCATTAATAACTAAAGTTACCTTGTACATCTTTGGCTGTTTAAACGATGGTTCATCAATTTCATTATGTCCAAACCGACGATAACAAATAGTATCAACCACAACATCCGAATGAAACGTCTGGCACCACTCAGCTGCCAACTCACAAGCATGAACAACCGCTTCCACATCATCACCATTATGGTTAACTTGTGAAGTGAACAATATTCTATTCGAATGTGTCAGCCCATATCAACCCGTAAGTCTCAAAATAAGGCGAAAAATTGGCATAATCCGGAAAAAATCCGCAAGTCTCAAGTTTTTCTTTTTGACATTATATTTAATGTGCTCAATTGCTCACAAACAATAACAACAATAACAAGACAGTGGAATATTCTAATTCACAAATTCAATAGTGGGGATAAGTAGCAGTAAGTACATTCATGAATGTATCCTACTATGTCAAGTATGCATTTTTTTTACCATTTCTCTTAAATAACAATATTACACTTGCTTTAACAAATCTTGATTAATTAAATAGTGATTGAAACTAATAGCAATTTTGATTAATCGAATATCAATATTAAATAAATCATAATTTAATAGCAACCTGACTAACATTTGAATTGTCTTCATTATCAGTATGACTGTCTTCTTCATCATCATGATTGTCTTCATCATCATGATTGACGATTTGTTGGGATTTTGGGTCTTTAGCAGCAACACGTTTACGCGCCATAGTGATGAATGAAAGGATTTTGGGAATAGATTTTGGTTAGGGTTTTGGAAATAGATCTGGGGAAATGATAAGAGAGAATGAAATATTTGGGGAAATGATACGAGTGAAATTTTTTTAGGGATTGGATTTGGGTTTAAAGTTGAATGAAATTTTCTTGTAGCGGGAAGTGAAAAGTGAGCCCGCTAAAATAATTGAGCTTATATAGATCGACCCTTTTGATAATAAACGTTTTATTTAATTTATAATGTTTATATTTGGTTTTTAATGGAATCCATTTGTGTTTTGTGGGAGTTTGTGACAACTTATTTAATTTTTAAAATAGATAGAACGGTTGATGCATAAAAACCGTTCTATTTAAGAGTCAGTGGAATATTGTGAGAGTTTGTGACAACTTAGATAAAGCGTTTTTTCCATAAAAAGGGAACTATTTATTTTTAAACATAGATAGAACGGTTGTTCTTTAAATAACCATTCTTTTTATCAACTTTCTCCTTAAATAGTTCACTTTTTAGCAAAACCGTACTATATATAGTGATCTATGTATCACTTTGTGTAGTAGTGGTAGTAGATAATGTGCTTACTCGAACTCGTTATTTAACCATATCTGTGTGAAATGAAGTGATTTGAATACTCAGATAACTAGTTTAATAGGCAATCCCTTAGTTTAGGACTAATGCGGAGAAGGTGTTCTGGGCAAGTTAGTACCGTTCTTGCTACTCAAGTGAGTGTGCTTGTTCAGTTATTGGAATTATGGTTCTTTGTTGTTGTGGATGATTATTTGATAATTGCCTTTGCTAGTAGATAATGTGCTTATCCAAACTCGTTATTTGACCATATAATGAGGTTATTTTAATACTCATATAAGTAGTTTAATAGGCAATCCCAAACACACCCTTAGCATCCTGATGAGTAGTGGAAAATGTGTTTTTATAGTTTAGGTATTGTGAAATGGGCGTGTCTGATTAGTGGTCAAATAATAGTTGTAGAGGATAATATGATTATTGCATCTTCTAGCAGTGAATATTGTGTTACTGTAGGTTGGCTATTGTGAAAATGGCTGTGACTGATTAGGGGTCAAGTAATATGTTTTGCGAAATTAAGGGGTGTTTGGGATTTGCTTAGTAAAACGGGTTATGCGCTTGCTGCTTTTAAAAAGAGTTTTGTTGGTGTTTCAGATTGATTATAAAACTGGTTATTCTGTTATTTGAGAGTGAAATTAGGAGCTTCACATCCAAATTGCTAATTTTGAAAAATAATTATTAGATAAGTAGTTTGTATGAGAATTGCATGTAGAAAAAAGGACTCTGATAATTAGTTTAAGTGAAGGTCATTTTACTTCTTGTCATTTGGTAGATCGCTACAACAACAACAATACCCAATCCCGTATGATCGATGTATGGGTGCATGTAGATCACTAAATTATCATAGTTTGTCAAATACTTATATAGTTGATTGTGTGTTTATCCAACTTTAAACATATGAAGCAGATCCAAACTTATTAGAGTGTAGCCGGTTATATGAGTATGGTTGCATATTACATAATTACCTTCATATGAAATGAAAAACACTCGCTTATATACCCTTATAAACTGATATTCACCTTCTAGAATAGAAGTTAGGCTATCATCAGATAATCATTAGATTATATTCTGCAACAGTTTCTTTCATAATTATTCTAAATTTTTTGTTATCTTGGCACTCTAATCAGAAAATAAGAGTGAGAAATTCTTCTCTATTTTCTACGGTCAGATATACTTTAGCTTCATATGTTTGCATCTTACCTCAACTATCTAAAAGAACTAATAGCCGGTGGCATTCTTGCATCACCATTATATCAAAATATCGAATGTAGGTTGTTGAGGTTTCAGTTTTTGTAAGGAAGTTAAGGTCGAATAGTCAATATAGTTAACTGCTTGTGTTAGTGTATGCTTATCGAGTGTTAAAGGCGAATAATCACGAGATATGATTGCTGTGCCCAACTCATATGCCTTACTGTAGCAGGCGCTAAAGTGTTCGAGTGTATGATGTTTGATTCTGACTTCTATATGTAGTATTTGCTGTATGTGGTTGGTTTGTAGAAAGTTAAGGTCAAACAGTCGATATAGTTAACTGCTTGTGTTAGTCTATGCTTATCGATTGTTAAAGCCGTATAATCGCGAGATATGATTGCTGCACCCAACTCATATGTCTTACTGCATGCCTGTGGTACTAAAGTGTTTGACTATTTGATGTTTGCTTCTGACTTATGTATGTAGTCTTTGCTATATGCGGTTGGGTTGGGGAAAGGTGCAATTCCAACTGCTGCAGCTGTGAATTGGGTACTAAAGGACGGAATTGGGTATCTAAGCAAAATATTTTTGTCAAAATTCGGACGACCTTTTGATGTGTATCCAAAGGGATGGAGGTTATTCGCTGATATGCTGGAAAACGCTGCTTTTGGTATGGAAATGGTGACCCCTGCTTTTCCTCATCTCTTTGTCCCAATTGGTGCTGCTGCTGGAGCAGGGCGTTCTGCAGCTGCACTTATTCAGGTATTTAGCTCAATTTAACATAAAAATGGTATGTCTATACGACATGATTATAGCAACGATTATTTTTATGATGGGCTGGACTTGCTTATCTTTTTAGCATGCCTTCCATAACCAAATACATCTGATTATTACATCTGTATGCTGTTTATACATGGATTAAACTTAGAATTTTATAAAACTGATGGTAGTAACATTGGTGAATATACACTAATTTCTAGAGATCTTGTTTTTTGCAGCTTGAATCACAGTGGCGCTCAGACTGAGGTTGCCACTACAACCCCCCTCATAACCGTCGTCGCATTGGGGCCAGAAGCCAGTCAAAGAGCCTGTTTGCTGCGAGCGAAGCTTCTCCTGGTGGCGTAGACCAAGAGCCCCCGGAGGTTCATACCGAAGTGGTGCGTGCCCGAGAGCGCGCTTTAGACTGCCAAAGCTTCATGGACCACCTAACTAACACCCCCGGGTCATGCCCTCAGGTTACAAGAGCTGCCAATTGCCAACCTGCTTGATGAAGTCAACGTCGCCGCTGCGCACCATGTGACTTTAATGTCGCACTTGAAGACAAGGTTTATAGACCAAGCGCAGCGAGCAGAAGGTGTCCAAGCTGAGAGCGCCAGAGAAATTTCAGAGAAGAATGCTGAGATTGCGACTCTAAAGATGCAGTTGGTTGCGGAAAGGCAACCACAGAGGTAGAAGCTTCCACTTCTGAGATCCTATGTAAGGAAAAGGCAAGGTTAATCGCAGAGTTGGCATACAGCGACCTTGAGGCGTTAAATAAGTGAGCCATGGGTCATCCTGAAGCTGGTACTAAGGAGTTGTTCGACAGCTTGGATGGGTTGGCCGAGACATAGAGCTTGTTTTTGTGGTGGGGGTGGTACCTCCACCGACATGGGTGTTGGCTGGTGTTGTCACTGGAGTCGTCACAAAGAGTGGACTGGTCATCTGCTACAGTGGCCTACCTCCATCATTCCGGTTATTCGGTCCTCCACGAGTTCCTGTGGCCGAAGGAGTCGAGACTACCTTATATGTGTGAATTTGGATAATCATTGTCATCATTGTTGTTGGACCATTTGTCCCACCTGTTGTTTGGACCGGACCCGCCATTGCCGTCGGAGATGACACCACCGCCCCAGAGAAGGTGATGGTGGGGGAGTGTGGGGTGGGAAGTGAGGTTTACTGGTGGCAGGGAGTGGAGAAGGTGGTAGCTGGGAGGATGACCCAGCGTGGCGTGATATTGGTAAATGACGTTGAGAGGGAGAAGAGCATGGTGGTTGTCGGTGGTGGTGGCGGAGGTTGAAATGAGCACAAATCCATGCATCGTAAGTAATAACTCGAGAATATGGAGCTTTTCTTGCCACATGTAATGAAAATGTAATAACAATAGTGAAATCAGTTAAACTAAGAATATATTCATGGCCGCAAATAACTTTGGTTGCAACACGGGTCAATAAAGAGCTTTAAACCAACCCCAATCAGATGCTGATCAGTACCTTAAACATATAAATTGGCAGGATAACAATGACCATCTCAATTTACCTGTCCAATTGCATATAACTGATACACGGACGGTTCATGTTTAACATGTAACTAGTAAATATACCTGAATCGAACCAAACATCCATCTTCACATGACCTGATGCTTTATCAGAATAACTTACAGGAAGCGACTCTTCTACTGACATGTACTACATACCAACACGCACCAGTGCGCTACCTTTTGAGAAATGATTGCTGCCATACACAATGATTGAAAATGTACCTTCCATACATGTAAGTTCAAGTTTACACTTGATATGAGCAACGATCTCTTCATTTAGCGGAGGTTCCTTTGTCTCACCAAGAAGATAATTTTACAAGCAGACATTTATCAAACAATTTCTGTACAAATCTTCAATTTATTAGCACATAAAACTAATAGTACAGTTCATCTCCACAAAAATAAGGCCATACATTGATCAACTAAGTTTATTATAAGACATTTTTTGAATAAACAATACTATTTAAAGAGCTGTGTTTTACTAGTACATACATAAGCTTCTAAACTCTTTTTGAAAAAAAATTACTCTGCAACCTTTGAGACTTCCTCATCTTATCACTTTCAGTTTTTAAAGAATCTAGAAGTAACGGCAGCCCGCCAACCTTAACTTCAAGCCTACAAGTTTAATAATCACACAATAAGTCACTTTAAACTCGTAACCAGTTCTAGTATGATAAAGTATGGTATCTTATGACACAAATAAAATAGAAGCCTTTTTCTCAAATTCAATGTAAACACGAATTTCGAACATTACGGGAATATATTCTTACACTGGCCGGAACTCGAGACCACATACGATGAGGCCTGACATTGTTCCTTCAAGACTTGCAAATTTCATATTCATAGAAAGAGAGTCATCCTTGAATTCATGAGCTGAATTAAATTTCCACAGTTGAATCTCCATCCATCCATCTTCCCTTTGTTTTGGAACCCGAGTACTATCATGTATATTTGATGGGTCTGGGGCTATAAAATAGAGAAATTCAGCCGCTTTGTTTTCTTGGTGGAGTATATCTCGTACTCTCACCGGACAATGCATTCCTTTGCAGTTTTCTGAAAGCTTGTATAGTAGGTAGCACACGTATTCCGTATCCGGCGACAGCATTTGACTTTTGATCGTACAGTTGATATGAAATACTTGTTGCAGCAAAAGCTGAATCACCTCTTGAAATCTGCATTTACGATAAAGTATATGATTACATTATGTAATTTACGTACTTCTTAAGAGCACAAATTAAACCCACGAAGTAAAATTTCTGTCAACATTAGAAACAAAAGCATAAAGAACAGAAACCTGGACTGGGCTGGTGGTTTTGAAGTATAAGTATCCACATCAGAAAATTTGTATAAGGCCGCCTTTGCTGAAAGCATAAGAAGTTTCTTTCCTTCGATTTCACCCAACCAGAACAACTCGTCATAGTTTTTGCATACCTTGAATATTTCTTCAAAGTTAGTTGGCAATTGTTGCACTTGATCCACATTGAAGTCTGACTTCAAGTCTTGTTTGACTTCATTCAGTTTTTCGATCAAATGTTTCACCTGTATAATTTTTTATATGCAGCTTATAACATGAAATTGTTTGCTACCGTGCATTGATGTTCCCTTTATACAAATTAAACAAAAGAACATAGAAATAGAATGGAATTAAGGTATATTTTCAAACTTACTTTGTCAATGGGTCGAAATTCAAGGCCTTCTACATAAACTGCAGCATCTCCACAACAGTACGGTGAAAAGCTCTCAAGTAGAAACTCAAAAACGACAGCTTCATTCTGATTCGAGAAACGATGCAATTCAATCATCATCCATTGTTCATCTCGCCAAGTTGCGAAATATGCATGCAGGCTTTTGTGTCCCTTTCTATACTTGAGGTTAACATATTCAGGTTTACTTGACAAGTTTCTCGAATCACAAAATTTGAAGACTAAAAAGACCCCATAAACACCATTAGGAGATAAAAATTGTGCTTTTGTCTTGATTTCGATGTACAAGTTGGAAATATCTAATATCTCCACTACTTTCTCAAACCTGCACACATTTTAAATATCCTGAATCAGTCGTGGCCCTTTCTCCCATACACTTCTAGTTCTATATTAATCTATATTAATCTATCAAAGTAAAGCTGAGAACATGCACTATCATGATGCTAACAAAATTTATAATTCACGACCATGAGAACAGAGGACAAAAAAAACAGGGGCATTCCTCGACTACATTATTAGAAGGTTTATATATTAAGTATTAAAATCTATTTTGTCATATTGATATGTATGTATGCATGAAAAATCTTGTTATTAACTTGATGAGATGAGGTCTCAAGTGTAAAAGCGCAAAAGATGGACTAATCCTATGTTGATTAGCGCACGACGATTAGCGAGATTAGCAGTTCTAGCAGAACAGAGTCAAAAGGGATTCAAATACGTTTTGTGTAAGTGCAGGCAGTCATTGTGATAAGCAAGTGTATTACATGGGAAAAATGTGAACTTACAAAAAGGGTTCCTAAGTTTGAACATCATAATTATAATTATATAATGCAACCTAAACAACTTGTCATGCATTAAACGGTGGAGAGGTAGAGTGGATAACCTTGATTCGGGAAGAGATTTCAACTCATATGGACAACTACCTATGTAAGAAAACATTGTCGCAGACACTATTTCATTTCTTTCTCTATCACCATCGAATGACAATAACTGTTATCCACACAAACAAACAAAAAATTAGACTTAATGTTATGATGTGTAATATAAATATATGTGTGATTACTAACTATCCGTGAAAAGGTCAAAGATGCATAGAACACCGGAAATACAGCATAACCGAGATATGAAATGAACTATTTACCAATTTGTCTTGTTGAAGGAGGATTTCCTTTGAAAATATGTTGTAAAGTTCCTTCTTCATTTTGGTAGAATATATTTCTGGGCACTTTGACATCTGGATTATTTCTTTATAGTCTTTAGGCAATTTGGGCTCCCATATCTCATAATCCTCCTGTATATACATTAATCAATTAATATATATGAATTAAAAGTTGGTCAGTTTTGTAAAAATATAGAAATTTACATGGAATTCCAATGCTTTCTTCAGCTCTATGACCACTTCTTGAGCTGTTGGCCGTCTTTCCCTCCTGTGATGTAAGCATCGAAGGGCGATCCTTGTGAATGTAGTATATGACTCTGGCACAATTTGTTCTTTGATACCCTCAAACACCAACTTATCAAGTTTTTCAAGATAATAGTATTGTTTAGCCAAAAAGGGTAAATAAAGATACTCATTGTCTAGTTCAATAGACGATAGTTTCCCACACAATATGTCAAATAAAACCGCACCCAGCGAGAATATATCCGACTCTTTGGTCAAGAAGCCCGTTTTTTAGTATAGTGGGTCACGATAGCCGATTGTGCCAGTAACATTGTCGATGACAAAGCCTACATCCTGATTTGTTGGACATACCAAGGAAAGCCCAAAATCGCTAATTTTTGCTTTCCAATCATCAAAGAGTAGAATGTTGCTGCTGTTGATGTCCCTATGTACCACCAATTCTGGACTTGAAATAGTTCCATGAAGGAACTCCAAGCCCATTGCAATATCGATGCATATATTAAGCCGCATCACCCACGTAGTGGTTTTACTAGACAAGGAAACGTGATGGCATACCATCAATTGATATTAAAAATACGAGTGAGCTCCAACAATATTTAACATTGTTTGATCAACACAACAATGATATTGATTTTCCTTCGGAAACCTACAAAGGTGGAAAATATACAAAACTAATGAAAAAAACATAGTAAAATGGCTTTTTGGGCCTTCAAAATTCCTTAACCAGCTTAAAGTTGGTTACAGCGATGTTCCTCTTGTTTTTTCGGTCGTTTTAACAGTTCACGGGCTGAAAACGAACTTACGATGCTGAAGTTATGACCTTTTTAAGAAAGCCTTCTTCGTCACACGATCTTGGGCTTCGAGAACTAAGTCAGTCTCTTCTTTAACACTTTTGCCTCCATCAATATATAATTTCATTGGCATATAATAACTGTACAACTTTCAAACATGGTTATACACATCCAAATCCGGCTGAAACGGGCTAAACCGTTCGAAACATATCAAAACGGACGAAATCGGACGAGATCGGACGAAATCGGACGTTAACCGGGGAAACCGGAGAAAGTCTGAATAAAGCGGACAGACCATGCCAAATACGTGGAAATAGGATTTCTACTATGGTTTGATTGTATTGATCATGTTGTGGTCGTATTTAGCATGTTTTGGTTGGGTTTGGTTATGTTTTAACCAGACTTGAATGTAGCAAATTAGTTGGTGATGTAGTTGTGATTTTACTAGACAAGGAAATCGTGATGGCATACCATCAATTGATATTAAAAATACGAGTGAGCTCCAACAATATTTAACATTGTTTGATCAACACAACAATGATATTGATTTCCCTTCGGAAACCTACAAAGGTGGAAAATATACAAAACTAATGAAAAAAAATAGTAAAATGGCTTTTTGGGCCTTCAAAATTCCTTAACCAGCTTAAAGTTGGTTACAGCGATGTTCCTCTTGTTTTTTCGGTCGTTTTGACAGTTCACGGGCTGAAAACGAACTTACGGTGCTGAAGTTATGACCATTTTAAGAAAGCCTTCTTCGTCACACGATCTTGGGCTTCGAGAACCAAGTCAGTCTCTTCTTTAACACTTTTGCCTCCATCAATATATAATTTCATTGGCATATACTAACTGTACAACTTTCAAACATGGTTATACACATCCAAATCCGGCTGAAACGGGCTAAACCGTTCGAAACATATCAAAACGGACGAAATCGGACGAGATCGGACGAAATCGGACGTTAACCGGGGAAACCGGAGAAAGTCTGAATAAAGCGGACAAACCATGCCAAATCCGTGGAAATAGGATTTCTACTATGGTTTGATTGTATTGATCATGTTGTGGTCGTCTTTAGCATGTTTTGGTTGGGTTTGGCTATGTTTTAACCAGACTTGAATGTAGCAAATTAGTTGGTGATGTAGTTGTGGTTTTACTAGACAAGGAAATCGTGATGGCATACCATCAATTGATATTAAAAATACGAGTGAGCTCCAGCAATATTTAACATTGTTTGATCAACACAACAATGATATTGATTTTCCTTCGGAAACCTACAAAGGTGGAAAATATAATAAACTAATGAAAAAAACATAGTAAAATGGCTTTTTGGCCCTTCAAAATTCCTTAACCAGCTTAAAGTTGGTTACAGCGATGTTCCTCTTGTTTTTTCGGTCGTTTTGACAGTTCACGGGCTGAAAACGAACTTACGGTGCTGAAGTTATGATCATTTTAAGAAAGCCTTCTTCGTCACACGATCTTGGGCTTCGAGAACCAAGTCAGTCTCTTCTTTAACACTTTTGCCTCCATCAATATATAATTTCATTGGCATATACTAACTGTACAACTTTCAAACATGGTCATACACATCCAAATCCGGCTGAAACGGGCTAAACCGTTCGAAACATATCAAAACGGACGAAATCGGACGAGATCGGACGAAATCGGACGTTAACCGGGGAAACCGGAGAAAGTCTGAATAAAGCGGACAAACCATGCCAAATCCGTGGAAATAGGATTTCTACTATGGTTTGATTGTATTGATCATGTTGTGGTCGTCTTTAGCATGTTTTGGTTGGGTTTGGCTATGTTTTAACCAGACTTGAATGTAGCAAATTAGTTGGTGATGTAGTTGTGGTTTTACTAGACAAGGAAATCGTGATGGCATACCATCAATTGATATTAAAAATACGAGTGAGCTCCAACAATATTTAACATTGTTTGATCAACACAACAATGATATTGATTTTCCTTCGGAAACCTACAAAGGTGGAAAATATACAAAACTAATGAAAAAAACATAGTAAAATGGCTTTTTGGGCCTTCAAAATTCCTTAACCAGCTTAAAGTTGGTTACAACGATGTTCCTCTTGTTTTTTCGGTCGTTTTGACAGTTCACGGGCTGAAAACGAACTTACGGTGCTGAAGTTATGATCATTTTAAGAAAGCCTTCTTCGTCACACGATCTTGGGCTTCGAGAACCAAGTCAGTCTCTTCTTTAACACTTTTGCCTCCGTCAATATATAATTTCATTGGCATATACTAACTGTACGACTTTCAAACATGGTCATACGCATCCAAATCCGGCTGAAACGGGCTAAACCGTTCGAAACATATCAAAACGGACGAAATCGGACGAAATCGGACGTTAACCGGGGAAACCGGAGAAAGTCTGAATAAAGCGGACAAACCATGCCAAATCCGTGGAAATAGGATTTCTACTATGGTTTGATTGTATTGATCATGTTGTGGTCGTCTTTAGCATGTTTTGGTTGGGTTTGGCTATGTTTTAACCAGACTTGAATGTAGCAAATTAGTTGGTGATGTAGTTGTGGTTTTACTAGACAAGGAAATCGTGATGGCATACCATCAATTGATATTAAAAATACGAGTGAGCTCCAACAATATTTAACATTGTTTGATCAACACAACAATGATATTGACTTTCCTTCGGAAACCTACAAAGGTGGAAAATATACAAAACTAATGAAAAAAACATAGTAAAATGGCTTTTTGGGCCTTCAAAATTACTTAACCAGCTTAAAGTTGGTTACAGCGATGTTCCTCCTGTTTTTTCGATCGTTTTGACAGTTCACGGGCTGAAAACGAACTTACGGTGCTGAAGTTATGACCTTTTTAAGAAAGCCTTCTTCATCACACGATCTTGGGCTTCGAGAACCAAGTCAGTCTCTTCTTTAACACTTTTGCCTCCATCAATATATAATTTCATTGGCATATAATAACTGTACAACTTTCAAACATGGTTATACACATCCAAATCCGGCTGAAACAGGCTAAACCGTTCGAAACATATCAAAACGGACGAGACGTTAACCGGGGAAACCGGAGAAAGTCTGAATAAAGCGGACAAACCATGCCAAATCCGTGGAAATAGGATTTCTACTATGGTTTGATTGTATTGATCATGTTGTGGTCGTCTTTAGCATGTTTTGGTTGGGTTTTTGGCTATGTTTTAACCAGACTTGAATGTAGCAAATTAGTTGGTGATGTAGTTGTGGTTTTACTAGACAAGGAAATCGTGATGGCATACCATCAATTGATATTAAAAATACGAGTGAGCTCCAACAATATTTAACATTGTTTGATCAACACAACAATGATATTGATTTTCCTTCGGAAACCTACAAAGGTGGAAAATATACAAAACTAATGAAAAAAACATAGTAAAATGGCTTTTTGGGCCTTCAAAATTCCTTAACCAGCTTAAAGTTGGTTACAACGATGTTCCTCTTGTTTTTTCGGTCGTTTTGACAGTTCACGGGCTGAAAACGAACTTACGGTGCTGAAGTTATGATCATTTTAAGAAAGCCTTCTTCGTCACACGATCTTGGGCTTCGAGAACCAAGTCAGTCTCTTCTTTAACACTTTTGCCTCCGTCAATATATAATTTCATTGCCATATACTAACTGTACAACTTTCAAACATGGTCATACACATCCAAATCCGGCTGAAACGGGCTAAACCGTTCGAAACATATCAAAACGGACGAAATTGGACGAGATCGGACGAAATCGGACGTTAACCGGGGAAACCGGAGAAAGTCTGAATAAAGCGGACAAACCATGCCAAATCCGTGGAAATAGGATTTCTACTATGGTTTGATTGTATTGATCATGTTGTGGTCGTCTTTAGCATGTTTTGGTTGGGTTTGGCTATGTTTTAACCAGACTTGAATGTAGCAAATTAGTTGGTGATGTAGTTGTGATTTTACTAGAGAAGGAAATCGTGATGGCATACCATCAATTGATATTAAAAATACGAGTGAGCTCCAACAATATTTAACATTGTTTGATCAACACAACAATGATATTGATTTTCCTTCGGAAACCTACAAAGGTGGAAAATATACAAAACTAATGAAAAAAACATAGTAAAATGGCTTTTTGGGCCTTCAAAATTCCTTAACCAGCTTAAAGTTGGTTACAACGATGTTCCTCTTGTTTTTTCGGTCGTTTTGACAGTTCACGGGCTGAAAACGAACTTACGGTGCTGAAGTTATGATCATTTTAAGAAAGCCTTCTTCGTCACACGATCTTGGGCTTCGAGAACCAAGTCAGTCTCTTCTTTAACACTTTTGCCTCCGTCAATATATAATTTCATTGGCATATACTAACTGTACAACTTTCAAACATGGTCATACGCATCCAAATCCGGCTGAAACGGGCTAAACCGTTCGAAACATATCAAAACGGACGAAATCGGACGAAATCGGACGTTAACCGGGGAAACCGGAGAAAGTCTGAATAAAGCGGACAAACCATGCCAAATCCGTGGAAATAGGATTTCTACTATGGTTTGATTGTATTGATCATGTTGTGGTCGTCTTTAGCATGTTTTGGTTGGGTTTGGCTATGTTTTAACCAGACTTGAATGTAGCAAATTAGTTGGTGATGTAGTTGTGGTTTTACTAGACAAGGAAATCGTGATGGCATACCATCAATTGATATTAAAAATACGAGTGAGCTCCAACAATATTTAACATTGTTTGATCAACACAACAATGATATTGACTTTCCTTCGGAAACCTACAAAGGTGGAAAATATACAAAACTAATGAAAAAAACATAGTAAAATGGCTTTTTGGGCCTTCAAAATTACTTAACCAGCTTAAAGTTGGTTACAGCGATGTTCCTCTTGTTTTTTCGGTCGTTTTGACAGTTCACGGGCTGAAAACAAACTTACGGTGCTGAAGTTATGACCTTTTTAAGAAAGCCTTCTTCGTCACACGATCTTGGGCTTCGAGAACCAAGTCAGTCTCTTCTTTAACACTTTTGCCTCCATCAATATATAATTTCATTGGCATATAATAACTGTACAACTTTCAAACATGGTTATACACATCCCAATCCGGCTGAAACGGGCTAAACCGTTCGAAACATTTCAAAACGGACGAAATCGGACGAGATCGGACGTTAACCGGGGAAACCGGAGAAAGTTTGAATAAAGCGGACAAACCATGCCAAATCCGTGGAAATAGGATTTCTACTATGGTTTGATTGTATTGATCATGTTGTGGTCGTCTTTAGCATGTTTTGGTTGGGTTTTTGGCTATGTTTTAACCAGACTTGAATGTAGCAAATTAGTTGGTGATGTAGTTGTGGTTTTACTAGACAAGGAAATCGTGATGGCATACCATCAATTGATATTAAAAATACGAGTGAGCTCCAACAATATTTAACATTGTTTGATCAACACAACAATGATATTGATTTTCCTTCGGAAACCTACAAAGGTGGAAAATATACAAAACTAATGAAAAAACATAGTAAAATGGCTTTTTGGGCCTTCAAAATTCCTTAACCAGCTTAAAGTGGGTTACAACGATGTTCCTCTTGTTTTTTCGGTCGTTTTGACAGTTCACGGGCTGAAAACGAACTTACGGTGCTGAAGTTATGATCATTTTAAGAAAGCCTTCTTCGTCACACGATCTTGGGCTTCGAGAACCAAGTCAGTCTCTTCTTTAACACTTTTGCCTCCGTCAATATATAATTTCATTGGCATATACTAACTGTACAACTTTCAAACATGGTCATACACATCCAAATCCGGCTGAAACGGGCTAAACCGTTCGAAACATATCAAAACGGACGAAATCGGACGAGATCGGACGAAATCGGACGAGATCGGACGAAATCGGACGTTAACCGAGGAAACCGGAGAAAGTCTGAATAAAGCGGACAAACCATGCCAAATCCGTGGAAATAGGATTTCTACTATGGTTTGATTGTATTGATCATGTTGTGGTCGTCTTTAGCATGTTTTGGTTGGGTTTGGCTATGTTTTAACCAGACTTGAATGTAGCAAATTAGTTGGTGATGTAGTTGTGGTTTTACTAGACAAGGAAATCGTGATGGCATACCATCAATTGATATTAAAAATACGAGTGAGCTCCAGCAATATTTAACATTGTTTGATCAACACAACAATGATATTGATTTTCCTTCGGAAACCTACAAAGGTCGAAAATATAATAAACTAATGAAAAAAACATAGTAAAATGGCTTTTTGGCCCTTCAAAATTCCTTAACCAGCTTAAAGTTGGTTACAGCGATGTTCCTCTTGTTTTTTCGGTCATTTTGACAGTTCACGGGCTGAAAACGAACTTACGGTGCTGAAGTTATGATCATTTTAAGAAAGCCTTCTTCGTCACACGATCTTGGGCTTCGAGAACCAAGTCAGTCTCTTCTTTAACACTTTTGCCTCCATCAATATATAATTTCATTGGCATATACTAACTGTACAACTTTCAAACATGGTCATACACATCCAAATCCGGCTGAAACGGGCTAAACCGTTCGAAACATATCAAAACGGACGAAATCGGACGAGATCGGACGAAATCGGACGTTAACCGGGGAAACCGGAGAAAGTCTGAATAAAGCGGACAAACCATGCCAAATCCGTGGAAATAGGATTTCTACTATGGTTTGATTGTATTGATCATGTTGTGGTCGTCTTTAGCATGTTTTGGTTGGGTTTGGCTATGTTTTAACCAGACTTGAATGTAGCAAATTAGTTGGTGATGTAGTTGTGGTTTTACTAGACAAGGAAATCGTGATGGCATACCATCAATTGATATTAAAAATACGAGTGAGCTCCAACAATATTTAACATTGTTTGATCAACACAACAATGATATTGATTTTCCTTCGGAAACCTACAAAGGTGGAAAATATACAAAACTAATGAAAAAAACATAGTAAAATGGCTTTTTGGGCCTTCAAAATTCCTTAACCAGCTTAAAGTTGGTTACAACGATGTTCCTCTTGTTTTTTCGGTCGTTTTGACAGTTTACGGGCTGAAAACGAACTTACGGTGCTGAAGTTATGATCATTTTAAGAAAGCCTTCTTCGTCACACGATCTTGGGCTTCGAGAACCAAGTCAGTCTCTTCTTTAACACTTTTGCCTCCGTCAATATATAATTTCATTGGCATATACTAACTGTACGACTTTCAAACATGGTCATACGCATCCAAATCCGGCTGAAACGGGCTAAACCGTTCGAAACATATCAAAACGGACGAAATCGGACGAAATCGGACGTTAACCGGGGAAACCGGAGAAAGTCTGAATAAAGCGGACAAACCATGCCAAATCCGTGGAAATAGGATTTCTACTATGGTTTGATTGTATTGATCATGTTGTGGTCGTCTTTAGCATGTTTTGGTTGGGTTTGGCTATGTTTTAACCAGACTTGAATGTAGCAAATTAGTTGGTGATGTAGTTGTGGTTTTACTAGACAAGGAAATCGTGATGGCATACCATCAATTGATATTAAAAATACGAGTGAGCTCCAACAATATTTAACATTGTTTGATCAACACAACAATGATATTGACTTTCCTTCGGAAACCTACAAAGGTGGAAAATATACAAAACTAATGAAAAAAACATAGTAAAATGGCTTTTTGGGCCTTCAAAATTACTTAACCAGCTTAAAGTTGGTTACAGCGATGTTCCTCCTGTTTTTTCGATCGTTTTGACAGTTCACGGGCTGAAAACGAACTTACGGTGCTGAAGTTATGACCTTTTTAAGAAAGCCTTCTTCGTCACACGATCTTGGGCTTCGAGAACCAAGTCAGTCTCTTCTTTAACACTTTTGCCTCCATCAATATATAATTTCATTGGCATATAATAACTGTACAACTTTCAAACATGGTTATACACATCCAAATCCGGCTGAAACGGGCTAAACCGTTCGAAACATATCAAAACGGACGAGACGTTAACCGGGGAAACCGGAGAAAGTCTGAATAAAGCGGACAAACCATGCCAAATCCGTGGAAATAGGATTTCTACTATGGTTTGATTGTATTGATCATGTTGTGGTCGTCTTTAGCATGTTTTGGTTGGGTTTTTGGCTATGTTTTAACCAGACTTGAATGTAGCAAATTAGTTGGTGATGTAGTTGTGGTTTTACTAGACAAGGAAATCGTGATGGCATACCATCAATTGATATTAAAAATACGAGTGAGCTCCAGCAATATTTAACATTGTTTGATCAACACAACAATGATATTGATTTTCCTTCGGAAACCTACAAAGGTGGAAAATATAATAAACTAATGAAAAAAACATAGTAAAATGGCTTTTTGGCCCTTCAAAATTCCTTAACCAGCTTAAAGTTGGTTACAGCGATGTTCCTCTTGTTTTTTCGGTCGTTTTGACAGTTCACGGGCTGAAAACGAACTTACGGTGCTGAAGTTATGATCATTTTAAGAAAGCCTTCTTCGTCACACGATCTTGGGCTTCGAGAACCAAGTCAGTCTCTTCTTTAACACTTTTGCCTCCATCAATATATAATTTCATTGGCATATACTAACTGTACAACTTTCAAACATGGTCATACACATCCAAATCCGGCTGAAACGGGCTAAACCGTTCGAAACATATCAAAACGGACGAAATCGGACGAGATCGGACGAAATCGGACGTTAACCGGGGAAACCGGAGAAAGTCTGAATAAAGCGGACAAACCATGCCAAATCCGTGGAAATAGGATTTCTACTATGGTTTGATTGTATTGATCATGTTGTGGTCGTCTTTAGCATGTTTTGGTTGGGTTTGGCTATGTTTTAACCAGACTTGAATGTAGCAAATTAGTTGGTGATGTAGTTGTGGTTTTACTAGACAAGGAAATCGTGATGGCATACCATCAATTGATATTAAAAATACGAGTGAGCTCCAACAATATTTAACATTGTTTGATCAACACAACAATGATATTGATTTTCCTTCGGAAACCTACAAAGGTGGAAAATATACAAAACTAATGAAAAAAACATAGTAAAATGGCTTTTTGGGCCTTCAAAATTCCTTAACCAGCTTAAAGTTGGTTACAACGATGTTCCTCTTGTTTTTTCGGTCGTTTTGACAGTTCACGGGCTGAAAACGAACTTACGGTGCTGAAGTTATGATCATTTTAAGAAAGCCTTCTTCGTCACACGATCTTGGGCTTCGAGAACCAAGTCAGTCTCTTCTTTAACACTTTTGCCTCCGTCAATATATAATTTCATTGGCATATACTAACTGTACGACTTTCAAACATGGTCATACGCATCCAAATCCGGCTGAAACGGGCTAAACCGTTCGAAACATATCAAAACGGACGAAATCGGACGAAATCGGACGTTAACCGGGGAAACCGGAGAAAGTCTGAATAAAGCGGACAAACCATGCCAAATCCGTGGAAATAGGATTTCTACTATGGTTTGATTGTATTGATCATGTTGTGGTCGTCTTTAGCATGTTTTGGTTGGGTTTGGCTATGTTTTAACCAGACTTGAATGTAGCAAATTAGTTGGTGATGTAGTTGTGGTTTTACTAGACAAGGAAATCGTGATGGCATACCATCAATTGATATTAAAAATACGAGTGAGCTCCAACAATATTTAACATTGTTTGATCAACACAACAATGATATTGACTTTCCTTCAGAAACCTACAAAGGTGGAAAATATACAAAACTAATGAAAAAAACATAGTAAAATGGCTTTTTGGGCCTTCAAAATTACTTAACCAGCTTAAAGTTGGTTACAGCGATGTTCCTCCTGTTTTTTCGATCGTTTTGACAGTTCACGGGCTGAAAACGAACTTACGGTGCTGAAGTTATGACCTTTTTAAGAAAGCCTTCTTCGTCACACGATCTTGGGCTTCGAGAACCAAGTCAGTCTCTTCTTTAACACTTTTGCCTCCATCAATATATAATTTCATTGGCATATAATAACTGTACAACTTTCAAACATGGTTATACACATCCAAATCCGGCTGAAACGGGCTAAACCGTTCGAAACATATCAAAACGGACGAGACGTTAACCGGGGAAACCGGAGAAAGTCTGAATAAAGCGGACAAACCATGCCAAATCCGTGGAAATAGGATTTCTACTATGGTTTGATTGTATTGATCATGTTGTGGTCGTCTTTAGCATGTTTTGGTTGGGTTTTTGGCTATGTTTTAACCAGACTTGAATGTAGCAAATTAGTTGGTGATGTAGTTGTGGTTTTACTAGACAAGGAAATCGTGATGGCATACCATCAATTGATATTAAAAATACGAGTGAGCTCCAACAATATTTAACATTGTTTGATCAACACAACAATGATATTGATTTTCCTTCGGAAACCTACAAAGGTGGAAAATATACAAAACTAATGAAAAAAACATAGTAAAATGGCTTTTTGGGCCTTCAAAATTCCTTAACCAGCTTAAAGTTGGTTACAACGATGTTCCTCTTGTTTTTTCGGTCGTTTTGACAGTTCACGGGCTGAAAACGAACTTACGGTGCTGAAGTTATGATCATTTTAAGAAAGCCTTCTTCGTCACACGATCTTGGGCTTCGAGAACCAAGTCAGTCTCTTCTTTAACACTTTTTCCTCCGTCAATATATAATTTCATTGCCATATACTAACTGTACAACTTTCAAACATGGTCATACACATCCAAATCCGGCTGAAACGGGCTAAACCGTTCGAAACATATCAAAACGGACGAAATTGGACGAGATCGGACGTTAACCGGGGAAACCGGAGAAAGTCTGAATAAAGCGGACAAACCATGCCAAATCCGTGGAAATAGGATTTCTACTATGGTTTGATTGTATTGATCATGTTGTGGTCGTCTTTAGCATGTTTTGGTTGGGTTTGGCTATGTTTTAACCAGACTTGAATGTAGCAAATTAGTTGGTGATGTAGTTGTGATTTTACTAGAGAAGGAAATCGTGATGGCATACCATCAATTGATATTAAAAATACGAGTGAGCTCCAACAATATTTAACATTGTTTGATCAACACAACAATGATATTGATTTTCCTTCGGAAACCTACAAAGGTGGAAAATATACAAATCTAATGAAAAAAACATAGTAAAATGGCTTTTTGGGCCTTCAAAATTCCTTAACCAGCTTAAAGTTGGTTACAACGATGTTCCTCTTGTTTTTTCGGTCGTTTTGACAGTTCACGGGCTGAAAACGAACTTACGGTGCTGAAGTTATGATCATTTTAAGAAAGCCTTCTTCGTCACACGATCTTGGGCTTCGAGAACCAAGTCAGTCTCTTCTTTAACACTTTTGCCTCCGTCAATATATAATTTCATTGGCATATACTAACTGTACGACTTTCAAACATGGTCATACGCATCCAAATCCGGCTGAAACGGGCTAAACCGTTCGAAACATATCAAAACGGACGAAATTGGACGAGATCGGACGAAATCGGACGTTAACCGGGGAAACCGGAGAAAGTCTGAATAAAGCGGACAAACCATGCCAAATCCGTGGAAATAGGATTTCTACTATGGTTTGATTGTATTGATCATGTTGTGGTCGTCTTTAGCATGTTTTGGTTGGGTTTGGCTATGTTTTAACCAGACTTGAATGTAGCAAATTAGTTGGTGATGTAGTTGTGATTTTACTAGAGAAGGAAATCGTGATGGCATACCATCAATTGATATTAAAAATACGAGTGAGCTCCAACAATATTTAACATTGTTTGATCAACACAACAATGATATTGATTTTCCTTCGGAAACCTACAAAGGTGGAAAATATACAAAACTAATGAAAAAAACATAGTAAAATGGCTTTTTGGGCCTTCAAAATTCCTTAACCAGCTTAAAGTTGGTTACAACGATGTTCCTCTTGTTTTTTCGGTCGTTTTGACAGTTCACGGGCTGAAAACGAACTTACGGTGCTGAAGTTATGATCATTTTAAGAAAGCCTTCTTCGTCACACGATCTTGGGCTTCGAGAACCAAGTCAGTCTCTTCTTTAACACTTTTGCCTCCATCAATATATAATTTCATTGGCATATACTAACTGTACAACTTTCAAACATGGTCATACACATCCAAATCCGGCTGAAACGGGCTAAACCGTTCGAAACATATCAAAACGGACGAAATCGGACGAGATCGGACGAAATCGGACGTTAACCGGGGAAACCGGAGAAAGTCTGAATAAAGCGGACAAACCATGCCAAATCCGTGGAAATAGGATTTCTACTATGGTTTGATTGTATTGATCATGTTGTGGTCGTCTTTAGCATGTTTTGGTTGGGTTTGGCTATGTTTTAACCAGACTTGAATGTAGCAAATTAGTTGGTGATGTAGTTGTGGTTTTACTAGACAAGGAAATCGTGATGGCATACCATCAATTGATATTAAAAATACGAGTGAGCTCCAACAATATTTAACATTGTTTGATCAACACAACAATGATATTGATTTTCCTTCGGAAACCTACAAAGGTGGAAAATATACAAAACTAATGAAAAAAACATAGTAAAATGGCTTTTTGGGCCTTCAAAATTCCTTAACCAGCTTAAAGTTGGTTACAACGATGTTCCTCTTGTTTTTTCGGTCGTTTTGACAGTTCACGGGCTGAAAACGAACTTACGGTGCTGAAGTTATGATCATTTTAAGAAAGCCTTCTTCGTCACACGATCTTGGGCTTCGAGAACCAAGTCAGTCTCTTCTTTAACACTTTTGCCTCCGTCAATATATAATTTCATTGGCATATACTAACTGTACGACTTTCAAACATGGTCATACGCATCCAAATCCGGCTGAAACGGGCTAAACCGTTCGAAACATATCAAAACGGACGAAATCGGACGAAATCGGACGTTAACCGGGGAAACCGGAGAAAGTCTGAATAAAGCGGACAAACCATGCCAAATCCGTGGAAATAGGATTTCTACTATGGTTTGATTGTATTGATCATGTTGTGGTCGTCTTTAGCATGTTTTGGTTGGGTTTGGCTATGTTTTAACCAGACTTGAATGTAGCAAATTAGTTGGGTGATGTAGTTGTGGTTTTACTAGACAAGGAAATCGTGATGGCATACCATCAATTGATATTAAAAATACGAGTGAGCTCCAACAATATTTAACATTGTTTGATCAACACAACAATGATATTGACTTTCCTTCGGAAACCTACAAAGGTGGAAAATATACAAAACTAATGAAAAAAACATAGTAAAATGGCTTTTTGGGCCTTCAAAATTACTTAACCAGCTTAAAGTTGGTGACAGCGATGTTCCTCCTGTTTTTTCGATCGTTTTGACAGTTCACGGGCTGAAAACGAACTTACGGTGCTGAAGTTATGACCTTTTTAAGAAAGCCTTCTTCGTCACACGATCTTGGGCTTCGAGAACCAAGTAAGTCTCTTCTTTAACACTTTTGCCTCCATCAATATATAATTTCATTGGCATATAATAACTGTACAACTTTCAAACATGGTTATACACATCCAAATCCGGCTGAAACGGGCTAAACCGTTCGAAACATATCAAAACGGACGAGACGTTAATCGGGGAAACCGGAGAAAGTCTGAATAAAGCGGACAAACCATGCCAAATCCGTGGAAATAGGATTTCTACTATGGTTTGATTGTATTGATCATGTTGTGGTCGTCTTTAGCATGTTTTGGTTGGGTTTTTGGCTATGTTTTAACCAGACTTGAATGTAGCAAATTAGTTGGTGATGTAGTTGTGGTTTTACTAGACAAGGAAATCGTGATGGCATACCATCAATTGATATTAAAAATACGAGTGAGCTCCAACAATATTTAACATTGTTTGATCAACACAACAATGATATTGATTTTCCTTCGGAAACCTACAAAGGTGGAAAATATACAAAACTAATGAAAAAAACATAGTAAAATGGCTTTTTGGGCCTTCAAAATTCCTTAACCAGCTTAAAGTTGGTTACAACGATGTTCCTCTTGTTTTTTCGGTCGTTTTGACAGTTCACGGGCTGAAAACGAACTTACGGTGCTGAAGTTATGATCATTTTAAGAAAGCCTTCTTCGTCACACGATCTTGGGCTTCGAGAACCAAGTCAGTCTCTTCTTTAACACTTTTGCCTCCGTCAATATATAATTTCATTGCCATATACTAACTGTACAACTTTCAAACATGGTCATACACATCCAAATCCGGCTGAAACGGGATAAACCGTTCGAAACATATCAAAACGGACGAAATTGGACGAGATCGGACGAAATCGGACGTTAACCGGGGAAACCGGAGAAAGTCTGAATAAAGCGGACAAACCATGCCAAATCCGTGGAAATAGGATTTCTACTATGGTTTGATTGTATTGATCATGTTGTGGTCGTCTTTAGCATGTTTTGGTTGGGTTTGGCTATGTTTTAACCAGACTTGAATGTAGCAAATTAGTTGGTGATGTAGTTGTGGTTTTACTAGACAAGGAAATCGTGATGGCATACCATCAATTGATATTAAAAATACGAGTGAGCTCCAACAATATTTAACATTGTTTGATCAACACAACAATGATATTGACTTTCCTTCGGAAACCTACAAAGGTGGAAAATATACAAAACTAATGAAAAAAACATAGTAAAATGGCTTTTTGGGCCTTCAAAATTACTTAACCAGCTTAAAGTTGGTTACAGCGATGTTCCTCCTGTTTTTTCGATCGTTTTGACAGTTCACGGGCTGAAAACGAACTTACGGTGCTGAAGTTATGACCTTTTTAAGAAAGCCTTCTTCGTCACACGATCTTGGGCTTCGAGAACCAAGTCAGTCTCTTCTTTAACACTTTTGCCTCCATCAATATATAATTTCATTGGCATATAATAACTGTACAACTTTCAAACATGGTTATACACATCCAAATCCGGCTGAAACGGGCTAAACCGTTCGAAACATATCAAAACGGACGAGACGTTAACCGGGGAAACCGGAGAAAGTCTGAATAAAGCGGACAAACCATGCCAAATCCGTGGAAATAGGATTTCTACTATGGTTTGATTGTATTGATCATGTTGTGGTCGTCTTTAGCATGTTTTGGTTGGGTTTTTGGCTATGTTTTAACCAGACTTGAATGTAGCAAATTAGTTGGTGATGTAGTTGTGGTTTTACTAGACAAGGAAATCGTGATGGCATACCATCAATTGATATTAAAAATACGAGTGAGCTCCAGCAATATTTAACATTGTTTGATCAACACAACAATGATATTGATTTTCCTTCGGAAACCTACAAAGGTGGAAAATATAATAAACTAATGAAAAAAACATAGTAAAATGGCTTTTTGGCCCTTCAAAATTCCTTAACCAGCTTAAAGTTGGTTACAGCGATGTTCCTCTTGTTTTTTCGGTCGTTTTGACAGTTCACGGGCTGAAAACGAACTTACGGTGCTGAAGTTATGATCATTTTAAGAAAGCCTTCTTCGTCACACGATCTTGGGCTTCGAGAACCAAGTCAGTCTCTTCTTTAACACTTTTGCCTCCATCAATATATAATTTCATTGGCATATACTAACTGTACAACTTTCAAACATGGTCATACACATCCAAATCCGGCTGAAACGGGCTAAACCGTTCGAAACATATCAAAACGGACGAAATCGGACGAGATCGGACGAAATCGGACGTTAACCGGGGAAACCGGAGAAAGTCTGAATAAAGCGGACAAACCATGCCAAATCCGTGGAAATATGATTTCTACTATGGTTTGATTGTATTGATCATGTTGTGGTCGTCTTTAGCATGTTTTGGTTGGGTTTGGCTATGTTTTAACCAGACTTGAATGTAGCAAATTAGTTGGTGATGTAGTTGTGGTTTTACTAGACAAGGAAATCGTGATGGCATACCATCAATTGATATTAAAAATACGAGTGAGCTCCAACAATATTTAACATTGTTTGATCAACACAACAATGATATTGACTTTCCTTCGGAAACCTACAAAGGTGGAAAATATACAAAACTAATGAAAAAAACATAGTAAAATGGCTTTTTGGGCCTTCAAAATTACTTAACCAGCTTAAAGTTGGTTACAGCGATGTTCCTCCTGTTTTTTCGATCGTTTTGACAGTTCACGGGCTGAAAACGAACTTACGGTGCTGAAGTTATGACCTTTTTAAGAAAGCCTTCTTCGTCACACGATCTTGGGCTTCGAGAACCAAGTCAGTCTCTTCTTTAACACTTTTGCCTCCATCAATATATAATTTCATTGGCATATAATAACTGTACAACTTTCAAACATGGTTATACACATCCAAATCCGGCTGAAACGGGCTAAACCGTTCGAAACATATCAAAACGGACGAGACGTTAACCGGGGAAACCGGAGAAAGTCTGAATAAAGCGGACAAACCATGCCAAATCCGTGGAAATAGGATTTCTACTATGGTTTGATTGTATTGATCATGTTGTGGTCGTCTTTAGCATGTTTTGGTTGGGTTTTTGGCTATGTTTTAACCAGACTTGAATGTAGCAAATTAGTTGGTGATGTAGTTGTGGTTTTACTAGACAAGGAAATCGTGATGGCATACCATCAATTGATATTAAAAATACGAGTGAGCTCCAGCAATATTTAACATTGTTTGATCAACACAACAATGATATTGATTTTCCTTCGGAAACCTACAAAGGTGGAAAATATAATAAACTAATGAAAAAAACATAGTAAAATGGCTTTTTGGCCCTTCAAAATTCCTTAACCAGCTTAAAGTTGGTTACAGCGATGTTCCTCTTGTTTTTTCGGTCGTTTTGACAGTTCACGGGCTGAAAACGAACTTACGGTGCTGAAGTTATGATCATTTTAAGAAAGCCTTCTTCGTCACACGATCTTGGGCTTCGAGAACCAAGTCAGTCTCTTCTTTAACACTTTTGCCTCCATCAATATATAATTTCATTGGCATATACTAACTGTACAACTTTCAAACATGGTCATACACATCCAAATCCGGCTGAAACGGGCTAAACCGTTCGAAACATATCAAAACGGACGAAATCGGACGAGATCGGACGAAATCGGACGTTAACCGGGGAAACCGGAGAAAGTCTGAATAAAGCGGACAAACCATGCCAAATCCGTGGAAATATGATTTCTACTATGGTTTGATTGTATTGATCATGTTGTGGTCGTCTTTAGCATGTTTTGGTTGGGTTTGGCTATGTTTTAACCAGACTTGAATGTAGCAAATTAGTTGGTGATGTAGTTGTGGTTTTACTAGACAAGGAAATCGTGATGGCATACCATCAATTGATATTAAAAATACGAGTGAGCTCCAACAATATTTAACATTGTTTGATCAACACAACAATGATATTGATTTTCTTCGGAAACCTACAAAGGTGGAAAATATACAAAACTAATGAAAAAAACATAGTAAAATGGCTTTTTGGGCCTTCAAAATTCGTTAACCAGCTTAAAGTTGGTTACAACGATGTTCCTCTTGTTTTTTCGGTCGTTTTGACAGTTCACGGGCTGAAAACGAACTTACGGTGCTGAAGTTATGATCATTTTAAGAAAGCCTTCTTCGTCACACGATCTTGGGCTTCGAGAACCAAGTCAGTCTCTTCTTTAACACTTTTGCCTCCGTCAATATATAATTTCATTGGCATATACTAACTGTACGACTTTCAAACATGGTCATACGCATCCAAATCCGGCTGAAACGGGCTAAACTGTTCGAAACATATCAAAACGGACGAAATCGGACGAAATCGGACGTTAACCGGGGAAACCAGAGAAAGTCTGAATAAAGCGGACAAACCATGCCAAATCCGTGGAAATAGGATTTCTACTATGGTTTGATTGTATTGATCATGTTGTGGTCGTCTTTAGCATGTTTTGGTTGGGTTTGGCTATGTTTTAACCAGACTTGAATGTAGCAAATTAGTTGGTGATGTAGTTGTGGTTTTACTAGACAAGGAAATCGTGATGGCATACCATCAATTGATATTAAAAATACGAGTGAGCTCCAACAATATTTAACATTGTTTGATCAACACAACAATGATATTGACTTTCCTTCGGAAACCTACAAAGGTGGAAAATATACAAAACTAATGAAAAAAACATAGTAAAATGGCTTTTTGGGCCTTCAAAATTACTTAACCAGCTTAAAGTTGGTTACAGCGATGTTCCTCCTGTTTTTTCGATCGTTTTGACAGTTCACGGGCTGAAAACGAACTTACGGTGCTGAAGTTATGACCTTTTTAAGAAAGCCTTCTTCGTCACACGATCTTGGGCTTCGAGAACCAAGTCAGTCTCTTCTTTAACACTTTTGCCTCCATCAATATATAATTTCATTGGCATATAATAACTGTACAACTTTCAAACATGGTTATACACATCCAAATCCGGCTGAAACGGGCTAAACCGTTCGAAACATATCAAAACGGACGAGACGTTAACCGGGGAAACCGGAGAAAGTCTGAATAAAGCGGACAAACCATGCCAAATCCGTGGAAATCGGATTTCTACTATGGTTTGATTGTATTGATCATGTTGTGGTCGTCTTTAGCATGTTTTGGTTGGGTTTTTGGCTATGTTTTAACCAGACTTGAATGTAGTAAATTAGTTGGTGATGTAGTTGTGGTTTTACTAGACAAGGAAATCGTGATGGCATACCATCAATTGATATTAAAAATACGAGTGAGCTCCAACAATATTTAACATTGTTTGATCAACACAACAATGATATTGATTTTCCTTCGGAAACCTACAAAGGTGGAAAATATACAAAACTAATGAAAAAAACATAGTAAAATGGCTTTTTGAGCCTTCAAAATTCCTTAACCAGCTTAAAGTTGGTTACAACGATGTTCCTCTTGTTTTTTCGGTCGTTTTGACAGTTCACGGGCTGAAAACGAACTTACGGTGCTGAAGTTATGATCATTTTAAGAAAGCCTTCTTCGTCACACGATCTTGGGCTTCGAGAACCAAGTCAGTCTCTTCTTTAACACTTTTGCCTCCGTCAATATATAATTTCATTGCCATATACTAACTGTACAACTTTCAAACATGGTCATACACATCCAAATCCGGCTGAAACGGGCTAAACCGTTCGAAACATATCAAAACGGACGAAATTGGACGAGATCGGACGAAATCGGACGTTAACCGGGGAAACCGGAGAAAGTCTGAATAAAGCGGACAAACCATGCCAAATCCGTGGAAATAGGATTTCTACTATGGTTTGATTGTATTGATCATGTTGTGGTCGTCTTTAGCATGTTTTGGTTGGGTTTTTGGCTATGTTTTAACCAGACTTGAATGTAGCAAATTAGTTGGTGATGTAGTTGTGGTTTTACTAGACAAGGAAATCGTGATGGCATACCATCAATTGATATAAAAAATACGAGTGAGCTCCAGCAATATTTAACATTGTTTGATCAACACAACAATGATATTGATTTTCCTTCGGAAACCTACAAAGGTGAAAAATATAATAAACTAATGAAAAAACATAGTAAAATGGCTTTTTGGCCCTTCAAAATTCCTTAACCAGCTTAAAGTTGGTTACAGCGATGTTCCTCTTGTTTTTTCGGTCGTTTTGACAGTTCACGGGCTGAAAACGAACTTACGGTGCTGAAGTTATGATCATTTTAAGAAAGCCTTCTTCGTCACACGATCTTGGGCTTCGAGAACCAAGTCAGTCTCTTCTTTAACACTTTTGCCTCCATCAATATATAATTTCATTGGCATATACTAACTGTACAACTTTCAAACATGGTCATACACATCCAAATCCGGCTGAAACGGGCTAAACCGTTCGAAACATATCAAAACGGACGAAATCGGACGAGATCGGACGAAATCGGACGTTAACCGGGGAAACCGGAGAAAGTCTGAATAAAGCGGACAAACCATGCCAAATCCGTGGAAATAGGATTTCTACTATGGTTTGATTGTATTGATCATGTTGTGGTCGTCTTTAGCATGTTTTGGTTGGGTTTGGCTATGTTTTAACCAGACTTGAATGTAGCAAATTAGTTGGTGATGTAGTTGTGGTTTTACTAGACAAGGAAATCGTGATGGCATACCATCAATTGATATTAAAAATACGAGTGAGCTCCAACAATATTTAACATTGTTTGATCAACACAACAATGATATTGATTTTCCTTCGGAAACCTACAAAGGTGGAAAATATACAAAACTAATGAAAAAAACATAGTAAAATGGCTTTTTGGGCCTTCAAAATTCCTTAACCAGCTTAAAGTTGGTTACAACGATGTTCCTCTTGTTTTTTCGGTCGTTTTGACAGTTCACGGGCTGAAAACGAACTTACGGTGCTGAAGTTATGATCATTTTAAGAAAGCCTTCTTCGTCACACGATCTTGGGCTTCGAGAACCAAGTCAGTCTCTTCTTTAACACTTTTGCCTCCGTCAATATATAATTTCATTGGCATATACTAACTGTACGACTTTCAAACATGGTCATACGCATCCAAATCCGGCTGAAACGGGCTAAACCGTTCGAAACATATCAAAACGGACGAAATCGGACGAAATCGGACGTTAACCGGGGAAACCGGAGAAAGTCTGAATAAAGCGGACAAACCATGCCAAATCCGTGGAAATAGGATTTCTACTATGGTTTGATTGTATTGATCATGTTGTGGTCGTCTTTAGCATGTTTTGGTTGGGTTTGGCTATGTTTTAACCAGACTTGAATGTAGCAAATTAGTTGGTGATGTAGTTGTGGTTTTACTAGACAAGGAAATCGTGATGGCATACCATCAATTGATATTAAAAATACGAGTGAGCTCCAACAATATTTAACATTGTTTGATCAACACAACAATGATATTGACTTTCCTTCGGAAACCTACAAAGGTGGAAAATATACAAAACTAATGAAAAAAACATAGTAAAATGGCTTTTTGGGCCTTCAAAATTACTTAACCAGCTTAAAGTTGGTTACAGCGATGTTCCTCCTGTTTTTTCGATCGTTTTGACAGTTCACGGGCTGAAAACGAACTTACGGTGCTGAAGTTATGACCTTTTTAAGAAAGCCTTCTTCGTCACACGATCTTGGGCTTCGAGAACCAAGTCAGTCTCTTCTTTAACACTTTTGCCTCCATCAATATATAATTTCATTGGCATATAATAACTGTACAACTTTCAAACATGGTTATACACATCAAAATCCGGCTGAAACGGGCTAAACCGTTCGAAACATATCAAAACGGACGAGACGTTAACCGGGGAAACCGGAGAAAGTCTGAATAAAGCGGACAAACCATGCCAAATCCGTGGAAATAGGATTTCTACTATGGTTTGATTGTATTGATCATGTTGTGGTCGTCTTTAGCATGTTTTGGTTGGGTTTTTGGCTATGTTTTAACCAGACTTGAATGTAGCAAATTAGTTGGTGATGTAGTTGTGGTTTTACTAGACAAGGAAATCGTGATGGCATACCATCAATTGATATTAAAAATACGAGTGAGCTCCAACAATATTTAACATTGTTTGATCAACACAACCATGATATTGATTTTCCTTCGGAAACCTACAAAGGTGGAAAATATACAAAACTAATGAAAAAAACATAGTAAAATGGCTTTTTGGGCCTTCAAAATTCCTTAACCAGCTTAAAGTTGGTTACAACGATGTTCCTCTTGTTTTTTCGGTCGTTTTGACAGTTCACGGGCTGAAAACGAACTTACAGTGCTGAAGTTATGATCATTTTAAGAAAGCCTTCTTCGTCACACGATCTTGGGCTTCGAGAACCAAGTCAGTCTCTTCTTTAACACTTTTGCCTCCGTCAATATATAATTTCATTGCCATATACTAACTGTACAACTTTCAAACATGGTCATACACATCCAAATCCGGCTGAAACGGGCTAAACCGTTCGAAACATATCAAAACGGACGAAATTGGACGAGATCGGACGAAATCGGACGTTAACCGGGGAAACCGGAGAAAGTCTGAATAAAGCGGACAAACCATGCCAAATCCGTGGAAATAGGATTTCTACTATGGTTTGATTGTATTGATCATGTTGTGGTCGTCTTTAGCATGTTTTGGTTGGGTTTGGCTATGTTTTAACCAGACTTGAATGTAGCAAATTAGTTGGTGATGTAGTTGTGATTTTACTAGAGAAGGAAATCGTGATGGCATACCATCAATTGATATTAAAAATACGAGTGAGCTCCAACAATATTTAACATTGTTTGATCAACACAACAATGATATTGATTTTCCTTCGGAAACCTACAAAGGTGGAAAATATACAAAACTAATGAAAAAAACATAGTAAAATGGCTTTTTGGGCCTTCAAAATTCCTTAACCAGCTTAAAGTTGGTTACAACGATGTTCCTCTTGTTTTTTCGGTCGTTTTGACAGTTCACGGGCTGAAAACGAACTTACGGTGCTGAAGTTATGATCATTTTAAGAAAGCCTTCTTCGTCACAAGATCTTGGGCTTCGAGAACCAAGTCAGTCTCTTCTTTAACACTTTTGCCTCCGTCAATATATAATTTCATTGGCATATACTAACTGTACAACTTTCAAACATGGTCATACGCATCCAAATCCGGCTGAAACGGGCTAAACCGTTCGAAACATATCAAAACGGACGAAATCGGACGAAATCGGACGTTAACCGGGGAAACCGGAGAAAGTCTGAATAAAGCGGACAAACCATGCCAAATCCGTGGAAATAGGATTTCTACTATGGTTTGATTGTATTGATCATGTTGTGGTCATCTTTAGCATGTTTTGGTTGGGTTTGGCTATGTTTTAACCAGACTTGAATGTAGCAAATTAGTTGGTGATGTAGTTGTGGTTTTACTAGACAAGGAAATCGTGATGGCATACCATCAATTGATATTAAAAATACGAGTGAGCTCCAACAATATTTAACATTGTTTGATCAACACAACAATGATATTGACTTTCCTTCGGAAACCTACAAAGGTGGAAAATATACAAAACTAATGAAAAAAACATAGTAAAATGGCTTTTTGGGCCTTCAAAATTACTTAACCAGCTTAAAGTTGGTTACAGCGATGTTCCTCTTGTTTTTTCGGTCGTTTTGACAGTTCACGGGCTGAAAACAAACTTACGGTGCTGAAGTTATGACCTTTTTAAGAAAGCCTTCTTCGTCACACGATCTTGGGCTTCGAGAACCAAGTCAGTCTCTTCTTTAACACTTTTGCCTCCATCAATATATAATTTCATTGGCATATAATAACTGTACAACTTTCAAACATGGTTATACACATCCCAATCCGGCTGAAACGGGCTAAACCGTTCGAAACATATCAAAACGGACGAAATCGGACGAGATCGGACGTTAACCGGGGAAACCGGAGAAAGTCTGAATAAAGCGGACAAACCATGCCAAATCCGTGGAAATAGGATTTCTACTATGGTTTGATTGTATTGATCATGTTGTGGTCGTCTTTAGCATGTTTTGGTTGGGTTTTTGGCTATGTTTTAACCAGACTTGAATGTAGCAAATTAGTTGGTGATGTAGTTGTGGTTTTACTAGACAAGGAAATCGTGATGGCATACCATCAATTGATATTAAAAATACGAGTGAGCTCCAACAATATTTAACATTGTTTGATCAACACAACAATGATATTGATTTTCCTTCGGAAACCTACAAAGGTGGAAAATATACAAAACTAATGAAAAAAACATAGTAAAATGGCTTTTTGGGCCTTCAAAATTCCTTAACCAGCTTAAAGTGGGTTACAACGATGTTCCTCTTGTTTTTTCGGTCGTTTTGACAGTTCACGGGCTGAAAACGAACTTACGGTGCTGAAGTTATGATCATTTTAAGAAAGCCTTCTTCGTCACACGATCTTGGGCTTCGAGAACCAAGTCAGTCTCTTCTTTAACACTTTTGCCTCCGTCAATATATAATTTCATTGGCATATACTAACTGTACAACTTTCAAACATGGTCATACACATCCAAATCCGGCTGAAACGGGCTAAACCGTTCGAAACATATCAAAACGGACGAAATCGGACGAGATCGGACGAAATCGGACGAGATCGGACGAAATCGGACGTTAACCGAGGAAACCGGAGAAAGTCTGAATAAAGCGGACAAACCATGCCAAATCCGTGGAAATAGGATTTCTACTATGGTTTGATTGTATTGATCATGTTGTGGTCATCTTTAGCATGTTTTGGTTGGGTTTGGCTATGTTTTAACCAGACTTGAATGTAGCAAATTAGTTGGTGATGTAGTTGTGGTTTTACTAGACAAGGAAATCGTGATGGCATACCATCAATTGATATTAAAAATACGAGTGAGCTCCAACAATATTTAACATTGTTTGATCAACACAACAATGATATTGATTTTCCTTCGGAAACCTACAAAGGTGGAAAATATACAAAACTAATGAAAAAAACATAGTAAAATGGCTTTTTGGGCCTTCAAAATTATTTAACCAGCTTAAAGTTGGTTACAGCGATGTTCCTCTTGTTTTTTCGATCGTTTTGACAGTTCACGGGCTGAAAACGAACTTACGGTGCTGAAGTTATGACCTTTTTAAGAAAGCCTTCTTCGTCACACGATCTTGGGCTTCGAGAACCAAGTCAGTCTCTTCTTTAACACTTTTGCCTCCATCAATATATAATTTCATTGGCATATAATAACTGTACAACTTTCAAACATGGTTATACACATCCAAATCCGGCTGAAACGGGCTAAACCGTTCGAAATATATCAAAACGGACGAGACGTTAACCGGGGAAACCGGAGAAAGTCTGAATAAAGCGGACAAACCATGCCAAATCCGTGGAAATAGGATTTCTACTATGGTTTGATTGTATTGATCATGTTGTGGTCGTCTTTAGCATGTTTTGGTTGGGTTTTTGGCTATGTTTTAACCAGACTTGAATGTAGCAAATTAGTTGGTGATGTAGTTGTTGTTTTACTAGACAAGGAAATCGTGATGGCATACCATCAATTGATATTAAAAATACGAGTGAGCTCCAACAATATTTAACATTGTTTGATCAACACAACAATGATATTGATTTTCCTTCGGAAACCTACAAAGGTGGAAAATATACAAAACTAATGAAAAAAACATAGTAAAATGGCTTTTTGGGCCTTCAAAATTCCTTAACCAGCTTAAAGTTGGTTACAACGATGTTCCTCTTGTTTTTTCGGTCGTTTTGACAGTTCACGGGCTGAAAACGAACTTACGGTGCTGAAGTTATGATCATTTTAAGAAAGCCTTCTTCGTCACACGATCTTGGGCTTCGAGAACCAAGTCAGTCTCTTCTTTAACACTTTTGCCTCCGTCAATATATAATTTCATTGCCATATACTAACTGTACAACTTTCAAACATGGTCATACACATCCAAATCCGGCTGAAACGGGCTAAACCGTTCGAAACATATCAAAACGGACGAAATTGGACGAGATCGGACGAAATCGGACGTTAACCGGGGAAACCGGAGAAAGTCTGAATAAAGCGGACAAACCATGCCAAATCCGTGGAAATAGGATTTCTACTATGGTTTGATTGTATTGATCATGTTGTGGTCGTCTTTAGCATGTTTTGGTTGGGTTTGGCTATGTTTTAACCAGACTTGAATGTAGCAAATTAGTTGGTGATGTAGTTGTGATTTTACTAGACAAGGAAATCGTGATGGCATACCATCAATTGATATTAAAAATACGAGTGAGCTCCAACAATATTTAACATTGTTTGATCAACACAACAATGATATTGATTTTCCTTCGGAAACCTACAAAGGTGGAAAATATACAAAACTAATGAAAAAAACATAGTAAAATGGCTTTTTGGGCCTTCAAAATTCCTTAAACAGCTTAAAGTTGGTTACAACGATGTTCCTCTTGTTTTTTCGGTCGTTTTGACAGTTCACGGGCTGAAAACGAACTTACGGTGCTGAAGTTATGATCATTTTAAGAAAGCCTTCTTCGTCACACGATCTTGGGCTTCGAGAACCAAGTCAGTCTCTTCTTTAACACTTTTGCCTCCGTCAATATATAATTTCATTGGCATATACTAACTGTACAACTTTCAAACATGGTCATACGCATCCAAATCCGGCTGAAACGGGCTAAACCGTTCGAAACATATCAAAACGGACGAAATCGGACGTTAACCGGGAAAACCGGAGAAAGTCTGAATAAAGCGGACACACCATGCCAAATCCGTGGAAATAGGATTTCTACTATGGTTTGATTGTATTGATCATGTTGTGGTCGTCTTTAGCATGTTTTGGTTGGGTTTGGCTATGTTTTAACCAGACTTGAATGTAGCAAATTAGTTGGTGATGTAGTTGTGGTTTTACTAGACAAGGAAATCGTGATGGCATACCATCAATTGATATTAAAAATACGAGTGAGCTCCAACAATATTTAACATTGTTTGATCAACACAACAATGATATTGACTTTCCTTCGGAAACCTACAAAGGTGGAAAATATACAAAACTAATGAAAAAAACATAGTAAAATGGCTTTTTGGGCCTTCAAAATTACTTAACCAGCTTAAAGTTGGTTACAGCGATGTTCCTCTTGTTTTTTCGGTCGTTTTGACAGTTCACGGGCTAAAAACGAACTTACGGTGCTGAAGTTATGATCATTTTAAGAAAGCCTTCTTCGTCACACGATCTTGGGCTTCGAGAACCAAGTCAGTCTCTTCTTTAACACTTTTGCCTCCGTCAATATATAATTTCATTGGCATATACTAACTGTACAACTTTCAAACATGGTCATACACATCCAAATCCGGCTGAAACGGGCTAAATCGTTCGAAACATATCAAAACGGACGAAATCGGACGAGATCGGACGAAATCGGACGTTAACCGGGGAAACCGGAGAAAGTCTGAATAAAGCGGACAAACCATGCCAAATCCGTGGAAATAGGATTTCTACTATGGTTTGATTGTATTGATCATGTTGTGGTCGTCTTTAGCATGTTTTGGTTGGGTTTGGCTATGTTTTAACCAGACTTGAATGTAGCAAATTAGTTGGTGATGTAGTTGTGGTTTTACTAGACAAGGAAATCGTGATGGCATACCATCAATTGATATTAAAAATACGAGTGAGCTCCAACCATATTTAACATTGTTTGATCAACACAACAATGATATTGACTTTCCTTCGGAAACCTATAAAGTTGGAAAATATACAAAACTAATGAAAAAAACATAGTAAAATGGCTTTTTGGGCCTTCAAAATTACTTAACCAGCTTAAAATTGGTTACAGCGATGTTCCTCTTGTTTTTTCGGTCGTTTTGACAGTTCACGGGCTGAAAACGAACTTACGGCGCTGAAGTTATGACCTTTTTAAGAAAGCCTTCTTCGTCACACGATCTTGGGCTTCGAGAACCAAGTCAGTCTCTTCTTTAACACTTTTGCCTCCATCAATATATAATTTCATTGGCATATAATAACTGTACAACTTTCAAACATGGTTATACACATCCAAATCCGGCTGAAACGGGCTAAACCGTTCGAAACATATCAAAACGGACGAAATCGGACGAGATCGGACGTTAACCGGGGAAACCGGAGAAAGTCTGAATAAAGCGGACAAACCATGCCAAATCCGTGGAAATAGGATTTCTACTATGGTTTGATTGTATTGATCATGTTGTGGTCGTCTTTAGCATGTTTTGGTTGGGTTTGGCTATGTTTTAACCAGACTTGAATGTAGCAAATTAGTTGGTGATGTAGTTGTGGTTTTACTAGACAAGGAAATCGTGATGGCATACCATCAATTGATATTAAAAATACGAGTGAGCTCCAACAATATTTAACATTGTTTGATCAACACAACAATGATATTGATTTTCCTTCGGAAACCTACAAAGGTGGAAAATATACAAAACTAATGAAAAAAACATAGTAAAATGGCTTTTTGGGCCTTCAAAATTACTTAACCAGCTTAAAGTTGGTTACAACGATGTTCCTCTTGTTTTTTCGATCGTTTTGACAGTTCACGGGCTGAAAACGAACTTACGGTGCTGAAGTTATGACCTTTTTAAGAAAGCCTTCTTCGTCACACGATCTTGGGCTTCGAGAACCAAGTCAGTCTCTTCTTTAACACTTTTGCCTCCATCAATATATAATTTCATTGGCATATAATAAATGTACAACTTTCAAACATGGTTATACACATCCAAATCCGGCTGAAACGGGCTAAACCGTTCGAAATATATCAAAACGGACGAGACGTTAACCGGGGAAACCGGAGAAAGTCTGAATAAAGCGGACAAACCATGCCAAATCCGTGGAAATAGGATTTCTACTATGGTTTGATTGTATTGATCATGTTGTGGTCGTCTTTAGCATGTTTTGGTTGGGTTTTTGGCTATGTTTTAACCAGACTTGAATGTAGCAAATTAGTTGGTGATGTAGTTGTTGTTTTACTAGACAAGGAAATCGTGATGGCATACCATCAATTGATATTAAAAATACGAGTGAGCTCCAACAATATTTAACATTGTTTGATCAACACAACAATGATATTAATTTTCCTTCGGAAACCTACAAAGGTGGAAAATATACAAAACTAATGAAAAAAACATAGTAAAATGGCTTTTTGGGCCTTCAAAATTCCTTAACCAGCTTAAAGTTGGTTACAACGATGTTCCTCTTGTTTTTTCGGTCGTTTTGACAGTTCACGGGCTGAAAACGAACTTACGGTGCTGAAGTTATGATCATTTTAAGAAAGCCTTCTTCGTCACACGATCTTGGGCTTCGAGAACCAAGTCAGTCTCTTCTTTAACACTTTTGCCTCCGTCAATATATAATTTTATTGCCATATACTAACTGTACAACTTTCAAACATGGTCATACACATCCAAATCCGGCTGAAACGGGCTAAACCGTTCGAAACATATCAAAACGGACGAAATTGGACGAGATCGGACGAAATCGGACGTTAACCGGGGAAACCGGAGAAAGTCTGAATAAAGCGGACAAACCATGCCAAATGCGTGGAAATAGGATTTCTACTATGGTTTGATTGTATTGATCATGTTGTGGTCGTCTTTAGCATGTTTTGGTTGGGTTTGGCTATGTTTTAACCAGACTTGAATGTAGCAAATTAGTTGGTGATGTAGTTGTGATTTTACTAGACAAGGAAATCGTGATGGCATAACATCAATTGATATTAAAAATACGAGTGAGCTCCAACAATATTTAACATTGTTTGATCAACACAACAATGATATTGATTTTCCTTCGGAAACCTACAAAGGTGGAAAATATACAAAACTAATGAAAAAAACATAGTAAAATGGCTTTTTGGGCCTTCAAAATTCCTTAACCAGCTTAAAGTTGGTTACAACGATGTTCCTCTTGTTTTTTCGGTCGTTTTGACAGTTCACGGGCTGAAAACGAACTTACGGTGCTGAAGTTATGATCATTTTAAGAAAGCCTTCTTCGTCACACGATCTTGGGCTTCGAGAACCAAGTCAGTCTCTTCTTTAACACTTTTGCCTCCGTCAATATATAATTTCATTGGCATATACTAACTGTACAACTTTCAAACATGGTCATACGCATCCAAATCCGGCTGAAACGGGCTAAACCGTTCGAAACATATCAAAACGGACGAAATCGGACGTTAACCGGGGAAACCGGAGAAAGTCTGAATAAAGCGGACAAACCATGCCAAATCCGTGGAAATAGGATTTCTACTATGGTTTGATTGTATTGATCATGTTGTGGTCGTCTTTAGCATGTTTTGGTTGGGTTTGGCTATGTTTTAACCAGACTTGAATGTAGCAAATTAGTTGGTGATGTAGTTGTGATTTTACTAGACAAGGAAATCGTGATGGCATAACATCAATTGATATTAAAAATACGAGTGAGCTCCAACAATATTTAACATTGTTTGATCAACACAACAATGATATTGATTTTCCTTCGGAAACCTACAAAGGTGGAAAATATACAAAACTAATGAAAAAAACATAGTAAAATGGCTTTTTGGGCCTTCAAAATTCCTTAACCAGCTTAAAGTTGGTTACAACGATGTTCCTCTTGTTTTTTCGGTCGTTTTGACAGTTCACGGGCTGAAAACGAACTTACGGTGCTGAAGTTATGATCATTTTAAGAAAGCCTTCTTCGTCACACGATCTTGGGCTTCGAGAACCAAGTCAGTCTCTTCTTTAACACTTTTTCCTCCGTCAATATATAATTTCATTGGCATATACTAACTGTACAACTTTCAAACATGGTCATACGCATCCAAATCCGGCTGAAACGGGCTAAACCGTTCGAAACATATCAAAACGGACGAAATCGGACGTTAACCGGGGAAACCGGAGAAAGTCTGAATAAAGCGGACAAACCATGCCAAATCCGTGGAAATAGGATTTCTACTATGGTTTGATTGTATTGATCATGTTGTGGTCGTCTTTAGCATGTTTTGGTTGGGTTTGGCTATGTTTTAACCAGACTTGAATGTAGCAAATTAGTTGGTGATGTAGTTGTGGTTTTACTAGACAAGGAAATCGTGATGGCATACCATCAATTGATATTAAAAATACGAGTGAGCTCCAACAATATTTAACATTGTTTGATCAACACAACAATGATATTGACTTTCCTTCGGAAACCTACAAAGGTGGAAAATATACAAAACTAATGAAAAAAACATAGTAAAATGGATTTTTGGGCCTTCAAAATTACTTAACCAGCTTAAAGTTGGTTACAGCGATGTTCCTCTTGTTTTTTCGGTCGTTTTGACAGTTCACGGGCTGAAAACGAACTTACGGTGCTGAAGTTATGACCTTTTTAAGAAAGCCTTCTTCGTCACACGATCTTGGGCTTCGAGAACCAAGTCAGTCTCTTCTTTAACACTTTTGCCTCCATCAATATATAATTTCATTGGCATATAATAACTGTACAACTTTCAAACATGGTTATACACATCCCAATCCGGCTGAAACGGGCTAAACCGTTCGAAACATATCAAAACGGACGAAATCGGACGAGATCGGACGTTAACCGGGGAAACCGGAGAAAGTCTGAATAAAGCGGACAAACCATGCCAAATTCGTGGAAATAGGATTTCTACTATGGTTTGATTGTATTGATCATGTTGTGGTCGTCTTTAGCATGTTTTGGTTGGGTTTTTGGCTATGTTTTAACCAGACTTGAATGTAGCAAATTAGTTGGTGATGTAGTTGTGGTTTTACTAGACAAGGAAATCGTGATGGCATACCATCAATTGATATTAAAAATACGAGTGAGCTCCAACAATATTTAACATTGTTTGATCAACACAACAATGATATTGATTTTCCTTCGGAAACCTACAAAGGTGGAAAATATACAAAACTAATGAAAAAAACATAGTAAAATGGCTTTTTGGGCCTTCAAAATTCCTTAACCAGCTTAAAGTTGGTTACAACGATGTTCCTCTTGTTTTTTCGGTCGTTTTGACAGTTCACGGGCTGAAAACGAACTTACGGTGCTGAAGTTATGATCATTTTAAGAAAGCCTTCTTCGTCACACGATCTTGGGCTTCGAGAACCAAGTCAGTCTCTTCTTTAACACTTTTGCCTCCGTCAATATATAATTTCATTGGCATATACTAACTGTACAACTTTCAAACATGGTCATACACATCCAAATCCGGCTGAAACGGGCTAAACCGTTCGAAACATATCAAAACGGACGAAATCGGACGAGATCGGACGAAATCGGACGTTAACCGGGGAAACCGGAGAAAGTCTGAATAAAGCGGACAAACCATGCCAAATCCGTGGAAATAGGAATTCTACTATGGTTTGATTGTATTGATCATGTTGTGGTCGTCTTTAGCATGTTTTGGTTGGGTTTGGCTATGTTTTAACCAGACTTGAATGTAGCAAATTAGTTGGTGATGTAGTTGTGGTTTTACTAGACAAGGAAATCGTGATGGCATACCATCAATTGATATTAAAAATACGAGTGAGCTCCAACAATATTTAACATTGTTTGATCAACACAACAATGATATTGACTTTCCTTCGGAAACCTACAAAGTTGGAAAATATACAAAACTAATGAAAAAAACATAGTAAAATGGCTTTTTGGGCCTTCAAAATTACTTAACCAGCTTAAAATTGGTTACAGCGATGTTCCTCTTGTTTTTTCGGTCGTTTTGACAGTTCACGGGCTGAAAACGAACTTACGGCGCTGAAGTTATGACCTTTTTAAGAAAGCCTTTTCGTCACACGATCTTGGGCTTCGAGAACCAAGTCAGTCTCTTCTTTAACACTTTTGCCTCCATCAATATATAATTTCATTGGCATATAATAACTGTACAACTTTCAAACATGGTTATACACATCCAAATCCGGCTGAAACGGGCTAAACCGTTCGAAACATATCAAAACGGACGAAATCGGACGAGATCGGACGTTAACCGGGGAAACCGGAGAAAGTCTGAATAAAGCGGACAAACCATGCCAAATCCGTGGAAATAGGATTTCTACTATGGTTTGATTGTATTGATCATGTTGTGGTCGTCTTTAGCATGTTTTGGTTGGGTTTTTGGCTATGTTTTAACCAGACTTGAATGTAGCAAATTAGTTGGTGATGTAGTTGTGGTTTTACTAGACAAGGAAATCGTGATGGCATACCATCAATTGATATTAAAAATACGAGTGAGCTCCAACAATATTTAACATTGTTTGATCAACACAACAATGATATTGATTTTTCTTCGGAAACCTACAAAGGTGGAAAATATACAAAACTAATGAAAAAAACATAGTAAAATGGATTTTTGGGCCTTCAATATTCCTTAACCAGCTTAAAGTGGTTACAACGATGTTCCTCTTGTTTTTTCGGTCGTTTTGACAGTTCACGGGCAGAAAACGAACTTACGGTGCTGAAGTTATGATCATTTTAAGAAAGCCTTCTTCGTCACACGATCTTGGGCTTCGAGAACCAAGTCAGTCTCTTCTTTAACACTTTTGCCTCCGTCAATATATAATTTCATTGGCATATACTAACTGTACAACTTTCAAACATGGTCATACACATCCAAATCCGGCTGAAACGGGCTAAACCGTTCGAAACATATCAAAACGGACGAAATCGGACGAGATCGGACGAAATCGGACGTTAACCGGGGAAACCGGAGAAAGTCTGAATAAAGCGGACAAACCATGCCAAATCCGTGGAAATAGGATTTCTACTATGGTTTGATTGTATTGATCATGTTGTGGTCGTCTTTAGCATGTTTTGGTTGGGTTTGGCTATGTTTTAACCAGACTTGAATGTAGCAAATTAGTTGGTGATGTAGTTGTGGTTTTACTAGACAAGGAAATCGTGATGGCATACCATCAATTGATATTAAAAATACGAGTGAGCTCCAACAATATTTAACATTGTTTGATCAACACAACAATGATATTGACTTTCCTTCGGAAACCTACAAAGGTGGAAAATATACAAAACTAATGAAAAAAACATAGTAAAATGGCTTTTTGGGCCTTCAAAATTACTTAACCAGCTTAAAGTTGGTTACAGCGATGTTCCTCTTGTTTTTTCGGTCGTTTTGACAGTTCACGGGCTGAAAACGAACTTACGGCGCTGAAGTTATGACCTTTTTAAGAAAGCCTTCTTCGTCACACGATCTTGGGCTTCGAGAACCAAGTCAGTCTCTTCTTTAACACTTTTGCCTCCATCAATATATAATTTCATTGGCATATACTAACTGTACAACTTTCAAACATGGTTATACACATCCAAATCCGGCTGAAACAGGCTAAACCGTTCGAAACATATCAAAACGGACGAAATCGGACGAGATCGGACGAAATCGGACGTTAACCGGGGAAACCGGAGAAAGTCTGAATAAAGCGGACAAACCATGCCAAATCCGTGGAAATAGGATTTCTACTATGGTTTGATTGTATTGATCATGTTGTGGTCGTCTTTAGCATGTTTTGGTTGGGTTTGGCTATGTTTTAACCAGACTTGAATGTAGCAAATTAGTTGGTGATGTAGTTGTGGTTTTACTAGACAAGGAAGTCGTGATGGCATACCATCAATTGATATTAAAAATACGAGTGAGCTCCAGCAATATTTAACATTGTTTGATCAACACAACAATGATATTGACTTTCCTTCAGAAACCTACAAAGGTGGAAAATATACAAAACTAATGAAAAAAATAAAGTAAAATGGCTTTTTGGGCCTTCAAAATTCCTTAACCAGCTTAAAGTTGGTTACAGCGATGTTCCTCTTGTTTTTTTGGTGGTTTTGACAGTTCACGGGCTGAAAACGAACTTACGGTGCTGAAGTTATGACCATTTTAAGAAAGCCTTCTTCGTCACACGATCTTGGGCTTCGAGAACCAAGTCAGTCTCTTCTTTAACACTTTTGCCTCCATCAATATATAATTTCATTGGCATATACTAACTGTACAACTTTCAAACATGGTTATACACATCCAAATCCGGCTGAAACGGGCTAAACCGTTCGAAACATAACAAAACGGACGAAATCGGACGAGATCGGACGAAATCGGACGTTAACCGGGGAAACCGGAGAAAGTCTGAATAAAGCGGACAAACCATGCCAAATCCGTGGAAATAGGATTTCTACTATGGTTGATTGTATTGATCATGTTGTGGTCGTCTTTAGCATGTTTTGGTTGGGTTTGGCTATGTTTTAACCAGACTTGAATGTAGCAAATTAGTTGGTGATGTAGTTGTGGTTTTACTAGACAAGAAAATCGTGATGGCATACCATCAATTGATATTAAAAATACGAGTGAGCTCCAACAATATTTAACATTCTTTGATCAACATAACAATGATATTGATTTTCCTTCGGAAACCTACAAAGGTGGATAATATACAAAACTAATGAAAAAAACATAGTAAAATGGCTTTTTGGGCCTTCAAAATTCCTTAACCAGCTTAAAGTTGGTTACAACGATGTTCCTCTTGTTTTTTCGGTCGTTTTGACAGTTCACGGGCTGAAAACGAACTTACGGTGCTGAAGTTATGATCATTTTAAGAAAGCCTTCTTCGTCACACGATCTTGGGCTTCGAGAACCAAGTCAGTCTCTTCTTTAACACTTTTGCCTCCGTCAATATATAATTTCATTGGCATATACTAACTGTACAACTTTCAAACATGGTCATACGCATCCAAATCCGGCTGAAACGGGCTAAACCGTTCGAAACATATCAAAACGGACGAAATCGGACGAGATCGGACGAAATCGGACGTTAACCGGGGAAACCGGAGAAAGTCTGAATAAAGCGGACAAACCATTCCAAATCCGTGGAAATAGTATTTCTACTATGGTTTGATTGTATTGATCATGTTGTGGTCGTCTTTAGCATGTTTTGGTTGGGTTTGGCTATGTTTTAACCAGACTTGAATGTAGCAAATTAGTTGGTGATGTAGTTGTGGTTTTACTAGACAAGGAAATCGTGATGGCATACCATCAATTGATATTAAAAATACGAGTGAGCTCCAACAATATTTAACATTGTTTGATCAACACAACAATGATATTGACTTTCCTTCGGAAACCTACAAAGGTGGAAAATATACAAAACTAATGAAAAAAACATAGTAAAATGGCTTTTTGGGCCTTCAAAATTACTTAACCAGCTTAAAATTGGTTACAGCGATGTTCCTCTTGTTTTTTCGGTCGTTTTGACAGTTCACGGGCTGAAAACGAACTTACGGCGCTGAAGTTATGACCTTTTTAAGAAAGCCTTCTTCGTCACACGATCTTGGGCTTCGAGAACCAAGTCAGTCTCTTCTTTAACACTTTTGCCTCCATCAATATATAATTTCATTGGCATATAATAACTGTACAACTTTCAAACATGGTTATACACATCCAAATCCGGCTGAAACGGGCTAAACCGTTCGAAACATATCAAAACGGACGAAATCGGACGAGATCGGACGTTAACCGGGGAAACCGGAGAAAGTCTGAATAAAGCGGACAAACCATGCCAAATCCGTGGAAATAGGATTTCTACTATGGCTTGATTGTATTGATCATGTTGTGGTCGTCTTTAGCATGTTTTGGTTGGGTTTTTGGCTATGTTTTAACCAGACTTGAATGTAGCAAATTAGTTGGTGATGTAGTTGTGGTTTTACTAGACAAGGAAATCGTGATGGCATACCATCAATTGATATTAAAAATACGAGTGAGCTCCAACAATATTTAACATTGTTTGATCAACACAACAATGATATTGATTTTCCTTCGCAAAACTACAAAGGTGGAAAATATACAAAACTAATGAAAAAAACATAGTAAAATGGCTTTTTGGGCCTTCAAAATTCCTTAACCAGCTTAAAGTTGGTTACAACGATGTTCCTCTTGTTTTTTCGGTCGTTTTGACAGTTCACGGGCTGAAAACGAACTTACGGTGCTGAAGTTATGATCATTTTAAGAAAGCCTTCTTCGTCACACGATCTTGGGCTTCGAGAACCAAGTCAGTCTCTTCTTTAACACTTTTGCCTCCGTCAATATATAATTTCATTGGCATATACTAACTGTACAACTTTCAAACATGGTCATACACATCCAAATCCGGCTGAAACGGGCTAAACCGTTCGAAACATATCAAAACGGACGAAATCGGACGAGATCGGACGAAATCGGACGTTAACCGGGGAAACCGGAGAAAGTCTGAATAAAGCGGACAAACCATGCCAAATCCGTGGAAATAGGATTTCTACTATGGTTTGATTGTCTTGATCATGTTGTGGTCGTCTTTAGCATGTTTTGGTTGGGTTTGGCTATGTTTTAACCAGACTTGAATGTAGCAAATTAGTTGGTGATGTAGTTGTGGTTTTACTAGACAAGGAAATCGTGATGGCATACCATCAATTGATATTAAAAATACGAGTGAGCTCCAACAATATTTAACATTGTTTGATCAACACAACAATGATATTGACTTTCCTTCGGAAACCTACAAAGGTGGAAAATATACAAAACTAATGAAAAAAACATAGTAAAATGGCTTTTTGGGCCTTCAAAATTACTTAACCAGCTTAAAGTTGGTTACAGCGATGTTCCCCTTGTTTTTTCGGTCGTTTTGACAGTTCACGGGCTGAAAACGAACTTACGGCGCTGAAGTTATGACCTTTTTAAGAAAGCCTTCTTCGTCACACGATCTTGGGCTTCGAGAACCAAGTCAGTCTCTTCTTTAACACTTTTGCGTCCATCAATATATAATTTCATTGGCATATACTAACTGTACAACTTTCAAACATGGTTACAGTGTCACCCCCTCAGCTCACCCTAGCCCCCGGCCTTTTTCAATTGGTCTACAGTGTCATTGTATAGAATCCCTGCCCTGTTTTCCACATCGGCAATGCACCTCCATCGATATTCAATTTCTCTTGCCATTTCTTCTTTATTGATTTATATACTCATCATCATCCCGCCGATCCCACCAACGCTTTCTTACTTATCTTATGAGCAAAAAGGGTTCTAAATAATCAGCCCTTTGAATTGAATAAGCGAAGCTTTTCCGATAGAAAGATTTGCATGTGACAGAGATCCCAATTCCGTGTATCCGGTTAAGCAAGCCCCGCCGCCAGCTTCCACGCAGACAAAAAAAGTGAGCGCCTAGCGCGAAAGGTTGCTTTCAGCTCGCTGGGTCCTATTCATTAAAAGACACACATCCAAATCCGGCTGAAACAGGCTAAACCGTTCGAAACATATCAAAACGGACGAAATCGGACGAGATCGGACGAAATCGGACGTTAACCGGGGAAACCGGAGAAAGTCTGAATAAAGCGGACAAACCATGCCAAATCCGTGGAAATAGGATTTCTACTATGGTTTGATTGTATTGATCATGTTGTGGTCGTCTTTAGCATGTTTTGGTTGGGTTTGGCTATGTTTTAACCAGACTTGAATGTAGCAAATTAGTTGGTGATGTAGTTGTGGTTTTACTAGACAAGGAAGTCGTGATGGCATACCATCAATTGATATTAAAAATACGAGTGAGCTCCAGCAATATTTAACATTGTTTGATCAACACAACAATGATATTGACTTTCCTTCGGAAACCTACAAAGGTGGAAAATATACAAAACTAATGAAAAAAATAAAGTAAAATGGCTTTTTGGGCCTTCAAAATTCCTTAACCAGCTTAAAGTTGGTTACAGCGATGTTCCTCTTGTTTTTCGGTGGTTTTGACAGTTCACGGGCTGAAAACGAACTTACGGTGCTGAAGTTATGATCATTTTAAGAAAGCCTTCTTCGTCACACGATCTTGGGCTTCGAGAACCAAGTCAGTCTCTTCTTTAACACTTTTGCCTCCGTCAATATATAATTTCATTGGCATATACTAACTGTACAACTTTCAAACATGGTCATACGCATCCAAATCCAGCTGAAACGGGCTAAACCGTTCGAAACATATCAAAACGGACGAAATCGGACGAGATCGGACGAAATCGGACGTTAACCGGGGAAACCGGAGAAAGTCTGAATAAAGCGGACAAACCATGCCAAATCCGTGGAAATAGGATTTCTACTATGGTTTGATTGTATTGATCATGTTGTGGTCGTCTTTAGCATGTTTTGGTTGGGTTTGGCTATGTTTTAACCAGACTTGAATGTAGCAAATTAGTTGGTGATGTAGTTGTGGTTTTACTAGACAAGAAAATCGTGATGGCATACCATCAATTGATATTAAAAATACGAGTGAGCTCCAACAATATTTAACATTGTTTGATCAACACAACAATGATATTGATTTTCCTTCGGAAACCTACAAAGGTGGAAAATATACAAAACTAATGAAAAAAACATAGTAAAATGGCTTTTTGGGCCTTCAAAATTCCTTAACCAGCTTAAAGTTGGTTACAACGATGTTCCTCTTGTTTTTCGGTCGTTTTGACAGTTCACGGGCTGAAAACGAACTTACGGTACTGAAGTTATGATCATTTTAAGAAAGCCTTCTTCGTCACACGATCTTGGGCTTCGAGAACCAAGTCAGTCTCTTCTTTAACACTTTTGCCTCCGTCAATATATAATTTCATTGGCATATACTAACTGTACAACTTTCAAACATGGTCATACACATCCAAATCCGGCTGAAACGGGCTAAACCGTTCGAAACATATCAAAACGGACGAAATCGGACGAGATCGGACGAAATCGGACGTTAACCGGGGAAACCGGAGAAAGTCTGAATAAAGCGGACAAACCATGCCAAATCCGTGGAAATAGGATTTCTACTATGGTTTGATTGTATTGATCATGTTGTGGTCGTCTTTAGCATGTTTTGGTTGGGTTTGGCTATGTTTTAACCAGACTTGAATGTAGCAAATTAGTTGGTGATGTAGTTGTGGTTTTACTAGACAAGGAAATCGTGATGGCATACCATCAATTGATATTAAAAATACAAGTGAGCTCCAACAATATTTAACATTGTTTGATCAACACAACAATGATATTGACTTTCCTTCGGAAACCTACAAAGGTGGAAAATATACAAAACTAATGAAAAAAACATAGTAAAATGGCTTTTTGGGCCTTCAAAATTACTTAACCAGCTTAAAATTGGTTACAGCGATGTTCCTCTTGTTTTTTCGGTCGTTTTGACAGTTCACGGGCTGAAAACGAACTTACGGCGCTGAAGTTATGACCTTTTTAAGAAAGCCTTCTTCGTCACACGATCTTGGGCTTCGAGAACCAAGTCAGTCTCTTCTTTAACACTTTTGCCTCCATCAATATATAATTTCATTGGCATATAATAACTGTACAACTTTCAAACATGGTTATACACATCCAAATCCGGCTGAAACAGGCTAAACCGTTCGAAACATATCAAAACGGACGAAATCGGACGAGATCGGACGTTAACCGGGGAAACCGGAGAAAGTCTGAATAAAGCGGACAAACCATGCCAAATCCGTGGAAATAGGATTTCTACTATGGTTTGATTGTATTGATCATGTTGTGGTCGTCTTTAGCATGTTTTGGTTGGGTTTTTGGCTATGTTTTAACCAGACTTGAATGTAGCAAATTAGTTGGTGATGTAGTTGTGGTTTTACTAGACAAGGAAATCGTGATGGCATACCATCAATTGATATTAAAAATACGAGTGAGCTCCAACAATATTTAACATTGTTTGATCAACACAACAATGATATTGATTTTTCTTCGGAAACCTACAAAGGTGGAAAATATACAAAACTAATGAAAAAAACATAGTAAAATGGCTTTTTGGGCCTTCAAAATTCCTTAACCAGCTTAAAGTTGGTTACAACGATGTTCCTCTTGTTTTTTCGGTCGTTTTGACAGTTCACGGGCTGAAAACGAACTTACGGTGCTGAAGTTATGACCATTTTAAGAAAGCCTTCTTCGTCACACGATCTTGGGCTTCGAGAACCAAGTCAGTCTCTTCTTTAACACTTTTTCCTCCATCAATATATAATTTCATTGGCATATACTAACTGTACAACTTTCAAACATGGTTATACACATCCAAATCCGGCTGAAACGGGCTAAACCGTTCGAAACATATCAAAACGGACGAAATCGGACGAGATCGGACGAAATCGGACGTTAACCGGGGAAACCGGAGAAAGTCTGAATAAAGCGGACAAACCATGCCAAATCCGTGGAAATAGGATTTCTACTATGGTTTGATTGTATTGATCATGTTGTGGTCGTCTTTAGCATGTTTTGGTTGGGTTTGGCTATGTTTTAACCAGACTTGAATGTAGCAAATTAGTTGGTGATGTAGTTGTGGTTTTACTAGACAAGGAAATCGTGATGGCATACCATCAATTGATATTAAAAATACGAGTGAGCTCCAACAATATTTAACATTGTTTGATCAACACAACAATGATATTGACTTTCTTTCGGAAACCTACAAAGGTGGAAAATATACAAAACTAATGAAAAAACATAGTAAAATGGCTTTTTGGGCCTTCAAAATTACTTAACCAGCTTAAAGTTGGTTACAGCGATGTTCCTCTTGTTTTTTCGGTCGTTTTGACAGTTCACGGGCTGAAAACGAACTTACGGCGCTGAAGTTATGACCTTTTTAAGAAAGCCTTCTTCGTCACACGATCTTGGGCTTCGAGAACCAAGTCAGTCTCTTCTTTAACACTTTTGCCTCCATCAATATATAATTTCATTGGCATATACTAACTGTACAACTTTCAAACATGGTTATACACATCCAAATCCGGCTGAAACAGGCTAAACCGTTCGAAACATATCAAAACGGACGAAATCGGACGAGATCGGACGAAATCGGACGTTAACCGGGGAAACCGGAGAAAGTCTGAATAAAGCGGACAAACCATGCCAAATCCATGGAAATAGGATTTCTACTATGGTTTGATTGTATTGATCATGTTGTGGTCGTCTTTAGCATGTTTTGGTTGGGTTTGGCTATGTTTTAACCAGACTTGAATGTAGCAAATTAGTTGGTGATGTAGTTGTGGTTTTACTAGACAAGGAAGTCGTGATGGCATACCATCAATTGATATTAAAAATACGAGTGAGCTCCAGCAATATTTAACATTGTTTGATCAACACAACAATGATATTGACTTTCCTTCGGAAACCTACAAAGGTGGAAAATATACAAAACTAATGAAAAAAATAAAGTAAAATGGCTTTTTGGGCCTTCAAAATTCCTTAACCAGCTTAAAGTTGGTTACAGCGATGTTCCTCTTGTTTTTTCGGTGGTTTTGACAGTTCACGGGCTGAAAACGAACTTACGGTGCTGAAGTTATGACCATTTTAAGAAAGCCTTCTTCGTCACACGATCTTGGGCTTCGAGAACCAAGTCAGTCTCTTCTTTAACACTTTTGCCTCCATCAATATATAATTTCATTGGCATATACTAACTGTACAACTTTCAAACATGGTTATACACATCCAAATCCGGCTGAAACGGGCTAAACCGTTCGAAACATATCAAAACGGACGAAATCGGACGAGATCGGACGAAATCGGACGTTAACCGGGGAAACCGGAGAAAGTCTGAATAAAGCGGACAAATCATGCCAAATCCGTGGAAATAGGATTTCTACTATGGTTTGATTGTATTGATCATGTTGTGGTCGTCTTTAGCATGTTTTGGTTGGGTTTGGCTATGTTTTAACCAGACTTGAATGTAGCAAATTAGTTGGTGATGTAGTTGTGGTTTTACTAGACAAGAAAATCGTGATGGCATACCATCAATTGATATTAAAAATACGAGTGAGCTCCAACAATATTTAACATTGTTTGATCAACATAACAATGATATTGATTTTCCTTCGGAAACCTACAAAGGTGGAAAATATACAAAACTAATGAAAAAAACATAGTAAAATGGCTTTTTGGGCCTTCAAAATTCCTTAACCAGCTTAAAGTTGGTTACAACGATGTTCCTCTTGGTTTTTCGGTCGTTTTGACAGTTCACGGGCTGAAAACGAACTTACGGTGCTGAAGTTATGATCATTTTAAGAAAGCCTTCTTCGTCACACGATCTTGGGCTTCGAGAACCAAGTCAGTCTCTTCTTTAACACTTTTGCCTCCGTCAATATATAATTTCATTGGCATATACTAACTGTACAACTTTCAAACATGGTTATACACATCCAAATCCGGCTGAAACAGGCTAAACCGTTCGAAACATATCAAAACGGACGAAATCGGACGAGATCGGACGAAATCGGACGTTAACCGGGGAAACCGGAGAAAGTCTGAATAAAGCGGACAAACCATGCCAAATCCGTGGAAATAGGATTTCTACTATGGTTTGATTGTATTGATCATGTTGTGGTCGTCTTTAGCATGTTTTGGTTGGGTTTGGCTATGTTTTAACCAGACTTGAATGTAGCAAATTAGTTGGTGATGTAGTTGTGGTTTTACTAGACAAGGAAATCGTGATGGCATACCATCAATTGATATTAAAAATACGAGTGAGCTCCAACAATATTTAACATTGTTTGATCAACACAACAATGATATTGACTTTCTTTCGGAAACCTACAAAGGTGGAAAATATACAAAACTAATGAAAAAAACATAGTAAAATGGCTTTTTGGGCCTTCAAAATTACTTAACCAGCTTAAAGTTGGTTACAGCGATGTTCCTCTTGTTTTTTCGGTCGTTTTGACAGTTCACGGGCTGAAAACGAACTTACGGCGCTGAAGTTATGACCTTTTTAAGAAAGCCTTCTTCGTCACACGATCTTGGGCTTCGAGAACCAAGTCAGTCTCTTCTTTAACACTTTTGCCTCCATTAATATATAATTTCATTGGCATATACTAACTGTACAACTTTCAAACATGGTTATACACATCCAAATCCGGCTGAAACAGGCTAAACCGTTCGAAACATATCAAAACGGACGAAATTGGACGAGATCGGACGAAATCGGACGTTAACCGGGGAAACCGGAGAAAGTCTGAATAAAGCGGACAAACCATGCCAAATCCGTGGAAATAGGATTTCTACTATGGTTTGATTGTATTGATCATGTTGTGGTCGTCTTTAGCATGTTTTGGTTGGGTTTGGCTATGTTTTAACCAGACTTGAATGTAGCAAATTAGTTGGTGATGTAGTTGTGGTTTTACTAGACAAGGAAGTCGTGATGGCATACCATCAATTGATATTAAAAATACGAGTGAGCTCCAGCAATATTTAACATTGTTTGATCAACACAACAATGATATTGACTTTCCTTCGGAAACCTACAAAGGTGGAAAATATACAAAACTAATGAAAAAAATAAAGTAAAATGGCTTTTTGGGCCTTCAAAATTCCTTAACCAGCTTAAAGTTGGTTACAGCGATGTTCCTCTTGTTTTTTTGGTCGTTTTGACAGTTCACGGGCTGAAAACGAACTTACGGTGCTGAAGTTATGATCATTTTAAGAAAGCCTTCTTCGTCACACGATCTTGGGTTTCGAGAACCAAGTCAGTCTCTTCTTTAACACTTTTTCCTCCATAAATATATAATTTCATTGGCATATACTAACTGTACAACTTTCAAACATGGTTATACACATCCAAATCCGGCTGAAACAGGCTAAACCGTTCGAAACATATCAAAACGGACGAAATCGGACGTTAACCGGGGAAACCGGAGAAAGTCTGAATAAAGCGGACAAACCATGCCAAATCCGTGGAAATAGGATTTCTACTATGGTTTGATTGTATTGATCATGTAGTGGTCGTCTTTAGCATGTTTTGGTTGGGTTTGGCTATGTTTTAACCAGACTTGAATGTAGCAAATTAGTTGGTGATGTAGTTGTGGTTTTACTAGACAAGGAAATCGTGATGGCATACCATCAATTGATATTAAAAATACGAGTGAGCTCCAACAATATTTAACATTGTTTGATCAACATAACAATGATATTGATTTTCCTTCGGAAACCTACAAAGGTGGAAAATATACAAAACTAATGAAAAAAACATAGTAAAATGGCTTTTTGGGCCTTCAAAATTCCTTAACCAGCTTAAAGTTGGTTACAACGATGTTCCTCTTGTTTTTTCGGTCGTTTTGACAGTTCACGGGCTGAAAACGAACTTACGGTGCTGAAGTTATGATCATTTTAAGAAAGCCTTCTTCGTCACACGATCTTGGGCTTCGAGAACCAAGTCAGTCTCTTCTTTAACACTTTTTCCTCCATCAATATATAATTTCATTGGCATATACTAACTGTACAACTTTCAAACATGGTTATACACATCCAAATCCGGCTGAAACAGGCTAAACCGTTCGAAACATATCAAAACGGACGAAATCGGACGAGATCGGACGAAATCGGACGTTAACCGGGGAAACCGGAGAAAGTCTGAATAAAGCGGACAAACCATGCCAAATCCGTGGAAATAGGATTTCTACTATGGTTTGATTGTATTGATCATGTTGTGGTCGTCTTTAGCATGTTTTGGTTGGGTTTGGCTATGTTTTAACCAGACTTGAATGTAGCAAATTAGTTGGTGATGTAGTTGTGGTTTTACTAGACAAGGAAATCGTGATGGCATACCATCAATTGATATTAAAAATACGAGTGAGCTCCAACAATATTTAACATTGTTTGATCAACACAACAATGATATTGACTTTCTTTCGGAAACCTACAAAGGTGGAAAATATACAAAACTAATGAAAAAAACATAGTAAAATGGCTTTTTGGGCCTTCAAAATTACTTAACCAGCTTAAAGTTGGTTACAGCGATGTTCCTCTTGTTTTTTCGGTCGTTTTGACAGTTCACGGGCTGAAAACGAACTTACGGCGCTGAAGTTATGACCTTTTTAAGAAAGCCTTCTTCGTCACACGATCTTGGGCTTCGAGAACCAAGTCAGTCTCTTCTTTAACACTTTTGCCTCCATCAATATATAATTTCATTGGCATATACTAACTGTACAACTTTCAAACATGGTTATACACATCCAAATCCGGCTGAAACAGGCTAAACCGTTCGAAACATATCAAAACGGACGAAATCGGACGAGATCGGACGAAATCGGACGTTAACCGGGGAAACCGGAGAAAGTCTGAATAAAGCGGACAAACCATGCCAAATCCGTGGAAATAGGATTTCTACTATGGTTTGATTGTATTGATCATGTTGTGGTCGTCTTTAGCATGTTTTGGTTGGGTTTGGCTATGTTTTAACCAGACTTGAATGTAGCAAATTAGTTGGTGATGTAGTTGTGGTTTTACTAGACAAGGAAGTCGTGATGGCATACCATCAATTGATATTAAAAATACGAGTGAGCTCCAGCAATATTTAACATTGTTTGATCAACACAACAATGATATTGACTTTCCTTCGGAAACCTACAAAGGTGGAAAATATACAAAACTAATGAAAAAAATAAAGTAAAATGGCTTTTTGGGCCTTCAAAATTCCTTAACCAGCTTAAAGTTGGTTACAGCGATGTTCCTCTTGTTTTTTCGGTGGTTTTGACAGTTCACGGGCTGAAAACGAACTTACGGTGCTGAAGTTATGACCATTTTAAGAAAGCCTTCTTCGTCACACGATCTTGGGCTTCGAGAACCAAGTCAGTCTCTTCTTTAACACTTTTGCCTCCATCAATATATAATTTCATTGGCATATACTAACTGTACAACTTTCAAACATGGTTATACACATCCAAATCCGGCTGAAACGGGCTAAACCGTTCGAAACATATCAAAACGGACGAAATCGGACGAGATCGGACGAAATCGGACGTTAACCGGGGAAACCGGAGAAAGTCTGAATAAAGCGGACAAATCATGCCAAATCCGTGGAAATAGGATTTCTACTATGGTTTGATTGTATTGATCATGTTGTGGTCGTCTTTAGCATGTTTTGGTTGGGTTTGGCTATGTTTTAACCAGACTTGAATGTAGCAAATTAGTTGGTGATGTAGTTGTGGTTTTACTAGACAAGAAAATCGTGATGGCATACCATCAATTGATATTAAAAATACGAGTGAGCTCCAACAATATTTAACATTGTTTGATCAACATAACAATGATATTGATTTTCCTTCGGAAACCTACAAAGGTGGAAAATATACAAAACTAATGAAAAAAACATAGTAAAATGGCTTTTTGGGCCTTCAAAATTCCTTAACCAGCTTAAAGTTGGTTACAGCGATGTTCCTCTTGTTTGACAGTTCACGGGCTGAAAACGAACTTACGGTGCTGAAGTTATGACCTTTTTAAGAAAGCATTCTTCGTCACACGATCTTGGGCTTCGAGAACCAAGTCAGTCTCTTCTTTAACACTTTTGCCTCCATCAATATATAATTTCATTGGCATATACTAACTGTACAACTTTCAAACATGGCTATACACATCCAAATCCGGCTGAAACAGGCTAAACCGTTCGAAACATATCAAAACGGACGAAATCGGACGAGATCGGACGAAATCGGACGTTAACCGGGGAAACCGGAGAAAGTCTGAATAAAGCGGACAAACCATGCCAAATCCGTGGAAATAGGATTTCTACTATGGTTTGATTGTATTGATCATGTTGTGGTCGTCTTTAGCATGTTTTGGTTGGGTTTGGCTATGTTTTAACCAGACTTGAATGTAGCAAATTAGTTGGTGATGTAGTTGTGGTTTTACTAGACAAGGAAGTCGTGATGGCATACCATCAATTGATATTAAAAATACGAGTGAGCTCCAGCAATATTTAACATTGTTTGATCAACACAACAATGATATTGACTTTCCTTCGGAAACCTACAAAGGTGGAAAATATACAAAACTAATGAAAAAAATAAAGTAAAATGGCTTTTTGGGCCTTCAAAATTCCTTAACCAGCTTAAAGTTGGTTACAGCGATGTTCCTCTTGTTTTTTCGGTGGTTTTGACAGTTCACGGGCTGAAAACGAACTTACGGTGCTGAAGTTATGACCATTTTAAGAAAGCCTTCTTCGTCACACGATCTTGGGCTTCGAGAACCAAGTCAGTCTCTTCTTTAACACTTTTGCCTCCATCAATATATAATTTCATTGGCATATACTAACTGTACAACTTTCAAACATGGTTATACACATCCAAATCCGGCTGAAACGGGCGAAACCGTTCGAAACATATCAAAACGGACGAAATCGGACGAGATCGGACGAAATCGGACGTTAACCGGGGAAACCGGAGAAAGTCTGAATAAAGCGGACAAATCATGCCAAATCCGTGGAAATAGGATTTCTACTATGGTTTGATTGTATTGATCATGTTGTGGTTGTCTTTAGCATGTTTTGGTTGGGTTTGGCTATGTTTTAACCAGACTTGAATGTAGCAAATTAGTTGGTGATGTAGTTGTGGTTTTACTAGACAAGAAAATCGTGATGGCATACCATCAATTGATATTAAAAATACGAGTGAGCTCCAACAATATTTAACATTGTTTGATCAACATAACAATGATATTGATTTTCCTTCGGAAACCTACAAAGGTGGAAAATATACAAAACTAATGAAAAAAACATAGTAAAATGGCTTTTTGGGCCTTCAAAATTCCTTAACCAGCTTAAAGTTGGTTACAACGATGTTCCTCTTGTTTTTTCGGTCGTTTTGACAGTTCACGGGCTGAAAACGAACTTACGGTGCTGAAGTTATGATCATTTTAAGAAAGCCTTCTTCGTCACACAATCTTGGGCTTCGAGAACCAAGTCAGTCTCTTCTTTAACACTTTTGCCTCCGTCAATATATAATTTCATTGGCATATACTAACTGTACAACTTTCAAACATGGTCATACGCATCCAAATCCGGCTGAAACGGGCTAAACCGTTCGAAACATATCAAAACGGACGAAATCGGACGAGATCGGACGAAATCGGACGTTAACCGGGGAAACCGGAGAAAGTCTGAATAAAGCGGACAAACCATGTCAAATCCGTGGAAATAGGATTTCTACTATGGTTTGATTGTATTGATCATGTTGTGGTCGTCTTTAGCATGTTTTGGTTGGGTTTGGCTATGTTTTAACCAGACTTGAATGTAGCAAATTAGTTGGTGATGTAGTTGTGGTTTTACTAGACAAGGAAATCGTGATGGCATACCATCAATTGATATTAAAAATACGAGTGAGCTCCAACAATATTTAACATTGTTTGATCAACACAACAATGATATTGACTTTCCTTCGGAAACCTACAAAGGTGGAAAATATACAAAACTAATGAAAAAAACATAGTAAAATGGCTTTTTGGGCCTTCAAAATTACTTAACCAGCTTAAAATTGGTTACAGCGATGTTCCTCTTGTTTTTTCGGTCGTTTTGACAGTTCACGGGCTGAAAACGAACTTACGGCGCTGAAGTTATGACCTTTTTAAGAAAGCCTTCTTCGTCACACGATCTTGGGCTTCGAGAACCAAGTCAGTCTCTTCTTTAACACTTTTGCCTCCATCAATATATAATTTCATTGGCATATAATAACTGTACAACTTTCAAACATGGTTATACACATCCAAATCCGGCTGAAACGGGCTAAACCGTTCGAAACATATCAAAACGGACGAAATCGGACGAGATCGGATGTTAACCGGGGAAACCGGAGAAAGTCTGAATAAAGCGGACAAACCATGCCAAATCCGTGGAAATAGGATTTCTACTATGGCTTGATTGTATTGATCATGTTGTGGTCGTCTTTAGCATGTTTTGGTTGGGTTTTTGGCTATGTTTTAACCAGACTTGGATATAGCAAATTAGTTGGTGATGTAGTTGTGGTTTTACTAGACAAGGAAATCGTGATGGCATAACATCAATTGATATTAAAAATACGAGTGAGCTCCAACAATATTTAACATTGTTTGATCAACACAACAATGATATTGATTTTCCTTCGCAAAACTACAAAGGTGGAAAATATACAAAACTAATGAAAAAAACATAGTAAAATGGCTTTTTGGGCCTTCAAAATTCCTTAACCAGCTTAAAGTTGGTTACAACGATGTTCCTCTTGTTTTTTCGGTCGTTTTGACAGTTCACGGGATGAAAACGAACTTACGGTGCTGAAGTTATGATCATTTTAAGAAAGCCTTCTTCGTCACACGATCTTGGGCTTCGAGAACCAAGTCAGTCTCTTCTTTAACACTTTTGCCTCCGTCAATATATAATTTCATTGGCATATACTAACTGTACAACTTTCAAACATGGTTATACACATCCAAATCCAGCTGAAACAGGCTAAACCGTTCGAAACATATCAAAACGGACGAAATCGGACGAGATCGGACGAAATCGGACGTTAACCGGGGAAACCGGAGAAAGTCTGAATAAAGCGGACAAACCATGCCAAATCCGTGGAAATAGGATTTCTACTATGGTTTGATTGTATTGATCATGTTGTGGTCGTCTTTAGCATGTTTTGGTTGGGTTTGGCTATGTTTTAACCAGACTTGAATGTAGCAAATTAGTTGGTGATGTAGTTGTGGTTTTACTAGACAAGGAAATCGTGATGGCATACCATCAATTGATATTAAAAATACGAGTGAGCTCCAACAATATTTAACATTGTTTGATCAACACAACAATGATATTGACTTTCTTTCGGAAACCTACAAAGGTGGAAAATATACAAAACTAATGAAAAAACCATAGTAAAATGGCTTTTTGGGCCTTCAAAATTACTTAACCAGCTTAAAGTTGGTTACAGCGATGTTCCTCTTGTTTTTTCGGTCGTTTTGACAGTTCACGGACTGAAAACGAACTTACGGCGCTGAAGTTATGACCTTTTTAAGAAAGCCTTCTTCGTCACACGATCTTGGGCTTCGAGAACCAAGTCAGTCTCTTCTTTAACACTTTTGCCTCCATCAATATATAATTTCATTGGCATATACTAACTGTACAACTTTCAAACATGGTTATACACATCCAAATCCGGCTGAAACAGGCTAAACCGTTCGAAACATATCAAAACGGACGAAATCGGACGAGATCGGACGAAATCGGACGTTAACCGGGGAAACCGGAGAAAGTCTGAATAAAGCGGACAAACCATGCCAAATCCGTGGAAATAGGATTTCTACTATGGTTTGATTGTATTGATCATGTTGTGGTCGTCTTTAGCATGTTTTGGTTGGGTTTGGCTATGTTTTAACCAGACTTGAATGTAGCAAATTAGTTGGTGATGTAGTTGTGGTTTTACTAGACAAGGAAGTCGTGATGGCATACCATCAATTGATATTAAAAATACGAGTGAGCTCCAGCAATATTTAACATTGTTTGATCAACACAACAATGATATTGACTTTCCTTCGGAAACCTACAAAGGTGGAAAATATATAAAACTAATGAAAAAAATAAAGTAAAATGGCTTTTTGGGCCTTCAAAATTCCTTAACCAGCTTAAAGTTGGTTACAGCGATGTTCCTCTTGTTTTTCGGTGGTTTTGACAGTTCACGGGTTGAAAACGAACTTACGGTGCTGAAGTTATGATCATTTTAAGAAAGCCTTCTTCGTCACACGATCTTGGGCTTCGAGAACCAAGTCAGTCTCTTCTTTAACACTTTTGCCTCCGTCAATATATAATTTCATTGGCATATACTAACTGTACAACTTTCAAACATGGTCATACGCATCCAAATCCGGCTGAAACGGGCTAAACCGTTCGAAACATATCAAAACGGACGAAATCGGACGAGATCGGACGAAATCGGACGTTAACCGGGGAAACCGGAGAAAGTCTGAATAAAGCGGACAAAACATGCCAAATCCGTGGAAATAGGATTTCTACTATGGTTTGATTGTGTTGATCATGTTGTGGTCGTCTTTAGCATGTTTTGGTTGGGTTTGGCTATGTTTTAATCAGACTTGAATGTAGCAAATTAGTTGGTGATGTAGTTGTGGTTTTACTAGACAAGGAAATCGTGATGGCATACCATCAATTGATATTAAAAATACGAGTGAGCTCCAACAATATTTAACATTGTTTGATCAACACAACAATGATATTGATTTTCCTTCGCAAAACTACAAAGGTGGAAAATATACAAAACTAATGAAAAAAACATAGTAAAATGGCTTTTTGGGCCTTCAAAATTCCTTAACCAGCTTAAAGTTGGTTACAACGATGTTCCTCTTGTTTTTTCGGTCGTTTTGACAGTTCACGGGATGAAAACGAACTTACGGTGCTGAAGTTATGATCATTTTAAGAAAGCCTTCTTCGTCACACGATCTTGGGCTTCGAGAACCAAGTCAGTCTCTTCTTTAACACTTTTGCCTCCGTCAATATATAATTTCATTGGCATATACTAACTGTACAACTTTCAAACATGGTTATACACATCCAAATCCGGCTGAAACAGGCTAAACCGTTCGAAACATATCAAAACGGACGAAATCGGACGAGATCGGACGAAATCGGACGTTAACCGGGGAAACCGGAGAAAGTCTGAATAAAGCGGACAAACCATGCCAAATCCGTGGAAATAGGATTTCTACTATGGTTTGATTGTATTGATCATGTTGTGGTCGTCTTTAGCATGTTTTGGTTGGGTTTGGCTATGTTTTAACCAGACTTGAATGTAGCAAATTAGTTGGTGATGTAGTTGTGGTTTTACTAGACAAGGAAATCGTGATGGCATACCATCAATTGATATTAAAAATACGAGTGAGCTCCAACAATATTTAACATTGTTTGATCAACACAACAATGATATTGACTTTCTTTCGGAAACCTACAAAGGTGGAAAATATACAAAACTAATGAAAAAAACATAGTAAAATGGCTTTTTGGGCCTTCAAAATTACTTAACCAGCTTAAAGTTGGTTACAGCGATGTTCCTCTTGTTTTTTCGGTCGTTTTGACAGTTCACGGGCTGAAAACGAACTTACGGCGCTGAAGTTATGACCTTTTTAAGAAAGCCTTCTTCGTCACACGATCTTGGGCTTCGAGAACCAAGTCAGTCTCTTCTTTAACACTTTTGCCTCCATCAATATATAATTTCATTGGCATATACTAACTGTACAACTTTCAAACATGGTTATACACATCCAAATCCGGCTGAAACAGGCTAAACCGTTCGAAACATATCAAAACGGACGAAATCGGACGAGATCGGACGAAATCGGACGTTAACCGGGGAAACCGGAGAAAGTCTGAATAAAGCGGACAAACCATGCCAAATCCGTGGAAATAGGATTTCTACTATGGTTTGATTGTATTGATCATGTTGTGGTCGTCTTTAGCATGTTTTGGTTGGGTTTGGCTATGTTTTAACCAGACTTGAATGTAGCAAATTAGTTGGTGATGTAGTTGTGGTTTTACTAGACAAGGAAGTCGTGATGGCATACCATCAATTGATATTAAAAATACGAGTGAGCTCCAGCAATATTTAACATTGTTTGATCAACACAACAATGATATTGACTTTCCTTCGGAAACCTACAAAGGTGGAAAATATACAAAACTAATGAAAAAAATAAAGTAAAATGGCTTTTTGGGCCTTCAAAATTCCTTAACCAGCTTAAAGTTGGTTACAGCGATGTTCCTCTTGTTTTTCGGTGGTTTTGACAGTTCACGGGCTGAAAACGAACTTACGGTGCTGAAGTTATGATCATTTTAAGAAAGCCTTCTTCGTCACACGATCTTGGGCTTCGAGAACCAAGTCAGTCTCTTCTTTAACACTTTTGCCTCCGTCAATATATAATTTCATTGGCATATACTAACTGTACAACTTTCAAACATGGTCATACGCATCCAAATCCGGCTGAAACGGGCTAAACCGTTCGAAACATATCAAAACGGACGAAATCGGACGAGATCGGACGAAATTGGACGTTAACCGGGGAAACCGGAGAAAGTCTGAATAAAGCGGACAAAACATGCCAAATCCATGGAAATAGGATTTCTACTATGGTTTGATTGTGTTGATCATGTTGTGGTCGTCTTTAGCATGTTTTGGTTGGGTTTGGCTATGTTTTAATCAGACTTGAATGTAGCAAATTAGTTGGTGATGTAGTTGTGGTTTTACTAGACAAGAAAATCGTGATGGCATACCATCAATTGATATTAAAAATACGAGTGAGCTCCAACAATATTTAACATTGTTTGATCAACACAACAATGATATTGATTTTCCTTCGGAAACCTACAAAGGTGGAAAATATACAAAACTAATGAAAAAAACATAGTAAAATGGCTTTTTGGGCCTTCAAAATTCCTTAACCAGCTTAAAGTTGGTTACAACGATGTTCCTCTTGTTTTTTCGGTCGTTTTGACAGTTCACGGGCTGAAAACGAACTTACGGTGCTGAAGTTATGATCATTTTAAGAAAGCCTTCTTCGTCACACGATCTTGGGCTTCGAGAACCAAGTCAGTCTCTTCTTTAACACTTTTGCCTCCGTCAATATATAATTTCATTGGCATATACTAACTGTACAACTTTCAAACATGGTCATACGCATCCAAATCCGGCTGAAACGGGCTAAACCGTTCGAAACATATCAAAACGGACGAAATCGGACGAGATCGGACGAAATCGGACGTTAACCGGGGAAACCGGAGAAAGTCTGAATAAAGCGGACAAACCATGCCAAATCCGTGGAAATAGGATTGCTACTATGGTTTGATTGTATTGATCATGTTGTGGTCGTCTTTAGCATGTTTTGGTTGGGTTTGGCTATGTTTTAACCAGACTTGAATGTAGCAAATTAGTTGGTGATGTAGTTGTGGTTTTACTAGACAAGGAAATCGTGATGGCATACCATCAATTGATATTAAAAATACGAGTGAGCTCCAACAATATTTAACATTGTTTGATCAACACAACAATGATATTGACTTTCCTTCGGAAACCTACAAAGGTGGAAAATATACAAAACTAATGAAAAAAACATAGTAAAATGGCTTTTTGGGCCTTCAAAATTACTTAACCAGCTTAAAGTTGGTTACAGCGATGTTCCTCTTGTTTTTTCGGTCGTTTTGACAGTTCACGGGCTGAAAACGAACTTACGGTGCTGAAGTTATGACCTTTTTAAGAAAGCCTTCTTCGTCACACGATCTTGGGCTTCGAGAACCAAGTCAGTCTCTTCTTTAACACTTTTGCCTCCATCAATATATAATTTCATTGGCATATAATAACTGTACAACTTTCAAACATGGTTATACACATCCAAATCCGGCTGAAACGGGCTAAACCGTTCGAAACATATCAAAACGGACGAAATCGGACGAGATCGGACGTTAACCGGGGAAATCGGAGAAAGTCTGAATAAAGCGGACAAACCATGCCAAATCCGTGGAAATAGGATTTCTACTATGGTTTGATTGTATTGATCATGTTGTGGTCGTCTTTAGCATGTTTTGGTTGGGTTTGGCTATGTTTTAACCAGACTTGAATGTAGCAAATTAGTTGGTGATGTAGTTGTGGTTTTACTAGACAAGGAAATCGTGATGGCATACCATCAATTGATATTAAAAATACGAGTGAGCTCCAACAATATTTAACATTGTTTGATCAACACGACAATGATATTGATTTTCCTTCGCAAACCTACAAAGGTGGAAAATATACAAAACTAATGAAAAAAACATAGTAAAATGGCCTTTTGGGCCTTCAAAATTACTTAACCAGCTTAAAGTTGGTTACAACGATGTTCCTCTTGTTTTTTCGGTCGTTTTGACAGTTCACGGGCTGAAAACGAACTTACGGCGCTGAAGTTATGACCTTTTTAAGAAAGCCTTCTTCGTCACACGATCTTGGGCTTCGAGAACCAAGTCAGTCTCTTCTTTAACACTTTTGCCTCCGTCAATATATAATTTCATTGGCATATAATAACTGTACAACTTTCAAACATGGTTATACACATCCAAATCCGGCTGAAACGGGCTAAACCGTTCGAAACATATCAAAACGGACGAAATCGGACGAGATTGGACGAAATCGGACGTTAACCGGGGAAACCGGAGAAAGTCTGAATAAAGCGGACAAACCATGCCAAATCCGTGGAAATAGGATTTCTACTATGGTTTGATTGTATTGATCATGTTGTGGTCGTCTTTAGCATGTTTTGGTTGGGTTTGGCTATGTTTTAACCAGACTTGAATGTAGCAAATTAGTTGGTGATGTAGTTGTGGTTTTACTAGACAAGGAAATCGTGATGGAATACCATCAATTGATATTAAAAATACGAGTGAGCTCCAACAATATTTAACATTGTTTGATCAACACGACAATAATATTGACTTTCCTTCGAAAACCTACAAAGGTGGAAAATATACAAAACTAATTAAAAAACATAGTAAATGGCTTTTTGGGCCTTCAAAATTCCTTAACCAGCTTAAAGTTGGTTACAACGATGTTCCTCTTGTTTTTTCGGTCGTTTTGACAGTTCACGGGCTGAAAACGAACTTACGGTGCTGAAGTTATGACCTTTTTAAGAAAGCCTTCTTCGTCACACGATTTTGGGCTTCGAGAACCAAGTCAGTCTCTTCTTTAACACTTTTGCCTCCATCAATATATAATTTCATTGGCATATAATAACTGTACAACTTTCAAACATGGTTATACACATTCAAATCCGGCTGAAATGGGCTAAATCGTTCGAAACATATCAAAACGGACGAAATCGGACGAGATCGGACGAAATCGGACTTTAACCGGGGAAACCGGAGAAAGTCTGAATAAAGCGGACAAACCATGCCAAATCCGTGGAAATAGGATTTCTACTATGGTTTGATTGTATTGATCATGTTGTGGTCGTCTTTAGCATGTTTTGGTTGGGTTTGGCTATGTTTTAACAGACTTGAATGTAGCAAATTAGTTGGTGATGTAGTTGTGGTTTTACTAGACAAGGAAATCGTGATGGCATACCATCAATTGATATTAAAAATACGAGTGAGCTCCAACAATATTTAACATTGTTTGATCAACACGACAATGATATTGATTTTCCTTCGGAAACCTACAAAGGTGGAAAATATACAAAACTAATGAAAAAAACATAGTAAAATGGCTTTTTGGGCCTTCAAAATTACTTAACCAGCTTAAAGTTGGTTACAGCGATGTTCCTCTTGTTTTTTCGGTCGTTTTGACAGTTCACGAGCTGAAAACGAACTTACGGCGCTGAAGTTATGACCTTTTTAAGAAAGCCTTCTTCGTCACACGATCTTGGGCTTCGAGAACCAAGTCAGTCTCTTCTTTAACACTTTTGCCTCCATCAATATATAATTTCATTGGCATATAATAACTGTACAACTTTCAAACATGGTTATACACATCCAAATCCGGCTGAAACGGGCTAAACCGTTCGAAACATATCAAAACGGACGAAATCGGACGAGATTGGACGAAATCGGACGTTAACCGGGGAAACCGGAGAAAGTCTGAATAAAGCGGACAAACCATGCCAAATCCGTGGAAATAGGATTTCTACTATGGTTTGATTGTATTGATCATGTTGTGGTCGTATTTAGCATGTTTTGGTTGGGTTTGGCTATGTTTTAACCAGACTTGAATGTAGCAAATTAGTTGGTGATGTAGTTGTGGTTTTACTAGACAAGGAAATCGTGATGGAATACCATCAATTTATATTAAAAATACGAGTGAGCTCCAACAATATTTAACATTGTTTGATCAACACGACAATGATATTGACTTTCCTTCGAAAACCTACAAAGGTGGAAAATATACAAAACTAATGAAAAAACATAGTAAATGGCTTTTTGGGCCTTCAAAATTCCTTAACCAGCTTAAAGTTGGTTACAACGATGTTCCTCTTGTTTTTTCGGTCGTTTTGACAGTTCACGGGCTGAAAACGAACTTACGGTGCTGAAGTTATGACCTTTTTAAGAAAGCCTTCTTCGTCACACGATTTTGGGCTTCGAGAACCAAGTCAGTCTCTTCTTTAACACTTTTGCCTCCATCAATATATAATTTCATTGGCATATAATAACTGTACAACTTTCAAACATGGTTATACACATTCAAATCCGGCTGAAATGGGCTAAATCGTTCGAAACATATCAAAACGGACGAAATCGGACGAGATCGGACGAAATCGGACTTTAACCGGGGAAACCGGAGAAAGTCTGAATAAAGCGGACAAACCATGCCAAATCCGTGGAAATAGGATTTCTACTATGGTTTGATTGTATTGATCATGTTGTGGTCGTCTTTAGCATGTTTTGGTTGGGTTTGGCTATGTTTTAACCAGACTTGAATGTAGCAAATTAGTTGGTGATGTAGTTGTGGTTTTACTAGACAAGGAAATCGTGATAGCATACCATCAATTGATATTAAAAATACGAGTGAGCTCCAACAATATTTAACATTGTTTGATCAACACGACAATGATATTGATTTTCCTTCGGAAACCTACAAAGGTGGAAAATATACAAAACTAATGAAAAAAACATAGTAAAATGGCTTTTTGGGCCTTCAAAATTCCTTAACCACCTTAAAGTTGGTTACAACGATGTTCCTCTTGTTTTTTCGGTCGTTTTGACAGTTCACGGGCTGAAAACAAACTTACGGTGCTGAAGTTATGACCTTTTTAAGAAAGCCTTCTTCGTCACACGATCTTGGGCTTCGAGAACCAAGTCAGTCTCTTCTTTAACACTTTTGCCTCCATCAATATATAATTTCATTGGCATATAATAACAGTACAACTTTCAAACATGGTTATACACATCCAAATTCGGCTGAAACGGGCTAAACCGTTCGAAACATATCAAAACGGACGAAATCGGACGAGATCGGCCGAAATCGGACGTTAACCGGGGAAACCGGAGAAAGTCTGAATAAAGCGGACAAACCATGCCAAATCCGTGGAAATAGGATTTCTACTATGGTTTGATTGTATTGATCATGTTGTGGTCGTCTTTGGCATGTTTTGGTTGGGTTTGGCTATGTTTTAACCAGATTTGAATGTAGCAAATTAGTTGGTGATGTAGTTGTGGTTTTACTAGACAAGGAAATCGTGATGGCATACCATCAATTGATATTAAAAATACGAGTGAGCTCCAACAATATTTAACATTGTTTGATCAACACGACAATGATATTGATTTTCCTTCGGAAACCTACAAAGGTGGAAAATATACAAAACTAATGAAAAAAACATAGTAAAATGGCTTTTTGGGCCTTCAAAATTACTTAACCAGCTTAAAGTTGGTTACAGCGATGTTCCTCTTGTTTTTTCGGTCGTTTTGACAGTTCACGAGCTGAAAACAAACTTACGGCGCTGAAGTTATGACCTTTTTAAGAAAGCCTTCTTCGTCACACGATCTTGGGCTTCGAGAACCAAGTCAGTCTCTTCTTTAACACTTTTGCCTCCATCAATATATAATTTCATTGGCATATAATAACTGTACAACTTTCAAACATGGTTATACACATCCAAATCCGGCTGAAACGGGCTAAACCGTTCGAAACATATCAAAACGGACGAAATCGGACGAGATTGGACGAAATCGGACGTTAACCGGGGAAACCGGAGAAAGTCTGAATAAAGCGGACAAACCATGCCAAATCCGTGGAAATAGGATTTCTACTATGGTTTGATTGTATTGATCATGTTGTGGTCGTATTTAGCATGTTTTGGTTGGGTTTGGCTATGTTTTAACCAGACTTGAATGTAGCAAATTAGTTGGTGATGTAGTTGTGGTTTTACTAGACAAGGAAATCGTGATGGAATACCATCAATTTATATTAAAAATACGAGTGAGCTCCAACAATATTTAACATTGTTTGATCAACACGACAATGATATTGACTTTCCTTCGAAAACCTACAAAGGTGGAAAATATACAAAACTAATGAAAAAACATAGTAAATGGCTTTTTGGGCCTTCAAAATTCCTTAACCAGCTTAAAGTTGGTTACAACGATGTTCCTCTTGTTTTTTCGGTCGTTTTGACAGTTCACGGGCTGAAAACGAACTTACGGTGCTGAAGTTATGACCTTTTTAAGAAAGCCTTCTTCGTCACACGATTTTGGGCTTCGAGAACCAAGTCAGTCTCTTCTTTAACACTTTTGCCTCCATCAATATATAATTTCATTGGCATATAATAACTGTACAACTTTCAAACATGGTTATACACATTCAAATCCGGCTGAAATGGGCTAAATCGTTCGAAACATATCAAAACGGACGAAATCGGACGAGATCGGACGAAATCGGACTTTAACCGGGGAAACCAGAGAAAGTCTGAATAAAGCGGACAAACCATGCCAAATCCGTGGAAATAGGATTTCTACTATGGTTTGATTGTATTGATCATGTTGTGGTCGTCTTTAGCATGTTTTGGTTGGGTTTGGCTATGTTTTAACCAGACTTGAATGTAGCAAATTAGTTGGTGATGTAGTTGTGGTTTTACTAGACAAGGAAATCGTGATAGCATACCATCAATTGATATTAAAAATACGAGTGAGCTCCAACAATATTTAACATTGTTTGATCAACACGACAATGATATTGATTTTCCTTCGGAAACCTACAAAGGTGGAAAATATACAAAACTAATGAAAAAAACATAGTAAAATGGCTTTTTGGGCCTTCAAAATTCCTTAACCACCTTAAAGTTGGTTACAACGATGTTCCTCTTGTTTTTTCGGTCGTTTTGACAGTTCACGGGCTGAAAACAAACTTACGGTGCTGAAGTTATGACCTTTTTAAGAAAGCCTTCTTCGTCACACGATCTTGGGCTTCGAGAACCAAGTCAGTCTCTTCTTTAACACTTTTGCCTCCATCAATATATAATTTCATTGGCATATAATAACAGTACAACTTTCAAACATGGTTATACACATCCAAATTCGGCTGAAACGGGCTAAACCGTTCGAAACATATCAAAACGGACGAAATCGGACGAGATCGGCCGAAATCGGACGTTAACCGGGGAAACCGGAGAAAGTCTGAATAAAGCGGACAAACCATGCCAAATCCGTGGAAATAGGATTTCTACTATGGTTTGATTGTATTGATCATGTTGTGGTCGTCTTTAGCATGTTTTGGTTGGGTTTGGCTATGTTTTAACCAGATTTGAATGTAGCAAATAAGTTGGTGATGTAGTTGTGGTTTTACTAGACAAGGAAATCGTGATGGCATACCATCAATTGATATTAAAAATACGAGTGAGCTCCAACAATATTTAACATTGTTTGATCAACACGACAATGATATTGATTTTCCTTCGGAAACCTACAAAGGTGGAAAATATACAAAACTAATGAAAAAAACATAGTAAAATGGCTTTTTGGGCCTTCAAAATTACTTAACCAGCTTAAAGTTGGTTACAGCGATGTTCCTCTTGTTTTTTCGGTCGTTTTGACAGTTCACGAGCTGAAAACGAACTTACGGCGCTGAAGTTATGACCTTTTTAAGAAAGCCTTCTTCGTCACACGATCTTGGGCTTCGAGAACCAAGTCAGTCTCTTCTTTAACACTTTTGCCTCCATCAATATATAATTTCATTGGCATATAATAACTGTACAACTTTCAAACATGGTTATACACATCCAAATCCGGCTGAAACGGGCTAAACCGTTCGAAACATATCAAAACGGACGAAATCGGACGAGATTGGACGAAATCGGACGTTAACCGGGGAAACCGGAGAAAGTCTGAATAAAGCGGACAAACCATGCCAAATCCGTGGAAATAGGATTTCTACTATGGTTTGATTGTATTGATCATGTTGTGGTCGTATTTAGCATGTTTTGGTTGGGTTTGGCTATGTTTTAACCAGACTTGAATGTAGCAAATTAGTTGGTGATGTAGTTGTGGTTTTACTAGACAAGGAAATCGTGATGGAATACCATCAATTTATATTAAAAATACGAGTGAGCTCCAACAATATTTAACATTGTTTGATCAACACGACAATGATATTGACTTTCCTTCGAAAACCTACAAAGGTGGAAAATATACAAAACTAATGAAAAAACATAGTAAATGGCTTTTTGGGCCTTCAAAATTCCTTAACCAGCTTAAAGTTGGTTACAACGATGTTCCTCTTGTTTTTTCGGTCGTTTTGACAGTTCACGGGCTGAAAACGAACTTACGGTGCTGAAGTTATGACCTTTTTAAGAAAGCCTTCTTCGTCACACGATTTTGGGCTTCGAGAACCAAGTCAGTCTCTTCTTTAACACTTTTGCCTCCATCAATATATAATTTCATTGGCATATAATAACTGTACAACTTTCAAACATGGTTATACACATTCAAATCCGGCTGAAATGGGCTAAATCGTTCGAAACATATCAAAACGGACGAAATCGGACGAGATCGGACGAAATCGGACTTTAACCGGGGAAACCGGAGAAAGTCTGAATAAAGCGGACAAACCATGCCAAATCCGTGGAAATAGGATTTCTACTATGGTTTGATTGTATTGATCATGTTGTGGTCGTCTTTAGCATGTTTTGGTTGGGTTTGGCTATGTTTTAACCAGACTTGAATGTAGCAAATTAGTTGGTGATGTAGTTGTGGTTTTACTAGACAAGGAAATCGTGATAGCATACCATCAATTGATATTAAAAATACGAGTGAGCTCCAACAATATTTAACATTGTTTGATCAACACGACAATGATATTGATTTTCCTTCGGAAACCTACAAAGGTGGAAAATATACAAAACTAATGAAAAAAACATAGTAAAATGGCTTTTTGGGCCTTCAAAATTCCTTAACCACCTTAAAGTTGGTTACAACGATGTTCCTCTTGTTTTTTCGGTCGTTTTGACAGTTCACGGGCTGAAAACAAACTTACGGTGCTGAAGTTATGACCTTTTTAAGAAAGCCTTCTTCGTCACACGATCTTGGGCTTCGAGAACCAAGTCAGTCTCTTCTTTAACACTTTTGCCTCCATCAATATATAATTTCATTGGCATATAATAACAGTACAACTTTCAAACATGGTTATACACATCCAAATTCGGCTGAAACGGGCTAAACCGTTCGAAACATATCAAAACGGACGAAATCGGACGAGATCGGCCGAAATCGGACGTTAACCGGGGAAACCGGAGAAAGTCTGAATAAAGCGGACAAACCATGCCAAATCCGTGGAAATAGGATTTCTACTATGGTTTGATTGTATTGATCATGTTGTGGTCGTCTTTAGCATGTTTTGGTTGGGTTTGGCTATGTTTTAACCAGATTTGAATGTAGCAAATAAGTTGGTGATGTAGTTGTGGTTTTACTAGACAAGGAAATCGTGATGGCATACCATAAATTGATATTAAAAATACGAGTGAGCTCCAACAATATTTAACATTGTTTGATCAACACAACAATGATATTGACTTTCCTTCGGAAACCTACAAAGGTGGAAAATATACAAAACTAATGAAAAAAACATAGTAAAATGGCTTTTTGGGCCTTCAAAATTCATTAACCAGCTTAAAGTTGGTTACAGCGATGTTCCTCTTGTTTTTCGGTCGTTTTGACAGTTCACGGGCTGAAAACGAACTTACGGTGCTGAAGTTATGACCTTTTTAAGAAAGCCTTCTTCGTCACACGATCTTGGGCTTCGAGAACCAAGTCAGTCTCTTCTTTAACACTTTTGCCTCCATCAATATATAATTTCATTGGCATATAATAACTGTACAACTTTCAAACATGGTTATACACATCCAAATCCGACTGAAACGGGCTAAATCGTTCGAAACATATCAAAACGGACGAAATCGGACGAGATCGGACGAAATCGGACTTTAACCCGGGAAACCGGAGGAAGTCTGAATAAAGCGGACAAACCATGCCAAATCCGTGGAAATAGGATTTCTACAATGGTTTGATTGTATTGATCATGTTGTGGTCGTCTTTAGCATGTTTTGGTTGGGTTTGGCTATGTTTTAACCAGACTTGAATGTAGCAAATTAGTTGGTGATGTAGTTGTGGTTTTACTAGACAAGGAAATCGTGATGGCATACCATCAATTGATATTAAAAATACGAGTGAGCTCCAACAATATTTAACATTGTTTAATCAACACAACAATGATATTGATTTTCCTTCGGAAACCTACAAAGGTGGAAAATATACAAAACTAATGAAAAAAACATAGTAAAATCGCTTTTTGGGCCTTCAAAATTCCTTAACCAGCTTAAAGGTGGTTACAGCGATGTTCCTCTTGTTTTTCGGTCGTTTTGACAGTTCACGGGCTCAAAACGAACTTACGGTGCTGAATTTATGATCATTTTAAGAAAGCCTTCTTCGTCACACGATCTTGGGCTTCGAGAACCAAGTCAGTCTCTTCTTTAACACTTTTGCCTCCATCAATATATAATTTCATTGGCATATAATAACTGTACAACTTTCAAACATGGTTATACACATCCAAATCCGACTGAAACGGGCTAAATCGTTCGAAACATATCAAAACGGACGAAATCGGACGAGATCGGACGAAATCGGACTTTAACCCGGGAAACCGGAGGAAGTCTGAATAAAGCGGACAAACCATGCCAAATCCGTGGAAATAGGATTTCTACTATGGTTTGATTGTATTGATCATGTTGTGGTCGTCTTTAGCATGTTTTGGTTGGGTTTGGCTATGTTTTAACCAGACTTGAATGTAGCAAATTAGTTGGTGATGTAGTTGTGGTTTTACTAGACAAGGAAATCGTGATGGCATACCATCAATTAATATTAAAAATACGAGTGAGCTCCAACAATATTTAACATTGTTTGATCAACACAACAATGATATTGACTTTCCTTCGGAAACCTACAAAGGTGGAAAATATACAAAACTAATGAAAAAAACATAGTAAAATGGCTTTTTAGGCCTTCAAAATTACTTAACCAGCTTAAAGTTGGTTACAGCGATATTCCTCTTGTTTTTTCGGTCGTTTTGACAGTTCACGGGCTGAAAACGAACTTACGGCGCTGAAGTTATGACCTTTTTAAGAAAGCCTTCTTCGTCACACGATCTTGGGCTTCGAGAACCAAGTCAGTCTCTTCTTTAACACTTTTGCCTCCATCAATATATAATTTCATTGGCATATACTAACTGTACAACTTTCAAACATGGTTATACACATCCAAATCCGGCTGAAACAGGCTAAACCGTTCGAAACATATCAAAACGGACGAAATCGGACGAGATCGGACGAAATCGGACGTTAACCGGGGAAACCGGAGAAAGTCTGAATAAAGCGGACAAACCATGCCAAATCCGTGGAAATAGGATTTCTACTATGGTTTGATTGTATTGATCATGTTGTGGTCGTCTTTAGCATGTTTTGGTTGGTTTGGCTATGTTTTAACCAGACTTGAATGTAGCAAATTAGTTGATGATGTAGTTGTGGTTTTACTAGATAAGGAAGTCGTGATGGCATACCATCAATTGATATTAAAAATACGAGTGAGCTCCAGCAATATTTAACATTGTTTGATCAACACAACAATGATATTGACTTTCCTTCGGAAACCTACAAAGGTGGAAAATATACAAAACTAATGAAAAAAATAAAGTAAAATGGCTTTTTGGGCCTTCAAAATTCCTTAACCAGCTTAAAGTTGGTTACAGCGATGTTCCTCTTGTTTTTTTGGTGGTTTTGACAGTTCACGGGCTAAAAACGAACTTACGGTGCTGAAGTTATGACCATTTTAAGAAAGCCTTCTTCGTCACACGATCATGGGCTTCGAGAACCAAGTCAGTCTCTTCTTTAACACTTTTGCCTCCATCAATATATAATTTCATTGGCATATACTAACTGTACAACTTTCAAACATGGTTATACACATCCAAATCCGGCTGAAACGGGCTAAACCGTTCGAAACATATCAAAATGGACGAAATCGGACGAGATCGGACGAAATCGGACGTTAACCGGGGAAACCGGAGAAAGTCTGAATAAAGCGGACAAACCATGCCAAATCCGTGGAAATAGGATTTCTACTATGGTTTGATTATTGATCATGTTGTGGTCGTCTTTAGCATGTTTTGGTTGGGTTTGGCTATGTTTTAACCAGACTTGAATGTAGCAAATTAGTTGGTGATGTAGTTGTGGTTTTACTAGACAAGAAAATCGTGATGGTATACCATCAATTGATATTAAAAATACGAGTGAGCTCCAACAATATTTAACATTGTTTGATCAACACAACAATGATATTGACTTTCCTTCGGAAACCTACAAAGGTGGAAAATATACAAAACTAATGAAAAAAACATAGTAAAATGGCTTTTTAGGACTTCAAAATTACGTAACCAGCTTAAAGTTGGTTACAGCGATGTTCCTCTTGTTTTTTCGGTCGTTTTGACAGTTCACGGGCTGAAAACGAACTTACGGCGCTGAAGTTATGACCTTTTTAAGAAAGCCTTCTTCGTCACACGATCTTGGGCTTCGAGAACCAAGTCAGTCTCTTCTTTAACACTTTTGCCTCCATCAATATATAATTTCATTGGCATATACTAACTGTACAACTTTCAAACATGGTTATACACATCCAAATCCGGCTGAAACAGGCTAAACCGTTCGAAACATATCAAAACGGACGAAATCGGACGAGATCGGACGAAATCGGACGTTAACCGGGGAAACCGGAGAAAGTCTGAATAAAGCGGACAAACCATGCCAAATCCGTGGAAATAGGATTTCTACTATGGTTTGATTGTATTGATCATGTTGTGGTCGTCTTTAGCATGTTTTGGTTGGTTTGGCTATGTTTTAACCAGACTTGAATGTAGCAAATTAGTTGGTGATGTAGTTGTGGTTTTACTAGATAAGGAAGTCGTGATGGCATACCATCAATTGATATTAAAAATACGAGTGAGCTCCAGCAATATTTAACATTGTTTGATCAACACAACAATGATATTGACTTTCCTTCGGAAACCTACAAAGGTGGAAAATATACAAAACTAATGAAAAAAATAAAGTAAAATGGCTTTTTGGGCCTTCAAAATTCCTTAACCAGCTTAAAGTTGGTTACAGCGATGTTCCTCTTGTTTTTTCGGTGGTTTTGACAGTTCACGGGCTAAAAACGAACTTACGGTGCTGAAGTTATGACCATTTTAAGAAAGCCTTCTTCGTCACACGATCTTGGGCTTCGAGAACCAAGTCAGTCTCTTCTTTAACACTTTTGCCTCCATCAATATACAATTTCATTGGCATATACTAACTGTACAACTTTCAAACATGGTTATACACATCCAAATCCGGCTGAAACGGGCTAAACCGTTCGAAACATATCAAAACGGACGAAATCGGACGAGATCGGACGAAATCGGACGTTAACCGGGGTAACCGGAGAAAGTCTGAATAAAGCGGACAAACCATGCCAAATCCGTGGAAATAGGATTTCTACTATGGTTTGATTATTGATCATGTTGTGGTCGTCTTTAGCATGTTTTGGTTGGGTTTGGCTATGTTTTAACCAGACTTGAATGTAGCAAATTAGTTGGTGATGTAGTTGTGGTTTTACTAGACAAGAAAATCGTGATGGTATACCATCAATTGATATTAAAAATACGAGTGAGCTCCAACAATATTTAACATTGTTTGATCAACACAATAATGATATTGATTTTCCTTCGGAAACCTACAAAGGTGGAAAATATACAAAACTAATGAAAAAAACATAGTAAAATGGCTTTTTGGGCCTTCAAAATTCCTTAACCAGCTTAAAGTTGGTTACAACGATGTTCCTCTTGTTTTTTCGGTCGTTTTGACAGTTCACGGGCTGAAAACGAACTTACGGTGCTGAAGTTATGATGATTTTAAGAAAGCCTTCTTCGTCACACGATCTTGGGCTTCGAGAACCAAGTCAGTCTCTTCTTTAACACTTTTGCCTCCGTCAATATATAATTTCATTGGCATATACTAACTGTACAACTTTCAAACATGGTCATACGCATCCAAATCCGGCTGAAACGGGCTAAACCGTTCGAAACATATCAAAACGGACGAAATCGGACGAGATCGGACGAAATCGGACGTTAACCGGGGAAACCGGAGAAAGTCTAAATAAAGCGGACAAACCATGCCAAATCCGTGGAAATAGGATTTCTACTATGGTTTGATTGTATTGATCATGTTGTGGTCGTCTTTAGCATGTTTTGGTTGGGTTTGGCTACGTTTTAACCAGACTTGAATGTAGCAAATTAGTTGGTGATGTAGTTGTGGTTTTACTAGACAAGGAAATCGTGATGGCATACCATCAATTGATATTAAAAATACGAGTGAGCTCCAACAATATTTAACATTGTTTGATCAACACAACAATGATATTGACTTTCCTTCGAAACCTACAAAGGTGGAAAATATACAAAACTAATGAAAAAAACATAGTAAAATGGCTTTTTGGGCCTTCAAAATTACTTAACCAGCTTAAAGTTGGTTACAGCGATGTTCCTCTTGTTTTTTCGGTCGTTTTGACAGTTCACGGGCTGAAAACGAACTTACGGTGCTGAAGTTATGACCTTTTTAAGAAAGCCTTCTTCGTCACACGATCTTGGGCTTCGAGAACCAAGTCAGTCTCTTCTTTAACACTTTTGCCTCCATCAATATATAATTTCATTAGCATATAATAACTGTACAACTTTCAAACATGGTTATACACATCCAAATCCGGCTGAAACGGGCTAAACCGTTCGAAACATATCAAAACGGACGATATCGGACGAGATCGGACGTTAACCGGGGAAACCGGAGAAAGTCTGAATAAAGCGGACAAACCATGCCAAATCCGTGGAAATAGGATTTCTACTATGGTTTGATTGTATTGATCATGTTGTGGTCGTCTTTAGCATGTTTTGGTTGGGTTTTTGGCTATGTTTTAACCAGACTTGAATGTAGCAAATTAGTTGGTGATGTAGTTGTGGTTTTACTAGACAAGGAAATCGTGATGGCATACCATCAATTGATATTAAAAATACGAGTGAGCTCCAACAATATTTAACATTGTTTGATCAACACAACAATGATATTAACTTTCCTTTGGAAACCTACAAAGGTGGAAAATATACAAAACTAATGAAAAAAACATAGTAAAATGGCTTTTTGGGCCTTCAAAATTACTTAACCAGCTTAAAGTTGGTTACAGCGATGTTCCTCTTGTTTTTCGGTCGTTTTAACAGTTCACGGGCTGAAAACGAACTTACGGTGCTGAAGTTATGATCATTTTAAGAAAGCCTTCTTCGTCACACGATCTTGGGCTTCGAGAACCAAGTCAGTCTCTTCTTTAACACTTTTGCCTCCGTCAATATATAATTTCATTGGCATATACTAACTGTACAACTTTCAAACATGGTCATACACATCCAAATCCGGCTGAAACGGGCTAAACCGTTCGAAACATATCAAAACGGACGAAATCGGACGTTAACCGGGGAAATCGGAGAAAGTCTGAATAAAGCGGACAAACCATGCCAAATCCGTGGAAATAGGATTTCTACTATGGTTTGATTGTATTGATCATGTTGTGGTCGTCTTTAGCATGTTTTGGTTGGGTTTGGCTATGTTTTAACCAGACTTGAATGTAGCAAATTAGTTGGTGATGTAGTTGTGGTTTTACTAGACAAGGAAATCGTGATGGCATACCATCAATTGATATTAAAAATACGAGTGAGCTCCAACAATATTTAACATTGTTTGATCAACACAACAATGATATTGACTTTCCTTCGGAAACCTACAAAGGTGGAAAATATACAAAACTAATAAAAAAACATAGTAAAATGGCTTTTTGGGCCTTCAAAATTACTTAACCAGCTTAAAGTTGGTTACAGCGATGTTCCTCTTGTTTTTTCGGTCGTTTTGACAGTTCACGGGCTGAAAACGAACTTACGTCGCTGAAGTTATGACCTTTTTAAGAAAGCCTTCTTCGTCACACGATCTTGGGCTTCGAGAACCAAGTCAGTCTCTTCTTTAACACTTTTGCCTCCATCAATATATAATTTCATTGGCATATAATAACTGTACAACTTTCAAACATGGTTATACACATCCAAATCCGGCTGAAACGGGCTAAACCGTTCGAAACATATCAAAACGGACGAAATCGGACGAGATTGGAAGAAATCGGACGTTAACCGGGGAAACCGGAGAAAGTCTGAATAAAGCGGACAAACCATGCCAAATCCGTGGAAATAGGATTTCTACTATGGTTTGATTGTATTGATCATGTTGTGGTCGTCTTTAGCATGTTTTGGTTGGGTTTGGCTATGTTTTAACCAGACTTGAATGTAGCAAATTAGTTGGTGATGTAGTTGTGGTTTTACTAGACAAGGAAATCGTGATGGCATACCATCAATTGATATTAAAAATACGAGTGAGCTCCAACAATATTTAACATTGTTTGATCAACACGACAATGATATTGACTTTCCTTCGAAAACCTACAAAGGTGTAAAATATACAAAACTAATGAAAAAACATAGTAAATGGCTTTTTGGGCCTTCAAAATTCCTTAACCAGCTTAAAGTTGGTTACAACGATGTTCCTCTTGTTTTTCGGTCGTTTTGACAGTTCACGGGCTGAAAACGAACTTACGGTGCTGAAGTTATGACCTTTTTAAGAAAGCCTTCTTCGTCACACGATCTTGGGCTTCGAGAACCAAGTCAGTCTCTTCTTTAACACTTTTGCCTCCATCAATATATAATTTCATTGGCATATAATAACTGTACAACTTTCAAACATGGTTATACACATCCAAATCCGACTGAAACGGGCTAAATCGTTCGAAACATATCAAAACGGACGAAATCGGACGAAATCGGACTTTAACCGGGGAAACCGGAGAAAGTCTGAATAAAGCGGACAAACCATGCCAAATCCGTGGAAATAGGATTTCTACTATGGTTTGATTGTATTGATCATGTTGTGGTCGTCTTTAACATGTTTTGGTTGGGTTTGGCTATGTTTTAACCAGACTTGAATGTAGCAAATTAGTTGGTGATGTAGTTGTGGTTTTACTAGACAAGGAAATCGTGATGGCATACCATCAATTGATATTAAAAATACGAGTGAGCTCCAACAATATTTAACATTGTTTGATCAACACGACAATGATATTGACTTTCCTTCGAAAACCTACAAAGGTGTAAAATATACAAAACTAATGAAAAAACATAGTAAATGGCTTTTTGGGCCTTCAAAATTCCTTAACCAGCTTAAAGTTGGTTACAACGATGTTCCTCTTGTTTTTCGGTCGTTTTGACAGTTCACGGGCTGACAACGAACTTACGGTGCTGAAGTTATGACCTTTTTAAGAAAGCCTTCTTCGTCACACGATCTTGGGCTTCGAGAACCAAGTCAGTCTCTTCTTTAACACTTTTGCCTCCATCAATATATAATTTCATTGGCATATAATAACTGTACAACTTTCAAACATGGTTATACACATCCAAATCCGGCTGAAACGGGCTAAATCGTTCGAAACATATCAAAACGGACGAAATCGGACGAAATCGGACTTTAACCGGGGAAACCGGAGAAAGTCTGAATAAAGCGGACAAACCATGCCAAATCCGTGGAAATAGGATTTCTACTATGGTTTGATTGTATTGATCATGTTGTGGTCGTCTTTAACATGTTTTGGTTGGGTTTGGCTATGTTTTAACCAGACTTGAATGTAGCAAATTAGTTGGTGATGTAGTTGTGGTTTTACTAGACAAGGAAATCGTGATGGCATACCATCAATTGATATTAAAAATACGAGTGAGCTCCAACAATATTTAACATTGTTTGATCAACACGACAATGATATTGATTTTCCTTCGGAAACCTACAAAGGTGGAAAATATACAAAACTAATGAAAAAAACATAGTAAAATGGCTCTTTGGGCCTTCAAAATTCCTTAACCACCTTAAAGTTGGTTACAACGATGTTCCTCTTGTTTTTTCAGTCGTTTTGACAGTTCACGGGCTCAAAACGAACTTACGGTGCTGAAGTTATGATCATTTTAAGAAAGCCTTCTTCGTCACACGATCTTGGGCTTCGAGAACCAAGTCAATCTCTTCTTTAACACTTTTGCCTCCATCAATATATAATTTCATTGGCATATCCTAACTGTACAACTTTCAAACATGGTCATACACATCCAAATCCGGCTGAAACGGGCTAAACCGTTCGAAACATATCAAAACGGACGAAATCGGACGAGATCGGACAAAATCGGATGTTAACCGGGGAAACCGGAGAAAGTCTAAATAAAGTGGACAAACCATGCCAAATCCGTGGAAATAGGATTTCTACTATGGTTTGATTGTATTGATCATGTTGTGGTCGTCTTTAGCATGTTTTGGTTGGGTTTGGCTATGTTTTAACCAGATTTGAATGTAGCAAATTAGTTGGTGATGTAGTTGTGGTTTTACTAGACAAGGAAATCGTGATGGCATACCATCAATTGATATTAAAAATACGAGTGAGCTCCAACAATATTTAACATTGTTTGATCAACACAACAATGATATTGACTTTCCTTCGGAAACCTACAAAGGTGGAAAATATACAAAACTAATGAAAAAAACATAGTAAAATGGCTTTTTGGGCCTTCAAAATTCCTTAACCAGCTTAAAGTTGGTTACAGCGATGTTCCTCTTGTTTTTCGGTCGTTTTGACAGTTCACGGGCTGAAAACGAACTTACGGTGCTGAAGTTATGACCTTTTTAAGAAAGCCTTCTTCGTCACACGATCTTGGGCTTCGAGAACCAAGTCAGTCTCTTCTTTAACACTTTTGCCTCCATCAATATATAATTTCATTGGCATATAATAACTGTACAACTTTCAAACATGGTTATACACATCCAAATCCGACTGAAACGGGCTAAATCGTTCGAAACATATCAAAACGGACGAAATCGGACGACATCGGACTTTAACCCGGGAAACCGGAGGAAGTCTGAATAAAGCGGACAAACCATGCCAAATCCGTGGAAATAGGATTTCTACAATGGTTTGATTGTATTGATCATGTTGTGGTCGTCTTTAGCATGTTTTGGTTGGGTTTGACTATGTTTTAACCAGACTTGAATGTAGCAAATTAGTTGGTGATGTAGTTGTGGTTTTACTAGACAAGGAAATCGTGATGGCATACCATCAATTGATATTAAAAATACGAGTGAGCTCCAACAATATTTAACATTGTTTAATCAACACAACAATGATATTGATTTTCCTTCGGAAACCTACAAAGGTGGAAAATATACAAAACTAATGAAAAAAACATAGTAAAATCGCTTTTTGGGCCTTCAAAATTCCTTAACCAGCTTAAAGGTGGTTACATCGATGTTCCTCTTGTTTTTCGGTCGTTTTGACAGTTCACGGGCTCAAAACGAACTTACGGTACTGAAGTTATGATCATTTTAAGAAAGCCTTCTTCGTCACACGATCTTAGGCTTCGAGAACCAAGTCAGTCTCTTCTTTAACACTTTTGCCTCCATCAATATATAATTTCATTGGCATATAATAACAGTACAACTTTCAAACATGGTTATACACATCCAAATCCGACTGAAACGGGCTAAATCGTTCGAAACATATCAAAACGGACGAAATCGGACGAGATCGGACTTTAACCCGGGAAACCGGAGGAAGTCTGAATAAAGCGGAAAAACCATGCCAAATCCGTGGAAATAGGATTTCTACTATGGTTTGATTGTATTGATCATGTTGTGGTCGTCTTTAGCATGTTTTGGTTGGGTTTGGCTATGTTTTAACCAGACTTGAATGTAGCAAATTAGTTGGTGATGTAGTTGTGGTTTTATTAGACAAGGAAATCGTGATGGCATACCATCAATTGATATTAAAAATACGAGTGAGCTCCAACAATATTTAACATTGTTTGATCAACACAACAATGATATTGATTTTCCTTCGGAAACCTACAAAGGTGGAAAATATACAAAACTAATGAAAAAAACATAGTAAAATGGCTTTTTGGGCCTTCAAAATTCCTTAACCAGCTTAAAGTTGGTTACAGCGATGTTCCTCTTGTTTTTCGGTCGTTTTGACAGTTCACGGGCTGAAAACGAACTTACGGTGCTAAAGTTATGACCTTTTTAAGAAAGCCTTCTTCGTCACACGATCTTGGGCTTTGAGAACCAAGTCAGTCTCTTCTTTAACACTTTTACCTCCATCAATAAATAATTTCATTGGCATATAATAACTGTACAACTTTCAAACATGGTTATACACATCCAAATCCGGCTGAAACGGGCTAAACCGTTCGAAACATATCAAAACGGACGAAATCGGACGAGATCGGACGTTAACCGGGGAAACCGGAGAAAGTCTGAATAAAGCGGACAAACCATGCCAAATCCGTGGAAATAGGATTTCTACTATGGTTTGATTGTATTGATCATGTTGTGGTCGTCTTTAGCATGTTTTGGTTGGGTTTGGCTATGTTTTAACCAGACTTGAATGTAGCAAATTAGTTGGTGATGTAGTTGTGGTTTTACTAGACAAGGAAATCGTGATGGCATACCATCAATTGATATTAAAAATACGAGTGAGCTCCAACAATATTTAACATTGTTTGATCAACACAACAATGATATTGATTTTCCTTCGGAAACCTACAAAGGTGGAAAATATACAAAACTAATGAAAAAAACATAGTAAAATGGCTTTTTGGGCCTTCAAAATTCCTTAACCAGCTTAAAGTTGGTTACAGCGATGTTCCTCTTGTTTTTCGGTCGTTTTGACAGTTCACGGGCTGAAAACGAACTTACGGTGCTGAAGTTATGACCTTTTTAAGAAAGCCTTCTTCGTCACACGATCTTGGGCTTCGAGAACCAAGTCAGTCTCTTCTTTAACACTTTTGCCTCCATCAATAAATAATTTCATTGGCATATAATAACTGTACAACTTTCAAACATGGTTATACACATCCAAATCCGGCTGAAACGGGCTAAACCGTTCGAAACATATCAAAATGGACGAAATCGGACGAGATCGGACGAAATCGGACGTTAACCGGGGAAACCGGAGAAAGTCTGAATAAAGCGGACAAACCATGCCAAATCCGTGGAAATAGGATTTCTACTATGGTTTGATTGTATTGATCATGTTGTGGTCGTCTTTAGCATGTTTTGGTTGGGTTTGGCTATGTTTTAACCAGACTTGAATGTAGCAAATTAGTTGGTGATGTAGTTGTGGTTTTACTAGACAAGGAAATCGTGATGGCATACCATCAATTGATATTAAAAATACGAGTGAGTTCCAACAATATTTAACATTGTTTGATCAACACAACAATGATATTGATTTTCCTTCGGAAACCTACAAAGGTGGAAAATATACAAAACTAATGAAAAACACATAGTAAAATGGCTTTTTGGGCCTTCAAAATTCCTTAACCAGCTTAAAGTTGGTTACAGCGATGTTCCTCTTGTTTTTTTGGTCGTTTTGACAGTTCACGGGCTGAAAACGAACTTACAGTGCTGAAGTTATGACCTTTTTAAGAAAGCCTTCTTCGTCACACGATCTTGGGCTTTGAGAACCAAGTCAGTCTCTTCTTTAACACTTTTACCTCCATCAATAAATAATTTCATTGGCATATAATAACTGTACAACTTTCAAACATGGTTATACACATCCAAATCCGGCTGAAACGGGCTAAACCGTTCGAAACATATCAAAACAGACGAAATCGGACGAAATCGGACGTTAACCGGGGAAACCGGAGAAAGTCTGAATAAAGCGGACAAACCATGCTAAATCCGTGGAAATAGGATTTCTACTATGGTTTGATTGTATTGATCATGTTGTGGTCGTCTTTAGCATGTTTTGGTTGGGTTTGGCTATGTTTTAACCAGACTTGAATGTAGCAAATTAGTTGGTGATGTAGTTGTGGTTTTACTAGACAAGGAAATCGTGATGGCATACCATCAATTGATATTAAAAATACGAGTGAGCTCCAACAATATTTAACATTGTTTGATCAACACAACAATGATATTGATTTTCCTTCGGAAACCTACAAAGGTGGAAAATATACAAAACTAATGAAAAAAACATAGTAAAATGGCTTTTTGGGCCTTCAAAATTCCTTAACCAGCTTAAAGTTGGTTACAGCGATGTTCCTCTTGTTTTTCGGTCGTTTTGACAGTTCACGGGCTGAAAACGAACTTACGGTGCTGAAGTTATGACCTTTTTAAGAAAGCCTTCTTCGTCACACGATCTTGGGCTTCGAGAACCAAGTCAGTCTCTTCTTTAACACTTTTGCCTCCATCAATAAATAATTTCATTGGCATATAATAACTGTACAACTTTCAAACATGGTTATACACATCCAAATCCGGCTGAAACGGGCTAAACCGTTCGAAACATATCAAAATGGACGAAATCGGACGAGATCGGACGAAATCGGACATTAACCGGGGAAACCGGAGAAAGTCTGAATAAAGCGGACAAACCATGCCAAATCCGTGGAAATAGGATTTCTACTATGGTTTGATTGTATTGATCATGTTGTGGTCGTCTTTAGCATGTTTGGTTGGGTTTGGCTATGTTTTAACCAGACTTGAATGTAGCAAATTAGTTGGTGATGTAGTTGTGGTTTTACTAGACAAGGAAATCGTGATGGCATACCATCAATTGATATTAAAAATACGAGTGAGCTCCAACAATATTTAACATTGTTTGATCAACACAACAATGATATTGATTTTCTTTCGGAAACCTACAAAGGTGAAAAATATACAAAACTAATGAAAAAAACATAGTAAAATGGCTTTTTGGGCCTTCAAAATTCCTTAACCAGCTTAAAGTTGGTTACAGCGATGTTCCTCTTGTTTTTCGGTCGTTTTGACAGTTCACGGACTGAAAACGAACTTACGGTGCTGAAGTTATGACCTTTTTAAGAAAGCCTTCTTCGTCACACGATCTTGGGCTTTGAGAACCAAGTCAGTCTCTTCTTTAACACTTTTACCTCCATCAATAAATAATTTCATTGGCATATAATAACTGTACAACTTTCAAACATGGTTATACACATCCAAATCCGGCTGAAACGGGCTAAACCGTTCGAAACATATCAAAACGGACAAAATCGGACGAGATCGGACGAAATCGGACGTTAACCGGGGAAACCGGAGAAAGTCTGAATAAAGCGGACAAACCATGCCAAATCCGTGGAAATAGGATTTCTACTATGGTTTGATTGTATTGATCATGTTTGTGGTCGTCTTTAGCATGTTTTGGTTGGGTTTGGCTATGTTTTAACCAGACTTGAATGTAGCAAATTAGTTGGTGATGTAGTTGTGGTTTTACTAGACAAGGAAATCGTGATGGCATACCATCAATTGATATTAAAAATACGAGTGAGCTCCAACAATATTTAACATTGTTTGATCAACACAACAATGATATTGATTTTCCTTCGGAAACCTACAAAGGTGGAAAATATACAAAACTAATGAAAAAAACATAGTAAAATGGCTTTTTGGGCCTTCAAAATTCCTTAACCAGCTTAAAGTTGGTTACAGCGATGTTCCTCTTGTTTTTTCGGTCGTTTTGACAGTTCACGGGCTGAAAACGAACTTACGGTGCTGAAGTTATGACCTTTTTAAGAAAGCCTTCTTCGTCACACGATCTTGGGCTTTGAGAACCAAGTCAGTCTCTTCTTTAACACTTTTACCTCCATCAATAAATAATTTCATTGGCATATAATAACTGTACAACTTTCAAACATGGTTATACACATCCAAATCCGGCTGAAACGGGCTAAACCGTTCGAAACATATCAAAACGGACGAAATCGGACGAGATCGGACGAAATCGGACGTTAACCGGGGAAACCGGAGAAAGTCTGAATAAAGCGGACAAACCATGCCAAATCCGTGGAAATAGGATTTCTACTATGGTTTGATTGTATTGATCATGTTTGTGGTCGTCTTTAGCATGTTTTGGTTGGGTTTGGCTATGTTTTAACCAGACTTGAATGTAGCAAATTAGTTGGTGATGTAGTTGTGGTTTTACTAGACAAGGAAATCGTGATGGCATACCATCAATTGATATTAAAAATACGAGTGAGCTCCAACAATATTTAACATTGTTTGATCAACACAACAATGATATTGATTTTCCTTTGGAAACCTACAAAGGTGGAAAATATACAAAACTAATGAAAAAACATAGTAAAATGGCTTTTTGGGCCTTCAAAATTCCTTAACCAGCTTAAAGTTGGTTACAACGATGTTCCTCTTGTTTTTTCGGTCGTTTTGACAGTTCACGGGCTGAAAACGAACTTACGGTGCTGAAGTTATGACCTTTTTAAGAAAGCCTTCTTCGTCACACGATCTTGGGCTTTGAGAACCAAGTCAGTCTCTTCTTTAACACTTTTACCTCCATCAATAAATAATTTCATTGGCATATAATAACTGTACAACTTTCAAACATGGTTATACACATCCAAATCCGGCTGAAACGGGCTAAAACGTTCGAAACATATCAAAACGGACGAAATCGGACGAGATCGGACGAAATCGGACGTTAACCGGGGAAACCGGAGAAAGTCTGAATAAAGCGGACAAACCATGCCAAATCCGTGGAAATAGGATTTCTACTATGGTTTGATTGTATTGATCATGTTGTGGTCGTCTTTAGCATGTTTTGGTTGGGTTTGGCTATGTTTTAACCAGACTTGAATGTAGCAAATTAGTTGGTGATGTAGTTGTGGTTTTACTAGACAAGGAAATCGTGATGGCATACCATCAATTGATATTAAAAATACGAGTGAGCTCCAACAATATTTAACATTGTTTGATCAACACAACAATGATATTGATTTTCCTTCGGAAACCTACAAAGGTGGAAAATATACAAAACTAATGAAAAAAACATAGTAAAATGGCTTTTTGGGCCTTCAAAATTCCTTAACCAGCTTAAAGTTGGTTACAGCGATGTTCCTCTTGTTTTTCGGTCGTTTTGACAGTTCACGGGCTGAAAACGAACTTACGGTGCTGAAGTTATGACCTTTTTAAGAAAGCCTTCTTCGTCACACGATCTTGGGCTTCGAGAACCAAGTCAGTCTCTTCTTTAACACTTTTGCCTCCATCAATAAATAATTTCATTGGCATATAATAACTGTACAAATTTCAAACATGGTTATACACATCCAAATCCGGCTGAAACGGGCTAAACCGTTCGAAACATATCAAAATGGACGAAATCGGACGAAATCGGACGTTAACCGGGGAAACCGGAGAAAGTCTGAATAAAGCGGACAAACCATGCCAAATCCGTGGAAATAGGATTTCTACTATGGTTTGATTGTATTGATCATGTTGTGGTCGTCTTTAGCATGTTTTGGTTGGGTTTGGCTATGTTTTAACCAGACTTGAATGTAGCAAATTAGTTGGTGATGTAGTTGTGGTTTTACTAGACAAGGAAATCGTGATGGCATACCATCAATTGATATTAAAAATACGAGTGAGCTCCAACAATATTTAACATTGTTTGATCAACACAACAATGATATTGATTTTCTTTCGGAAACCTACAAAGGTGAAAAATATACAAAACTAATGAAAAAAACATAGTAAAATGGCTTTTTGGGCCTTCAAAATTCCTTAACCAGCTTAAAGTTGGTTACAGCAATGTTCCTCTTGTTTTTTCGGTCGTTTTGACAGTTCACGGGCTGAAAACGAACTTACGGTGCTGAAGTTAGGACCTTTTTAAGAAAGCCTTCTTCGTCACACGATCTTGGGCTTTGAGAACCAAGTCAGTCTCTTCTTTAACACTTTTGCCTCCATCAATAAATAATTTCATTGGCATATAATAACTGTACAACTTTCAAACATGGTTATACACATCCAAATCCGGCTGAAACGGGCTAAACCGTTCGAAACATATCAAAACGGACGAAATCGGACGAGATCGGACGAAATCGGACGTTAACCGGGGAAACCGGAGAAAGTCTGAATAAAGCGGACAAACCATGCCAAATCCGTGGAAATAGGATTTCTAATATGGTTTGATTGTATTGATCATGTTGTGGTCGTCTTTAGCATGTTTTGGTTGGGTTTGGCTATGTTTTAACCAAACTTGAATGTAGCAAATTAGTTGGTGATGTAGTTGTGGTTTTACTAGACAAGGAAATCGTGATGGCATACCATCAATTGATATTAATAATACGAGTGAGCTCCAACAATATTTAACATTGTTTGATCAACACAACAATGATATTGATTTTCCTTCGGAAACCTACGATGGTGGAAAATATACAAAACTAATGAAAAAAACATAGTAAAATGGCTTTTTGGGCCTTCAAAATTCCTTAACTAGCTTAAAGTTGGTTACAGCGATGTTCCTCTTGTTTTTCGGTCGTTTTGACAGTTCACGGGCTGAAAACGAACTTACGGTGCTGAAGTTATGACCTTTTTAAGAAAGCCTTCTTCGTCACACGATCTTGGGCTTCGAGAACCAAGTCAGTCTCTTCTTTAACACTTTTGCCTCCATCAATAAATAATTTCATTGGCATATAATAACTGTACAACTTTCAAACATGGTTATACACATCCAAATCCGGCTGAAACGGGCTAAACCGTTCGAAACATATCAAAACGGACGAAATCGGACGAGATCGGACGTTAACCGGGGAAACCGGAGAAAGTCTGAATAAAGCGGACAAACCATGCCAAATCCGTGGAAATAGGATTTCTACTATGGTTTGATTGTATTGATCATGTTGTGGTCGTCTTTAGCATGTTTTGGTTGGGTTTGGCTATGTTTTAACCAGACTTGAATGTAGCAAATTAGTTGGTGATGTAGTTGTGGTTTTACTAGACAAGGAAATCGTGATGGCATACCATCAATTGATATTAAAAATACGAGTGAGCTCCAACAATATTTAACATTGTTTGATCAACACAACAATGATATTGATTTTCCTTCGGAAACCTACAAAGGTGGAAAATATACAAAACTAATGAAAAAAACATAGTAAAATGGCTTTTTGGGCCTTCAAAATTCCTTAACCAGCTTAAAGTTGGTTACAGCGATGTTCCTCTTGTTTTTCGGTCGTTTTGACAGTTCACGGGCTGAAAACGAACTTACGGTGCTGAAGTTATGACCTTTTTAAGAAAGCCTTCTTCGTCACACGATCTTGGGCTTCGAGAACCAAGTCAGTCTCTTCTTTAACACTTTTGCCTCCATCAATAAATAATTTCATTGGCATATAATAACTGTACAACTTTCAAACATGGTTATACACATCCAAATCCGGCTGAAACGGGCTAAACCGTTCGAAACATATCAAAACGGACGAAATCGGACGAGATCGGACGAAATCGGACGTTAACCGGGGAAACCGGAGAAAGTCTGAATAAAGCGGACAAACCATGCCAAATCCGTGGAAATAGGATTTCTACTATGGTTTGATTGTATTGATCATGTTGTGGTCGTCTTTAGCATGTTTTGGTTGGGTTTGGCTATGTTTTAACCAGACTTGAATGTAGCAAATTAGTTGGTGATGTAGTTGTGGTTTTACTAGACAAGGAAATCGTGATGGCATACCATCAATTGATATTAAAAATACGAGTGAGCTCCAACAATATTTAACATTGTTTGATCAACACAACAATGATATTGATTTTCTTTCGGAAACCTACAAAGGTGAAAAATATACAAAACTAATGAAAAAAACATAGTAAAATGGCTTTTTGGGCCTTCAAAATTCCTTAACCAGCTTAAAGTTGGTTACAGCGATGTTCCTCTTGTTTTTTCGGTCGTTTTGACAGTTCACGGGCTGAAAACGAACTTACGGTGCTGAAGTTATGACCTTTTTAAGAAAGCCTTCTTCGTCACACGATCTTGGGCTTTGAGAACCAAGTCAGTCTTTTCTTTAACACTTTTGCCTCCATCAATAAATAATTTCATTGGCATATAATAACTGTACAACTTTCAAACATGGTTATACACATCCAAATCCGGCTGAAACGGGCTAAACCGTTCGAAACATATCAAAACGGACGAAATCGGACGAGATCGGACGAAATCGGACGTTAACCGGGGAAACCGGAGAAAGTCTGAATAAAGCGGACAAACCATGCCAAATCCGTGGAAATAGGATTTCTACTATGGTTTGATTGTATTGATCATGTTGTGGTCGTCTTTAGCAAGTTTTGGTTGGGTTTGGCTATGTTTTAACCAGACTTGAATGTAGCAAATTAGTTGGTGATGTAGTTGTGGTTTTACTAGACAAGGAAATCGTGATGGCATACCATCAATTGATATTAAAAATACGAGTGAGCTCCAACAATATTTAACATTGTTTGATCAACACAACAATGATATTGATTTTCCTTCGGAAACCTACAAAGGTGGAAAATATACAAAACTAATGAAAAAAACATAGTAAAATGGCTTTTTGGGCCTTCAAAATTCCTTAACCAGCTTAAAGTTGGTTACAGCGATGTTCCTCTTGTTTTTTCGGTTGTTTTGACAGTTCACGGGCTGAAAACGAACTTACGGTGCTGAAGTTATGACCTTTTTAAGAAAGCCTTCTTCGTCACACGATCTTGGGCTTTGAGAACCAAGTCAGTCTCTTCTTTAACACTTTTATCTCCATCAATAAATAATTTCATTGGCATATAATAACTGTACAACTTTCAAACATGGTTATACACATCCAAATTCGGCTGAAACGGGCTAAACCGTTCGAAACATATCAAAACGGACGAAATCGGACGAGATCGGACGAAATCGGACGTTAACCGGGGAAACCGGAGAAAGTCTGAATAAAGCGGACAAACCATGCCAAATCCGTGGAAATAGGATTTCTACTATGGTTTGATTGTATTTATCATGTTGTGGTCATCTTTAGCATGTTTTGGTTGGGTTTGGCTATGTTTTAACCAGACTTGAATGTAGCAAATTAGTTGGTGATGTAGTTGTGGTTTTACTAGACAAGGAAATCGTGATGGCATACTATCAATTGATATTAAAAATACGAGTGAGCTCCAACAATATTTAACATTGTTTGATCAACACAACAATGATATTGATTTTCCTTCGGAAACCTACAAAGGTGGAAAATATAAAAAACTAATGAAAAAAACATAGTAAAATGGCTTTTTGGGCCTTCAAAATTCCTTAACCAGCTTAAAGTTGGTTACAGCGATGTTCCTCTTGTTTTTCGGTCGTTTTGACAGTTCACGGGCTGAAAACGAACTTACGGTGCTGAAGTTATGACCTTTTTAAGAAAGCCTTCTTCGTCACACGATCTTGGGCTTCGAGAACCAAGTCAGTCTCTTCTTTAACACTTTTGCCTCCATCAATAAATAATTTCATTGGCATATAATAACTGTACAACTTTCAAACATGGTTATACACATCCAAATCCGGCTGAAACGGGCTAAACCGTTCGAAACATATCAAAATGGACGAAATCGGACGAGATCGGACGAAATCGGACGTTAACCGGGGAAACCGGAGAAAGTCTGAATAAAGCGGGCAAACCATGCCAAATCCGTGTAAATAGGATTTCTACTATGGTTTGATTGTATTGATCATGTTGTGGTCGTCTTTAGCATGTTTTGGTTGGGTTTGGCTATGTTTTAACCAGACTTGAATGTAGCAAATTAGATGGTGATGTAGTTGTGGTTTTACTAGACAAGGAAATCGTGATGGCATACCATCAATTGATATCAAAAATATGAGTGAGCTCCAACAATATTTAACATTGTTTGATCAACACAACAATGATATTGATTTTCTTTCAGAAACCTACAAAGGTGAAAAATATACAAAACTAATGAAAAAACATAGTAAAATGGCTTTTTGGGCCTTCAAAATTCCTTAACCAGCTTAAAGTTGGTTACAGCGATGTTCCTCTTGTTTTTTCGGTCGTTTTGACAGTTCACGGGCTGAAAACGAACTTACGGTGCTGAAGTTAGGACCTTTTTTATAAAGCCTTCTTCGTCACACGATCTTGGGCTTTGAGAACCAAGTCAGTCTCTTCTTTAACACTTTTGCCTCCATCAATAAATAATTTCATTGGCATATAATAACTGTACAACTTTCAAACATGGTTATACACATCCAAATCCGGCTGAAACGGGCTAAACCGTTCGAAACATATCAAAACGGACGAAATCGGACGAGATCGGACGAAATCGGACGTTAACCGGGGAAACCGGAGAAAGTCTGAATAAAGCGGACAAACCACGCCAAATCCGTGGAAATAGGATTTCTACTATGGTTTGATTGTATTGATCATGTTGTGGTCGTCTTTAGCATGTTTTGGTTGGGTTTGGCTATGTTTTAACCAGACTTGAATGTAGCAAATTAGTTGGTGATGTAGTTGTGGTTTTACTAGACAAGGAAATCGTGATGGCATACCATCAATTGATATTAAAAATACGAGTGAGCTCTAACAATATTTAACATTGTTTGATCAACACAACAATGATATTGATTTTCCTTCGGAAACCTACGATGGTGGAAAATATACAAAACTAATGAAAAAAACATAGTAAAATGGCTTTTTGGGCCTTCAAAATTCCTTAACCAGCTTAAAGTTGGTTACAGCGATGTTCCTCTTGTTTTTCGTTCGTTTTGATAGTTCACGGGCTGAAAACGAACTTACGGTGCTGAAGTTATGACCTTTTTAAGAAAGCCTTCTTCGTCACACGATCTTGGGCTTCGAGAACCAAGTCAGTCTCTTCTTTAACACTTTTGCCTCCATCAATAAATAATTTCATTGGCATATAATAACTGTACAACTTTCAAACATGGTTATACACATCCAAATCCGGCTGAAACGGGCTAAACCGTTCGAAACATATCAAAACGGACGAAATCGGACGAGATCGGACGAAATCGGACGTTAACCGGGGAAACCGGAGAAAGTCTGAATAAAGCGGACAAACCATGCCAAATCCGTGGAAATAGGATTTCTACTATGGTTTGATTGTATTGATCATGTTGTGGTCGTCTTTAGCATGTTTTGGTTGGGTTTGGCTATGTTTTAACCAGACTTGAATGTAGCAAATTAGTTGGTGATGTAGTTGTGGTTTTACTAGACAAGGAAATCGTGATGGCATACCATCAATTGATATTAAAAATACGAGTGAGCTCCAAGAATATTTAACATTGTTTGATCAACACAACAATGATATTGATTTTCCTTCGGAAACCTACAAAGGTGGAAAATATACAAAACTAATGAAAAAAACATAGTAAAATGGCTTTTTGGGCCTTCAAAATTCCTTAACCAGCTTAAAGTTGGTTACAGCGATGTTCCTCTTGTTTTTCGGTCGTTTTGACAGTTCACGGGCTGAAAACGAACTTACGGTGCTGAAGTTATGACCTTTTTAAGAAAGCCTTCTTCGTCACACGATCTTGGGCTTCGAGAACCAAGTAAGTCTCTTCTTTAACACTTTTGCCTCCATCAATAAATAATTTCATTGGCATATAATAACTGTACAACTTTCAAACATGGTTATACACATCCAAATCCGGCTGAAATGGGCTAAACCATTCGAAACATATCAAAACGGACGAAATCGGACGAGATCGGACGAAATCGGACGTTAACCGGGGAAACCGGAGAAAGTCTGAATAAAGCGGACAAACCATGCCAAATCCGTGGAAATAGGATTTCTACTATGGTTTGATTGTATTGATCATGTTGTGGTCGTCTTTAGCATGTTTTGGTTGGGTTTGGCTATGTTTTAACCAGACTTGAATGTAGCAAATTAGTTGGTGATGTAGTTGTGGTTTTACTAGACAAGGAAATCGTGATGGCATACCATCAATTGATATTAAAAATACGAGTGAGCTCCAACAATTTTTAACATTGTTTGATCAACACAACAATGATATTGATTTTCTTTCGGAAACCTACAAAGGTGAAAAATATACAAAACTAATGAAAAAAACATAGTAAAATGGCTTTTTGGGCCTTCAAAATTCCTTAACCAGCTTAAAGTTGGTTACAGCGATGTTCCTCTTGTTTTTTCGGTCGTTTTGACAGTTCACGGGCTGAAAACGAACTTACGGTGCTGAAGTTATGACCTTTTTAAGAAAGCCTTCTTCGTCACACGATCTTGGGCTTTGAGAACCAAGTCAGTCTCTTCTTTAACACTTTTGCCTCCATCAATAAATAATTTCATTGGCATATAATAACTGTACAACTTTCAAACATGGTTATACACATCCAAATCCGGCTGAAACGGGCTAAACCGTTCGAAACATATCAAAACGGACGAAATCGGACGAAATCGGACGTTAACCGGGGAAACCGGAGAAAGTCTGAATAAAGCGGACAAACCATGCCAAATCCGTGGAAATAGGATTTCTACTATGGTTTGATTGTATTGATCATGTTGTGGTCGTCTTTAGCAAGTTTTGGTTGGGTTTGGCTATGTTTTAACCAGACTTGAATGTAGCAAATTAGTTGGTGATGTAGTTGTGGTTTTACTAGACAAGGAAATCGTGATGGCATACCATCAATTGATATTAAAAATACGAGTGAGCTCCAACAATATTTAACATTGTTTGATCAACACAACAATGATATTGATTTTCCTTCGGAAACCTATGATGGTGGAAAATATACAAAACTAATGAAAAAAACATAGTAAAATGGCTTTTTGGGCCTTCAAAATTCCTTAACCAGCTTAAAGTTGGTTACAGCGATGTTCCTCTTGTTTTTCGGTCGTTTTGACAGTTCACGGGCTGAAAACGAACTTACGGTGCTGAAGTTATGACCTTTTTAAGAAAGCCTTCTTCGTCACACGATCTTGGGCTTCGAGAACCAAGTCAGTCTCTTCTTTAACACTTTTGCCTCCATCAATAAATAATTTCATTGGCATATAATAACTGTACAACTTTCAAACATGGTTATACACATCCAAATCCGGCTGAAACGGGCTAAACCTTTCGAAACATATCAAAACGGACGAAATCGGACGAGATCGGACGAAATCGGACGTTAACCGGGGAAACCGGAGAAAGTCTGAATAAAGCGGACAAACCATGCCAAATCCGTGGAAATAGGATTTCTACTATGGTTTGATTGTATTGATCATGTTGTGGTCATCTTTAGCATGTTTTGGTTGGGTTTGGCTATGTTTTAACCAGACTTGAATGTAGCAAATTAGTTGGTGATGTAGTTGTGGTTTTACTAGACAAGGAAATCGTGATGGCATACCATCAATTGATATTAAAAATACGAGTGAGCTCCAACAATATTTAACATTATTTGATCAACACAACAATGATATTGATTTTCTTTCGGAAACCTACAAAGGTGAAAAATATACAAAACTAATGAAAAAAACATAGTAAAATGGCTTTTTGGGCCTTCAAAATTCCTTAACCAGCTTAAAGTTGGTTACAGCGATGTTCCTCTTGTTTTTTCGGTCGTTTTGACAGTTCACGGGTTGAAAACGAACTTACGGTGCTGAAGTTATAACCTTTTTAAGAAAGCCTTCTTCGTCACACGATCTTGGGCTTCGAGAACCAAGTCAGTCTCTTCTTTAACACTTTTGCCTCCATCAATAAATAATTTCATTGGCATATAATAACTGTACAACTTTCAAACATGGTTATACACATCCAAATCCGGCTGAAACGGGCTAAACCGTTCGAAACATATCAAAACGGACGAAATCGGACGAGATCGGACGAAATCGGACGTTAACCGGGGAAACCAGAGAAAGTCTGAATAAAGCGGACAAACCATGCCAAATCCGTGGAAATAGGATTTCTACTATGGTTTGATTGTATTGATCATGTTGTGGTCGTCTTTAGCATGTTTTGTGTGGGTTTGACTATGTTTTAACCAGACTTGAATGTAGCAAATTAGTTGGTGATGTAGTTGTGGTTTTACTAGACAAGGAAATCGTGATGGCATACCATCAATTGATATTAAAAATACGAGTGAGCTGCAACAATATTTAACATTGTTTGATCAACACAACAATGATATTGATTTTCCTTCGGAAACCTACAAAGGTGAAAAATATACAAAACTAATGAAAAAAACATAGTAAAAGATTTTTGGGCCTTCAAAATTCCTTAACCAGCTTAAAGTTGGTTACAGCGATGTTCCTCTTGTTTTTTCGGTCGTTTTGACAGTTCACGGGCTGAAAACGAACTTACGGTGCTGAAGTTATGACCTTTTTAAGAAAGCCTTCTTCGTCACACGATCTTGGGCTTCGAGAACCAAGTCAGTCTCTTCTTTAACACTTTTGCCTCCATCAATAAATAATTTCATTGGCATATAATAACTGTACAACTTTCAAACATGGTTATACACATCCAAATCCGGCTGAAACGGGCTAAACCGTTCGAAACATATCAAAACGGACGAAATCAGACGAGATCGGACGAAATCGGACGTTAACCGGGGAAACCGGAGAAAGTCTGAATAAAGCGGACAAACCATGCCAAATCCGTGGAAATAGGATTTCTACTATGGTTTGATTGTATTGATCATGTTGTGGTCGTCTTTAGCATGTTTTGGTTGGGTTTGGCTATGTTTTAACCAGACTTGAATGTAGCAAATTAGTTGGTGATGTAGTTGTGGTTTTACTAGACAAGGAAATCGTGATGGCATACCATCAATTGATATTAAAAATACGAGTGAGCTCTAACAATATTTAACATTGTTTGATCAACACAACAATGATATTGATTTTCCTTCGGAAACCTACGATGGTGGAAAATATACAAAACTAATGAAAAAAACATAGTAAAATGGCTTTTTGGGCCTTCAAAATTCCTTAACCAGCTTAAAGTTGGTTACAGCGATGTTCCTCTTGTTTTTCGTTCGTTTTGATAGTTCACGGGCTGAAAACGAACTTACGGTGCTGAAGTTATGACCTTTTTAAGAAAGCCTTCTTCGTCACACGATCTTGGGCTTCGAGAACCAAGTCAGTCTCTTCTTTAACACTTTTGCCTCCATCAATAAATAATTTCATTGGCATATAATAACTGTACAACTTTCAAACATGGTTATACACATCCAAATCCGGCTGAAACGGGCTAAACCGTTCGAAACATATCAAAACGGACGAAATCGGACGAGATCGGACGAAATCGGACGTTAACCGGGGAAACCGGAGAAAGTCTGAATAAAGCGGACAAACCATGCCAAATCCGTGGAAATAGGATTTCTACTATGGTTTGATTGTATTGATCATGTTGTGGTCGTCTTTAGCATGTTTTGGTTGGGTTTGGCTATGTTTTAACCAGACTTGAATGTAGCAAATTAGTTGGTGATGTAGTTGTGGTTTTACTAGACAAGGAAATCGTGATGGCATACCATCAATTGATATTAAAAATACGAGTGAGCTCCAAGAATATTTAACATTGTTTGATCAACACAACAATGATATTGATTTTCCTTCGGAAACCTACAAAGGTGGAAAATATACAAAACTAATGAAAAAAACATAGTAAAATGGCTTTTTGGGCCTTCAAAATTCCTTAACCAGCTTAAAGTTGGTTACAGCGATGTTCCTCTTGTTTTTCGGTCGTTTTGACAGTTCACGGGCTGAAAACGAACTTACGGTGCTGAAGTTATGACCTTTTTAAGAAAGCCTTCTTCGTCACACGATCTTGGGCTTCGAGAACCAAGTAAGTCTCTTCTTTAACACTTTTGCCTCCATCAATAAATAATTTCATTGGCATATAATAACTGTACAACTTTCAAACATGGTTATACACATCCAAATCCGGCTGAAATGGGCTAAACCATTCGAAACATATCAAAACGGACGAAATCGGACGAGATCGGACGAAATCGGACGTTAACCGGGGAAACCGGAGAAAGTCTGAATAAAGCGGACAAACCATGCCAAATCCGTGGAAATAGGATTTCTACTATGGTTTGATTGTATTGATCATGTTGTGGTCGTCTTTAGCATGTTTTGGTTGGGTTTGGCTATGTTTTAACCAGACTTGAATGTAGCAAATTAGTTGGTGATGTAGTTGTGGTTTTACTAGACAAGGAAATCGTGATGGCATACCATCAATTGATATTAAAAATACGAGTGAGCTCCAACAATTTTTAACATTGTTTGATCAACACAACAATGATATTGATTTTCTTTCGGAAACCTACAAAGGTGAAAAATATACAAAACTAATGAAAAAAACATAGTAAAATGGCTTTTTGGGCCTTCAAAATTCCTTAACCAGCTTAAAGTTGGTTACAGCGATGTTCCTCTTGTTTTTTCGGTCGTTTTGACAGTTCACGGGCTGAAAACGAACTTACGGTGCTGAAGTTATGACCTTTTTAAGAAAGCCTTCTTCGTCACACGATCTTGGGCTTTGAGAACCAAGTCAGTCTCTTCTTTAACACTTTTGCCTCCATCAATAAATAATTTCATTGGCATATAATAACTGTACAACTTTCAAACATGGTTATACACATCCAAATCCGGCTGAAACGGGCTAAACCGTTCGAAACATATCAAAACGGACGAAATCGGACGAAATCGGACGTTAACCGGGGAAACCGGAGAAAGTCTGAATAAAGCGGACAAACCATGCCAAATCCGTGGAAATAGGATTTCTACTATGGTTTGATTGTATTGATCATGTTGTGGTCGTCTTTAGCAAGTTTTGGTTGGGTTTGGCTATGTTTTAACCAGACTTGAATGTAGCAAATTAGTTGGTGATGTAGTTGTGGTTTTACTAGACAAGGAAATCGTGATGGCATACCATCAATTGATATTAAAAATACGAGTGAGCTCCAACAATATTTAACATTGTTTGATCAACACAACAATGATATTGATTTTCCTTCGGAAACCTATGATGGTGGAAAATATACAAAACTAATGAAAAAAACATAGTAAAATGGCTTTTTGGGCCTTCAAAATTCCTTAACCAGCTTAAAGTTGGTTACAGCGATGTTCCTCTTGTTTTTCGGTCGTTTTGACAGTTCACGGGCTGAAAACGAACTTACGGTGCTGAAGTTATGACCTTTTTAAGAAAGCCTTCTTCGTCACACGATCTTGGGCTTCGAGAACCAAGTCAGTCTCTTCTTTAACACTTTTGCCTCCATCAATAAATAATTTCATTGGCATATAATAACTGTACAACTTTCAAACATGGTTATACACATCCAAATCCGGCTGAAACGGGCTAAACCTTTCGAAACATATCAAAACGGACGAAATCGGACGAGATCGGACGAAATCGGACGTTAACCGGGGAAACCGGAGAAAGTCTGAATAAAGCGGACAAACCATGCCAAATCCGTGGAAATAGGATTTCTACTATGGTTTGATTGTATTGATCATGTTGTGGTCATCTTTAGCATGTTTTGGTTGGGTTTGGCTATGTTTTAACCAGACTTGAATGTAGCAAATTAGTTGGTGATGTAGTTGTGGTTTTACTAGACAAGGAAATCGTGATGGCATACCATCAATTGATATTAAAAATACGAGTGAGCTCCAACAATATTTAACATTATTTGATCAACACAACAATGATATTGATTTTCTTTCGGAAACCTACAAAGGTGAAAAATATACAAAACTAATGAAAAAAACATAGTAAAATGGCTTTTTGGGCCTTCAAAATTCCTTAACCAGCTTAAAGTTGGTTACAGCGATGTTCCTCTTGTTTTTTCGGTCGTTTTGACAGTTCACGGGTTGAAAACGAACTTACGGTGCTGAAGTTATAACCTTTTTAAGAAAGCCTTCTTCGTCACACGATCTTGGGCTTCGAGAACCAAGTCAGTCTCTTCTTTAACACTTTTGCCTCCATCAATAAATAATTTCATTGGCATATAATAACTGTACAACTTTCAAACATGGTTATACACATCCAAATCCGGCTGAAACGGGCTAAACCGTTCGAAACATATCAAAACGGACGAAATCGGACGAGATCGGACGAAATCGGACGTTAACCGGGGAAACCAGAGAAAGTCTGAATAAAGCGGACAAACCATGCCAAATCCGTGGAAATAGGATTTCTACTATGGTTTGATTGTATTGATCATGTTGTGGTCGTCTTTAGCATGTTTTGTGTGGGTTTGACTATGTTTTAACCAGACTTGAATGTAGCAAATTAGTTGGTGATGTAGTTGTGGTTTTACTAGACAAGGAAATCGTGATGGCATACCATCAATTGATATTAAAAATACGAGTGAGCTGCAACAATATTTAACATTGTTTGATCAACACAACAATGATATTGATTTTCCTTCGGAAACCTACAAAGGTGAAAAATATACAAAACTAATGAAAAAAACATAGTAAAAGATTTTTGGGCCTTCAAAATTCCTTAACCAGCTTAAAGTTGGTTACAGCGATGTTCCTCTTGTTTTTTCGGTCGTTTTGACAGTTCACGGGCTGAAAACGAAATTACGGTGCTGAAGTTATGACCTTTTTAAGAAAGCCTTCTTCGTCACACGATCTTGGGCTTCGAGAACCAAGTCAGTCTCTTCTTTAACACTTTTGCCTCCATCAATAAATAATTTCATTGGCATATAATAACTGTACAACTTTCAAACATGGTTATACACATCCAAATCCGGCTGAAACGGGCTAAACCGTTCGAAACATATCAAAACGGACGAAATCAGACGAGATCGGACGAAATCGGACGTTAACCGGGGAAACCGGAGAAAGTCTGAATAAAGCGGACAAACCATGCCAAATCCGTTGAAATAGGATTTCTACTATGGTTTGATTGTATTGATCATGTTGTGGTCGTCTTTAGCATGTTTTGGTTGGGTTTGGCTATGTTTTAACCAGACTTGAATGTAGCAAATTAGTTGGTGATGTAGTTGTGGTTTTACTAGACAAGGAAATCGTGATGGCATACCATCAATTGATATTAAAAATACGAGTGAGATCCAACAATATTTAACATTGTTTGATCAACACAACAATGATATTGATTTTCCTTCGGAAACCTACAAAGGTGAAAAATATACAAAACTAATGAAAAAAACATAGTAAAATGGCTTTTGGGCCTTCAAAATTCCTTAACCAGCTTAAAGTTGGTTACAACGATGTTCCTCTTGTTTTTCGGTCGTTTTGACAGTTCACGGGCTGAAAATGAACTTACGGTGCTGAAGTTATGACCTTTTTAAGAAAGCCTTCTTCGTCACACGATCTTGGGCTTCGAGAACCAAGTCAGTCTCTTCTTTAACACTTTTGCCTCCATCAATATATAATTTCATTGGCATATAATAACTGTACAACTTTCAAACATGGTTATACACATCCAAATCCGGCTGAAACGGGCTAAACCGTTCGAAACATATCAAAACGGACGAAATCGGACGAGATCGGACGAAATCGGACTTTAACCGGGGAAACCGGAGAAAGTCTGAATAAAGCGGACAAACCATGCCAAATCCGTGGAAATAGGATTTCTACTATGGTTTGATTGTATTGATCATGTTGTGGTCGTCTTTAGCATGTTTTGGTTGGGTTTGGCTATGTTTTAACCAGACTTGAATGTAGCAAATTAGTTGGTGATGTAGTTGTGGTTTTACGAGACAAGGAAATCGTGATGGCATACCATCAATTGATATTAAAAATACGAGTGAGCTCCAACAATATTTAACATTGTTTGATCAACACAACAATGATATTGATTTTCCTTCGGAAACCTACAAAGGTGGAAAATATACAAAACTAATGAAAAAACATAGTAAAATGGCTTTTGGGCCTTCAAAATTCCTTAACCAGCTTAAAGTTGGTTACAACGATGTTCCTCTTGTTTTTCGGTCGTTTTGACAGTTCACGGGCTGAAAATGAACTTACGGTGCTGAAGTTATGACCTTTTTAAGAAAGCCTTCTTCGTCACACGATCTTGGGCTTCGAGAACCAAGTCAGTCTCTTCTTTAACACTTTTGCCTCCATCAATATATAATTTCATTGGCATATAATAACTGTACAACTTTCAAACATGGTTATACACATCCAAATCCGGCTGAAACGGGCTAAACCGTTCGAAACATATCAAAACGGACGAAATCGGACGAGATCGGACGAAATCGGACTTTAACCGGGGAAACCGGAGAAAGTCTGAATAAAGCGTACAAACCATGCCAAATCCGTGGAAATAGGATTTCTACTATGGTTTGATTGTATTGATCATGTTGTGGTCGTCTTTAGCATGTTTTGGTTGGGTTTGGCTATGTTTTAACCAGACTTGAATGTAGCAAATTAGTTGGTGATGTAGTTGTGGTTTTACGAGACAAGGAAATCGTGATGGCATACCATCAATTGATATTAAAAATACGAGTGAGCTCCAACAATATTTAACATTGTTTGATCAACACAACAATGATATTGATTTTCCTTCGGAAACCTACAAAGGTGGAAAATATACAAAACTAATGAAAAAACATAGTAAAATGGCTTTTTGGGCCTTCAAAATTCCTTAACCAGCTTAACGTTGGTTACAGCGATGTTCCTCTTGTTTTTTCGGTCGTTTTGACAGTTCACGGGCTGAAAACGAACTTACGGTGCTGAAGTTATGACCTTTTTAAGAAAGCCTTCTTCGTCACACGATCTTGGGCTTCGAGAACCAAGTCAGTCTCTTCTTTAACACTTTTGCCTCCATCAATATATAATTTCATTGGCATATAATAACTGTACAACTTTCAAACATGGTCATACACATCCAAATCCGGCTGAAACGGGCTAAACCGTTCGAAACATATCAAAACGGACGAAATCGGACGAGATCGGACGAAATCGGACGTTAACCGGGGAAACCGAAGAAAGTCTAAATAAAGCGAACAAACCATGCCAAATCCGTGGAAATAGGATTTCTACTATGGTTTGATTGTATTGATCATGTTGTGGTCGTCTTTAGCATGTTTTGGTTGGGTTTGGCTATGTTTTAACCAGACTTGAATGTAGCAAATTAGTTGGTGATGTAGTTGTGGTTTTACTAGACAAGGAAATCGTGATGGCATACCATCAATTGATATTAAAAATACGAGTGAGCTCCAACAATATTTAACATTGTTTGATCAACACAACAATGATATTGATTTTCCTTCGGAAACCTACAAAGGTGGAAAATATACAAAACTAATGAAAAAAACATAGTAAAATGGCTTTTTGGGCCTTCAAAATTCCTTAACCAGCTTAAAATTGGTTACAGTGATGTTCCTCTTCTTTTTTTGGTTGTTTTGACAGTTCACGGGCTGAAAACGAACTTACGGTGCTAAAGTTATGACCTTTTTAAGAAAGCCTTCTTCGTCACACGATCTTGGGCTTCGAGAACCAAGTCAGTCTCTTCTTTAACACTTTTGACTCCATCAATATATAATTTCATTGACATATAATAACTGTACAACTTTCAAACATGGTTATACACATCCAAATCCGGCTGAAACGGGCTAAACCGTTCGAAACATATCAAAACGGACGAAATCGGACGAGATCGGACGAAATCGGACTTTAACCGGGGAAACCGGAGAAAGTCTGAATAAAGTGGACAAACCATGCCAAATCCGTGGAAATAGGATTTCTACTATGGTTTGATTGTATTGATCATGTTGTGGTCGTCTTTAGCATGTTTTGGTTGGGTTTGGCTATGTTTTAACCAGACGTGAATGTAGCAAATTAGTTGGTGATGTAGTTGTGGTTTTACTAGACAAGGAAATCGTGATGGCATACCATCAATTGATATTAAAAATACGAGTGAGCTCCAACAATATTTAACATTGTTTGATCAACACAACAATGATATTGATTTTCCTTCGGAAACCTACAAAGGTGGAAAATATACAAAACTAATGAAAAAAACATAGTAAAATGGCTTTTTGGGCCTTCAAAATTCCTTAACCAGCTTAAAGTTGGTTACAGCGATGTTCCTCTTGTTTTTTCGGTCGTTTTGACAGTTCACGGGCTGAAAACGAACTTACGGTGCTGAAGTTATGACCTTTTTAAGAAAGCCTTCTTCGTCACACGATCTTGGGCTTCGAGAACCAAGTCAGTCTCTTCTTTAACACTTTTGCCTCCATCAATATATAATTTCATTGGCATATAATAACTGTACAACTTTCAAACATGGTCATACACTTCCAAATCCGGCTTAAACGGGCTAAACCGTTCGAAACATATCAAAACGGACGAAATCGGACGAGATCGGACGAAATCGGACGTTAACCGGGGAAACCGAAGAAAGTCTGAATAAAGCGGACAAACCATGCCAAATCCGTGGAAATAGGATTTCTACTATGGTTTGATTGTATTGATCATGTTGTGGTCGTCTTTAGCATGTTTTGGTTGGGTTTGGCTATGTTTTAACCAGACTTGAATGTAGCAAATTAGTTGGTGATGTAGTTGTGGTTTTACTAGACAAGGAAATCGTGATGGCATACCATCAATTGATATTAAAAATACGAGTGAGCTCCAACAATATTTAACATTGTTTGATCAACACAACAATGATATTGATTTTTCTTCGGAAACCTACAAAGGTGGAAAATATACAAAAGTAATGAAAAAAACATAGTAAAATGGCTTTTTGGGCCTTCAAACTTCCTTAACCAGCTTAAAGTTGGTTACAACGATGTTCCTCTTCTTTTTTCGGTTGTTTTGACAGTTCACGGGCTGAAAACGAACATACGGTGCTGAAATTATGACCTTTTTAAGAAAGCCTTCTTCGTCACACGATCTTGGGCTTCGAGAACCAAGTCAGTCTCTTCTTTAACACTTTTGCCTCCATCAATATATAATTTCATTGACATATAATAACTGTACAACTTTCAAACATGGTTATACACATCCAAATCCGGCTGAAACGGGCTAAACCGTTTGAAACATATCAAAACGGACGAAATCGGACGAGATCGGACGAAATCGGACTTTAACCGGGGAAACCGGAGAAAGTCTGAATAAAGCGGACACACCATGCCAAATCCGTGGAAATAGGATTTCTACTATGGTTTGATTGTATTGATCATGTTGTGGTCGTCTTTAGCATGTTTTAGTTGGGTTTGGCTATGTTTTAACCAGACTTGAATGTAGCAAATTAGTTGGTGACGTAGTTGTGGTTTTACTAGACAAGGAAATCGTGATGGCATACCATCAATTGATATTAAAAATACGAGTGAGCTCCAACAATATTTAACATTGTTTGATCAACACAACAATGATATTGATTTTCCTTCGGAAACCTACAAAGGTGGAAAATATACAAAACTAATGAAAAAAACATAGTAAAATGGCTTTTTGTGCCTTCAAAATTCCTTAACCAGCTTAAAGTTGGTTACAGCGATGTTCCTCTTGTTTTTTCGGTCGTTTTGACAGTTCACGGGCTGAAAACGAACTTACGGTGCTGAAGTTATGACCTTTTTAAGAAAGCCTTCTTCGTCACACGATCTTGGGCTTCGAGAACCAAGTCAGTCTCTTCTTTAACACTTTTGCCTCCATCAATATATAATTTCATTGGCATATAATAACTGTACAACTTTCAAACATGGTTATACACATCCAAATCCGGCTGAAACGGGCTAAACCGTTCGAAACATATCAAAACGGACGAAATCGGACGAGATCGGACGAAATCGGACTTTAACCGGGGAAACCGGAGAAAGTCTGAATAAAGCGGACAAACCATGCCAAATCCGTGGAAATAGGATTTCTACTATGGTTTGATTGTATTGATCATGTTGTGGTCGTCTTTAGCATGTTTTGGTTGGGTTTGGCTATGTTTTAACCAGACTTGAATGTAGCAAATTAGTTGGTGATGTAGTTGTGGTTTTACTAGACAAGGAAATCGTGATGGCATACCATCAATTGATATTAAAAATACGAGTGAGCTCCAACAATATTTAACATTGTTTGATCAACACAACAATGATATTGATTTTCCTTCGGAAACCTACAAAGGTGGAAAATATACAAAAATAATGAAAAAAACATAGTAAAATGGCTTTTTGGGCCTTCAAAATTCGTTAACCAGCTTAAAGTTGGTTACAGCGATGTTCCTCTTGTTTTTTCGGTCGTTTTGACAGTTCACGGGCTGAAAACGAACTTACGGTGCTGAAGTTATGACCTTTTTAAGAAAGCCTTCTTCGTCAAACGATCTTGGGCTTCGAGAACCAAGTCAGTCTCTTCTTTAACACTTTTGCCTCCATCAATATATAATTTCATTGGCATATAATAACTGTACAACTTTAAAACATGGTCATACACATCCAAATCCGGCTGAAACGGGCTAAACCGTTCGAAACATATCAATACGGACGAAATCGGACGAGATCGGACGAAATCGGACGTTAACCGGGGAAACCGAAGAAAGTCTGAATAAAGCGGACAAACCATGCCAAATCCGTGGAAATAGGATTTCTACTATGGTTTGATTGTATTGATCATGTTGTGGTCGTCTTTAGCATGTTTTGGTTGGGTTTGACTATATTTTAACCAGACTTGAATGTAGCAAATTAGTTGGTGATGTAGTTGTGGTTTTACTAGACAAGGAAATCGTGATGGCATACCATCAATTGATATTAAAAATACGAGTGAGCTCCAACAATATTTAACATTGTTTGATCAACACAACAATGATATTGATTTTCCTTCGGAAACCTACAAAGGTGGAAAATATACAAAACTAATGAAAAAAACATAGTAAAATGGCTTTTTGGGCCTTCAAAATTCCTTAACCAGCTTAAAGTCGGTTACAACGATGTTCCTCTTCTTTTTTCGGTTGTTTTGACAGTTCACGGGCTGAAAACGAACTTACGGTGCTGAAGTTATGACCTTTTTAAGAAAGCCTTCTTCGTCACACGATCTTGGGCTTCGAGAACCAAGTCAGTCTCTTCTTTAACACTTTTGCCTCCATCAATATATAATTTCATTGGCATATAATAACTGTACAACTTTCAAACAGGGTTATACACAACCAAATCCGGCTGAAACGGGCTAAACCGTTCGAAAAAAACGGACGAAATCGGACGAGATCGAACGAAATCGGACTTTAACCGGGGAAACCGGAGAAAGTCTGAATAAAGCGGACAAACCATGCCAAATCCGTGGAAATAGGATTTCTACTACGATTTGATTGTATTGATCATGTTGTGGTCGTCTTTAGCATGTTTTAGTTGGGTTTGGCTATGTTTTAACCAGACTTGAATGTAGCAAATTAGTTGGTGATGTAGTTGTGGTTTTACTAGACAAGGAAATCGTGATGGCATACCATCAATTGATATTAAAAATACGAGTGAGCTCCAACAATATTTAACATTGTTTTATCAACACAACAATGATATTGATTTTCCTTCGGAAACCTACAAAGGTGGAAAATATACAAAACTAATGAAAAAAACATAGTAAAATGGCTTTTTGGGCCTTCAAAATTCCTTAACCAGCTTAAAGTTGGTTACAGCGATGTTCCTCTTGTTTTTTCGGTCGTTTTGACAGTTCACGGGCTGAAAACGAACTTACGGTGCTGAAGTTATGACCTTTTTAAGAAAGCCTTCTTCGTCACACGATCTTGGGCTTCGAGAACCAAGTCAGTCTCTTCTTTAACACTTTTGCCTCCATCAATATATAATTTCATTGCCATATAATAACTGTACAACTTTCAAACATGGTTATACACATCCAAATCCGGCTGAAACGGGCTAAACCGTTCGAAACATATCAAAACGGACGAAATCGGACGAGATCGGACGAAATCGGACTATAACCGGGGAAACCGGAGAAAGTCTGAATAAAGCGGACAAACCATGCCAAATCCGTGGAAATAGGATTTCTACTATGGTTTGATGGTATTGATCATGTTGTGGTCGTCTTTAGCATGTTTTAGTTGGATTTGGCTATGTTTTAACCAGACTTGAATGTAGCAAATTAGTTGGTGATGTAGTTGTGGTTTTACTAGACAAGGAAATCGTGATGGCATACCATCAATTGATATTAAAAATACGAGTGAGCTCCAACAATATTTAACATTGTTTGATCAACACAACAATGATATTGATTTTCCTTCGGAAACCTACAAAGGTGGAAAATATACAAAACTAATGAAAAAAACATAGTAAAATGGCTTTTTGGGCCTTCAAATTTCCTTAGCCAGCTTAAAGTTGGTTACAGTGATGTTCCTCTTGTTTTTTCGGTCGTTTTGACAGTTCACGGGCTGAAAACGAACTTACGGTGCTGAAGTTATGACCTTTTTAAGAAAGCCTTCTTCGTCACACGATCTTGGGCTTCGAGAACCAAGTCAGTCTCTTCTTTAACACTTTTGCCTCCATCAATATATAATTTCATTGGCATATAATAACTGTACAACTTTCAAACATGGTTATACACATCCAAATCCGGCTGAAACGGGCTAAACCGTTCGAAACATATCAAAACGGACGAAATCGGACGAGATCGGACGAAATCGGACGTTAACCGGGGAAACCGGAGAAAGTCTGAATAAAGCGGACAAACCATGCCAAATCCGTGGAAATAGGATTTCTACTATGGTTTGATTGTATTGATCATGTTGTGGTCGTCTTTAGCATGTTTTGGTTGGGTTTGGCTATGTTTTAACCAGACTTGAATGTAGCAAATTAGTTAGTGAAGTAGTTGTGGTTTTACTAGACAAGGAAATCATGATGGCATACCATCAATTGATATTAAAATTACGAGTGAGCTCCAACAATATTTAACATTGTTTGATCAACACAACAATGATATTGATTTTCCTTTGGAAACCTACAAAGGTGGAAAATATACAAAACTAATGAAAAAAACATAATAAAATGGCTTTTTGGGCCTTCAAAATTCCTTAACCAGCTTAAAGTTGGTTACAGCGATGTTCCTCTTGTTTTTTCGGTCGTTTTGACAGTTCACGGGCTGAAAACGAACTTACGGTGCTGAAGTTATGACCTTTTTAAGAAAGCCTTCTTCGTCACACGATCTTGGGTTTCGAGAACCAAGTCAGTCTCTTCTTTAACACTTTTGCCTCCATCAATATATAATTTCATTGGCATATAATAACTGTACAACTTTCAAACATGGTTATACACATCCAAATCTGGCTGAAACGGGCTAAACCGTTCGAAACATATCAAAACGGACGAAATCGGTCGAAATCGGACGAAATCGGACTTTAACCGGGGAAACCGGAGAAAGTCTGAATAAAGCGGACAAACCATGCCAAATCCGTGGAAATAGGATTTCTACTATGGTTTGATTGTATTGATCATGTTGTGGTCGTCTGTAGCATGTTTTGGTTGGGTTTGGCTATGTTTTAACCAGACTTGAATGTAGCAAATTAGTTGGTGATGTAGTTGTGGTTTTACTAGACAAGGAAATCGTGATGGCATACCATCAATTGATATTAAAAATACGAGTGAGCTCCAACAATATTTAACATTGTTTGATCGACACAACAATGATATTGATTTTCCTTCGGAAACCTACAAAGGTGGAAAATATACAAAACTAATGAAAAAACATAGTAAAATGGCTTTTTGGGCCTTCAAAATTCCTTAACCAGCTTAAAGTTGGTTACAGCGATGTTCCTCTTGTTTTTTGGTCGTTTTGACAGTTCACGGGCTGAAAACGAACTTACGGTGTTGAAGTTATGACCTTTTTAAGAAAGCCTTCTTCGTCACACGATCTTGGGCTTCGAGAACCAAGTCAGTCTCTTCTTTAACACTTTTGCCTCCATCAATATATAATTTCATTGGCATATAATAACTGTACAACTTTCAAACATGGTTATACATATCCAAATCCGGCTGAAACGGGCTAAACCGTTCGAAACATATCAAAACGGACGAAATCGGACGTTAACCGGGGAAACTGGAGAAAGTCTGAATAAAGCGAACAAACCATGCCAAATCTGTGGAAATAGGATTTCTACTATGGTTTGATTGTATTGATCATGTTGTGGTCGTCTTTAGCATGTTTTGGTTGGGTTTGGCTATGTTTTAACCAGACTTGAATGTAGCAAATTAGTTGGTGATGTAGTTGTGGTTTTACTAGACAAGGAAATCGTGATGGCATACCATCAATTGATATTAAAAATACGAGTGAGTTCCAACAATATTTAACATTGTTTGATCAACACAACAATGATATTGATTTTCCTTCAGAAACCTACAAAGGTGGAAAATATACAAAACTAATGAAAAACACATAGTAAAATGGCTTTTTGGGCCTTCAAAATTCCTTAACCAGCTTAAAGTTGGTTACAACGATGTTCCTCTTGTTTTTTCGGTCGTTTTGACAGTTCACGGGCTGAAAACGAACTTACGGTGCTGAAGTTATGACCTTTTTAAGAAAGCCTTCTTCGTCACACGATCTTGGGCTTCGAGAACCAAGTCAGTCTCTTCTTAAACACTTTTGCCTCCATCAATATATAATTTCATTGGCATATAATAATTGTACAACTTTCAAACATGGTTATACACATCCAAATCCGGCTGAAACGGGCTAAACCGTTCGAAACATATCAAAACGGACGAAATCAGACGAGATCGGACGAAATCGGACTTTAACCGGGGAAACCAGAGAAAGTCTGAATAAAGCGGACAAACCATGCCAAATCCGTGGAAATAGGATTTCTACTATGGTTTGATTGTATTGATCATGTTGTGGTCGTCTTTAGCATGTTTTGGTTGGGTTTGGCTATGTTTTAACCAAACTTGAATGTAGCAAATTAGTTGGTGATGTAGTTGTGGTTTTACTAGACAAGGAAATCGTGATGGCATACCATCAATTGATATTAAAAATACGAGTGAGCTCCAACAATATTTAACATTGTTTGATCAACACAACAATGATATTGATTTTCCTTCGGAAACCTACAAAGGTGGAAAATATACAAAACTAATGAAAAAAACATAGTAAAATGGCTTTTTGGGCCTTCAAAATTCCTTAACCAGCTTAAAGTTGGTTACAGCGATGTTCCTCTTGTTTTTTTGGTCGTTTTGACAGTTCACGGGCTGAAAACGAACTTACGGTGCTGAAGTTATGACCTTTTTAAGAAAGCCTTCTTCGTCACACGATCTTGGGCTTCGAGAACCAAGTCAATCTCTTCTTTAACACTTTTGCCTCCATCAATATATAATTTCATTGGCATATAATAAATGTACAACTTTCAAACATGGTTATACACATCCAAATCCGGCTGAAACGGGCTAAACCGTTCGAAACATATCAAAATGGACGAAATTGGACGATAGCGGACGAAATCGGACGTTAACCGGGGAAACCGGAGAAAGTCTGAATAAAGCGGACAAACCATGCCAAATCCGTGGAAATAGGATTTCTACTATGGTTTGATTGTATTGATCATGTTGTGGTCGTCTTTAGCATGTTTTGGTTGGGTTTGGCTATGTTTTAACCAGACTTGAATGTAGCAAATTAGTTGGTGATGTAGTTGTGGTTTTACTAGACAAGGAAATCTTGATGGCATACCATCAATTGATATTAAAAATACGAGTGAGCTCCAACAATATTTAACATTGTTTGATCAACACAACAATGATATTGATTTTCCTTCGGAAACCTACAAAGGTGGAAAATATACAAAACTAATGAAAAAAACATAGTAAAATGGCTTTTTGGGCCTTCAAAATTCCTTAACCAGCTTAAAGTCGGTTACAGCGATGTTCCTCTTCTTTTTTCGGTTGTTTTGACAGTTCACAGGCTGAAAACGAACTTACGGTGCTGAAGTTATGACCTTTTTAAGAAAGCCTTCTTCGTCACACGATCTTGGGCTTCGAGAACCAAGTCAGTCTCTTCTTTAACACTTTTGCCTCCATCATTATAAAATTTCATTGATATATAATAATTGTACAACTTTCAAACAGGGTTATACACATCCAAATCCGGCTGAAACGGGCTAAACCGTTCGAAACATATCAAAACGGATGAAATCGGACGAGATCGAACGAAATCGGACTTTAACCGGGGAAACCGGAGAAAGTCTGAATAAAGCGGACAAACCATGCCAAATCCGTGGAAATAGGATTTCTACTACGGTTTGATTGTATTGATCATGTTGTGGTCGTCTTTAGCATGTTTTAGTTGGGTTTGGCTATGTTTTAACCAGACTTGAATGTAACAAATTAGTTGGTGATGTAGTTGTGGTTTTACTAGACAAGGAAATCGTGATGGCATACCATCAATTGATATTAAAAATACGAGTGAGCTCCAACAATATTTAACATTGTTTGATCAACACAACAATGATATTGATTTTCCTTCGAAAACCTACAAAGGTGGAAAATATACAAAACTAATGAAAAAAACATAGTAAAATGGCTTTTTGGGCCTTCAAAATTCCTTAACCAGCTTAAAGTTGGTTACAGCGATGTTCCTCTTGTTTTTTCGGTCGTTTTGACAGTTCACGGGCTGAAAACGAACTTACGGTGCTGAAGTTATGACCTTTTTAAGAAAGCCTTCTTCGTCACACGATCTTGGGATTCGAGAACCAAGTCAGTCTCTTCTTTAACACTTTTTCCTCCATCAATATAAAATTTCATTGATATATAATAACTGTACAACTTTCAAACAGGGTTATACACATCCAAATCCGGCTGAAACGGGCTAAACCGTTCGAAACATATCAAAACGGACGAAATCGGACGAGATCGAACGAAATCGGACTTTAACCGGGGAAACCTGAGAAAGTCTGAATAAAGCGGACAAACCATGCCAAATCCGTGGAAATAGGATTTCTACTACGGTTTGATTGTATTGATCATGTTGTGGTCGTCTTTAGCATGTTTTAGTTGGGTTTGGCTATGTTTTAACCAGACTTGAATGTAGCAAATTAGTTGGTGATGTAGTTGTGGTTTTACTAGACAAGGAAATCGTGATGGCATACCATCAATTGATATTAAAAATACGAGTGAGCTCCAACAATATTTAACATTGTTTGATCAACACAACAATGATATTGATTTTCCTTCGGAAACCTACGAAGGTGGAAAATATACAAAACTAATGAAAAAACATAGTAAAATGGCTTTTTGGGCCTTCAAAATTCCTTAACCAGCTTAAGGTTGGTTACAGCGATGTTCCTCTTGTTTTTTCGGTCGTTTTGACAGTTCACGGGCTGAAAACGAACTTACGGTGCTGAAGTTATGACCTTTTTAAGAAAGCCTTCTTCGTCACACGATCTTGGGCTTCGAGAACCAAGTCAGCCTCTTCTTTAACACTTTTGCCTCCATCAATATAAAATTTCATTGATATATAACAACTGTACAACTTTCAAACAGGGTTATACACATCCAAATCCGGCTGAAACGGGCTAAACCGTTCGAAACATATCAAAACGGACGAAATCGGACGAGATCGAACGAAATCGGACTTTAACCGGGGAAACCGGAGAAAGTCTGAATAAAGCGGACAAACCATGCCAAATCCGTGGAAATAGGATTTCTACTACGGTTTGATTGTATTGATCATGTTGTGGTCGTCTTTAGCATGTTTTAGTTGGGTTTGGCTATGTTTTAACCAGACTTGAATGTAGCAAATTAGTTGGTGATGTAGTTGTGGTTTTACTAGACAAGGAAATCGTGATGGCATACCATCAATTGATATTAAAAATACGAGTGAGCTCCAACAATATTTAACATTGTTTGATCAACACAACAATGATATTGATTTTCCTTCGGAAACCTACAAAGGTGGAAAATATACAAAACTAATGAAAAAAACATAGTAAAATGGCTTTTTGGGCCTTCAAAATTCCTTAACCAGCTTAAAGTTGGTTACAACGATGTTCCTCTTGTTTTTTCGGTCGTTTTGACAGTTCACGGGCTGAAAACGAACTTACGGTGCTGAAGTTATGACCTTTTTAAGAAAGCCTTCTTCGTCACACGATCTTGGGCTTCGAGAACCAAGTCAGTCTCTTCTTTAACACTTTTGCCTCCATCAATATATAATTTCATTGGCATATAATAACTGTACAACTTTCAAACATGGTTATACACATCCAAATCCGGCTGAAACGGGCTAAACCGTTCGAAACATATCAAAACGGACGAAATCGGACGAGATCGGACGAAATCGGACGTTAACCGGGGAAACCCGAGAAAGTCTGAATAAAGCGGACAAACCATGCCAAATCCGTGGAAATAGGATTTCTACTATGGTTTGATTGTATTGATCATGTTGTGGTCGTCTTTAGCATGTTTTGGTTGGGTTTGGCTATGTTTTAACCAGACTTGAATGTAGCAAATTAGTTGGTGAAGTAGTTGTGGTTTTACTAGACAAGGAAATCGTGATGGCATACCATCAATTGATATTAAAAATACGAGTGAGCTCCAACAATATTTAACATTGTTTGATCAACACAACAATGATATTGATTTTCCTTTGGAAACCTACAAAGGTGGAAAATATACAAAACTAATGAAAAAAACATAATAAAATGGCTTTTTGGGCCTTCAAAATTCCTTAACCAGCTTAAAGTTGGTTACAGCGATGTTCCTCTGGTTTTTTCGGTCGTTTTGACAGTTCACGGGCTGAAAACGAACTTACGGTGCTGAAGTTATGACCTTTTTAAGAAAGCCTTCTTCGTCACACGATCTTGGGCTTCGAGAACCAAGTCAGTCTCTTCTTTAACACTTTTGCCTCCATCAATATATAATTTCATTGGCATATAATAACTGTACAACTTTCAAACATGGTTATACACATCCAAATCCGGCTGAAACGGGCTAAACCGTTCGAAACATATCAAAACGGACGAAATCGGACGAGATCGGACGAAATCGGACTTTAACCGGGGAAACCGGAGAAAGTCTGAATAAAGCGGACAAACCATGCCAAATCCGTGGAAATAGGATTTCTACTATGGTTTGATTGTATTGATCATGTTGTGGTCGTCTTTAGCATGTTTTGGTTGGGTTTGGCTATGTTTTAACCAGACTTGAATGTAGCAAATTAGTTGGTGATGTAGTTGTGGTTTTACTAGACAAGGAAATCGTGATGGCATACCATCAACTGATATTAAAAATACGAGTGAGCTCCAACAATATTTAACATTGTTTGATCAACACAACAATGATATTGATTTTCCTTCAGAAACCTACAAAGGTGGAAAATATACAAAACTAATGAAAAAAACATAGTAAAATGTCTTTTTGGGCCTTCAAAATTCCTTAACCAGCTTAAAGTTGGTTACAGCGATGTTCCTCTTGTTTTTTTGGTCGTTTTGACAGTTCACGGGCTGAAAACGAACTTACGGTGCTGAAGTTATGACCTTTTTAAGAAAGCCTTCTTCGTCACACGATCTTGGGCATCGAGAACCAAGTCAGTCTCTTCTTTAACACTTTTGCCTCCATCAATATATAATTTCATTGGCATATAATAATTGTACAACTTTCAAACATGGTTATACATATCCAAATCTGGCTGAAACGGGCTAAACCGTTCGAAACATATCAAAACGGACGAAATCGGACGTTAACCGGGGAAACCGGAGAAAGTCTGAATAAAGCGGACAAACCATGCCAAATCCGTGGAAATAGGATTTCTACTATGGTTTGATTGTATTGATCATGTTGTGGTCGTCTTTAGCATGTGTTTGGTTGGGTTTGGCTATGTTTTAACCAGACTTGAATGTAGCAAATTAGTTGGTGATGTAGTTGTGGTTTTACTAGACAAGGAAATCGTGATGGCATACCATCAATTGATATTAAAAATACGAGTGAGTTCCAACAATATTTAACATTGTTTGATCAACACAACAATGATATTGATTTTCCTTCGGAAACCTACAAAGGTGGAAAATATACAAAACTAATGAAAAACACATAGTAAAATGGCTTTTTGGGCCTTCAAAATTCCTTAACCAGCTTAAAGTTGGTTACAGCGATGTTCCTCTTGTTTTTTCTGTCGTTTTGACAGTTCACGGGCTGAAAACGAACTTACGGTGCTGAAGTTATGACCATTTTAAGAAAGCCTTCTTCGCCACACGATCTTGGGCTTCGAGAACCAAGTCAGTCTCTTCTTTAACACTTTTACCTCCATCAATATTTTTTTTTTTTAACACTTT